>OY757017.1:71135346-72509789 GCA_963580285.1 Lucinisca nassula | reverse complement strand
ATTTTTACGGTATTTCTCCAAGCCCTACTGGCACAGGCATCTTTCACCACTGAGTGTTCTTGGCCCATTAACCCTTATCCTGCTGACAATTAATTTAGCCACACCCATTTCTCACTTTGAACCAATCAGATTACTTGATGTATTTTATTCCCCTGATCGGCCCCGCCCATAGGCTTGAAGAAATATATGGGCTGCATGATGCTTCCACGCAGAGCTGAATCCGGCCCGCACACTAGTACTGTAAACCGCTTAGATCCTCTAAGCGGTTTACCAGTACTAGTGTGCGGGCCGGATTCAGCTCTGCGTGGAAGCATCATGCAGCCCATATATTTTCTTCAAGCCCCTATGGGCGGGGGCCGATCGATGGGGATGTAAAACCTCAATTCAAACAAAATAACCTGCCCCAGAATTGAGAAAGAAGGCGTTTTCTGCATTTTTGTGCCTAATTCCTGAGGGGTCAAGATTGGTTGGCTGTCTAATTCCCTGGATGTATATGTCACCCCACGTCTGGACAAGAAGGACAGTTGTATTCATTACGAAAACACACCTATACAAATACATTGCCAATTTTTTGGCCAAAAATTTGAAATTTTAAGATGAAAAATTGTGATATTTTTCTTATTTCTGCTTAAAACATAGATTGCGGGGGACCCGATAGAACTGCCTTGACGAGCGGTTCTATCGAGTACCCACAGTCTATGTTCTGAGGGGTCAAGATTGGTTGGCTGTCTAATTCCCTGGATGTATATGTCACCCACGTCTGGACAAGAAGGACAGTTGCATTCATTACGAAAACACACCTATACAAATACATTGCCAATTTTTGGGCCCAAAATTAGAAATTTTACGATGAGAAATTGTGATATTTTTCTTATTTCTGCTTAAAACATAGATTGCGGGGACCCGATAGAACCGCCTCGACGAGGCGGTTCTATCGAGTACCCACAGTCTATGTTCCTGAGGGTCAAGATTGGTTGGCTGTCTAATTCCCTGGATGTATATGTCACCCCACGTCTGGACAAGAAGGACAGTTGTATTCATTACGAAAACACACCTATACAAATACATTGCCAATTTTTGGCCCAAAAATTAGAAATTTTAAGATGAAAAATTGTGATATTTTTCTTATTTCTGCTTAAAACATAGATTGCGGGGACTCGATAGAACCGCCTCGACGAGGCGGTTCTATCGAGTACCCACAGTCTATGTTCCCGAGGGGTCAAGATTGGTTGGCTGTCTAATTCCCTGGATGTATATGTCACCCCACGTCTGGACAAGAAGGACAGTTGCATTCATTACGAAAACACACCTATACAAATAACATTGCCAATTTTTTGGCCCAAAAATTAGAAATTTTAAGATGAAAAATTGTGATATTTTTCTTATTTCTGCTTAAACATAGATTGGCGGGGACTCGATAGAACCGCCTCGACGAGGCGGTTCTATCGAGTACCCACAGTCTATGTTCCCGAGGGGTCAAGATTGGTTGGCTGTCTAATTCCTGGATGTATATGTCACCCCACGTCTGGACAAGAAGGACAGTTGCATTCATTGACGAAAAACACACCTATACAAATACATTGCCAATTTTTTGGCCCAAAAATTAGAAATTTTAAGATGAAAAATTGTGATATTTTTCTTATTTCTGCTTAAAACATAGATTGCGGGGACTCGATAGAACCGCCTCGACGAGGCGGTTCTATCGAGTACCCACAGTCTATGTTTTGAGCAGAATAAGAAAAATAATGTATGCCCCCTTAAACCCCAGTTTTACTATATAAAGAGTGGGGTTCAAGGGGTCAAATTTGTATAGGCGTGTTTTTGTGATGACTCAGACTGTCAAACTTGCAGAGATTAGGAAGGTATGCCTGTAGGCAGGCATGTATGCTTGATTTGTTTGGGGTTCATTGTAAGCATAATGCCAAATAAAGAAAACATAATCATTACAAAAACACACCATGCATTTTCCACATCTCCAAAATGGCTACTTTTCTGATGAAAATCTGTGATATTTTTAGCTCACCAGAGCCAAAGACTCCGGGAGGCAGCTAGCTGTCCGTTGTCGTCGTCTGTGTCAACACTTTCAAACGACATCGCCTCTGAAGCCACTGGCCGATTCAGCCCAAATTTCATCTGTGGCATCCTTGGCTGGGAGATTGAAAGTTTGTGTTTTTAATGAAAATCGGCTCATTAGTTTGGTTGCTATGGGCAACTTAGAGTTTCCATAGACTTATAAATGGGGAAAATAGAAAAGTGGCATTTACTGCCAAACCTTTGCAGATATTTTGACAAATTTTTATAGAAATATTCCTTGAGTGAACTTCTTTTAGCCACATCCTTTATGCCTGTGCTGGGGCCATGCCCCCCCCCCCCCCCCCTCCAGTGCATAAAAGGCCATATATCTCAGAAACCATTCTGATCCCCACCCCTAAACCATATATATATTTTTTTCTTATGATAAGACGCATTCAGTGACACCAACCCTGGGGTTCCCTGGGATGTGCCGGGCCCATGCCCACCCCCTCCACTTCGTAAAAGGCCAATATCTCAGAAACCCCCTTAGATCCCCACTCCAAACCATATATATTCCTGTTTCTTATGATAAGATGCATTCAGTGACACCAACCTGTGGGTCCCCTGAGATGTGCCAGGGCCATGCCCCCACCACTTCCACTTTGTAAAAGACCCAATATCTCAGAAACTTTGAGATCCCCACCCCTAAACCATATATATTCTCGTTCCTTATGATAAGACCCATTCAGTGATACCAACCTATGAGTCTCCCAGGGTGTGACGGGGCCATGCCCCACCCCTCCACTTCATAAAAGGCGATATATCTCAGAAACCATTCAGATACCCACCCCAAAACCATATATATTCTTGTTTCTTATGAAAAGACACATTCAGTGACACCAACCTGGGGGTCCCCTGGGATGTGCCAAGGCCATGCCCCACCCCTCCACTTCATAAAAGCGATATATGTCAGAAACCATTCAGATCCCCAACCAAAACCATATATATTCTTGTTCCTTATGATAAGATGCATTCAGTGACACCAACTTTGGTGTCCCCTGGGATGTGCCTGGGCCATGCTCCACCCCCTCCACTCTAATAAGACACATTCAGTGACACCAACCTGGGGGTCCCCTGGGATGTGCTCAGGCCATGCCCCACCCCTCCACTTCATAAAAGACGATATATGTCAGAAACCATTCAGATCCCAACCCCAAACCATATATATTCTTGTTCCTTATGATAAGACGCATTCAGTGACACAACTTGGGTGTCCCCTGGGATGTGCCTGGGCCATGCTCCACCCCCTCCACTTTGTAAAAGGCCCAATATCTCAGAAACCATTCAGATCCCCATCCCTAAACCATATATACTCTTGTTCCCTTTGATAACACACATTTAGTGATACCAACCAAGGGGTCTCCCAGGGTGCGCTGGGGCCATGCACCGACCCTCCACTTCATAAAATGCCATACAGTAGAACTTCGGTGGCTCGAACCCCTTTGGGACCATGGCAATTTGTTCGAGACAGCGGTAGTTCGAGCCACTGTTGCATACTTCCAGAAAACATAACGGGGATACTTTTGGACATCTTTTCAGTGTTCTGTAACATAAATGTATGCTGTGTGTACTCATTAGAATCGCCTCATTGAGGCGATTCTAATGAGTACACACAGCATACATTTGCAAGATAAAAGTCAAAATCTCCTTAATTATCCCATACTTTTTCTTATGCAGAGGAATTCCCTAGGGACTCAAAAACGGGTTTGACTCAACCATGGTAAACGAGCCATCGGTGTTCGAGCGATCGAAGTTCGACTGTATATCTCAGAAACTGTTGAGATCCTCACCACTAAGGCATGTATATTTGTGTTCCTTTTGATAAGACTCATTCAGTCACATCAGCCTTGGGTGTATTTGTGCTAGGGCAATGTGTCGATGCCATGGCCCACCCCTCCACTTCATAAAAGGCCATATATCTCAGACACCATTAAGATCACCACCTCATAATCATATATATTCTTGTTCCTTGTGATTAGACACATTCAGTCACACCTACTTGGTGGGCCATAGGGGCCATTCCTCTCCTCTTCACTTCATAAGAAGGCCTCATATCTCAGAAACAGTTCAGATCCCCACTCCTAAACAATATATTTTCTTGGTCCTAATGATACGACACATTCAAGGACAACAATCTTGGATTTCCTGGTGTCTGCCAGGGCCATGCTCCAACCCCTCCACAGCTTAAAAGGCCTTATATCTCTGGAACTGTACATACCCCCACCCCTAAACCATATATATTCTTATTCCTTATGATAAGACGCATTCAGTGATACCAACCTGGGCTTTTTGGATCAATGTCCCACCCCTCCACTTCATAAAAGGCCTAATATTTCAGATACAGAGTCCACATGGAATGGGGGTTCGTTTGGGAGACTTTATAATCAATAAATTGAAACCACACATGGCTGCCAGTGGGCAGTGCCCACCAGTGCCCACCTGAACTCTGGTGAGCATAGTGGCCCATGGGCCTCTTGTTCCTATTTATACTGCAGACATAGGTTGTGGGTACTCGTTAGAACTGGCTCATTGAGTTTTGAGCACCCGCAACCTATGCCTCATTGAGCACCCACAACCTATGTCTTGGAGCTGAAAAAAATAAAATAATGTATATACCCCCGTACATCCCAATTTTCTCTATATAAAGTTGTGTTTACGGGGTTGTTAATTTCACGAACTTGTTCACATGATGGAAGATATTTTCAGGGCAGTTCTTCTTATCTTTCCTTAAAACATGGTGTGGGTACTTGTTAAAATTGCCTCATTGAGGCAATTCTAACAAGTACCGACAAGATGTTTTTGAAATGAAATAGAAAAACTATCCCTCATCTGGAGCTATCTGTGTAACTGTTAGAAAGCTTGACCTAAGGGACATAACCGATTGTAATAGCTTGGAAACAAGCTGTAAGTTCTGATTTTCCTTTTTGGAGCGTAGCTGTTGCAGCGTAGCTCCAGTGAGATGAGAAGTGATTTCAGCACTACTTTCGGTGTTACTGCATATGACCCAATCACCAGTGAGAA
Source organism: Lucinisca nassula (assembly GCA_963580285.1). NCBI lineage: Eukaryota > Metazoa > Mollusca > Bivalvia > Lucinida > Lucinidae > Lucinisca > Lucinisca nassula. The sequence goes on along the minus strand of OY757017.1, from coordinate 72,504,695 downwards.
CATAGTACCCCGTGTTAATGTAGTAGATTATTACACCATGCGGTATCTTCATATCGACTGCTTCACAGACCACCTATTTCAAACGGAAAAGATGAATATTTTTAAAAGATGAAGTGTGTAGCAGTCTAATCGTTTTATAGTTCAGTTCATATAACCCAGTTTACAACCCATTTGTACCATAAAATCCCAAACCTGGCAACTTGCAAACAGGACAAACCCAGATCAGATACCACAGAATGCGGAGTCTCATTATGACCTTCACTGCATTCTTACAAAAAGGTTCAGCCATTTTTGCCAAATATTTCGTGGAAGCCACAACCTGACATCCCTGATTTTAAAATGAACTCATTCCATACTGATATAAGGTGTTGAGGATTCCATTCGTCTAAAATGGGTTAAGTACGCAGTGTGGGTCGATAATGTATTACCAAAATAAGACAGTTGGAATGAGTTTGGACAGGTGCACGTCAAGGCTTATATTGTAAGCAGTAAAATTTGCAGTTTAGACACAGATGAGACGCCACTGATCGTGTGATCGGGGTCTGTTATGTTTGTCCCTAAAAAGGCTGCTAGACATATACTCAGTGTATGGGTTAATGTGTGTGTGTGGGGGGGGGGGGGGGGGGGGTTGGACAATGTTACTTTTTAGCTCACCTGTCACGTAGTGACAAGGTGAGCTTTTGGGATCACTTTTTGTCCGTCGTCCGTCGTGCGTCCGTGCGTGCGTGCGTGCGTGCGTCCGTAAACTTTTCTTCAAACGACATCTCCTCCTAAACCACTGATTGGATTTTGACCAAACTTCACAGGAATGATCCTTAGGTGGTCCCCTTTCAAAGTTGTTCAAATGGTTCCGGTCCGTTGCACATATAGGTCACAGTAGCCAAAAATAGATTTTTTTCACCGAAAACTTAAAAAATCTTCTTCTCTGAAACCGCAAGGCCCAGGTCTTTGATATTTGGTATGAAGCTTCATCTAGTGGACCCCTACCAAGATTGTTCAAATTATAGTGCTGGGACGAAAAATGCCCCCACACGGGGGCCCTTTGGTTTTACATGGGCTTATATAGGGAAAATCTTTAAAAATCTTCTTCTCTGAAACCGCAAGGCCCAGATCTTTGATATTTGGCATGAAGCTTCATCTAGTGGACCCCTACCAAGATTGTTCAAATTATAGTGCTGGAGCTAAAAATGCCCCCGCACGGGGGCCCTTTGGTTTTACATGGGCTTATATAGGGAAAATCTTGAAAAATCTTCTTCTCTGAAACCGCAAGGCCCAGGTCTTTGATATTTGGTATGAAGCTTCATCTAGTGGACCCCTACCAAGATTGTTCAAATTATAGTGCTGGGGCCAAAAATGCCCCCGCACGGGGGCCCTTTGGTTTTACATGGGCTTATATAGGGAAAATCTTTAAAAATCTTCTGATCTGAAACCGCAAGGCCCAGGTCTTTGATATTAGGTATGAAGCTTTATCTAGTGGACCCCTACCAAGATTGTTCAAATTATAGTGCTGAAGCTAAAAATGCCCCCGCACGGGGGCCCTTGTGTTTTACATGGGCTTATATAGGGAAAATCTTGAAAAATCTTCTTCTCTGAAACCGCTAGGCCCAGGTCTTTGATAATTGGTATGAAGCTTCATCTAGTGGACCCCTACCAAGATTGTTCAAATTATAGTGCTGGGGCCAAAAATGCCCCCGCACCAGGGCCCTTTTGTTTTACAAAGGCTTATATAGGGAAAATCTTTAAAAATCTTCTTCTCTGAAACTTGAAGGCCCAGGTCTTTGATATTTGGTATGAAGCTTCATCCAGTGGACCCCTACCAAGATTGTTCAAATTATAGTGCTGGGGCCAAAAATGCCCCCCGCACGGGGGCCCTTTGGTTTTACATGGGCTTATATAGGGAAAATCTTGAAAAATCTTCTTCTCTGAAACCGCAAGGCCCAGGTCTTTGATATTTGGTATGAAGCTTCATCTAGTAGACCCCTACCAAGATTGTTCAAATTATAGTGCTTGGGCCAAAAATGCCCCTGCACCAGGGCCCTTTTGTTTTACATGGGCTTACATCGGGAAAATCTTGAAAAATCTTCTTCTCTGAAACTGCAAGGCCCAGGTCTTTGATATTTGGTATGAAGCTTCATCTTGTGGACCTCTACCAAGATTGTTCAAATTATAGCCCTGGGGCCAAAAATGCCCCCGCTCTGGGGCCCTTTGGTTTTACATAGACTTACATAGGGAAAATCTTGAAAAATCTTCTTCTCTGAAACCACAAGGCTTAGGTCTTCGATATTTGTTATGAAGCTTCAGCTAGTGGACCTCTATAAAGATTGTTCAAATTATAGCCCTGAGACCAAAAATGCCCCCGCCATGTGGCCCTTTGGTTTTACATAGACTTATATAGGGAAAATCTTTTAAAATCATCTTCTCTGAAACACAAGGCTTAGGTCTTTGATATTTGTTATGAAGCTTCAGCTAGTGGACCTCTACCAAGATTGTTCAAATTATAGCCCTGGGGCCAAAAATGCCCCCGCTCCGGGGCCCTTTGGTTTAACACAAACTTATATAGGGAAAATCTTGTTTTACATAGACTTCTATATGCAGGGTAAACCTTTAAAATCTTCTTCTCTGAAACCAGAAAGCCCAGGACTTTCATATTCGATATGAAGCTTCATCTTGTGGACTGCTACCAAGATTGTTCAAATTTTAGCCCTGGGGCCAAAATTGACCCTGCCCGGGGCCCACTTGTTATGCTTTGGATCAGGTGAGCGAACCAGGGCCCTCTGGGCCCTCTTGTTTAAAGCAACCTGTCTGCGTCCTAGGCATGTGACCATAAATAAAGCAAATTATCAGCTCAGACGCAAGTTTGATACCTGCCGGCTTCAGCAACATTCTTTCCAGGAGATTGATCGTGAAATCTGTTCCACGGTGATTCAATTCCTTTTGCTGATTCAAGAAGGGCAGTTGTTTGTTTCCGGAAAAAGACTGTGCACTGTGCTGTATTGACAATATCTAACCAAAGAAATTGCCTTAATGCCAGATCATTTCATAAATGGCCTCGTTGAGGCAATTTATTTTTATATAATAATAACGGAGTGTAATGTCTAAACCTCTTCAAATATTCCTATGGATTGATATTGACAATAACTAACCCAAGAAATTGTCGTATGCAAGATCATTTCATAAATGGCCTCACCGATGCAATATATATTTAGTGTGTGTGTGTGTGTGTGAATTCGGGTTTAATGTCGCTTTCAACAATTTTTCAGTCATATCACGACGGTGTCTGGTTGCAACAGGGAGCTCAATGCTCACTTTTATAGTGCTGCCTCACTGAAGTATCATGTCCCAGACACATTATATGATACCACATTATCCTGACACTGGGTCGACCAGTCCTAGCTCTACCCCGTAAATCTGAGTGCCAAGCAAGGAGCAGCTAGTACCATTGTTAACGACTTTGGTATGTCGCGGCCCGGGATCGAACCCGTGACCTCCCGTTCCCCGGAGCGGACACTCTACCAACTGAGCTATCGGGGCCGGTCAATATATATTTAGAAAAATGTTAACAGAGTATAACGTTCAAACCTCTCTGAATATTCCGATCATTTTTGGCATTCGGATTTATATTGACAATACCTAACCCATGAGGCTGTTTTATGCAAGATTACTTTATGAATGGCCTCGCTGAGGCAAAATAATGTAAAAAATGAATACGGAGTATAACATCTAAACCCGGTGTCCCAGTTTATCTTGACCCCTGGGTAGCTTTACCCCCGGGGGTAAAGCTACTCAGGGGTAGCTTTACCCCCGGGGGTAAGGATATCCCGGGATATCTTTACCCCCACCCTGGATATCTTCACCCCCGGGGGTAAAGCTAAACTGGCCAGGATATCTTTACCACCGGGGGTAAAGCTAAACTGGCCAGGATATCTTTACCCCCACCCCAACTTTTGGGTATAAACTATTTTCTTAATGCCCAATTTCTTCGTATATGTAAGAGAAGCAAGATAGTGGACTCGATGTTTCACTTTAACATTTTTCGTTTCAATCATGACTCGGACTAATAGAACTACCCTTAGTAAGAAATATGACCATATTATAGAGGCAAATGATTATTTAAGAACTTCTTTTTTTTATATTTTCTTATTCAAAATGTTGCTTATGACAATCTTTCATAATCTTGCATTGTCCCTGTCAGTCGTGAAATGGGTGGTGGTGGTGAGTGGAAAGGCGGGGGTAAAGATATCCCAGCCGGGATATCTTTACCCCCAGGGGTGAAGATATCCAGGGTGGGATATCTTTACCCCCGGGGGTGAAGATATCCAGGGTGCCTCACCGGGGGTAAAGCTACCCAGGGGGTAAAGATAAACTGTTACACCGGCTTTGATCATTTTAGGCACACAGGTTGATATTGACAATAATCAACCCGCAAAATTGCCTTATGCAAAATTACTTTACAAACGGCCTCGCCTAGGCAAACTGAAAAATTATTTCGAAGTGTAACTTCTAATCTACTTGGAATATTTTTGACAGCTGTTAGCATACAGATAGATAATGTACCGATCTAACCAACGCGATTCCTGAATGTCCAATTTCTTTATTTTAGCCTCGGCTAGGTAAAATATTCACCCACTGACACGGTCGTATAACTTTCAAACCGATGGGTATATTTTTATAATGTTTTGCATGCAGATGTAAATTGACAAGATCAAGCTAATGATATTGTCTAATGCCAGATAGCTTTATAAACAGCCTCAGCCTCACCGAGGCAATTTTTAAAGATTGATTACGGATGTATAACTTATAAACTGCTGGGAAAATTATGATAATTTTTCACATGAAGATAAACATCATCAAGGTGTAACCATGGCGAATGTCTAATGCAAGATAAATAACCTCCCAAAGGTAATTTTTTAAAAACTGATTACATAAAATAACTTTAAAGCCGCAAAACAATTGCACAAGCCGCAGTTATTGCACGAACTATAGCTCAGCAGAAATCTTCAAGTAAACTGTAGAACTGCATGGTTGCTGTATTGCTCAAAAGCATTGTATGTGGGTACTTGATAAAACTGCCTCGTCAAGGTGGTTCAATCAAGTCCCCGCAATCAATGTTTTGAGCAGAGATAAGAAAATATCACAATTTTGTATCTTAAAATTTCCTTTTTTTTGCCAAAAAATTTGACAATGTATTTGTACAGGCGTGTTTTTGTGATGGTTGTTGCGGGGTCTACACCTTAGCGTGAGTTAATTTCATAGGGGTTTGAAGAAATATATGGGCTGCATGATGCTTCCACGCAGAGCTGAATCCGGCCTGCACACTAGTTCTGGTAAACCAGAGGATCTAAGCCTGTCCTGGAACCGCGGTGCGAGGCGGACCGTCCATGCTAATAAACCTATTGGTTTCATTGGGCGACAGGGCTTGAGATGTCATTTCATCTCAATGTCGGGTAAAAGTCCCACAAAATTGGAAGCAACGTCTCCAAAATGACCTTTACAGTGTTGACGGGGACGTTAAACCTCAAATCAAACAAATCAATATAGGTCTTGTTGCTTTAACACTACTTCTGACCCAGAATAGCTTCAAACAGCTATGTTCATTGGATCAATATGAGCTTGAATTAAAATACCAATCAGATGCTAAATCAAATTATCAAAGCTACGCTCCATCAGCACTCTCAGTGCTTTGATTCATATTGATGCTTTCTTCTTTCAGACTAATATATATAATGTGTACTAGATCATTTGTGGCCATTTTTATGTCCCTTCCGCCTGGGGAGAGGGGGCTATGTTTTTGGTGCTGATCATGCTTGTGTGGGCATCAGCACTTAGAAGAACTTTATCTCCTGAACCGATGGATGAATAGGGGAAATCAATGGATGACCTTGACCTTATTTTAAAGGTCACAGGCTCTGATAGACCAAAATTTGGGCTCCAAAATGGGCTCAAAAATAGCCACCCTATCTCCCGAACGAATGTGTGAATTTTTGTTAAACTTGGTTCAATTTATCGCTGCAACCTACAAAAAAACTTGCTTAGATGTTGATGACTGACCTCATTTTCAAGGTCAAAATCTCGCAAAGACTATCAAATCTGGACCAAAAATAGCTTGTCTGCACCATATCTCCAGAAGAATTGATGAATTGATATCAATGATGACCATATCTCCTGAACAGATGTATGATTTGATATCAATCATTTCATTACGATATCACACCCATGGGACTTAGTGCATTTTTCACAACTCTAAAATAGCTACTTTTCTGATGAAAATCTGTGATATTTTCCTTATTTTTACTGCAAAACTTAGCTTGTGGGTGCTCATTAGAACTGCCTAATTGAGGTGGTTCATACAAGTACCTTAAACCGATGTCTTGGAGTAGAATAAGAAAAATAATGTATACCCAAGTAAGCCCCAGTTTTCTCTATATAAAGTGGGGTTTATGGGGTGTTTTCACGTGATGTTGTTCAAACAAGTGCCCACAGTGTATGTTTTCTGGTAAAAATAAGGTAAATAATGATCATATTCTCCTGCAAACCCCACTTATATCTGTATAAAGTGGATTTATAATGGACATATTAATGTGATAAAGAATGTGTTTAACCCTTTTAGAAACCCCGAAACGGGTAATTGGCAAACAGTGGAATTCTTCAAATGGCATTTCCTCCAGACTCAAAGGTCGAATTGAGCTGAAACTTGACTGGAGGCAGTTGGGTCACATGGATATTCAGATTTGCTAAAATCGTTTCATTCTGATATCCTGGCCATCTTGAAATTCTTCAAAAGGCATCTCCTCACGAAACAGAGGTCAAATCTCATGAAACAGAGGTTGGATCAAACTGGAACTTGATAGGAGGCATTGGGGAGACTTGGAGGTTGAGATTTGATAAAAGTTTTCCATTCAGATATCCAAGATTCTTCGAATGACATCTCCTGCCGAACTTATTGACAGTGACAGTATTCACATGTGAAAGAAGGGGCAACAACTGTAGCTTTAATATGATTTGACTTATTCCCCTATATTGACTTAAAAACTTTTGCATTGGCCATAGTTCTAAAATCATGCAATCAATGTTTAAATAACTAGCAAGAAACAGTCAGAGTACTGACTGTGACTACTGACAGGCAAACCACATTAATTTATATGTCTAAACATATTTCATATTTCCCCCCACATATTTTAGAAACCATATAATGGATTTGATTCCTAACCATGCCCATGACCTCAAGGTCAAGGTCACAGACTTGGAAATTTTATTTTAAAATTTTTAAAAGCTCATATTTTCCAAGACATATGATGGATTTAGTTCATATTTGGTATGGTGATAGATATAGGTCCATACTTTTATCCAGCAATGTCTCCACCCATGCCCATGACTTCAAGGTCACAGACTTAGAAATTTTATATTGAAGTCTTTTTAAGAGCTCATATTTTCCAAACCATATGATTGATTTCCAGCAATACCAACACCCATGCCCATGACATCAAGGTCATGGTGACAGACTTAGAAATTTTAATGTTAACATTTTTAAGGGCTCATATTTTCCAAATCTTACGTTGGATCTATCTTATATTTGGTATGATGATAGATTTATTCAGCAATATCCCCAACCTCCCCCCTCCCACACACACAAACACTCATGACCTCAAGGTCAAGGTCACAGACTAAGAAATTTTTTATTTCAAAGTTTTCTAAGAGCTTATATTTTTTCAACCATATGATTGATTTGTTTCATACAGTTATGTTTTTGGTATGATGATACATATTTTCCCAAAGTTTTAATATCCCAACCCCCGGGACACTTTTCCAGGCAAACTATATAATATTATGCTATCTGATGACAACTCAGATGTTGCAACATGCTTTTTTTTCAGGTGAGGAGGGCCCCTGAATGGGCGCATCTGTGTCATATTTACACATTTCTAGTTTCTAAGATTGTTCATTTAAAGAAAGATTTAACAACAGTGTTCAAAAGAAAGATTTAACAACATTGTTCAAAAGAAAGATTTAACAACTTCTCCCTAAGAAAATTTTGTCTGATTGAATGAATACCCCAAGACGCTGAGAAAATCTACATCTGAAAATGCTTGTCGTCTGCTGAATTTTTTGCAAACTTTTTTAAAATATTTTTGCATACAGGCAAACAGTGTGTGCCCAGATCAGACTGCTCCTACAGGAGCAGTCTGATCTGGGTCCACAATGTTTGCAAAAAAATACTTTTAAGGTAACAGGCAGACAGCAAAGCAGACGACTGTTTTCTTGATGGGTAATATATAATACTAACTGATATGGATCTCGGCATGAGATAACGCTTGAACCTTTAGGCATTACTGAGTTGTCTGTATTGATCTATTTTTAGCTTAGTATTAAGTCGTTGAATAGAGTTTTTGCTGTATGGGATGTGATTTTTTTCACATTATTTCTTTGAATTTAGCACAATTTGATTCATGTTTGCACATAAATTTCAAAATTATGAAAAATATATTTCTTTCTGAAACGTGTGATTTTATCTGTTAATATTTGCTCAAATATTATAAAGTACTTAAAGAAATATCGTGATTGATGTAGACACAACAAAAGACTGATTTTTCTGGTCATACATAAGCTGTCTGAACCACAGGGAAATCATACTTACCTGGTACAGGAGATACCGTGATCAGCAAGGCGGTTCTCCCAGAAAGAGACCCTTTCATTGCACTTCGATTGGGTTGACGTCTGCGATTACCCCAAATGTGGGTAACTCGGGTACGCAATTTATTAGTGTGGGGGACTGCGTACGCGCTATCCCCTGTAAAATAATAAAAAATAGACAACTCCTGAAACTTGTCCTACATGTGAAAATGGCCTTCCTTGAGATGAAATGACATCTCAAGCCCTGCTGCCCAATGAAACCAATAGGGTTTATATGCATGGACAGTCCAACTTGCACCATTTTACCTGGGCAGGCTTAGACCTAAGTGGTTTACCAATAATCATGTGCAGTTGATTTCAGCTTTGCATGGAAGCATCATGCAGCCCAATCTATTTCTCAAAGTCCGATGGGCGGGGGCCTGAAAATAGCCATTGTGCCAAATGAATTGTCACAAATGTGTAAAATGAATTGTCACAAATCATAGAAAGTAAGTAATGTTACACAAGACCGCTCCCACCCATTGGTGCTTAAAGAAATATATTGGGCTGCACGATGCTTCCACACAGAGCTGAAACCAACCCCACATGAGGTCTGGTAAACCCCTTGGAGAAGCTAAGCCTGCCCAGGCAGAGTGGTGCAGGTCAGACTGTCCATGCATATAAACCCTATTTATATTGGTTTCATTGGGTGGCAGGGCTTAAGATAACATTTCATCTCAAGTCTGGTAAAAGTCCCACAAATTGGAAGCAACATCTTTAAATGACCTATATAGTGTTGGCAGGGATGTTAACCCTTAACAATTTTCTCCAAACTTTTTATGGAGCATTAGGTGACTTAGTACTACCAGATTTGTTGAAAAAATTACACTATTTGACCAATTTTTGCAGCAAGGTCAGATTTGGTTTTGTTTGTTTGTTTGTTTTGGAGTTTAATGGCCCAGTCAACACTATTTTAGGTCATTTTTGAGCCGGTCAGTTAACCTATCTTCACTTTTCCTGGGCAAGCTTATACGCAAGGGTTAACTAATACAGTGAGAAACTGACAACTGCCCTTCTTGACTCAGCGGAAGGGAGAGAATGACCGTAGAAAAGATTTCATGATAAATCTCCCTCCCCACCCCCACACACACACCACTGTGTATGATGCAACAGCATAAGAGCTTATCTTGTCAGATAGATGATGATGATGATGATTTCTTGTTTAACGACGTGTCAACCCTCTTTGTAGGTCATAAGCGTCAAGCGGTTAATGATCAAACAGTATGAAGAATTATGAGGATATTAACCCTTATCTTGCTGAATATTCATTTAAGCCACACCCATTTCTGTCTATCAACCAATCAAATTACTTGGTGTAATTTATTGCTACAAATTCATAAACTGATTGCCAAACAGTGTAGATCCTGATCAGATGGCTTCTTCAGAAGCCATCTGATCTGGATCTACACTGTTTCCAAAGATAGGGGTTGTCGTGAACAGCATGATAATTAAGAGTTAAAAGTAAAAAGTCATTTTAATGATAATGTATAAAAATCTGAAACAGTTAAATCTTATGAAAAAGAAGATAGATAGATAGATAGATAGATAGAGAGATAGAGAGAGAGAGAGAGAGAGAGAGAGAGAGAGAGATGCTGCTTTCGAAAATAATTCTTCGTGTATGCATTTGCCTCAGTTTGGAAGAACAATTATATTCGAAGTGTTAGAACACTTTTACAACCAACACTGAACACCTGAACACTTAAATTCTTACGGTGTGAGATGAAACATTACAAACGTATGTTGCGAAAACACGGTTGCGAAAACGTATAACATTGCTGAACTTGCTGGGAAATACTTACTTGCCGTCCAGCTGAAAGCGATAAATAGTTGTTCCTAATGTTTGCTCATTATTAAATCAGCATGGAACTTCCAATTTTACAGAAAAAGGGGACAATTAAAAAAGAATGAAGGAAATTAACCGGTATGATTTATTTCCATTTTCAACTGAACATGCTAAGAAATGACTCTTTTCATTGGTTAATGCCCATCTGCAGGTGTGTTAAAAAATAATTGAACTGTTATACATGGATGGTAGGTCTTTTAATCCCCAATATTGTGGGAAAGTGCATTAATTATTATCACTTTACCGTATTTACTCCTGGATTAACTAGGAATTTTCCCTGGATTTCACATGAAAATACAAGCGCAGCTTTTCAAAAGTTTGCCCCAAAACGGTATTTTCTTTTTTCCAGGATTTTTTCCCGAATTTTGTGAGGCATGAGAAAAGCTATTTTTATGGAGTCTCCCGCAATTTTTGTGAGACTTAACATATTTAAACATAGGTTGTGGGTGCTTGTTAGAACTGCCCCATTTGAGTACCCACAACCTATGTATTGGTGCAGAAATAAAAAAAATAAAGTAAACCCGCGTAAACTCCTTTTTTCAATATATGAAGTGGCCATTTACAGACTTGTTCATGTGGTGTCGTTCAAACAAGTACCCACAGACTGTTTTCAAGTAAAAATAATGATCAAATTCTCCTGTAAACCCCACTTTTCTTTGTATGAAGTGGATTTTTACTGGTGTTTAACCCTTTTTGTACCCGAAACCCCAAAAAGGGTAATTGTCCAACAGTGCAGGCCAAGATCAGATGCTGCAGAACACGGTGGCTGAGCAGAGCCTTAGTTACACTGTTTACAAAAAGTTCAGCAATTTTCTAAATAAATCTAGCTGGAAGAAAACACAACCTGACACCCCTAAATTTTGAAATGAACTCCTGCTATAACATTATGAGGAGGAATATTCCATTTGGTACAAAATGGGTTAAATCAGCCCTGGTATATGAGCCATTGGTGTTTGAGGCACTGAAGTTCTGTATTATTTAACCCTTATCCTGCTGAATATTTTAATCTGCCACACCCACTTCCAATTATCAGCCAATCAGATTACTTGATGCAAATTATTGCAACAAATTCATAATCTGAATGACAGTGTAGATCCTGATCAGATGGTTTCTTCAGAAGGCATCTGATCTGGATCTACATTGTTTGAAAGATAGGACACATTCTGGCTCAGCAGTACCAGGGTTAAGAAATGAAGGTTATTTATTAGCCATCACGTGAACAAGTCCGTGAAGTGAAGACCCCACTAAACCCCATTTTTTATAGAGAAAACTGGGGTTTATGGGGGGGTTAACATTTTTTTCTTATTTATGCTCCAAGACATAGGTTGTGGGTACTCGTTAGAACCGCCTCACTGAGGTGGTTCTAACGAGCACCCTCAACCTATATGTTTTGAGCATTTATAAGAAAAATATCAACGATTTTCATCAGAAAAGTAGCCATTTTGTGATGTGAAAAAATGCAATATGTCGCACGGGTGTGTTATAATAATTGTAATGTTACCTGGAGCGAAGCTTATGCTGTGGCCTGTTGTCTGTCATCACTCCGATCCGTCCGTTATTAACTTACCACATTTTTGACATCTCTCAAAACAGAAGTCAAATTAAGCTGGTACCAGGTGGGAGGCATCCTGTTGACATGGAGACTCAGATTTGCTAAAATGGTCCCGTTTGGATTTCAAAGATGGCCACTACAGTGGCCATCTTGAAATTCTTCAAACGACATCTTGTCCAGACTCAAAGGTCGAAATAAGCTGAAACGTGACTGGAGGCATTGGGGTGACATGGAGATTGAGATTTGTTAAAATTGTTTCATTCCGATATCCAAGATGGCCACTCTCAGATCTCATGAAACAGAGGTTGGATCAAGCTGGAACTTGATAGGAGTCAGTGGGGCCACATGGAGATTCAGATTTGTTAAAATTTCCATTCAGATATCCAAGACTCTTCAAACGACATCATTGACAGTGACAGTACACACATGTGAAAGAAGGGGCAACAACTCTAGCTTTAATAAATTTTGACTTTATGCCCCTTATTGACTTAAAAACTTTTGCATGGGCCATAGTTCTAAAATCATGCAATCGATGTTTAAAATAACACTGACTGTGAATAATGACAGGCAAACCACATTGTATAATGCCTAAACCCACCCCGCGCCCTGATGTGAGGATGCCCCTATGTGGGGCACATTTCTTGTTTTCATGCCTGCACCATTGGCATGCTATCACCCGGGGCATATATATTTCCTTTTTGTCGTGCCTGCTATTAGCATGGCGCGATATAGGTGCCCGGTTTTCCATCCGTTCATTCGTCCGTCCGTCTGTTTGTCAAGGTGTCAGCATTTGTGACCACCCTAGCGTTCACCCTAAGGTTCAAGTTTATTTCTCAAGAACTATAAGAGCTTCAGTTATGATACTTTGTACAAACTTGTATCAGGGGATGACAACTTACATACAAGTAACCACATTTGACCTTGACCTACATTTCATGGGTCACTGACTTCGTAAGATATTGCGACCACCCTAGCGTTCACCCTAAGGTTCAAGTTTATTTCTCAAGAACTATAACAGCTTCAGTTATGATACTTTGTACAAACTTGTATCACGGGATGACAACTTACATGCAAGCAACCATATTTGACCTTGACCTACATTTCATGGGTCACTGACTTCGTAAGATATTGCGACCACCCTAGCATTCACCCTAAGGTTCAAGTTTATTTCTCAAGAACTATAACAGCTTCATTGTCGGGCCTGCTATTAGCATGGCGCGATATAGGCACCCGGTTTTCCGTCTGTTCATTTGTTTGTCCATCTGTTTGTCAAGGCGTCAACATTTGCGACCACCCTAGCGTTCACCCTAATGGTCAAGTTTATTTCTCAAGAACTATAAGAGCTTCATTAATGATACTTGGTACAAACTTGTATCAGGGGATGACAACTTACATGCAAGCATCCATATTTGACCTTGACCTACATTTCATGGTTCACTGACTTTGTAAAATATTGCGACCACCCTAGCATTCACCCTAATGGTCAAGTTTATTTCTCAAGAGCTATAAGAGCTTCATTAATGATATGTGGTACAAACTTGTATCTGTGGGTGGCAACTTAAATGGAAGCATCCATATTTGACCTTGACCTACTTTTCATGGTTCACTGAATTTGTAAAATATTATGACCACCCTAGCGTTCCCCCTTATGGTTATGTTCATTTCTCAAGAATTATTAGAGCTTCATTAATGATACTTAGTACAAGCTTGCATTTGAGAATGGAATCTTTTGTGCAAGCATCTATGGTTGACCTTGACCTACATGTCATGCTTCGATGACTTTGTGTCCCCACAGGCGCGACATAGCCTTCGGCGGAATTCTTGTTTTTCAGTTTACACATATTTGGTCCTGTAACCTCGGGTTAAGGCATTAACCTAAAATTTTGAAAGCACATATTCTACAATCCATATAATTGATTTGGTTCATATTTGGAATGATGATAGGTGCAGGTCAAAAGTTTTGTTAGCAACATCCCCACCCATGACCTCAAGGTCAAGGTCACAGACTTGGAAATTTTATTTTTAAGTTTTTTAAGAGCTCATATTTTCAAAATCATATGATGGATTTGGTTCATTATTTGGTATGATGTTAGATAAAGGTCCAAAGTTTTATTCAGCAATATCCCCACCTATGCCCATGGCTTCAAGGTAAAGGTCACAGACTTTATATTAAAGTCTTTTTAAGAACTCATATTTTCCAAACCATATGATTGATTTTCAATAATACCAACACCCATGCCCATGACATCAAGGTCATGGTCATAGGTCATGGTGACAGACTAAGAAATTTTAAATGTTAACATTTTTAAGGGCTCATATATTTTCCAAACCATGCTTTGGATCTACTCTTATCTTTGGTATGATGATAGATTTATTCAGCAATATCCCCCCCCCCCCCCCCACCTCTCCTCCCCCACACACAAACACTCATGACCTCAAGGTCAAGGTCACAGCCTAAGAATTACTTCTTTTTTAAAGTTTTCTAAGAGCTTATATTTTCCAACCATATAATTGATTTGATTCATATTTGGTATGATGATACATATTTGCCCAAAGGTTTAACCCTTTTTGTACCAAGTGGAACCTTTCTCCTTTATAATATATATATATATATAGCAGAAGTCCATTTCAAAATTTAAGGGTGACGGGTTGTGTTTTTTCTTCAAAATTTATTTGGAAAAAGGTTGAACTTTTTGCAAGCAGAGGAGGCCCTGATCTGGGCCTGCACTGTTTGCCAGGGTACCCGTTTTGGGGTTTCTGGTACGAAATGGGTTAATACCCCACCTCAAGGACACTTTTCGAGGCAAGCTATGCCATCAGATGACAACTGATGTTGCAACATGCTTTTTTTTTTCAGGTGAGGAAGGTCCCTGAGTGGGCGCATCTGTGTCATATTGACACATTTTCTAGTTTCTAAGATTGTTCAAAAGAAAGATTTAACAACATTGTTCAAAAGAAAGATTTGACAACATTGTTCAAAAGAAAGATTTAACAACATTGTTCAAAAGAAAGATTTAACAAATTCTCCCTGATTGAATGAATACCCTAAGACGCTAAGAAAATCTACATCTGAAAATGCTTATGTCGTCTGCTGAATTTTTTGCAAACTTTTTTAAAATATTTTTGCATACAGGCAAACAGTGTGGCCCAGATCAGACTGCTCCTACAGGAGCAGTCTGATCTGGGTCCACACTGTTTGCAAAAAAAAAAAAATACTTTTAAGGTAACAGGCAGACAGCAAAGCAGATGACAGTTTTCTTTATGGGTAATATATATAATACTAACTGATATTGATCTCGGCATGAGATAACGCTTGAACCTTGAGGCATTACTGAGTTGTCTGTATTGATCTATTTTTAGCTTAGTATTAAGTCGTTGAAAAGAGTTTTTGCTGTATGGGATGTGATTTTTTTCACATTTTTTCTTTGTATTTAGCACAGAATGATTCAAGTTTGCACATAAATTTCAAAATTATGAAAAATATATTTCTTTCTGAAACATGTGATTTTATCTGTTAATATTTGCTCAAATATTATAGACTACTTAAAGAAATACCGTGATTGATAAAGACACAACAAAAGACTGATTTTTCTGGTCATACATAAGCTGTCTGAACCTCAGTGAAATCATACTTACCTGGTACAGGAGATACCGTGATCAGCAAGGCGGTTCTCCCAGAAAGAGACCCTTTCATTGCACTTCGATTGGGTTGACGTCTGCGATTACCCCAAATGTGGGTAACTCGGGTACGCAATTTATTAGTGTGGGGGACTGCGTACGCGCTATCCCCTGTAAAATAATAAAAAATAGAGAACTTCTCAAACTTGTCCTTTATGTGTAAATGGCCTTCCTTTAGAATTAAAATGACATCTCAAGCCCTGCTGCCAAATGAAACCAATAGGGTTTCTATGTATGGACAGTCCCACTTGCACCATTTTACCTGGGCAGGCTTAGACCTAAGTGGTTTACCAGTAATCATGTGCAGTTGGTTTCAGCTTTCCAGAAAAGCATCAAGCAGCTCAATCTATTTCTCCAAGTCCGATGGGTGGGGGCCTGAAAATAGCCATAATGTGTTTCAATTGAATTGTCACAAATCATAGAAAGTAAGAAATGCTATACTGCTGCCACCCATTGAGGCTTAAAGAAATACATTGGGCTGCACGATGCTTCCACACAGAGCTGAAACCTACCCCACATGAGGTCTGGTAAACCCCTTAGAGTGGCTACGGGAGCAGTTTGATCTGGGGATCACACTGTTTGCAAAAAAAACAAAAACTTTTTTATAGCCCTGTGGCCAAAAATGCCTCCGACCCAGGGCTCTTTGGTTTTACATAGACTTACAGAGGGAAAATCTTTAAAAATCTTCTTCTCTGAAACCCCAAGGCCTGTTCTTTGATATATGGTATGAAGCTTCATCTAGCGGACCTCTATCAAGATTGTTCAAATTATAGGCCTAGTGCGAAAAATGCCCCCACCTGGGCAGGGGTGTAAAATTCCACTCGCCCGCTCGCATTTGCGAGTAAGTTTTAGGGCAGGGCGAGTAAGGTTTTCAAAACTGACCTTACTTTTTCTTCATTTTCAGCACTTAAATGAAAAGTTTAGAACATAAGGGCGAGTAAGCTTGAGGGAAATTTTACACCTCTGACTGGGGGCACTTTTGTTTAACATTGGCTTATACAGGGAAAATCTTTAAAATCTTTTTCTCCTAAACCGCACTGCCCCGGAGGTCTTTGATATTTGGTGTATATAAGCTTCATCTAGTAGGCCTCTAGCATGCCTCCGCCCTGGGGACTTCGGTTTTACATTGACTTATATATAAATGTATAGGGAAATTTAAAAAAATCTTCTACTCTGAAACCGCAAGACCCAGATCTTTGATATTTAATGTGAAGCTTCATCTAGTGGACCTCTGTCAAAATTGTTCAAATTATAGCCCTAGGAAATAGAAGTCAAGGCAGAGAAAACATTTGAAAATCTTCTTGTCTGAAAGCAGAAAGCCAAGGTCTTTGATATTTGGTATGAAGCTTCGTCTTGTGGATTTCTACCAAGATTGTTCAAATTATAGCCCTGGGGCCAAAAATGGCCCGCCCTGGGGGCTCCAAGATTTATATAGACTTAAAACCTTTAAAAATCTTCTTGTCTGAAAACAGAAGGCTCCGGTCTTTAATATTTGGTATATGAAGCTTCACTTTTTAGACCGCTCCCTTGAGCCAAGGCTCTGGGGGAGCTTATAGGATGGTAGCTAGGCCTCTGTTGTTCGTTGTCCCACCATCATCCATTTGTCAACCACTTTCAAATGACTTCTCTGAAACAACTGGGCCAATTTAAATTAAATTTCATTTGCAGCCTCCTGGCAATGGGGGAAAGAAAGTTTCTACAAATGGTCCTGGTCACTTGACCAAGTTGAAGATGGCCACCATGCCAAAATATGGTAAAAACCTTAAAATCTTCTTTTCCAGAACTACTAGGCCTATTGTCTTGAAACTTGGTATGTACCAAGTTTGCAAAAATGATGACCCTATGTTAACCTTGACCAATTTTATGCCACAGTCAGATTTGGTTCCTCAGGGCTTTTCAATGGGAAAAATTAAGGTAAAACAATGCATTTTTAGCTCACCTGTCACGTAGTGACGAGGTGAGCTTTTGTGATCACTTTTTGTCCGTTGTGCGTGTGTGCGTAAACTTTTTCTTCAAACAACATCTCCTCCTAAACCACTGATCGGATTTTGACCAAACTTCACATGAATGATCCTAAGGTGGTCCCCTTTCAAAGTTGTTCAAATGGTTCCGGTCTGTTGCACATCCAGGTCACAGGAGCTAAAAATAGATTTTTTAAATGAAAACTTTAAAAATCTTCTTCTCTGAAACCGCAAGGCCCAGGTCTTCGATATTTGGTATGAAGCTTCATCTAGGGGACCTCTACCAAGATTGTTCAAATTATAGTCCTGGGTCGAAAATCGTCCCCGCCCCGGGGTCCTTTGGTTTTACATAGGCTTATATAGGGAAAATCTTTAAAAATCTTCTTCTCTGAAACCGCAAGGCCCAGGTCTTTTATATTTGGTGTGAAGCTTCAACTAGTGGACCTCTACCAAGATTGTTCAAATTATAGCCCTGGGGCCAGAAATGCCCCCGCCCCGGGGGCCTTTGGTTTTACATAGGCTTATATAGGGAAAATCTTTAAAAATCTTCTTCTCTGGAACCGCAAGACCCAGATCTTGGATATTAGGTGTGAAGCTTCATCTAGTAGACCTCTATCAAGATTGTTCAAATTATAGCCCTTGGGCCAAAAACGCCCCGCCCCGGGGGCCTTTGATTTTACATAGGCTTATATAGGGAAAATCTTTAAAAATCTTCTTCTCTGGAACTGCAAGGCCCAGATCTTGGATATTTGGTATGAAGCTTCATCTAATGGACCTCTTTCAAGATTGTTCAAATTAAAGCCCTGGGGCCAAAAATGCCCCCACCCCGGGGGCCTATGGTTTTACATAGGCTTATATAGGGAAAAACTTTAAAAATCTTCTTCTCTGAAACCGCAAGGCCCAGGTCTTTGATATTTTGTGTGAAGCTTCACCTAGTGGATCTCTACCAAGATTGTTCAAATTATAGCCCTGGGGCCAAAAATGCCACCGCCCCGGGGCCCTTTGGTTTTACTTGGGCTTATATAGGGAAAATCTGTAAAAATCTTCTCTGAAACCGCAAGGCCCAGGTCTTTGATATTTGATATGAAGCTTCATCTAGTGGACCCCTACCAAGATTGTTCAAATTATTTTGCTTGGGCCAAAAATGCCCCCGCCCCGGGGCCCTTTGGTTTTACATGGGCTTATATAGGGAAAATCTTTAAAAATCTTCTTCTCTGAAACTGCAAGGCCCAGGTCTTTGCTATTTGGTATGAAGCTTCATCTAGTGGACCCCTACCAAGATTGTTCAAATTATAGTGCTGGGGCCAAAAATGCCCCGCCCCGGGGCCCTTTGGTTTTACATAGGCTTATGTAGGGAAAATCTTTAAACATCTTCTCTGAAACTGCAGGCCAAGGTCTTTGATATTTGGTATGAGGCTTCATCTGGTGGACCTCTACCAAGATTGTTCAAATTATAGCCCTGGGACCAAAATGCCCGCCCCCCCCCCCCCATCCCCCCCCCCCCCACACCCCCACCCCCTTCCGGGGCCCTTTGGTTTTACATAGACTTATATAGGGAAAATCTTTAAAAATTTTCTTCTGTGAAACCACAAGGCCTAGGAATTCTTCGATATTTGGTGTGAAATTTCATTTAGTGGACCTCTATCAAGATTGTTCAAATTATAGCCCTTGGGCCCAAAATGCCCCCGCCCCAAGACCCTTTGGTTTCACATAGACTTATATAGGAAAATCTTTAAAAATCTTATTAAAGCAATTAAAAAAACACATTATAACCTTGGGGTCAATAATGGCCCTCCCCAGGGCCCACTTGTTACTCTATGGATCAGGTGAGCGATCCAGAGCCATTATGGCCCTCTTGTGTTTTATATTAGGATCACTTTTTGTCTGTCATCCGTGCGTAAACAATTTCGTCAAACAACATCTCCTCCTAAACCACTGATCGGATTTTGACCAAACTTCACAGGAATGATCCTTAGGTGGACCCCTTTCAAAGGTGTTCAAATGGTTCTGGTCTGCTGCACATCTAGGTCACAGGAGCAAAAAATAGATTTTTCACACCGAAAACTTAAAAAATCTTCTTCTCTGAAACCACAAGGCCCAGGTCTTTGCTATTTGGTAGGAAGCTTCATCTAATGGACCCCTACCAAGATTGTTCAAATTATAGTGCTGGGCCCAAAAATGCCCCCACCCCGGGGCCCTTCGGTTTTACATAGGCTTATATAGGGAAAATCTTTAAAAATCTTCTTCTCTGAAACCACAAGGCCCAGGTCTTTGCTATTTAGCCCTGAGGCCAAAAATGCCCCGCCCCGGGGCCATTTGGTTTTACAAAGGCTTATGTGAAATCAATAAATCAAAGGAAAACATTGAAATGAAACTGCAAACAGCTATTTTAGACTTAGCCTCATGGTGCAAACAAAATGGAATGGTCATCAACATAGATAAGACAAAATCTATGCTGGTTACTACAAGACAGAAAAGAAACAGAATTGACGGAAATCTAAGTTTATCTTTAAATAATGTACAATTGCTTACTGTTACCAGCGATAAAGTTTTAGGAGTACAAATTGACAATAATTTGTCATGGGGGGAACAAGTTAGCAAAGTTGCCAAAAAGATGGCTAAAATATTTGGCTGCTCTCTAAAATAAAGGGTTATTTGTCTAGAGAACACAGAGTTATTTATTACAAAAGCTACATCCAACCACACCTTGACTATGCTAATATTGTCTGGGGAAGCACAACTAAAACAAACTTAATGAAAATAGAAAAGCTTCAAAAACGTGCATGTAGAATCATTCTGGACTATAATGTAGATAATGTTTACCAGTCTATGAATGATTTAAAAATTTTGACTTTGTCTGAAAGAGTCTTTTTCAGGAAAGCCAAGTTCATGTATAAGATTTCAAATGGAATAACTCCAGAATACATAAATGAAATGTTCTCGAAAAGGCCAGCTCAGACTAATGCTCATGACTCCCTTGTTTTACGTTCAATGACTGCAGACAACTTTTTGCTGCCAAAGCCACGGACAGGATTATATAAAGGCAGTTTGGCATTTTCGGGTCCAGTTATTTGGGGCTGCCTTGATCCCAATGTTAAAAGTGCTCCTTCTCTTGAATCTTTTCATTCAAGATGTATCAAATGGATGAAAGACTAACCCTGCAATTTTAACCCATTTTACCCTGACTTTACAACCATAACATTTTGTTATAATTGTTTATATTTGTACATATTTCATTTGTTCATTCATTTTTGATATGCCTATCTTCATGCTATATTTTTTTTTTTTTTTTTTTTTTGTCCATTAATTTGTCTATTCAATCAATTGTTATATGTGTGTGAGTGTTAACATTGTGAATGGCAGAGAGAACGATCATTGTCTTAAATCTTCGCATCTAATACTTCTCCATTTGTTGTATAATTTGTAAATATTGAGGGCCACAAGGGAGATTAGTTATTGTACTAATTGTGTTACCCTCGTAAAATAAAGTCTATTATTATTATTATTTTTTTATTATTATTATTATGTAGTCCTGGGGCCAAAAATGCCCCCGCCCCAGGGCCCTTTGGTTTTAGATAGGCTTATATAGGGAAAATCTTTAAAAAAATCTTCTTCTCTGAAACCGCAAGGCCAAGGTCTTTGATATTTTTTGTGAAGCTTCATCTAGTGGACCTTTCCCAAGATTGTTCAAATTATAGCCTTTGTTGATATTTGGTATGAAGCTTCACCTTTTTAGACCTTCCTCAACATTATGCACATTATAACCCTGGGGTCAATAATGGCCCTCCCCGAGGCCCAATTGTTACTCTATGGATCAGGTGAGCGATCCAGGGCCATCGTGGCCCTCTTGTGTTTAATATTAGGATCACTTTTTGTCTGTCATCCGTGCGTAAACAATTTCTTCAAACGACATCTCCTCCTAAACCACTGATCGGATTTTGACCAAACTTCACAGGAATGATCCTTAGGTGGACCCCTTTCAAAAATGTTCAAATGGTTCCAGTTCGATGCACATATAGGTCACAGGAGCCAAAAATAGATTTTTTCACCGAAAGCTTTAAAAATCTTCTTCTCTGCAACCACAAGGCCCAGGTCTTTGCTATTTGATATGAAGCTATATCTAGTGGACCCTACCAAGATTGTTCAAATTATAGTGCTGGGGCCAAAAAGGCCCCTGCCCCAGGGCCCTTTGGTTTTACTTGGGCTTATATAGGGAAAATCTTTAAAATCTTCTTCTCTGAAACTGCAAGGCTCAGGTCTTTGATATTTGGTATGAAGCTTCATCTAGTGGACCCCTACCAAGATTGTTCAAATTATAGTGCTGGGGCCAAAAATGCCCCCTCCCTGGGGCCCTTTGGTTTTACATGGGCTTATATAGGGACAATCTTTAAAAATCTTCTTCTCTGAAACTGCAAGGCCCAGGTTTTTGATATTTGGTATTAAGCTTCATCTAGTGGACCCCTACCAAGATTGTTCAAATTATAATGTTGGGGCCAAAAATGCCCCCGCCCCGGGCCCTTTGGTTTTATATAGGCTTATATTGGGAAAATCTTTAAAAATCTTCTTCTATGAAACCACAAGACCGAGGTCTTTGATATTTGGTGTGAAATTTCATCTAGTGGACCTCTATCAAGATTATTCAAATTATAGCCCTGGGGCCAAAATGCCCCCGCTCCGAGACCCTTTGGTTTTACATAGACTTATATAGGGTTAATCTTTAAAAATCTTCTTCTCTGAAACTACAAGACCATGTCTTTGATATTTGGTATGGAGCTTTATCTAGTGGACCTCTACCAAGATTGAACAAATTATAGCCCTTGGGCCACAAATGCCCCCCGCCTGGGGCTCTTTGGTTTTACATAGACTTATATAGAGATAATCTTTGAAAATCTTCTACTCTGAAACAGCAAGGCCCAGGTCTTTGATACTTGGTGTGAAGCTTCATCTAGTGGACCTTTATCAAGATTGTTTTAAATTATAGCCCTGAGGCCAAAATGCCCCCACCCCGGGGCCATTTGGCTTTACGTAGGCTTATGTAGGGAACATCTTTAAAAAAATCTTCTTCTCTGAAACTGCAAGGCACATGTCTTTGATATTTGGTGTGTAGCTTCATCTAGTGGACCTTTGCCAAGATTGTTCAAAGTATTGCCTTTGTTGATATTTGGTATGAAGCTTCACCTTTTTAGACCTACCTCAACATTATGCACATTATAACCCTAGGTTACTCTATGGATCAGGTGAGCGATCCAGGGCCATCATGGCCCTCTTGTTCAAAAAATATTTTGGTCTATCACATGAGAATAGGTACAAAATGAATGTCAATGAATGCTTAAGGTCAAGGCCATTTGGTGACCTTGTCCCAAGTTCACTTGCATCGCAGGTCCATTGACATTTCAAAATACATTTTCTCTGGAACCACTGTGCCAGTTTCATTTAAATTATATGCAGCCTTAGGACAGTGACGGAATGGAAATTTGTTCGAATGGTCCAGGTCACATGACCAAGATGGCCACCATGCCCAGTTATGATAACCCTAAAAATCTTCTCCAGTACCTCTAGGCCAATTATCTGGAAACTTGATATGAAGCATCGTGTAGTGCAGATTTCAGTAATAGTCATAGATATAATCATTGATTTTAACACCAGTACATGAACTATAGTTTTCATATTTCATCAACAGCCGTATCAATCAGACTACGATACCATCGACGGTCCTATCTCTGGCAATCGATGTCCGTATCCCGATATTTTTCAAAGGTCCATAAAATCTCCCAGAGTGCATAAATTATGCCAAACACACTTTGTTGCAGAAGCATACTTGGTAGATAAAATATATGAGGCATTTTATTGCTTTTGTACCTTTCATAATGTATTACAGTACCGATATTCTATGAAAACTGAGTTTTTCGAAGGAATCGGTACTTTATAGTGTTTTTCAGGGTCACAACTTTCTGTAAGTGAACAGACAAATAACACGTTGTCTCTTTTAAACATCGACAGCGTTTGTAACCGTTAAAACTTACGTTTTCGCCTCTTCAAGGGTGTCAAAAAATTAAGTTGTCCCTCTGTCGACATCCGTACTGCTCGGTCGAAAACCGTATTTCTCGGTCGACAGCAGCTTTACGCAGTACCGGCTCGGTCGACAACACAGGTAAAGAAATTGGTATTACCCCCATGCAGATCAGATGCCGCAAAATACTGGAGGCATTGAGGTGGCATGGAGATTCAGATTTGCTAAAATCGTTTCATTCGGATATCCAAGATGGCGACTGTCAGATCTCATGAAACAGAGGTTGGATCAAACTGGAACTTGATAGGAGGCATTGGGGCGACATGGAGGTTGAGATTTTATAAAAATTTTCCATTCAGATATCCAAGATTCTTCAAATGATATCATTCAAACTTATTGACAGTGACAGTACACACATGTGAAAGAAGGGGCAACAACTCTAGCTTTAATAAATTTTGTCTTATGCCCCTATATTGACTTAAAAACTTTTGCATTGGCCATAGTTCTAAAATCATGCAATCAATGTTTAAAATAACTATCAAGAAACAGTCAGAGTACTGACTGTGAATAATGACAGACAAACCACATGTGTGCCTAAACCCACCCCGGGCCCTGATGTGAGGATGCCCCTGGGTGGGGCACATTACTTGTTTTCATGCCTGCACCATTGGCATGATGTCATCTGGGGCAGATTTGTTTTTTTTTTTTCAGTTTTCTGTTTGTGTATACATCCTTCCCGATGGTTGTTTCTACACACGTATTTGGTCCTGTAACCTCGGGTTAAGGCATTAACCTAAAATTTTGAAAGTACATATTCTACAACACATAAAATGCATTTGGTTCATATTTGGTATGATGATTGATACAGTCAAAAGTTTTGTTCAGCAATATCCCCACCCATGACCTCAAGGTCAAGGTCACAGACTTGGTAATTTTATTTTTAGTTTTTTTTTAAGAGCTCATATTTTCAAAATCGTATGATGGATTTGGTTCATATTTGGGATGATAGATCAAGGTCCAAAGTTTTATTCAGCAATATCCCCACCCACATTACTTCAAGGTCAAGTTCACAGACTTTGAAATTTGATATTATCGTCTTTTTAAGAGCTTATATTTTCCAAACCATATGATTTACAGCAATACCCACACCCATTCCCATGACATCAAGGTCATGGTGCCAGACTTGTTCATGTTAGCATTTTTAAGGGCTCATATTTTCCAAACCCTGCATTGGATCTATCTTATATTTGGTATGATGATAGATTTATTCAGCAATATCCCCCCATCCCCCCGCCATACACAAACACTCATGACCTCAAGGTCAAGGTCACAGACTAAGAAATTTTTTATTTTAATGTTTTCTAAGAGCTTATATTTTTCAACCATACAATTGATTTGATTTGTATGATGATACTTAGGGGAGACCGGGGACAGTTGATGCACTTTTTAGACGTTTTGACATATCTCCTCACTGGGTTCGTAGAAATACCGGAACACACCAAAACACCGGAACACACTGGTAATTACCGGAACACACTTGAAGTTTTTATTTTTATTTTATTAGAAATGTTATTTCTGACTTATTTGCATTGTTTTATTGTATATGGTGTTGTTGAAAAAAAAAATCTGATATAAAAAGCATAAATTAATTAATCTGAATATATACAAGTAGTTTATGTTTAGATTTGCTGTCTCTGATATAACTCATTTGATGACCAAAAGAATACAGTT
Organism: Lucinisca nassula; assembly: GCA_963580285.1. Lineage (NCBI taxonomy): Eukaryota > Metazoa > Mollusca > Bivalvia > Lucinida > Lucinidae > Lucinisca > Lucinisca nassula. The sequence goes on along the minus strand of OY757017.1, from coordinate 72,479,253 downwards.
TGACAATAGAAAAAAAAGAAGATTGACATTTCCAGCATAGTGTCGCCATTGAGAAGAAAAACATGAAATGTCAAAAACCTTAGCTCGGAAAAAGTTCATTTTTTTTTATCAGATTTTTACCAAGTTTGCTAAGTGGCAACTCTGTCTGTGTCATTTAAATTTATTGTTTTTTTTTTTATTATTATTATTTCTGGCCCAGTCAACAGCTTAGATCATTCCAGTCCATAATGCATTGGTTTCTTGGTTTCATTCTTAGCAGAGAATGAAATATGACAAATGGTAATGAAATACATAACAAACCATTTTTTAATATCAATTGCGCAGTTTTATTTCAAAATTCACCAATTCGTTGTAATTATGTTATATAACTCTCTCTCTCTCACTCTCTCAAAAAAAAAAAAACAACAACACAAGTATATAAAACCACAATGTATTTTCAAAAATCAAATAGCAGTCTGATACGTGCCATGCCATTGGAAAACATGTCAACAAACGTATGTTGTTGCCAGCAAAGGTATAAATCCGATTGCGGGGTCTGATCGTGGTCTTCTCTGTCTGCTTAAAAGACTCACGTTATGGTAACACATGTTCAAACACATGTTCAATAAGGAACCTTTCATTACTCTTGCCGTAATATTGTTCTTTTTTTCTAGTCCAGGTATAGGTTGCAGGTGATCGTTAGAGACCCCCAACCTATGTATTGGTGCAGAAATATGAAAAATATCCCATGAAGTATGAAAGACTGAAGTTTTAATGACATGTGTTACCGTAACTTGTGTCTGTTAGCAGATAGTGAAGACCCCAATCAGACTGCACAGTCCGATTTGGCTATTGTGTGCATGTTCAAAGACGCATTTTCCTTTGACACCCATTTCATTTAAGGCATGTGTATTACAAAATGAAAGGCAATGAGCCGTGGCACAGCATTTCCAACAACTTACATGTGCGCCCAGCGAAGAATCTGATCAGGCTGTGCACCCATATAGTCTAACCAGAGACTTCTCTTGTTGTGGCCCTTAGCTTAGCCTAACGCATCGTGACAAAAATATACCGGATCACATTGCCATAAATTATTTGATGCGTAAATGGGCTAGGGTTTATAAAGTATGTTTTGTGTCACATTTGGTCAATATAAGGCATAACAAATGTATATTATAGTATATTCCCCCCAAAAAACATTTTTAAGCCAAGTAAAAAGCTTTTTTAGTGTGTTCCGGTAATTACCAGTGTGTTCCGGTGTTTTGGTGTGTTCCGGTATTTCTACGAACCGCTCCTCACTGGACCAACCGGTTTTGTTATTTTTTGCATATTCTTAAAGCTCCATCTTTTCTGCACTTAAAATTGAATTGCAATCCCGAATTTTTAGCTCACCTGAGCCGAAGGCTCATGTGAGGTATTAGTATACCACGAGCCGGCGTCCGTCGTCGTCGTCGTCCGTCGTCCACACTTTCAAAGAAGTATATCTCAGGAACCAGTGGGCCAATCTTGATCAAATTTCATGTGAAGCATTATCAAGTAGGGGGAAAGGCTGCATACTGTTTTCGGGCAGATCGGATTGGAACTCTGGTTGCCATGGCAACAAATAGCTCCCATAGACTTAACATAGGAAAAAGTTTGTCATCACTCTAGCTCTGTCAATTTTTTTCTGATCGACTTCATTCTTTGAGATAACGAGGACAGGCATGAACTCTCGATCAAGTTCGATTTTGGGCTGAATCGGATTATTCACTCAGGAGTTACGTGCCCTTGAGCGTTCTTAACATAGGAAAAAGCTTGTCATCACTCTAGCTCCGTCAATTTTTTTCTGATCGACTTCATTCTTGCAGATAACGAGGACAGGCATGAAATCTCGATCAAGTTCGATTTTGGGCTGAATCGGATTATTCACTCAGGAGTTAAGTGCCCTTGAGCGTTGAAAAAATTGCCTATTGACTTAACATGGGGAGAATGTTGTCATCACCGTAGCTGTTTCAATTATTTTCAGATTGGCTTTATTCTTGCAGATAACCAGCACAGCCATGAAATCTCGGTCAAGTTCGATAACTGGCAGAATCGGATCATTCACTTAGGAGTTACCTGCCCTTGTGTGTTTTTGCATTAGGGTTAATGGGAATTTCAAAAATGTATATCTTAAAGACTACTTGGCCAACTTTGATCAAATTTCATGTGTCGCATTATTGGGCAAGTGGAAAGGCTTCATTTGGTTTTCAGGAAGATCTGAGTGGAACTCTGGTTGCCATGGCAACATCTAGCTCCCATAGACTTCACATAGGAAAAAGCTTGTCATCACTCTAGCTCCGTCAATTTTTTTCTGATCGACTTCATTCTTGCAGATAACCAGTACAGGCATAAAATCTCGGTCAAGTTCGATTTTGGGCCGAATCGGATTATTTGCCTTGGAGTTACCTGCCCTTGAGCATAAAAAAATACGTTGTGACCACAATAGCAACTTTTTTTTTATTCAGATCTGCTTCAAACTTGCAGGTAACGTGGACAGGCATAAAATCTCAGTTAAGTTCGAATCGGAATATTGACCTCGGAGTTACATGACCTTGAGCGACAAAAAATTTGCCCATAGACTTTACATAGGGAAAATGTTGTGATTACGATAGCGACTTGAATTTTTTTCAGATCAGCTTCAAACTTGCAGGTAACGAGGACAGACATAAAATCTCGGTTAAGTTCGATTTTGGGCCGAATCGGATTATTTGCCTTGGAGTTACCTGCCCTTGAGCATAAAAAAATACGTTGTGACCACGATAGCAACTTTATTTTTATTCAGATCAGCTTCAAACTTGCAGGTAACGAGGACAGGCATAAAATCTCGGTTAAGTTCAATTTTGGCCCGAATCGGAATATTGACCTCGGAGTTATGTGACCTTGAGCGACAAAAAATTTGCCCATAGACTTAATTAGGGAAAATGTTGCGACTACGATAGCGACTTGAATTTTTTTCAGATCAGCTTCAAACTTGCAGGTAACGAGGACAGACATAAAATCTCGGTTAAGTTCGATTTTGGGCCGAATCGGAATATTTGCCTTGGAGTTACCTGCCCTTGAGCATAAAAAAATACGTTGTGACCACGATAGCAACTTTATTTTTATTCATATCAGCTTCAAACTTGCAGGTAATGAGGACAGGCATAAAATCTCGGTTAAGTTCGATTTTGGGCCGAATCGGAATATTGACCTCGGAGTTACGTGACCTTGAGAGACAAAAAAATTTGCCCATAGACTTAGGGAAAATGTTGTGACAGAAATAGCGACTTGAATTTTTAGCTCACCTGAGCCAAAGGCTCAAGTGAGCTGATAGTATACCAAGGCTCCGGAGTCCGTCGTCTGTCGTCCGTCCATCCGTCGTCCACACTTTCAATGAAGTATATCTCAGAAGGCAGTCGACCAATCTTGTTTAAATTTTATGTGTAGCACCATTGGGCAAGGGGAAAGGCTGCATTAGGTTTTGGAGCTAGTCTGGTTCATTTGTTCCTTCATTCTTCTTTCTCTCCATATAGAGATAATAGACCAATGTTAAATTTTTAATCAAAGATTTCTCAGGAACTATAAAAGCTAGAAGCATCAAATTTGGTATTCAATAGAATAATGATGACTTATTTTGTGTAAGAGACATTGGGCTTTCTCAGCTTATTTGTTCATCTGTTCTTTCATTCTTCTTTCTCTCCATTTTGACCAATGTTAAATTTTCGTCAAAGATTTCTCAGGAACTATAGAAGCTAGAAGTCTCAAACTTGGAATGCAATGCAATAATGATGACTTATATCCTGTAAGGGTCAATGGGCTGGATTCTATTAGCAGATTTAGTAGTCAAGTCTGTGAATTGTTACAACTTAAGTTCCTCAGGTGAGCGGTTTAGGCTCATTGAGCCTCTTGTTGGATTATTTATCCTCATTTTCAATAGATTTCTTGAGCAAGTCCACTGCATCAACTTTCCCCAGCAGTGGGGCAAGTTGATGCAACGCTTGGGGTAAGTTGATGCTTTGTTTGTTTTGTTTGATTTGAGGTTTAACGTCCCCGTCAACACTGTAAAGGTCATTTTGGAGACGTTGCTTCCAATTTTATGGGACTTTTACCGGTTCCTGGACAGGCTTAGATCCTCTAAGCGGTTTACCAGTACTAGTGTGCGGGCCGGATTCAACTCTGCGTGGAAGCATCATGCAGCCCATATATTTCTTCAGGCCCCTATGGGCGGGGGCCGGTAAGTTGATGCAATATTTATTTTCTCGCATTTATGAATTCATACAACGGATACAACAGAAAACTGGCCATTTTGTGTGGATAAGATAGGATTTCATTTTTTAAGTTATTCATTAAAATTATCATTGACAAAAATCTATCAAAGGGATGGTTGAAAGTGTAAACTTGCACCAATAAAATTGGGAATGCGTTTAATGCATTTATTAGGGCCCCGCACTGAAAGTGTGGGTGCCCTATAGTAATCACTCTGTCCGACCATCTGTCCGTCCACAAATTTTTGATAGCTCTGATAGCACTGCCGGGGCCCTAGTCAGTTTCACTGACAGCTCTAGTTTCTGAAAACTTAGAACATTGTAAAGATGAACATACAAATCAACCCGGGAAATCAACTGATCTTTAAGAATGTCATAGATGTCATGCACATATTAAGTCCATCCAAACATTATGAACAATGTTAAACTCTTGCTGATCAATTGAATTAGAACTACTGTATGCTGTAAAGAATTTACACAACAAAGAACCCCCAATGCCTAACTCATTATAGGCTTTAAGGGCTGGATACCAGATACCTGAAAATAATGCAATTATCATTTAGCTATATTTACATTTCCAGTGTAAAGCCTAATGTAAACCTATAGAAAACAGTGTAGTTCATACTTCCATGAACGCAACGAGTCACAGGATTTTCAGGGACATCAAGTGACATCAGTCTTAATCATTGTTCTCTACGGGCATTGGTGGCGTCAGCGCTCTTCCGCTCTTTGTAGAAATACAGCGTGTAAATGTTTTTCAGCTTTAAAAGTTTTCCCTATCAGCATTTTTTCGCCCAGTGATGAGGGGCATAGAATGTAATTTAAAAAATAAACTTAATTGTTTCTGCTTTTCATGAAAGTATGAAAGACAGCGGGTGGCTAGCAAAGTTTACATGAACCCCTTTGGGGTTCATTTACTTTGCATGCGACTCACTGCGTTCATACTTCCATGAACCGCAGAAAAATAAATTTCATTTCTTAATTGGCATGAAGTGGCCTGCTACGCAATATGTTCAATTCGAACTTGATGCCATTCATAGTATAGTAATATTGAGAGCATGGATGAGACTTGTTTGTATGAATGCTGAGTTTAGCCATAAGCTCGCTATGATAATTTGTCCGTATTTATGTTTACATTCTGTGATGTAACTAGAGATACAATCATGTAAGTATGTTTTGAAACCATGCTCTTATTATGTCCCTCGGCGTTTCAGCACGGGTGGTTTTCCTAATATAGTTTCTCACCATTCTGAAACGAACAGATGGCTAATTTTAGGATAAATATAGAGATGAAACTTATAAACGGCCTTAAGATGTTTTAATTTTGATAGAAACGGGATTTTGTCATATCAATTATGGCTTAGAAACTACAACGGGGCAGGTTGATGCACCGCATCAATATGCCCTGTGCTCAATGCATCAACCTGCCCCAGCCACCCCCCACGTGACATTCAGCAAGGGAGGCAACTTATATATGATGTTTTCATTCAAATGAGCGTGTAGTTTGAAAGATGAAGGATCTAGCTACCCGTGTGCATAACTTGGTTATGATCTAGTAGAAATAAATGTATGCGAAACGAAAAAGTGCAAAAAAAATCTGTAAATTTACTCACATGTCTCAAAGATGAAATTTTCTTCACTAAAGGCGCATTTGTCATCCAAATTCGTCGAAACTTCCGAAAAAGATGGCGGCTATCAGTGACCTCTTTATTTCGTTATTTAAGACATCATAAATTGCATATTGGCTTATCTATTAAGCCTGCATTAACCTACCCCGTGCATCAACTGGCCCCGGTCTCCCCTATTTTCCCAAAGGTTCAATACCCCCACCTCAATGACACTTTTTCAGGCAAGCTATCCTATCAAATGACAACTGTTGTTCCAACATGCTTTTTCTAGGTGAGGAGGAGCCCTGAGTGAGTGCATCTGTGTTATTTCTAGTTTCTAACATTGTTCAAAAGAAAGATTTTAGGAAAGATTTAACAACTCCCTTAATAACACTGAGGAGAATGTCTGGTCTGATTGAATGAATAACAGATAGACACTGAGAAAATCTACATCTGAAAATATCGTCTGCTGTATTTTTTTGCAAACTTTTTAAAGTATTTTTGCATACAGGCAAACAGTGTGGACCCAGATCAGACTGCTCCTACAGGAGCAGTCTGATCTTCTGGGTCCACACTGTTTGCAAAAAAAAAAATACTTTTAAGGTACCAGGCAGATGGCAAAGCAGACGACAATTGTCATGATTGGCATTTTATGGGGTAATATAATATTAACTGATATTGATCTCGGCATGAGATAACGCTTGAACCTTTAGGCATTACTGAGTTGCCTGTATTGATCTATTTTTAGCTTAGTATTAAGTCGTTGAAAAGAGTTTTTGCAGTATGGGATGTGATTTTTTCACAATATTTCTTTGCACTTAGCACAGAATGATTCAAGTTTGCATGTAAATTTCAAAATTATAAAAAATTTATTTCTTTCTGAAATGTGTGATTTGATCTGTTAATATTTGCTCAAATATTATAGACTACTTAAAGAAATATCGTGATTGATGTAGCCACAACAAAAGACTGATTTTTTTGGTCATACATAACCTGTCCAAACCACTGTGAAATCATACTTACCTGGTACAGGAGATACCGTGATCAGCAAGGCGGTTCTCCCAGAAAGAGACCCTTTCATTGCACTTCGATTGGGTTGACGTCTGCGATTACCCCAAATGTGGGTAACTCGGGTACGCAATTTATTAGTGTGGGGGACTGCGTACGCGCTATCCCCTGTAAAATGATTAAAAAACAGACAACTCCTCAAACTTGTCCTTCATGTGAAAATGGCAATCCTTGAGATGAAATGACATCTCAAGCCCTGCTGCCCAATGAAACCAATAGGGGTTTATATGCATGGACAGTCCAACATGCATCATTTTACCTGGGCAGGCTTAGACCTAAGTGGTTTACCAGAAATCATGTGCAGTTGGTTTCAGCTTTGCATGGAAGCATCATGCAGCCCAATCTATTTCTCCAAGTCCGATGGGCGCCGCGGGGACTTTAAAATAGCCATTGTGTCAAATGAATTGTCACAAATCATAGAAAGTAAGTAATGCTACACAAGACCGCTCTCACCCATTGGGGCTTAAAGAAATACATTGGGCTGCACGATGCTTCCACACAGAGCTGAAACCGACCCCACAACCCCTTAGAGTGGCTAAGCCTGCCCAGGCAGAGTGGTCCATGCATTATAAACCCTACTTTTATTTGGGTTTCATTGGGCGGCAGGGCTTAAGATAACATTTCATCTCAAAGTCTGGTAAAAGTCCCACAAATTGGAAGTAACATCTTTAAAATGACCTATATAGTGTTGGCAGGGATGTTAACCCATAAGCTGCCAAGAACAACCAAAATTGTTGTCTGCTTATATCATATGCTGAATCTGCTTGCAAACTTTTCAAAAATAGTTTTGCATACAGGCAAACAGTGTGGACCCAGATCAGACTGCTCCTACAGGAGCAGTCTGATCTGGGTCCACACTAATTGCAAAAAATTACTTTTTTATAGCCCTGGGGCCAAAAATGCCTCCGACCCAGGTCTCTTTGGTTTTACATAGACTTATACACGGAAAATCTTCAAAAATCTTCTTCTCTGAAACCGCAAGGCCCAGTTCTTTGATATTTGGTACAAAGCTTCATCTAGTGGACCTCTATCAAGATTGTTCAAATTATAGGCCTAGTGCGAAAAGTACCCCCAGGGCACTTTGGTTTTACATTGGCTTATACAGGGAAAAGCTTTAAAAATCTTCTTCTCCGAAACCGCACTGCCCCGGTGGTCTTTGATATTTGGTGTATAGCTTCATCTAGTGGGCCTCTAGCATGCCTCCGCCCTGGGGACTTCGGTTTTACATTGACTTATATAGTAATTTAAAAAAATCTTCTACTCTGAAACCGCAAGGCCCAGATCTTTGATATTTGGTGTGAAGCTTCATCTAGTCAAAATTGTTCAAATTATAGCCCTTAGGAAATAGAAGTCAAGGCAATGAAAACATTTGAAAATCTTCTTGTCTAAAAGCAGAAAGCCAAGGTCTTTGATATTTGGTATGAAGCTTCGTCTTGTGGATTTCTACCAAGATTGTTCAAATTATAGCCCTGGGGGCCAAAATTGGCCCGCCCCGGGGACTCCAAGATTTATATAGACTTAAAACATTTAAAATTCTCATTGTCTGAAACCAGACAAACTAATGACAGGCACACCACATTGTATGCCTAAACCCATCCTGGGCCCTGATATGTGAGGATGCCCCTGGGTGGAGTACATTTCTTGTTCTCATGCCTGCACCATTGACATGATGTCACCTGGGGCATATATATATTTTTTTTTTGTTTGTTTTCTGTATGTATGTACATCCTTCCCTACGGTTGTTTCTACATGTATTTGGTACTGTAACTTCGGGTTAAGGCATTAACCTAAAATTTTGTAAGCTCACATTTTACAAACCATTTAATACATTTAATGGATTTGGTTCATATTTGATATGATGACAGATACAGGTCAAAAGTTTTATTCAGCAATATCCACAGCCATGCATATAACCTCAAGGTCAAGGTCACAGATTCTAAAGTTTTTAAGAGCTCATATTTTCCGAACCATATGATGGATTTGGTTCATATTTGGTATGATTATAGATTAAGGACCAAAAGTCACTAACAGACTTAAAAAAAATTTCTCTGTTAACATTTTAAGGGCTCATAATGTTCCAAACTGTGCAATGGATCTGGATTATATTTGGTATGATGATTTATTCAGCAATATGCCCCTCACCTCCCACACACACACAAACACTCATGACCTCAAAGTCAAGGTCACAGACATTTTTGAATTTAAAAGTTTTCTAAGAGCTTATATTTTCCAACCATATGATTCATATTTGGTATGATGATACATATTTGTCCAAAGGTTTGTTATCCCACCTCAAGGACACTTTTCCAGGCAAGCTTTGCCATCAAATGACAACTGATGTCACATGCTTTTTTTTTTCAGGTGAGGAAGGTCCCTGAGTGGGCGCATCTGTGTCATATTGACACACTTCTAGTTTCTAAGATTGTTCAAAATAAAGATTTAACAACATTGTTCAAAAGAAAGATTTAACAACATTCTTCCAAAAAAAAAAAAAGATTTAACAACATTGTTCAAAAGAAAGACCTGAGAAAGTATAGTCTGACAGATAGATAGTTGTAAACCTTAAGACCCTGAGAAAATCTACATCCGAAAATGTTGTCTGCTTATGTTGTCTGCTGAATTGTTTTGCAAACTTTTTATAATATTTTTGTATACAGGCAAACAGTGTGGACCCAGATCAGACTGCTCCTACAGGAGTAGTCTGATCTGGGTCCACACTGCTTGCAAAAAAATACTTTTAAGGAACAGGCAGACGACAAAGCAGACAAAAATTGTCTTGATTGGCATTTTATGGGGTAATATAATACTAACTGATATTGATCACGGCATGAGATAACACTTGAACTTCAGGCATTACTGAGTTATCTGTATTGATTTATTTTTAGCATAGTATTAAGTCGTTGAAAAGAGTATTTGCTGTACAGGATGTGATTTTTTTTCACATTTTTTCTTTGAATTTAGCACAGTATGATTCAAGTTTGCACATAAATTTCAAAATTATAAAAAATGTATTTCTTTCTGAAAATTGTGATTTTATCTGTTAATATTTGCTAAAATATTATAGACTACTTAAAGAAATATCGCAGTAGATGTAGACAAAACAAACGACTGATTTTTCTGGTTGTTCATAAGCTGTCCTAACCACAAGGAAATCATACTTACCTGGTACAGGAGATACCGTGATCAGCAAGGCGGTTCTCCCAGAAAGAGACCCTTTCATTGCACTTCGATTGGGTTGACGTCTGCGATTACCCCAAATGTGGGTAACTCGGGTACGCAATTTATTAGTGTGGGGGACTGCGTACGCGCTATCCCCTGTAAAATAATGAAAAATAGACAACTCCTCAAACTTGTCCTTCATGTGAAAATGGCCTTTCTTGAGATGAAATGACATCTCAAGCCCTGCTGCCCAATGAAACCAATAGAGTTTATATGCATGGACAGTTCAACTTGCCCCATTTTACCTGGGCAGGCTTAGACCTAAGTGGTTTACCAGTAATCATGTGCAGTTTGTTTCAGCTTTGCATGGAAGCATCATGCAGCCCAATCAATTTTCCAAGTTCCCATGGGCGGGGGCCTGAAAATAGCCATCATGTCAAATGAATTGTCACAAATCATAGAAAGTAAGTAATGCTACACAAGACCGCTCCCACCCATTGGGGCTTAAAGAAATACATTGGGCTGCACGATGCTTCCACACAGAGCTGAAACCGAACCCACATGAGGTCTAATACCCCTTAGAGTGGCTAAGCCTGCCCAGGCAGAGAGGTGCAGGTCAGACTGTCCATGCATTATAAACCCTATTTATATTGGTTTCATTGGGCGGCAGGGCTTAAGATAACATTTCATCTCAAGTCGGTAAAAAACCCACAAATTGGAAGCAACATATAAAATGACCTATATAGTGTTGGCAGGTATGTTAACCCTTAAGCTGCCAAGAAAAACAACTGAAATTGTTGTCTGCTTATTTCATCTGCTGAATCTTCTTGCAAACTTTTCTAAAATAGTTTTGCATACAGGAAAACAGTTTGGTTTAACATTGGCTTATACAGGGAAAATCTTTAAAAATCTTTTTGTCTGAAACCGAACTGCCCCGGAGGCCTTTGATATTTGGTGTGTAGCTTCATCTAGTGGGCCTCTAGCATGCCTCTGCCCTGGGGACTTCGGTTTTACATTGACTTATATAGGAAAATTAAAAAAAAATCTTCTACTCTGAAACCACAAGGCCCAGATCTTTGATATTTGATGTGAAGCTTCATCTAGTGGACCTCTGTCAAAATTGTTCAAATTATAGCCCTAGGAAATAGAAGTCAAGGCAATGAAAACATTTGAAAATCTCCTTGTCTGGAAGCAGAAAGCCAAGGTCTTTGATATTTGGTATGAAGCTTCATCTTGTGGATTTCTACCAAGATTGTTCAAATTATAGCCCTGGGGCCAAAAATGGCCGCCCCGGGGACTCCAAGATTTATATAGACTTAAAACCTTTAAAAATCTTCTTGTCTGAAACCAGAAGGCTCCGGTCTTTAATATTTGGTATATGAAGCTTCACTTTTTAGACCGCTCCCTTGAGCCAAAGCCTCTTCCGGAGCTTATAGGATGGTAACTAGGCCTCTGTTATCCGTTGTCCCACCATCGTCCATTCGTCAATCATTATCAAATGACTTCTTCTCTGAAACCACTGGGCCAATTTAAATAAAATTTCATTTGCAGCCTCCTGGCAATGGGGGAAAGAAAGTTTCTACAAATGGTCTTGGTCACTTGACCAAGATGGCCACCATGCCCAAATATGGTAAAAACCTTAAAATCTTCTTTTCGAGAACTACTAGGCCGATTGTCTTGAAACTTGGTATGTAGCATCAGGTGTCTGAGTATTACCAAGTTTGCAAAAATGATGACCCTATGTTAACCTTGACCAATTTTATGCCACATAAACCCATTTTGGTTTCTTAGGCTTTTCAATGGGAAAAATTATGGTAAAACAATTCATTTTTCAAAAAATATTTTGGTCTATGACATGAGAATAGGTACAAAATGAATGTCAATGAATGCTTAAGGCCAAGGCCATTTGGTGACCTTGCCCCAAGTTCACTTGCATCGTAGGTCCATTGACATTTCAAAATACATTTTCTCTGGAACCACTGTGCCAGTTTCATTTAAATTCTGTATGCAGCCTTAGGACAGTGACGGAATGAAAATTTGTTTGAATGGTCCGGGTCACATAACCAAGATGGCCACCATGCCCAGATAATTATGGTAACCTTAAAAATCTTCTCCAGTATTACTAGCCAATAATCTTGAAACTTGATAAGAAGCTTTGGGTGACTGAATGCTACCAAATTTGAAAAAAAATTGCAAAATGTATTTTTAGAAAACTGTTGTGATTATGAAATGATAGGAGGTACTGTATGAATGTCTTTGAATGACAGTGTCCACAACTTTTCAACCTAAATGTTATATACAGCTGCATTGGCAATAGATGAATGAAAGTTCATTCAGATGGTCCAGGTCACATGACCAAAATGGCTGCCATGGCCATTTATAATATTAAGTTTGAAAGCTTAATGAAAAAATCTTGTCCAGAACCTCTGTGCCAGTTTCTTGAAACTTTGTGTGCAGCTTAAGGTAATATTTCATAAATAATGACCTTAGGTTGAACTTGACCGATTTATCAGTACCAAAGATCATAGTCACTCAAATGAGAGTAATACTCAGGGCTCAGGGTAGCAAACAGGACTTAATGCTCCTCTTGTTTATTGTTTGTTGAAGTATGAACAACTGTTATTGAAAAAAAATTCTGAATTGAAAAAACAAAACTTGTTGTATACAGTATACAGTTTTCCTATTAACAGCAAAAGATTGTAGGTGACATCATAACGTCACCATAAACCAACTTTACCCATAAAGTGTCAATCACAACAATTGTCGTCTGCTTTGTCGTCTGCCCGTTACTTTAAAACTCATTTTTGCAAACAGTGTGAACCCAGATCAGACTTAGGAGCAGTCTGATCTGGGTACACACTGTTTGCCGGTATGCAAAAATATTTTAGAAAGTTCAGCAGACGACATTTTCAGATGTAGATTTTCTCAGTGTTCCAAAGGTTAATGGCCATGTGAAGTCCCGGTTGTCAAGGTATTTGTTGAGGTATGAAGAACGTCTTGTCCCAGTAGTAAACTATATGTTTTTTTTTTTTCCTGTAAAATCTGAGAAAGTAAATATACTTCAGTGTTTCTCACAAGAACTATTGGATGTGTAGTGACAGTCTAGACATGGCTAGAAATGACAAACTGAAAGCAGTTCTAAATGAGTATTTTGACAGTCAGTCACAGGAAGAAACCAAAGAGTCAGTTCCAGTGCAAGATGAACCAGTAAGTTTGGTGGAACCTTGCTTGTAGTGGTTTTGTTTGTATCAGAGTTTAGCGGCCCAGTCAACACTATTCTAGGTCATTTTTGAGCCGGTCAGTTTACCTGTCCACACTTTTCCTGGGCAGGCTTATACGTAAGCGGTCAACCAGTACAGTGCATTCTTTTGTCAGAAACTGTGTGTGTGTGTGTGTGTGTGTGTGTGTGTGTGTGTGTGTGTGTGTGTGTGTGTGTGAATTCGGGTTTAACGTCGCTTTCAACAATTTTTCAGTCATGTCACGACGGTGTCTGGTTGCGACAGGGAGCTCAGTGCTCACTTTTATAGTGCTGCCTCACTGAAGTATCATGTCCCAAACACATTACATGATACCACACCCAGTCACATTATCCTGACACTGGGTCGACCAGTCCTAGCTCTACCCTGAAAATCTGAGTGCCAAGTGAGGAGCAGCTAGTACCATTTTTAAGGACTTTGGTATGGCGCGGCCCGGGATCAAACCATGACCTCCTGTTCCCCAGAGCAGACACTCTACCAACTGAGCTATCGGGGCCAGTTTGTCAGAAACTCAGCAGAAGGGAGAGAATGACCGTAGAAAAGATTTCATGATCAATCTCCAAGAAAGAATGTTGCTGACCCCAGCAGGTATCGAACCTGCGTCATACTGATGACAAGTCAGACGCGCATCGGAATGAGCTACCGAGGCTGGCTGCATGTAGTGGTACATTTGAAATGAAAACCATTTGTTGATTTATCTGCCATGCGTGCAGCAAGCCAGCTACCTGGAAGGGGGCCCACTTATGTGGACGTTGCCCCTGTACCTGCACGTTAATAAAAAATCCGTTGATGATGATGATTTCTACAACAGTCTATGTACATTTTCTTGATTTTCTTCCTGACACTTGACAGCAGTTTGATGTCACCCTTCATGTTCATTTCATTTCAAGTTGATCAAGAATATGACATTGTGAAAAATGTAGATCAAGGGACAAACAGAAAAGGGGCCTCCCTGTTACTTGGGTAGCATTAGCCCTTGTCCTGCTGAGCCCGGATATGTCTTATCTTTCAAACAATGAAGATCCAGATCAGATGGCTTCTGAAGAAGCCATCTGATCAGGATCTTCATTGTTTGTCATTCAGCACATGAATTTGTTGCAATAATTTGCATCAAGTAATCCGATTGGTTGATAATCAGTAGTGGGTGTGGCATATATAAATATTCAGCAGGTCAAGGGTTAAACATGCAGCAGAAGACCGTTTTGGGGTAAAAATAGTTCTAATGAAATGTACATGGTTTCCTGTATAAAGTAATGTTTGACATATTGAAACAACTAATAAACCCTAGGGTGAGACAGCAGTGTAAAACTAAAAGAATCTATAATAGGGGTTGATACCTCAGGCAAGTTTTGAGTTTATTTAAGTCTTACGCGAGGCTGAGCCGAGCATGGGACTAAAATAAACTGAAAAAGAGCCTGAGATTTCCTTGTCGAGGTCTCAACCCATCATTGATTATTTTTCTCACCCATCTACTTAAAAGGATCTGCTGTGTGTGGTAAAATGCTTCCAAAACTATTGTCATCATACTGCCCAAGAATACAGAAAATCTGTATGCAAAATGGCCCCTTTACACACATGCAACAGGGCAAAAAAAGTAGAGCCTTTATTACTCTTACCTTCGAAAGAAAGTTGAAAAGTTTGTTTTATTTCAAGTGAGCTGCTCAAATTTATTTTCAATACATTCTTTTACATGTAGTGATAAACTTGAAATGAAAATCAGTAACACTGCATGTACATTTCATGACTTTCTTTGCTTGACACTTGACAGCAATTTGCTGTAACACTCATCATGTTTATAGGTTTGTGTGATTAACACCCAACTAACCGCTTTATATAGAGAAAACTGGGGTTTACAGGGGTAAAAATTATTTTTTTTATTTCTGCTTCAAGACATAGATTGTGGGTACTCATTAGAACCGCCTCAAGGAGGCGGTTCTAGCCAGCACCCAAAACCTATATACTGAAGCAGAAATCAGAAAATTATTACAGATTTCCATCAGAAATTTTACTGTTTGGGAGGTATGAAAAAATGCACTATATATCACTGATGTGTTATCGAAATGTAAATGTCCGTTTCATTAAAAAGTTGATCAAGGACATAACATTGTGTGTGTTAAAATGTACACTACTATATGAGAAACAGAGCAGGTCATCACGTGAACAAGCCCGTGAAATGAACACCCCTTTACATCCCACTTTGCATAGAGAAAACTGGGGTTTACGGGGGTAAACATTATTTTTCTTATTTTTACTCCAAGACATAGTTTGTGGGTACTCGTTAGAGCTGCCTCAATGAGGCGGTTCTAACGAGCACCCACATCCTATGCTTGCAGTATAAATAACCAAGATATATTGGATTTTCAGCTGAAAAGTAGCCATTTTGGAGATGTGAAAAAATGCACTATGTCACACGGGTTTGTTATCGTAATGGCTTTCCTTATCACATGGGTAACAAAACATGCCACAGAAGACAGTTTTGAAAAAAAAAAATGTAGTTCCACTTGATGTACATGTTTTCCATTATTAAGAAATGATTGACAGATTGAGACAGCTAATAAACCCAAGGGTGAAACAGAAAACAGCAGTGTGTGATAAAGAAATCTCTCCCTGTCATACAAAAGGATATTCTTGTCCCATATGTGAGAAAAAGAAATCACACACTGACATACAAAGGGATATTCTTGTCCCATTGGTGAAAGAATGTATTATTTCATTATGATAACACATCCGTGTGATATAGTGCATTTTTAAACCTCAAAAAAGGTATTAATTTTGTTCTGATGAAAATTTGTGATATTTTTCTTATTTTCTGCTCCAAACATAGGTTTTGGGTGCTCGTTAGAACTGCCTCATTGAGGCGGTTCTAACGAGTACCCACAACCTATATCTTGGAGCAGAAATAAGGAAAATAATGTTTACCCACGTAAACCCCAGTTTTCTCTATATAAAATGGGGTTTAGGGGGGTCTTTATTTCACGGACTTGTTCACGTGATGCATGTCTCCAAAATGGTTATTTTACTGATGTTATTTGTGATATTTTTCTTATCAATGCACAAAAAATAGGATGTGGGTATCCACGACCTATATCTTGGAGCACTTACAAGAAAAATAATGTAACCTCATATTTGTAAAAGAGTTTAACAGCCCAGTCAACACTGTTTTAGGTCATTTTTGGGCCGGTCAGTTTACCTATTCACACTTTATCCGGGCAGGCTTCTCGCCCCCACCCATAGGGGCTTTAAGAAATATATGGGCTGCATGATGCTTCCACGCAGAGCTGAATCCAACCCGCACACTAGTACTGGTAAACCGCTTAGAGTATCTAAGCCAGTCCAGGAACCTCGGTGCGAGGCAGACCGTCCTTGCTAATAAACCCTATTGGTTTCATTGGGCGACAGGGCTTGAGATGTCATTTCATCTCAATGTCCGGTAAAAGTCCCACAAAATTGGAAGCAACGTCTCCAAAATGACCTTTACAATGTTGACGGGGACGTTAAACCTCCAATCAAACAAACAAAACCTGGGCAGGCTTATATGGTAGCAGTTAACCAGCACAGTGACCATTCTTTTGCCAGAAACTGACAACTGCCCTTCTTGAATCTGTGGAAAGGAGAGAATGACCGGAGAAAAGATTTCATGATCAATGTTGCTAACCTTGGCAGGTATCGAACCTGCATCCTCCAGATCACCAGTCAGACTGAGCTATCGAGGCCGTCCCTTGTCAACATGATGATATGTCTGAGCAGAAATACGTAATGAGATGTAAATCTCAGTTTTCTCTGAATGAAGTGAGATTTACAGGACTGTACATTACCATAAAAATTCTAAAAATTCAGACACCTTGGGGACTGGCTGTAATTCTCCAAAAATTTCAATAAATTTGTTTCATGATCCAGCAAGCAGTCCAAAAATGTGCAGATGGAATGGCAAACAGTGTAGACCCTGATCAGACTGCTCCTTTGGGAGCAGTCTGATCTGGGTCTGCACTGTTCACTTAGGCCTATCTGTCCCAATACTTAGGATCATTGCAGTATACAGGCTTGTTAACGTGATGATTATACCCCCACAAATGAAATAGGTATATAGGAGTGAGCTTGTCGGTCGGTCTGTCGGTCTGTTGACTTGGTTTCCAGACGATAACTCAAAAAGCGCTTCACCGATTTTTATAATTTTTAGTACACTGATGTAACATCATAAAATACAGGTCAAGTTCGATTTCCACTACAATTTGTCAATTTTCGACATAGTTATGGCCCCTTTCAAGTGAAAAAATTGCAATATGCCGCTGATGTACTATCAAGGCAGTTTTTGTGGGGGTATTCATCACCTTTAGTGATAGCTCTAGTTTCAGATGCCCAAATGTCTATCCATCTATCTTCATATACTGAGTCAGTCATATTTGGCCATTACCTCAGTTGGTTGGGTAGCTAAATTTAGCTTAAATAAAAAAAAGAAAAGAGGACACTGGATGAGTCCTTATAGAAACTATTTATAATCTGATTAACCCTTTTTGTACCGGAAACCCCAAAACGGGTAGTTGGCAAACAGTGCCGCAGAACGTGGCATCTGATCAGGGCCTCCACTGTTTGCTAAAAGTTCAGTCATTTAAAAAAAATGACGAAAACACAACCTAACACCCCTAAATTTGGAAATGGACTCCTGCTATATATAAGGAGGAAGATTCCATTTGGTACAAAAAGGGTTAACAGAGGTATGCTAAAACGCATACCTCCGAGTCCCAATCTACACTGTACAGGCTTTGAACTCCTCTGCAGACTTGGCATGTACTGCAGACGAGGGAAGACCATTCCACTGAGGAATAGTTCTGGGAAAAAAAGAATGCTTTAGGGTATCACTATAGGCCAGGTGCCTATGATATTGTGTGTTGTTAATTTAGTTTGGATCAAATGATAACACTCCATTACCCTAACATACCCGTGCGACATAGTGCTTTTTTCACATCTCCAAAATGGCTGCTTTTCTGATGAAAATCTGTGATATTTTTGTTATTTTTACTTCAAACATAGGTTGTGGGTGCTCGTTAGAGCCGCCTCATTGAGGCGGTTCTAACGAGTACCCACAACCTATGTCTATGAGCAAAAATAAGGTAAATAATCTATACGTTCTAGAAATGGTTCTCCTTTGGAGTGAGTGAGTGAGTGTTTGAGTTTTACGTCCCGCCAACAGCTAAGGCCATACTGAGACGGGACCTAGGTTTAAAGACTCATCCGAAAGTGTGTATTCTTTGGAAGCAAGGAATGTACCACAAAACTGGAACATATGGAGTGTACATGTTTTCTGGGCCAGAATAGCTAGTTTCGGCAGATAAGGCCTCATCAGTGACCCTCAAACCTTTTCAAAGCTTTCCAAAATGTCTGCACAAGAATATCAGAGAAATTAAGTTCAGTTAATATGGCATTAGGATAACACATCCGTGGGATATAGTAAATTTCTCAAACCTTAAAAAAGGCATCTTTTTCTGCTGAAGATTTGTGATATTTTTCTTATTTATACTCCAAACATAGGTTGTGGGTGCTCGTTAGAGCCGCCTCATTGAGGCGGTTCTAACGAGTACCCACAACCTATGTCTATGAGCAAAAATAAGGTAAATAATCTATACCCCACTAAACCCCAGTTTTCTCTATATAAAGTGGGGTGTAAGGGGGTATTCATTTCACGGACTTGTTAGCGTGATGCAGTAAATCAATAAAGTTTGTTATTTTATGCACCATTTCACTATGATTTCAGCTACCCAGATTCAGTTTGGATCAAGTGATATCGGATATTCAGCAGTTTCACAATCTGTATGGACAGGAACACAGTCTAAGTGGGCGTGTCATCGCCAGGATATTTCACGGCATAGCCAGTCCATGTTTCCCGGCAACCACTTGGGGCAGAGTGAGGAGATTCTGGAGAAGCCACCTCCATGTGGACTTCAATGAACTCATGAAAATTGCTACAAAGGAGTTGATCAATTTAAGATGATTTTCTCAAAATTCAGATTAAATTTTCATGCATTTTGAGGATATATTTTTGATATGATTATCTTACTAGCTTGACTTGACTTTAAAACCCACTTTGTACTCGAAACCCCAAAACGGGTAATTGGCAAACAGTGCAGGCCCAGATCAGATGCCGCCAAACGCGGCATCTGATCCAGGCCTACACTGGTTGCAAAAAATTCAGTCATTTTCTGAAAACACAGCCTGAATTTTGAAATGGACTCCTGCTATATATATGGAGGAAGAATCCATTTGGTACAAAAAGGGTTAATCCATTTGGTTTAAACATATTTATTACAAAATTCATTATATAATATGGTTACAAATTTGACATACAAGTAATTGAAAGCATAAATTCCTTATAGAGTTCTTATTCTTGAAACCCACTTCAACTGAACAGAATCAGTCTTCCTCACTTTATAAAGCAGGAGTCTATATGGAAACATAGGGGGTGGGAGTGGGGTTTGGTGGTATGGAATGGTTTTAGAAACATATTTAGAAATGATGCCAAAAGAAAGAAACAAAAGCCGAGGCTCTTAAGACCCTGCCTGTGCCTTGCAGTGTGAAACAGCCAATTGTTGTCTCCTAAAGTCCTCAGTCCTCTGAAGCCTGGGCCCAGTGGTTTAAAGTTAGCAAAGTTGAAAGTGAGCGTTGTTAAAATTTCACCTACCGGTATTCAGTAACGCATAAAGTACAGTCTTGGACACCTTGAGGACTTGCTTAAATCAGCTTGTTTACTTCTCCTTAACCTTTAGCCTGCTGTTGGCGACAAGCCCTTTCTTTGCAAACAGTATAGATCCAGATCAGATGGCTTCTGAAGAAGCCATCTGATCAGGGTCTACACTGTTTGACATTCAGTTTATGAATATGTAGAAATAAATTGCATCAAGTTATCTGATTGGTTCAAAGTCAAAAATGGGTGTGGCTTAATTGAATATTCAGCAGGTTAAAGGTTAAATTATAACAAATTTGTTTCATGATCCAGTAAGGAGTCCAAAAGGTGATGATGGGATAGCAAACAGTGTAGACCCTGATCAGACTGCTCCTTCAGGAGCCATCTGATTTGGGTCTGCACTGTTTGTTTAAACCTACCTGTCCCAATACTTTGGATCACTGCATTGATTTTATATATTGAATATTTATATATATTGAAGTTTCTACAACAGTTAACTTTTTGACCACTAAAAGGTTTTTTTGGCTATTGACCATGCTTTGAACAGCAGGCTTATATACAAAATGCCAGGAGTTAAAATAAAAAAAACTAGAGCTGTCAGAGGATCTGACTATAGCCCCGCTTCAGCGCTGTCAGAGAAGAAAGTTATTTAAGCTGCAGAGAAAACAGTTATGAACAAGAAATAACTGTTGAAAATTTTACATTATCTGGAAAAACTCTAAGAGTTGTGAGCCCTTGTCCCTCATTTCAATGAGCATGATACATTACCAGAATGTCCATGTTTATACTAAATTTCATCTTCCATTTTTCAATGTTCAAAGGGTAATAACTCCTAAAGTAGGCAAATCAGAGTCAGGGTTCCTGCGCTCTGCACATTGTCTCATGGTGCTTTACACTTGTGTGAAGTGTCATGAAAATATCTCAAATGGTTTGTGAGTTATGGAGCCGACACAGTCAAAATTGCCTTTTTAGCTCACCTGTCACGTAGTGACAAGGTGAGCTTTTGGGATCACTTTTTGTCCGTCGTCCGTCGTGCGTGCGTGCGTCCGTAAACTTTTCTTCAAACGACATCTCCTCCTAAACCACTGATTGGATTTTGACCAAACTTCACAGGAATGATCCTTAGGTGGTCCCCTTTCAAAGTTGTTCAAATGGTTCCGGTCCGTTGCACATATAGGTCACAGTAGCCAAAAATAGATTTTTTTCACCGAAAACTTAAAAAATCTTCTTCTCTGAAACCGCAAGGCCCAGGTCTTTGATATTTGGTATGAAGCTTCATCTAGTGGACCCCTACCAAGATTGTTCAAATTATAGTGCTGGGGCCAAAAATGCCCCCGCACGGGGGCCCTTTGGTTTTACATGGGCTTATATAGGGAAAATCTTTAAAAATCTTCTTCTCTGAAACCACAAGGCCCAGGTCTTTGATGTTTGGTATGAAGCTTCATCTAGTGGACCCCTACCAAGATTGTTCAAATTATAGTGCTGGAGCTAAAAATGCCCCCGCACCGGGGCCCTTTGATTTTACATGGGCTTATATAGGGAAAATCTTTAAAAATCTTCTTCTCTGAAACCGCAAGGCCCAGGTCTTTGATATTTGGTATGAAGCTTCATCTAATGGACCCCTACCAAGATTGTTCAAATTATAGTGCTGGGGCCAAAAATGCCCCCGCACGGGGGCCCTTTGGTTTTACATGGGCTTATATAGGGAAAATCTTTAAAAATCTTCTTCTCTGAAACTGCAAGGCCCAGGTCTTTGATATTTGGTATGAAGCTTTATCTAGTGGACCCCTACCAAGATTGTTCAAATTATAGTGCTGGAGCTAAAAATGCCCCCACGCGGGGGCCCTTTTGTTTTACATGGGCTTATATAGGGAAAATCTTGAAAAATCTTCCTTTCTGAAACCGCAAGGCCCAGGTCTTTGATATTTGGTATGAAGCTTCATCTAGTAAACCCCTACCAAGACTGTTCAAATTATAGTGCTGGGGCCAAAAATGCCCCCGCACCAGGGCCCTTTTGTTTTACATAGGCTTATATAGGGAAAATCTTTAAATATCTTCTTCTCTTAAACCGCAAGGCCCAGGTCTTTGATATTTGGTATGAAGCTTCATCTAGTGGACCCCTACCAAGATTGTTCAAATTATAGTGCTGGAGCTAAAAATGCCCCCACGCGGGGGCCCTTTTGTTTTACATGGGCTTATATAGGGAAAATCTTGAAAAATCTTCCTTTCTGAAACCGCAAGGCCCAGGTCTTTGATATTTGGTATGAAGCTTCATCTAGTAAACCCCTACCAAGACTGTTCAAATTATAGTGCTGGGGCCAAAAATGCCCCCGCACCAGGGCCCTTTTGTTTTACATAGGCTTATATAGGGAAAATCTTTAAATATCTTCTTCTCTTAAACCGCAAGGCCCAGGTCTTTGATATTTGGTATGAAGCTTCATCTAGTGGACCCCTACCAAGATTGTTCAAATTATAGTGCTGGAGCTAAAAATGCCCCCCGCACGGGGGCCCTTTGATTTTACATGGGCTTATATAGGGAAAATCTTGAAAAATCTTCTTCTCTGAAACCGCAAGGCCCAGGTCTTTGATATTTGGTATGAAGCTTCATCTAGTGGACCATTACCAAGATTGTTCAAATTATAGCCCTGGGGCCAAAAATGCCCCCGCTCCGGGCCCTTTGGTTTTACATAGACTTATATAGGGAAAATCTTGAAAAATCTTCTTCTCTGAAACCACAAGGCTTAGGTCTTTGATATTTGTTATGAAGCTTCAGCTAGTGGACCTCTATAAAGATTGTTCAAATTATAGCCCTGAGACCAAAAAAGCCCCCGCCATGTGGCCCTTTGGTTTTACATAGACTTATATAGGGAAAATCTTTAAAAATCAGCTTCTCTGAAACACAAGGCTTAGGTCTTTGATATTTGTTATGAAACTTCAGCTAGTGGACCTCTACCAAGATTGTTCAAATTATAGCCCTGGGGCCAAAAATGCCCCCGCTCCGGGGCCCTTTGGTTTAACATAGACTTATATATGGAAAATCTTGTTTTACATAGACATTTATATACAGGGTAAACCTTTAAAATCTTCTTCTCTGAAACCAGAAAGCCCAGGTCTTTCATATTCGATATGAAGCTTCATCTTGTAGACCTCTACCAAGATTGTTCAAATTATAGCCCTGGGCCACAAAATTGACCCTGCCCGGGGCCCACTTGTTATACATTGGATCAGGTGAGCGAACCAGGGCCCTCTGGGCCCTCTTGTTAAATGTTCAAAGGGCAATAACTCCTAAAGTAGGCAAACCAGAGTTATGGTTCCTGCACTCTGCACATCATCTCAAGGTGCTTTTCATTTATTTGAAGTTTCATGAAAATATCAGAAACAGTTATGGAGCGGACATAGTTAAAATTGCCATTTTTTAATATTCAAAAGCCTATAACTGAAAAAGTAGACAATCCAGAGTTTGGGTTCCTGCGCTCTGCACACGTAATATGGTGCTTTACATTTGTGTGAAGTTTCATAAAATTATCTCAAACGGTTTTTGAGTTATCGAGCAAAGACGGCTAAAATTGATATTTTTCAATATTCAAAGGGAAATAACTAAAAAATTAGGCAATCCAGAGTTATGGTTCCTGCACTCTGCACACCATCTCATGGTGTTTAATGTTTGTGTGAAGTTTCATGAAAATATGTGAATGGGTTTTAAAGTTATGGAGCGGACACGAAAATTGTTAACAGACACAGACAGACACACAGACAGACACACAGAAAATACGAAAACCAGAGTTATGGTTCTTGCGCTCTGCACATTGTCTCATAGTGCTTAACATTTGTGTGAAGTTTCATGAAATTATCTCAAACGGTTTTCGAGTTATGAAGCGGACACTGTTAAAATTGCCATTTTTCAATGTTCAAAGGGCAATAACTCCAAAAATAAGCAATGCAGAGTTATGGTTCCTGCGCTCTGCACATCGTCTCATAGTGCTTAACATTTGTGTGAAGTTTCCTAAAAATATCTCAAACGGTTTTCGAGTTATGAAGCGGACACAATTAAAATTGCCATTTTTCAATGTTCAAAGGGCAATAACTCCAAAAGTAGGCAATCCACAGTTATAATTCCTTCGCTCTGCACATTGTCTTATGGTGTTTAACATTTGTGTGAAGTTTCATGAAAATATGTTAAGCAGATACAAAGTTATGGAGCCAACACAAATTAACGGAATCACGGAATTACGGAATTACGGAAAATGTTCAAAGGGCAATAACTCCAAAAGTAGGCAATCCACAGTTATAAGTCCTTCGCTCTGCACATTGTCTTATGGTGTTTAACATTTGTGTGAAGTTTCATGAAAATATGTTAAGCAGATACAAAGTTATGGAGCCAACACAAATTAACGGAATCACGGAATGACAGAAGGACATGGCAAATCCAATATAGCCCCACTTTTTCAAAGCGGGGCTATAAAAAACATTTTTCATTGACTTTGTTCATGAATTTATTTTGAACCAATTTTCATTCACTAGACCTGGCTCAGAGATTATAAAAAAAAAAAAATCAGTCCATTGTGCAAGAAATTTTGTAATGCTTATCATTATTAAAATACCAATATTTGAGAATTTTTTTTCTCAAAAAGAAAAAAAATTATTTGTATCGATAGAGGATGGTATTTGTCCTGCCGGTCTCGGTAGCTCAGTCGGATGTGCGTCTGACTGCATGGTGATCAGGACGGTGCAGGCTCGATACCTGCAGGGGTTGGCATTGATCAAGAAATCTTTTCTATGGTCATACTCTCCCATCCGCTGATTCAAGAAGGAAGTTGTCAGTTTCTGGCGAAAGAATGTGCAATGTCCTGGTTAACCGCTTACGTATAAGTCTGCCCAGGAAAAGTAGCCATATGTCATTTGGTCAGTTTACCTAAGTACTGTTGACTGGGCCGTTAACTCAAATCCAAACAAACAATATGTCCTGCTGATAAAATATTAACCCTTAAGACGTCGAGAAAAACTACATCTGAAAATGTTGTCAGCTTATGTCGTCTGCTAATTATTTTTTTTTTTGCAAACTTTATAAAATTATTTTTGCATACAGGCAAACAGTGTGGGCCTAGATCAGACTGCTCCTACAGGAGCAGTCTGATCTGCATCCACACTGTTTGCAAAAAAATACTTTTAAGGTAACTGGCAGACGGCAATTGTCGTGATTGGCATTTTATGGGTTAAAATGTCAAAGTGGTCCTTGGCATTTTAAAATTTTTCAGCAGGACAAATTTTATGCTTGGGCGAGTTGAGCATGAAAAAACAAGTTTTATAACCTTGGCCTCGGTCTTCTGAAAAGGTAGTTTGCCAGCTTATGATTGGTCTTCAGCCCATTTTTATGCCCCCATCCCACCCCACACACACAAAAAAGTGGTGGGGTATTATGTTATACCTACCTAAAGAAAATTGTAATTATTTAATACTCTGGGGAAAAAATGTTGTGGATATTTGTTAGAATCTCCTCTCTGAGGCGATTCTAACAAATATCCACAACATTTATTTCTTAGTGTCAGAGAGGGAAAAGGTCCTTCATACCTATTATGCTACTCCTTAATGGGATTCTCTGTAATGGCAAATTTGTTATAGTGGCAGATTGTAAAGGAACAAACACTGTGGTTATAGGAACGGTCTGCTGTACAGACAGGTGGCATTTACAAGGGTAGCCACTATGCCCTTTATAGACTTGTTAGAACCGCCTTATTGTGCTATGACAAAGGATCTGTTATCCTAATGCCTTGACATTTACAAAATCAAAGCACTGACAACACTGTAGTGTCAGTGTCTTCGAGAGTAAATTGAGGAAAATGGTCCAGAATGGGATGGGGGGGGGGGGGGGGGGGGTAGACTTCCATTTTACCTTAAAATTCCCATACTTAAAGCAAATTGTGTAGATCCTGATCAGATGCTGCATTTTGCTGTACCTGCTCTGGGTCTACACTGTTTGCCAGTGGTTATCCAGTACAGCTGGAATTCTTTCACCAGAAACTGACAACTGCCCTTCTTGAATCAGCAAAGGGGAAAGACTGACTGTAGAAAAAATTTCATGATCAATCTCCGACAAAGAATGTTGCTGACCCGGCAGGTATCAAACTGGCGACCTCTTGATCAAGGCTAACAGTCTGATAGGTCTTCCATCAGCACTTTATCATGACATGAACAAGTCCATGAAATGAACACCCCCCTTAACACCTCTTTATATAGAGAAAACTGGAGTTTACAGGGGTATACATCCTTTTGCTTGACATAGGTTGTGGTACAGTGAGGCAATTCTAATGAGCACCCACAACCTATGTTTGGAGTATAAATAAGAAACTTATCACAAATTTTCATCGGAAAAGGAAGTAGCCACTTTGGAGGTATGAAAAAAACTCACTATGTCACTGCTTTGAGATCTCTTAGCTTGTCATGGACCATTATATTGCAACTTGCTTGTGGAAAAGGGCATAAAAAAAGCAAAGATATAACTTCTTGGGGTCAGTTTGCATTCCAAGGGTGTAACAAGAACAAAGCTGATGGCTAGTTTTCACATTACGATAACGATAACTTAAGACATAGTGCATTTTTCACATCTCCAAAATGGCTACTTTTCTGATGAAAATCCTTGTTATTTTTTCTATAAATGCTCACAACAGAGGTTGTGGGTACTCGTTAGAACTGCCTTATTGAGGCGGTTTTAACGAGCACACACAACCTATGATTTGGAGCAGAAATAAGAAAAATAACGAATACCCCTGTAAACCCTAGTAACCCCGTAAAAATTCGGCTATAAGTTTTTTCGGCTTTAAAGTTTTTCTAAGGTGGTTTTATAAGACGGGTCAAATTTTTGCCATAAAGTGGGGTTTAGGGGGGTCTTCATTTCACGGACTTGTTCACGTGATGACCTTTAAGGCCAAATCTAACTTGAACATTAAAGGCTATGCTAGGGGATGACATAAAATGTTGATGGCTGGGTGAACAAATAAATGAATAAACATTGTGGACAGGGAACCTGGGTCCAAGATTTTAAAACTTTTTTTTTCATGAACATGAAATTTGTTCTGCTCATAAATTTTAACGAGCTAAAAATCATACGTACCACAGTCATCATTCTTTGCTGATTTGAGCAGTAAACTTGTCTGATTTGTTTGTATTTCAGTACTTGTGAGCATGACAAAATTCATGTTCAGTTTAAATGAGCATGAAAAAGGTTTTATCATATGACCTGGCATCTGAGAGTGTAATAACGCCATGTAATATTTTCGATAATCCAATAGTGGATTAAATATGCAAATTAGCTAGATACGTCCTGTAACGTTACATGTACAACATTCTCAACGGCCTTGCGTTTACTAATGGCGGAAAATTGACATTTTTGTAAACAATCGTGAATAAAATGCGTTTTTAATGTCATATGATAAATAGAATCTTGCATTCGTGCTCATGTATTATTGAATTTATTAAACTTGTTGAGGAAAAGAGATAAACTGCTCGGCAGAGCCTCGCATTTTATCCCTTTTCCTCAACTCGTTTAATAAATACAATAATACATGAACGCTCATGTAAGATCCTCTATTTATTTTGTACTCTGCAGTGAAATCAATGAATATCTGAAAGAAATAAAATCACAGTGTGAAAAATAATGTGACCTTGTTATTTTCACAGTAGCAGACCAGACTACTTTTTCTCGCCAAAAGTCATATGTTACTGATAAAATAATTCTGTAAAATATCTTGAAAACCACTCTTTGAACTGTAAAAAGGCTGTATTCAAAATGGCGATCTGTTTGTGTTTTGAAACTGACAGTTGTGACGTCATATATGACGAGCCAGGTCAAAAGTGTGACGTACGATACTATTGATCAACTACCGTAAATATCCGTATAAAATTATAATAAAAAAAGAAAATTTACTTTTTTTTGGCGGATACAAAAAATATTTCATCTCGTGTGTTGAAAACATCTGAATTTTCACTCGTGCTCTGTACTCGTGAAGATTTGGATGTTGCCAACACACTCAATGAAATATTTTTGGTATCCACCTCAAAATAGAGAATATCCTCTATTTATAATCTTGGTGCCTGATCCAAATATCACACTTGGCTAAGAGTGAGTATACACCACGACCTCATTATAACACAGTTTTGCATATAACACGGTTTCAAGATGGATCCTAAAAATGTATAACTTATATAGAAAAATGACCATAAATGGTCATTTTGCTATCTAATCTATACATTATTGTTTGGATATAACACGGTTGTTTAACTAACACGGTTTCTGCTTTGGACCCCATTAATAGTGTTATAAAGAGGTTGTGGTGTATCACACTAGGCTAAGAGCAAGTATAACATGAAATAACTTTGGGATTGTTGGGTGAGGCAAAGGTGTCATATAAGAATCTTATATGGGCGTGAGGGGTGGATTGAAAAATCTGTCCCAAGGGACACTGTCCGGCATCATGAGGCTTGCCGAGTGATGCCTGACAGTGATCCCGAGGGACGGATTTTTCTATCCACCCCTCACACCCATATAGGAGACTTTTTCTTGCATACCTTCCATTTTTAGCGCGGATTTTTAATGCTGCAGTCACTTCGGTTACAACGTCCGCCATATTGTGATGACACTACAGGAATGTTAACGTGCATGACGTCAACCTTAACGATGGCGCATACCAGGTCGTATTCAACCAGCACATTTATCAATATTTGATGTTGAGTCGGAACACCAGGGTCAGAACATAACTTTCTATCCCAGGGTAAAATCATGGACGGATTTCCTTGTCTGGAGTGCAAGAATATGCCTTACATCACATGGGCATCCAACTGATATTGGCTCAGAGTTGGGCAAGGCCCACTGTCCTTGCTGCAGGTAAGCGTAGAAGGGAAATGTTATTTCTTCTGTTTCTTTACTTCCATATATTTTCACTTTCATTAGTAAAACATGTCCGTAAGAAATAATGGCGTCCCATTGGTGTCAGAAAATGATAGATATTAGGTAAAACTGATAACATCTTTATTATTTCTGCTTTCAATATAGATTGTGGGTGCTCGTTAGAACCGCCGCATTGAGGCGGTTCTAACGAGTACCCACAATCTATGTTTTTGAGCAAAAATAAGGCAGATAATGTATACCCTGTAAACCCCAATTTTCTCTATGTAAAGTGGGGTTTAGGGGGGGGGGGGTCTTTGTTTCAAGGACTTGTTATCGTTATGTCTCCCCTGTCCTCCATTTTCATCCCTGTCTTCTACCTCTTTTCTCCCTTTGTCTGGGAGACAACACAAAATGACCCAAAAGGGTTGACGTGTCATTAAACCCCATCATAATGAATCAAACAACAAAAAATAACCTATATGAATTGAAGTTTTTAATTTTAAAATTATTAAACCTTAAGATGCCAAGAAAACTGCATCTGAAATCTGAAAATGTTGTCTGTTTATGTTGTCTATTTTTTTGCATACAGGCAAACAGTTCGGGGTCCACACTATTTGCAACAGATATTTAATGAAACAAGCAGATGACAAATCAGATTGCAATTGTTGTGACCCGCATCTTAAGGGTTGAAAGTATTAATCCCATAAAATGCCAGTCAAGACTATTGTTGTCTGCTTTGCCGTCTGCAAAAATTACTTTCAAGGTAACTGGCAGACGGCAAAGCAGACAACAGTCTACTCTGGGTCCACACTGTTTGCAAAAAAATTACTTTCAAGTAACGGGCCCACACTGAATGCCTGTATGGAAAAATATTTTTAAAAAGTTTGCAAAAAGATTCAGCAGACGACATAAGCAGACATTTTCAGATGTAGTTTTTCTTGGCGTCATTAAGGGTTAAAGATGTACTGGAGTAATTATGGCACATTCTGGTTAATATTGAGCATGACGATCATCCTGCTGGAGTTTAAAAAGCCCACAATTATTGACATTCTGAAATTTATGAGCAGGAAAAATGGTTCTCTGTTGAGATTAGCGCAGGGTCAGGTGCAACTGTATGCTCCTGAAGACAACTTTGTGTAAATTGGGTTGATTTTGTTTGTTTGTATTGGAGTTAAATGGCCCAGTGAACACTATTTAGGCCATTTTTGAGCCTGTCAGTTTACCTATCCACACTTATGCTGGGTAGGCTTATACATAAGCGGTTAACCAGTACAGTGCCGTTCTTTTGTCGACAACTGCCCTTCTTGAATTAGTGGAAGGGAGGGAATGACCATAGAAAAAATTTCATGATCAATCTCCACAAAAGCATTATGCCGACCCTGGAAGGTATTGTACCCGTGTCCTGATCACCAGTCAGACATCCATCCAACTGAGCTACTGAGGTCAGCGGTAATACGTTGGGTTGAACCAAAAGGACAAGTTGGCATAAGAGTCATACACGGTACATGTACAGTAAAATTGCACGACCCGCAGAAAAAGCAACCGACTGAAGTCGGTTTTTTCTAAGAGTGCCCTAAAATCACCGTGTCATTCTGTCAATCTGTCAGTCTGTCATTCTGTCTGTCCGTCCGTAACCCGTTTGTGAAAATTGGTGATAGTGACTTAACCGCTTGGAATATTTAAACAATTTTTGGCATACTGATAGATATCAATGA
Source organism: Lucinisca nassula (assembly GCA_963580285.1). Lineage (NCBI taxonomy): Eukaryota > Metazoa > Mollusca > Bivalvia > Lucinida > Lucinidae > Lucinisca > Lucinisca nassula. Next base: position 72,448,646 of record OY757017.1, on the reverse strand, counting down.
GATCTAACCAATGAACTTACGAAATATTACATTCCATTTAGTATAGCCTCGCCGAGGCGAAAAATGTGAAAATTTTTGAACATTTTTGAACTGCTTCTCCTCGGAAACCGTTGGGCCGATTGAAGTCAAATTTCATATGGAGCCTCTATGGGATGGGGGACACCATAATTTGCTCATGGGGTCAAGGTCACATGACCAAAATGGCCGCCAAGCCATATATGGTTTGTCTGTCTGTCCGTCCGTAACCCGTAAGTGAAAATTGGTGATAGTGACTTAACCTCTTGGAATATTTAAACAATTTTTGGCATACTGATAGATATCAATGAGATCTAACCAATGAACTTGAGAAATATTACATTCCATTTAGTATAGCCTCGCCGAGGCGAAAAATGTGAAAATTTTCGAACTGCTTCTCCTCGGAAACCGTTGGGCCGATTGAAATCAAATTTCATATGGAGCCTCTATGGGATAGGGAAACCAAAATTTGCTCATGGGGTCCAGGTCACATGACCAAAATGGCCGCCAAGCCATATATGGTAAAAACCCTTCAAAAATAGTCTTCTCCAGAACCACTGGGCAGATTTCCACGAAACTTGATAAATAGCATCTGGGATGTAGGCCTATCATAAATTGCTAAAATGGTGACCCTGGGTTGACCTTGACCTTCTTTGGGTCCGTCCGTAACCCGTTTGTGAAAATTGGTGATAGTGACTTAACCGCTTGGAATATTTAAACAATTTTTGGCATACTGATAGATATCAATGAGATCTAACCAATGAACTTACGAAATATTACATTCCATTTAGTATAGCCTCGCCGAGGCGAAAAATGTGAAATTTTTCGAACATTTTTGAACTGCTTCTCCTCGGAAACCGTTGGGCCGATTGAAGTCAAATTTCATATGGAGCCTCTATGGGATGGGGGAAACCAAAATTTGCTCATGGGGTCAAGGTCACATGACCAAAATGGCCGGCAAGCCATATATGGTTTGTCTGTCTGTCCGTCCGTAACCCGTTTGTGAAAATTGGTGATAGTGACTTAACCGCTTGGAATATTTAAACAATTTTTGGCATACTGATAGATATCAATGAGACCTAACCAATGAACTTGCGAAATATTACATTCCATTTAGTATAGCTTCGCCGAGGCGAAAAATTTTTTTTTCGAACTGCTTCTCCTCGGAAACCGTTGGGCCGATTGAAATCAAATTTCATATGGAGCCTCTATGGGATGGGGGAAACCAAAAACTGCTCATGGGGTCCAGGACACATGACCAAAATGGCCGCCAAGCCATATATGGTCTGTCTATCTGTCCGTCCGTGAAAATTGGTGATAGTGACTTAACCGCTTGGAATATTTAAATAATTTTTGGCATACTGATAAATATCAATGAGATCTTATCAATGAACTTGCGAAATATTACATTCCATTTAGTACAGCCTCGCCGAGGCGAAAAATGTGAAAATTTTCGAACTGCTTCTCCTCGGAAATCGTTGGGCCGATTGAAGTCAAATTTCATATGGAGCCTCTACGGGATGGGGGAAACCAAAATTTCCTCATGGGGTCCAGGTCACATGACCAAAATGGCCGCCAAGCAATATTTGGTAAAAACCCTTCAAAAATAGTCTTCTCCAGAACCACTGTGCAGATTTCCACGAAACTTCATAAATAGCATCTGGAATGTAGGCCCATCATAAATTGCTAAAATGGTGACCCTGGGTTGACCTTGACCTTCTTTGTGCCTAGGTCAAACTTTGACACATATGCTTTTGTGTTGGATTTTATCCTGCAAACGATTCAGAATACAGTACTAAAGTATAAGATATATTTTTGCTCCTTACGATTAGGCGCATTTATTGGGGGAACCGTTTTATGTCCAGGTCACATGACCAAAATGGCTGCCATACCCATATATGGTAACACTCATAAAGCTAAAAGCATCCGGCGGGTCGTGCACTTCAGCTGAAGCACTGGTTAATATATTAAGTGAACAGTACTACAGTAGAACTTCGATTGCTCATACACCGATGGCTGGTTTACCATGGATGCGTCGAACCCATTCTTGAGCCCCTAGCGAAATCCTCTACATAATAAATAGTGAGGGATAATTAAGGAGATTTTTCTAATGAATACACACAGAATACATTTTCATTATAGAACACCGAAAAGATGTCTAAAAGTCGAAAAGATGTCTAAAAGTATCTCGTTATGCCTCCTGACAGTAACCTCAGTAGCTCGAACTACCCCTGTCTCGAACAGATTTTCAAGGTCCCCAAGGTGTTCGAGCCATTGAAGTTCGACTGTAGTTCCAAAGGTGGTCGGCCACCAGAGCACACTTGATGTAGAAAACACAAAGAAAATGTACCTGTAACCTTCTAAAAATGCTTTTAAAAGCATAATTTGGCTTAATTTAGGTGGTCTTAATAGTGGAGTTTCACTATAATTAAACACAATAATTTCCTTAATAAACACAAGTCAGCAATTTGTCCTCCTTTATCACAGAAGCATAAAAAATTTAACCCTTATCCTGCTGAGTGGATATGCCTTATTTTCCAAACAATGAAGATCCAGATCAGATGGCTTCTGACAAAGCCATCTGATCAGGATCTACATTGTTTGCCACGCAGATTGTGAATTTGTTGCAATAATTTGCATCAAATAATCTGATTGGTTGATAATCGGTAGTGGGTGTGGCATATATGAATATTCAGCAGGACAAGGGTTAAGTGACCTTTTATTAACCCTTATCCTGCTGAACATGATAACCTCTACCTTTGGAAATAGTGTAGATCCTGATCAGATGAGTTCTGAAGCCTAGCTCTCAGGATCTACACTATCATGCAGTACGTGAATTGAACAAATATACATTATACATTATATCTGGTGACTTGATTGGTGGATAGTGAGAAATGGGCATGGCTAAATTAATCCATTCAGCAGGATAAGGGTTAAAAGTTTGCACTCTAAATAAATAGACCATAATGATCCTAAGTATTGGGACAGATAGGCCGAAGCATGCAGTGCAGACCCAGATCAGTCTACTGAAAGAGCAGTCTGATCAGGGTCTAGACTATTTGACATTCTGTCTGTTCCTTTTGGACTACTTGCCAGATAGTGAAAATAATTTGTTAAATTTTAGGAGAATAACACCAAGTCATCAAGGTGTCTGAACCTTTAGGATTTTTATGGCACACTAGGGTGCGCTTATTTAGAGCTGGCGAACATGGTACAAGTACTCTAATTACCGTATAAATTTGCGCTTATTTAGAGCTGGCGAACATGGTACAAGTACTCTAAGTACCGTATAAATCATATAAGTTCGGACACCTTGAGAACTTGCTATTGTCCTCCCTAAATTTAACCTAATTTGTTTCATGATCTAACTCAAGAGTCCAAAAGGCGCAGACAAATGGCAATTTGTGAAGACCTTGATCAGACTGCAGTCTGGTCTTGATCTGCACTGTTTGCTTAGGCCTATCTGTCTCAATGCTTAGGATCATTACGGTCTTGCTTGCATATGCAAGTGGCATGATTTGGAAAAAAACAATCATAAAAAATACAATTTTGAATCATTCAAACAATATAAATGTAAACAATCACAATTATAAAGTACCTGAACCCCTATTTTCACTATACACCAAAACCTCTTTATAACACTATTGATGGGGTCCAAAGCAGAAACCGTGTTAGTTAAACAACCATGTTATATATATATATAAAAATGTATAGATTATATAGAAAAATGACCATTTATGGTCATTTTTCTATATAATCTATACATTTTTGGGATCCATCTTGAAAGCCTGTTATATCCAAAACCGTGTTATAATGAACTGTGTTATAACGAGGTTGTGGTGTATAAGGTGTTTCCAGGGGCATAACCACATTATCATAACAGATTTGTAGCCATACACACAGGCCTTTGTGGTCTGGTGGTGAAATTTGCTGACCCTTAATCATTAAGCCTCTCCCCATTGGGTTCAAGGCTTGCTCAGGTTTCGTGATCTGCAAAGTTCTGCAATGGAAGGTCGGGTGTTTTTTTTTTCCCTGGCTACTCATTTTCGTTCACATCTGACAAACAGTCATCTCCATAATGGCTTTGAACCTTTCTCAGGTTTTGTGATCAACAAAGTTCTGCAATGGAAGGTCGGGTGTTTTTTCCCTGGGTACTCATTTTCATTCACATCTGACAAACAGTCATCTCCCTAATGGCTTTGAACCTTTCTCAGGTTTTGTGATCAGAAAAGTTCTGCAATAGAAGGTCGGGTGTTTTTTTTTTTCCCTGGGTACTCATTTTCATTCACATCTGACAAACAGTCATCTCCCTAATGGCTTGGAACAATTCTCAGGTTTTGTGATCAACAAAGTTCTGCAATGGAAGGTCGAGTGTTTTTTTTCCTGGGTACTCCAATTTTCATCCATGCCTGATTACAGTCAGCTTGTTTTGAGTGAAATTATCTTGAAAGTGCGACACAACCAAAATAAAAAACAAAATAATGTTCATGCCGAAAGAGACATAATACTGTCACATAATATAAATGTCATAAGAAAATCTATTTTTGCTATTTGTGCACACATCAGGTTAACAACTCCATGAAATGAACATCCCAGTAAACCCCACTTTATACAGAGAAAACTTGGATTTATGGGGGTGTTCATTATTTTTCTTATTTTTGCTCCAAGACATAGGTTGTGGGTACTCCTTAGAACCGCCTCAATAAGGCAGTTCTGACACCTACAATGTATGTTTTAAGTATAAACAAGAAAGCAGTCTGAGGGACAGCCAAATCCCCCGCCGCATTTTGTATCATGGCTCAACCTTGTGACCTTCATGTGTGACCTTGACCTTGAGTTGGCATGATTATTTATGGGTACTGCACATCAGCTCACTGAGGGGCTATATTTCCCAAAAGTTTAATGAAAATCCTTCTAGGGATAAAGAAGACAAGGAACGGACACAAAATTCCAAGTTTCAAACTCGTGACCTTCACCTGTGACCTTGAGTTGGAATGGTTTATTAAACTGTTCTGCACATCAGCTCACTGAGGGGGATATTTGATGAAAGTTTAATGAAAATCCTTTGAAGGGTAAAGGAGATATGGAACAGACACAAAATTCAAAGTTTCAAACATGTGACCTTCCAATGTGACCTTGACCTGGTGTTGGCATGATTCATTTATGAACTCTGCACATGAGCTCACTGAGGGGGATAACTGACTTAAGTTTAATGAAAATCCTTTGAGGGGTAAATGAGATACGGAACGGACACAAGGTTCAAAGTTTTAAACTTGTGACCTTGACCTTGAGTCGGCATGGTTCATTTATGGGTTCTGCACATCAGTTCACTGAGGGGGATAATTGACCAAAGTTTAATGAGAATCCTTGCAGGGGTAAAGGAGATATGGAACAGACACAAAATTCAAAGTTTCAAACTCTTGACCTTCAGATGTGACCTTGACCTTGGGTCGTCATGGTTCATTTATGGGTTCTGCACATCAGCTCATAGAGTCAGATAATTGAGCAAAGTTTAATGAAAATCTATCAAAGGATTAAGGAGATATGGAGTGGACAAGAAAGTGTTACAGACAGACAGATGGACAGACAGACAAAGGCCATTCCTATAATCCCCGCTCCTCTTCGCAGCGGGGGATTAATAAGAATAATATCACAATTTTTCATCAGAAATTTAACCATTTTGGAGATATGAAAGAATGCACTGTGTCAAACAGATGTGTTATCATAAAGGTGCTAGCTGATAAGCCTGATCAGTAACTTTGTGTTTTCTGCTTGGATAGAACAATACATCAAGTTTCTTTGCCTACAATTTCAAGACTCTGTTTTTTTGAGAGGTTGCTGTCAGATGACATCACACACATAGAGTTATCTTTCTTGCTTGAGACACCCAGGCTCATTTCCATAAGGAAAACACGCCTATACAAATACACTGTAACCTTTATTGTTGAAAAAATGAAAATTTTAAGACGAGAAATTGTGATATTTGTCTTATTTTTGTCAAAATATAGATTGTGGGTACTTGTTAGAACCGCCTCATAAGGCGGTTCTAACGAGTACCCGCAATCTATATTTTAGAGCAGAAATAAGAAAAATTATGTATACCCCTGTAAACCCCAGTTTTACTATATAAAAGTGGGGTTCAAGGCAGGTCAGAATTATATAGGCCTGTTTTCGTGATGATTGCACACATAGTTATCTTTCTTGCTGGAGACACCCAGATTCCTTTCCAACAGAATTTTAATGTACTTTCAGCAAAAATAATTTTCTGGGGCCAGTTGTTCAAAGCATCTTTAGCTTAATGAGCTCGTTAGTGGTCATATTGTTAACTCTTCTAGCAAGTACAATATCGAAAATTTTGGTATTTTTGCTGAAAAAATGTGAGCAGCTTTTGCATCAGCAGAAGCTGCTCACATTTTTTCAGCAAAATTTCAGCATATTTGCCATATTTAATGATCAAAGTTTTAACGATACATTAACTAACGATGTCGTTAGTTTTGAACAACTGGCCCCAGGTCTCTTGAAAAATTATGATTAAACCTTGATTATTTTATTCTTATGATCCTTTAGAACAATCACAGTTACATTTTAATGCTTTGAGTGTTTTTATCACAGAGGGATAAAAATGAATAATTTTGTACTCAAAAATCCGCCTATGGTGGATCAAGGGAGATTAATCTTACAAAACTATCATTTCTTGCCCACCAGATAAGGAAATCCATAGTTTTATCTTGGGATAAAAATTCTGTTCTAACCCTGGTGTTCTTACCCAAAATCGATGTTGGTTGGATTTGAGGTTTAACATCCCCAAAATCGAATATTCTTGTGTGTTTGATAAATGCACTGGTTGAATATGACCTCACATGCTCTGTCTTTAAGGTTGATGCCACAGCACCTTACGTGAGGTCACTAAACATTCCTGTAGTGTCATCACAATATGGCGGACGTCGGTAACAGAATTGACTACGGCATTAAACACACGCGCTAAAAAAGGAAGGTATGCAAGAAAAAGAATACCATATATATGGGTGAGAGGGGTGGATAGAAAAATCCGTCCCTCGGGATCACTGTTCGGCATCATTCGGCAAGCCTTGTGATGCTGGACAGTGACCCTCAGGACGGATTTTTCTGTCCACCCCTCACACCCATATAAGATTCTTATAGTCTGCTACCTCTCAGTTGTGTAGTGAAGCAGGCTGGTTTGTGTCCTACCTGGATGCAAAGCCTTTAACCATTGTATGCTAATAGACTCATAGATGTCTAGCCTTATTGCCCGGCAGACAATTCACATGTAATGTCTAGCATTATTGCCAGGCAGACAATTCACATGTAATGTCTAGCCTTATTGGCAGGCAGACAATTCACATGTAATGCCTAGCCTAATTAACAGGCAGACAATTCACATGTAATGTCTATCCTTATTGCCAGGCAGATAATTCACATGTAATGTCTAGCATTATTGCACTGGCAGACAATTCGAATGTAATGTCTAGCCTAATTGCCAGGGGCAGACAATTCCAAGTAATGCCTAGCCTTATTGCGAGGCAGACAATTCAGATGCAATGCCTGACCTTCTTGCCAGGCAGACAATTCACATGTAATGTCTAGCGTTATTGCCAGGCAGACAATTCACATGTAATGCCTAGCCTTATTGCCAGGCAGACAATTCACATGTAATGCCTAGCCTAATTGCCAGGCAGACAATTCACATGTAATGTCTAGTCTTATTGCAAGGCAGACAATTCACATATAATGCCTAGCCTTATTGCCAGGCAGACAATTCAAATGCAATGCCTAACCTTATTGCCTGGGGCAGACAATTCCAAGTAATGCCTAGCCTTATTGCGAGGCAGACAATTCAGATGCAATGCCTGACCTTCTTGCCAGGCAGACAATTCACATGTAATGTCTAGCGTTATTGCCAGGCAGACAATTCACATTTAATATCTAGCCTTATTGCCAGGAAGACAATTCACATGTAATGCCTAGCCTAATTGCCAGGCAGACAATTCACATGTAATATCTATCCCTATTGCCAGGCAGGCAATTCACACCTTATTGTCATGCAGACAATTCTCATGTAATGTCTGGCCTTACTGGCAGACAGACAATTCACATATAATGTCTTGCATTATTGCCAGGCAGACGTTTCTCATGAAATGTCTAGCCTTATTGGCAGGCATACCATTCACATGTAATGTCTAGCATTATTGCCAGGCAGAAAATTCACATGTAATGTCTAGTGGTATTGTCAGGCAGACAATTATCATGTAATGCCTAGCCTTATTGGCAGGCAAACAATTCACATGTAATATCTAGCATTATAGCCAGGCATACAATTCACTTGTAATGCCTAGCCTTAATGTCAGGCAGACAATTCACATGTAATGTCTAGCCTTAATGTCAGGCAGACAATTCTCATGTAATGTCTAGCCTTAATGTCAGGCAGACAATTCACATGTAATGTCTAGCCTTATTGCCATGCAGACAATTCACATGTAATGTCTAGCATTATTGCCATGCAGACAAATCACAAGTAATGTCTAGCATTATTGGTTGGCAGACAATTCAGATGCAATGACTAGCCTTATTTCTAGCCTTATTGCCAGGCAGACAATTCATATGCAATGCCAAGCCTTATTGGCAGGCAGACAATTCACATGTATTGTCTAGCCTTATTGCCAGGCAGACAATTCACATGTAATGTCTTGCCTTATTGCTAGGCAGACAATTCACATGTAATGTTTAGCCTTATTGCCAGGCAGACAATTCAAATGCAATGCCTAACCTTAATGGCAGGCAGACAATTGACATGTTATGTCTAACCTTATTTGTGCTGAAAAATATTTTTTTTTGAAAATGATTTCTGCAAATGTCCTTACTACCACTATGGATTAAAAATAATAATAACTAGAGAAAGTGACCAGTGGGTCACGTATACCCCTGGTCAGTGCCCATGGCCAACTTTATCTGACATTTAATCTATTCACCTGTTCCCTGATAGTCACACTACAAGTCGATATTGGATTGTCTCCCTTTGACTGAGGCCTATAATAGGTACCTGTTGTGTTATCTCAACTGTGTTATAAGCCGGCTGTGTGTGAAATCAGTTTCGCTTTTATGACCCCGGGGGATACTGAACGAGAATCGCTTATGTCAGTTGATGTCTAGTTAATTTCGGACTGGCTGTTTTGGTGTGGTCTGAGTTTATCTCCAAATAAAGTTCTGTTCTTTCGTTACTCAAAAAATTACTCTTTTAAAAGTGATTCTTTTTTGTGCTTAACACAAAATATTATTGGTTCTCAAAAATCCTATTTTTGTGTGTGCTGGAATGAAATATTCTTCTTTATATATTAGAAAATTGTTTAGAAATGCCACATAATCACAAGTCCATGTAATGAAACCCCCTTTAACCCCTACTTTACATAGAGAAAACCTATATTACAATTCTAATATCTGCACCAAGACAAAGTAGATAACCGTTTGTGAGATATGAATTGCCATTTTGGAGATACGAAAAAAATAAAATAAATAAAAAATAAAACACTATGTCACGTGGATATGCTATCTTAATGTGGCCTGTCTAATACGCTGAAAAACCTGCTGAATTTAGCAGGCTGCGGATCAGCAGAAAGTGACTAAAACGCTAATCTGCTGAAATGTAATTTACTAAATATAAATGTTACTTTATTTTGTTGTTTTGTGCCACAATACTGGCCGTGCATATTGATAATATATTTATTTATGTCATTTAATAATTATTAAATTTGTTTTACGCGACAGACATTAATATTGTTGTAATATCGAGTATCGGGTTGTAAGCCAAAAATAAAGACAGTGCTTTGCTGAAGATTTCGAATTAAAAGTTTTCCAGACATATTACTGGTCGCATATTTTAAAGCAGTTATATAGAAGTATATACTTTCTATTGTTGTCTGCAAGGTTTACGTACCGGCCTGTGAAATAACTGTTATATCGAGCTACATCCCGAAAGCATGGCGATATAAATTTGACCACTTAAACCCTACTTTCGTACAGTAAAACTGGGGTTTGGAGGGGTATAAATTATTTTTCTTATTTCTGCTCAAAAACATAGATTTTGGGCACGCAACAGAACCGCCTCGCCGATGCGGTTCTAACGAGCACCCACAATCTATGTTTTGAGCAGAAATATGAAAAATAACACAATTTTTCATCGGAAAATTTTCTTTGTTTGGTGGTTAAATTTGCAATGTATTTGTATAGGCGTGTTTTCGTAATGTATCCTTTAAAACGAGAACCTTGAGTCTGAGTTGTAAGCATAGAAATACAGAGGAGATACTCTTACTGATTTTAATGCGGATAAATCTGTCTTGACACAATAATGGCCGATTATCTATCTGTCTATTTAATGACTCAGTAAGCCTTATCATGCCACCATTGATAAACAACTTCGCATAATACAATTATAGTTTTTAGTTGTTCACAAATAATATTCATCTGTCTTTCTTTCTTTCTTTCTTTCTTTCTTTCTTTCTTTATTTATTTATTTATTTATTTATTTATTTATTTATTTATTTGAAAATACAAATGAAATATTGTTATATTCTCATTTATGCTGATAACACAGAGTTTGAGCACACGTAGGAACGCCTCGTCGAGGAGATTCTAATGAGGTCCAACAGTCTATATTTTAGACAAGCAACAAGCAATAAGAATACTTTATTATTCTCTTTCCCGTGAAGGGGTAATTGTGGCGGCCTGTGCTGCAAATGTCCGTTAGCTAGTTTATATGTTTCTCTTCCTTATTTTTTTTTTTCGTGCAAAATGAGTAAATCTTTCTTTTTTTCTTAACTGACGATACATCTTTGACGATAACTTCATCATATGCGCTCTTTCTTTTTTGCTGCTCAGGTAGATGACGCTCGTCAATATAATCGTTCATGATGGATTGTTAATCGATCAATACATTGAGTAAGCACACTTTCGACTACCTGTTGATAATCGAATTATCACCAAGTATCGTGACGCGCGCTGTTTTACACAGTAGTCACAGTAAGTGGCAACTTGACCTGTAGTTGTATTTAGAAAGTAATAACATATACCTAGAATTCAGCTAAAATGAACAATTAAGACCCCTGGTCTCATCCGAGATTACACCTCTTGCTTAAATAATCACCGATTTATCATCACGATAGCAAGTCCGTGTAATGAAAACCCTCTAACCCCCACTTATATAGAGAAAAGTGGGGCTTCGTTGATATACATTATTTTCTTTATTTCTGCACCAAGACATAGGTTGTGGGTACTAGTTAGAACCAACCGCCTCAGTGAGGCTGCTGAAATGCAGAATATTACTTTTTTTGTTGTTGTTGTTGTTTTGGGCCACAATACTAGCCGTGCATTTAGATAATATAATTATTTACAACATTTTTTTTTTATTTAATTTGTTTTACGCCGCGGACATAGAAGGATATTGTTGTCATATCCAGTTGTACGCAAAAATTACTGAATAAAGACAATGCGTTTCTGAAGATTTAGAAAGTAAAAGGTTTTCCTAGACATATTACTGGTGGCACATTTTTGAGGCAATTACTGAGTTTCATGCGGGCAGATCTTCATTGACACAATAATCTATCTATCTATCTATCTATCTATCTATCTATCTATCTATCTATCTATCTATCTATCTATCTATCTATCTATGCGAGTTGGATCGTTCATGCATATAAACCTTATTAGTGTAATTAGGTGGCAGGGCTTGAGATGCCATTTCATCTCAATGTCGGGTAAAAGTCCCACAAAATTGGAAGCAACGACTCCAAAATGACATATACAGTGTTGATGGGGGCAAAATAAAGACTATGTTGTCAATGAAGCGTTTCCAGCAATCATCCCAAACCTTTTCTTCTGTACAAGACATAGGTTGTGGGTACTCTATAGAACGGCTCTAGCAAATCTTGGATAATATGTATTTGTCTGTTGAAGCAATTAAAATAAATTTCAAAGCAACGGTTCTAGCAAAAACCCACAACTTATAATAAAGTACTATGTCAAACGGATGTATTCTCGTAACTTGGACCCAGTATACATGTATATTTCACGGCCCCCGCCCATCGGGGCTTGAAGAAATAGATAGGCTGGATGATGCGTCCGCGCAGAGCTGAAACCGACCGCACACCAGTACTGGTAAACCGCTTAGAGGATCTAAGCCTGCCCAGGCAAAGCGGTGTGAGTCGGACCGTCCGTGCTTATTAACCCTATTGTTTCATTGGGCGACAGGGTTTGAGATATCATTTCATCTCATTGTCGGGTAAAAGTCCCACAAAATTGGAAGCAATGTCTCCAAAATGACCTATACAGTGTTTACGGGGTCGTTAAACCTCAAATCAAACAAACATGTATTTTTGATCCAAGATATAAAAATAATAGTAATAATAATAATAATAATAATAATAATAATAGATACTCATTATCTAAATAGTACCGATTCTGCTTAGAACTTAATGCATAGGAATAAAGTCATTCGATAAATTTTAATCTCTCCGGAAAGACAGTAATACAGTATACATTGCGCGCGTGTCCATTAATCGTCAGGCTTCCTGACGGTCAGTAGCCGGTATACAATACACATTACGTGTGTCATAAAAAGCGATAATTGTCTTCAGTGATGTTTCCCCCCTGAGTGAGCTGAAAAAATATATGGGTACAGAACAGCCAAACTGATATGGTTCTTTTAAGTACTTTCTACCTATGTTTTTGTGTAAAATCATACTGATTCCTGATTACCTGTCGGTTTTGTATAAAGTTTGGTTTACATGCATATTCTTTTTCACAGCATCATGGAAAGAACACCAGAAAAAGGGTATACGCCTTATCTTAAATCATTTAACAGTTGAAATAAATTAATAAATAAATAAGAAACTTTTCTAATAATCATTAGATTATACATAAATGAATAGAATAATAATAATAATAATAATAACAATAATAATAATAATAATCTCATTACGATAATACATCCGTGCGGCATAGTGCAATTTTGATATCTCAAAAACAATTAATTCGTCAAAGTAAACTCATCAATACTTAAAACATAGTTAGAACCGCCTCAGTGAGGTGGCTCCAACGAGTACCCACAACCTATGTTTTGGACAAGAAATGAAATAAAATGAATACCACTGTAAACCCCAGTTTTCTCTATATAAAGCAGTTTTTAATGAGGTGTTCATTACAACCAAGATGATAATAATGAATACAAAACAATTAGCATAGGCATTAATGGCATCTTTACGGGTTTTTTTTATATTTACCAGACTGAATTCACAAAAGCATTTAAATAATCAAACAGTGTTACAAAAAGAAAAAAAAGTAATATAAAACAAACATTCCTCTGGTATTCCAGCAAAACAATGTGCGAACAACGAAATGTCAGATTAGCCTGTATCTGAGTAATGGAAATAAGATATAAATTATAACAAAGATAAATTTTTAACTTTTTAGAATTTTAGTGACGAATTCACATGGGCGTCTTTCTTTCTTTCTTTCGTTCTTTCTTTCTTTCTTTCTTTCTTTCTTTCTTTCTTTCTTTCTTTCTTTCTTTCGTTCTTTCTTTCTTTCAGCTGTTATCATACAAACATACAAAACAAACAAATGTAATCATAAATTTTATTGCTAGCAATGTTTATTTAAATTTGCGTAGTAAGTATAAATAATGTGCAAAAATCTAATCAGGACATTGAAATAAAAAACTACGTGAATAAATAAATAAATAAATAAGATGCAGATCAGACACCGCATTCTTAGATTGATTTACATTCCAAGGAGATGCCCAGGCGAAGATGTGTTGATTTTACAGTCGATTGAAAATGACCCGCTTTGGGATTACACGCGTGTGTAGACGATAAACCTTTTTCTGAATAAGCTCCAAATTTAATCGCAAAATGCCGTTATTAAATATTATCTTGAAATATTATAATTGCTATTTTATTCCACACTATTGTAAACACATTGCGTCTGATACGGGCGTTTTTCCATAATATTAACAAAAAGTGCAGATTTCAGCCGCTAAAGTAGGGTACTGTCGTTGTTTTTCCACAGTTTTGTATGATTCAAGTAAGGATTAAGGGTTATTAATTTGAAAATAAAAATGCCGGCAGCTAATTAAATAAAAGTTGCACTTATTTGATATCGTTTTAAAGGAATTTAAACGGACAATTAGGTTAAATCGGAACATGTTTGTCAAATTGTAAAATAAAAAATTTATATTTGTTTAAAAATTGTTTTCCATTAAAGCGCCTGCTATTTCCAACAAGAGATTCTGTACAGGTAAGCCGAGAAGGTCAGCGCACAGTAAAAGGCTTAATCCTTTGCGCCAAAGGTATAAATGTCAATAATAGTTGCGGATGACCCTCTTATATAACTTTTGAGCTTGTATGTAACATGAATGAAGAAGTCAAGAAGCTATAATAATCTATAATGTGCTTATAAAATCTAAACCAAACAGTCATAATCTTTCTAAAGGGACCAAGGGAGTGTCAGCATCAATGTTAATGAAGCATCAGGGTGGGGTATGCATCAATGAAATCTTTGAACTGGTATGCAACATTGATGCAAGTATCAATTGAATTTGTCTTAGAGTTTAGAACATTATGTAACAGGCATCTATAAACTTTGTCATAAAACTTTAACCAAATGTAAACTTTCTAAGTCCATGACCTTGAGGTCTAGGTCACTGTGGCTGGGGAAGGGACATGCATCTCGAAATCTTTGGACTGGTATGCAACATTGATGCAAGTATCAACTGAATTTGTCTTAAGAGTTTAGAACAAACAGGCATCTATAAGCTTTGTCATAAAACTTTAACCTAACGTAAAATTTCTAAGTCTGTGACCTTGACCTCAAGGTCACTGTGGGGGTGGGACATGCATCAATGAAATGTAACTTCAGTGTAAGTATCAACTAAATCTATCAAAGGATTCAGAAGATACAATCTCTTAGAAACTTTAACGCAAAACTTTAACCAAAATGTTAACTGGAGGACGGAAACACGGATGGACGGCAGGATGAAAACTATATACCCCCATAGCATACTTGGTATGCCGGGGGTATAATAATAAGCGCATAAGCGTTGGGTTAAGAATTGGATTAACTATAATTGTTTCATTGGATAGCAGGGCTTGAGATGTCATTTCATCTCAATGTCAGGTAAAAGTCCCACAAAATTGAAAGCGATGTCTCCAAAATGACCTAAATAAAGTTGAAATGAACGTTAAACCTCAATTCAATCAGTCAACTATAATTGAATATTGTCATTTTGGGAGGTATGTTGTCAGTTTTATTATAATTGCAAATTACACATACATTTTAACCCATATCTTGCTGAATATTCAGTGCAGCCACACCCATTTCTGACTTTGAATCAATCAGATTACTTGATGTAATTTATTCCTAAAAATTCATAAATTGAATGTCAAACAGTGTAGATCCTGATCAGATGGCTTCTTCAGAAGCCATCTGATCTGGATCTACACTGTTTGCAAAGATAGGGGTCGTTGTGAACAGCAAGATAAGGGTTGTGTTGAATTATGTGACTGTAAAAGTGACAATTTACCTCTCCAAATGATAATTTTTGAAGACAAAAGCCACTTAGCCTTGAAATCCATAACTTGTTCACATAAGGTTGAGCAATCCTGCTTTCAATTTTTTGTTGGAAGAATAATTTTCTGAGGGTATTTTTTAAACATGTTACTAAATGCCTATGGGAATCTCAATATTTAAGAAAATAAACATCACTTCTGTTTATTCTACAGCGGTCTAGAAATACAGGGCCTGTTTGGGGCATGTTCTCCTAACTCTGTTCACCCAAATTTATTTGATGATCATTGTTAATCAGATTCATTCTATGAATATTATACATGATGAGATTATTAAGATTGTGCACGATTCTAATTTGTTGATACTTTCTATTTTCAGTCACATGCTTGTCACTGGTTCGAGATTATTTTTGGGGGACCCCTGAAATATTAAGCATTTTGTAATAAATTTCGATTTCTGTGAATTAAATTGTGAATCAAAACTGATTTTCTTCAAAACAGGTTGCAATGTTAGTTATTAACAACAAATTCTGATGTGTGATAACTAAAAATGATTCCTTTTCATATTAATCAAAAACGAGGGTGAACGGAGACTGAACGGAGATTTGAGAAAATGGGATAAATTAAGTTTGGGAGATCAATTTCAAAACATCTTTATATACTTGGCATTCGCCATTATATCCATTGGTTTCAAAAGATTCTAAGAATGTTACATATTCTGACGGTAATTGATTTTGTTTGGCACCACGTATAATCACATCTAAGTACATCGGTGAGGGTCGTATATCAAATGTGCTGTGAGCTGGGTTTGGCTGAGCAATGTATGTTCTGCAGGTGTGGGCTGTTCCATTTGTAGTTGTGATTTCTACATCGACTGGGTTGTACTTGCTCTCTTGTCTGAAACATAGAGGATCTTACATGAGTGGTCATGTATAATATTGAATTTATTAACCTCGTTAAAGGACAAAGGATAAAATGCGAGGCTTTGCCGAGCATTTTATCCCTTTTCCTCAACGAGGTTAATAATTGTTATAAGTTTTATATAGAAGATCTTACATGAGTGTTCGTGTATTATTGAATTTATCCACAGAGTTGAGGACAAGGGATACAATGCAAGGCTCTGCTGAGCATTTTATCCCTTTTCCTCAATGAGATTAATAAATTCAATACCACATGAGCACGAATGCAAGATTCTGTTATCATATGACATTTAAAGGGCATTCAATTCATGATTCTTGTACAAAAATGTTAATATTCCCCCATTAGTAAATGCGATGTTAAGGACGTCGTACCTGTAACATTATCAGGCTTATCTAACGATATTTAATCCACTAGTGGACAATCAAATTATTTTGTTCTCAGATGCAGCGTCATATGATAAAGAATAATAATACATCTGTGTCATAAAGCCCAGGCAGCACCAGTATGCCGAAGAAATCGTAAAAGTCCCACAAAATCGGAAGCAATGTCTCCAAAATGACCTTTACAGTGCTGGCGGGGACGTTAAACCTCAAATCAAACAAACAAACAAAAGATTCAAGGGGGTCAAAATTATATAGGCGTGGTTTCCTATGTTTCCAAAGAAATCCACCTAAAAAAGCAGTGAAGTGGGACATCAGTTTTGTTTCGAAGCAAAGGCACAGGCTGGCTTGACTAAACATCCTGTAGACCTTGGAGGCTCCACTTTAAATTGGGGAGAGTATTTTTAGGATTAAATAAGTGGGATTCAAGGGGGTCAAAATCATACAGGCATGTTTTAGTACTGCAAAGATCATTAAATAAATTACCTTTATTATCCCCTCTTAACAACATTGTGAGGGGATAAAGCATCGGTGCCGTGCGTCCGTGTGTGTTTGTGTGTGTGTGTCTGTCCGGAACCTTGTGAACACGATAGAAGACAAAGTTTTCATCATAGAAGCTTCAAACTTTCCACAAATGTTCCCCATGGAAAGACGATGACCCCTATTGATTTTCAAGGTCAAAAGTCAAGGTCAGAATGGCCTTGACATTAAAAACCTTTTGAACAGGACAGAAAAACAGATCATCCTAGAATCTTCAAATCTTCCGCAAATGTACCCCATGGAAAGACGATGAACGCTATTGATTTTCAAGGTCAAAGGTCAAGATCACAATGAACTAGACCTTAAAAACCTTGTAAACAGGAGAGAAGACACAGTTATCCGCGTAGAAGCTTCAAACCTTCCACAAATGTTCCCCATGAAAAGACGATAAACCCTTTTGATTTTCAAGGTCAAGGGTCAAAGCTCAAGGTCACAATGAACTTGACCTTAAATACCTTGTGAACAGGATAGAAGACACAGTTATCCTCGTAGAAGCTTCAAACTTTCCACAAATGTTCCACATGGAAAGACGATGAACCCTATTGATTTTCAAGGGTCAAAGGTCAAAATCACAAATGAACTTGACCTTAAAAGCCTTGTGAACAGGATAGAAGACAGTTATCATAATAGAAGCTTCAAACCTTCCACAAATGTTCCCCATGGAGAGACGATGAACCCTATTGACTTTCAAGGTCAGGGGTCAGAGGTCAAGGTCACAATGGACTTGACCTTAAAAACCTCGTGAACAGGATAGAATACACAGTTATCAACGTAGAAGCTTCAAACCGTCATGTTGATGAATGGTATGCAGTTGCGAGGGGATGCAACACTTGCATTGACTTGTTTACTTATATTTACATTATTTTCCAACCATTATGATACAAAATATTCTAGTTTAAGGGATAACATTGAAAAAAAAAACTGAACACAGTTTTTCTATGAACAGTGGAAACGCTGTTGATGTCACTGAGTTACCATCGTCTAGTCATTATCGAGAGAACCATGGTTTCTCTGCCATTTTATGCATTCTGACCAAGTGGTATGATAAACCTGCAGTGACTAGAGCTACCCGTCCCAATCCAATCTCAGTCCCAAAGATGTTTAACCCTTATCCTGCAGAATAAATTTATTTAGCTACACCCATTGCTGACTATATCAACCAATCTAATGCTTGATACAATGTTCTTTTTTTTCTTTCTTTCTTTCTACTGATACTGCGTGAGTCACATTTGACCATTACCACAGGTGTACATTACATACACCACAGGTTTGCAGGATGAAAGCCTACACAGTAATCATGTAATTACGGTAGGGATCTTTAACCTGCACAGGGGATGGTTCTCCCTGCACAGGGGGCCTCCAGTTAACATCCCGATCCGAAGGACGGTGCGCTTTATGTCATTCATTCCTGCAAATGATGCCAATGGAGCATGTTCGGACATCCAAATTTTATCGCCGCTGCTGGGGATCGAACCCGGGACCTCTAGCATCAGAGGCAAGTGCACTAACCACTGAGCTATCACGCTCATTTTCATTCAAAGTTGCAAAGTGAATGACAAACAGTGTAGATCCTGATCAGATGGCTTCTTCAGAAGCCATCTGATGGCTTCCAGATGGCTTCTTCAGTAGCCATCTGATCTGGATCTAAACTGTGTTGCAAAGATTGGGGTTGACATGTGCAGCGGGATAAGGGTAAAGTCATTGAAGCCCATTAGTATTTCTTACATTCCTTATTTCTCAAAACAATGACTCAGGCATCGGTATCATCCTACCAGTGATCAGGAGGTTGCAAACTAAATCCCAGCCAGGTTGGGCTACATTCTTTAGTGGAAATTCATCACAAAGTACTTTATATTATTATACCTCATACAACTTTCCGATACAAAACTTCCATTGGCCTGAGGGTGATTATTTTTATTATCAAACATTTAGTATAAAATACTTAGTTTTTGAATATGCGATATGAACGTGACACCAATGCACGTATGTCACGCTTGCATGTGCTGCCATATCGCATGGGCTTTATCATACCCCAAAAATCCATATCACAACCCTTTATCGCACCCCTAAGCCTTTATCATACCTCTGATGTCACCCTTTTCGGAACACGCGGCGTTCTTCCTTTTGTGGCATTTCGCAAATATTGTTCAGGATGCAATTTGCAATATTTTCGTCTGTTCGAACTGTTTGGCACAAAAAAAAAAAAAAAAAAACATGGCACGGCGCAGCGAATACGAGAGGAAAATGGGCGAAAGAACGATGAAGGGGATTGCTGACAAAGTGTCTCTTAAATTACATAGCTAGACCGAAGATAATGAGGTTCTCATTGTAACTTTGGTATTTGGCAGATGCAATTAATACATTTTATTTTGAACAATTTTTTTTTTAAAAGTGAAATGTATGATAAATAGATTATGATATGTGCAGCATCCAGTGCACTTACAGTTCGGTTCTTCAGGAAAGCTGGAGATAAAGAGGCCAAACCAAAAGATTGTAATTAGGTTGAGAAATTTTGTTACCAAAATTTTTCCTTTGATTTAATTTAGAAAACGCATACCCATACTTTTGGGGGTTTTATGTTTGAACTTCTGAATTTTTGTTTCATCAGCTAATGTCGCTTACGTAGACAGCCAGCGTTATCCGATAAGTTTGAATGTCATAATGTCAAAAGTCAATGTGAGCTGTCCTGTATTTTTCATTAAAAATCCCTTAACTTATTAATTTTGTTCAGTCTGATAAAATAAATATTTCATTCCTGAGAGGGTGATCATGAAAAAATGTCAACCTTTGGAATATGAATATCAACCTCGGCTGCTAAGGCCTGCCCAGGAAAGTGGTTAAGTAAACTGACTGACATGACATGACCTGAGTAAAATTGACCGGGCTGTTTAACATCTATCAACAAACCAACCTTATACAATGACATTCCTATATTAAGACCATCTTAGGGTCTTCCAGAAGTGGTCTTATTACTTTTAGTGGGGTGGATTTAATAACAGCCATAAATATAGCAAGCCAAGTGCACAACAATTCTTTAAACCACACTTTTAACTTTCAAACTGGGGTTTCAATATATTTTGTAATACCTTCATTTCAATCCTTAGTTTAAAAACTTCCAACCCCAATTTGAACATCAAATGCACAATAAATCTTCCAACTACTGTTTTAAGTTTGAATCTCAAGTTAAGGCACCATTTGCACAATAAACATTTCATTATCACATTACGCAAACACGCCTATTTCAAATACATTGCCACCTTTATCGCCGAAAAAAATGAATTTTATGATGAAAAATTTTGATATTTTTCTTATTTCTGCTCCAAATATAGATTGTGGGCACTCGTTAGAACCGTCTCATCGAGGCGGTTCTAACAAGTACCCACAATATATATTTTAGAGCAGAAATAAGAAAAATAAGGTATACCCCCGGAAACCCCAGTTTTACTATACAAAAGGTGGGTTCAATGGGGTCAAACTTATATAGGGTTGTTTTTGTGATGATTTACTATGGCAAGGCAAGTCCACAGATAATCCTCAAAATTACAGTTTGAACTTGAAATCCGGGTTTAAGAATTTCAAACTAGGGTTTGAAAACTTGAAACCACAGTTTCAAAGAAAAACTGCACAATAATTCTTTAAACCATAGTTTCAACTTTCAAACCAGGGTTTTAACCTCTGTTGATTTCAAACCACTGTATTAACGCTAAAGGTACAATAATTGCTTAAACCCCAGTTTGAAAGTTGAAAATTGGGGTTTAAAGATTTATTGTGCAATTGGCTTGCCAAACATTAAAATGAAAGGAAAGCCATATTTGGGTCTGGCAAATAGTGTTCTTTATAGTGAAGTGGTCTTAATACTGGATGCTCTTGATTGCAGAATTTTGCTTTACCGTATTTAAAGTGAATGACCACCTTTAAAATATAAATACAGTCCAACCTGTATTAAGCAAGCACCTCTGGGATATTCAAAAAGTGCTTGCTTAAGGCAGGTGCTTGCTTAACACGGGTGAATTTTAATGCAATTTCCTTTGTCGGGAACTGAATGCATGCTTGCTTAATAGAGGTGGCCACTAAGACAAGTTTGACTGTACTTAATTTGCAAGAAAAAGTTACTGTAATGAATAATCTCTGACTATTATTACCAATTGAAATCTGCTAAGGTAATTAAATCAAATTTAATGGTTTCACTGAAGCCTTCTGGCAGCGGCCATATTTTTCCCAAGGTAATCCAAATGTTTCCCAGGGTTCAACATGCTTGCTAAAATCCTGATCTTATGGAGACCATTGAAGCTCCATGTCTCTCTATGCAGCTATTAAAGGAGAAGTAATTAGGCTCTCTAATCAGGTTGCATTCTCAAAAATCCTTAAATAGGCTGTCAGTTCAGGATCTAACAAACAGGCTTCATTATGTCTTTGTATGAAACTAAAGACTTTGAAGACAGTTTTCCTGGGTTTGGTGTCATTGGTTTCATTGGGTGGCATTCATATCAATGTCGGGTAAAAGTCCCACAAAATTGGAAGCAGCATCTCCAAAATGCCCTAAATAGTGGTGATGGGAATGTTAAACACGAATTTAAACAAACAAAATCTGTTCTACCATACATTTCCTACAAAACAATTGTTTTCTGTAATCCTTGTCTGATCTACAGTTTATCACTTTGTATTCCAGACCTTGTATCCTGTACACTGTTTGCATAAAATCCAGACCTTTATCCCAAAATGAAAACATAAATTATTGGAACTCAAAGGAATTGCCTCATTCAGTACCCACAATCTATGCTTCAATCTAAATTAACCCATTTGGTACCAGTGAACCCAAAGGAGGTACCCTGGCAAATAGTGCAGGCCCAGATCAGACACCACAGAACATGGCATCTGATCAGGGCTTACACTGCAAAATGTTCAGCCATTTTCCTAATAAATTTTGAGGAAAACACAACCTGACAGCCCTAAATTTTGAAATGGTCTCCTGGTATATATAAGGAGGAAGATTCCATTTGGTACAAAAAGGATAAAAAAAAATCACAAAATACCATGTGAAATGCCATGAAATATTACCTAAAACTGTCAAGGCATGTTAACGTAATGACTGGTTAAATGATACTGATAGGCATTAGTTAATGAAGAAAAGAAAGGAAACAAGTAATCAACAAACTATCTTCAAAATGTTTGGCACAAATGTTATGCTTTGCATATACAAATGTCTTGATGTTGGGATTCTCTGTTCCAAGATTATGCATCCATTTTTTTTACATGACTCAGTCACTCTCTATTTTTCTAAGGGTCAGGGATAGCAAAACAGCTAATTCTTTGTTCAGTATTTGGCCTAACAAGAAGGCATTTTTATAATTTTAAAGTTCACTCTCTCCTCTAAAATCCACAGCTGCTAAAGTTAGCTGTCAGAACATGAACTGAACAGATTCCTTGAGGTCACTGCAGGAGATATAGTCTGTAAAAATGTCTGACACCCTATAAACAACTTTAATGAGCCATTACAATTAACTCGAGCAACAGTTTAGGAGAGGAATATGATTTTATCATTCCTCAATGGTGTTATTGTAAAATGGGCCTGAGAAAAAAAATGGTGGTCATTCACTTTAATGTATGTATGTGGAATTGTAGGCATGAACAAACAGTGAGGACCTAGATGAAACGCCGCAGAATGCGGCATCTTATCAGGGTCTTCGCTGTTTGCCACTTATCCAGCTATTTTTAGTCACATCAGGTAGTAAATTGTACTTGTTGAAATTTTAGAACAAGCATTATAAAGACTTTGGACATTTGTGATAAATACGGTATCTCAAACCATGGTTTTGTTTGTTGGATTTGAGGTTTATGTCCCCGTCAACACTGTATAGGTCATTTTGGAGACGTTGCTTCCAATTTTGTGGGACTTTTACCTGACATTGAGATGAAATGGCATCTCAAACCCTGTCGCTCAATGAAACCAATAGGGTTTATAAGCATGGACGGGCTGACTCGCACCGCTTTGCCTGGGCAGGCTTAGATCCTCTAAGCGGTTTCAGCTCTGCGTGGAAGCATCATGCAGCCCATCTATTTCTTCAAGCCCCGATGGGCAGGAGCCGCCTCAAACCATGGCTATCTCAGACCAGACAGTCCAGTCTCTTGAAGTTTGAGATCACCAGAAATGACTATATTTACCTATCCAGTGAGGCCAAATCTTCTTGGGCTAATCTCCAAACACAGCCCCATACTGAAAGGCCATCTGTTGTTGGTATTATAGTGGCAGCCCCACCCTTCCATCTGTCCAGGGAGGTGTCTTCATTAAAAGTTGTGAAACCTAGTCTGTAACCCTGAAACGATTTTACATTAGTAATGTTTTTAGTAGAAAACTATGTCCCTCCACCATTTATTCAAAAACAAAACTAAGCGAACCTTAAAATGATGTTGAGGTCATCTAAATCTGGTGATCCAGCTTCACCCCCGCCTATTGGGGCATGGAAAAATAAACTGGGCTGCATGATGCTTCCACGCAGAGCTGAAACTGACCAAACATGAGTACTGGTAAGGAAGGAATTAACCTGCCCAGGCAAAGTGGTGTGAATCAGACCGTTCAATGCCTACAAGCCTTTTGGTTTCATTGGGTGGCAGAGCTTGTCATTTCAGTGTTGGGTAAGAGTCCCACAAAATCGGAAGCAATGTCTCCAAAATTACCTAAATAGTGTTGACGGGGATGTTAAACCTCAATTCAAATAAACAAAACAAGCTGATCAAACTGACATACATGAATTACACCAAATTTGGCTGGAATTTATTTTATCCTCCTATCAAACAGTTTCAGCATCCATCCATCTATATTTACATTTCCATTGTAAAGTCAAATGTAAACCTCTAGAAAACAATGTAGTTCATACTTCCATGAACGCACAGAGTCACACGATTTTCAGTGACGCCAAGTGATGTCAGTCTAAACCATGGTTCTCTACGGGCATTGGTGACGTCAACGCTGTTCCTCTCTTTGTAGAAAAACAGCGTGCAAATGTTTATCAGCTTTAAAAGTCTGCCTTATAAGCATTTTTTCGCCCAGTGATGAGGGGCAAAGAATGTAAATACAAAAAATAAACCTAATTTTTTGGCTTTTCATGAAAGTACATGTATGAACAACAGCGGGTCGCTACCAAAGTTAAAATGAACCTTTGCACACGACCAGCTGCGTTCATACTTTAATGAACAGCAGAAAAATAAAACTCATTTCTTAAGTAATTCTGTCTGTGGACACGACCTGGTGATTGGTATAACTCCAATACCCTTTGAAATATATTAACCGATTTAGTACCAGAAACCCCAAAATGGGTACCCTGGCAAACAGTGCAGGTCCAGATCAGACGCTGCAGAATGTGGTGTCTGGTCAGGGCCTACACTATTTGCAAAAAGTTTAGCCATTTTCCAAATCGATTTTGAAGAAAACACAACCTGTCACCCCTAAATTTTGAAATGGACTCCTGTTATATATAAGGAGGAAGATTCCATTTGGTACAAAAAGGGTTAATGGTACTTGATTCGAGTGTATACATGAGATTGAGAAAGGGTTTGACATTCAATTTATGAATTTATAGGAACAAATTACATCAAGTAATCTGATTGGTTCTAAGTCAGAAATGGGTGTGGCTAAACTGAATATTCAGCAAGAGAAGGGTTAAATTGGCGTGATGCTGTCAAAGCCATACTCATATACAGGGTATTCGATTTCTTCAGTTGAATATTTCACAGAATGAACACCAAAAAAAGTAGGAGAAAACACAACTTTTGGTGTCCAAAAATGAAATAAAAATTGATCAAATCTTACAAATGAATAAAATCAAATTTTCAGTTTCTTTCACCATTTAAATTGCAATTATTAATGCCATAGAGATTTTTTTTTTTTTGTGGCGATTTCACATCGATTTATAGGTGTTTAGTATAACTCAGTTAACTGGGCGTAATATTGGGTGTAAACCAAAAGTTTGCACATGGATTTGTTTTGTGTGTTTGATTTGAGGTTTAACGTACCCGTCAACACTGTAAAGGTCATTTTGGAGACGTTGCTTCCAATTTTGTGGGACTTTTACCCGACATTGAGATGAAATGACATCTCAAGCCCTGTCGCCCAATGAAACCAATAGGGTTTATTAGCATGGACGGTCCGCCTCGCATGACGGTTCCTGGACAGGCTTAGATCCTCTAAGCGGTTTACTAGTACTAGTGTGCGGGCCAAATCAGCTCTGCGTGGAAGCATCGTGCAGCCCATATATTTCTTCAAGCCCCTATGGGCGGGGGCATGGAAAATACAAAAAAAAAAAGATTACTCGAAATTTGCAAACAAATAATGTCCGCAGCCTGGTGTTGTGTGTATTAATTTTACATGACTCTCACTAAAAGTGAAGTCATCAACATCTGATCAGTTCCTACACTGTGCTTAAAATACTGGAATTTAAGGGGAATGGGGACACCTTCAAGGGAGGCAACTCCTACAAAAGTATTTTTATCTCCCATGTCAATAGCGGTCAACTCTTAACGGAAAGAATTTGCTCCTGAGGAGCAAATTCTTTCCCTTTAAGAGTAGACTCCTTTTTCAGTGGGACAGGGCTTATAGAAAAGCAAACAGAAAGTCCCGAAAGTTGTCTCCCTTTAAAAAATGTCAGAAAAATCTGCCAGGTGTTCCCACTCCCCTTAAGGGTTAAATGAAATAGTTTAAGCCTCAGTCCAGGACTATTTTCCCAGCCTACACTCAGAGACAATCGACCAACCATGTGTTGGAAAATTACACTGTCCGCTCGCCATGACGACTTAAAAATTTTGGAGGACGAGCGAAAGTTTTGTCTAGTCCCTTTTAAATTTTCCAAATCTAAATACCCTTTTTAGGGCAGGATGAGTGAAATTTTGAGGGATTTTCAAGCTCTGCACCAGTGCTGTCAGTGCTTTGGTTTTGATGATAAATAAAAGTTACAAATTGTGAAAAAAAGATCTTACTTTCATTGTCTGAAAATAATGAAAATACATGTACAATTTTTATTTCACTGTGAATCTCAGTAGGTACTTTCTTTCTTCCATCTCGCCTTAACCCCATGAGGGGACACAGATGGTGAATTGTCCAGTACATTATATACACTATCACGAGAAAACACCTATATAATTTTGACCCCCCTTGAACCCCACTTTTATATAGTAAAACTGGGGTTTACAGGGGAAAACCTTATTTTTCTTATTTCTGCTCTAAAATGTAGATTGTGGGTACACGTTAGAACCGCCTCCTCAAGGCGGTTCTAAAGAGTCCCCACAATCTATATTTTGGGCAGAAATAACGAAAATATCACAATTTTTCATCTTAAAATTTTTGTTTCTTGGCTGTAAATTAACAATGTATTTGTATAGGCGTGTTCTCGTAATGCCAGATTTGCAGGATGAAAGCACACTCAGTGATCATCAAATACGGTAAGAGTCTAAGTACAAAAGGTTCTTATATTACTACTAAATAGGTGCTTTATTGTAATACCTTCAGTTGACCAACAGAGACAAACTCGGCACTTGGGTTCATCAGCTGAAGCCGCTGCCTTAGAAGGTTACTGCCATATCCGAAGTACAAGAATGTTCGACTCATATTGTTGGTAAAGGTCTAGATAACCATAACTGAAAGAGAACACCCCAATTATTCAGGCCTCATACTAACCACACTTTTCCATGCCTGAAAGGCCTGATTTTGCAGCTTCAACCCTTATCCTGCTGAACAAGACACAACTACATTACCTTTGCAAACAGTGTAGATCCTGATCAGATGGCTTCTGAAGAAGCCATCTGATCAGGATCTACACTGTTTATAATGGAGTTTGTGAAAATATCAAGTAATTTGGATGACTTATAGTCAGAAATAAGGGGTAAATGGTTTTTAAACAGGCTATATAATAATACAAAAATCAGAATCTAAAAGCCTGAAATCAAGAAAAAAAATCAAGCTCTAAAAGCCTGAAATTCTGCAAATGCCTGAAAAATATGAGGCCTGGTTATTGGTACACCAAAGTCATAAAAATAAGCCTCAGCAATCACTGTAGACTCACTCAGATCAGGGTCTACGCTGTTGGCCATGGAGCAGTCTCTTTAGGGCCAAAATATATTAATTATTCACGTTTGATACTTTTTATAAAGCTCATAAAAAAAAAAGTCCAAATATTTGCATGTACCTGGTAAATGTGGAAACATTATTAAAACACCTTATTAACCCTTGTCGTGCTGAATATTCAAATATGCCACACCCACTACTGATTATCAACCAATCAGATTACTTGATGCAAATTATTGCAACAAATTCATAAACTGAATGACAAACAATAAAGATCCTGATCAGATGGCTTCATTAGAAGCCATCTGATCTGGATCTACATTGTTCGAAAGATAAGGCATATCCGGGCTCAGCAGGACATGGGTTAACACATATATGACAATGGAATCTCCCACCTTATAAGTTTGGAGAGGTCCATTTCAAATTATAGGGGTGCAAGGTTTTTCTCTTGTTAGTGGTATGTTTTTCTAAAAACAACATGTACGTTCAGCATACAGTGTAGGGCCAGTTCAGATGCCACGTTTGCAGCATCTGATCTGGGTCTGCACAGTTTGCTATTATGTCCCATAACAGGGCTGCTAGGCATATATATGGGCTAAAACTCTCAAATGGAAAAAAAAATCAAGGGAAATCTTGAAATTTATATTGGTTATTTTGACTTTTGACCACAGACGGGGATTCCCTGTCAAGTATCAAAATTAACCCTTCTCTTGCTGAATATTCAGTTTAGCCACACCCATTTCTGACTTTGAACCAATCAGATTACTTGATATAATTTATTCCTACAAATTCATAAACTGAATGTCAAACAGTGTAGATCCTGATCAGATGGCTTTAAGCCATCTGATCTGAATATACACTGTTTGCAAAGAAAAGGGTTGTCGTGAACAGCAGGATAAGAGTTAACAAATCTGTTGAACTGCAAAGCTTTTACACGCATTTTGTACATTGTTGTCCAAAGTTTTTTGGAGCAGATGTTGTGAGCAGACAATGAAATTTCATCCGAGTTTGTATGACTATTTCCCATGTATTTGTATAGGTGTGTTTTCTTAGTATGAGGTTATGCTAAATTAACCCTTTTTTGTACCAAATGGTATCTTCCTTTTTATGTATAACAGGAGTCTGTTTCAAAATTTAGGGGTGCCAGATTGTGTTTTCGCAAAAATTCACTTGGAAATTGGCTGAATGTTTTTCAAACAGTGTAGGCCCTGATCAGATGCCGCCTTCTGCGGGGTTTTCAGTACAAAATGGGTTTTGTTTGTTTGTTTGATTTAAGGTTTAACGTCCCTGTCAACACTGTAAAGGTCATTTTGGAGACGTTAACGTCCCCGTCAACACTGTAAAGGTATTTTGGAGACGTTGCTTCCAATTTTGTGGGACTTTTACCGAACATTGAGATGAAATGACATCTCAAGCCCTGTCGCCCAATGAAACCAATAGGGTTTATTAGCATGGCCGTTCCGCCTCGCACCGCGGTTCCTGGACAGGCTTAGATCCTCTAAGCGGTTTACCAGTACTAGTGTGCGGGCCAGATTCAGCTCTGCGTGGAAGCATCGTGCAGCCCATATATTTCTTCAAGCCCCTATGGGCGGGGGCAGACAAAATGGGCTAAGCTCTAGCACGAGGCTTCACTCGCCTAGCATCCCATTTCTGGGACATTGGCAGAGTAGACCCAGACCAGACGCAACAGAATGGGGCATCTTATCTGGCACTACACTGTTTTCTTTGAAAACCTTCATTTTTTGTTAAACTTACCACAATCAAAAACAACCCTGACACCCCTATTGTCTAGAGACTAGACTACTTCAAATTTATTAGGTGGAAGATTCCATTGTCACATATTGAGCCCCAGCCCTTTGGGGCTTGAAGAAATAGATGGGTTGCATGATGCTTCCACGCAGAGCTCAAACCAATCTACACACGGGTATTGGTAAACTGGTTAGAGGATCTAAGCCTGCCCAGGAACCGCGGTGCGAGGCAGAACGTCCATGCTAATAAACCCTATTGGTTTCAGTCCCAGACATGTTAAGTCTCCTGAAAATTGCGGGAGACTCCCGAAAAAATAGCTATTCTCCCGCCTCAAGAAATTCAGGAAAAAACTCCCGAAAAAAAAAAATGAAAATTCCGTTTTTTTTAAAGCCACGCTTGTATTTTCTTGCAATCCAGCAGAAAATTCTGAATAATCTGTGAGTAAATAGGTAAACTGATAATAGTAAATGCACTCTCCCATATTATCGGGGATTAAAAGACAAATCATCCACGTATCACTACTGCCCAAACTACAATTGAATTCCTGTTAAGTATTCCTATTAAAACATACCATTAAAATCCATCAATAATGGATCTGTTAATGGCCAATTTTAACAGGGACAGACACAGGCATGTTGAAGTGATTTATGCATAAGCTTTTAATGCATTGTATGTTGGTACAGCTGACGTGGTCTCATATAGTTCTGTTTAAGAATGGCATGGTACTGTTTTATTGTCTGTCAGTATTTTATGTATTTATATGTGTATTTTATGTACCATGATGAGACTGAAATAAACAAATAAACCAAAAGTGTTAAAAATCTGTTTAAATGGTTATCAAAATACCATTAAATAAACCCATTAAATATTAATGGCAATTATTTAGACATTAAAACTATTCCAAAATAAAACCAATGGTCCTATAGTATCGTTTGAAAAAAATAATCATTTTTATAATGCCCATTAAATCATCAATTCCAAATTAGTTTTAATGCCCATTGATTTTTTAGTTTTTTAATGACCATGAAGAACAGCCATTAATAGGACCATTATTAAAGGATTTTTATGGCCATTAATTATTTTGGCCATTACTCCAGAAATTTAACAAATATAATAACCATTAAAATGTGAAGGTAGTCATTAATTAATGGCCATTAAATAATGCATACATTATTTAATGTCCATAATCTCAATGGCATACATGTGATATTTTCTTGGACCCAAATAGGGAGATTTTGATTTTCAGATCGGGAGATTGGGGTCCCAAATCGGGAGATTTTTCCGCGGTAAAAAGTGATGTTATTTTTGGTTAAAATTTACCTCTGAAGCACTTTTTCACCCATAACCATGCCAACACAACAATTGTTGTCTGCTTTGTCATCTGCATTAAAAATCTTTTTTTGAAAACAGTGTGGGCCCAGATCAGACTGCAGAGCATTCTGATGAAGGTCAACACTGTTTGCCTTTCTGCAAAAATATGTTATAAAAGCTTGGAAAAAGAAAGCAGCAGACGACAAACTTCCATTTTGTATTTTAATAGAGAGACAATTTCTCGGAAGAACGATCAAAGAACAAGCACTGACCAATAGACCGGTGTTAAATACCCACCTAGCACCTGTCAGAAAAAAAAACAACGTTCAGAATACCCGCATAGCAAAAAATTACTCATACTCTTACACCCCTTCTCTTATCATCCCCAAAACGTGCCTCGGAACTTAGTTGGAACTAATAAGCATGCATGAATTTTATTGATTTAACTTGGGGGCATATTTTTTTCATAAAGATCCATTAAAAACACGGCAAAAATATTTTTTCTCGCAAGCTAAAAATGAAACAGGTTTGAACAGAAAATTTCACCCAGCAAAACTCCGGTTCTATGTTTTTTAATAAATGAAAAACTACATACAGATGCTTAGAAAATACCAGCGTCTGCTCTGCTCTGTTTTGGCGGGAACAATATTTAGCGCGTTCACCTGTCAAAGGCCAAAAAGCATGCACGAATATTCATTGGTGTCACGTGGGGCATATTTCTTTCTTCCGTTAAAAACGGCAAAAATATTTTTCTCGGGTTTAAATAGAAAATGTCACAAAGTAATTACCCAGTTCTATGATCAATAAAAGACTAACAGTTTACCGACGCGTAAAAAAAAAAAAAAACAGCGTCTGCTTTGCTCTGTTTTGGCGGGAATAATATTTAGCGTCTACACGTGTCAATTACAAAGGGATTAAATAAGCTATAACTGGTATATCTTGATTGACTAGTTTTCACACCTTGTCACATTGTTAATTGTCGGCTTATCAATAAGGCCCGCCTCGGGTGTAAACGGTTTAATAGCGTTGGCAACTTGAGCAAATCGGTGATCAGTAATAAATGTATGCAAACATCACATTTCTTCCTTATTGAATTTCTCGCTTTTTATCACATTGTTTGCGGCTTGTTTGCGGGTTGCATTTTAATAATTGTATTTACCGGTACGTTCTTTTCATATAGGAAGCTTTTTTCGTGACGTACTTCCGGTTCTAAAAATAGAACGGGAAAAGCCCTGGCCGTCAACTGTTGTATTGCTTCAAGGCAGTGGGACAGATAAAGTGTTAATTACAGCGTAAAACAGTGGAATTCTTTTAAACTTTTGGCGAATTCTAATGTAAGATGTAATGGAAGAAACACCAATATGCTGCCAGGTGTGAAATTTCGCCAATCCCAAGTGTTATTTTTTAGTTAACTGCTCCTAATGATATATTGTACACACGACCCAACTGGGTCCTCTCTCTCTCTCTCTCTCTCTCTCTCTCTCTCTCTCTCTCTCTCTCCAAGTGTGCCATGGCCTACATATTGCTCCCTCTCTTAGCGTACCAACAATTAGCGAGCGTAGGTAAATGTAAATAACTCCACCTCAACCGACTTGTAACGTGTCAACAACGTCGTTTCTACATCAAACCAATATCAAAGCGATGCACAACGTCGACGAAACGTCAGCACTTTGCGTTGGCTATAATACGGCGTTGCTTAATAAGTGCTCGAACCCACCAAGACTCAGTTGGATTGGAAGATTAAATTTAAAACAAACGTAGAACACCATCTCAGAGCATGAGATTGAAACACTCCTTCGCAAGTGCAAGATTTTACAGTAAAATATGATAGATTTGTCGATTTGTTCAACCTGCCCAGCACTTACATTAATCAATTGGGTACCAGAAACCCCCAAACTGGTACCCTGGCAAACAGTGCAGACCCAGATCAGACGCCCCAGAACGCGGCATCTGACCAGGGCCTACACTGTTTGCAAAAAGTCAAGCCGATTTCCAAATAAATTTTGAACACACACCCTGAAACCCCTAAATCTTGAAATGGACTCCTGCTATACATAAGGAGGAAGATTCCATCTTGGATACAGGGATCAGTCAAACCTCTCTCTCATCTCAACGGTCATGTGACATTGAAGGGAGTTGGAGTGAGTGTCGACGGCATGACGTCGAACCAACGTTGACTCGACGCCCGTCTGTCAGTCCACTCCATTACGAAAACATGCCTATTCAAATACATTGTAAATTTTACTAATTTGCTGAAAAAAGGAAAATTTTAAAATGAGGCGGTACTAACGAGTACCCACGAATACCCACAATCTATGTTTTTGAGAAGAAATAAGAAAAATAATGTATACCCCTGCAAACCCCAGTTTTATATTAAAAAGTGGGGTTTATGGGGGTCAGTTTTATAAAGGCGTGTTTTCGTGCACGATTAGACAGATCGCTGGACATTTTTTAACTGCACTTCGATAGATAGATGGCTGGATTGATGGACGGACGGACGGTCAGACCAACCGACAGACAGATAGATCTAAGCTCTGTCCGTATGTGATAGCTATAATTGGATAGTTGTAAGTAAGCTTTCGTGAATAACGGTATCCTAAGCCATTGACACGAGTCATTCAGGAAGAGATTTTTATAAATTAAAAACAGATCCAGGATAAATGAATTTCAGTAATAAAAGCAAAATAGCATTCTTTCCTTCTCAAGGCATTATTTCAATGTAAACGGGTTATTTTCTCTTAAAATGTCTGAATATTGTCAGTATTTTGAGTTCCGCCAATACATTTGAATAGCGATGGCCGTTTCAATTGATGGCCAGTGCTTTGCGCATGTGCCAGTATGACGTCATAAACGGAATTCCTAAAACCTCCTATTGCGATATTATACTTGTGCAGGTGTGTATTACAATTTACCTGCATACCGCCTAGCGTAAATACACTGACGGTTAACCGCATAGGTATTTTACAGTGGTTAACACTAAATTGGTCGATGGACTACTATAGGAAAATTGTCGTGTCGGGAGATTAGGGCCGTCGGACGGGAGACCGGGAGATGGGGTTCGAAATCGGGATATCCCGACGAAATCGGGAGATATCACATGTATGCAATGGCCATTATTTAGATAAGAGTAAATTACTATTCATTAAAAATAGGAGGGGATTAACGGACATTAAAAGTGGTGTAAATGTAAAACAGGCCACCAGAAATGTTATATATATTATTTTAAATAATTGAAAATCAATCAAATAAACCTAAGAACACAGTTGTTCTTTGCAGGTTTGCAATCGAGTGAGTGAGTGAGTGTTTCAGTTTTACGTCCCACCAACAGCTAAGGTCATACGGAGACGGGACCTCGGTTTAAAGACTCATCCGAAAGTCTGGAGAAGCCCGGGATCGAACCTGCGACCCCTGGTTTACAAGTCGAGTAGCGTAACCACTCGACCACGGAGGCTTCTCGGTTTGCAATCGAACATGAAAGTAAATCATACTGGTAAATTTCCTTCTTTCTTTTATTAAGTTTCCTTTTTCTGTAAAATTGGAGGTTCCATGCTGATATAATCATGGGAATACGCTAGGAACAACTATTCTATCGCTTTCAGCCAGACTGCAAGTAAGTATTTACCAGCGAGTGAGCATTGGCATATGTTTTCATGACCACACATCTCTCAAAGTAAGAAAGTAATTGTTATTGTTGGGTGCAAAAGTGTTCTAACACTTTGAATATCTATCTATCTATCTATCTATCTATCTATCTATCTATCACTTGTATGACTTGGTGTCAGCTTGAAGGCATCTTCGTAAGGAATTTTGAAAATATTTATTAGCTATCCATGAACAGGAGTTAGTCTAAAGAATAAACAAAAAAAGTGTTCAAAAAGCCATAAGAATGCACCATTTTCTAACCTTTCCTAAAATATTTTTCGGGGGAGCATGCCCCCGGATCCCCACCCCCTTGCAAGGCTTTTCGCTTTCGCCGCTCGCCAATCCTCCTTGCACGCACCGTCTCCCTCATTTTTATTTTCAAAACTTAACATGTCTGCGGTCCTTCCATGCTTCTATTGGTTTCATTGGGTGACAGGGCTTGTGATGTCATTTCATCTCAATGTCGGGTAAAAGTTCCACAAAATTGGAAGCAACGCCTCCAAAATGACTAATACTGTGTTGACGGTGACGTTAAACCTCAAATAAATCAATCAATCAAATCCATTGTTACATACAGATTATATCGGCAAGCCCGAGATTTCCCAAGATGAACAAGGGACTGAAAAAGACTAGTTTGTAGAACTTAGTTAAGTGGTCATTTAAAAACACTCTTATGAAATTGGTGAGAAAATGTGGTCTAATAATCTGATAATGTTGGAAGTAAATTACAAACACAAAGGGTAACTCTGTATAAATTTCCTACAACTGCAACTGTTTCTGGTTACGAGAACGAGACTTACAGCAGTATAAATTGCAGGGACAGAAGATATTTCTTTATTATTATTTTATTATCATTGATCCGGGGCACAGCATTTCCTACATATATATGAGCACACAGCGAAGAATCAGATCAGCCTGCGCATCCGCGCTGTCTGCTCAGAGTCTCCGCTGTTCACTCATAGGATAGCCAAATGCTTCTTCTTAAATCGATTTTACGTGGCCACAATCCTCGCCCTTACTTCATATGCATCCGTTTGGTTCATATGCGGTCGTGTTAAATTCTTGTTTTTTTTTATTATTATTATTTAATACACAATAATGTTGTTTAAAAAGTAATTGTATCAGTTCAATAATATTGTTTTCAATTTAAACAATATTGCCAGCCGTTTTTTTTTTTGTTTTGTTTTTTTTTGCGATAAATAGTATAAGGTGGTATAATAAACATTCATATACGGTATTTAAAGACATATGCGCGCATATGACTCATATGACTTAATACGGCATATGACTCATATGCCTGCATATGACTTTAAGTACCGCATATGAACCGTAATTTTTTTAATAGGTGCCAATTTATTTTTTATTTCAAAAGGTTTCAAAATGTTAGACACTTTTACGAATAAAAAACAGGATTTCACAATTTTCTATGGTAAATTAGACGTATATAATCCCACAAAGCAACTGCGGACATGAATTCATTCCTTCTAGTCACCTTTCACTCACAAAAGGCCTTCATTTAGTTTCAAGTTTTGCGATGAGAGATAAATATTATTATACTTAATATTTAAAAACAGATTGTACAAGAACTTAACGAGTTAGTTTCATATTTTTGACAGACAATAATGGCTATGCATAAAATTGTATTGAAAAGTGTACGAGAATTTTATGATCCACAGCGCATATGAATTCACATTCCCGCATATAAATTCTAACAGTGCAGAGGGAACCCAACGTCACGTATGAACCAAGATGTTTAATAAGCTTCATCAAAATTTAATAAGTTTGATAAATCTGTGATAATCATTTACGGTGGCCCTCCCTTTGTTTTTATGCTCGTGGAAGATAGCAGCATCGTTTAAAAACTGTAGCGAATGCTTTCATTTCGAAGATAAAAGGGCTTGGCATTTCACGTGATCATGATTTGTCTGCTCACCGGACGATTCACATTTTATGCTAAGCTTTACTTTCTCTGCTAAATAACGCAAAACGAACAGAAAAATTGTTGGCATTTCAAAGGAATCGTCAGCCATGCAGATGATTCATCGTTAATGTCAATCCCTTTTTTGTCAGAAAATTAGATTAAAATTTAAAAAAGAGGGTCTTAACATATTTGTTACATATTTGAGGTACCTCAGCTCTTTGATACGGTCATTTGGGAATCTTAGTGTCGAAACACGGGCCCCAACGCTTTCCAGATAAGTTAGCCCGCAAAAATTAACAATAATGATATTATTATGAGCCAGCGCATGACAAAATCTAAATGAAGGCTTGAGCGACCAGCGAAGACTCAGCTCAGCCTGCGCATTCGTGCAGTCTGATCAGAGTCTTCGCTGCCCGCATGTACTTATTATAGGTTAATATCTATGCAGAAACACATAAGCAAAAGGTCTTGTCATAGTGGATGCGTGCGCAGGTTGATTTGAGTGTCTGCTGGTCGCACGGTTTTGACATGCACCGGCTCATTTAATTAATCAATTAATTGATTTAAAAAAATAAATTTCCTCCAACAGATCTCGAGAAAAGGAAAGTTTTGGTAAAATAAACGTTCATATGCGGTGTTTTAAGTCATATACGCGCATATGACTCATATGCGGTATTTTACGGGCATTTTTTATTTCTCGGCGAAATATGGAAAGTTTTTGTATATATTTGTATATATATTATATATATTGCCTGCGGTACGGTCTACGACCATGCCATAA
Organism: Lucinisca nassula; assembly: GCA_963580285.1. Taxonomy (NCBI): domain Eukaryota; kingdom Metazoa; phylum Mollusca; class Bivalvia; order Lucinida; family Lucinidae; genus Lucinisca; species Lucinisca nassula. The sequence goes on along the minus strand of OY757017.1, from coordinate 72,411,760 downwards.
TTACATGCATAAATATATAAAAGGTTATATTAACATTTCATAAGCGTCAGTTTGGTTCATATGCGGTCGTGTTAAATTCTTGTTTCTTTATATTTAATACACAATAATGTTGTTTAAAAGTAATTATATCAGTTCAATAACATTGTTTTCAATTTAAACAATATTGCCAGTCGTTCTTTTTTTTTTTTTTTTTTTTTTTTTTTTGCGATAAAAAGTGTAAGGTGGTAAAATAAATATTCATATGCGGTATTTAAGGTCATATGCGCGCATATGACTCATATGCGGTATTTAGTCATCGTTCAGAGAACACTCCAACGGTTGAGGAAACAGACCAATATCATGAGGGAATTAAGGGCTGTAGCAAGGAACTACATGGAAACCAAGGGAGCCAGGGTCCGGACGGGCACACAGACTGTAGTACATACCTACAAGGTACCCAACGTCCCGAAGAGAAGACTATTGGCAGCAAGGAATCCCTGGGAATTAATGGGTTACAACAGCCTTTTTTGGAAAGCGGCCGAGCTTCGGAGAAGAAATGGCGGAGAAGAAGTTCTTAAAAGTGGGCACCTTCAATGTAAAAAATATTGAGACTAATGAGGTGTATGTGGGTGAGTTACTAAAAACTTATGATATATTGACTGTTCAGGAGCACTGGCTTTTCTCATTTCAACTGCCACAGTTGGAAGATACGTTTGTGACCCATTGCATATCTAGCAAAGCAGTTGGTGAAAATAACCCTTTGCCACCGACCCAGAAACCAAGGGGCTATGGGGGTGTCGCTATCTTTTTTCGAAAAAGTTTGGACATTAAGATAAAGAAACTTATCCACGGAGAGATTAGGATTGTAGTGATTGAGGTACAGTCCACCCCCTCCAGTCTGCATTTGCAATGTGTACATGCCGTCAAGAAATTCTAAAGGGAACACAAAAAGTGATGACACCTTTCAGAGCTGTCTAGATCAAATTGGGGAGGTGCTGTTCATTTATCAGAGCACACATGTCATACTTGTTGTTGGTGACTTTAATGCTTCTTTATGTGAACGTAAGGGAAATCTGCAGGACCAATTGCTGAAGTCTTTCATCAAAAACAACCTACTTGAGTACAGTCAATCTGGGGAGTCGACCTTTTTCCACCCAAATAAAAATGACAATGCAGAAATAGATTATATCTTTTACAATAAAATGGGCAGTGAGTATATACAGACAGTTCAGGTTGAAACGAATACGGCCTTAAATACCTCAGATCACGTGCCTGTGAACGCCGTGCTCAAGATGGTATCCAGTGAATCAAAACAAGCAAATTATTCTATACAGTGTAAGCCTAAATGGGAAAAATGTGACCCTGTGATTTACAAGAAATCTATATCAACGTTATTGAAGCCATTTGAATCATTCTACATAAGTAATACCTCAGTGTTGGACATTTTATATCCATTGTGTCATCTCAATGCGGTGCTGAAAATGGCTACAATGGAAAGTATCCCAAAATACAAGCCAGTCATTGAGTTGAAAAACAAGAAAAAAAGACCATGGTCAGAAAAAATTAATGACGCAGTCAAAAACTATTGCCTTGAATGGTGGAAATGGAAAAAAACTGGTTCTTCACGCGACCTAGCAGACACAAACTATGCCAGGCTGAGGGAAGCCCGAAGACGGCTTAGGAGTGAACAAAGTAGAGAGGCAGCCAGAAGAAGAGAACAGCAGATTGAGAGCATTATGAGTGCTGAAGATGATGCTAGAACATTCTTTGGACTCATCAGGGCGCAGAGAAAGTCTAGCAATTGTGTAACAGAAACGCTGGTCGTAGAAGGCAGGACTTGTGAATCTAGAGAAGAAATATGCCAGGGTTGGGCGACTCATTTTCAACAACTAGCGATGCCATTAGAGAACAAAAGCTTCGATGCAGATTACAAAGAACTTGTGGATGCAGACGTGGGATATATCTCTGACATTTGTGAGTTACAAGGACAGCAAATTACTCAAATCACAGAATTGGAAACACAAAAAAGCACTAAACAAGCTCAAAAATAATAAGGCAGCAGACGCTATGGGTTTATGTAGTGAACATCTGAAGAAAGGTGGACAACCAGTTGTAAATTTCCTAACAGGGCTTTTAAATGACTTAATCAAATCAAGGGCAGTGTCTGTGGTCTTGAAAGAAGGTATTCTTACCCCCATTTTTAAAAAAGGAGATTCAACAAACCCCGGTAATTATAGAGGGATTACGGTGACCCCAGTTATTTTAAAGGTACTTGAACACATTCTCAATGCTCGACACAACGAAATTCTAGAAAAAATCACAGTCAAAACTTCAAAAAGGATTTACCAGTGGAAACTCATCTTTGAACGCAGCCCTTATTCTTACAGAATGCGTTATGGAATCAAAAAACACCAAGGAGAAACTATTGCTCACAACTCTTGACACACAGAAGGCTTTTGATGTGGTTGACCACAATTCCCTGCTGAGGAAACTTTATCTCGACGGCATTAAAGGAGATGACTGGTTGCTTATACGAGATCTTTACTCAGACTGTTCCTCCCGGGTGAAATGGGTAGGGCAGTTGTCAGACCATATAAACTTAAAGCAAGGTGTCAGACAGGGGGTGTGCTTTCCACCTCACATTATAAGAGGTACAATAATCCCCTGCTCCTTCAACTCGAGGAACGGTATACAGAGGTGAAAATCGGCTCTATTCAAGTTCCTCATGTAACTGTAGCAGATGATCTAGCTCTCCTAGCAAGGACTCATAGTGATATGCAGGTTATGCTGTGGGACGTGGAAAATAATACGTCCAGAGAGAGATACTGTGTGAACCCAACAAAAAGTTGTTGTTTGTGTTACAATCCGAATAGGAGTGTACAGAATGGGGAGTTATACATGTCGGGAGATAAGATTCTCTATCAGGAATGTACAGTGCATTTGGGTATCAGTAGAAACACTACGAATAAAGCGAATATTGAAGAGAAGATTAGTATAGGGCGCAAAACTGCATACGCACTAATGGGGGCGGGATTTCATAGCGTAAATGGACTTAAGACATGTCTAAATGGGCACATTTGGTCTACTTTCGTTGTCCCGAGGCTTGTATATGGGCTAGAAGTATTAACTTTGCAAAAAAAAAAAGACCTGGAAAACCTGGAAATGTTTCAGAGAAAGTCTCTGAGGCAGATCCAGGGTCTTCCGGACAACACTTCAAATAGTATTGCCCTGGCATTGTTGGGCATTGTACCTCTTGAGACAATCATACACAAAAACGCTTTGAGTCTGTTTATGAACATTCCGGGTAATAAGAAATCTATTGAACATGAAATTGCTGAAAGACAGCTCGTCATGAAAGATGATCAAGAGAATAGTTGGTTCAATTTCATTAAATCCATATTAAAAACATATGATCTCCCCTCAATTTTTTGCCTTTTTGAGACACATATGTCCAAGTTTCAATGGAAACAGGCCCTCACTAATCATATAGAGTCCATTTGGCAGGACGATATTAGGAGTAAATCATCCTTAAAGTATGTCAACCCACTTTCACTAAAAGTAGGGAAAGCTCATCCAATATGGTGTACTGTTAGAAATAGTATTGCCGACAATAGGAGGGCGCAATTAAAATGCAAACTTTTAACGGGATCTTATATTTTGCAAGGTGATAGGGCTGCATTTAATCAGTACACAGTTGATGCTACATGTAAACTGTGTTTAGCTGCTCCAGAAACTCGGCAACACTTCAAAGCAGAATGCTCATTTTTTGGTCCTGAAATGGAAGCCTATAAAGAAAAACTACAGGAGAATTCAGCCTTAAGAGGCGCACAAGACGTGAACCTAACAGACCCAGAAGTGTTTACTCAACTCACATTGGATGCTTCAGTTTATGTGACCAGTAACGACGATATTCTTCTTACAGAACTGTACTCCAGAGAATTCATATAGGAGCTTTTTTCGTGACGTACTTCCGGTTCTAAAAATAGACCGGGAAAAGCCCTGGCCGTCAACTGTCGTATTGCTTCAAAGGCAGTGGGACAGATAAAGTGTTAATTACAGCGTAAAACGGTGGAATTCTTTTAAACTTTTGGCGAATTCTAATGTAAGATAAAGGGAGAAACACCGATATGCTGCCAGATGTGAAATTTCGCATTACGAAAATGACATATTGCACATACGACCCAACAGGGTCCTCTCTCTCTCTCTCTCTCTCTCTCTCTCAGCGCACCAACAATTAGCGAGCACAGGCAAATGTAAATTACAGTTTGTCATTAAATGACGCCACGTCAACCGACATGTAGCGTGTCAACAACGTGTCTACATCAAACCAACTTCAAAGCGATGCATTGAATTTGACATTGCAACGTCGATGAAACGTCAGAACGTTGTGTTGGCGATTAATAAAATGTCATTTGCCCAGTGCTCGGACCCATCAAGACTCAGTGGGATTGGAACATTAAATTCAAAACAAACGTAGAACACCCTTTCAGTGCATAAAAATGAAACACTCCTTCGCAAGTGCAAGATTTTACAGTAAAATCTGGTAGATTTGTAGATTGGTTCAACCTGCCCAGTCATTAGGTCTACATTAACCAATTTGGTACCGGAAATCCCAAAAGGGGTAAGTGACGCGGCGTCTGATCGGGGCCTACACTGTTTGCAAAAAGTTCGGCCATTTTCCAAATAAATTTTGAAGAAAACACAACCTGACACCCCTTAATTTTGAAAAAAACTCCTGCTATATATAAGGGGGAAGATTCCATTTGGTACAAAAAGGGTTATGGGCTTCTTGGATACAGGGATCAATCAAACCGCTCTCTCATCTCAACGGTCACGTGACATTGAAGTGAATTGGAGTGGTTGCCGACGGCATGACGTCGAGCCAACGTTGACTCGACGCCCGTCTGTAAGTCCACTCATTGGTTGTTGTTTTTTCGACTGTCAGTATGTTTATTTGTCTGTCTAACAGTCCATCCGTTCATCTGTTAGTCAGTCATTCATTCAGTCGGTCTGTGTGTAGTCTGTCTGTCTACTGTCAGTTTGTCAGTCAAACCTCTCTCTGTCTCTCTCTCTGTCTCTCTCTCTGTCTCTCTCTCTCTCGTGCCAACGTAGTCCAACAAGTTAGACGTACGCATGCACTCATTTATAGATTTGTTTTTTTTATAGATGTGCATGCGACGTCTAACACGGGTCTTATACATGTTCGTGTCGCAGTCTCGACATTTTTATGTAGTGTGTCTATCTTGTATATTATGAGTCCAATCCATGTCTTAGATCTTAAAAAAAGAAAACTGTGATAAAAATGCTATCCTACCGTTCTTCTGGTCGGAATATTCCCGTACGAACCCAAGCAGTCACTCAAATGATTTACGTCGCCGCCATTGTATTGAAAAATCAGTCACGTGACATTGGTTACATCGAAAAGTTGGAATTTGACTTTTTTTTTTTAACGGATTTTTTCTTTTGCATAGAAACACGGTACATGTGTACGGTATGAACGGCATGCCATATGCTTTTACCTTTTGGAACAGTTCTTCGACCTCCAATACTTTTACTATACATAAATGCATGTGTACGTTGCAAACAATCAAGATTTCTATCTTCATATACTTGCCCATAACCTCAGTTGTGTGGTGCGCTAAATTAGAATAAACCTACACGGCATTCATTCCCGCAGGGGTATTTAACATGCCCAGGGGATTACTCTCCCTGCACAGGGGGCTGGGTCTCCAGTTAAAGTACAGAGCCGAAGGTCGGTACGTGAAAGGTCATATGCCATTCATTCACGAGTGGTCCTTTTTTTTCCTATTACTGCTACTCGCTCACATCTCAGCATTACGAGCAGGATTTCCTGGGTGGTAACCAGTACTTTGTTTTAGTCAATGTGGATAAAGATAAAGAAGCTTTATTTAACGTCGCATATTCGAAACAAATAACATAAGCTGGATGAAGTGCCTTGCTCAAGGTCACAATACTTTGGCCAGCGTGAGGCTCGAACACGCAACCTCTCGATCACAAATCCGATGCGCTACCACTGCACCAAAGCGCTTCAGAGGGAAGGAAGAGAACGATGAGCATGGCTGTCCTCATTTTCCATAGTAAAAAAAAGTAGCGGGGTGAGGTTGGATGTCTTTGCAGAGAAGACGGTACTATACGGTGAGCGAGTCCTTATTTTTCATAGTCAGAACGGGGCAAATGTCTTAAGTTGGCATATTTAAAAATACAAGGAAAAGAAATAGATTAAAAAACGAAAAAAAAAAAAAAAAAAAACACCAACTTTGAACCTAAACCTGATAAAATGAAATTTTGTTAAAACAATAACAAATTGCAAGCGAGGCAGTCCTCATTCTCAATTTGTCATTTTGAAGAGTTATGAATTATTCAATGCACATTGCATTGAAATTCAGAGATTATGGATTGATAAAGGGAAAAAGAGGTTATACGGTGAGCGAGGCATTACTCACTTTTCATGGTCAAAATTGATTAAAAATAAGTGAGTGGAAAAGAGAATACGACAGTCTTCACTTTCCATAGTCAAGACTTTGAAAAGAATGTCTTTACTAGAGAGGGGTGAATGAGACAGTTCTCACTCTGATGAATAATGACTTACGGTGAGCGAGGCAGTCCTCACTTTCCATAGTCAACAATTTGAAAAGAATTTCTTTACTACAGAGGGGTGAATGAGACAGTTCTCACTCTGATGAATAATGACTTAAGGTGAGCGAGGCAGTCCTCACTTTCCGTAGTCAAGAATCTGGGATTTGTTTTAAATACAGCATATTTAAAAGCAGGGGTACGGCAAGAAAAGAAAACGAGTGAACTAAAAAATAATGGTACGAGAGGAGGGAATGTACAATGGCGAAGACATGTGCAAGTTGAAAATGAATACAACGAAAAGTATTCAGTGTCTTAATAACCGAGCCAGCGCATGATAAAATCTACATGATGAGCGACCAGCAAAGACTCTGATCATTCGCGCGGTCTGATCAGTCTTACTAGAGAGGGGTGAATGAGACAGTTCTCACTCTGATGAATAATGACTTACGGTGAGCGAGGCAGTCCTCACTTTCCGTAGTCAAGAATCTGGGATTTGTTTTAAATACAGCATATTTAAAAGCAGGGGTACGGCAATAAAAGAAAACGAGTGAACTAAAAAAAATGGTACGAGAGGAGGGAGTGTACAATGGCGAAGACATGTGCAAGTTGAAAATGAATACATCGAAAAGTATTCAGTGTCTTAATAACCGAGCCAGCGCATGATAAAATCTACATGATGAGCGACGAGCAAAGACTCTGATCATTCGCGCGGTCTGATCAGTCTTACTAGAGAGGGGTGAATGAGACAGTTCTCACTCTGATGAATAATGACTTACGGTGAGCGAGGAAGTCCTCACTTTCCGTAGTCAAGAATCTGGGATTTGTTTTGAATACAGCATATTTAAAAGCAGGGGTACGGCAATAAAAGAAAACGAGTGAACTAAAAAATAATGGTACGAGAGGAGGGAGTGTACAATGGCGAAGACACGTGCAAGTTGAAAATGAATACATCGAAAAGTATTCAGTGTCTTAATAACCGAGCCAGCGCATGATAAAATCTACATGATGAGCGACCAGCAAAGACTCTGATCATTCGCGCGGTCTGATCAGTCTAACTAGAGAGGGGTGAATGAGACAGTTCTCACTCTGATGAATAATGACTTACGGTGATCGAGGCAGTCCTCACTTTCCGTAGTCAAGAATCTGGGATTTGTTTTAAATACAGCATATTTAAAAGCAGGGGTACGGCAAGAAAAGAAAACGAGTGAACTAAAAAAATGGTACGAGAGGAGGGAGTGTACAATGGCGAAGACATGTGCAAGTTGAAAATGAATACATCGAAAAGTATTCAGTGTCTTAATAACCGAGCCAGCGCATGATAAAATCTACATGATGAGCGACCAGCAAAGACTCTGATCATTCGCGCGGTCTGATCAGTCTTACTAGAGAGGGGTGAATGAGACAGTTCTCACTCTGATGAATAATGACTTACGGTGAGCGAGGAAGTCCTCACTTTCCGTAGTCAAGAATCTGGGATTTGTTTTAAATACAGCATATTTAAAAGCAGGGGTACGGCAAGAAAAGAAAACGAGTGAACTAAAAAATGGTACGAGAGGAGGGAGTGTACAATGGCGAAGACATGTGCAAGTTGAAAATGAATACATCGAAAAGTATTCAGTGTCTTAATAACCGAGCCAGCGCATGATAAAATCTACATGATGAGCGACCAGCAAAGACTCTGATCATTCGCGCGGTCTGATCAGTCTTACTAGAGAGGGGTGAATGAGACAGTTTTCACTCTGATGAATAATGACTTAAGGTGAGCGAGCCAGTCCTCACTTTCCGTAGTCAAGAATCTGGGATTTGTTTTAAATACAGCATATTTAAAAGCAGGGGTACGGCAAGAAAAGAAAACGAGTGAACTAAAAAATGGTACGAGAGGAGGGAGTGTACAATGGCGAAGACATGTGCAAGTTGAAAATGAATACATCGAAAAGTATTCAGTGTCTTAATAACCGAGCCAGCGCATGATAAAATCTACATGATGAGCGACCAGCAAAGACTCTGATCATTCGCGCGGTCTGATCAGTCTTACTAGAGAGGGGTGAATGAGACAGTTCTCACTCTGATGAATAATGACTTACGGTGAGCGAGCCAGTCCTCACTTTCCGTAGTCAAGAATCTGGGATTTGTTTTAAATACAGCATATTTAAAAGCAGGGGTACGGCAATAAAAGAAAACGAGTGAACTAAAAAAAATGGTACGAGAGGAGGGAATGTACAATGGCGAAGACATGTGCAAGTTGAAAATGAATACATCGAAAAGTATTCAGTGTCTTAATAACCGAGCCAGCGCATGATAAAATCTACATGATGAGCGACCAGCAAAGACTCTGATCATTCGCGCGGTCTGATCAGTCTTACTAGAGAGGGGTGAATGAGACAGTTCTCACTCTGATGAATAATGACTTACGGTGAGCGAGCCAGTCCTCACTTTCCGTAGTCAAGAATCTGTGATTTGTTTTAAATACAGCATATTTAAAAGCAGGGGTACGGCAAGAAAAGAAAACGAGTGAACTAAAAAAAAATGGTACGAGAGGAGGGAATGTACAATGGCGAAGACATGTGCAAGTTGAAAATGAATACATCGAAAAGTATTCAGTGTCTTAATAACCGAGCCAGCGCATGATAAAATCTACATGATGAGCGACCAGCAAAGACTCTGATCATTCGCGCGGTCTGATCAGTCTTACTAGAGAGGGGTGAATGAGACAGTTCTCACTCTGATGAATAATGACTTACGGTGAGCGAGGCAGTCCTCACTTTCCGTAGTCAAGAATCTGGGATTTGTTTTAAATACAGCATATTTAAAAGCAGGGGTACGGCAAGAAAAGAAAACGAGTGAACTAAAAAGAAATGGTACGAGAGGAGGGAGTGTACAATGGCGAAGACATGTGCAAGTTGAAAATGAATACATCGAAAAGTATTCAGTGTCTTAATAACCGAGCCAGCGCATGATAAAATCTACATGATGAGCGACCAGCAAAGACTCTGATCATTCGCGCGGTCTGATCAGTCTTACTAGAGAGGGGTGAATGAGACAGTTCTCACTCTGATGAATAATGACTTACGGTGAGCGAGGCAGTCCTCACTTTCCATAGTCAACTCATTTTTGATTTTTATTTGCCTTCACTGCAGCTGGTGTTGTGCCGTGTGGTGGCCGTAAAACGTCTCCCCGTACATCAACCATAGTGCAGTTTATATTTTACTTTTGGTCCTTTGAGATCAGCGTGGATATTCTGAGAAATCAGAAATAAATTATTGGTTTAGACTCATATTCTAGACAGGTTTTTAATTATTTGGACCCCATTTTGATTTATATCAGTCTTTGAATCGACTGCCTATTCGAAATTCGCAAAATTGCAGTATGTTTCCTCTGGCTTTCTTTGCCGGATCATTACAGGGTCACTGATGAGGCTTTATTAGCCGAAACTACGTAGTATGACCCAACTTCTTTCTTATGAATGTTTTCATTGCTCTTAAAGGAACTCATTTTTTATTTTTATTCGCTGACCGCATGTACCTACTATAGGCTAATATCTGTTCTAAGGACGTAAGCAAAAGGTATTGTCATATTGGATGGGTGTAAATGTTGATTTGAGTCTCTGCTGGTCGCATCGGTCTTATTGTAGGTTTTGCCATGAGCCGTCTCATTATAGTAAAATTTAGAAATAACTAATGCCAGGCTGCTACATAACAAAAGATTACTACGAGAATGACTAAACGGACAAAAATGTCTGGACATTATAAATGGCTGTTTCTGAGCACTTGCATTTTTTAAAGCAAGAAGAACAGCATTTGCAACATGCACAATTGCAGACTGATAGATCGCATCCCTCGCACGGAGTATTGTTGATTTCTGTGTTGTCAGAGACAGAGAAAACTTGCATTATCTGTTTTCGAATGCATTTTTCTTGTGAATCTTTTACAATAGCAGACATGGCCTTTTCTGTTGTTTTCAGAGAAGCAGTAAAGTTGTCATAAAGTATGAAACTAAACCCATTCCTTCCATCTCTCGCACACCGCCCTGCTTCTTGCCAGTATGATATGACGGATTTGGGACATCCGATATGGACAACAAGTCCGATATCCGGAATATCGATGCCCATACCCAAAGCAACTGTGGCTACTATACAACGTATTGTACTGTTTGCTTGGGAAAACTTTTGCAAAATCCTATTTTTAGAACTTTCATGTGTGCATTTATGAAACATTTCGATCAGTAAATGATCTGAATCCTCTGTAAGATCGGCATATGCATACTTCCCCAAAGCGTCTTTGAGGGCAATGAAAATCTCTGAAACCATATCAATTGATCGACAATAAATTATTGTTTTCTTCGAAAGCAGACCTTTCGATTTAATATGCTCTGTAAGCCATGAAAGTTCTGATTCATAGTCGTTGGATTTTTTTTTCTGACAATAAATAAAGATGTTTGGCCTATTGGAAGACTTGGCAACAACACTAGTTTTACCATCTTCCAAGTGGAGAATTGACATTATATCGTCTTTAACTTTCATAGTACTGGTTGCAGTAACGGCCAAAATTGGAACTTGGAAAAAACTACGTAACTGGCACATTTCTCTATAGTCTGGCCTAAAATCAGCTCCCCATTCTGACATGCAATGGGCCTCATCGAAAACGATAGAAGAAAGTCGCTTTTGCCAAATATCCGACAGCAAAATAGCTCTCCATTTTGGTTTCAGAACAGACTCAGGCGAAGAAAAGACAACATTGAAATCTCCGTTGGCTATTCCTGAAAAAAAAAAAAGACTCCTGAGAATTCTCTCTCTCTCTCTCTCTCTCTCTCTCTCTCTCTCTCTCTCTCTCTCTCTCTCTCTCTCTCTCTAACTATAAAGACAAATGCATAAAGACAAATAACAAATTTCTCGCTCTCTCTCTCTCTCTCTCTCTCTCTCTCTCTCTTTCTCTGTATTGTGTTGTTTGTATTTGTACATTTATGAATTTATGTATTTTGATTTGTGAACGACCAGAGTTCTCTTATTAAAATTAATAAATTTCGACCATCCAAGATAATGACGGCATAAGTTAGCAATCTTACTTAAACAAGCGGTCAAACATTGCCAGAGCGTCTATGCAACTAAGAAATGAATGTTATTTTTCTGCACTATGAACGCAGTGGATCGCCTGCAAAGTGAACGAACCCCCCCCCCCCCCCCCCCCCACACACACACCTCGGGTATCAGGTAAACTTTGCTAGCGACGCGCTGTCGTTCATACTTTCATGAACAGGAGAAGCATTCAGTGTATTTCTTATATTTACAGTCTTTGCTTTTATCAGTGTGCGAAAAAATGCTGATAGGGAAAACTTTACAGCTGAAAAAAAAAAAAATAAAACAAAAATGAAATAATAGATAAAAAATACACGCTGTTTTTCTACAAAGGGCGGAAAAGCGCTGACGTCGCCAACGCCCAATCAGATCGCATATGATCATGGTTTAAACTGACGTCACTGAAAATCACGTGACTCGATGCGCTCATGGACGTATGAACTACATTGTTTTAAATTGGTATACACTAGGCTTTACACTGGAAATGTAAATATACGATGTAACAGGTCGACCGTGTGACTCGGTAGCTCGGTAGAGTGTTCGCACGGTATGCGAGAGGCCCTTGGTTCGAGTCCCGAGTCATGTTCTTTTTCCACCCCTGTGACATTTGGTGGCCAGTGTGGGTCCAGCACCGCGTCTGAGAGCATGGAATAGTATGAAAATAAGACTTGCAGCCGGACTGGATAGGACTTAGAGATTCGGGACGAATCTCATTAGGCAGGGGGATAACAGGTCGACCGTGTGGCTCGGTAGCTTAGTCGGTAGAGTGTTCGCACGGTATGCGAGAGGCCCTGGGATCGAGTCCCGGTCGTTCGAGTGACGACATTGATGTGTCGTTACGTGCTTCAACGTCGTTGCATAAATGTCATGACGTTGCATTAACGCTGATCCGAAGTTGCATTAAAGTAATGCAGTCGAATCTCAATAACGCGAATACCTTTGGGACCTAGAAGCCTCTTTGCCCCCCCCCCCTCCAAAGTGACCTATATAGTGTTGACGGGGACGTTTAACCTCAAATCAAACAAACCAAGAAAACCTAGAAGACTGTGGTGCAGTGGTTATGCTGTCGCCTTATAAACGAGGGGTCGTTGGTTCGATCCCTGGCTTCTCAAGACTTTCGGATGAGTCTTTAAGCCGAGGTCCCGCCTCCGTATGACGGCTGTTGATGGGACGTAAAATTCATAAACACACCTTTGGGCCATAAAATGTTCGAGAAGGGGATAGTTCTAACTATTGAGGTTTAATCTTAGTGCCAAGAACTCTTGAGGTATTATGGGGAACGTTGGAATAAGGATATATCAACGATCTTCTGCAAGATAAAGGTATGTACACTGTATAATACAAAAATACCTGTTTGAACTTCAGGCGACGTGTCTGCGGAAATTTTCGCCGGTTTCAAATTCCATCTTTCAAGAGACTGGATTTGGTTGTCCATCAGAGAAAGAAGTGGTGATATTACCAGTGTTATAGTCGGTGTTTCACTGAGTATGCAGTTTACTACAAAAGTTAGGGTTTTACCGAACCCTGTTGGCAAGAATCCCAAACAGTGATTTCCATTTTTTATTGCTAAAGCTATCTTCATTTGTTCAGGTTTAGGTTCGAAGTCGATGTTGTAGCCAGATTTCTTTTCATTGAATAATGCCGTTATTGTTTCGATATCCATGTTTGAAATGCAGACTGAAGACTGAAGACTGTCTGGGAAAACCGCTTCGCTGTCGCGCATGCGCAGATTAGCCGTCTACAAAACATATATAATAGGCTGCGCATGGGCAGCGGCCTACAAAACTGAGACGTAATTGCAAAATGGATACGTGTGCGAATTGTAGTGCTCCTTTCAAGGAAAGAGACAAAGGCTATCACAGATTTTCACTTGAAAAAGTAATCCCAGCTACGGGAAACCCTGCTCGTTGTCATTTAGAGCAGATTTTTAGTATACCTGTTACTCCTGTGTCCAAAAAGACGGAGGCAAAATTCCTATGCACCGTTTGTTGGAGCGAACTGAACAATGCAGCTAAATACAAAAAGGCTGTGACAGAATTTTTGGGAAATTCTGACACGACGTCCTACGTAGGATCAAAGAGACTTCTAATTGACATTGGCAGTCCTAGCACATCTAAGCGCCCAAGGTTCACGAGTACACCGCTTAAGGTAAGACCATATTTTTTGTCTACTGTCGGTCAATTCAAAGTTACTAAGCTCAGAAGCTTTTCTTTGTAGATTTCCACTTGACTATCAGTGATTTGTAGGAATCCAGTTAATGGTTCTTTGGCATCGCTATTCTTATCCAAGTGGATCAGAGTGTTGCGTAAGAGCAGACTCTTGGATGGAGTCTTCTCTGTTTGCGCACAGTACAGGAATTTAAGGGCTACATGAGTCTGGACCATGTGAGACAATCGACCTACAGTTTCTGTCAGTGTTTGGATTTTTTTATTGTTTTGTTTTATTTGAGGTTTAACGTCCCCATCATCACAGGTCATTTTGGAGACGTTACTTCCAATTTTGTGGGACTTTTAGCTGACATCGAAATGAAATGACATCTCAAGCCCTCATTACGATAACACATCCGTGTGATATATTGCATTTTCAAACCTCAAGAATGTGAGACGCCAAGTTCTGCAACGGAAGGTCAGGTGGTTTTTCTCCGGGTACTCCGGTTTTCGCCCACCTCTGATTAACGATCGGCTCGATATGAGTGAAATAATCTTGAAAGGGCCGTAAAACCAAAACCAAAAAAAAAAAAAACCTCAAGAAAGGTATTTTTTGTTGATGTTTTTTTTTTATATTTTCCTTATTTCTGTTCCAAACATGGGTACTCGTTAGAACCGCCTCATTGAAGCGGATCAAATGAGTACCCACAACCTAGGTCTTGAAGCAGAAATAAGGAAAATAATTTTTACCCCCGTAAACCCCAGTTTTCTCCATATAAAGTGGGGTTTAGTGTGTGTGTGTGTGTGTGTGGGGGGGTCCTATTATTTAGACTTGTTCACGTGATGCTGTCGCCAAATGAAACCAATAGGATTTATAAGCATGGACAGTCCGACTCGCACCGATTTGTCTAAGCGGTTAACCAGTACTCGTGTGCGGTCGGTTTCAGCTCTGCATGCGTGGAAGCATCATGCCGCCCGTCTATTTCTTCAAGCCCCGAAGGGCGGGGGGCCGGCTTGGAATTTTTTATTTAACAAGTTAGATCATGTGTGTTTATTACTGTTCAAACGAAGTATTAAACTCTTTTATTGTCGTATAATTCGTAGACAATACGTAGGACATGACTAATGAGCAACCTGCGCATCCGCGTAGGCTTATCAGAATTTTCACCTCATGAGCCCTTCACAATCTTGGTGATTTTCAAATGGTAATCACTTTCGGTTTACAATCACATTCCGCTCGCTGTACATGCCGATCCTAATCGCGCATATCCTACCTCACACAATCCGATTAACATATGAAAAAAAGCATGTCCGAACATGAACCGACTTGTCCAGCAACACTCTAGAGGGACCAGACATATAGGAGGTTTCAGGCGCTGAGCAGAAAGCGCTTAAGGGGAATGGGAACACCTTCAGGGGAGGAAACTCCTGCAAAAGTATTTTTGTCTCCCATGTCAATAGGGGTCAACTCTTAAAGGAAAGAATTTGCTCCTAAGGAGCAAATTCTTTCCTTTAAGAGTAGACCCCTTTTTCAGCGGGACAGGGCTTACAGAAAAGCGAACAGGAAGTCCCGAAAGTTGTCTCCCTTTGAAAAATGGCGGAAAATCAGCCAGGTGTTCCCATTCCCCTTAATAGCTTGATCCGTTGTTCTGCGCATCAAATATGGCTGTTGCAGTATCACATTTTAAAAAGATCCTTGCTGGTGAGCTTTGCTTGGCAGGCTGGTTTATGTATGCCGGTCGCAGGCACCCATGGCATATTTATTGTAGCTTTTTTATCATTTCCATGTCGCCAAACATAGGGTGAATAGGATTAGCATCGGAACCGGTGTCGGACCTTTTCTTTTAGTACAGAATAAGTATTGCTTAGGGCTTAAACGACTGGTAAAGAATGATCAGACTGCGCGGATGCGCAGGCTGATCTTTGTCTTTGCTCGTCGCATATGTCATATTGTTTCTGTTGTTGTATTCGGTCTTACTGGTCAAACAACGTAATATGGCAACCATATAGAAGATTGTTTTTTTTTTTCAGTGTAAGATACAATTTTATTTCACCGAATGAACACCAATACGAGTAGTTTTACAAGTGGCGTAGACACGAGTGAAAATACCACTTTTGGTGTTCATGAGTGAAATAAAATTTGATCTTACACTAAAAAAAATCAAATTTTCTGTTTCTTACATGCTTCAAAACGGCAATATTTAGCTTCACTTAGCTTGTCACTCACCCTCAGAGAAAAATAACTTTGTTCCTGGTTGTTTCGCGTCAATTTAGTGGTGTCCAACGTATTTACTGGGTATACCATTGGTTGTAAACTAAAAGTTTGCTGCTGAGAAATAGCCTGGGATGGCATTTCTATGAATGGTAACGGAAATAATTGAGAGATTAGTTTCCCAAAGAAGGTGTCGACCGATCTAACGTCGCGCGACGAAATACGTTACGTCAGCGTCGAAATGACGGCAATAACGTCCTCGTGACGTGTGAACGGGTTAAGCGTCAATTCGAATACAGTTCATTAATTTTCAATCATCTGACAACGGAAAAAGAGAATTAGATTTCCAGAAAAAAAGTAGTGGCCCCCGCCCATCGGGCCTTGAAGAAATAGATGGGCTACATGATGCTTCCGCGTAGAGCTGAAACAGACCTGCACACGGGTACTGGCAGTCTTATGATGGCTGGAATGGGTAGCTTTAAAAGGATAAAAAAGGCAGAAAAAGCTGTTATTCCAGTGTGGCTTTATTTACATCTATCAGAATTGTAGATTTTATTTAGTTACATTACTTGTGTAATTTTCTACGGATTTTCTGCATTCTTGGTTTAGAGATTGATATCGGTGATAAGTTTTTTTTGTTTGATTTGATTTTTAACGTCCCCGTCGACACTGTAAATGTCATTTTGGAAACGTTGCTTCCAATTTTGTGGGACTTTTACCGGTCATCGAGGTGAAATGACATCTTAAGCCCTGTCGCCCGATGAAACCAAAAAGGTTTATAAGCATGGACGGTCCGACTAGCACCGCTTTGCCTGGATAGTCTTAGATCCTCTAAGCGGCTGAATGCCCTGTGTGGAAGCATCATGCAACGTATTTATTTCTCCAAGTCCCGATGGTCGGGGGCCGTCGGGGATAACTGATTTGTGATTGTAATTGGCAATTTTTACTCATAACGTCTCCCTTATATGCCTAGCGACCCTTTTTGTGGATATTGACAAACAGTGCCGACCCGGATCAGACACCGCAGAACGCGGCATCTGATCCGGGTCTACACTGCCTGCTTAAAGTACATAAATTTTTGCAAACTGTCCGCAAGCAAAACAAACCTTACACCCATATAATTGTAAACTTAATACACACGAGCCACAAAAACTCGATACATGGACCTCGAACAATTGTTCGAGATATGGGTAGTTCGAACTAATGAGCGTTATTCATAGCATCAAGCCACTAGGCATAATGGAGCTTTTTATCGTTTTAGAAACAACGCATGATGTGTGTTCTCATTAGAATTCCCTCATTGAGGCGTTTCTGATGAGTACACACAACATACCTTTTCAAGTTGAAATTGGTAAAAATCAAAAAAGGGTCTTGATATATTTGGCTATCTTGCGGTATTAGAAAAAAAATCTGGGAACGAGTTCGAATTAGCCATGATAAACGAGGTATTCGTGTTCGAGTTATCCAAATTAAACTATATGTGGGATATTCCATTGTCATATATGGGTTAAAGATATGGTTTTCAGTTAAGTGGCCTAGGAGTTACATAGCATGGCTTTGGTTTATCTAAAAAAAGGGTTTGCTTTGCCTGTAGCTTCCGTGTCATATATAATATCTATTGGCCTGCCATGGCGGGGTATCATGCATTGTTAGCGATGCTTTCAATTTTAGGTAAATGAGCGTTTTAGTCGACCACAAATGTTACTTTAAGTCTTATCATATATCAAAAGTGTATACATAGAGGACCTTACATGAGTGCTCATGTATTATTGAATTTATTAAACGAGTTGAGGAAAAGGGATAAAGTGCGAGGCTTTGCCGAGCAGTTTATCTTTTTTTTGCAACGAGTTTAATATATTTAATAATACATGAGCACGAATGCAAGATTCTATTTATCATATGACATTAAAAGCGTATTTTATTCACGATTGTTTACAAAAATGTCAACATTCCGCCGTTAGTAAACGCGACGTCATTTAGGACGTCGCACATGTAACGTTATGGGACGTATCTAGCTAATTTGCATATTTAATCCACTAGTGGATTATCGAAAATAATACATGACGTTATTACACTCTCAGACGCGACGTCATATGATAAATTATATATCTTTTCTCACTTTTTCAGACAAAGAGCAAAGCAGCACGAACAATTTTCGGGAAGTCAAAATCAGGTAAATGGGATACAATAATAACTGCCATACGTTCAAGGCATTATCGCCGTGCTTTTTCAAATCTGTATAAAGCGACGGCGGGGACAAAAAGGCAATTTAACGAGTTCGTTATCCGACAAGTTCGCAAAGAAATTAATGCTTTGTTAAATTCTAGAGATTTTCCTCTTTCCAAGGAAGTTACTATTCAAAACATAAGTGACTTTTCTTGGGAAGACACCCTTAATATAGCCTCCGAAAAGGCACCCATTCTCTTGAATGTCCTGAAAGGTGCTGTCACAACTAAATCAAATCATGACAGCATGATGAGAAATGCGAAAATAAATTTGAAGCCTCGCGTCGGCACAGCTCTTGGTGTTCTTATGAATGCGAAAGCTCCAAGTAAAGCCAAATTTCTCCCTACTCTTCTGTCTGTACAATTTTGGAGAGGTAGGTTGAAGAGGGAAACAATAAAGCAGCTATCCCACCTGGGTTTATGTGCTGGATATGAAGCAACTCTTTCGGCAATCGACCGACTTCGGGCTAAGTTTGATGAAGCCGCTTTCAAATTAAAAGAGGACATGGAAGCTGCTTTACAAAAAGAAATAGCAGCACCAGTAGAAGAAGATGGTGCTCAAGAGCTGTCTTTCGCCTTGTCTGTTTCCGCTCCTAATGTTGAAGATGAAGTAGCATACGACTCAGATGTAGAGGAAACGATTCTTTATTCTGACATGAGCCGAACATTTATGTCCGATACAAATAATCAGAAAGAAGAAAGTGATGAAAGCGACGACGAAGTCACCGACAGTGATGAAGGAAATGATTATGAAGAAGATGATGATGCTGAACAAGAAATAGATCAATACAAACCGGAAGAAAGTGGTGATGAAGACGCAATGGAGATTGTCACGGAAACAACATTTGATGAGGAACCTGGCAGTCCACTTCAAACCTGTTCTAATCCCCCAGGGTTTACCATGTGTTGGGATAACGTAGGAAAAAAAGTTGTGACTCGACACCCAACAGAAACTGTGAAAAACCGCTATATAAATATGGCTCTGGGATATATAGCCATCAACAGGGTTCCATCATTACACATGGAAACAAAGAATGATACTGCTGTTTCGAAGGCAGTGGATATACCTTTGGAACGATTTCTTCCAGATTTTTCAGATAACAATCAGCTCCGCTCAAGAATGCATGTTATCGTAGGGAGAATCCTGACCAGACACTTAGAATGGTTTCGTTTGAATTTTTCTGACCTTTCCGTCCCTCATATTCTTCATACAAATTCACTTCGGTCCTCTTACAAAAGTGTTTTAATCAATCTAGGGGTATTTAATGAAGACCCTTCATCAACCCAAGGGGCTATTGGAATATACGAAAAACTCCAAAAATATATACCATCAGTAGACGGAAAGCCTTATACTACTGTTGTCTATGGAGACGGCCTAAGCTGCGAACGCGGAAATGATGCTCATCGCGCTCGATCAAATGGATTAAGCCCGTCAGAGAGACTTGAGGGGCTTGAACCTGCAGTTCAAGAATTTCACAAGGAAATGCTTCTTCTACAAGATTTTTATGATGTATTTTTTAAAAGTGGAAGTGCATCTGACCGTGGTACCTTGTGCCAGATAAAAAATATTTTTAATTTTCGTCAAGTCAAATCTGATATTTCAGACAACTTTTCTTATGCCTGGGAGTTGATGTGTTTAGTTGTTGAGGGCTTTGTCTGTCTACTGATGATGTGTACTGGAGACATGAATGACCGAAATGCGCGACCATCTAATGCGCCAGACGATATAGAAAATGGTGACGTTGACGTCAAGTCGTCATACTTCAATAAAACGGTTGAAGACATAGTTAACTGTGTTTGGCAGTCGTTAGATATTGAACGACTGAAAACAGATGACCGCAGTAATGTCCCTTTAATCTGCTGTGGTGAAGATATAGACGAAGATCTTATAGGTTGCGAATGTAGGAGCAGCTGCTCTAGGGGTGAATTCTTCCACTATTCTTGTGTTGGAATTGATCCTGAAAACATCCCTGTTCCATGGTATTGTAGCAATGAATGCAAGGATCGCAATATTGAACCATATAAATTCTGCGAATGTCAGACGGACCTTGGAAGTGACGAACCCATGATAGGTTGTAGTGCAGAGTCTCAATGTACAAGGTTTGAATGGTACCATATGCGCTGTTTGGATATAAATCCAAACAAACCGCCGAAAGGTAAGTGGTTTTGTTGCGATCCTTGTAAGAAGGTACCAGGTAGGAAACGAGCTAAGACGATCAGTTCTAAATCATCACCACAGGCAGATTATGTGTACAATTACAGTACAAGCATTGTATGGCAAGGCCTAAATTTACTTTGCCGTCGTGATGCAGTAAGAGAGGCAGATGGTGAAGCAATGTTATCATTCTGGAAGTTTGACTTGATACACTTCTTTGGATATAAACACCCAAAATATGTTATTCTTGCTCACCGGCTACTTGCTGCTGTTAATGGATGGCTGCCTTCAAAATTAAGACAAGACCTGATTCACAATCGAACTGTGAACTATGGTGGTGGCATGGGACGAAATCTTCCTTTAGATTTCATGAACGAAATCTTAAACAGGCTTTTTAAAGATTTGCTGGAATCCTCAAAAGGAAGATACACAGATACCACTATTCATAGATGTAGCCAAATTATTGGCCCCCTAGGGGACGCCCTTGACAATGTTTTCGACACCAATGTTGTGGAAAACGAAGTTTACCGCCATAGACGCCGTGCACAAAATAGGGATAGTAATGTGTCCAGGCTTATAGAATTATTAAGCAATCAGAACCTATTTTCTGTCATAAACGGTCGAAAACATGCCGCTTTTCCAGATTTCTTCCTGTCTGAAACACCATGTCAAGCTGGAAAATTCCCATCCAAAATGAAACA
The DNA here is from genome assembly GCA_963580285.1 of Lucinisca nassula. Taxonomy (NCBI): domain Eukaryota; kingdom Metazoa; phylum Mollusca; class Bivalvia; order Lucinida; family Lucinidae; genus Lucinisca; species Lucinisca nassula. The sequence goes on along the minus strand of OY757017.1, from coordinate 72,390,673 downwards.
GTTGTCCCAAAAACTTGACAAAAGGCGAAGGGTAATAATTAACTCGTAAATTAATTACTTGGTTATTGTATTTAGGGAGGGCTCGGAGATATTCTTTTCTTTGCTACAGAAAACAGCCATGTAAATAAAATTAGAATTGGTGAAAGCCCCCCCCCACCACCACCACCACCAACACCCACCAACAGTAATGTACTTTTTGCTGACCATTCCAAGGGGGTTCTTCTGTATAGGTTTATTATTTGTCATAGTTTTTCTTTGCATGTATGTATTGCTTATATCTTTTTTCGTTTTGGATAGCCGTTTGGCCATTTTGTGGGAACTGTCCTTTTGGCTATCCGCCAATGATGTTTTTATTACGGTTTATCACTTCATGTTCGTGATTGTTTCCTTTTGGTGTCTCCGATGGAAGATGCGGTGTAATTGTATCGATTCCTGAACACCGCATTCACTTTTATTTTATTAATTATAGTAAAATTTCTGAGTAAGCGCCTCAGTCTGGTGTCCCAGAAGGGACTGTTCTTGGTCCATTGCTGTTTTCTCCGATGGGATGCATACTATTTTGTTAATATTATTATAATTATCTTAGGTTGTGGGTATTGGCGAGAGCATTGCTGAATGCAAGTTGGCCTTTGGCTGTATATCTGTCATCAAATACGAACCCAATCCAATGAATTTGAATGTAAGTCTTGACACCGACGTCCATTCAAACGCAAATTCTACACAGGCCCGCATAGCTCTTCCTGGACTTTGCCCAGTCCTGATAATAATAATAATAATAATAATAATAATAATAATATGACATAAATTATCAAGAATAGCAGTTGTCAGTTTCTAACGAAAGAATATGCACTGAATTGGTTAACCGTTTACGTTTAAGCTTGCCCAGGAAAAGTATGGATAGGTAAACTGACCGGCTTGCTGTATAGCTTTCGAATACGAAACAAATCTAATGTACACTTGAAAATTTGAATGAACTGTGAACGTCGACGCCCTCTCCAACGCAAACTTGGATTCTGTCCAGTCGTGATAATAAGAATAATAATAATAATAATAATAATAATAATAATAATAAATATAGTAACAATAACAATACGACCTGGGTTATCAATAAGGGAAGTTGCCATTTTCTGGCAAAAGAATGTGCAATCTTCTGGTTAACCGCTTATGTATATATGCCCAGAAAAAGTGTGGATACGTAAACTAGCCGGCTCGTTTTGACCTACATAGTGTAGAATGGGCCGTTAAACTCCGACACTGACAGATACGACCTGGATTATATCATACGAAAGCTGGATTAGTCTACTTTGCGACATAATATAGCTCATTTTAAACAATTCAGTAATGGCCATCTGATGCCGTATAACCTGTGCCCAAAATAGAAGTGCAGGCAACGATCAGGAATCGACAGCACTATAACAAAAATACAAACAGTCCATTCGGATAAATGTTCCCCTGTAGAAAGAGAAAAGACACAGTAAATTTTGTTTACACTAAACTGAATCAGTAACGCCAGCCAAATGCACTTGAAAGAAAAAATCACACGCCATTGCGGGCGCATTTAGTGGATTCGCTGGGACGGTATTTTCTTTGAAGTGATGTTGCTGGAAATTACCAACATTTAGTATTTGCGCGTTGAGTCTTTAAATAATTTGCAATATCATATATATTTCTATTGGATAAAACGTGATGAAATATTTTATGAAAAGCTGTTTTTAAAATAACTGTATACACCTAGCACTCTTGCACGTGTCCGTTAATCGGATACAGACGGCTTACCACAATGTAACACACAATCGAGTACACCCGTCGCTGGATTCGGAGGGACGCGCGATAAGTATTTTTAAGGATTATAAAAATGTCTATTAATAAAGTACAGAAGGAAATTTCTCACTTTGAGAACCTGTTGCGAGAAGAGCGTAGGCCCGGAAGGCGTGCCTTTGTTGTTACAGATTCCAAAGGCCGTTACCTATCCCGGTGTCTTGAACATCGTGATTTTTTGCAGTTTTTATGGAGAGGCGGTGCGAGGATAGGGGATGAAGACCTTCTTGATTCACTTCGTGAAAAAATTACAGATATGCAGGAACCTCTGGTATTTATTTGGCTAGGAACATGTGATCTTACCAAGATTGGGCAAAGGAAAAGGGTCTCTTTACGGCGGGTAGAACAAACTGAGTTGGGCGATGCGTTGAGCGACATGAAGAAAAAAATATTAGAAATAAATAGTTCTTGTAATGTTATCTTTTTAAAATGTCCTTTATACTCAATTTCAAAGTGGAATGAAAGCCATGGTTTGGATTTAGAGGAGAGAGATGGCAGTGATGATCAGTTAGAAACTGCGGTAAATAGTTTCAATGAAATCATAGATTCTTTAAATAATTGTTATACACCTAAATTTTCGCTAGATCTTTTGAAAAACACCAAAACTAAGCATGGTCGACACTCTCGGTACTTTTATAATTTCAAAGATTTGTACATAGATGGTATACATCCTGGACCGGGATTGTCAAAATTATGGCTTTTGAGAATAAGAAAGATTTTCTATGACCATTTCTAATCCCCCGCCGCGAAGCGGATGGGGATTATAGGAGTGGCCTTCCTCTGTCCGTCCGTCCGTCTGTCTGTCTGTCCGTAACACTTTCTTGTCCATATCTCCCCTTTGATAGATTTTCATTTAACTTTGGTCATTTATTCGTCTCAGTGAACTGGTGTGCAGAAGCCATAAATGAACCATGCCGACTCAAGGTCAAGGTCACATTTGAAGGTCATGAGTTTAAAACTTTGAACTTTCCATCCGTTCCATATCTCCTTTATCCCTCAAAGGATTTTCATTAAACTTTGGTCAATTATCCCCCTCAGTGAGCTGATGTGCAGAACCCATTATATGACGGTTCCAACGTAAAAACATAAATGGAATTTTATTTTATTTTAGTATTCTTTAGGTTGGTTGGCGCCTGATGCTCCGTCTTTGGTCGGGCCCCTCGGAGTCTAACTGTTGGTTTTCTTTATGCTGTCGAGTCCTCAACCTTGTTTCATCTCTGTAGTTCTTTGATTTGTATGTTCTCGGAGATGTTACACTGATGAGTTAGGAAGCCTTCATGCGGACTAAACAAAATTAGTGTATACCGCGACAGAGGTAAGGGCGAGGATTATGGCAATGTAGAATCGATTTAAGCCCCCAAGTAGAATTCTTTCCAATGACCGTTCCAAGGCGGTTCTGCTGGGGCGGTTTATACATGTTGTTGTTTGTTACTACTTACTGTGTGTATCACTTGTGTCTTTTTATTTTGGATGGCCATTCGACCATTTTGTGGGAAAGCAACTGTCCTTATGGCCATCCTTTGGAAGCCAGGAATACACCACAGAACTGAAAAATATGGAGTGTACATGTGTTCTGGGCCAGACTAGCTAGTTTCGGCCAATTAGACTTCATAAGTGACCCTCAACTATTTTTAAAATTCCACAATGGAATCAACGATCCCAAAGGACAATACAATATAAACTACACTGTGGCGTATGACAGGGAGACTTTTGACGCCCGCCACACCCTCTCTTCCTCCAGCTGGTTGATTTGACTGCTAGAAAGCACTTTATAATAATGCACATTTAAATTACAAAACAAAGAACTGTTTTGTTTGAATACAATAAAGCAACAATGAAAGAACAACACGCATCGTGCACTGCCTCTCCATTCAACTTTATTTAATTATTTCATTTGTAATTCATTTATTTATTTCTGTGACGTTTCACAGTTGTCTTAGTAAATGAGGATTGCATCGCTTACAGTGGCATTTCCGATTCTATTTAATTTGCAATAAATTTATCCGTTTTTGTGACGTTTCATGGTTGCTTAAGTGATTGAGGACTGCCTCGCTTACTGTGGCATGCCAGTGTTCATTATTGTTATTACTATTATTATTATTAATTCAATTTTGTAAAGTTTCTCGATCCGATTGCCAATGTGAATGAGGATTGCCTCGCTTACTGCAGCATTTCGGATTTTATTTATTTATTTTATGTCTTATTGATTTATTCGTTTTGTGACGTTTTATTGTTGCTCAACTGAATGACTGCCTCGCTCACTGCAGCAATTCAAGTAAGGACGGTCTTCGTCGTAATCGCTTCATATGAACAACTTGTTGCAAGACACAGTCGGTTTCGTACACTGACATACTTTGGACAATTAAGGAAAGCATATTCCCGCTTTAGAATTTTATAAATAAGTATTACTATGTGATCTGGCAATTTCTCTGCGGAGGTTATACTGACTTACACACCGGAAAATCTTCAAAGATCAACTTGACAACGATGATATTTTCGGACTTGAAAAATGAAGCATTCATTTTGTTTGGATTTAAACTGACCAGACAATGCTCAATCAAACGACAAAGTAAATGTTGGGTCGTGTATTCAGATATCTACTAAATCAGGTCTTAGAATGAACGTTGACTGCGTGTCGTTCGCAAACATACGTACTGGACTTAAAATCTGAACAACAATATAATTTAAAGCAAGAAAATTAAAGGGCACGACATTTATCCTTGAGGCACGCCACTTGTACTATCTTTTCCGCCAAAATATGACGATCCTGTGAAGCATTTTGCGTTTCTGTTCGATATATAGCTATCTCTCCAAGTTAATAATTACATTTAACCCCATGTTGCTTCCGTTTCAGTAAAAGCTCTTTATACCAAACACGATCAAAGGTAGACATTTCATAGAAAAGCATAGAAGTTTAACACTTCTAATACGGAGTCCTTTGTCATTTAAGATTAACTAGATGAATGAGGGTTGCCTCGCTCATTGCAGCATTTTTTTTAATTCATTTTGTTCCTGTTCCTGATAACCTTAACGTGAAATTTTATTGCGTCAATTATCTAACTACCCAAACGGAAAAGGAAAACCTCTTTGTCTATTGCTGGGAAGGTTCTTGCAAGAATTCTACTTAACATATTGAATGAACACCAGTAAGAGTCAGGGCTACCTGAAAACCAGTTTGGTTTCAGAAAGAACAGACGAACAACTGACATGATCTTCACATCAAGGCGGCTTCAAGAGAAATTCCAGGAAAAGATCATGGACCCCTACATGACCTTTGTTTACTTCACCAAAGCATTTGACACAGTCAGCCGTGAGGCTTATTTGGAAGAATATGGCGAAGTTTGGCTGTCAACTAAGTAAAAACAATGGTGAGACAGTTTCTCGATGGTATGCTTGCACGGGTCCAAAGTGTTGGCGAGTTTTCTGATCCATTCCATGTGACAAACGGAGTCATGCAAGGCTGTGTATTAGTCCCAACGCTATTCAGCACGGTGTTCTCTGCTATGCTCACAGATGCTTTTCAGGATGGTGAAAATTGTATACCTATTAAATGCCGCATTGCTTGGAAGCTTTTGAACCTAAGAAGGCTGCAAGCCAAATCCAAGGTACAGGTGCTAGACGAGTTCCTCTTTGCTGCTATTGAAAAAGATGCTCCGGCAGAAAAGATGGGAGGGTGTGCCATGTAGATCAAGTATCTACTCCTTTGAAAGCAATGACCCCACAATCAGCACAAAAAAAGACCGAGGTAGTTTATCAACTAGCACCTGACAAGCCTTACAAGGAGCACACCGTAATAATGAAAGGTAAAAAAAAACGAAGATGGACAGGCCATTTTGCCAGGATGTATGAGGAAAGTTTACGAAAAAAAAATATCCCCAGTGAAGAACTAGAAATAGGCAAAAAAGCCCATAGTCGTCAGAAGCGAAACAAGTTGTCGAGGCCTCATCAGGAGAGTTTCTTGTGAATACGAGGCAAAAAGAATCATCGAAGCCCAGCAGAAACGTGCATGGCACACAAAACCAGAGCTAAGGAATCACCCGCAGAGCTGTTTTCATATGACTTTTGTTGTTGTATCTGCAACAGACTTTTCAGAGCTAGAATTAGACTAATCAGCCATCTAAGAACACACAAACAGTAGCATTTCTCAGATATGATTAAGGCTGGTCATTGCCACTAATGAGAGACAGAACTAATATTGGTCAAATGAGGATTGCCTCGCTTAGACAAACCCCTGTGTCTGCCGCCACTACACCAGCCATCTAAGAACACACAAACAGTAGCATTTCCCAGACATGATTAAGGTCGGTTATTGCCAGTAATGAGAGACAGAACTAATATTGGTCAAATGGGGATTGCCTCGCTTAGACCAACGCCTTTGTCTGCCGCCACTACATCAGCCATCTAAGAACACACAAACAGTAGCATTTCCCAGAAATCATTAAGGTCGGTTATTGCCAGTAATGAGAGACAGAACCAATATTGGTCAAATGAGGATTACCTCGCATAGACCAACCCCTTGGTCTGTCGCGACTACATCTTAAGCAGTTCCCCGCCGTCGCTTTTTTTTCTCAGATATGATTAAGGCTGGTCATATCCAGTAATGAGAGACAGAACTAGTATTGGTCAAATGAGGATTGCCTCGCTTAAACCAACCCCTGTGTCTACCGCCACTACATCAGCTATCTAAGAACACACAAACAGTGGTATTTCTCAGATATGATTAAGGCTGGTCATTGCCACCAATGAGAGACAGAACTTATATTGATCAAATGGGGATTGCCTCGCTTAGATCAACGCCTTTGTCTGCCGCCACTACATCAGCCATCTAAGAACACACAAACAGTAGCATTTCCCAGATATTATTAAGGTCGGTAATTGCCGGTAATGAGAGACAGAACTAATATTGGTCAAATGAGGATTGCCTCGCTTAGACCAAACCCTTTGTCTGCCGCCACTACATCTTAAGCAGTTCCCCGCCGTCGCTTTTTTTTTCTCAGATATGATTAAGGCTGGTCATTGCCAGTAACGAGAGACAGATCTAGTGTTGGTCAAATGAGGATTGCCTCGCTTAAACCAACCCCTGTGTCTGCCGCCACTACATCAGCCATATAAGAACACACAAACAGTAGCATTTCTCAGATATGATTAAGGCTGGTCATTGCCAGTAATGAGAGACAGAACTAATATTGGTCAAATGAGGATTGCCTCGCTTAGACCAACCCCTTTGTCTGCCGCCACTACATCATATGCAGTTCCCCGCCGTCGCTTTTTTCACAGATATTATTGACGCTGGTCATTGTTGAAAAAAATTACCAACAACGAACAAAACTTACGAACAACAATTCTGTAACAGACTTGCAGCCTTGGGTCTGCCAGTAATTAAATTAATTGAGACAGGGGTGGGGCTGAAAAGGATGTGGTCGACCAACACTCACCCTGCGTTCCATCTTGTTCCTGTGAAAAGTAGCAGATATACGTTACAATTAAAACAAAAAGATCCACATCGTTAGGACATACAAGTTGATGTTCATGCAAAGCTCCTCAGCAGAGACGCAACGATCAACAACCCATCGAGATTTACTGCGAGTGTAACGTTCCTGGGTCGTCAGCCATAATCTAACTCGACATGGAAAATGGTATGCTTATGCATTACTCTATGCATATGAGGTAAGTTTATTCCATTTTATATATACTGTTGCTTTATTGTTATTATTATTATTATCAAATCTAGTCAAGTAAATAATTTGGTGTCTCTGATGTGAGCTGTTGATTAATTGTATCGATTCCTGATCACTGCCTCCACTTATGTTTATAGGTACATCCATACAATGGATTTTGTCCGAACAGGTATTTGCCACCACCCCTTTAATTTGGTATTATCCCTCTCCTGGTGGTATTTATTTATTTATTTATTTTTTCTTCAATTCTAGTTTCCAGTTAGGAAAATTGCCTTTTTCCGTATGCCGACGGCCAAAATCAACTTCAAAAACCGGGCGAAATATTATCACAATCATCAGAGGCTGGTCCTGCATTCATGGACAGATATGAATTGTGCCGGGAACTTTGATTTATCTTCAATTAACCACTTGCTCAGGGCTCTATACCAGATGATTGGCGAGAAGCAAATGTTACCCCGGTCTATAAAAGGAGAAAAATATGACGCATCAAATTATAGATCAGTGTCGCTAACATGCATCTGTTGCAAAACCCTGGAGGGTATAACAGTTAGCAACATCAATAATCACGTAGCCTTTGAGAGCATTCTTGCTGACTGTCAACACGGTTTCCGAAGTCGAAGGTCTTGTGAATCTCAATTAGTTCAATTTTACCATAACATTGTGAGCAATCTGGATGGGGCCATAAATCGTGGCCACAAACAGACTGGCTTGATTATCATGGACTTCGCAAAGGCACCGCCCCTGTTTTATCTGGTGTCCCCCAAGGTTCGGTTCTTGGACCGGTCCTTTTCTTGGTATTCAGTAATGATCTCCCTGATAATATCAGGTCACCAGTCCGTTTGTTTGCTGATGATTGTATCCTTTATAGGAATATATTTTCTCCTTCTGACTGACTTATTTTACAAGATGACCTGAATCGACTAGCACAGTGGGAGGCCTTACGGACCAAAAAATGAAGTTTGATAACTGCTCGACGGACCTGTCGGCGATGGCGAAACAGAAGTAGCTTCGGTGACATGCTTAACGAGGTAGAATGTTCATCCCTAGAGGCCTGTCGTGAGCAGTCCTATGTAACCTTCTATAAGATACAGGTATAGTGGCCATTTATAAAGAAGAATACTTGACCCCTGCGACAGCTTCAACCCGAACAAGGACATCAACAGAAAACAACTTACAATATCGTAAGTACCTGTCCTATAGTAATGCCCAGAAAAAATCCCTTTTCCCTAGAACAATTCCCCAGTGGAATAGTCTTCCGTCTTCTATGGTGAATGCTAAGACTGCAGAGGAGTTTAAAGCCCGTACAGTGTAAGATTGAGATTCAGAGTTATGGGTTTTAGTAAATCTCTGTTATTCAGATTATTAATAGAATTAAGGACTCATCCAGTGACTTCTCTTTTTTGGGGGAGCCAAGCTACGCACCCGTCTGAGGAAATGGCCAAATATGACCGAGACAGTATAAAAATATGGATAGATAGGAAGTGCATATTACCGGTAAAAAGATCTTTAAGTTCCCCATTGACATATTCCACTGACTGTTCTAAGGCGGTAGATTTGGAGTTGGTCTTTTGATGTTATTTTTGTTATACGCGTTCTAGGATATCTCTGTGTTTGGATTGTAAATAGTTTTAAGGACTCATTCAGAGATGATTTTTTTTTGTGCTAAATTCTAAATGTAGCCACCCACCACACTGAAGTAATGGCCAAATATGACCGACTCAGTATGATAAGATAGCTAGATAGATAGATATGTCTGCGAATTTGTTGTGAGTTGTTGCTTAGTGTACTCTAATGGCCTGATCATCCCGTGTGGGGAGGAGAGGGCTGATTGTTCCATTTCATAAACAATTGTATTTTTTCTTGTTTCGTGTATGTTTCCTCATCCTCTTGGTGTCGAGAGTCTAGCTGCTGTGTATTGTGATTGTGGCGCTCCCTGTGTCTTTTCATTTTTTTACATGTAATTATACAGATCTTTCATATAAAACTAATATGGAATTTTAAAGACATATGTATTAAAAGCTCTTAGTTGGCTTGCAAAGTTTGTAAAATTTTACACATATGAACTTTTTTTCAAACCGCTATCCGTATTTTTCGTTCGAAAAATATATAAAAATACAATCCTGGTTTTTACTTTAAACAAACGTAGTTTAACCTCTATGACGTCATAGGACACCGGTAAAAAAAGTGTAAACAAATGGCGTGGTGCATACTACCGGGACAATTAAAATTTTCATTTAGTGACTTTTGGAATATTTCATGTTGAGATGAGGAGTTAAAACATTACTTATGTAAGTAACATAGGCAGTTTGTTATGACAACGTTTTAAATGCTCTCAAAGTAATCTGAAAGTGCTGCGCTAGTTTGTCTAGCGGTCCTCACGAAAAGAAAATGGCGTAATCCTTATGAGAGTTCGCGTTCCGAAGAATAACAAAAACATAAATATCAGCATATAAATATAAAATATGAATGTCTGGAACGCAGAACTCTCATGTATGGGAGTAGTGCCAACGGTCATGTGACAATTAAGTGAGTTGGAGTGGGTGTCGACGGCATGACGTCGAACCAACATTGACTCAACGCCCCTCCGTCAGTCTACTCATAAGTTTATTTCGACTGTCAGTATGGACATTTAAATTGCCCATGTAGACAGATAGATAGATAGATAGATAGATAGATAGATAGATAGATAGACTTGGATAGCGAATAAAACGAAAGTTACGCAAAAACTTATTTTGTAAGTAAGCTTTCGTGAATAACGGTATCTCAAGCCATTGACATGGGTCATTCACGAAAAGATTTTCGTCAATTAAAAACGGATTTAGGATAAATGAATTTCGGTAATAAAAGCGAAATATCAATCTCTCCTTCTCGAGGCATTATTTCAATGAAAACGGATATATTTTCTCTCAATATGTCTGAATATTGTGACCATTTTAAGTTCCGATCGAAAGAGAGTTGCAAAACTTAAACAGATCTCACAGTGTTAACGCCGCATGGTGAGTGTGTACATAAATATTTGAACTGCACAAACTGTATATACAATCTTCACCAGCACAAATATATATTAAGAGCTCATATATTTACCCGTATTGAAATACGGGGTGCCCCGACAAGTCAACGGGGGAACTCTACGTCACAACAGAACAGAACTTGTACTGCAGTTGCATATATATTTAAACCGTTTACACAGAGTTATTTTTCTATCGACACTGTAGAGAAGTTTATCAAAGTCCAGGGTATGTTCTTTGGAAAGACGATTGGTGTACACTGAATTAAAACCGATTAATTATTCTGACTTGCTTGATTAATCGAATTACAAGGTAAACTAGCGATGCCGCGTTTGTCGGCCTGATTACTGACCGGAATAGACCTCAAAGCAAACAAACAAACAAAGACCGAAATGAACCATGAATGACCGGAACGGACCTGGAACATCCGGATCGTACCTTTATTTAACTCATTAGTTGTATAGTTATGAGTTATGTGTCTTTTTTGATCATATTTATTCCGCAAATTAGTGATGGGTGACTTAAGAACTATTTTGCTCGCTAGTGTCGTGTAAAAGTCGCACAAAATTGGAAGCAACGTCTCCAAAATGACCTTTACAGTGTTGACTGGGACGTTAATCTTAAATCAAACAAATCGGGTTATCTTTCAAATGAAGAAGATCCAGTTTACAAGACAAGGTTGGCAAAAAAGCGGGAAATACTCATATTTCCCTGGATGGCGGGAAATACAGGAAATTCCCGGGAAATACAGGGAATTCCCGGGAAATACTGGGAAATATATATTTACATAGGTGGTACCAATTGAGACTGCTTGATATACTCCAACTACCTAGCTATTTGAAAGCAAAATTATATCAAGTTTGTGCAGGGCTTGAAAAGTTACGGTTCATGTGTTCTGCACGTCGTCTCATGGTGTTTAACATTTATGTGAAGTTTCATGAAAATATATCAAGCGGTTGAAAAGTTATGGAGGGGACACGAAAATGCAAGTTAAAACATACAAAGGGCAATAACTCTGAAAGTAGAAAAGCAAGAGTTACGGTTCATGTGTTCTGCACGTCGTCTCATGGTGTTTAACATTTATGTGAAGTTTCATGAAATATGTCAAGCGGTTTAAAAGTTATGGAGCGGACACGAAAATGTTAACAGACACACACACAAACACACACACAGAAAATGCCTGGGGTATAAAAAAATAACCTTGTGGTTAAGTATGTGTTACACTAAAGCATACAAAACATGTAGTTCCAATGGCAAACTCTCTTATTCTGATCTGGGTTTGCACTGTTTGCCCAGGCATGTCTGTCCCAAATATTGGGATCAGTATGGTATTTTATCTTCTTAAGCATACGAGTGATTTTAAATAACTCTGCATCCTACCTAACAACAGATCACTTTATATTAATATGCTTGTGTTTGGTTGAGTAAAAGCAGACTTATGCCATATATGCATGCATGGTGAGGCATATTGCAAAATAGCTCACTGTCCATGATTTCAATTAAATTACACCAATATTAATAGTGTTTTTCTATGCTTTACTATACAGAAATCATATTTCCTGCTATTTCCCAGTGTTTCCCACTTTTGCTGAAATTTGGAGTATTTCCCAGGACGGTAATTACCGGTAAATACCAGTGGGAATTCCCGCCACCGGTATTTACTGACCAACCTTGTTACAAGAGTGTTCATGTATTATTGAATTTATTAAGTGAGTTGCGGAAAAGGGATAAAATGCAAGGCTCTGCCGAGCATTTTATCCCTTTTCCTCAACGAGTTAAATAAATTGATGTATTATGGAAAAGGGATAAAATGCGAGGCTCTGCTGAGCATTTTATCCCTTTTCCACAACAAGTTTAATAAATTCAATAATACATGAGCATGTCGCTTTTCCTCAATGAGTTTTAATAAATTCAATAATACATGAGCACGAATGCAAGATTCCATTTATCATATGACATTTAAAATGCATTTTATTTACGATTGTTACAAAAAATGTCAATATTCCGCCATTAGTAAATGCGATGTCGTTAAGGACGTAGTACATGTAACGTTACGGGATGTATCTAGCTAATTTGCATATTTAATCTACTAGTGGATTATCGAAAATATTACATGGCATTTTTACACTCTCAGACGGGATGTCATATAATAAAGTCATGTAATCTCACCTGTCCTGTGCATACTGCTTGAATACGCCATCCTTTTAATTAATGCCAGCATGCGTTTCTTGACGTCTCTAATACATTAGTTTGCAGTAGAGCCATAGGCTACCGAATTACAATTTACCCCCTGCAGATGGTTTTTTACCCCCAAAATTGATGAGGTACCATTATATATTACTTTACATTGAGGGTACAAAAATGAAATAAAAGACCAAATGTACCACCATCTTCAAAATGTAGTGGGAATTCTGAGGCTAGCCATTTAGTTGATGTCAACAATTGGAATGACTTGTCTATATTATTTCAATCCTTCACTCATCCTCGGTAATGAATGGTATGCAAGAAAAAGTAAAAATAAACATAAAATGAAAACTATCTGTTCCTCTGTTCAAAAACAGTTTAAGGGGAATGGGAACACTTCCACGGGAGACAACTCCTTCAAAAGAATTTCTGTCTTCCATGTCAATAAGGATCAACTCTTAAAGGAAAGAATTTGCTCCTGAGGAGTAAATTCTTTCCTTTAAGAGTAGACCCCTTTTTTGTGGGACAGGGTGTTCCCATTCCCTTTAAGCCAAAAGACAGCTTTTCTTGTGTCAGGGCTCATTAAGACAGTGAAATGAACACCCACATAAACCACACTTTATATAGAGAAAACTGGGGTTTACTATGGTATACCATTAGTATAACACAAAGTGTACCAACAACCTAAATGTTTTGGAGCAGAAATAAGCAAAATAATGTATACCTTTGTAAACTCCATTATATATGCCCCCCACACACACACACACCCACCTTCAAAGAGTGGTGAAAGAGCATATAGTGTGGCCCCTGTCTGTCTGTCCGAAACTTAACACTAATGCTGCTGTTCATGACATCCAATGCCTTTGCAAACAGTATAGATCCGGATCAAATGGCTTCTACATCTGATCAGGATCTACACTGTTTGTCATTCAGTTTGTGAATTTGAATGAATGAATTACATAAATTAAAAATCAAAAATGAGTTCCTTTAAGAGCAATGAAAACATTCATAAGAAAGAAGATGGGTCATACTACGTAGTTTCGGCTAATAAAGCCTCATCAGTGACCCTGTAATGATCCGGCGAAGAAAGCCAGAGGAAGCATACTGCAATTTTGCGAATTTCGAATAGGCAGTCGATTCAAAGACTGATATAAATCAAAATGGGGTCCAGATAATTAAAAACCTGTCTAGAATATGAGTCTAAACCAATAATTTATTTCCGATTTCTCAGAATATTCACGCTGACCTCAAAGGACCAAAAGTTATTTGGTTGGTTGAAATGTTAATGGGTGTGGGTGAATTTATGCAGCGGTATAAGGGTTAAATAAACACAGTCAATAACTTACTTATTTCTGGATGGATTTTGAAATTACATGGCAGAAATGTTAACCATCAGGACTCATGAGACGATGTGTCGTGTGCAAGACCCAGGTTGGTAATTCAAAGGTCAAGGTCATACTAAATGTCAAAGGTGCTTGGGTGCATCCAAAATAAATATATTTTCACAGACCGTTCCAGTGCGGTTCTTCTGTCATGGTTTATTTTTGTTATGGCTTGTCTTTGAGTGTGTGTATCGCTTATACATGTATTATTAGCTCACCAGAGCCGAAGGCTCCGGGGGAGCTTATAGGATAGGCAGTTGTCCGTCGGCGTCTGCGTCGTCGTGTGACGTCAACACTTTTAAACGACATCTCCTCTGAAGCCGCTAGGCCCATTGGGCCCAAATTTCATCTGTAGCATCCTTGGGTTGGGGGATTGAAAGTTTGTGTTTTTTATGAAATTCGGCTTATTAGTTTGGTTGCTATGGCAACTTAGAGTTTCCATAGACTTATAATGGGGAAAATTGAAAAATGGCATTTACTGCTAAGCCGCTGCAGATATTTTGACAAAACTTTCATAGAAATATTCCTTAGGCAATCTACTATCTGCCATATGATTTTAGGCCTACTGCTCATTTGTATTGGTTGCCATGGAAACCAAAATGAAAAAAATAGAAAAAAAAATACTTAAAAAATCATCTCCTCAGAAACCGTATGCTCTATGAGGCTGAGAGTTTATGGAAATATTCACCATATTTGCCTTTACAGGTTTTGTGTTTTTTATGAAATTCGGCTCTTTAGTTTGGTTGCTATGGCAACTTAGATTTTCCATAGACTTATAATGGGGAAAATTGAAAAATGGCATTAACTACAAAGCCTTTGCAGATATTTTGACAAAACTTTCATAGAAATGTTCCTTTAGCAAACTTCTCTCAGCCATATGCTTTTATGTCAACCTAAGGGTCCAGTAGGTTGTGCCGGGGCCATGCGCCGCCCCCCAGTACTTCATAAAATTCCTTATATCTCAGAAACCTTACAGATCCCCACCCCTAAACCATATATATTCTTGTTTCTATTGATAAGACGCATTCATTGACACCAACCTGGAGGTCCTCCGGGATGCGCCGAGGCCATGCCCCACCCCCTCCACTTCATAAAAGGCCCAATATCTCGGAAACCATTCAGATCTCCACCCCTGAACCCTATATACTCTTGTTCCTTATGATAAGACCCATTCAGTGACATCAAACTGGGGGTCCCCCGGGATGCGCAGGGGCCATGTCCCACCCCTCCATTTCATAAAAGGCCCAATATCTCGGAAACCTTACAGATCCCCACCCCTAAACCATATATATTCTTGCTCCTTATGATAAGAAACATTCATTGACCAGTGCTCAAGCTAGGATTTTAGGGCAGAGGGGCGCTGGGTAGGGCACTTTCGCACGCGAGGGCAAAGGCAGAGGGCATCATTTCTGTGGTCTATAATGAATAGTTATCTGTTTCATTAATAATTTTTACATGTAACTTAGAAGCTACGTTTAAACCTCTATCCTAAATAAGCTACTTCAGAGGCTTCTTCTCTTATTATTATTGTATGCTTATACAGGTCAGTCCTGTTACTACGCGCTGGTCGGGGTGCACAAATCCAGATCGGGTTATAGGCGAGGCGCGTAGTAACTTCGGAAATGACAGGACCGACTTTATTAAAAATGTTGACATGCATGGGACACACGTATTTCCATCATTTATTTTTAAAGGTCCCAAGGAATGGACACAAGAAGAAGTGTCTGTACTTTAGAATGTCCTAAAATACCTTTTTGTTGCATAAATCATTTGAAAAAATCGGCTATTATTTCCGCTTTTACCGCCAATGCAAATGCGGCCGCCATATTATGTCCGACTAACCACGTGGCTACCAGGTGTTTACAAAGAATAAAACGTGTATCCTTTAAGAACAATGAACACATTCTAAAAACCTGAAGTGGGTCAGACTGCACAGTTTCGGCTACTAAAGCCTCATCAGTAACCCTGTTATGATTTGGTAACGAAAACCAATGATAATGTGTGCTGAAATTTCATAAAAAGTTTCAAAGTGACAGTAGTTTGAGAGTCACATGTCCATTTAAAATCGAAATCTTTTTTATTTCCAATTACAGAAAACGATTTTTGAAAGCATTTGAAGGGTTTTAACTTCAAATGGAAATTAAAACAAGAAAAAATAAAAGATCGTTATTTTTTTTTTACCACATGTTTTACAAGTCACATATCCATTTAAAAAACGGAATCTTTTTTACTTTCAATTGACCCCAAATTGGGGTTCTTCCGGGGTGACTAGCAGATCGGTCAACCGTGATAAGCTTATCTCGCGAGTACACAAAGGTAACAATGACACAGTAACAACAAATAACGGAATAATTAAAGGATTATAAGCATCTGGAAAGAAAACGATATTTGAAAGCATTTGAAGGGTTTTAACTTCGAATGAAAATCAAAACAAGAAAAAATCGTGTTTTTTTTCCGCTATTTTCGGGTGTACCGCAAGGGGCATAATTTAGCTCAGGATGATTTTTTTTTCAACACAACAGTCCACATTAACCTAATTATTATTTTTTTTTGTTTTGTGTTTTCTCGAGTCAAACTGTAATTGACATAGGTATAAATATAATCTCTACAGTCTCACTCAAGGAGCCGGCTTTTTTGGCGACATCGGCTGAGTGATCTTTTCACGGAATCGCGGTTAGTTGGATGGGTGATCGCGTGCTAAGTGTCAAAGAGATAAGAGATTATACACACCATTTGGCGCATGCCTTCTCAGCGTGAACTACCTTTCTCGAATATCAAAGGTACCGACAGTAAATTGCATCCCGTATACTGACTAGCAGATCGGTCAACCGTGATAAGCTTATCTCGCGAGTACACAAAGGTAACAATGACACAGTAACAACAAATAACGGAATAATTAAAGGATTATAAGCATCTGGAAAGAAAAGACAAGCTATGCTGGTCGCAGCGTTGAGATGTCAAAAACGCTGATCGATTGGTCACTGGGATTAAGAGGACGGGTCGAGGGGCGGGCATTTAGGGCCGAGGGGCGGGCAATTAGGGCAGAGGGGCGGGCCAGAAGGGCACGAGGGGCGGGCCGCCCCTCTGAAAGTAGCTAGCTGGAGCACTGTTGACCCCAAATTGGGGTTCTTCCGGGGTGCGCCAGAGCCATGCCCCACCCCTTCACTTCACAAAAGGCCATATATCTCAGAAACTGTTCAGATCCCTACCCCTAAACCATATATGTTCTTGTTCATTATGATGAGACACATTCAGTGACACCAACCTGGGTGTCCCCAGGGATGTGCTGGGGCCATGCCCCACCCCCTCCATTTCATAATATCACAATATCTCGGAAACCTTACAGATCTCCACCCCTAAACCATATATATTCTTGTACCTTATGATAAGACACATTCATTGACACCAACCTGGGGGTCTCCCTGAGCCTTTCCCCACCCCTGCACTTCACAAAATGCCTTTTATCTCAGAAACTGTTCAGAGCCCCACCCCTAAACCATATATATTCATCTTCCTTATGATAAGGCACATTCATTAACACCAGCTTGTGAGTCCCCGGGGCATGCCCGGGCCTTGCTCCACCGCTTGACTTCATTAAAAGCCACATATCTCAGAAATAGTTCAGAGTCCCACCCCTAAACCATATATATTCTTGTTCCTTATGATAAGACTCATTCAGTCACACCAACTTGGGTGTCTCTTTGTGCTGAGGCAATGTGCCCCGCCCTTCCACTTCATAAAAGGCCATATATTTCAGAAACCATTCAAATCCCCACCCCATATTCATAAATGTTCTTGTTCCTTATTATTAGCACACCTACTGTAGGGGTGTCCGCAGGGGCCGGTCCTCTCCTTTCCACTTCATGAAAGGATATCTTGGATACCGTTCAGATTCCCACCCCTAAATCATATATATACTTGGTCCTTATGATAAGACACATTTAGGGACAACAATCTTGGGCTTTCCTGGGAACGGCAGGGCATGCTCCAACCCCTCCACTTATATCTCCAGCCATGCAGATCCCCACTGCTAAACCATATATTCTTGTTCTTTGTGATAAGACACATTTAGTGACACCAACCAGGGCTCCATTGGGTCCATGCCCCACCCCCTCTACTTCATAAAAGGCCTAATGTTGAATATACTGAGTCCACATGGGTGCTCATTTGGATATGGGGGTTCATTTGGCAGATTAAAATGATATCATGTTAAAATACATGGCTGCAATTGGGCAGTGCCCACCTGAGCTCTGGTGAGCATAGTGGCCCATGGGCCTCTTGTTTTGTTTTGGATAGCCAATTGGTCATTTTGTGGGAAAGTGACTGTCCTTTTGACTTTCTGCTATTGAGGTTTCCATTAGGGTCAAGTTGTTTCATGTTTGTGTTTCTTTTGATGGGAGCTGTGGATTAATTGTATCGATTCCTGATCATTGCCTTCACTTCTATTTTGGGACATCCATGTCCTGTGTATGTATTTCTAGTCTCCATATAAAGTGGTGTTAAGAGGGATGTTCATTTCAAAGACTTGTTAAATGTATCATGATGTATTATTCTTCTTATTTCTATTCCAAGACATAGGTTGTCAGGACCAATTAGAACTGCCTCAATGGGGTGGCTCTAACAAGCACCCACAACTCATGTTTTACGCATTTATAGGAAAAAATAACACACTTTTTTCTTGGCTCACCTGAGGTGTGCTTTTATGATCACTTTTCGTCTGTTGTCTGTTGTCTTTTCTGAAACCACAAGGCCCAGGCATTTGATATTTGGTATGAAGCTTCATCTAGTGGACTTCTACCAGGATTGTTCAAATTATAGCTCTGGGGCTAAAAGTGCCTCCGCGGTGGGGCCCACCAGTTTTACATAGATTTATAAAGGGAAAACCTTTAAAAATCTTGTCTGTAACCAGACTTGGAAGCAGCTGAATCCTCGATGCCGCATGCGAAGTTTCAAGGACATAGGCCTTTTGGTTCCTGAGAACAAGAGTGTTAAATGTTTGTACCATAAATTGGCATGACGGCCATATTGGTCATGTGACCCAGTCCTTACAAACAAACTTTCGTTCCCCCTTCCCATAGAGGCTCCACATGTAAATGTAATTTGGTTTCAATTGGCCAAGTAATTTCAGAGGTGATGTCATTTGAAAATGTTGACGCTGATATAGACCGCCTGGTTGTGCTGGGGCCATGCCCCATCCCCTCTATTTCATTAAAGGCTTTATATAGATCTGAGAATCCATTAAGAGCCTCACCCCTAAACCATATATATTCTTGTTCCTTATGATAAGATTCATTCAATGACACCAACCATTGGGTCCCCGGGTGTGCTGGGGCCATGCCCCACACCATCCACTTCTTAAAAGGCCTAATATATGAGAATCTGTAGAGATCCTCAGCACCCTTAAACCATATACATGTATATTCTTATTTCTTATGATAAGAGCATTCAGTGATACCAACCTTGGGGTCCCCTGTGTGTGCCAGGGCCATGCCCCACCCCCCTCCACTTGATAAAAGGCCTAAAATTGAAGAAAATGTTCAGATCCTGATATTTTTCTTATTTGTACCACAAACATAGGCTGTGGGTGCTCGTTAGAACCACCTTATTGAGGGGGTTCTAACGAGTACCCACAATCTATGTCTTGGACCAGAAATAAGAAAAATAACGTATACCCATGTAAACCCCAGTTTTCTTTATATAAAGTGGGGTTTAGGAGGGTGTTCGTTTCACGGACTTGTTCACTTGATGGCTCCACTTATTGACATGTATTGTTAAATGTATTTCAGGAGAAATGGTCACATTTGCTGCGAAGGCCCCATGTGCTCTTGTTAGATGCAATGTCTTTTCATTCTCTGGATGCAATTGGTATAAATCCACTTCAGATTTGTCAATAAAAATTTGAAATACAGCAAAATTTCGATATGGATGAGTATTCAAGGATTCATTAATAGTAATTACCGGTACGCAAAGAACAGTAAGTCTAAGCCGCAAAAGTTGTGGTGAAAAATAACGCTTAACTACACAAAGCTATAAAATTATAAGTCTTAGACTGTTTCTCAAGGGAGGAGACGTTTAGGCAGATACAGGAGTGAAGGAACCCAATCTGCTGTTCATATCATGTCGATGGTGTACATTATTATTTCTGTGCAGGTTAAGCTGTTAACGCTCTCTTAACCTTGCATTTACATATAGTTGTCATTGCAACATGCGTAGATCTACATGTATGTAAAATCATCAAACCCTGCACGATAGGTGAAAACTGTTTCCACAAAATTGTTAATTGATAGCAAAATGTCGGAAGCACAGCAGGATAAGAAATCCCACACTTGTGATATGTGCGGAAAAGCATTTAGATGGGCATCAGACTATCAAACCCACATGCGGAGTCACACAGGAGAAAAACCATTTACATGCGGTCTTTGCGAAAAATCGTTTTCGCACATATCCAACTATCGACGGCACATGCTTTACCACACGGGAGTGAAGCCTCATGGTTGTAGTCACTGTGGTAAGGGATTTACAACAACTACGGATCTTCGAGAACACTTAAGGACGCATACTAAGACCCGGGAATTCGGCTGTCTCTTATGCGGCAAGGCCTTCGTTCATTCAGGCAATTTGCGTCGGCACATGCATTTACATACTGGGGAAAAACTGCACTGGTGTAATGTCTGTGGTAAATCTTTCAGTCAGTTATTCAGCCTTAAGCGACACCAGGAGTGTGTCCATTCTGATAAGAATGCTTCTTCCAGTGAAACAGATGACATGTTATATGTCCATTCTGATAATAGTGCTTGTTCCAGTGAAACAGATGCCATGTTATATGTCCATTCTAATAAGAATGCTTGTTCCAGTGAAACAGATGCCATGTTATATGTCCATTCTGATAATAATGCTTGTTCCAGTGAAACAGATGCCATGTTATATGTCCATTCTGATAATAATGCTTGTTCCAGTGAAACAGATGCCATGTTATATGTCCATTCTGATAAGAATGCTTGTTCCAGTGAAACAGATGACATGTTATATGACCATTCTGATAAGAATGCTTGTTCCAGTGAAACGGATGACATGTTATATGTCCATTCTGATAAGAATGCTTGTTCCAGTGAAACAGATGGCACGTTATTTGATGCAAAACCTGATTCAGAAGAACAGCCGGAACAAACGTGATATATACAAATGTAACATTCTAGACCAAATGCCTGACAGAATATGTTGTTGAAATGGAAATGGAATGGGAGTCTAGTTAGGTGTTTGACAGTTTTATAAGGCAGCCGGATTAATTTTTAACCGTGAGGTCGGTCACAGATATGGGTTTGCTAGATGTGTCTGGACTGGTTACATGTAGCCTTATTGGCAAACAGTGAGATCTAACAGCAGTTTTCCAAACTGAAATTCATTGAGACAATCAATTTATCTGTCTCACCTAGATGCTTACTAGAAAACATGCGGTGTCACTGCATGTTATCTAGTAAGCATCCAGGTGATACAGATAAATTGCACAGTTACCATGCATGCAGTAAGGCTTCTAGTTTGAAAATTCACATGAATATTCAAACAACAAAAAGTGCATTCATATGTGATGTCTGCGGCCAATCAATTGATTGATTTGAGTTTTAACGTCCCCGTCAACACTGTAAAGGTCATTTTGGAGACGTTGCTTCCAATTTTGTGGGACTTTTACCTGACATTGAGATGAGATGACATCTCAAGCCCTGTCGCCCAATGAAACCAATAGGGTTTATTAGCATGGCTGGTCCGTCTCGCACCGCGGTTCCTGGACAGGCTTAGATCCTCTAAGCGGTTTACCAGTACTAGGTGTGCGGGCCGGATTCAGCTCTGCGTGGAAGCATCATGCAGCCCATATATTTCTTCAAGCCCCTATGGGCGGGGGCGAGTGGCAAATCAGAGATGGGGTTTGGGAGTCTTTAGGATCATATCAGCATCCATTTTTAAGTGAAGGGATATTTCTTTACTGTCTGTTTTTCGGAATTTAGTAAGGAGTCAGATCTACATGAGTAGATGCTGACTCACGCATGTGTGTCACGAAAACACGCCTATATAATTTTGGCCCCCTTTAAACCCACTTGTATACAATAAAACTGGGGTTATCAGGGGTAAAAATTATTTCTTATTTCTGCTTATAAACATGGATTACGTGTACTTGTTAGAACCGCCTGAGTGAGGTCGTTCTAACAAGAACCACGCTCCATATTTTGAGCCGAAATATGAAAAATATTAGAATTTTAGCTCGCCTGAGCATGAAGTGCTCAAGGTGAACTATTCTGTTCTTTTTGTGTCTGTCGTCAGTATATCCGTCCATCCGTCAACAATTTCGTCAAAGAATATCTCCTAAACCACAATAGTTTAACAGGAATGTTCCTTGGGTAACCCACTATCTAAATTGCTGAAAATGCTAAAATGGTTTTGCTCTGCTGAACAAAATGGCCAACAAAGGTAAATAACAATACCTTTAAATGATATATCCTCCTAAACCAGATTGCCAATTTCAAAATAATTGCACAGAAAAAATCCTTGGGTGACCCTCTACCAAAATTTCTAATTTCAGTCCGCTGAACAAAATGACTGCCGGAGCTAAATATTAAAAAAAAAAACAAAAAAAAAAAAAACACACACACACATTCAAACAACATTTACTCCTAGGCTAATGGTCCGATTTCAAAATTATTTCACAGAAATGATCTTTGGATGACGCTTTACCAAAATTGCTCAAACAGTTCCACTCCACTGAACAAAATAGCCACCTGGGCTAAAAAAAGAAAAACCTTCAAAAGACAAAAGACAACTCCTGGGTTAATTATTATTTCAAAATAATTTCACAGAAATGATCACGCTTTTGTGACCCTTTAACAAAATTGTTAAATGGGTTCCGTTTAGCTGAAAAAAATGGCTGCCAGAGCTAAAAATAGAAAAAAACACCTAAATGATGCATGCTATGTCATGGGCCTAATATCAAACCCAATTCACAGAAATGTCTTTCACATATTTCTTTTGTCTTCTTAACAAAATTGATTAAATGGTTTGGCTCAGCTAAGGTCAGTTCAATTGAAATATCCCATGTAACCCTCCAAACCCCTCCCCCGCCAGGATGGTATTAAAATCGATTTCATGGTATAGACACATCCAAAGTCTACGTCACACAAGGTCAAAGGTCATTAGCCTCGTTTTATCTGGTGGGCAAAAAAAAACTTCCGGTTCCATACTCTACCGTTGATATAGCACGAATTATTTTCTGTAATAACCTTTGTTAAATCGTCTTTCTATCTTAACTGTTTGCCACAAACCATTTTTGACATTAAACTGCTTCTTTTTCGTACAAAATTGGATAGAAAATATACATGCTTTAATCTTATTTCCATTCGTTAAATAAAGCGCATCGACGGTCGGGTATGAAACACCCTTCCGATCCCCGATCCCGATCCGAAAATCCCCGAACTGTTTTATTGCAAAAAGGATTTTCTTTGTTGCTTTCCTTGTTTTATGTTTTCGGCAGATGCAGTTTTGTCATGTCAGCTTCAGGATTAACTCTGCAGTGTTTGATCTGGGTCTACATTATTTGCAGAACGTGTCACTTTTTCTGGTCAACACTGTTTGCGATTCCAGTCCATTCAATTTAGTTGCCACTTATAGTAGTCGCAGATAAGATTGACTAGGCGGAGCTATTCAGATGTTGTCATTATATGTCAAATTCGCTGACTCAGGAGATGATTTATATAAGCTTCTAGCTTTTTATCAAATCCTGTACCGTATGCTATTATGCGATGTATACATGTGGATTTATTCTAATAAATATTGTTTAAACCAAATTCGCTGAGTCCACCAGAAGATTCGGTAGAGTGCCTTTCGCACACTTTCCTCAAGCGGACGAAATGGTCATATACGCCACAGCTACGCTTGTGTTACAGTTGAATTCACACAATCGGGTGACTTGGTTTACCTTTTTGTTAATGGAATGTTCGTAAGGCAGGTACAAACGATAGCTCCGCCTAGTCAATTTTATCTGCGACTACTATACGCAACACTCAGACTGGTAGGGTGACAATCTGGACCAAAAAAATGGGAACCCATACCCCCCCGTATAACAAGACAAGTCATATACCAAAATGTTCGTCAGGATCCGTAGTATCTGAAACTGCCGGCATAAATTGGCATAAATGATGGCGAGCTGAGAAATCCAAGATGGCGTCCAAGATGGCCGCCATAGCTGTAAATTCCAGTTTTTCGTAAAATATGAATATAAATACCACAAATCATCTTACAAACTTATTTTAATTTATTTTTCTGGTGTAGAAAGAAGATTTGTGCTAGAATATAGATCAACTTTTTAGGTTTGACTTGAAAACCAGTGAAAAAAAATGATATTTTATTGTTTTTGTGTCTAGTTTCATAGGTGGTACATAAAAGAAATTCTGATGTTTCAAAATATAAACAGTTTTTACATATCTATTGTTTTATTTTAACTAAGACACTATTCTAAAATACATTCAACACTATTCTAATATACATTTATGGTTTGTTATGACTTTTTTACCATCAATTTAGCCCCAGGATTACCCCACCCACTCAGTTTACCAGTAAAATTCATTCACATAAATGCTCACAAACAAGGGGTTTGTAGGTGTGTGCTTCATTTTAGACAATTAAGTAGTAGAGGACATTCACAATAATGCTTGGTTATGTTTTCATATCGTCTCAAAAACATGCCCATATGTTTTTGACCCCCTTGAACCTCACTTTGTTTTATAGAAAACTAGGGTTTTCAGGGGTAAGCATTATTTTTCGAATTTATGCTTAAGGACATAGCTTGTGGTGTTTGACAGCATCGCCACATTGAGAGGGTTCTAAAGAGTCCCCACAATCTATGTTTTGAACAGAAATAAGAAAAATATCATTATTATCTGGATTTTTTTTTTTTTGGGGGGGGGGGGGGGTGGGGGTGAGGGGGTGGTAGTAAAATCTTCCAAAGGATTTGAATTATGTTATGTATTTAGCCATTTGAAACACCACCTCTTTATAATACTGTTTTCTGAATCCAAGCATAAACCTCTTAGTTAAACAGTGTTATATCCAAGAAAAAGAAATAGTGTAAAAGAAGTTCCTTTACATGTTTTTTGTCATTTTTTTCTATGCAAATAGTTAGGGGTTTGGGCTTTGAACAGTGTTATATAAAAATGTGTTATAAAACGATTGTGTGGTACTAATAGGCCATACCAAACTCCAAGTACATGATTTAAAACTGTCATAGTCCTCGGTATAAATATGAGCTAGTATTGTAAACAAGTTCTTACAAATGTTAGTTTTTGTTTGTTTGTTTGTTTGTTTGTTTGAATGGGGTTTAAAGTCCCCGTCGACATTATTAAAGTCATTTTGGAGACGTTGCTTCCAATTTTGAGGAACTTTTGTGGAAGTAATTTCGACAATATAGCTACTGGAGATGAAGTTCCTCAAGAGATAAGAGATACGATAAGAAGTTTGATAAGTTGCCATAAAATGGGTCAAAAGCCATTTGAGTTATTCATGCAGGAAAGGCTCATACCCATAGCTAGTTAGGCAGTCCAAAGAACAGTCTTATGAGCCTTTGCCTGGGTCAAAACTCCAGACTATGAGTGATATCAGGTCAATGGCACAGGTGTCTGGGGAAACCAGTCTGAGGAACTGACTGCCACCGGTGAAGAGATATATGCTCTCTATACATCAATTCTTTCATTCAAGGTCTTGTCTTTCAAAAATGCTCATGATCACGCGAGTTTGTTTACAGATGAAGAATGTATGATGTCTACCAATAAGTCGGATTTCCTTGAAAAAATAGAAAGACTTGCTGGTTGTATAGTATTTGACAGGATGTCTGTACTTAAAATGTTGCAGCATTCATCATGTCTCAAACTGATATATCAACAGATGGCTGCTATGTTTTGATCTTACAGTCTTTTTACCATTATTTGAGTAGCTACCATTCCCGTCGGTTTTGACAGGAATGAGGAAAACAGTCTCAAATCACAGACCCAACAAAAGTGTGGAAAGAATGTTTCTTCACACGTGCCTGTGTCTACGAGGAAAAATATAGTAACTGGTGATTGATAGATACTTTCAAACAGTAAAAGCAAGAACTTTACACTAGCTACCTTACTGAAAATTGTCATGAGCTTCTTAAGAAGAATGCTACCGTTGTTGGTGCAGGTTGACTTGAGAACAAGGCTCTGAAGTTTCCGCTGATGGAGCACTGTGGTGCAGTGGTAAAGCATCGGATTTGAGATCTAGAAGTAGCCGGTTCGATCCCCGCAAGCACCATGTGTTGTTTCCTTGAGCAAGGAACTTTATCCACATTGCTTAGTACTGGTTCCTGTCCAGGAAAAGAGGGCCACATGGAAGATTAGTACTAGTACTAAATGTGTTATCCTCTATAAATAAGGTTGATTATTATTTTTATTATTATCATGTTGTTCCTGTTCAGCATGAACTTTATTCCAACCGTGAAGAAGCTGATAGTAGAATGATTTGCAACTAGCCGTTGCAGGTTGTCTTGTTGTCAGTTCTGATACTGATGTTTTCTTTCTACTTTATGCTGATGACAGGCAGAAAAGGTATTCATGCTGACTGCACCAGGTATATTCCAGTTCACACTGTTTTCAGGAAGCTAGAGCCAGATAAGAGGGCAATTATGCTGTCTGTATTGCCTTATGGGTTGTGATACCTGCTCTTCTTTACATAATACAGGCAAGAAGAAGGCAATTCATGTTCTGCCTAAACCAGACTTCCAGCTTCAAGAGATTTCAGATCTTGGGACTGAGTCAAATGTCTCAGGGCTATTTAAAGCAGTAGCAATTTCTTTTTAGTGCACAGGTGTGCATATCAGCTACCGATTTGATGGGGAGCTTCAAAATCTAAGATTAATTTGCCTAGCCCAGTAGACCTATGGTATACAGGGTAAACCGCTTAGAGATTCTAACCATGCCCAGGAAAAGTGGTGCGAGTTGGACCATCCTTGCATATAAAACCTTTTGCTTTAAATGTGTGGCGGGGCTTGAGATGTCATTTCATCTCAATGTCGGGGAAAGTCCCACAAAAAATTGGAATCAATGTCTCCAAAATGCAAAATGACTGATACAGTGTTGACGGGGGACGTTGTACCTCAAATCAAACAAAATATAACCTAATTGCATAGCATAGCCACTTTATAACACGTTTTTATAACACAGTTTTGGATATAACACTTTATAACCCCAAAAATCTAGCCAGTTACACAGCAAAAATGACAATGAAAGTCATTTTGGATCAATTTGATAAACACTATTTTGCTATTTTGTTTGGATGTAGCACTGCTTAATTAAGACGGCTAATGCTCAAATTCCGAAAACAGTGTTATAAAGAGGTGGTGTTTCCTAATGGCTGATCATATAATACAGTATGAAAACAGAACTAAGCATTAGTTTCAATGCCCTCTTCTACTTGTTGTGTAAAATGAAATCCTCGCCTGCAAATCCCTTGAGTGTGAGTATTATGTGAATGAATTGTACTGGTAAACTGAGTGGGTGGGGTAATCCTGGGGCTAAATTTATGGTAAAACAGTCATAACAAATCATAAATGTACTTGGAAATAGTGTTAAATGTATTTTAGAATAGTGTCTTAGTTAAAATAAAACAATAGATAAATAAAAATTGTTTAAAATTTTGAAACATCAGCATTGCCTTTATGTACCACCTATGAAACTTGACACAAAAACGACGAAATGTCTTTTATTTCACCGGTTTTCAAGTCAAACCTAAAATGTTGATCAATATTCTAGCACAAATCGTCTTTCTATACCAGAAAAGTAAATTAAAATAAGTTTGTAAGATGATTTGTGGCAATATTGTGTGAATGAATTTTACTGGTAAAATGAGTGGGT
This sequence comes from Lucinisca nassula, assembly GCA_963580285.1. Lineage (NCBI taxonomy): Eukaryota > Metazoa > Mollusca > Bivalvia > Lucinida > Lucinidae > Lucinisca > Lucinisca nassula. Next base: position 72,362,693 of record OY757017.1, on the reverse strand, counting down.
GGGGTAATCCTGGGGCTAAATTGATGGTAAAAAAGTCATAACCAACCATAAATGTATTTTAGAATAGTGTTAAATGTATTTTAGAATAGTGTCTTAGTTAAAATAAAACAATAGATATGTAAAAACTGTTTAAATTTTGAAACATCAGAATTTCTTTTATGTACCACCTATGAAACTAGACACGAAAACAATAAAATATCATTTTTTCACCAGTTTTCAAGTCAAACCTAAAAAGTTGATCTATATTCTAGCACAAATCTTCTTTCTACACCAGAAAAATAAATTAAAATAAGTTTGTAAGATGATTTGTGGTATTTATATTCATATCTTACGTAAAACTGGAATTTACAGCTATGGCGGCCATCTTGGACGCCATCTTGGATTTCTCAGCTCGCCATCATTTATGCCAATTTATGCCGGCAGTTTCAGATACTACAGATGCTGACGAACATTTTGGTATATGACATGTTTTGTTATACGGGGGGGTATGGGTTACTACCAGAAATAGTGGACTTTTTGGCCCATTGTCACCCTACCAGACCTCTCTGACCTACATGTAAGAAGATCAGATATTTTCTATATAAGTTCTGCTGCCTAGAGTGTTGGAGCTACTTGAGCTTATTCACCATATTTGCATTATTTGCTGGCTCCCAGCTTGCACATTGTCAAAACTGAAAAAACAGGTAACCAGACCCCCTGACCTTTTAAGGTCAGGGGGGTCTGGTTACTTGTTTTTCCAACACTGATAACCTTCAGACTAGGAACCAGCAGATAATGCAAATAAGGTGAATTAACTTTGGACTGCCTCATCAGTAAACAATTGACCTAAGAATTATCAGGAACTATAAATGTTAGGAGCCTGAAAGTAAATGTAGATGTAATTATAATGATGATTGTTAAAATTGCCAAATTTGGATTTGTTCCACCGAACATAATGTCCACAAGACTGCATAGCTAAAAATAATAATAAAAAGAAAATATTTAAAAGATCATCCCCTTCTAGGCCAATGCCTCAATTTCAAAATAACTTCACAGAATCGTTCCTTTTGGTGACCACATCCACCAAAAGTGCTAAAATGGTTCTGCTCTGCTCTGTAAAAGGACTGTCAGAGAGCTAAATATAGAAAAAGCTTGTTTGCAACCATGTTGTTATATCATAGCTCAGGTGACCGAATTAGGTACATCATGGACCTCTTGTTTATTTAAAAAATCAGTTTTTGATGGTAAATAGTTCCAGATATTTGAATATGCATGTTTTCGTGACGGAACACTTACCGTATACTTTCCTGTTGTGAATGGACTCTTCTGTAATTTTATACACTGTTACCTCTTTCGTCATGTGAACAAGTCCGTGAAATGAACCCCTTAACCCTTTTTGTACGAAATGGAATCTTCCTTCTTATCTATAGCGGGAGTCCACGTCAAAATTTAGGGGTGTCAGGTTGTGTTTTCTTCAAAATCTATTTGGAAAATGGTTGAACTTTTTGCAAACAGAGTAGGCCCTGATCAGACGCCGCGTTCTGCGGCGTCTGATCCTGGCCTGCACTGTTTTTCAACTACCCGTTTTGGGGTTTCCAGTACAAAATTGATTAAACCCCACTTTATATAGAGAAAACTGGGGTTTACCAGGGTACACATTATTCTCTTTTTTCTACTCCAAGACGGCCCCTGTCCATAGGGGCTTGAAGAAATATATGGGCTGCATGATGCTTCCACGCAGAGCTGAATCCGGCCCGCACACTAGTACTGGTAAACCACTTAGAGGATCTAAGCCTGTCCAAGAACCGCGGTTTCTAGGCGGACCGTCCATGCTAATAAACCCTATTGGTTTCATTGGGCGACAGGGCTTGAGATGTCATTTCATCTCAATGTGGGGTAAAAGTCCCACAAAATTGGAAGCAACGTCTCCAAAATGTACCTGCATTGTTTGCCAATGCCCCACAAATGGGCCGCTATATAGGCATAAATTTGCATATTTATTAAACTTGCTGCTTAATGGAAGTAGATGTAGCTGTTCTGCAGAGTGAAACATACGAGATGGCTTGGGGCCAGTTGTACAAAACTAACGACGTTGTTAGTTAACATATCGTTAAATCTTTGATCATTTAATATGGTAAATATGCCAATATTTTTGCAGAAAAAAAAAAACGTGAAATGCAAAAGCTGCTCACATTTTTCCAGCAAAAATACCAAAATTTTAAAAACAGTAGAACTTAAATGGCTCAAACTCTGTTGGCTCGTTAACTATGGATGAGTCGAACCCGTTCTTGAATCCGCAGGGAATTCCTCCGAATACGAAAGAGACATAATTTAAGGAGATTTTCTTCTTTTATCTTGCAAAAATATACTGTGTGCACTCATTAGAATTGCCTCGATGAGGCGATTCTAATGAGTACACACAACATATATTTATAAAATATAACACCGAAAAATTGTTCCACAATCATCTCCATTATGCCTCCTGCTATGGCACTAATAGATACTCACCGTGGCTCGAACAAATTTTCATGGGCCCAAAGGGGGTTTGAGCCATTGAAGTTCTAATGTATTGTTCTTGCTAGAACACTTAACAGTATGACCACTAACGAGCTCGTTAAGCTTCAGCCTTCACAGGCCCCAGGTAAATAAACGATGGAGTCAGATGAATCTACAAGGAGGTCAGAAAAATACACGCTATAGTCGATGAGGCATGATTACCAGTAGCATCTTCTAACCTAAAATCTCTAGTGACCGTATATAGCCGAGACCAGACCTATTTTCCATGTATCAACTTTGCAGTTCTATCCAAAAACATGTAAACCTGTTTATTAAGAAAAGCAACCAAACTGCAAGTTTTTTTTTTTGGGGGGGGGGGGGGGGGGGGTGAGGGTGGGGGCTGGGGTTTGGTTTTTCGACCCTTTCAAGATTATTTCACTCTTATCGAGCCGATCGTTAATCAGAGGTGGGCGAAAACCGGATTACCAAGAGAAAAACCAGGTGCCCTTCCATTACAGAACTTGGCATCTCACATGTGACCCAAGCGATCAGACTGCAAGTTTAAATCATTGCCATACACTCTATTTATTTGAAGAAAAAAATCAGAAATTTCAGCTGGATTCTTACATTCTAGGACTTCTCCTGTTTTGAATGGTCCATTGGAACAGTTGCAGACTCACTGCAGTTGCGCCTTAACCTCGAAAATAATTTCTAAAGCTAAAATTAACTATTTTTTTCGAGCAACCATCAGAAATGTTGCATTCTTTGTCGTCGCGCAATGCTACGTTTGCTTGCCGTTGCATTTTATTCCGATTCACTTGCAACATTGTTCGCAGTCAATTTTTCTTCTTTAATTTGCTAAATTAATGCAAAATTTGTAATGATTTTGATTGCGGTGTATTTTTTTAACATAAATGCATGATTAAATTTAGTGTCTTATTCATAAAATGTAATAGGTCCACCCGGATAGTTTTTTAGGAATTGCTGAAGCTCGCAACTGTAAACATGATCAAATTGTCCAAGCCCCACTGATTATATAGAGTGAGTGAGTGAGTGAGTTTTAGTTTTACGTCCCACCAACAGTTAAGGTCATACGGAGACGGGACCTCGGTTTAAAGACTCATCCGAAAGTCTGGAGAAGCCCGGGATCGATCCTGCGATCCCTGGTTTACAAGGCGAGTAGCGTAACCACTGCACCACGGAGGCTTCTTGATTATATAGAGGATCTTACATGAGCATTACGAAAACATGCCTATACAAATACATAGTAAATTTTACCTCCGAAAAAATCAAAATTTTGAGATGAAAAATGAGGATATTTTTCTTATTTCTGCTCAAAATATAGATTGTCGGTACACGTTAGAACCGCCTCGGCGAGGCGGTTCTAACGAGTACCCACAATCTATATTTTAGAGCAGAAATAAGAAAAATAAGGTTTACCCCTGTAAACCCCAGTTTTGCTATATAAAATTGGGTTCAAGGGGGTCAAAATTATATAGACATGTTTTCGTGATGGTGTTAATGTATTATTGAAATTATTCAACGAGTTGAGGAAAAGGGATAAAATGCGAGGCTTTGCTGAACATTTTATTCCTTTTCCTCAAAGAGTTTAATAAATTCAATAATGCATGAGCATGAATGCAAGTTTCTATTTATCATATAACATTTGAAACGCACTTAACTCAGGATTTTTGCACAAAAAATGTCAGTATTCCGCCATTAGTAAACACGACGTCATTAAGGACGTCATATGTGTAACGTTACGGAATGTATCTAACTAATCCTATTTAATACACTAGTGGGTTACAGAATTTTTTACATGACATTATTACATTCTCAGACGGGCCTCCGTGGCCTAGTGGATAAGAGCGCTGACTCTTAGTCATTAGGTCTCTCACCGCCGTAGGTTCGAGCCTCGCTCGGGCCACGTGTGAGACGCCAAGTTCTGCAACGTAAGGTCAGGTGGTTTTTCTCCGGGTACTCCGGTTTTCGCCCACCTCTGATTAACGATCGGCTCGATATAAGTGAAATAATCTTGAAAGGGCCATAAAACCCAAACCAAAAAAAAAAAAAAAAAAAAAAAAAAAAATTACATTCTCAGACGTGACGTCATTTTATTATTAATTGACTATGCTGTATTGATCGGAGTTCATCTATATTCACAATGAGGTAAAAAATCAATTATCATGTTTTTAGTGGTGTCAATAAATAAAATTGTTATTTATCAAATAATTTCATATGGCCTCGGGTCAGAAACTGGGCCAATATTAAAATTACTTGATTAATAACATTATATTATTAATACAATAAACATGTCGGAATCCTTAGCACAAGAGTGGAGGTTTAGTTGGAGAAAAATACTGCATTTATTACTCCAAGAAATAAAAGCTGCAAACATTCGTTAGAGTTGCCTCGGCAAGGCGATTCTAACGATTGTCCACAGCTTTCTTGCAGTAATTGGGTGAAAAAGGCCCTGCATTAACCATTATACTTCGCCTTATTGGGAATCTTTAAAGTGGCAAATTCTAAAATTGTAAGTGTTATACATGTATATATTCTTGTTCCTTATAATAAGACACATTCAGTGATACCAAACTGGGAGTCCCCGGGATGCGCTGGGGCGATGCCTACCCCATCCTTTTCATAATAGGACCAATACATGTGAAACCTTACAGATCCCCACCCTTAAACCATATATATTCTTGTTCCTTTTGATAAGACACATTCAGTGGCACCAACCTACGGGACTTCCGGGGTGCACCGGGGCCATGCCCCACCCCTCCACCTCTCATAAGGCCATATATCTGAGAAACTGTTCAGAGCCCCAACCCATAACCATATACATGTTATATATTCATGTTCCTTATGTTAAGACACATTCATTGACACCAACATGAGGGTCCCCCAGGGTGCCCTTGATCATGCCCCACCCCTCTGCTTCATAAAAACCCATATAGATAAGCTGTTCAGATCACCACCCCTAAACCATATATATTCTTGTTCGAGTCTCACAGTAGCCTAGGGGTCTCACAGGTTCTGCCGGGGTCATGCCCCACCCCTCCACTTCACAAAAGGCATTTATCGCAGAAACCGTTTAGATCCCCACCCTTAAACCATATGTATTCTTGTTCCTTATGACGAGACACATTCAGTGACTCCAGATTAGAAGCCTCTGTGGTGCAGTGGTTACGCTACTCGCCTTGTAAACCAGGGGTCACAGGATAGATCCCGGGCTTCTCCAGACTTTCGGTTGAGTTTTTAAACGGAGGTCCCGTCTCCATATGAACTTAGCTGTTGGTGGGACATAAATCTCAATCACTCACACTCCAACCTGGGAGTCCCTTAGGATGCGTCGCGGTAATGCCCCACACCCTCCACTTCATCAAAGACCTTATATCTCGAAGACCTTACAGATCCCCACACCTAAACCATATATTTTCATGTACCTTATGATAAGAATTAAACTCAATGACACCAACCTGGAGGTCCCCAGGGGTACCCAGGGTTATGCCCCACCCTTCATAAAAAGTCGTATATCTCAGAAACCATTCAGATCCGCACCCCTAAACCATATATGGGCCCCGTCAAGCGATTTTGGTACTTATTGCCTATGCGAGCAGCGAAGGTTCAGGCGAGCCTGCGCATCCACGCAGTCTCGCCAGAACGTTCGCTGCTCGCTCATACAAGCAGTGAATCAAGAGGAACCTTCAGACAGAAAGCCATATCCCTGGCCCCTCTGAATGGCTGGGCATGCGCAGTTAAAACTTGTCATGACGGATTGCTCGAAGACCCAAATTCGCTTGGCGGGGCTCACATATTCTTTGTCCTTATGATAAGACACATTCAGTGACAACAATCTTGGGCTTTCCTGGGATCTACAGTGTCCATGCCCCAGCCCCTCCAGTGTTACTTGAAAGGCCTTATATCTCAGGAACGTACAGTTTTTGTTTGTTTGTTTTGTGGTTTAACCCTTGTCCTGCTGAATATTAAATATGTCACACCCACTACTGATTATCAGCCAATCAGATTACTTGATGCAAATTATTGCAACAAATTCATTAACTGGATGGCAAACAATGAAGATCCTGATCAGATGGCTTCTTTAGAAGCCATCTGATCTGGATCAACATTGTTTCAAAGATAAGGCACATCCGGGCCCAGCAGGACAAGGGTTAAAGTCCCCGTCAAGACAGTATAGATCATTTTGGAGACGTTGCTTCCAGTTTTTTGGGGGCTTTTAACCAACATTGAGATGAAATGACATCTCGACCCTGTCACCCAATGGAACCAATAGGGTTTATAAGCATAAACGGACCGACTCGCACCGCTTGGGCAGGCTTAGATCCCCTAAGCGGCTTTACCAGTACTCGTGTGTGGGTCGGTTTCAGCTCTGCGTGGAAACATCATCCATTTCTTCAAGCCCCCGATGGGCGGGAGCTGAGGAACTGTACAGAGCCCCACCCCTAAACCATATTTATTCTTGTACCTTATGATATGACTTATTCAGTGATATCCACCAGGGCTCTGTTGGGTCCATACTTCACCTCCTCCACTTCATATAATGCCCAATATTTCAGATACAGAGTGCACATGGGTGCTCATTTGGGAATGGGGGTTCGTTGACGAGACTTTATTATTGTTAGATTAAAATCGTATCATGTTAAAAAAAAAATCTTGGCTGCCAGTTGGCAGTGCCCACCTGACACTGCCCACCTGAGCTCCGATGAGCATAGTGGCCCATGGGCCTCTTGTTTTTTCAAATTATGAACTTCGTATGACCTTGGCCTGTTTTACCCCAAGGTTAAATTTGGTCACATAGACTTTTGTATAGTAAAAAGTGAAAACTGAGTTTTTTTTTTTTTTTTTTTTTTTTGCAGCCTGTTATCTGAAAATTGGTAGATGCAGTAAAGTAAATAAATGGATGAAACAGTAGAAGTATTCAAGGTCATTCATTGACTTTGGCACAAGGTTATCTATTTATGAAAATTAAAACTTAATTTCCACACTTCGGAAACCAAATTAAATATGAAAACTTTTAGAAACAATGAAAATTGATTAATTTGATTTTGGTCACATGACCAAGAATAATAAAGCAAAAAAAAAAAAAAAATAAAAAATTCAAGAATCTTCTTCTACGGAAACAGCAGGCCGATTGTCATGAAACTAGGTTTATGGAATCAGACACTTAGACCCATAATAGCTGATTCAAAAGTTGACCCTCGGATGACCTTGGCTTGCTTTACGCCAAAGTCAAATTTGGTCATATAGACTTTTATATGGGAGAAAAAGTAAAAACTATGTATTTTTCGGAAACTGTTAAATATGTTTTATAAAAGGGTTATCCTTTGGAAGCAAGAAATACACCACAGAACTGGAAAATATGAAGTGTACATGTTTTCTGGGCCAGACTATCTAGTTTCGGCCAATTAGGCCTCATCAGTGATCTGAAAATTGATAGATGCAATTAGCTAAATAGGTAGATGCAACTATATGGGTATTAAACGTCGAGGTCATTCTTTGACATTGTCCCAAGGTCACTCAGATATGAATATTAAAACTTATTTTCCTCAGAAATTACTAGGCCATTTGTAACCAAATTTCATACGAATGCTTTTAGGAACAAGGAAATGAAAACCAATGAGTTTGTCACATGAGCACAAAGATATCAAAATTACTTTAAAAAAACAATCTGGCGTATTTAGGCCAAACTTACATATGAAGCCTTTACTGAATGGAGAAACAGAAAGTTTGTTCAAATTGTTAAGGTCAAATGATGATGATGGCTTTCTTGGTAAAAAAAAACCCTTTAGTTATAGAATGGACAGGCAAAATAGACCCCTTTTGGACATTTGACCTCTAGATGTGACCTTAACTTTGAAGCTATATACCTGAATTTTTGCATGCGAAACAGCATCTCATCATTACGAAAACACGACTATGTATTTACATTTCCAGTGTAAAGTGTAATGTAAACCTATAAAAAACAATTGCATTCATACTTCCATGAACGCATCGAATCACATTATTTTCAGTAACGTTAAGTGACGTCATTCTAAACCATTGTTCTCTACGGGCGTTGATGACGTCAACGCTGCTCCGCTTTTTGTAGAAAAACAGCGTGTAAATGTTTTTCAGCTTTAAAAGTTTGCCCTACAAGCATTTTTTTTCGCCCAGTCATGAGGGGCAAATAATGTAAATAAAAAAAAAAACTTAATTTTTCTGCTTTTCATGAAAGTGTGAACGACAGTGGGTCGCTAGCAAAGTTTACACGAACCCCTTCGGGGTTCATTTACTTTGCACGCGACCCACTGCGTTCATATTTCCATGAACTGCAGAAAAATAAATTTCATTTCTTAAATAAATACATTTACTATTTTCCGCCGAAAAATCGAAATTTTAAGCTGAAAAATTGTGATATTTTTACATTGTAAATTTATTAGAAAAAAATCGAAAATTTTAAGATGAAAAAAATGTGATATTTTTCTTAATCTGCTCAAAATGTAGATTGTGGGTACACGTTAGAACCTCCTCTTGGAGGCGGTTCTAACGAGTACCCACAATCTATAGTTAAGGGCAGAAATAAGAAAAATAATGTTAACCCCTGTAAACCGCAGTTTTACTAAATAAAAAAGTGGGGTTCAAGGGGGTTTTCGTGATGATAAATATATAGTGAAATGCTGCTGGAGGAAAAAATATGGCTGATTTTCTTTCTTGACGTGTGTTGTTTTACTAGTTTGATTAGATGATGCAGAACTTACTTGTGTTTTATTTATATAAGACTTTTATAATACAATACCACCCCCGCCCCCACCCCGTCGGAAAAAAAAAAATAGGCACATTTCTCATTTTTAGCTCGGCTGCTTTCGAAGAAAACAACGAGGTATTCTCATAGCTCTGGCATCGTCGTCGTGCAAAAACTTGGACATTTTGTCTGCGTCGTCGTCGTGCAAAACTTGGACATTTTGCAATATCTCTGTCATTACTGAACATGTTTACTTGAAACTCGGACTAGTTGTTCATTATGAAAAAGGGCTCCTGTTAGCTCATCTGCTCACAGGTGAGCGTGTTATGTCCGGCATTGTCGTTCATCATCCAATATTTACATTTCCAGTGTAAAGTCTTATGTAAACCTATAGAAAACAATTGCGTTCATACTTCCATGAACGAATCGAATCACATGATTTTCGGTGACGTTAAGTGACGTCATTCTCAACCATTGTTCTCTACGGGCGTTGATGACGTCAACGCTGCTCCGCTCTTTGTAGAAAAACAGCGTGTAAATGATTTTCAGCTTTAAAAGTTTGCCCTACAAGCATTTTCTTCGCCCAGTGATGAGGGGCAAATAATGTAAATATAAAAAATAAACTTAATTTTTCTGCTTTTCATGAAAGTATGAACAACAGTGGGTCGCTAGCAAAGTTTTTACATGAACCCCTTCGGGTTCATTTACTTTGCACGCGACCCACTGCGTTCATACTTCCATGAACTGCAGAAAAATAAATTTCATTTCTTAAATATTTACATTTCCAGTGTACAGTTTAATGTAAACCTATAGAAAACAATTGCGTTCATACTTCCATGAACGCATCGAATCACATGATTTTCGTTGACGTTAAGTGACGTCATTCTAAACCATTGTTCTCTACGGGCGTTGATGACGTCAACGCTGCTCCGCTGTTTGTAGAAAAACAGCCTTTTAAATGTTTTTCAGCTTTAAAAGTTTGCTCTACAAGCATTTTCTTCGCCCAGTGATGAGGGGCAAATAATGTAAATATAAAAAATAAACTTAATTTTTCTGCTTTTCATGAAAGTATGAACGACAGTGGGTCGCTAGCAAAGTTTACATGAACCCCTTTGGGGTTCATTTACTTTGCACGCGACCCACTGCGTTCATACCTCCATGAACTGCAGAAAAATAAATTTCATTTCTTAAATATTTACATTTCCAGTGTAAAGTCTAATGTAAACCTATAAAAAACAATTTCGTTCATACTTCCATGAACGCATCGAATCACATGATTTTCAGTAACGTTAAGTGACGTCATTCTAAACCATTGTTCTCTACGGGCGTTGATGACGTCAACGCTGCTCCTCTTTTTGTAGAAAAACAGCATGTAAATGTTTTTGAGCTTTAAAAGTTTGCCCTACAAGCATTTTTTTCGCCCAGTGATGAGGGGCAAATAATGTAAATATAAAAAATAAACCTAATTTTTCTGCTTTTCATGAAAGTATGAACGACAGTGGGTCGCTAGCAAAGTTTACACGAACCCCTTCGGGGTTCCTTTACTTTGCACGCGACTAGTTGTTCATTGGAACTTTGGACTAGTTGTTCATTATGAAAAGGGTCTCCTGTTACCTCATCTGCTCACAGGTGAGCTTCTGTGAGCGTGTTATGTCCGGCGTTGTCGTTCATCATCCAATATTTACATTTCCAGTGTAAAGTCTAATGTAAACCTATAGAAAACAATTGCGTTCATACTTCCATGAACGCATCCAATCACATGATTTTCAGTGTTGTTAAGTGACGTCATTCTAAACCATTGTTCTCTACGGGCGTTGATGACGTCAACGCTGCTCCGCGCTTTGAAGAAAAACAGCGTGTAAATGATTTTCAGCTTTAAAAGTTTGCCCTACAAGCATTTTCTTCGCCCAGTGATGAGGGGCAAATAATGTAAATATAAAAAATAAACTTAATTTTTCTGCTTTTCATGAAAGTATGAACAACAGTGGGTCGCTAGCAAAGTTTACATGAACCCCGTCGGGGTTCATTTACTTTGCATGCGACCCACTGCGTTTATACTTCCATGAACTGCAGAAAAATCAATTTCATTTCTTAAATATTTACATTTCCAGTGTAAAGTCTAATGTAAACCTATAGAAAACAATTGCGTTCATACTTCCATGAATGCATCGAATCACATGATTTTGAGTGTTAAGTGACGTCATTCTAAACCATTGTTCTCTACGGGCATTGATGACGTCAACGCTGCTCCCCAGTTTTCCTGTACTAAAGTAGCCTCGTCAGCCTCTATAGCGCAGTGGTTAATGCGTTCGACTTACGATCGAGAGGTTGTGCGTTCGAACCGGCCACCGGTATCGAGGTGTGTCCTTTGGCAAGACACGTAATGACACTGCTCCACTCCACCCAGGTGTAAATGGGTAGCAGTGGTATAAAAGCTTCTGCCTCTCTCTCGCGCGCGTGAAAATACCGGAATGAGTGTTCGAGAGCGATTCAATAAGCTTGAAGCTTTCATCGCAATCGAACAAAAAAAAATGGTATAAACTAAACTTACGCTGCTCCGCTCTTTGTAGAAAAACAGCGTGTAAATGTTTTTCAGCTTTAAAAGTTTGCACTACAAGTATTTTTTCACCCAGTGATGAGGAGCAAATAATGTAAATATAAAAAATAAACTTAATTTTTTTGCTTTTCATGAAACTATGAACGACAGTGGGTCTCTAGCAAAGTTTACATGAACCCCTTTGGGGTTCATTTACTTTGCACGCGACCCACTGCGTTCATACTTCCATGAATTGCAGAAAAATAAATTTCATTTCTTAATTGTGTTTGCGTAAAATTTTCTTATGAGCACTCTTGACGTCACAATTTTGGTCCAGTCATGATCAGACTTGCTCCATTACATAAACATACCTATAGAAATACATTCTAAATTTTACTGCCGAAAAATTGACAATTTTCAGCTGAATATTGTGATATACATGTATTTCTTATTTCTGCTCAAAATACAGGTTGTGGGGCGGCTCTAACGAGTACCAACAATCTATATCTTAGAGCAGAAATAAGAAAAACAAGGTTTACCCCTGTAAATCCCAGTTTTACTATATAAAGTGGGGTTTAAGGGGGTCAGACTTATATAGGCGTGTTTACGTGATGACAATGATCATCTTGACAATATCTCGGTCAGATTTGGACATTGGTCATATCAGGTTAAAAAGTAGGTCAGAAGGTCAAATCATAGAAAAACCTGATAGACACTCTAGGCGCCAAGTTTTAGTGCAAACCTCTTTAAACTTACTCAGAATGATCATCTGAACAATAGCTCGGCCAAGTAATTTCAAAATGGCTGACAACAGTGAGAATTTAGACTTGCTGTGGCTGCTGGATGGATATGGGTCATGTCGGGTCAGAAGGTCAAATCATTGAAAAATCTTGTGAACACCCTAGAGGCCACAAAGCTGTGAGGAAAAAGAAAATTAAAATCCATCAATTGCTGTTTGGTCACTTGACCAAGATGGCCGCCATGCCCAAGTTAGGTGAAAACCCTTCAAAAATCTCCGGAACCAGTAGGCCGATTGTCATAAAACTTGGTATGTAGCATTGGGGACTCAGGCTTATTAAAGTTTGTTCAAATGATGACCCTCGGATGACCTTGACCTTGTTTACGCCAAGTTCAAATTTGGTCACATATACATTTGTATGGGAAAAGGTCACAACTGAGTATTTTTGGAAACTATTGCAGCCTGTGGTCTGAAATAGGTAGATGCAGCAAGGTCAAGGAGTAGAAGAAACTACAGGAAAATTCAAGGTCAAGTTTATTCTTTGACCTTGGCCCAAGGCCATTCAAAATTGAAACTTGTTTTTCACATTTACTACTGGGCCATTTATAACCAAATTGCACATGATAGCTCTTTGGAATAGGAAAATGAAAACTGATTAATTTGAGTTTGGTCATATGACCAAAATGGCCGCCATGCCCATATAAGGTAAAACCCTAAAAAATCTCCGGAACCGGTGGGCTGATTATCATGAAACTTGATATGTAGCATTGGGGACTCAGGCCCATCGTAATTTGTTAAAATGATGACCCTCCGATAACCTTAACCTATTTTCTGCCAAGGTCAAATTTGGTAAAATAGAGTTTTGTCTGGAGAAAATGTCAAAACTGAGTATTTTTTGGAAACTTTGGCAGCCTTTGATTTGGAAATTGGTAGATGCAGTAAGCTATAGGGGTAAATTGAACTACATGGGTATTCAAGGTCAAGGTCATTCTTTGACCTTGGCCAAGGGTCGTTCAAATTTGATAATTATTTTTTTCCACGGGAACAACTGTGCCATTTGTAACCGAATTTCTCATGAAAGCCTGTAGGAACAAGGAAATGAAAATTAATTAATATGAGTATGGTCACATGACCAGCATGGCCGCATTGTGCATGTAAGGTAAAATAAAACATCAAAAATATTTTTTCCCCAGAACCACATTACAAAAACTCGCCTTTACAAATACATAGTACACTTTTTCGCCGAAAACAATGAAGATTTTATTAAGAAAAATTGTAATATCTTTGTTACTTCTGCTCAAAATATAGATTGTGGGTACACGTTAGAACCACCTCATCGAGGCGGTTCTAACGAGTACCCACAATCTATATTTTAGAGCAGAAATAAGAAAAATAAGGTTTACCCCTGATAACCCCAGTTTTACTATATAAAAGTGGGGTTCAAGGGGGTCAATATTATATAGGCGTGTTTGTGTGATGAGTTGGTTGTTTTGATATATAGCATTGGAGACTCGGGCCAAACATAGTTTGTTCAAATGATGATCCCTGGATGACCTTGACCTGTTTTATGCCAAGGTCAAAGTTGGACACATGGGGTTTTGTATTGGAAAAAGTCAAAACTGTACTTTCTGCCACTGCAAAAACCTTAAGAAAAACTCCAGAAACAAAATGGCTCTCCATTTTCGGCACTCAGGTGAGCGTTACGGGACTATTGGTTCCTAAGTGTTACGGACCGCATTTAGTTGGTTGGTTGATTTGTGGTTTAACGTCCCCGTCAACACTAAAGGTCATTTTGGAGACGTTGCTTCCAATTTTGTGGGACTTTTACCCGACATTGAGATGAAATGACTTCTCAAGCCCTGTCGCCCAATGAAACCAATAGGGTTTATTAACGTGGACGGTCCGCCTCGCACCGCGGCTCCTGGACAGGCTTAGATCCTCTAAGCGGTTTACCAGTTCTAGTGTGCGGGCCGGATTCAGCTCTGCGTGGACGCATCATGCAGCCCATATATTTGTTCAAGCCCCAATGGGCGGGGGCGTGGACCGCATTTAGTAGATGATGTATAGCTTGTAGGTTTATATATATATTTATTTATGTATTTGGTTTTACGGCCCTTTCAAGATTATTTCATTCATATCGAGGCGATCGTTAATCAGGTAGTCGAAAACCAGAGTATGCAGAGAAAAAAACACCTGACCTTCAGTTGCAAAAGTTGGCCCCTCTCATGTGACCAGAGCCAGGCTGGAACCAGCAGCGGTGAAAGACTTAATGATTAAGAGTCGGCACTCTTGCGCACTAGGTAAAAGGGGGGGGGTATAGCTTATAGGTTAATCACCACTCTCTGACAACGGTGTCAGGGAGTCGACTCTTTAATTCAGTGGCTAGAACATTTGAATTTCACCGGAGCGGCCCGGATTCGAATCCCACTCAACAGGCGGGGATCTTAAGTTCCCCTGAGCCAAAGGCTCTCGAGAGCTTATGGGATGGTAGGCCTCTGTCGTTCCTTGTCCGTCCGTCGTCCACCATTTTCAGAGGTCTTCTTCTCTGAAACCCCTGGGCCATTTTCCATTTAATTTTATATGCAGCCCCCTGGCATTGTGGGAGTAAAAATTTGCATGTATGGTCCAGATCACATAACCAAGATGGCCGCAATGCCCAAATATGGTAAAAAAGAAAAAAATATTCTTCTCCAGAACCACTGGACCGATTGTCTTGAAACTTGGTACGTAGCATTGGGTGAATGAGTACTACCAAGTATGCAAAAATAGTTACCCTAGATTGACCTTGACCTATTTTACGCCAAGGTCAACTTTGGCTCCTTAGGCTTTTCAATGGCCGGGGAAATAGGTAATCAATGAATTTTTCGAAAACGGTTGTGGTCTATGATATGAGAATAGGTACAAAATGAATATCTATGAATGCTTAAGGTCAAGGTCATTCGGTGACCTTGGCCCAAGGTCACTTGTATTGCAGGTCCATTGGCATTTCGAAATACCACTGGGCCATTTCATATATTTTTCTCACGCAGCCTTAGGAGCGTGAGGGGACAACAATTCATTTGAATGGTCCAGGTCACATGACCAAGATGGCCACCATGCTTAAATATGGTGAAAACCTTAAAAAAACCTTCTTCTCTAGAACCTCTGGGCTGATTTTCTTGAGACTTAGTGTGTGGCGTTGGGTGACTGAGTACTACCAAATTTGCACTGATGGCCTTCTGACTGGGAGCCGGCAGATGATGCAAATAAGGTGTATGTATATATTAAAATTGTACGAAGCCAGATAAAAAGCATAATAAATGCAGATGAAAATGCGTATGACACTATGCTATTTGTTGAAAGAAAAAGGTGGTATAGGACCATAATCGGTACAGCGAGTTTTTGATGAAATGACATCTCGCACCCTGCCACCCAAATAAACCAAGGGGTTTATGTGTGGGGACGGTCTGGCCCATGCCTCTTTGCCTGGGCTTGCTTGGGCCTTCTAGGAAGTTTGTCAGTGCTTGTGTGCCGTGGGCATCAGCTCTGCATGGGGGCATCATACGTCCCAGTCTGTTTATCTTGGCCCCGATGGGCGGCAGTCTGTAAAGTGAGCTGTTTAACCCTTTTTTGTGTCAAATGGAATCTTCCTCCTTGTATATAGCAAGAGTCCATTTCAAAATTTAGGGGTGCTTTCTTCAAAATCGATTTGGAAAATGGCTGAACTCTTTATAAATAGTGTGGGCCCTGATCAGACGCCGCCTCAGAATGCGGCGTCTGACCTGGGCCTGCACTGTTTGCTGGGGTACCCGTTTTGAGGTTTCCAGTACTTGATGGGTTAAGAACTATCGGCTATGGAATCGTACCTGGACGTGACACTAAAAAAGATATACTGTAACAGCCAATTCAGCAGACCATTCCAACAATGTTGAAACTAAAGACTTTTTTGAACAGTCTATTTTTACCAGGAGCATGTGAGGATAATATGGCAAGCAGGGTGGACTCTGGACGGCTGCTCCTCGGGAAGCAGTTTGGGCTGGGTCCACAATGTTTTTGTCTTTCAGAGGAATTAGAATCAAAGCATTGGGGGCAGGTGCGGATGCTGATCACAGGCAGCATGCACTGTCACGTGGTCCACACTGCCTCCCTAGAATAAACAACAATTTGCTATTCTATTATTAACAACAAAATTTAACTAATGAAATGCTCCATACTGGTCCTGGGATTTTTGGACAGCCATTCAAAAAAAAAAAAAAAAAAAAAAAAGAAATAAACATGATAAATAAAAAGTGTTTGTATTAATCGTATAAGTTGAAAAGGGTGGAAAAGCAATACAGGAGTGTGTTGGGGAAAGCAGTTGGAATGGCAAATAGTTGGAACCAGAATTGGACTGTTGCACCGGGAGCAGTCTGATCTGGGTCTGCACGTTTTTGCATTCACCGGTTTGTCTGAGGGCATGTGATCACTATGGTGTATATATGGCTGTTTCATGTCGCTATAAGAGATGTGAACAGGAACATCAATTAGACTGTGCAGTCGAATGGATGCATTTGTTTGCATTAACATGATTAGTGAAACTAACATGATTAGTGAAACTATAAACAGACCCCAACTGAGATTGGGCAGACTGCGGTTTTTTTTTTTTTTTTTTTTTTTTTTGTTTTGTTTTTGTTTTTGGTTTTGTGTGTTTGTTTTTCTTCAGACACTTAACCCTTATCTTAATGAATAAATTACTGTCGAACTTCAATGGCTGGGACCTCGAAAATCTGTTCGAGACAGGCGTAGTTCGAGCCACAGAGGCTTACTGTCTGGAGGCTTGACGAGGTACTTTTTGACATATTTACGGTGTCCTGTAATGAATAAGTATGCTGAGCGTACCCATTAGAATCGCCTCATCGAGGCGATTCTAATGAGTACACACAGCATACATTTGCAAGACAAAAATACTAAAACCTCCTTAATTATCCCCCACTATTTCTTGTGTAGAGGACTTCCCTAGGGGCTCAAGAATGTGTTCGACTCAGCCATGGTAAACGAGTCATCGGTGTTCGAGCCATCGAATTTCTACTGTATAGTCACAATTTGGTTGATTGGTGTGGTGTGCCCTGTCAGTTAGTAGGTTGCATGATAAACAGTTGTGGATCCTGATCAGATGGCTTCTGATCTGAATCTGCATTGTATGCTGGGGTTGTCATGTTTAGCAGGATTGAGGTTGTGATATATTTTTTTCTTGTTTCTTGCAGTATATTTTGTTTGCTTTTTGGACAACTAATAGGACATTTGGTTCTGGTCCATTTGTTACAGTAACTATTATGTCTCATTGCTAACATTTAAGGAGATTTTCCAGGTCTAGAAGTTGATTTATGTTAACCCATTTTGTACTGAGTGGCATATATCACCTAAGCGTAAGTCCTTTTCAAAATTCAGAACTGTCAGGGTGTTTTTTTCTTCAAAATTTATTTGGAAAATGGGTGATTTTTTTTTTGTTTGTTTTTTTAGCTTTCACTTTGCAAGCAGTGTAGGCCCAGATCAGATGATCTGCACTATTTTTTTTGCTGACAACCGGGTTGGGCGATTTTCTTTGATTTATAATTATTATTCTTATTATTATTGGCAAACGATGTAGGCTCGGATCAGTTACAATTATCTGCTGCGTCTGATCTGGGCCTGCACCGTTTGCGGATTGCCCATTTTCAGGTTTCTTGTACAGAATGGGTTAGAATAGAATTATTATAAATGTAACCAATTCAAACTTTAGACCTCTGTGTTTATATAATGTCATTAGTAGTTATAGCGATGACTTTTTATGCCCCACCACTAAAAATGGTTGGGCATTATCATCCATCCATCGGTCGGTACATATGTCCATCCATCTGTCAACACCTTACAGTTTCGTGTCTGCTCAAAAATTTTGGTACCATCTCAGATATATTCACGAAACTTCACAGACATATATAGCACCATGAGATGATGGGCAGAACATATGAACGGTTTCTCTGATTTCCCTACTTTTGGTGTTTAATACCCTTTGAACATTGCACACAGCCATTTCTATCATAGTTTCATGTCTGCTCCATAAACTCTGATACCATATGAGATATTTTCATGAAACTTCATAGATAGGTAGAGCACCATGAGACGACATGCAGAACATGTCAACCATAACTCTGATTTTTCTAACCTTTGGAGTTATTGTCCTTTAAACATTGAACAGCCATTTCAATCATAGCTTCGTGTCCGCGCCATAACTCTGATATCATTTGAGATATCTTCACGAAACTTTACAGATATGTAGAGTAATATGAGATTTTGTGTAGAACATATGAACCTGACATTTATTTTCCTACTTTTTGAGTTATTGTCCCTTAAACATTGAACAAAGCCATTCCAATTGGTCTGTTTGAAGCATTTTATCTCCTGAACCTATGGATGGATTTTGACTAAACTTGCATGGTTACATCACTACGATAGGGGAAAACACACATAAGGTTTTGATGACCTTGACCTTATTTTCAAGGGCACAGACCTCCAAAACTGTCAATGTGGGACCAAAAATGCTGTGTCTGCACCCTGTCTCACGAACAAATCAATGAAATTTGGACAAACTCGGTACAATTTATGATTGCAACTGACCAAAGATTTGATTAGATTTCGGTGATCTTGACCTTATTTCCAAGGACACAGGCCCCCAAAACTGTAAATATGTTTTTTTTTTTTTTTTTTTTTTCACTGTCAGGTGCTACATATGAGGCAGGCGATATTGAAACAATTGTTTTAAAGAGAGGTTTGTGTGACTGTAATTAAAAGGCTAAAGCTATTGTTTCCTAACTTTTGACCCCATCTCCATCCCCCTCTACTCAACGCCTCCCTTTGAGGCTAACCTTTTAACTGTTTAAATGTTTTTAATAAATGTTGTAAATAACAGAAGGATGTAAAAAAGTTAATAACAGCAACGAAATCCCGTATAAAATATTGAAATACATGTATTGTCTTATTAATAACATACAAAAAAAATATTAATATAAATAAGCCTAATAGTGCAAAACGCATGATAGATCTGAGTACAATTTATAAATGTGCTTATAGTGCAGACTAATTAGAATGGCAAGCAGTGTAGACTCGGATCGGACTGCTCCTCAGGGGCAATTTAATCGGGATCTTAACTGTTTGCCTGGACCTGAATGAGATATTCGGGAAAATATAAGCCTTATATGGCATAGTTTTTGCTATACTACTAAATTTAAGTATTTGAAGGCTTCAGTAATCTTGTTTAGTATGCAAAATTGTTAGAAAATAAAAAAAGAAGAAAAAACATGAATATGATTCAAGTACAGCTTGTAAACTTTAACACATCCCGCTGAACATTTCATTTATCAAAACCCATTGATCCAATCAGATTATTTCCTTCAAATTTCATGCACTGATTGTCAGACACTGTAGAGCCTGATCAGACGTCATCTGATCTGGATGTGCGCTGTTCCTAAAGGTAAAGGTATTTATGTTTCAGCGGGATGGGGGTTTAGTATCAATAAACTGATGATTGTGCAAAACTATCACATAGTTTTTGTAAGCAAAAATCCAAGAGGATCAATATCCTTAAGTTTTATGTTTGTATTTTGTTTGCTGTCTTTTTTGTGCTATATATTTTTTATTTTGCTCCATTGGACTGACCTGGCAAATTTGCTTGGAAAAAGGAATGAATTAAGATGTTCTTTGTATAAATATGGCTGATTTAAAAATACTGTCCTATAATGTTCAAGGTTTGGGGGGTTTAAGTAAAAGAACAGATGTTATAGATTTCTTAAAAAGCACAAATTTTGACATTTTTTGTCTACATGAAACACATTTTACTGATACAATGGAGAGGTCAATACTGAATTTGTGGAATGGGGAGTGTCTTTTTAATAATTACAGATCAAATTCTAGGGGAGTTGCAATTTTATTTGGTAAAAGTATTGAATATAAAGTTCATAACAAGATTACTGACAATGAAGGAAACTTCCTTGTTGTAGATATAACAGTACAAAGCCAAAGGTTTACTTTAGTTAACATCTACGGTCCAAATACAGACAGCCCTAATTTTTTCCAGAATATATTTGGACTCATTGAAGAGATTGAAAATGATGACTATATTATTTGTGGCGATTTTAATTTAGTGCTTGACCCACATATTGACTGCTCAAATTACAAGAACATAAATAACCCTAAGGCAAGAGATATACTTTTAGAATATATGGAAATTAATAATGTTATTGACCCTTTTCGTGAAATTCATCCACAACTTAAACGCTACACATGGAGAAAAAGAAATCCACTTAAACAGGCTAGACTGGATTTTTTTCTAACTTCTGAGGGTATCTTTCAGCACATCAAATATAACATAGTAGGAACCAGTTATAGATCTGATCATTCCCTGGTAACAATAGAATTAAGTTTTAGTAACAAAACACATGGAAAATCATATTGGAAACATAACAACTCCTTGCTAACCGACCTTGACTATCTCAATATTTTAAACAAAAAAATCTTAGAAATTAAGAAACAGTATGCCCTACCAGTATATAACATTGACGAAATAGAAAGAATTCCTGACACAGAACTACAATTTACTGTTAACGATCAATTGTTTCTAGACGTGTTACTGATGGAACTAAGAGGACAATCAATATCTTATGCCTCTTTAAAAAAAAACAACAAAAGAATAATTTAGAAAAGGATCTTTTAAATAAAATCACATTGTTAGAAAGTAACTTGAATGATAATAAGATTGAGGAACTTGATATATTAAAAACAGAATTATATGAGCTAAGACAAGAAAAATTAAAGGGGAATTTTATAAGATCAAGAGCTGAGTATATAGATAAGGGTGAAAGACCCACTAAATACTTTTGTGGGTTGGAAAAACATCACTATGTTACAAAAACAATGCAGCACCTTCAGAAAGATGACGGAGTAATTTTGAATGACCAGGAAAGTATTTTAAAGGAAACAGAACTATTTTATAAAAAATTGTACTCGAGCAGGGAGACAGACTTGGAAGATATAGATTTAAAACAATATGTGGGAATTAATATGAAAACAATCACAGATGAGCAAGCAGATAAATTAGAAGGCCTTCTAACCCTACAAGAACTTTCAGATACACTGAAGAATATGAAAAATGGTAAAAGCCCAGGTTTAAATGGCTTTTCAGCAGAATTTTTTAAGGTTTTCTGGAAACAACTAGGAGTATTTATACTGCGATCTTTAAACTATGGCTATAAAATAGGTGAACTGTCAATAACTCAAAAACAAGGCATTATAACTTGTATTCCAAAAGACAACAAACCAAAAATATTTTTGAAAAACTGGAGACCTTTAACACTTTTGGATACAGTTTGTAAACTTGCATCAGGGGCCATTGCCAATCGAATAAAAACTGTTTTAGATTTGATTATAAACAAAGATCAAACTGGATTTATAAAAGGTAGATCAATTGTAGAAAACATAAGAGTGATATATGATATAATGAAATTTACCGAAGAACAACATATTCCAGGGCTACTATTACTGATTGATTTTTAAAAAGCTTTTGACTCTTTATCATGGAACTTCCTGTACAAAGCTCTTGAACATCTTAACTTTGGTGAATCTATCAGAAAATGGGTAAAAGTTTTCTATAAAAATATTACTTCAGCAGTAATTCTGTCAGGACACCTATCTTCATTCTTTAGTATAGAACGTGGCTGTCGTCAAGGAGATCCACTCTCCCCTTACCTATTTGTAATTTGTGCAGAGTTTCTTGCAACAAAGATAAGGAAAAATGAAAAAAATAAAAGGTATCCATATTAATAATACGGAATTTAAGATTTCACAATATGCCGATGACACATCAGCTATTTTAGATGGCACAGAAACATCCCTTAACCAAACGTTGGAAGAAGTTTTAAAATTTTCAAGAATATCTGGTTTAAACATTAACTTAGATAAAACACAACTAGTTTGGATTGGTTCAGAAAAATTCAGTATTAGATCAATTAAAACAAAATGGAAACTCTTATGGGGGAGTAATAAATTCAAATTACTTGGAATTTACTTTAACACAGATTTGGAAGAAATGCTGAAAGATTTTTACACCAAAAATAACACAAATGGAAAAAAGTATTGAAACAATGGAAGAAAAGGACCTTATCCCCTATAGGAAAAATTACAGTTATCAAAACATTAATTATACCAATATTGAATCTTCTGTTTATATCCTTACCCATTCCAGATGCTATAATGAGTGAGAAAATAATTAAAACTTTATACGACTTCTTATGGAATAATAACCCCAGAATTAAAAGATCTGTTATCGTTAAAGAGTACGCAGATGGAGGACTAAAAATGATAAATGTTAATGCTTTTGTAAATGCACTAAAATCAACATGGATAAGAAGAATTATTTCAAGCGAAAATAAATGGCAAGAGTTTATAAAACTACATATTAATTTGGAGAAACTGACATCATGCAATTCAGAATATATTAGAAATATTTATAATAAAATTAATAATAAATTTTGGAAAGACGTCTTAAAAGCTTTTCTTGATATAAACTATAAAAAAGAAATAGATGAAGAACATGTCTTGAAAAGTCCACTATTCTATAATAAAAACATTACAATAGACAGAAATCCCATATTTTATAAGAATTTATATAATAAAGGTATCAGATTTGTCAATGACTTGGTAAATAAAAATGGGAATTTATTTAGTTATCAGGAATTCAGAACCCTTTTTGGAACTCCTCTGAATTTTCTGGAGTATCAAGGAATAATAGATTCTTTGAAATCTTACTTAAGAAGTTTGAATATTAAACTTACAAGAAAACTGGAAGCACCTTTCATACCAAGTCATATCCAGATCTTCTTAGAACAAAAATCAGGAGCACAAGCAATGTATAATACTCTGAATAAAAACAACGAACAACCTACAGGCAAAAAATCATGGAATGAGAAGTTTAATTTTACAGATCTAGAATGGAAAAAAAATATAATTATCCATTTAATATAATGAAATATCCAGCTTTACAGTGGTTTCAGACAAGCATAAATCATAATATCTTGGTAACAAACACTCTTTTGGTTAAAATGAAATTGAAAAATGATTCTCAATGTTATTTCTGCCATTCTCACGAGGAAACTATAACTCACCTCTTTTGGACCTGTGAGAAAACTCAGTCATTTGTTGACAAATTGTTACAATGGCTGAAAAATAATGGTATAGAATGTAAAATAATGGAAGATTTTTTTATTTTTGGTCTAGACAGAAGCACTATAGCAAAGCCACTAAACATAATTATACTATATGCCAAATACTTTATATATACTACCCGCTGTAATCAGCAACAACTGTTTTTGGTGTATTTAAGAAGAAATTGCTTCTATTGTATAAAACACTGATGGATATTTCTTTTTCAAACAATGAAATAACAGAATTCCAAAAAGACTGGTACCCATATCAAACATTACTAAATGATATAAGATAAGAATACAAATAAGAATATACATTAACACATAGATGAAAGTCATAATCTGTACCACCTGTGATAGAAATTCAGACTAAGGGAGTAATATATTTTGTCAAACTTGTCATCATCTCTTATATTTTAAGTGTTTAACACTGTATCCAAGACCCTCCCCCAATCATTTAGCCCAATATGAAAAGTATAACGGACAACAGAAAGTTTGATCATATACGTAATAAAGATTTATGCCATCTCAGCCTTTGGAGCAATGGAAAATATACTCACAGATCTTTTTTTTTTTTTTTTGATTCTATATGTCTTGATATATTATAAAACTATAAATATATGTGAATCTATGTGAGAGAGACAAAAGAGCAAAAGGAGCACCCTTTAATAAAATTATTAGTTAAGCAGATTCGTTTTTATATACATATATGTATGACAGGATCCAGACTGTCAGGGAGAAAGGGGTGTTTGGAAGGGTGCTCATTCTGTGTGAGAGAGTAAAAGTCTGGAATTAACACGTCTGAAATTGTCTGGGTTTCAGAGGTGAAATGTAACAGACATTACAAAAAATAAAATATCAAGATTGAAAAAAAAAAAAAAAAAAAAAAATGCAAAAAAAGGATGACCCTAGGTTGACTTTGAACTACTTAATGCCAATGTCAATTTCAGTTCATTTGGCTTTTAATTGTGGATAAGTGGAACAATGCATTTTTTTCGAAAAAGATATTGTTGTCTGTGACAAGAGAAAAGATACAAAATGAATGTCTAAGGATGCTAAATGTCAAGGTCATTTGAACTAGGCACAAGGTCACTTGGATTGCAGGTCCATTGAAATTTCGACATGCATTTTCTCTGATACCACTGGACCAATTTCATTTGAATTTTATATGTAGAACACTCTGGGAATGTAAATGGGGGAACGCAAGTTTGCAAGGATGGTCCAGATCATTTGACCAAGATGGCCACCATGCCCATATATTGCAAAAACCCGAAAAAGTCTTCCTTTCAAGAATCACTGGGTCGATTGTCTTGAAACTTTGTTTGTAGCATCAGGTGACTGAGTGCTACCAAACGTGTGAAAAATGTCGACCTTGACATATTTTAGGTCATGTTCAAATTTGGTTTGGTTTCTTAGGTTTTTAATTGGAAAAAAGGGGAGAAAAAGTGCAGTTTTCAGAAAATTTTGTTGTCTCTGACATGAGAAAAAAGATACATAATAAATGTCTTTGAATGCCAAAGGGCAAGATCGTTTGGTGACCTTGACCAAAGGTCACTTGGATTGCAGGTCCATTGACATTTAAAAAGATATTTTCTCTGAAACGACTGGGCCAATATCTTTTAAATGTGCCGGGGCACAGAATTTCCTATCATTTACATGTGCGCCCAGCGAATACTCAGATCAGACTGCGCATCCACGCAGTCTGATCAGAGTCTTCGTTGTGCGCTCTAAGGGTAGCTGATGGCCTAGTGCTCCTTCGTGCAGCAAGAGAAGTCTCTGGTAAGATTATATGGATGCGCAGTCTGATCTGATTCTTCGCTGGACGCACATATAAATTGGGCCCCGTCAAGCGATTTTGGTACTTATCGCCTATGCGAGCAGCGAAGGTTCAGGTGAGCCTGCGCATCCGCGCAGTCTCGCCAGAACCTTCGCTGCTCGCTTATACAAGCAGTGAATCAAGAGGAACCTTCAGACAGAAAGCCATATCCCTGGTTCCTCTGAATGGCTGGGAATGCGCAGTTAAAATTTGTTATGACGGAATGCTCGAAGACACAATTTCGCTTGGCGGGGCTCAATTGTAGGAAATGCTGTGCCCCGTCTCAAATTTTATATATAGCCTTCGAATACTGATGGAATACAACTGTGTTCGTATGGCCCATATCACATAACGGAGATGGCCGCCATGCCCAAATACGGTAAAAACTTGAAAAATAAAATCTTCTTCAGTTACTACTGGACGGATTGTATTGAGTGTGTGAGTGTGTGAATTCGGGTTTTAACGTCGCTTTCAACAATTTTTCAGTCATATCACGACGGTGTCTGGTTGCGACAGGGAGCTCAATGCTCACTTTTATAGTGCTGCCTCACTGAAGTATCATGTCCCAGACACATTACATGATACCACACCCAGTCACATTATCCTGACACTGGGTCGACCAGTCCTAGCTCTGCCCCGTAAATCTGAGTACCAAGCGAGGAACAGCTAGTACCATTTTAACGACTTTGGTATGTTGCGGCCCGGGATCGAACCCGTGACCACCCGTTCCCCGGAGCGGACACTCTACCAACTGAGCTATCGGGGCCGGTACGGATTGTATTGAAACTTAGGATTTAACATTGGACAACTGAATACTGCAAAAATAATGGCCCTAGGTTTACTTTGATCGTCTTTCCGCAAAAATCATATTTAGTTCTTTAGGCTGCTAAATGAGAAAACAATGCATTTTTTGAAAACTATTTTGGTATATGGCATGTCTTTTCATGCTACAGGTCAAGGTAATTTAGTGTTCTTGGCCCAAGGTCATAATTTTCATTTGAAAGTACATTTTCTCCGAAACTACTTGGAAAATTTCATTTAATTTTGCCTTCTGACAGTATGTTCGAATGGGCCAGGTCTCATGTCCAAGATGGCCACAATGTTCAAATATGATAAAACCTTAAAAAACTTGCTTCTCCAGAATGCCTTTGCCAACTATCTTCATCACGTGAACAAGTTCGTGAAATGAACACCCCACTAAACCCCACTTTATATAGAGAAAACTGGGGTTTATGGGGGTAAACATTAATTTCCTTATCTCTGCTCCAAGACATAGGTTGTGGGTACTCGTTAGAACCGCCTCAATGAGGCGGTTCTAACGAGCAGCAAAAACCTATGTTTTTAGTATAAATAAGAAAAATATCGCAAATTTTCATCATAAAAATTACCTTTTTTTGAGGTATGAAAAAAATGCACTATATCACACGGATGTGTTATCGTTATGTGAAACTTGGTATGTACACTCCAACCTATCATAGAGGCCACCTCTATTGAGCAAGTAACCTGTCTTAAGCAAGCAGGCATTTAAGTTTTATAAAAAGGTACATACATTAAAACACACCTGTATTAAGCAAGCACCTGTCTTAAGCAAGCAAATTTTTGCTATCCCTTAGGTGCTTGCTTAATACAGGTTGGCCTGTAGTATCAAGTGACTGAGTACTACCATGTTTGCAAAACAAATTGTGGTCTGTGACAATAGAATAAGTAAACAAGAGGCCCATGGGCCACAATGCTCACCAGAACTCAGGCGGACGCTGCCCACTGGCAGCCATGTATGGTTTCAGGTTTTAATTTATTGCTTATAAAGTCTCCCAAACAAACCCCTATTTCAAAATGAGCACCCATGTGGACTCTGTATCTGAAATATTAGGCCTTTTATGAGGAGGAAGGATGAGACATGGACCCAACAGAGCCCTGAATGGTATCACTGAATCCATCTTATCATAAGGCACATGAATATATATGGTTTAGGGGTTGGGATGTGTACTGTTCCTGAGATATAAGGCCTTTTAAGCTGCGAAGGGGTTGGAGCATAGCCCTGGCAGACCCCAGGAAAGCCAAGATTGTTGTCACTGAATGTGTCTTATAATAAGGACCAAGAAAATATATTGTTTAGGGGTGGGGATATGAACAGTTTCCAAGATATGAGGCCCTCTTATGAAATGATGAGGAGAGGAATGGCCCCTGTGGACCACCAAGTTTGTGTGACTGAATGTGTCTAATCATAAGAAACAAGAATATATATGATTATGAGGTGGGGATCTTAATGGTGTCTGAGATATATGGCCTTTTATGAAGTAGAGGCATGGACCATGGCATCGGCATGTTGCCCTTGCACATAGACGCATTGATGTGAGTGAATGAGTCTTATTATAGGGAACACAAATATACATATTTTAGGGGATCTGAACAGTTTCTGAGATATATTGCATTTTATGAAGTGGAAGGGTGGGGCATAGACCAAGCACACCCCCAGAGACCCCTAGGTTGGTATCACTGAATGTGTCTCATCATAAGGAACAAGAATATATATGGTTTAGGGGTGGGGGTTCTGAATGGTTTCTGAGATATTGAGCCTTTTACGAAGTGGAGGGGGTTGGGCATGGCCCGGGCACATCCCAGAGGACCCCCAGGTTGGTTTCAATGAATGCGTCTTATCATATGAAACAAGAATATATATGGTTTTGGGATGGGGATCTGAATGGTTTCCTAGACGTATCACCTTTTATGAAGTGGAGTTGTGGGGCACAGCCCCCGTGCGGCCCGGTAGACCCTTAGATTGGTATCACTGAATGCGTCTTATCATAAGTAACAAGAATTTATATGCTTTAGGGGTGGGGATCTGAACGGTTTCTGAGATATTGGGCTTTTACTAAGTGCAGGGGGTGGGGCATAGCCCTGGCACATCCTAGGGGACCACCAGATTGGTGTCACTGAATGCGTCTTTTCATAAGAAACAAGAATATACATGGTTTTGGGGTGGGGATCTGAAGGGTTTCCGAGATATATCACCTTTTATGAAGTGGAAGGTTGGGGCATAGCCCTGGTGTGGCCTGGAAGATCCTTAGGTTGATATCACTGAATGCATCTTAGCATAAGGAACAAGAATTTATATGGTTAAGGGGTGGGTATCTGAACGGTTTCTGAGATATTGGGCCTTTTATGAAGTGGAGGGGTCGGGCATAGCCCCCGTGCGGCAAGGGAGACCCTAAGGTTGGTATTACTGAATGCGTCTTATCATAAGGAACAAGAATTTAAATTGTTTAGGGGTGGGGATCTGAATGGTTTCTGAGATATTCAGCCTTTTACGAAGTGGAGGGGGTGGAGCATAAGCCCCGCCACATCCTAGGGGACCCTCAGATTGGTGTCACTGAATGCGTCTTATCATAAGAAACAAGAATATATATAGTTTAGGGGTGGGGATCTGAATGGTTTCTGAGATATATGGCATTTATGAAGTGGAAGGGTGGGGCATGGCCCCAGCGCACCCCAGAGAGACCCCAATGTTGGTATCACTGAATGTGTCTTATCATAAGGAACAAGAATATATATGGTTTAGGGGTGGGGATCTCAATGGTTTCTGAGATAAATGGCATTTTATGAAGTGGAGGGGGTTCGGCATGTCGCCGGCACATCCCGGGGGGGGGGGGAGGACCCCAAGGTTGGTGTCACTTAATGCATCTTAGCATAAGGAACAAGAATATATATAGTTTAGGGGTGGGGATCTGAATGGTTTCTGAGATAAATGGCATTTTATGAAATAGTGGGGGCAGGGCATGTCCCCGGCACATCCCGGGGGACCCCCCAGGTTGGTGTCACTTAATGCATCTTATCATAAGGAACAAGAATATATATGGTTTAGGGGTTGGGATCTGTAAGGTTTCTGAGATATAAGGCATTTTATGAAGTGGAGGGGGGCGGGGCATGGCCCCGGCACAACCTAGGGGACCCCCAGGTTGACATAATAGCATTATGGCTGAGAGAAGTTTACTCAAGGAACATGTCCATGTAAGTTTTGTCAAAATATCTGCAATGACTTGACAGTAAATGTCATTTTTCAGTTTTCCCAATTATAAGTCAATGGAAACTCTAAGTTGCCATAGCAACAAAACTAAAAGGCTAAATTTCATAAAAAAACACAAAACCTGTAAAGGTAAATATGGTGAATATTTTTATACAGTTTCGGCCTCCTAGAGCATATGGTTTCTGAGGAGATGATTTTTTAAGTATTTTTTGCATTTTGGTTTCCATGGCAACCAATAAAAATGAGCAGTAGGCCTAAAATCATATGGTAGATACTAGATTGCTTAAGGAACATTTCTATGAAAGTTTTGTTCCAATATCTGCAAAGGCTTGGCAGTTAATGCCATTTTTCAATTTTCCCCATTATAAGTCTGTGGGAGCTCTAAGTTGCTATAGCAACCAAACTAATGGGCCAATTTTCATAAAAAACACAAACTTTCAATCCCCCAGCCCAAGGATGCTACAGATGAAATTTGGACTCAATCGGCCCAGTGGCTTCAGAGGAGATGTCGTTTGAAAATGTTAACGCCAGACGACGACGACAACGACGGACAACTGCCTATCCTATAAGCTCCCCCGGAGCCTTTGGCTCTGGTGAGCTAAAAATAGATGTCTATGAATGCTGAAGGTCAATGTCATTTGTTGACCTTCGCCCGGGGTTACTTGATTTGCCTGTCCAGTGACATTTTTCTCTGAAATCGCTAATTTCGTTTAACTGTAATATGCAGCCTTCTGGCATAGAGGGAACAAAAAAAAAACTCAAACGGTTTATGTCACATGATCAAGATGCCCATATAAGGTAAAACCTTAAAAAATCTTCTCCGGAACCAGTGGGCTGATTGTCATGAAACTTGATATGTAGCAATGGGGACTCAGGCCCTTCGTAATTTGTTCAAATGGTGACCCTCGGATAACCTTAACCTATTTTCTGCCAAGGTCAAATTTGATAAAATAGAGTTTTGTATGGAGAAAATGTCAAAACTGAGTATTTTTTGGAAACTTTGGCATCCTTTGATTTGGAAATTGGTAGATGCAGTTAGCAATAGTGGTAAATTAAACTACATGAGTATTCAAGGTCAAGGTCATTCTTTGACCTTGACCAAGGGTCGTTCAAATTTGAAAAATATTTTTTTTCATGGGAACAACTGTGCCATTAGTAACCAAATTTCACATGAAGCCTATAGGAACAAGGAAATGAAAATTAATTGATATGAGTATGGTCACATGACCAGTATGGCCGCAATGTGCATGTTAGGTAAAATAAAGCATCAAAAATATTTTTCGCCAGAACCAGTTGGTTGTTTTGATATGTAGCATTGGAGACTCGGGCCAAACATAGTTTGTTCAAATGATGATCCCTGGATGACCTTGACCTGTTTTAGACCAAGGTCAAAGTTGGACACATAGGGTTTTGTATTGGAAGAAGTCAAAACTGTACATTCTGCCACGACAAAAACCTTAAGAAAAACTCCAGAAACCAAATGGCTCTCCATATTCAGCACTCGGGTGAGCGGTACAGGACTATTGCTTCCTAAGTCTTACGGACCGTATTTCCTCCAGCCTAGTAGATTATGTATATATAGCTTATAGGTTTTATTTATATATTTGTTTATGTATTAGTTTTACGGCCCTTTCAAGATTATTTCACTCATATCGAGGCGATCGGTAATCAGGTAGTCAAAAACCGGGGTATGCGGAGAAAAAGACACCTGGGGACAGTTGTTCAAAGTATCGTTAGCTTAACTAGCTCGTTAGTGGTCATACTGTTAACTCTTCTAGCAAGTACAATATCGATAATTTTGGTATTGGCCCCAGACCTTCAGTTGCAAAACTTGGCGCCTCACATGTGACCAGAGCCAGGCTGGAACCCACAGTGGTGAAAACCTAATGATTAAGAGTCATCACTCTTGCGCACTAGGTTAAGAGGGGGAGGGGGTTATATCTTATAGGTTAATCATCACTCCCTGACAACGGTGTCAGGGAGTCAGCTCTTTAACTCAGTGGTTAGAACATTGGAATTTCACCGGAGCGGCCCGGGTTCGAATCCCACTAAACAGGCGGGGATCTTTAGCTCCCCTGAGCCAAAGGCTCCCGAGAGCTTATAGGATGGTAGGCCTCTGTCGTTCCTTGTCCGTCCGTCGTCCACCATTTTCAAAGGTCTTCCTCTCTGAAACCACTGGGCCAATTTCCATTTAATTAGCTCACCTGTCACGTAGTGACAAGGTGAGCTTTTGGGATCACTTTTTGTCCGTCGTCCGTCCGTGCGTGCGTGCGTCCGTGCGTGCGTCCGTAAACTTTTCTTCAAACGACATCTCCTCCTAAACCACTGATCGGATTTTGACCAAACTTCACAGGAATGATCCTTAGGTGGTCCCCTTTCAAAGTTGTTCAAATGGTTCCGGTCCGTTGCACATATAGGTCACAGTAGCCAAAAATAGATTTTTTTCACCGAAAACTTAAAAAATCTTCTTCTCTAAAACCGCACGGCCCAGGTCTTTGATATTTGGTATGAAGCTTCATCTAGTGGACCCCTACCAAGATTGTTCAAATTATAGTGCTGGAGCTAAAAATGCCCCCGCACGGGGGCCCTTTGGTTTTACATGGGCTTATATAGGGAAAATCTTGAAAAATCTTCTCCTCTGAAACCGCAAGGCCCAGATCTTTGATATTTGGTATGAAGCTTCATCTAGTGGACCCCTACCAAGATTGTTCAAATTATAGTGCTGGAGCTAAAAATGCCCCCGCATGGGGGCCCTTTGGTTTTACATGGGCTTATATATGGAAAATCTTTAAAAATCTTCTTCTCTGAAACCGCAAGGCCCAGATCTTTGATATTTGGTATGAAGCTTCATCTAGTGGACCCCTACCAAGATTGTTCAAATTATAGTGCTGGAGCTAAAAATGCCCCCGCACGGGGGCCCTTTGGTTTTACATGGGCTTATATAGGGAAAATCTTGAAAAATCTTCTCCTCTGAAACCGCAAGGCCCAGGTCTTTGATATTTGGTATGAAGCTTCATCTAGTGGACTCCTACCAAGATTGTTCAAATTATAGTGCTGGGGCCAAAAATGCCCCCGCACGGGGGCCCTTTGGTTTTACATGGGCTTGTATAGGGAAAATCTTTAAAAATCTTCTTCTCTGAAACTGCTAGGCCCAGGTCTTTGATATTTGGTATGAAGCTTTATCTAGTGGACCCCTACCAAGATTGTTCAAATTATAGTGCTGGGGCCAAAAATGCCCCCCCGCACGGGGGCCCTTTGGTTTTACATGGGCTTATATAGGGAAAATCTTGAAAAATCTTCTTCTCTGAAACCGCAAGGCCAAGGTCTTTGATATTTGGTATGAAGCTTTATCTAGTGGACCCCTACCAAGATTGTTCAAATAATAGTGCTGGGGCCAAAAATGCCCCCGCACCAGGGCCCTTTTGTTTTACATAGGCTTATATAGGGAAAATCTTTAAAAATCTTCTTCTCTGAAACTGCAAGGCCCAGTATTTTGATATTTGGTATGAAGCTTCATCTAGTGGACCCCTACCAAGATTGTTCAAATTATAGTGCTGGGGCCAAAAATGCCCCCACACCAGGGCCCTTTTGTTTCACATAGGCTTATATAGGGAGTTGTTCAAATGGTTCCGATCCGTTGCACATATAGGTCACAGGAGACAAAAATAGATTTTTTCACCGAAAACTTAAAAAATCTTCTTCTCTGAAACCGCAAGGCCCAGGTCTTTGATATTTGGTATGAAGCTTCATCTAGTGGACCACTACCAAGATTGTTCAAATTACAGTGCTGGGGCCAAAAATGCCCCAGCCCCGGGGCCCTTTCGCTTTACATGGGCTTATATAGGGAAAATCTTTAAAAATCTTCTTCTCTGAAACCGCAAGGCCGAGGACTTTGATATATAGTATTAAGCTTCATCTAGTAGACCCCTACCAAGATTGTTCAAATTGTAGTGCTGGGGCCAAAAATGCCCCCGCCCCGGGACCTTTGGTTTTACACGGGCTTATATAGGGAAAATCTTTAAATTTCTTTTACTCTGAAACCGCAAGGCCCAGGTCTTTGATATTTGGTATGAAGTTTCGTCTTGTGGACCCCTACCAAGATTGTTCAAATTATAGTGCTGGGGCCAAAAATGCCCCCGCCCCGGGGCCCTTTGGTTTTACATGGGCTTATATAGGGAAAATCTTTAAAAATCTTCTTCCCTGAAACCGCAAGGCCCAGGTCTTTGCTATTTGGTATGAAGCTTCATCTGATGTACCGCTACCAAGATTGTTCAAATTATAGTTCTCTGGCCAAAAATGCCCCCGCCCCGGGGCCCTTTGGTTTTACATAGACTTATATAGGGAAAATCTTGAAAAATCTTCTTCTCTGAAACCACAAGGCCTAGGTCTTTGATATTTGGTATGAAGCTTCATCTAGTGGACAGCTACCAAGATTGTTCAAATTAAAGTGCTGGGACCAAAAATGCCCCCACCTTGGGGCCCTTTGGTTTTACATAGACTTATATAGGGAAAATCTTGAAAAATCTTCTTCTCTGAAACCACAAGGCCTAGGTCTTTGATATTTGGTATGAAGCTTCATCTAGTGGACAGCTACCAAGATTGTTCAAATTATAGTGCTGGGGCCAAAAATGCCCCCGCCCCGGGGCCCTTTGGTTTTACATGGGCTTACATAGGGAGAATCTATAAAAATCAATTTCTCTGAAACCGCAAGGCCCAGGTCTTTGATATTTGGTATGAAGCTTCAGCTAGTGGACCCCTACCAAGATTGTTCAAATTATAGTGCTGGGGCCAAAAATGCCCCCGCCCCATTGCCCTTTGGTTTTACATGGGTTTATATAGGGAAAATCTTGAAAAATCTTCTTCTCTGAAACCACAAGGCCTAGGTCTTTGATATTTGGTATGAAGCTTCATCTAGTGGACAGCTACCAAGATTGTTCAAATTAAAGTGCTGGGACCAAAAATGCCCCCACCTTGGGGCCCTTTGGTTTTACATAGACTTATATAGGGAAAATCTTGAAAAATCTTCTTCTCTGAAACCACAAGGCCTAGGTCTTTGATATTTGGTATGAAGCTTCATCTAGTGGACAGCTACCAAGATTGTTCAAATTAAAGTGCTGGGACCAAAAATGCCCCCACCTTGGGGCCCTTTGGTTTTACATAGACTTATGTAGGAAAATCTTCAAAAATTTTCTTCTCTGAAACCGCAAGGCCCAGGTCTTTGATTTTTGGTATGAAGCTTCATCTAGTGGACCCCTACCAAGATTGTTCAAATTATAGTGCTGGGGCCAAAAATGCCCCCGCCCCGGGGCCCTTTGGTTTTACATGGGCTTACATAGGGAGAATCTATAAAAATCAATTTCTCTGAAACCGCAAGGCCCAGGTCTTTGATATTTGGTATGAAGCTTCAGCTAGTGGACCCCTACCAAGATTG
The DNA here is from genome assembly GCA_963580285.1 of Lucinisca nassula. Classification (NCBI taxonomy): domain Eukaryota; kingdom Metazoa; phylum Mollusca; class Bivalvia; order Lucinida; family Lucinidae; genus Lucinisca; species Lucinisca nassula. Next base: position 72,327,741 of record OY757017.1, on the reverse strand, counting down.
TTCAAATTATAGTGCTGGGGCCAAAAATGCCCCCGCCCCATTGCCCTTTGGTTTTACATGGGTTTATATAGGGAAAATCTGTAAAAATCTTCTTCTCTGAAACCGCAAGGCCCATGTCTTTGATATTTGGTATGGAGCTTCATCTGGTGGACCCCTACCAAGATTGCTCAAATTATAATGAATTTGGTATGAAGCTTCACCTTTTTAGACCTCCCTCAACATTATGCACATTATAACCCTGGGTCAATAATGGCCCTTCCCGGGCCCCACTTGTTACTCTATGGATCAGGTGAGCGATCCAGGGCCATCATGGCCCTCTTGTGTTTTATATTAGGATCACTTTTTGTCTGTCATCCGTGCGTAAACAATTTCCTCAAACAACATCTCCTCCTAAACCACTGATCGGATTTTGACCAAACTTCACAGGAATGATCCTTAGGTGGTCCCCTTTCAAAGTTGTTCAAATGGTTCCGGTCCGTTGCATATATAGGTCACAGGAGCCAAAAATTGATTTTTTTGGGCGAAAACTTAAAAAATCTTCTTCTCCGAAATCGCAAGGCCCAGGTCTTTGATATTTGGTATGAAGCTTCATCTAGTGGACCCCTACCAAGATTGTTCAAATTATAATGCTGGGGCCAAAAATGCCCCCGCCCGGGGGCCCTTTGGTTTTACATGGGCTTATATAGGGAAAATCTTTAAAAATCTTCTTCTCTGAAACCGCAAAGCCCAGGTCTTTGATATTTGGAATGAAGCTTCATCTTGTGGACCTCTACCAAGATTGTTCAAATTATAGCCCTGGTGCAAAAAATGCCCCAACTCCGGGGCCCTTTGGTATTTTCATAGACTTATGTAGGGAAAATCTTGAAAATTCTTCGTCTCTGAAACAACAAGGCCTAGGTCTTTGATATTTGGTATGAAGCTTCATCTAGTGGTCCTCTACCAAGATAGTTCAAATTATAGGCCTGAGACCAAAAATGCCTCGCCTGGGGGGGGGGGGGGGGCCTTAGGTTTTACATAGACTTGTATAGGGAAAATCTTTAAAAATCTTCTTCTGTGAAACCATAAGGCCTAAGTCTTTGATATTTGTTGTGAAATTTCATCTAGTGGACCTCTATCAAGATTGTTCAAATTATAGCCCTGGGGCCAAAAATGCCCCCGCCCTGAGACCCTTTGGTTTTACATGGACTTATATAGGGAAATCTTTAAAAATCTTCTTCTCTGAAACTGCAAGGCCCAGGTCTTTGATATTTGGTATGAAGCTTCATGTAGAGGACCTCTATCAAGATTGTTTAAGCCCCCGCCAATAGGGGCTTGAAGAAATATATGGGCTGCATGATGCTTCCACGCAGAGCTTAATCCGGTCAGCACACTAGTACTGGTAAACCGTTTAGAGGATCTAAGCCTGACCAGGAACCGCGGTGTGAGGCGGACCGTCCATGTTAATAAACCCCATTGGTTTCATTGGGCGACAGGGCTTGAGATGTCATTTCATCTCAATGTCAGGTAAAAGTCCCACAAAATTGGAAGCAACGTCTCCAAAATTACCTTTACAGTGTTGACGGGGACGTTAAACCTCAAATCAAGATTGTTTAAATTATAGCCCTGAGGCCAAAAATGCCCCCACCATGGGGCAATTTGGTTTTACATAGGCTTATGTAGGGAATATCTTTAAAAAAATCTTCTTCTCTGAAACCGCAAGGCCCAGGTCTTTGATATTTGTTGTGTAGCTTCATCTGGTGGACCTTCGCCAAGATTATTCAAATTATAGCCTTTGTTGATATTTGGTATGAAGCTTCACCTATTTAGACCTCCCTCAACATTATGCACATTATAGCCCTGGGGTCAATAATGGCCCTCCCCGGGGCCCACTTGTTACTCTATGGATCAGGTGAGCGATCCAGGCCCATCATGGCCCTCTTGTTTTATATGCAGCCCCCTGGAAATGGGGGAATAAAAATTTGCATGTATGGTCCAGATCACATAACCAAGATGGCCGCCATGCCCAAATATGGTAAAAAAGAAAAAAAAATCTTCTCCAGAACCACTGGGCCGATTGTCTTGAAACTTGGTATGTAGCATTGAGTGATTGACTACTTCAAAGTTTGCAAAAAATAGTTACGCTATATTGACCTTGACATATTTGACGCCAAGGTCAGCTTTGGCTCCTTAGGCTTTTCAATGGCCGGGGAAGTAGGTAAATCAATGAATTTTTCGGAAACGGTTGTGGTCTATGATAAGAGAATAGGTACAAAATGAATGTCTATGAATGCTTATGGTCGAGGTCATTCGGTGACCTTGGCCCAAGGTCACTTGTATTGCAGGTCCATTGTCATTTCGAAATACCACTGGGCCAATTTCATATATTTTTCTCACGCAGCCTTAAGAGCCTGAGGGGACAACAATTCATTCGAATGGTCCAGGTCACATGCCCAAGATGGCTGCCATGCCTAAATATGGTGAAAACCTTAAAAAAACCTTCTTCTTCAGAACCTCTGGGCTGATTTTCTTGAAGACTTAGTGTGTGGCGTTGGGTGAATGAGTACTCCCACATTTGCAAAAAGGATGACCCTAGGTTGACTTTGAACTACTTTATGCCAATGTCAAATTTGGTTCATTTGGCTTTTGTGGATAAGTGGAACAATGCATTTTTTTCGAAAAAGATATTGTTGTCTGTGACAAGAGAAAAGATACAAAATGAATGTCAGTGGATGCTAAAGGTCAAGGTCATTTGACTTGGCACAAGGTCACTTGGATTGCAGGTCCATTGAAATTTCGACATGCCTTTTCTCTGATACCACTGGGCCAATTTCATTTGAATTTTATATGTAGAACACTCTTTGAATGCAAATGGGGGAATTTGTAGCATCAGGTGACTGAGTTCTACCAAACATGCGAAAAATGTCGACCTTGACATATTTTAGGCCATGTTCAAATTGGGTTTGGTTTCTTAGGTTTTTAATTGGGAAAAAAGGGGAAAAAGTGCAGTTTTCAGAAAATATTGTGGTCTCTGACATTAGAAAAAGATACATAATAAATGTCTATGAATGCCAAAGGCAAGATCGTTTGGTGACCTTGACCAAAGGTCACTAGGTTTGCAGGTCCATTGACATTTAAAAAGATATTTTCTCTGAAACCACTGGGCCAATATCTTTTAAATGTGCCGGGGCATAGAATTTCCTGCCATTTACATGTGCGCCCAGTGAATACTCAGATCAGACTGCGCATCCACGCAGTCTGATCAGAGTCTTTGTTGGGCGCTCTAAGGGTAGCTGATGGCCCAGTGCTCCTTCATGCAGCAAGAGAAGTCTCTGGTAAGATTATATGGATGTGCAGTCTGATCTGATTCTTCGCTGGACGCACATATAAATTGTAGGAAATGCCGTGCCCCGTCTCAAATTTTATACACAGCCTTCGAATACTGATGGAATACAACTGTGTTCGTATGGCCCATATCACATAACCAAGATGGCCGCCATGTCCAAATACCGTAAAAACCTGAAGTGTGTGTGTGTGTGTGCGTGTGTGCGCGCGTGCGTGCGTGTGTGTGTGAATTCGGGTTTAACGTCGCTTTCAACAATTTTTCAGTCATATTACGATGGTGTCTGGTTGCGACAGGGAGCTCAATGCTCACTTTTATAGTGCTACCTCACTGAAGTATCATGTCCCAGACACATTACATGATACCACACCTAGTCACATTGTCCTGACACTGGACGACCAGTCCTAGCTCTACCCCGTAAATCTGAGTGCCAAGCGAGGGGCAGCTAGTACCATTTTTAACGACTTTGGTATGTTGCGGCCCGGGATCGAACCCGTGACCTCCCGTTCCCCGGAGCGGACACTACCAACTGAGCTATCGGGGCCGGTACGGATTGTATTGAAACTTAGGATTTAACATTGGGCAACTGAATACTGCCAAGTTTGCAAAAAATAATGACCCTAGATTTTCTTTGATCTTCTTTCCGCAAAAATCATATTTAGTTCTTTAGGCTGCTAAATAAGAAAAGAGTAAAACAATGCATTCTTTTAAACTATTTTGGTATATGGCATGTCTATTCATGCTACAGGTCAAGGTCATTTAGTGTTCTTGGCCCAAGGTCATACTCTTTACATTTGAAAGTACATTTTTCTCCGAAACTACTTGGAAAATTTCATTTAATTTTGCCTTCTGACAATATGTTCGAATGGGCCATCTCATGTCCAAGATGGCCACAATTTTCAAATATGATAAAACCTTAAAAAATCTGCTTCTCCAGAATGCCTTTGCCAACTATCTTAGTGAAACTTGGTATGTACAGTCCAACCTGTCATAGAGGCCATCTCTATTGAGCAAGTAACCTGTCTTAAGCAAGCAGGCATTTCAGTTTTATAAAAAGGTACATACATTAAAATCCACCTGTATTAAGCAAGCACCTGTCTTAAGCAAGCACATTTTGGTTATCCCTTACGTGCCTGCTTAATACAGGTTGGCCTGTAGTATCAAGTGACTGAGTACTACCATGTTTGCAAAACAAATTGTGGTCTGTGACAATAGAATAAGTAAAAAAATAGATGTCTATGAATGCTGAAGGTCAATGTCATTTGTTGACCTTCGCCCGGGGTTACTTGAATTGCCTGTCCAGTGACATTTTTCTCTGAAATCACTGGGCGCTAATTTCGTTTAACTGTAATATGCAGCCTTCTGGCATAGAGGGAACAAAAAAAGCTCAAACGTTTTATGTCACATGATCAAGATAGCCTCAGTGCCAAAATATGGTAGAAACCTTAAAACTCTCCTTTTCCAGAAAAACTTGGCTGATTTCTTTGAAACTTGGTATGTAGCAGCGAGTGTCTGAGACTCTTTACGAAATCAAGCCTATACAAATGCAGTGTAAACTTTTCCGCTGGAAAAATGGAGTTTTTAAGATGAAAAATTGTGATAGTTTTCTTATTTCTGCTCAAAATAGAGATTGTGGGTATCCGTTAGAACCGCCACATCGAGGCAGTTCTAACGAGTACCCACAATCTCAATTTTAGAATAGAAATAGGAAAATAAGGTTAACCCCTGTCAACCCCAGTTTTCCATATAAAAGTGGGGTTCAAGGGGGTCAAAATTATATTGGCGTGTGTTCATGATGGAGTACAACCAAGTGCGAACATGATGACTCCAGGTTGACCTTGACCTGCTTTATCCAAAGTCAAATTTAGTTCATTGAAAAAAAAAGAGAAGAAAACAATGCACTTTAAAATAATTGTGGTCTGTGACATGAGAATAGGTACAAAATAACTGAAACTTAGTATGTAGCTTAAGACGTTTGAGTACAACCAAAGTTCCATCAATGAGCTTAGGTCGACCAGCGAACTTGGCCCAAGCTCATCTTTTTATTTTAAATTTTATATACAGCTGCCTTGGCAATGCATGAATAAAAGTTTGTTCAAATGGTCCATGTCACATGACCAAAATGGCTGCCATGGCCATATATAATAAGTTAATAACTTAAAAAATCTTCTTTTCCAGAACCTCTGGCCATGGTTGATTTTTTAAAACATTGTGTCCAGCTTCAGGTGACAGAGTACTACACTATTTTATAAATGAGGACCCCCGCCCATAGGGGCTTGCAGAAATATATGGGCTGCATGATGCTTCCACGCAGAGCTGAATACGGCCCGCACACTAGTACTGGTAAACCGCTTAGAAGATCTAAGCCTGTCCAGGAACCGTGGTGCGAGGCGGACCGTCCATGCTAATAAACCCTATTGGTTGCATTGGGCGACAGGGCTTGAGATGTCATTTCATCTCAATGTCGGGTAAAAGTCCCACAAAATTGGAAGCAACGTCTCCAAAATGACCTTTACAGTGTTGACGGGGACGTTAAACCTCAAATCAAACAAACAAAACCCCAGGTTGACATTGACCTATTTATCAGTGCAAAAGATCATAGTCACTTAGATTAGAAGACTTACACAAACAGTTGGAAAAGATGTTGGATATGAGTTTTAATCCCTCTTAATGTCAGGTCCTTCATGTTACCTGCCTCAAACCCCGTATTCAAACCAAGTATCTTTTGCATAGTACTCAGCTGGAGAGTGTTACAACAGCTAAATATCTCGGGGTCACAATTTCTGATGACCTAAATTAGAGTTCCCATATCGACAACATAACCAATCAAAGTACTGAAAGTACTAATAGAAGGTGATGGTAGAAAACAGTTTGTATATTGGGCCATTTCATTTCATTATCTTTTTTTTTTTAATTTTTAAAACAGTCAATGGTTATGTATGATTGTAGTAACGCGAGGAGCAGACAAATGAAATGTCAAAAACAAAATTGAACATGTTGTGAATCCCTTCTTGTGTCAATGAGAATAATTCTGGAGACAATTACATACATGTACATAGATTCTAGCAAACAGGATAATTTACTCAACACTCTATACGTGCTAGCAAACGGCTTTCTTACACCAACGGCCATAGGGGCTTGAAGAAATATATGGGCTGCATGATGCTTCCACGCAGAGCTGAATCCGGCCCGCACACTAGTACTGGTAAACCGCTGAGAGGATCTAAGCCTGTCCATGCTAATAAACCCTATTGGTTTCATTGGGCGACAGGGCTTGAGATGCCATTTCATCTCAATGTCGGGTAAAAGTCCCACAAAATTGGAAGCAACGTCTCCAAAATTACCTTTACAGTGCTGACGGGGACGTTAAACCTCAAAACAAACAAACAAAAAATTCTTACACCAATATTCCGGGACACTGGCTGGTTTTTATCTGAGGCTTCGATCACAAGTTTAAAAGTTTGTTGGTTGCTATGTTTTGTCAAGTGTTTGAAAGACGTCCGTCGACACAGTGAAACCTGGATTAAGCAAGAGGACCATAATGGCCCTGGAACGATCACCTGATCCAGTAAGGTGGAGTGGATGGTTTGAGCCATTTTGGTTGAGAGTGACCAAAGGAACATTCCTGTGAAATTATTTCAAAATCAGTCAACCTATTTAGTAGTACGTCACGTGAACAAGTCCGTGAAATGAAGACCCCTCTAAACCCCACTTCATATAGAGAACACTGGAGTTACGGAATGGGGGAGGGGGTATACATTATTTTTTCATATTTCTGCTCAAAGACATAGGTTGTGGGTACTTGTTAGAACCGCCTCATTAAGGCGGTTCTAACGAGCACCACAACCTATGTTTTCATCATTGTTAAAAAAATTTCATCAGAAAAGTAGCCATTTTTGGGATGTTAAAAATGCACTATTTCGCATGGGTGTGTAATCGTAATGAGAAGTCATTTTAAAGCTTGTTTATTGTTCTTTTGATGGCTTTTATGTTCAGTGGAGCGAAACTATTTTGAGCAACTTTGTCAGAGGGTCACCCATGGAACATTCCTTCCAAATTATTTTCTTTCTGCATGAGGATGAAGTCTTTTTAAAGTTCCCTTCTAAAGAGCTGACTTATATGCTACTAGCTGGACATTTTCCGGACATTGAGGGTCATGTCCTACTGCATGGAGATGAATTTGCTCAGCACCACGTGAACAAGTCCGTAAAATGACCCCCCCCACCTCTAAACCCCACTTTATATGGAGAGCACTAGAGTTTACGAGGGTATACATTATGTTTCTTATTTCTGCTCCAAGACATATAGGTTGTGGGTACTCGTTAGAACCGCCTTATGAGGCGGCTCACACGAACACCCTCAACCTATGTTTTGAACATTTATATAAAAAATATCAAGGCTTTTCATCAGAAAACTAGCCGTTTTGGAGATGGGAAAAATGCTCTATGTCACACGGGTGAGTTATTGTAATGGTCTAACTTACAATGCCTGGCTGTGACAATTGGCGGAGGTGGGGGTGTGGTGGGGGGAAGGGGGGGGGTGGTGTTACATGTGGGTTTACGGCGTCCCGCAAACCCCCATGCTGACAAGACAACCGAGCGTGATCTCTGACAGGTGTACGGGCAGCTGTGGGGTAAGGCACAAGAAAGATGTTAGATGAATGACATGAATTATTTACAGTATCTACATACAACACTTACTAACACAAAACATCACAATTTGTTGCTTCTGTAGCCAACTCACGCCGTCCGCTCCGAAGGCAAAACACTGTTCTGTGCTCGGAACGGGTGACGTGAATACCTACAGAAGCAAACAACAAAAACAACAACAAAAACAAAAAAAAAGAACACAAGACGCGACTGGCCAGTTTATAACTTAGGGTGAATCCCCCACTCGCGTGAAACTTCCTCTCGCGAACTAGTAGAACTAGTCCATCAACATAGTTGATACTCCTAGGTTTAGCGATCACGTTTGCCGATCAGGGGTTTAGTGATCGTCCAAATAACCTGCAGGTAAGTTGACCTCTTCCATGGTCTCACATTTGTTTACAACGAACAATGATTTAGAAGATTCTCCTTCTATCCTGGTAGGCGCTGATTACGGCGGTCTGTCCGCCCTTGCTGGACCCTAACGCCTAGCGTCGTACCAGTACCTGCTGCTATGAAGCAGGGAGCAGCAGGTCACACATTGTTATGCCTTTCAATATACTTTCTATTTCCCCGTCACAATGTTGTGTTCACTCTTTACAACTTGACCTGCTGCTAAAGTGTCCGTCTTTTCCAGGGTTCATATATCTATGAATACTACCGGAAAATCATGCCCACTCATATTATCTTGCTCAATTCGTGGCGAGGTGGAGATACCGGCCACAAACAAAGCCAGATAGCAAAAATCGAGTAGACAATGGATTTGCGTTCAAATAGTATATTTCCCATAGGAAAAATTGATGAAACGACCCTATAATCAATGACATGACTCCTGTCAAAACGAACACCCACACAACACGTGACGGGAATAAAAATCACATACGGCACAATTTGGCGGTTGGCGATTTTTAGGCAAATTCTATAGGACTCGGCCTTTTAGCGGCCCCCTGTATTGTAAAAACAGCTCGCTATAAACCACTCATGCATACATCGTATGATATGTGCACGACTTGTTCATGGAGCCGCACAGTTTGCGTACCATATTTCACCTAAAATATTTCACTCGCACCGCCCTACCATATATCTACTAAAATAATTTAGATGTGCATAAGCACCAGAGAGGTTTCCTATTCCATCTCGTAACAAAGGTTTCCCCTTTTGGAGAAAAAACGATCAGAAATGTTTTTTTCTTTGTGTATAGAGATGGAATAGGATGAACCTATCTAAACAAGACAGCTATTTACACAACAACCGTGCGAAGAATTACCTACTAAGGTAGTCTGCCCCCAAATTTTCTTGGCCCCGAATTGCAACAATCCGAAATCTATACGGCTGTAGTTTCATTGCCCAACGCATAATTCGAGGATTGAGAACTTTTGCTGTTTGCATATAAGACAAGGGCTTGTGGTCTGTCTCAAGCAGGAATTCTACTCCGTAAAGATACTTGCGAAATTTCTCAACACCCCAGATAATAGCCAAACATTCCTTCTCTATTACAGAATAGTTTTTCTCACGAGGCAAAAGTTTCTTGCTGGCATAAGCAATGGGTAGTCGTCCTTCCCCTTCAAATTCTTGGAGCAAAACGGCTCCTATACCAACATCAGAAGCGTCCGTCCGGAGTATGAACGGATTCCCATCATGAAAGATAGGAAGACGAAGAATAGGACTAGACGTGAGTCTATTCTTCAGGGTCTGAAAAGCCTTTTCATGATGGTCCTGCCAGTCTGTGATCTTGTTTGGTCTACTTTTCTTAGTTAAATCTGTCAAAGGGGAAGCAATAGATGAGAAATTTGGAATGAAACGGCGGTAGAAACCAGCCAACCCAAGAAATGACTTTATTTGTCTCTTAGTAGAAGGTCGAGGAGCATCCTTTATAGCTTGTATCTTGTCTTCTTGCGGTCTAACTGACTGAGCAGCTACACTGTGACCAAGACATTCGATACTGCTATACCCAATCATACACTTGGAAGGTTTTGCCGTCAACTTGGCTGTCCTAAGTCTATCCAAAACTTCACGTAATGACGTCAAGTGGTCTTTCCAAGTTTCGGTAAAGATCCACATATCATCGACGAAGCTATCAACGTTAGAAAGTTCGGACAGAATCTTTCTCATCAACCTGCAAAATGTTGCTCCTGAGTTTACCAAACCGAAGGGCATAGTTTTGAATTGAAACAAGCCTTTGGGGGTTTCGAGCGCAGTTAGGGGTTTTGCCTTAGACGTCATTTTTACCTGCCAATAACCTTTTGACAAATCTAATTTGCTAAAGTATTTGTGCCCCGACATTCTATTTATAACCTCCTCCATATTTGGCATTGGTTCTGCATCGAACTCCGTCACTTTATTAAGTTTACGGAAGTCAATGCAGAACCGCACCGAACCATCTTTTTTAGGGACAAGTACTACAGGGGATGAATATGGAGATATTGATGGCTCAATAACTCCTAAATCTAACATATCTTGAATTTCCTTTTCCATTACATCCCGTACTTTATATGGTATGGCATAACCTTTTGACCTCACTGGTTCCGTCGTCAGCAACTTTATGTCGTGTTCTATTTGGTCAGTTCGTCCTGGTACACTGGACAGTACGTCCGGGTATTCTTTTATCAACGTCTCTATTTCTTTACGCTGATCCTGCGTTAACATCTCTGAAATATTGACGTCCTTAAACGTCTCTGGTTGCTTTGCAGTAGGAAAAGCGCAATCTTCCAATGAGAATTCGTCAACGTCATCATTTTCAGTTGACGGAGTGGACTCTACAGAAAGCAAGCAATGTGACGTCACATTTTGACGTTCCACATATTGCTTCAGTATGTTAGCGTGATATGTGTTAACATTTCCATTGACGTCAATCTTATAATCCATTCTGTTCACTACCTCAACCACTTCATAAGGACCTTTCCATTGAAGCAATAATTTATTACTGTCTGTCGGTAGTAACAACAGTACTTTGTCGCCGACGTCAAATTTACGCGACCTCGCGCCTTTATCATAATAAGCTTTCTGCTTAATCTGAACCTTCTTTAAATTATCACGCGCTAATTTGCATGTCTGCTCTAACCGTTCCCTAAGCTCAATAACGTATTGATACGTTGAAAGAACTTGCTCATCGCGTACCTCTTCAGCCCATAATTCTCTTAATATTGCCATTGGACCTCTGACGTTACGTCCATATAACAACTCAAAAGGGGAGTATCCTAAAGACTCTTGTGGGACTTCCCTTACCGCAAATAATAAAGCTGGAAGATATTTATCCCAATCTTTTGGACGTTCAGCACACATGCGACGTAACATCTGCTTTAACGTAGCGTGGAAACGCTCTATCAGTCCGTTGCAAATTGGGTGTCTCGGACTACACGTTAACTGTTGAAGAGAAAGAAGTCTGCTGACTTCCTTCATTACCTCAGCAGTAAACTGTGATCCACAATCAGTCAACATTTCATCAGGAATGCCAACCCTACTAAACATTTCAATAAGCGCTTCCGCGACACGTTCCGTCTCAATACTCGGTAAAGCTATCGCCTCTGGATACCTTGTCGCATAATCTATCATGGTTAAAATATACCGAGATTTCCTATCAGATCGAGGCTCAATTGGACCAACTATGTCCACTGCCACCCTCTTAAATGGCGTATCAATCAATGGCATTTTTCCTAGAGGTACTTTAGTGACCCGACCTTTCTGAATAGTTCTCTGACAAATATCACAAGATTTACAAAATCTAGCGACATCACCGCAAATACCGGGCCAGTAAAACTCAGTTACAACTCTATCCAATGTCTTCCTAATACCCATATGTCCAGACATAAGCGTTTCATGAGCCAGTTTCAACACCTTTCCTCGGAAACTTTGAGGGACCACAAGTTGGAAAGAGACTTTGTTACCCTTGGTGAACTCCCTATATGCCAAACCTTTTTTCTCAATAAACCTAGTTTCACCTCGGTTTAAACCACGACTCACAGTCTTGTTCCCAGATACAACCCTTTTCCTGATGTTTTCCAAAGTTGGATCATCAACCTGAGCTTGCTTGAAAGCCTCCTTGTCATCGTTAATGATCTGATCGGGAACCTTAAGTTTTCTGTAAGGCTTCTCATCCTGCCTAGTTTGAGACCTAGTTACAGCCGCAGCTGAGAAATGAGACATATCAGGAAGTTTTGATCCATCAATGTTACCGATAACCAAATCGTACAACGTATCATCCATACACAAAGCTTCAGTTTTCCCAGTGAAAAAAGGACAATCAATGTCAATCATTGCCAAAGGATACCTTTGTGTGGATTCATCAATCAACGTAACATTTGATTCCTTCCCTATTAACTGACTATCCGAAACCAAACTTCTCCGAACGACACAGCCTGTACACCCAGTATCTCTTAATACAACCACCTTTTTATTATTAACCAATCCTTGTGCCGTCGGTAACCTTGCCTTTAAGAAGTAACAGACACCTTCCCTAGTTTCCTTACTAAACTCCTCCCTATCCGAATTCAAAGGATCACCAAACTTATTTTCAAAAATACTTCCAATCTCATCACCTTTCCTAGTTACTTCCGTCTGACAAAAACTAACTTGGTGTGCTGCGCCACGTGGTGTGCTATTATTTTTACCGCGTCCGCGAAAAGACCCTCTAAAATTACCACGACCACGTGTATAACCACGACCTACATTCTGCGTATTCTCATTCTTAACCTGAGAACCTTGAGTCTCTACGCGCGTGTTAAAATTTTCTTTAACACCGCTATCCCCAACTCCAGTTGCTCCTACCTCTGCGCTATACAATTGTTTCCTATCGGGGTTCTTAAAACATTTAATTGTTAAATGCCCCTTACCGCATATGCTACACTTGATATCCGGTCTACCACTCGGTTTGTTCGAGTCAACTTTGTCCTGTTTACCCTGCGCTGCGCCTCTATTATCGCGTTGCCCCTTATTAATGCAACTATATACGCCCCCGCGCGCTTCTGCAAACAAATCTGCCTCCCTAGCCATTTCATCTAAATTACCAAACTGTTTTGGCTTCAGATGTACATACAGTTCTCTATTACATGACTCCAGGAACTGATCCCTTGCCATGAAATCACAGACAGCCGGAAAAGATTTTTCTATCTTTGCCATATTAAGCCATTTTTCTAAATAACTTCTCAGTCTACTACTGAACTGTATGAACGTTTCTGATTTCTCGGGCCTACTATAACGAAACTGCTTCCTAAATCCGCGCTCTGTCATGTCAAAATTCTTTAATAAAGCGTCCTTTAACTTTTCATAGTCCGCCGCATCCTCATTTGACAACCGGTCATATACATCAAGTGCGCGCCCTTTGAGCAATGCACTTAAATACGCGGCCCAAACACTCTTATCCCATTTATTAGCCGTAGCATATTTCTCAAACCTAGATAAATAACTATCCATTTTATCTTTACCCTCTTCAAAATAAGGTAACTTAGGATCCCGGGCATGAGCCACCTTCTCAGCTTTTTGCCTTTCAAATTCTAGCTCGAGCTTCGCTCTCTGCATTTCTAACTGATTCCTTAATTCTTGGTGCTGTAGCTCAAACCCATGTTTTATTTGTTCTAAATGGGCCTCACTAATCTCTTTTGCCTCCCTTTCAGTCTTAATGCGTGCCATTTCAAGTTCATGTACCCTTTCCTTTTCCTTTGCTTCTACTTCTAACTTAGCTAGTTCATGTGCCCTTTCCTTTTCCTTTTCCTCAGACCTTAACCTTTCTAAATCCCTTTGCTCTTGCCTTTCTGCCCGCTCAATATCTTGCTGCTCTTTAACAAAACCTTGTAACTCCTTCCCCTCATAACCTAAGTCCTTTCCCATTTGCATTAAACGCTCCATTATTGATAACGTAAATCTCACGTTACTATCAAAACCACTATAAACTGATCAGTTATGATCAGTGATGACTGAATGGGCTTAACTAAAACGTTAAGATATGTGTTATACGCGTTAATCTAACTAAAACGTTAGTTATTAAAGCACACGAGATTTGAAATGTCAAATGCTTTCAGCAAAGTATGACGTTGCGTACTGGTAGTCTAATATGACGTCATAAACTGACGACGTTTACAGTAAAATGCTACAATCCGAAGTTTTATCACATTACAAAACTCCGATCATAACAAGTCACCATTAATGTTTCTATTACGTCATACCTAACCTCAAGCCACAGCGTAAATATTAACGCTACCGTTATGTCAACGTCAGTAAATTGTTAACGTCACTACGTCAGAACCAAGTGTGGGTAAGATCAATTAGTAGCTCCAATTTAACTTAGTAGAATGTCAGGTAACACAATTAAGTGGGGTCTACTTAAATTTTTCGTTACCAAGAAAAAGTGGGGTTTGCCTTGCCTTCCTGCTCAGAAATTATCGACTTGTCAGTATCCATTCAGTTGAATACATGGGTTTCGCACTTCATCAACGCAGGAAGGAAGATTAAAGTTAATTTCTAAATGTGGCTGTCAATGCATTTTTTTTTTCTAAAGTTGATGATTCAGAGTATCAATGTGCTGTTCCACAGCCGGGAACACCAGCCAGAGATCAAACCCCACTTTTCTGACACCAAATGTTACATGTGGGTTTACGGCGTCCCGCAAACCCCCATGCTGACAAGACAACCGAGCGTGATCTCTGACAGGTGTACGGGCAGCTGTGGGGTAAGGCACAAGAAAGATGTTAGATGAATGACATGAATTATTTACAGTATCTACATACAACACTTACTAACACAAAACATCACAATTTGTTGCTTCTGTAGCCAACTCACGCCGTCCGCTCCGAAGGCAAAACACTGTTCTGTGCTCGGAACGGGTGACGTGAATACCTACAGAAGCAAACAACAAAAACAACAACAAAAACAAAAAAAAAGAAACAACACAAGACGCGACTGGCCAGTTTATAACTTAGGGTGAATCCCCCACTCGCGTGAAACTTCCTCTCGCGAACTAGTAGAACTAGTCCATCAACATAGTTGATACTCCTAGGTTTAGCGATCACGTTTGCCGATCAGGGGTTTAGTGATCGTCCAAATAACCTGCAGGTAAGTTGACCTCTTCCATGGTCTCACATTTGTTTACAACAAACAATGATTTAGAAGATTCTCCTTCTATCCTGGTAGGCGCTGATTACGGCGGTCTGTCCGCCCTTGCTGGACCCTAACGCCTAGCGTCGTACCAGTACCTGCTGCTATGAAGCAGGGAGCAGCAGGTCACACATTGTTATGCCTTTCAATATACTTTCTATTTCCCCGTCACAATGTTGTGTTCACTCTTTACAACTTGACCTGCTGCTAAAGTGTCCGTCTTTTCCAGGGTTCATATATCTATGAATACTACCGGAAAACCATGCCCACTCATATTATCTTGCTCAATTCGTGGCGAGGTGGAGATACCGGCCACAAACAAAGCCAGATAGCAAAAATCGAGTAGACAATGGATTTGCGTTCAAATAGTATATTTCCCATAGGAAAAATTGATGAAACGACCCTATAATCAATGACATGACTCCTGTCAAAACGAACACCCACACAACACGTGACGGGAATAAAAATCACATACGGCACAATCTGGCGGTTGGCGATTTTTAGGCAAATTCTATAGGACTCGGCCTTTTAGCGGCCCCCTGTATTGTAAAAACAGCTCGCTATAAACCACTCATGCATACATCGTATGATATGTGCACGACTTGTTCATGGAGCCGCACAGTTTGCGTACCATATTTCACCTAAAATATTTCACTCGCACCGCCCTACCATATATCTACTAAAATAATTTAGATGTGCATAAGCACCAGAGAGGTTTCCTATTCCATCTCGTAACAGGTGGGGGTGGAAAGAACTGTCATAAAATGCTAGACATATGAGTCACTGGTTCCCTTTGACAATACAGAGCTAACTTGTATGGCACTATCTGGACATATTGTGGACATTGAGAGTCAGGTCCTAGTGCAACAGAGGGAAATGAACGGCTCAGTTTTACTAACTAAGTCACATGGTGACAAAGGGAGGGTGGTTATGTGTCAGTGGTTCCCTTTGACAATACAGAACTGACTTGTATGTCACTGTCTAGGCACCTTGTGGACATTGAGGGTCAGGTCTTAGTGCAGCAGATGGAGATGAACCGGCTCGCGCTAAACCCTATATAAAATCAGTGGGCTCCAGGCAGGTCCAGTTTTGATCCGATTGGGTTATAATTTTGACAATCTTGGTAGAGGGCAACTAGAGGAAGTCTCATTCCAAATATCAAAGACTTGGACCTTCTGGTTTCAGACGAGAAGGCATTTAAAGGTTTTCAGTACGTAAGTCTATGTGAAACCAGCGGGCCCTGAGGCGGGGCCATTTTTAACTCCAGGGCTTTGATTTGAATAATCTTGGTAGAGGTCACCAGCATGAAACTGCTAGCAAAATATCAAAGACCTGTGCCTTGGGTTTTTCAGAGGAACATTTTAAAGGGTTTCCATATATGGCTATGTAAAACCGGTGGAGCCTGGGGCGGGGCAACCTTTGGCCCCAGAGCTATAATTTACACAGCATAGCAGAGGACAACCAGATGAAGCATCATACCAAATATCAAAGACCTTGGCCTTCTGCTTTCAGACAAGAAGATTTTTAAAGGTTTTCAATATATGTCAAAATAAAACCAGTGGGCCCCAGGGCCGGGCCATTTTTTGACCCAAGGGCTATAATTTGAACAATCTTGGTTGAGGTCTGCTAGATGAATCTTCACACCAAATACCAACGACCTTGGCCTTGCGTTTTTTAGCTCGCCTTACGAAAGTAAGGGGGAGCTATTGCCATACCCCCGGGCGTCCGTCGTCAGCGTCAGCGTCGGCGTCGGCGTCGGCGTCCGCATTTGGTTAAAGTTTACCTGCAAGCTCTTATATGTGATGTTTTACAAGTTTATTTTGAATATATAATTAACAATTGGTAAAAAACAATATTTAACATTATCATTTTACTTCATTTTACAGGTTTTTTGGCTTAAATTGGTCTTTTTGAGAAGTTAATATTTTCCTCTGTATTACCTCCCTTGAAATCCTGTGTTAAAGTTTACCTGCAAGCTGCGTGAGTTCAAATCCCGGGGGAGGCATGTATTTTTTTTTTTTTTCTTTTCCTTTTCTTTTTTTTTTTTTTTTTTTTTTTTTAAACATAGCGGGTCTGGGGCTCAAGGTGAAGGTCACTGGCTATTTTTAGAAAAACATGGTAATCACTCTAGCCCCTTCATTTATTGATGGATTTTAATATAACTTTGGTATAATGATATCTCGAGTGACTTTGACTTTCAGGGTCTGGCGCTTAAGGTCAATGTCACTACTTTCAGGGTCACTGGGTCAAGGTCACTGTGTCTATTTTTAGAAAAACATTGTCATCGGGTTTGCACCTTAATTTATTGATGGATTTTAATATAACTTCACACAAATGTTGGGTATGATGATATCTCTAGCAAGTTCAACTTTCAGGGTCTGGGGCTGAAGGTCAAGGTCACTGTGGCTATTTTTCGAAAAAACTTTGTGATCGCTCTAGTGCCTACATTTATAAATGTCTTTTAATATAACTTTACACAAACGTTGGGTTTGATGATATCTCGAGCTCGTTCGACTTTCAGGGTCTGGGGCAGAAGGTCAAGGTCTCTGTGGCTATTTTTAGAAAATCTTTTTCATCGCTCTTGCGCCTTTATTTATGGATGGATTTTAATATAATTTCACACAAATATTGGGTATGATGATATCTCGAGTGACTTTGACTTTCAGGTTCCGGGCTGAAGGTCAAGGTAACTGTGGCTATTTTTAGAAAAACTTTGTGATCGCTCTAGTGCCTACATTTATGAATGGATTTTAATATAACTTTACACAAATGTTGGGTATGATGATATCTCGAGCGAGTTCGACTTTCAGGGTCTTGGGCTGAAGGTCAAGGTCACTGTGGCTCTTTTTTGATAACTTGCCCTCCTCCATCTTAGGCCCCCAAAGGCGAGCTATGTTGTCTTCTGACAACTCTTGTTAAAGATTTTCCCTATATATCCCAATCTAAGACAAAGGGCACCCCGTGGAGGGGGTGGGGTGGATTTTGGCACAAGGACAATAATTTGAAAAGCTTGATATAGGTCCACAAGACGAAGCTACATACCAAATATCAAATATCTGAGATCTGAGGCTTATGGTTTCAGACAAGAAGATTTTTGAAGATTTTCCCTTGAGATGTCTATGTAAAACCAGTAGGCTACAGGGAGGGGGCATTTTTGGTCACTGGGCTATAATTCTAATAGAGGTCCACTAGACGCAGCTTCATATCAAATATCAAATACCTCAGCCTCCTGGTTTCTGACAAGATTTTCAAAGGGTTTCCCTATATAAGTCAATGTAAACCCAAAGGACCTAAGGGCGGGGGCATTTTTGGCCCCAGGGCTATAATTTGAAGTCGGAAAGTCCATTGGTCTCATATTGTGGTGAGGTTTTAAATGCCATTTCATCACAATGTTAGGAAATTCGGAGCACGTCTATACAGTTTTGTTTATTTGTTTGATTTGAGGTTTAACGCCCCGTCAGCACTTAATATGTCATTTTGGAGACGTCGCTTCCAATTTTGTCGGACTTTTACCCGACATTGAGATGAAATGGTAACTCGGCCTCTGCCACACAATGCAACCAATAGAGTTTATATGCATGGGTGGTCCAACTCGCACCACTTTTCCTGGGCAGGCTTAGAATCGGAACCTTTAAGCTGTCTACCAGTACTCATGTTCTGTCGATTTCAGCTCTGCGTGGAAGCATCATGCCGCCCAGTCTGTTTCCTCAAGCCCCGGTGGGCGGGGCCGATATACAGTCTTGACAGGGAAGTTAAACGCCAAATCAAACAAATCAAATACACCTCAGTAAAAAAAGGGGAATATTCAGATAAGTAAGGCAAGGAAACAAAATCTGATATTTTCTGACCTCGGCTCAAAAAAAAAAAAAAAAAAAAAAAACACACACAAAAAAAACAAGCACCCACCGCCCGGAATAAATATGTATTACCCCGTACTATAAACGTTAAGATTAAGGAGTTTAAGTTCCGCCCCGCCCATCGGGGCTTGAAGAAATAGATGGGCTGCATGATGCTTCCACGCAGAACTGAAACCGTCCGCACACTAGTACTGGTAAACCGCTTAGAGGATCTAAGCCTGTCCAGGAACCGCGGGCCGAGGCGGACCGTCCGTGATTATAAAGCCTATTGGTTTCATTTGGCGACAGGGCTTGAGATGTCATTTTATCTCAATGTCGGGTAAAAGTCACACACAATTGCAAGCAACGTCTCCAAAATGACCTATACAGTGTTGACGGGGACGTTAAACCTAAAATCAAACAAATATAAAGTTTAAGTTATAAAGTCATAATTTCCTGATGGTTCACAGAAATATATCCATGCAACAGTGAATCGGCCCCGCCCATCGGGGCTTGAAGACATATATGGGCTGCATGATGCTACCACGCAGAGCTGAATCCGACCCGCACACGAGTACTGGTAAACCGCTTAGAGGATCTATGCCTGCCCAAGCAAAGTGGTGCGCACGTGTCGGACCGTCCATGCTTATAAACCCTATTGGTTTCATTGGGCGAAAGGGCTGGAGATGCCATTTCATCTCACTGTCGGGTAAAAGTCCCACAAAAATTGGAAGCAACGTCTCCAAAATAACCCTTACAGTGTTGACGGGGACGTTAAATCTCAAATAAAACAAATGCAACAGTAAAAGGTAACTTCGCTCTATCCGCCCCGCCCATAGGGGCTTGTATAAATATATGGGCTGCATGATGCTTCCACGCAGAGCTGAATCCGGCCCACACACTAGTACTGGTAAACCGCTAAGAGGATCTTAGTCTGTCCAGGAACCGCGGTGCGAGGCGGACCGTCCATGCTAATAAACCCTATTGGTTTCATTGGGCGACAGGGCTTGAGACGTCATTTCATCTCAATGTCGGGTAAAAGTCGCACAAAATTAGAAGCAACGTCTCCAAAATGCACTTTACAGTGTTGACGGGGACGTTAAACCTCAAATCAAACAAACAAACAAAACGTCGCTCTATTTGTAGTAAAGCAAGTCGTAGTATTCCATTCATACTGTCAACTCATTCATTGAATTATTAATCCGCGATCTAGATTTTGAGCGAGTTCAATTGACGTACTAGAGTTAACAAGAGTTGTCTTGCTCCAACACGCGCCGTGTATGAATTGGGGGGGGGGGGGGGGGACTCGCTCTTAATAACTAGGCCAGGTCAGCTGCGAAACGAGACCTATTTCAAACAAGTTGGCTTCTTTAAAAAGAATCCAAAGGAAAGGTCTGCTGCAGTCTAGTCAGCAGAATGAACAGAGCATTATCACAATAGTAATGATAATACTAATAAACATAGAAATAATAATAAACGTGCGTAATGTTTGTCTTTTGCAAACATGACCAACCCTTAACTATTCGCTTTAGAACCTTAAAATCAAGAATGATCAAATACCACTGTCATTTGGTGAATCGCTTTTATTTTTCAATAGCAGTCATACTTAAAACTAAGATGAGAAATTCTAAAATGGTATAATTTGCATTTCCTGTTTTTAAACTTCGTTTTAGCTGAGACCTCAAAACAAATGAGTGGTAGAATTGGCAACTACACCAATAACTGTCATACGTCTTTCCAGCGAAAGGCAAGGAAAAAAATAGAGAAAGTGGCCACGGGGTCATGGATACCATCGGCAGATGCAACCATGTATTGCAAAGCACAATTTTTAAGTTTAAGACCTTGATAGTAAGTTTTTGATCTTGATCTGCTGACAGCAGTATCTTTTCTGCACCCATAAAAGTGTCTACATATCAAACCTAAACGTAGGTTGAAAACCACAACAATACAAAAACTTTAACTCGACTATCTCAATCAAAGTTAAAAGTGTGCGAACTTGGCAGCGGAAGTCACATCAGTGTTACTGTACTTTGTCAGCTGTCAAGTAATACCACATATCAACTGCCAATAACATAAAAGATATGGATCAAATGTTTTACATAAACAAGTAACATGAATATTACGTAAAGTTCTGTCATTGTTACCTTTACCTTCTGTGTCTGCTGATAATTATAATATATCATACAAAACCCCAATCAACACGATGAATGCCAAAACCATACAATGACCATTCAATTTATACGACCACGACCTTCTGTCAGCAGCAGCAGCAGCAGCAGCAGCCACATAACTGGAACAATACTCTATACGTGTCTATTTAAAAGTAATACCCGTTAGGCATTGTAAGTTAACACTGCAAAGTTTAAAGGAAAAAAATAAATCTGGAAATTACCAATATCGCTATATTTTCTACTTACTGGCGCTAGCCAAACCCGGGCACTTGACCCAGGAGTGTGACCGACTCATGTTTAAGGCAATGCCAAAGAAACACGATATACCAAATAAAATGTATTAGACAAGTGATTAGCAAGATATTAGAATTAAAGCAAAACTTTGAAGTTAAGTGTTGACGGACGTCCACGCGTTGTCACCAAACAGTCAATATGTGACTTTCCGTAGACAGGACAGATCGTTATGTGTCACGTTTTTGTGTGGCAGCCACTTAAAAAGCTATTTGTTCTCATGAAATGAGCTTTAAATTGATAGAATGTATGACGGAAAAAAACTATAAGTGACTGTTTCGCAATAATTCCATAGAAACCAGTTAACAATCATTTCTTGGGCCAAGACAGACAGAAGGACAAACAGATGGAAGAAAAATAGACACAGGACGAAAACTACATACAGCTCAACATTCTTCTCATGCCGGGGTGAATTATCAAAATATTCCTAGCGGTTTGATAATTATATGTCCATCATCAGCTGGTGAAAAATTTGCCTCGGCGAGGCTATTTATATAAAAAAATATTGCATTATACAAATTGGTTAGGTCATGCCAATATACATCTTCATGCGGAGAGGCTATCGATATAAAAAAAATTCGCATTAAACAATAAAATTAATAAGATCTTATCAATATATATCTACCTGCAAAAACTTATCAAAATAGTTCTTGCGGGTTGAAAGTTTTAACGTCTGTGTCAGCTTGTGAAATTTTGCCTCGGCGAGGCGAATTATAAAGATATCAGCCTTTAGACAAACTTATTTGTTTGGTCTTGTCAATCTCTCTGCATGCCAAAACTTAACAAAACTAGAATCGCGCAGTCGATGGCACGCCATCGCATATCCCACCGCCACTACATAATCTACTCATCATGCCGTTCGCTTTGATATGTTACACGACCATGTTCTGGAAATTTTGATTTTTGAACCCCGCGGGCCCCAACCCCTGGGTCCACCCCTTGGGGTGTGATCGAAATTCCGAAAGTGTCATGCACAGACCTATCAGTTCCCAAAGTTTCAAATTTCTATCTATACCCGTCTAGGAGGAGTTATCCGGTAAGACGGACGGACGGACAGACAGACAGACGTACGGACGGACGGACGAACGGTCTACGAATACAATTACAATAGCCCCACTTTTTCTTTGAAAAGCGTGGGGATAATAATCCTACTGTTGCCTTGGCCAGGCTTCTTGTGAAGAAATCAGGCATTATGATGAGGCCTAATTGACAGAAACTGGCTAGTCTGGCACAGAAAACATGTACATTCCATAATTTCCAGTTCTGTGGTGTATTCCTTGCTTCGAAAGGATAACCCTTTCAAGAACATATTAGACGGTCTTGTCAATATACATCTGTTTGCCAAATCTTATCAAAATAAAACTTATATACCTGCAATCAGTTTGTGAATATTTTGCCTTGGCAATGCCATTTATATAAAGACATCAGGAATTAAACAGCATTGTTGACTATCTTATCAATATCTGTTTGCCGAAAAAAATGTATAAAATATCTCTAACGGTTTGAAATTTATACGGCGGTGCAAGTTAGTGGAAAATTGCCTCGGTGAGGCTATTTATAAAGAAATCAAGCATTAGACAATCTCACTGGTAAGGTCTTGTCAATATGTATCTGCATTCAGTTTCTGAAAATGTTGCCTCGGCTAGGCCAGAAATCTGGAATTAGACTGCTGGTGTTGCTGCTTGACGTAGTCTTCTTGGTTCTGGCTGGGGGCTGGACTGCGCAGATCCTACGTCAAACGACAGTGACACTCTGGTGCTGAAGGCATGTGGTCACCTCAGGAATCCCATGAAGTCGGCGTGACTTCAAGAAAGCCACAAGTGGCTCTGGAAGTACTCTTTCATAAATCCAGACATGTTGTGCTATAGATCTGGACTAGCTGCTCAAGAGCTGAACAGAGAATAATGATGATGATGGCACTGCTACGTTCGTTCGTTCAAGCTAAGGCATTTTACGTCTGCCAGGGTCGAGCGGACAGAACTCCATAGCTCCACAGCGAGACGTAAGTTATGTGCTTCTGGGCTGCGAATCGCGGCAGTCTGTCCAACAAGAGTTAATCGCGTTGGACTGACTGTGCCCTACCGAGTAAAGTGAAGCACTGCCAGTTTTAGAAATTTTGAATGCCAGTCTAAATTGAGACAAAAATGTAGAGTAATCAGTGACAAATCGGTTGCAGATCGCGATTTCTCTACTGTGCTCGAGACCAGAAAGTAGGCCAACGGTGCTCTATTTTGGGGCCGCGCGATTTTGGCCATCGGACTTAGGCTGCAAATGAAGCATGCTTTTGCAAGTTTCCATACAGAAACAAGCGGCTAGTGGTCCAGGAAGAAGACTTGTCGCAAAACAGAAATGGAGGCAATGATCTGGAATCGATACCATTCTCAGCTCCAAGTCCTGGCAGGATGAGTGTGCAATGATCAAGATGTTGGTGCAAACTCTCAGCATCTCCTACCGGCTTGGTAATGCAGAAGTGCTGCTTGTAGAACCACCAAGTTCCTGGGACGAACTCGTCGATCCCCGCATCCGATGACCTCGACCCGTACAAAATGCCGTTCTCTAAATGTGACTGTGGCCTAACGGATACACTCAGTGCAACACACTATACCATGCCTAGGCGCCCTCATCATTAGCTTAGATACGAGCATTTATCAACAACTTTGGTCTGCCTGAGCAATCAAAGTACTTGTTACTATTATTTCGAGTAGTGGTTTTCAGTTACTGGATATCAGTATGTTACATGTATCTGCACTGAAGTTGGGATTACAGGGGTTATATTAGTTTTGTTATTGAACGTTGATTTATATAATCAAGTTTCTATGTCATTACATTTCTACTTCCGGTACTGGTCCGCGTTATTCCACTTCCGCTGTTCGTTCGCTGCATAAAATAGTCCAAAGGAACTCTTGAAAACTAATTTTGCAGGCATGAAACGCCTTTCAAAATATTTCATTTTTCGAAACTTTATACGGATTGAGTATAAATTGGCACAAAAAGACATATTCTGAACAGAAAACAATACTCTAGGACTATTTTCCTACGCGCTATCCGATGATATTTTGTTTTACTCTTTCATCCCTGAGTTTCTGAACAGGACTCTTCTCGCTTTAAATATATACTTATAGAAAGGGATTTCTGATTAGTTCACTGACATGATGGCAGTTAAACAGTGTATATGTAGATTCTGGCGAGACGTGCTAGCTACGTGCCGTCTTATCAGGATCTATAAGTATTGCATAGATACAGTGCATTTCTACCTCAGCGTCTGCACCGGTCTACAGGGTTAAAAGGGTTAGCTCGCTTGTCTGTGTTTATCAGTGACCGACTAAACAACCCATATCTGACCGACACCAAACACAGTTATTCACCTGCTAACGAGAGTTCTAATTACAAAACGTGTTGTAAGCTGTGAGTTTTGCATCAAGTTCCGTACTTTTAGCAAATAGTGAAGACACCGATCAGACGCTACATTCTGTGGCCTCTAATCTGTCTTAAATGTTTTCGAATGTCCCATTATTGAAACAATTGGCATTTATGGGTTAATGTTTTTTTTTTTTTTAATTCGCCTTGGGTTGTCGAAGTTCGCTAAATGCGGCGTCTGATCAGGGTTATAATCAAATGGTTTAAACATGATTTTTTTTTTCATCCAAGTTATTCTCCTTTTTATGTTCCAATGCCCGAAGGAACATAGCTCCAAGCGGCTGCATCGTCGTATCAACGCAACGTTGATGCGACATTGCTAAGACGTAATGTGCCCGCTAGGAGAACTTGTCTGTAAGATTATTATTAGCAGATGGGACAAGCACAGGATGTATTGAACTAATTTAGAAACCATGAAGAAATTTGCAGACACGTTTATCTTTCTTTCTGGTAGGGTGACAATCTGGACCAAAAAAATGGGAACCCATACCCCCCCCCCCCCCGTATAACAAGACAAGTCATATACCAAAATGTTCGTCAGGATCCGTAGTATCTGAAACTGCCGGCATAAATTGGCATAAATGATGGCGAGCTGAGAAATCCAAGATGGCTTCCAAGATGGCCGCCATAGCTGTAAATTCCAGTTTTTCGTAAAATTTGAATATAAATGCCGCAAATCATCTTACAAACTTATTTTAATTTATTTTTCTGGTGTAGAAAGAAGATTTGTGTTAGAATATAGATCAACTTTTTAGGTTTGACTTGAAAACCGTTGAAAAAAATGATATTTTATTGTTTTTGTGTCTAGTTTCATAGGTGGTACATAAAAGAAATTCTGATGTTTCAAAATTTTAACAGTTTTTACATATCTATTGTTTTATTTTAACTAAGACACTATTCTAAAATACATTTAACACTATTCTAATATACATTTATGGTTTGTTATGACTTTTTTACCATCAATTTAGCCCCAGGATTACCCCACCCACTCAGTTTACCAGTAAAATCCATTCACATAAATGCTAACAAACAAGGGATTTGTAGGTGTGTGCTTCATTTTAGACAATTAAGTAGTAGAGGACATTCACAATAATGCTTAGTTCTGTTTTCATATCGTCTCAAAAACATGCCCATATGTTTTTGACCCCCTTGAACCTCACTTTGTTTTATAGAAAACTAGGGTTTTCAGGGGTAAGCATTATTTTTCGAATTTATGCTTAAGGACATAGTTTGTGGTGTTTGACAGCATCGCCACATTGAGAGGGTTCTAAAGAGTCCCCACAATCTATGTTTTGAACAGAAATAAGAAAAATATCATTATTATCTGGATTTTTTTTTTTTTTTTTTTTTTTTTGGGGGGGGGGGGGATTGGGGGTGGGTGAAGAGATGGTAGTAAAATCTTCAAATGGATTTGAATTATGCGTGTTTTCGTAATGTTATGTATTTAGCCATTTGAAACACCACCTCTTTATAATACTGTTTTCTGAATCCAAGCATAAACCTCTTAGTTAAACAGTGTTATATCCAAGAAAAAGGTAGAATAGTGTAAAAGAAGTCCCTTTACATGTTTTTTTGTCATTTTTTTCTATGCAAATAGTTAGGGGTTTGGGCTTTGAACAGTGTTATATAAAAATGTGTTATAAAACGATTGTGCTGTACTAATAGGCCATATCAGACTCCAAGTACATGATTTAAAACTGGCATAGTCCTCGGTATAAACATGAGCTAGTATTGTAAACAAGTTCTTACAAATGTTAGTTTTTGTTTGTTTGTTTGTTTGAATGGGGTTTAACATCCCCGTCGACATTATTAAAGTCATTTTGGAGACGTTGCTTCCAATTTTGTGGAACTTTTATCCGACATTGAGATGGAATGACATCTCAATCCCTACCACCAAATGAAACCAGAAGGCTTATATGCATTGGACGATCTGACACACACCGCTTTGCCAGGGCAGGCTTAGTCCTTCTTAAAAGCGGTTTACCAGTACTCGTGTGTGGTCAGATTCAGCTCTTCGTGGAAGCACCATGCAGTCCAATCTATTTCTGCATGCCCCGATGGGCGGGGGCGACTTACAAATGTTAGTTTGCTTGTTTGTATTGGGGTTTAATGGCCAAGTCTACACTATTTAGGTCATTTTTGAGCTTGTCAGTTTACTTATCCACACTTTTCCTGTGCAGGCTTATACGTAAGTGATTAACCAGAACAGTGCACATTCTTTCGCCAGAAACTGAAACTACCCTTCTTGAATCAGCAGAAAGGAGAGAATGACCGTTGAAAGGATTTCATGATTAATCTCCACGAAAGAATGTTGACGACCCCAGCAGGTATCGAACCCGCGTCCTCCTGATCACCATTTGGGCGCTTACAAATGTAAGACCTATTCAAACATGCTTTACTACTTGCAAGCTTGAGTACATGGTTGTACTTTGTATGAGCAAATGCAGTCATCACTATAATGATCAGGCTATTTACAACCATATTAGTTAAAAGAGAGAGGCTGCTTGCATCTGTGTTATGAGCTGTGGGATGAATAACCCAGTTTCAGGATCAACCCTAGGTTTATAGGGCTAGGCAAATTAATCTTAGATTTTATAGCTCCCCATCAAATCAGTAGCTGATATGTACACCTGTACAAATGGAGCAAAAAACTATTAGTTGGTGGTAGATTACTAGGTCTAACTCCGGATTTTTGGAGCACAATTGTTGTCTAATGTGTTTGGCTGAACAGCAAACCTACAGAAAAATTGCTGCTGCCTTAACTGGCCCTGAGACATTTGACTTAATACCAAGATCTGAAATCTCTTGAAGCTTGAAGTCT
This sequence comes from Lucinisca nassula, assembly GCA_963580285.1. Taxonomy (NCBI): domain Eukaryota; kingdom Metazoa; phylum Mollusca; class Bivalvia; order Lucinida; family Lucinidae; genus Lucinisca; species Lucinisca nassula. Next base: position 72,300,154 of record OY757017.1, on the reverse strand, counting down.
GATTTAGGCATTCTTCTTGCCTATACTATGTAAAAAAGAGCAGGTATCACATCCTGTAAGGCAATACAGACAGCATAATTGCCCTTTCATCTTGCTCTAGCTTCCTGAAAACAGTGTGAACTGGAATACCTGAAACTGAAACCAATACAGCTTATAAGCATGGACGGTCCGACTCACACCGCTTTGCCTGGACAGGCTTAGATCCTCTAAGGGGTTTACTAATGACCATGTGCCGTCGGTTTCAGCTCTGCGTGGAAGCATAATGCACCTGATGGGCGGTGGGTGGGGGGAGGGGGTGGGGGCGAAGACATTTTGACAATATAGCTACTGGAGATGAAGTTCCTCAAGAGATAAGAGATATGATAAGAAGTTTGATAAGTTGCCATAAAATGGGTCAAAATCCATTTGAGTCATTCATGCAGGAAAGGCTCATACCCATAGCTAGTTAGGCAGTCCAAAGAACAGTCTTATGAGCCTTTGCCTGGGTCAAAACTCCAGACTATGAGTGATATCAGGTCAATGGCACAGGTGTCTGGGGAAACCAGTCTGAGGAACTGACTGCCACCGGTGAAGAGATATATGCTCTCTATACATCAATTCATTCATTCAAGGTCTTGTCTTTCAAAAATGCTCATGATTACGCGAGTTTGTTTACAGAAGAAGAATGTATGATGTCTACCAATAACTCGGATTTCCTTGAAAAACTAGAAAGACTTGCTGGTAGTATAGTATTTGACGGGATGTCTGTACTTAAAATGTTGCAGCATTCATCATGTCTCAAACTGACATATCAACAGATGGCTGCTATGTTTTGGTCTTACAGTCTTTTTACCATTATTTGTGTAGCTACCATTCACGTCGGTTTTGACAGGAATGAGGAAAACAGTCTCAAATCACAGACCCAACAAAAGTGTGGAAAGAATGTTTCTTCACACGTGCCTGTGTCTACGAGGAAAAATATAGTAACTGGTGATTGATAGATACTTTCAAACAGTAAAAGCAAGAACTTTACACTAGATACCTTACTGAAAATTGTCATGAGCTTCTTAAGAAGAATGCTACTGTTGTTGGTGCAGGTTGACTTGAGAACAAGGCTCTGAAGTTTCCGCTGATGGAGCGGTGGTGCAGTGGCAAAGCATCGGATTTGAGATCGAGAGGTAGCCGGTTCGATCCCCGCAAGCGCCATGTGTTGTTTCCTTGAGCAAGGAACTTTATCCACATTGCTTAGTACTGGTTCCTGTCCAGGAAAAGAGGGCCACATGGAAGATTAGTACTAGTACTAAATGTGTTATCCTCTATAAATAAGGTCGATTATTATTATTATTATTATTATTATTATTATTATCATGTTGTTCCTGTTCAGCATGAACTTTATTCCAACCGTGAAGAAGCTGATACTAGAATGATTTGCAACTAGCCGTTACAGGTTCTCTTGTTGTCAGTTCTGATACCGATGTTTTCTTTCTACTTGTGCATCACTTTAACCTACTTTATGCTGATGACAGGCAGAAAAGGTATTCATGCTGACAGCACCAGGTATATTCCAGTTCACACTGTTTTCAGGAAGCTAGAGCCAGATAAGAGGGCAATTATGCTGTCTGTATTGCCTTATGGGTTGTGATACCTGCTCTTCTTTACATAATACAGGCAAGAAGAAGGCAATTCATGTTCTGCCTAAACCCATCTTCTTTCTTATGAATGTTTTCATTGCTCTTAAAGGAACTCATTTTTGATTTTTATTTGCCTTCACTGCAGCTGGTGTTGTGCCGTGTGGCGGCCGTAAAACGTCTCCCCGTACATCAACCATAGTGCAGTTTATATTTTACTTTTGGTCCTTTGAGATCAGCGTGAATATTCTGAGAAATCAGAAATAAATTATTGGTTTAGACTCATATTCTAGACAGGTGTTTAATTATTTGGACCCCATTGTGATTTATATCAGTCTTTGTATCGACTGCCTATTCGAAATTCGCAAAATTGCAGTATGTTTCCTCTGGCTTTCTTTGCCGGATCATTACAGGGTCACTGATGAGGCTTTATTAGCCGAAACTACGTAGTATGACCCATCTTCTTTCTTATGAATGTTTTCATTGCTCTTAAAGGAATTCATTTTTGATTTTTATTTCCAGCTTCATGAGATTTCAGATCTTGGGACTGAGTCAAATGTCTCAGGGCTACTTAAAGCAGTAGCAATTTCTTTTTAGTGCACATGTGTGCATATCAGCTACCGATTTGATGGGGAGCTTCAAAATCTAAGATTAATTTGCCTAGCCCAGTAGACCTAGGGTATACAGAGTAAACCTCTTAGAGATTCTACGCATGCCCAGGAAATGTGGTGCAAGTTGGACCATCCTTGCATATAAAACTTTTTGGTTTAAATGTGTGGCGGGGCTTGAGATGTCATTTCATCTCAATGTCGGGGAAGGTCCCACAAAAAATTGGAAGCAATGTCACCAAAATGCAAAATGACTGATACAGTGTTGACGGGGGACGTTGTACCTCAAATCAAACAAAATATAACCTAATTGCATTGCATATCCACTTTATAACACGTTTTTATAACACAGTTTTGGATATAACACTTTATAACCCACAAAATCTAGCCAGTTACACAGCAAAAATGACAATGAAAGTCATTTTGGATCAATTTGATAAACACTATTTTGCTATTTTGTTTGGATATAGCACTGCTTAATTAAGACGGTCAATGCTCAGATCCGGAAAACAGTGTTATAAAGAGGTGGTGTTTCCTAATGGCTGATCATATAATATTGTATGAAAACAGAACTAAGCAGTAGTTTCAATGCCCTCTTCTACTTGCTGTGTAAAATGAAATCCTCACCTGCAAATCCCTTGAGTGTGAGTATTATTTGAATGAATTGTACTGGTAAACTGAGTGGGTGGGGTAATCCTGGGGCTAAATTGATGGTAAAAAAAAGTCATAACAAACCGTAAATGTACATGGGAATAGTGTTAAATGTATTTTAGAATAGTGTCTTAGTTAAAATAAAACAATAGATAAATAAAAACTGTTAAAAATTTTGAAACATCAGTATCGCCTTTATGTACCATCTATGAAACTAGACACAAAAACGATGAAATGTCTTTTATTTTCCCGGTTTTCCAGTCAAACCTAAGATGTTGATCAATATTCTAGCACAAATCGTCTTTCTATACCAGAAAAATAAATTAAAATAAGTTTGTAAGATGATTTGTGACAATATTATGTGAATGAATTTTACAGGTAGACTGAGTGGGTGGGGTAATCCTGTGGCTAAATTGATGGTAAAAAAGGCATAACCAACCATAAATGTATTTTAGAATAGTGTTAAATGTATTTTAGAATAGTGTCTTAGTTAAAATAAAATAATAGATAAATAAAAACTGTTAAAATTTTGAAACATCAGAATTTCTTTTATGTACCACCTATGAAACTAGACACAAAAACGATGAAATGTCTTTTATTTCACCAGTTTTCAAGTCAAACCTAAAATGTTGATCAATATTCTAGCACAAATCGTCTTTCTATACCAGAAAAATAAATTAAAATAAGTTTGTAAGATGATTTGTGGCAATATTGTGTGAATGAATTTTACTGGTAAAATGAGTGGGTGGGGTAATCCTGGGGCTAAATTGATGGTAAAAAAGTCATAACCAACCATAAATGTATTTTAGAATAGTGTTAAATGTATTTTAGAATAGTGTCTTAGTTAAAATAAAACAATAGATATGTAAAAACTGTTTAAATTTTGAAACATCAGAATATCTTTTATGTACCGCCTATGAAACTAGACACAAAAACAATAAAATATCATTTTTTTCACCGGTTTTCAAGTCAAACCTAAAAAGTTGATCTATATTCTAGCACAAATCTTCTTTCTACACCAGAAAAATAAATTAAAATAAGTTTGTAAGATGATTTGTGGTATTTATATTCATATTTTACGAAAAACTGGAGTTTACAGCTATGGCGGCCATCTTGGACGCCATCTTGGATTTCTCAGCTCGCCATCATTTATGCCAATTTATGCCGGCAGTTTCAGATACTACAGATGCTGACGAACATTTTGGTATATGACATGTTTTGTTATACGGGGGGTATGGGTAACTACCAGAAATAGTGGACTTTTTGGCCCATTGTCACCCTACCATTCTTTCTTTCTTCCTTTTTTTCCTTCGTGGGGGTAGTTTGGTGAGGCACAGGTCATGTGTAACTTGTATCACTCGGGAGTCGAGCTGATACTGACTTACATTTGTGCAAAGCCTGCAAAGCAGCAGGTAACGGTAGATGGTGAGTGTTGAAATTTCTTCTGTTTCTACACTTTCATTCACTCTGTTCCTCACTTTCATCTCCTCTGCTATCTCTTCTATCTCTTATCCCCCCCCCCCCCCCCCCCCCCCACCTTTCTCTTGACGAAGACAACATGATCCACAAGGGTTGACCTGTCGCTAAACTCAAAACAATCGATGAATCATTTTTATTTTCTTCGTCGATTTTTTAACCCTCACAAAATGTCAAGATAACAGCTTGATCTACGACTGGCATTGTTATCACAATAATTATTTCTCATAAATCAACTTTTCTCAGTACTTTCAGTACTTAGATTTTTGTTATAAAACGTAGGTCGTGTTACGCGTTTCAACGACGCTAACAAGGAACAATATATACGTATATTGGATCCGTGCCACCTATAAGAAAGATTAGTTATTCCCAGCGGGAACATGACGTCTATGCAACGCCGTGCCAACGTCAATGCAACGTCATGCCAGTAAAACTGATTATACTGACACAGAAACTGTAGTGACTTTCAGCCTCAGCAATTGATTCCCAAGGTTGATAAAACACCTTTTCTTGTCGGAGAAGAGGCAGCTGATTACTTTCCTTTCCGTTGCATTCTCACTGTATATCAAAAATTTTGGTTTGCCCTTCCTGTTGGTGCCATTGGTATTATGTTTTCTGTGACATCGCCCTTTCTGGCCATCTTCATTAGTATATACCGGCCCCCGATAGTTCAGTGGTAGAGCGTCTGCTTCGGGAATGGTATGTCGCGGGTTCGATCCCGACCGCGCCATACCAAAGGCGTAAAAATAGTACTAGGAGCACCCTTGGCTGACGCTCACATTATCAGGGTTAGTCCTAGGAAGATAAATGAAGGCAGGTACGTATTTGTTAAAGGATACTTTGTCGCAATAAAAGCTTATGCTATTTGTTTAGGATATGCGACGTTAAATAAAGCTCCTTTATCTTAATCTTTATATTTATTTCGCTTTTTGTCAGTTCAAATATATTGTAAATCAGCGTCACGCATACGAAAAGGACGTTGCCAGACGGTTCAACAATTTGCGGAAGCTGGAATAAAGATACATTCAATTACAGATATGTTGTGCCGCTTGCTAGCGTAAGGCAAGCTTTTTGTGAAACCTCATACTTGTAAATGGTAACTTTCATTTATGGTCATTTCGCCAAATAGACACACTACATAGACAACTGAAGTATCCCTGCATATTTTTGACTGGTTCACATTGTTTTTTTCACGTTGAATATGATTGCAAATAGCAAATTATAGCGAGAAGTCTGCACTGGAGCGAAAATGCTTCAAATTTCACATAAACACTGTGGAAGGACCTTTCCAATCTAGATCCATTTTATGACATTTAACTTTGAATTTCATTGTTTGTGTATTTAGCATCCACAGTTTATTTTCAATCTGCATATTATTTTCACATATCAAATGATACAGGCGCGTCTCTTCACTGATTTATGAGGACCTATTTTTCTTGAAAAAGAGGAGTGATGCGGTATCAAGGGAATTCTTTGGAGTGATGCCATAAGAAGGTAAGACCTGAAAGGTCATCACCTTCTAAAAAGGCAAACAGACACTTTGATTCTTGAATAGAAACATTCGGGTCCATAACAAGGATCTGTAATCAGTAGCTTACAAGACTTCACTTAGGCCGCAGCTATAGAGTATGCGTCCACTGTATGGTCCCCCCACACTGCCCTGATATATACAAAGTGGAAGCAGTCTAAAGAAGGGTTTCCAGGTGGGTAACAGGTGATTATAGCCATTCTTTCAGCGTTACAGCTATGCTGAAGGGCCTTAACTGGCGCCCCCTTAAACAACGCCTTATTGACAGTCGTCTAGTTATGATGTACAAGATCACACATGATCTTCTTCCCATTCCCGCACCTGAGTACCTTATCCGCAATACCAAGATATCATAATCACTCCTTTGCATACTTGGCCCCCGCCCATCGGGGCTTGAAGAAATAGATGGGTTGCATGATGCTTCCACGCAGTGCTGAACCCGCAACGTCTCCAAAATGACCTATACAGTGTTGACGGGAACGTTTAACCTCAAATCAAACAAACAAAAAAAAAACTCCTTTGCATACAGACATATCTTCACCCAGACATGACCATTATCCACTGGAATGCACTTCCCAAACACATAATTATTCTTCCCACCCTGGCGCAGTTCAGCAATGCTGTTAGCCTGGTGGTCCATGTTTCTTATTAAAAATCCCAATTCTGTTTTATCTTTTGACTATAGTAACTACTCTTTTCGAACTGTACAAACTCATTTCACCGATGCTGATGCCCCCTTGGGGGTTGGGGGTTAAGACGTATTGGACGATAGATAGATAGATAGATAGATAGATAGATAGATAGATAGATAGATAGATAGATAGATAGATAGATAGATAGATAGATAGATAGATAGATAGATAGATAGATAGATAGATAGATAGATAGATAGATAGATAGATAGATAGATAGATAGATAGATAGATAGATAGATAGATAGATAGATAGATAGATAGATAGATAGATAGATAGATAGATAGATAGACAGACAGACAGACAGACAGACAGACAGATAGATAGATAGATAGATAGATAGATAGATAGATAGATAGATAAGGAAAAGGGGACCAAATAATTCACAGGGTTCTGGGGGGCGACTGGGACCTCGTGGTCCTCTTGTTTTCTATGCGTCTTTCCTTTGTTACGACTTTTATGTCGTGAGATGGAGGCTTGTCCCGGACGAAAATGGCTTCATGCTGAAATTGGCTTCACCCCATCATAAATGATGACTTCCTTGAACGCACCGTAGTTTAGAAGACAGATTACTACCTCGAAAAAGAAGACGAAGAAAGGATAGGTGAAGTTTTTTTTTGTACATCACGTGAACAAGTCCGTGAAGTTAACACCCGCTAAGCCCCACTTTATATAGACAAAACTGGGGTTCAAGGGGTTGAACATTATTTTTCTTATTTCTGCTCCAAAACATAGGTTAGAACCACCTCAATGGGGCGGTTCTAACGAACACCCACAACCTATGTTTGCAGTATAAATAAGAAAAGTGTCATGGATTTTCATCAGAAAATATAGCCATTTTGGAGATGTGAAAAAAATGCTCTATGTCGCACGGGCGTGTTATCGTAATGATAAATCGAGAAGACTTTTGAATGCTTGGAGATACCGCAGCAACATTCTGTCTATATTCTCGGACCCATCAATATTAAGGCTTTTTTCCAGTTTGTTGAAAAATATTTTAAAGAAAATCGCATCAAAATTTGTTTTCGTCGTCAAGTGGACGTCAATGGGACAATATACGGTTACATTCACTTGCTCATACTAAAACTAAAATTATTCAGCAGCCTTTCTGCCTAATTGGACCGCATAACTCGGTTAACTAAACAAACGCCTAAAGAGACAGTGCTATCTCTAACTACAGACAGGAGATGACTCTCCCTGCACTGGGGATAGGGGCGGGGCCTTCAGTTAACGTCCCGATCCGAGGGACGGCGCACTTTATGACATTCATCCCTGCAAAAAATGCCAGTTAGGCGTGTTCGGACACTAATACTTTATCACCACTGCAGGGGATCGAGCCGGGGCCTCTACTGAGCATCAGAGGCAAGTGCACTAACCACTCGGCTATCACGCTCCTTATTTGAGTGTTTCAATAAAAAATATTCATTGAACGAGTTGGAAAAAAGTAAATTAATAAATATATGTCTAGGCGGCTTTACTTGAGGGTCACTGATGAGGCCTAATTGGCCGAAACTAGCTAGTCTGGTCCAGAAAACATGCACGCTTCATATTTTCCAGTTCTTTGGTGTATTCCTTGCTTCCAAAGGATATCCCTTTTATAGAACATATTTAACCACAGGAGCTTGAAGTTATGTCCATCAGTAATTCATAAGGTTCAAAATCAAAAGTGACACTAACTTTGACTAAGCCATTACGAAATGGCTTAGTGTCACTTTTGATTTTGAACAGCTTATGGACAGAACTTCAAGCTCCTGTGATTTAACGTCTGTTGCATCCCTAAACGTCCGACATCCCTAAGTGTCCGACAAAATTTTAATTTCTCGCAAAATTGTTGGAAACGGTGGGGAATGTTCAATTATGACATTTTAAGGGAAAATTTCGAAAAATTTTTTTTTTGGAAATATTCGAAATTTAACTTCAATTTTTTTCTTGTCGGACATTTCGGGGTGCCCCATGCATCCCTAAGTGTCCGCCATCCCTAAATGTCCGACAACATGAAAATTGACTAAGAAAGCATTTTTATTGTTAATAATCAATCAATGATAAATAAAAAGACAAATTTAACGTTAAACCTATGTTAAAAATGTTCACCTTTGGAAATAAGCATTGCAATATATGGATCCGAATATACCGTCATCCTTAGATGTCCGCCAGCATGACAAGATCTTATTTTCTCGGTAAGATGTCCGAAACGGTGGAGAATGATCAATTGTGACATTTTAAGTGAAAACTTCGCTTTTTTCTCGAAAATATTCGAAATTTAACTTCATTTTTTTCTTGTCGGACACTTAGGGATGACCCATGCATCCCTAAGTGTCCGCCATCCCTAAATGTCCGACAACATGAAAATTGACTAAGAAAGCGTTTTTATTGTTAATAATCAATCAATGATAAATAAAAAGACAAATTCAACGTTAAACCTATGTTAAAAATGTTCACCATTGGAAATAAGCATTGCAATATCTGGATCCGAATATGTCCGCAATCTCTATATGTCCACCAGCATGACAAGTAACTTGGAAAATAGTTCTTACCGCTAATAATGAATAATGATTTATAAAGAAAAAGGTGAAGTAATTAAACCTATGCTAAAAAAGAATACCTTCGGACATATGCATCTTGATTGATATACACCTAAGGGGCCGTTAACATGAAAAACGGCTGATAAAGTAATTTTATCATTAATAATCAAATATTATTAATATGAAAAGTCAAATTAAAACGTGAAACATATAATTTATAACTGGAGTTCCATGTGGCATACGTAGAGAATCTAACGAGTGCTCATGTATTACTGAATTTATCAAACGAGTTTAGGAACAAGTAAAACATGCGAGGCTTTGCCGAGCATTTTATGCCTTTCCCCGCAACGAGCCTAATAAATTCAACAATACACGATCACGAATGCAAGATTAAATTTATTTTCGGTTTTGGATTTTACGGCCCTTTCAAGATTATTTCACTCATATCGAGCCGATCGTTAATCAGAGGTGGGCGAAAAACCGGAGTACCCGGGAAACACCACCTGACCTTCCGTCACTCGTGACCCGAACGAGGCTCGAACCTAGGGCGATGAGAGACCTAATGACTAAGAGTCAGCTCTCTTATCCACTCGGCCACGGAGGCCCGTCTCAAGAGTCTATATATCATATGACTTATAAAACGTACTTTATTCAAAATCTGTATGCAAAAATGTCAATATTTCCGCAGTAAGTCAACGCGAAGTCGTTAAGGATGTTGTACGTGTATCGATATGGGCGTATCTAACTAATTTGCATATTTAATCCATTAGTGGATTACGGAATTTATTGCATGACGTTATTACACTCTCAGACGCGACGCCATATGATAAATTAGTTTTCTTACCTCTTCACAAAAAAGAAGCTCGTGGATATCCGTTATAGCCGTACCCCTGACGCGGGTTCTAACGGATACCCACAATCCATGCTTTGGGTTATAATCTTTTTTTTTTTTTTTTTTCTTTTTTTTTTTTCGATTTTTAGGGGTGGGGGATCTTACGCATAAGATTGAATAAGCGTGATGTCAAACTTGACTCAGTACCTTGGTTGGACCAAAACTGGTTTAAAGTCGTATGCCCGTATTCATCAGCATTAAAATTATGATACACATATATTTTATATAGTCGCGTAAACTATTTGAACGGCAAAAAAGGTTGATACCAAATTAGTGAGATCATAAAACGCCCAAAAAAATGAATCCGCTAGCATGAGTCCGCTATCAGTTTATGGTCAAATGCAGCGGTAGTTCAGATTCAGAATAACTTCGTATTGTGTAAAATTGTTACAGAAGTGTATATTGCTTGGAAACTGAAGTTCGGTGTCATACCGGCATCACCGGTAAAGGTGTGAAAATTGCTACAGAAGTAAATGTGACAGTAAACGCAATGACAATATGCAGGTTGTATATCATTTTAACACTATCACCCCGTCCCTAGCCCCAAGCCCCCGCCCCCGGCCTGCAATTCACCAAGATTGAATAATGGATACGAGACTTAGGTGGGGTATGTATTTGATTTGAGGTTTAACCTTTAGCCAGCTGTTGGCGACAAGCCCTTTCTTTGCAAACAGTATAGATCCAGATCAGATGGCTTCTGAAGAAGCCATCTGATCAGGGTCTACACTGTTTGACATTCAGTTTATGAATATGTAGAAATAAATTGCATCGAGTAATCTGATTGGTTCAAAGTCAGAAATGGGTGTGGCTTAATTGAATATTCAGCAGGTTAAAGGTTAACGTCCTCGTCAACACGGTATTGGTCATTTTTGGAAACGTTGCTTGCGATTTTGTAAGGCTTCCCACCGAAGATGAAATGAAATGACTTCTCAAGCCCTGTAGTCCAATTATACCAATAGGGTAAATCAGCGTAGACGGTACGACTCGAGCCGCTTTGCCTTTGCAGGCGGAAACCCTCCAAGCGGTTTAGTTTGACGTTTATGACCCACATATAGGGTTGCCGCGTCGTTAAACACAAACTCATCAGGTTTACCTGTACTAGTGCGCGGTCAGTTTCAGCATGAAAGGCATATACAGTTCAGCGTGCATACAAATAGATGAAGAACAGCATGAAAGCCATATACAGTTCAGCGTGCATACAAATAGGTGAAGAATAGCATGCAAGTGAACATTGTCTTTCACAATATAAGTTTTCATGCTTCCTACAAATAAAATACACGCTTAATTTTGTGCGATCTACATGTAGGATCACAGACCAGTTTGGTTGTAAAATTTTAACTTTACTCCAACGTTGATATAACACTGCAACAGTTGGTGTCTGCAAAACAAGAGTGTTTGTCCGATTGTCTTTGAGTGCAGGATGGGAAATGGGTGGGATTTTTTTATATAATCATTAAAATCTTCCACCTTATGCAAACAGTATACACCCTGATAAGACTACGCGTTCTTCGGCGTCTGATCTGGGTCTACACTGTCTGCCAAGCCCAACAGTTGTTAACTTATGACTCTCTTCGGACATCAGGGTAGTGACAATAACATGGCTCTGTTTGGGTCGATTGTCCATTAGTACGAAAAGCGTTATTGCTTTTAAAAGTCAACGTGAATATCACAGAGTAACTCTTTTTATAGAAAATAGCCGGTGATGTCAGAGTGTTTCGTAAGACTTAAAAGGGTTATCATGGAATTACAGGATGAGCAAACAGTGTAGACCCAGATCAGAGGATGCTGAACGTGGCGTCTTATCAAGATATACACTATCTGTTTGAAACAGAAATGTTATAGTTACACCAGACCTGAACAAACGCATTGACGCCATCTGCGAGAATTTTTTTTTTTTTGCTGTTTATTCGAGTCCAGGTGACACATTTCAGTCTGAATTTCATGTATATTAAGGTGTATCATTCAGTCGATGGGGGGTAAGATGATGTCTATTAGCAAATAAGCTACTGATATTACACACAACAAACCAATACGAGGATCTTACATAGGAATTGCGAGATGTCTCTCATCCATGACAACGTATAATTTAAACTTTGTCAGTTCTGTCTCTTGAACGTGGAAGATGCAGTAAACTCTAAAAAGGGTCTCTTCTGAGTCTTCGCTGGTCGCTCAAACCTTCTTGTAGACTTTTTCATGCGCGGGCTCATATAATAAAATGGTAACGTTATTTCGTCTATTACATATGAGCCAGCGCATGACGAAACCTAATAGGAAGTCTTAAACGACCAGCGAAGATTCAGATCACCATGCGCATCCAATTGTCACCCCCTGTTGTAATAGAGGATGATTGCACAGGTTGATTTGGTCGCACCGGTCTAATTGTAGAGTTTGTCATGCACCGGCTCTTATATCGTATGTGTTATGATTGTTAACGATAAAAAGATTTTTTTTCTTTGGTTTTGGGTTTTTCGGCCCATTCAAGATTATTTCACTCATATCGAGCCGATCGTTAATCAGAGATTGGTGAAAACCGGAGTACCTGGAGAAAAACCACATGGTTTTCCGTTGCAGAACTTGGCATCTCACAAATGTTTCTCATTTTTTTTTAATGTTGTCAGACATTTTGGGTGACCATATTAATTGGGACCCGCTGTTAAGATGCTTATTTTCCATCACATAAAACACGCCTAAATTTTTTACCCTTAAACCCCACATTTAAAAGAGTAAAAGTGGGGTTCGCTGGGTTATACATTAGGCAGTGGCTATTCGTACGGCCCCGTACGAATAGCCTGTATTGGATAATCGTACGGCCCCGTACGATTAGCCTGTATTGGCTAATCGTACGGCCCCGTACGTTTAGCCAATATAGGCTATATTGGCTAATCGTACGGCTATGAATAGGTTAAAAATATATTTTGCGAATATTAACTGTGTATTGGGCAGTATGAAACAGAATTATATTATTTATGCATATATACTTATAAATATTGTTAAATATTAAAATCGATGGTATATACATGTCGACAGAAACAATTTAATTGTTTAATAGTATCATCAATTATCAGTTTGTTTAGGATGGAAAGTTAATTTAATTAATTGCTTCAATTATCGTTTTTGGCTAAGACTGATGTTTTAGCTTCTTAGTTCTGGCGTTTAAGTGGCCGATAATGCTATGTACTAACGAGTACCGACAATATATATTTTTAGAGCAGAAATAAGAAAAATAAGGTTTATCCCTGTAAACCCCAGTTTCACTATATAAAAGTGGGGTTCAAGGGGGTCAGAATTAGTATCAGTTCCTTGGTGCTGAGGTTGATATTGCGGTGTTGACGTCAGTATTAAGGTACTGATTTAAATAACTATATTATATCCTTAATTCTATTTTTATACCCCACCACACGATAGTGGCGGGGTATTATGTTATACCCTCCGGTGTCTGTCCGTCCGTCCGTCCGTCCGTCTGCCGTCTGTCCGTCCGTCCATCCCCACCATTTCCGACCGATAACTTGATTAATTTTTCACATTTTTTTTTCAAATTGTGCCTACATGTTTATATCGGGAATGACTTTTCTTCTTTTTGTTATACCCCATCACACGATAGTGCTGGGGTATTATAATATACCCTCCGGTGTCTGTCCGTTCGTCCGTCCATCCACACCATTTTCGACCGATAACTTGATTAATTTCTCACAATTTTTTTTGGAGTTTGAGATCAATAACTTAAGAATCTTTTATGGATTTTCTTCAAATTTTAAAACACTAAAGGACACATATTATTGCCAAGGACAGTCACTCTGCTTTTCTGGTTATTGTATTATCTGCCCTTTTGATATACATGTATGTAGTTCCTTTACTATATTGAATGCCTTAGTGAAGTTTTACAGATAACTATAACACTTAAAAGTACCACTATTATGGGCAAGGCTATAACCATATTATCTTGCAGTGGTGGGGTATCATGCAGTGTTAGCGTGCTTTTATTTTTTCTAAATCTAAGACTGACTTGTCAGGTGAGACATGTATCTTAGCGGATTTGGTTGTCACTTTTAGTTATATTTTAAATTTTGCAAGTCTCGCTACTTTGAACATCTCCTTCCTGATGCCCGGGAATTCAGTGGAGTGTGGGCCATGTGTGCTGATGTTGGCTCGGTGGGGGACGCCTATAAAGTCCGCGGGTAGGCGTCTCTTGCCTGATGCCTCCAGTTGACCTGACTCATGAGCTACGTCGGTAGGAGTGTGCTCTGAGGGGAATGTGCTGTGTTTGCCGGGTCTTGTCTATCATCCGTTTCGGTTTCAGAACTTTGGGGTTGAGACACACTGATGAAGATTAAATATCAGAAAGGCCTCTGTGTCACTAAATTTGGTATAATTACGCCTAAAAAGACATGTTTTCGTGGTGTTTTCTGAAAAAAAAAGTGATGTCTTTCTTATTTATACTGCCAACATAAATTGTGGGTGCTCGTTCGAACCGCCTCAATGAGGCGGTTTGAACGAGTACCCACAACCAATGTCTAGGAGCACTATATAAAAGTGGGGTTCAAGGGGGTCAGAATTATATAGACATGTTTTCGTAGTGTTTTCTGAAAAATACGTGATATCTTTCTTATTTATACTGCCAACATTAATTGTGGGTGCTCGTTGAGGCGGTTCGAACGAGTACCCACAACCTATGTCTAGAAGCAGAAATAAGAAAATGTATACCCCCGTAAACCCCAGATCAGACTGCGTATTCGCGGGCGGAATTTGTGTGTTAGTTGGTCGCACGTCTTTTTCACCTTTAAGTTGTTCCAAGTGTCTCGCTACTACGATAGTCAAGTTTGTTTTGTTTGTTTTGGATTTTAAAAGCCCCGTCAACACTATTTAAGGTCATTTTTGAGCCGGTCTGTTTATCTATCCACACTTTTCCTGGGCAGGCTTTCAAACATGCGTTTGACCAGTACAGTGTACATTCTTTCGCAAGATTGCAGAAATTGCCAACATAAACTGTGGGTGCTCGTTCGAACCGCCTCAATGAGGTGGTTTGAACGAGTACCCACAACCCATGTCTAGGAGCACTATATGAAAGTGTCATTGCAGCGACTTTGTAGCTACGTTTTGGCGACGTTATGTGTTTGCTGGTTTTTTGTTAATACTTTTACCCCTTTGTTAAATTCTGTGAAACGTAGTTTAGAAATGTGCCTATTACTTTTGAAAGCATACATTTGATTCTAGAATGTACAATACATCGTTATATTCATCTTTTTATGTGCTTTTGAATAATTGCCATGAAGTGTTCTGCAGTTAAGGAAAATAAACTGTAATTATTTACTTTGTGTGTTTGTTTGTTTTCTACCACGTCCTTTGTGTGTTCGTTTGGTGTTTTTCGACCCTGTCAACAGCTAAGGTTATGTCTGGTCGGTCAATTACATTAACGGTTCCTTGACAGGCTTAGACCCTCTAAGCGGTTAACTAGTAACTGATAACAGGTGGTGGGTCAACGACACACTAACAACTAAGGTCATATGGAGACCAACAAATCTAAATTATAATTTCCCAACTGCAGCCCAAACAGTCATCGATAAAAAATTATTCCTTTTTTATGTCTTTCTAATTAGTCATGCCAGACAATTAATACGCACTTTACAAGATTGCAAAGTAAATGTAGCCGTACGGTACCGAACTAGAAGGGTCGTACGATTAGCCAGTATAGCCTATATTGGCTAAAAGTACGGGGCCGTACGATTAGCCAATAAAGGCTAATCGTACGGAGCCGTACGATTAGCCAATGCAGGCTATTCGTACGGGGCCGTACGAATAGCCACTGCCTATACATTATATTCTTAACTCCTGCTCTACGACATAGATCGTTGGTGCTAGTTAGTACAGTCTCGGCGAGGCGTTTCGAACAAGTGCCCGCGACATCTGTTTAGAGCAGAAATAAAAACAAATCCTTTTTTTTTTCAACAGAAATTTTTCATTTTTTTTTTTGTTTCAGGTAAATTTTTTAATGTGTTTAAGTAGGCGTTTGTGTAATTTAAGGTAAAGTTTTTAGCACAGGTATAACATATTTTTGTCTTTATCCCTCGACCGAAAAGGTTCGGGGGATAAAGCGATCAGCCTGGCGTCCGTCCGTATACGCAATCTTGTGATGGCCATAACTTAAATACCCTTTGAGATATATTGGTGATACTTGGCATACTTGTACACAAGGTTGAGACGGCGTGTCATGCGTACGAATGGTTTTTGAGTTATCTTCCCTTTCAATAAAATAGAATGACTATCTTGTGATCGCCATAACTCCTATACCCTGCAAGGTATATTTATGATAGTTGGCATAATTGTAGACAAGGTTGAGATGGCGTGTCATGCACAAGAACCACAACTCTTGGTACCATGGTTTTAGAGTTATATCCCCTTCCAATAAAATACTATGACTATCTCGTGATCACCATAACTCCAAAACCCTTCAAGATCTATTGACAATACTTGGCATAATTGTTCACATGGTTGAGAATGTGTGTAATGCGCTTTCTATTTATGAAAAAATTTTCTGAAGGCAATATTGCCTTTTGGTCGGGGGATTTGCCAACCACTCTGATGTCTATTTTTTTATAATCATAATTGATAATTAGCGAAAAAAAAAAAGAAGAAGAAAAAAAAAAAAGATCTTAGTTACTTGTCATGCTGGCGGACTTCTAGAGATTGCGGACATACTCGAATCCATATATTCTAATGCTTATTTCGGAAGGTGAAAATTTTTAACATGGATTTAACGTCTTTTTATTTAATATTCTAACACAGCGCGCCTATATAGGCAATGGAAAATAACTGTGTTTTATTCTGCAACAAATCTCAGCTCGGAAGAGCGTGACGAGTGACGTCATTAAAATTCCCAATTTATGACGTCACTAGTCGATTTCCTTGACGTTAGACGGTGTAACGTCATGTTCTCGCATCGAAAACGTAAGAAAAGGATATAAATGCATGTGTTTCAGTCGATAATTTTAGCGGGATTTCTTCTAACAATGGCGAAAGGTTGTGAGATTTTGAAGGAAACAACAACATTATTGCCGATTTTCAGCGTGTTAGAATCGAAATAGATCAGCTCTTGTCTGTGATTTGTTGAGTAATAAATCACAGTTTGTCGGTCAGTTGTAAGTAGACAAATCACGCGCGCTACGCGCTCGTGATTTGTCTACTTTACAACTGACCTCCAAACTGTGATTTATTACTCAACAAATCACAGCTAGAGCTGATCTATTTCTTAATTATTTGAAAATTAATAAACAAAAAAACATGCGTTCTCGTCCAATTTTTACGTTGTTGGACATTTAGGGATGGCGGACACTTAGGGATGACCATATTGGGATCCCTTATCAAGATGCTTATTTCCGAAAGTATTCTTTTTTAGCATAGGTTTAATTACTTCACCTTTTTCTTTATAAATCATTATTCATTATTAGCGGTAAGAACTATTTTCCAAGTTACTTGTCATGCTGGTGGACATGTAGAGATTGCGGACATTTTCGGATCCATATATTGCAATGCTTATTTCCAAAGGTGAACATTTTTAACATAGGTTTAACGTTGAATTTGTCTTTTTATTTATCATTGATTGATTATTAACAATAAAAATGCTTTCTTAGTCAATTTTCATGTTGTCGGACATTTAGGGATGGCGGACACTTAGGGATGCATGGTTCATCCCTAAGTGTCCGACAAGAAAAAAAAATGAAGTTAAATTTCGAATATTTTCGAGAAAAAAAGCGAAGTTTTCACTTAAAATGTCACAGTTGATCATTCCCCGCCGTTTCGGACATCTTCCCGAGAAACTAAGATTTTGTCATGCTGGCGGACATCTAAGGTGGCCGGTTTGTTCGGATCCATATATTGCAATGCTTATTTCCAAAGGTGAACATTTTTAACATAGGTTTAACGTTAAATTTGTCTTTTTATTTATCATTGATTGATTATTAACAATAAAAATGCTTTCTTAGTCAATTTTCATGTTGTCGGACATTTAGGGATGGCGGACACTTAGGGATGCATGGGGCACCCCGAAATGTCCGACAAGAAAAAATTGAAGTTAAATTTCGAATATTCCCAAAAAATTTTTTTTCGAAATTTTCCCTTAAAATGTCATAATTGAACATTCCCCACCGTTTCCAACAATTTTGCGAGAAATTAAAATTTTGTCGGACACTTAGGGATGTCGGACGTTTAGGGATGCAACAAACGTCACTACAGCTGGAGTCTGGGAATGTATGGCGGCCGTAAAAAGTCTCCCAGCCCTACATCATAGTGTAGTTTATATTTTAATTGTCCTTTGGGAACACTGATTCCATTGTGGAATAGTGAAAACACTTGAGGGTCACTGATGAGGCCTAAGTGGCCGAAACTAGCTAGTCTGACCCAGAAAACATGCACATTTCATATTTTCCTGTTCTGTTTCCAAAGGAACATATTTACCTTTATTGCAGTTGCAGATATATTTTGTACTGCAGTTGCATATGTACATGATGTAAATCGTTAAAAAGAGTTATGTCTATCGAAAAATTTTGATAATTGAATTCTGTGAACAAGTTTTACAAGAAATTCTGGGGTAAGTTCTTCGGAATGGCGATAGGTGTACAAAGGCGTTAAAGCCAAATGCTAATTCAAAATTGCTTGATTAATCGAATTCAGGTGGGCTGAAGGCGAAAGGTGTATCTTCACGGTCCCTGGACATTTCCGCCCAATACAAAATCGGTCCATAGCTATTACGGTCCAGTTTTACTGATGGTATAATTTGTGATAACATATAACTGGTTTGCTTGCATGGCCAAATCAGTGGCATGTAAGTCGAAAAAGGGGATAAAGTGAAAAATATGTTTAGTTTGTGAAATTAATATTATTTCCTTGTTTCGTGCATGAACATTTTCCGGGTCCACAGGAAGATGTTTGAACATAAGACCGCTTGAAAGAAAGTAAATAAGTAAGCAAAGGCCCAGTAATTTCAACAGTTTGCACAGCATACAGCATACAAAGGTCAGCTTGCTCAGCCACACAGTATGGTCATGATTGCTGGAGGCATGAGGAATCGGTTTCTGCAAAAGTAACCAATACAAAAAGGGTAAAAAACTTCCGGCTGAACATGTTCTGGTTGACCTCAACTTCAGAGACATTGTTTGGCCCGACAGGCTCAGCATGTTGAGTCAGTTTGAAGGACGAATCGGCCCCGTCAAGCGATTTTGGTACTTAACTACTTATCGCATATGCGAGCAGCGAAGGTTCAGGCGAGCCTGCGCATCCGTGCAGTCTCGCCAGAACCTTCGCTGCTCGCCCATACAAGCAGTGAATTAAGAGGAACCTTCAGACAGAAAGCCATATCCCTGGCCCCTCTGAATGGCTGGGCATGCGCAGTTAAAATTTGTCATGACGGAATGCTCGAATATACAAATTCGCTCGGCGGGGCTCAAATATTAATTGACATTATGAACGATCATGGCTTAGAACAAATTGTTAACTTCCCCACTTATGATAACATTGGATCTGATTCTTACAACTTTGCCAGGACAGGTTGAAGACATTCAGTCTCAAAACAAACTAAGGGATCATGATATTGTTTCCGGATATTCAAAAATACACATTGCACCAATAAAGAAACCTAAGGCAGGTGTATTAATATCAAAATGGTGACCATGAAACTAAGAGGAGGGATGGGCTCAGATTTGCAAAGGAGCTGTACTTTAATGGTCATTCAAATGTTTGATTTGATAACTTTTTTCATCCTGACTTCTGTCAAAAATCATGTCCCCGCAAAAACTGGTAGATCTGTATCTTCGATTCCCTGGATCACACCAGAGATAAGAAGAAAAATTAGCAGAAGAAATAAGATTCATGCAAAGGCAAAAAGACAGGAAGTGGTAAACTCAAGACAAAATTTGAAAATTTGAGACGTGAGATCAAAACTGATATAAAAAAAATCAGCATGATTTGTATGTGAATAACTTGGTAGGTGATGTAAAGGCAAATCCAAGAGACTTCTACAGATATATCAATAGCCAGAAGAAAGACAGGCAAGGTATCCCACCCCTTAATAAAAGCGGAGGGAATGTGGTTGCTGAATCAGACTCTGAAAGTGCAGAGGAATTAGTTTGTCAATTCATTGATGCGTTTAATAAAACTGAGTTCACGGAGGTCACATTGACTAGAAGATCGGCCCCATTCATGGAAAGTATTAGTGTATCATCGGCAGGAGTGATCAAGTTACTTAAAGGCTTAAACTACACTGAAGCTTTAGGACCGGATGAGCTACAGCCTAGAGTCCTGAAGGAACTAGCAAAGAGTTAGGTCCAGTTTTTGCCCACCTGTTTCAACAGTCTCTTGATATGGCTGAAATCCCCAAAGAATGGCTCCTAGCGAACATTTGCCCACTCTTCAAAAAAAGGAGATTGGGCTCTTGCTCGTTATTATCGCCCTGTGTCTCTGTGTAAATTGTTTGAACATATATTCTGCTCAAACATCATGGCCCACTTGGATGAACATAAACTTTTGTCAGACAGACAACATGCATTTAGGAAAAGGCATTGTTGTGAAACTCAGTTGAGCACAGTTATTAATGACTGGTGTGTGAATTCGGATTTAACGTCGCTTTCAACAATTTTTCAGTCATATCACGACGGTGTCTGGTTGCGACAGGGAGCTCAATGCTCACTTTTATAGTGCTGCCTCACTGAAGTATCATGTCTCGGACACATTACATGATACCACACCCAGTCCCATTATCCTGACACTGGGTCGACCAGTCCTAGCTCTACCCCGTAAATCTGAGGGCCAAGCGAGGGCAGCTAGTACCATTTGTAACGACTTTGGTATGTCACGGCTCGGGATCGAACCTGTGACCTCCCGTTCCCCCGAGCGGACACTCTACCAACTGAGCTATCGGGGCCGGTATTAATGACTGGGCAAAAATCTTTGACAAAGGGGGACAGGTAGACACATTTATTCTGGTCTTCGAGAAAGCTTTTGATACCCCACCACATGCGCTACTTAAATCTTAGTTATTTGGTTTTGGAATTGGGGGAAATACCCTCAAATGGATAGAATCCTTTCTTTGCTACAGAAAACAGCACATTGTGGTTATTGGTGAATCTTCAGAGTGGGCACCAGTTTTGTCTGAAGACCCTCAAGGGACTGTTCTTGGTCCACTGTTATTCTGCCTGTACATCAATGATATTTCCACTGACATTGGCTCAGAAATAAGACTCTTCGCAGAAGACTGTATTTGCTACAGGGAAGTTAGAGATGCAGCTCTAGGACTCGCAGAAACTTCAAAAGGATACCCATCATTTCTGGAACTGAAAGGCTAGAGTTTTCAAGCCACCTTGATTTGTTGAAGACATGACTTCGAGGGGCAGTTGCACGTTGATCTCAGGTGAGCGTAGTGGCCCATGATAACACCACCGTGCGGCATAGTGCATTTTCTCACATCTCCAAAATGACTACTTTTCCAAAGAAAATCCGTGATATTTTTCTTATTTATACTGCTTACATAGGTCGTGGGTGCTCGTTATAACCGCCACGACCCTACGTTGACCATGACCTATTTTACACCAAGGTCAAATTTGGCTCCATAGGCTTTTCAGTGGGCAATAGGTAAATCAATGCATTTTTCCCGCCCATTTTATATTGAATAACCTGAAAGATCTTTAGTCCCTTGCCTTCATATAGAATTTATATAATTTCTATTAGTTTTAAACTTTCAGCTATTTCCTTTGACATGTAAATACATGTAATTTTAATACTTAGGTGAGTATCTGTAGATAATTTAAGAAACATTTTATACTTAAATTTACTGTGTTCTTTTAATCTCAAACAAACAATTAAATTATCACACATTTTAGCATTAGCCTAATTTAGGTGTGAACAAATCTTTTTTCTAGCGAAAACATCCTTAAAATTCAAACATCCAAAGAGTTGTTGTAAATCTAAAAAAAAAAATGAACCATGTGGTTTAGTGTTACACAAACGCATACAAAACATGTAGTTCCAATGACAAACTCTCTCTAAGAAGCTACGTGATTCTGATCTGGGTCTGCACTGTTTGCTCAGGCATGTCTGTCCCAAATATGGGATCGTTATGGTATTTTGCCTCTTTAAGCATAACTCGCTGCTCCCTACATAACAACAGATCACTTTGTATTTAGGCTTGTGTTTGGTTGAGTAAACGCAGACTTATTACATATATGTATGGGAAGGCATATTGCAAAATAGCTAAATGTTCGTTATTTCAATTAAATTAAACAAATATTAATGGTGTTTTTCTATGAAATAACTAAACAAAAATCATATTTCCCACTATTTCCCACTTTTGCTGAAATTTGGAGTATTTCCCAGGACGGTAGTTACCGGTAAATACCAGTGGGAATTCCCGCCACCGGTATTTACCGACCAACCTTGACTGTAAGGGAACAAAAGTTTATTCAAATGATCCGGGTCACTTGTCCAAGATGGCCCCCATGCATGAATATGGTAAAAACCTTAAAAAAGCTTTTTTGTCGCGCCTGCTATTAGCATGGCGCGATATAGGCGCCCGGTTTTCCGTCCGTTCGTTCGTCCGTCCGTTCGTCAAGGCGTCAACATTTGCGACCCTAAGGTTCAAGTTTACCACATGCGCGACATAGCCTTCGGCGGAATTCTTGTTTTTTTTTTTTTCATAACTAATGGGCCGATTATCCTGAAACTTGGTATGTAGCATTCGGTGACTAAGTACTAGCAAGTTTGCAACAAAGATGACACACTAGGTTGATTTTACATCAAGGTCAAATAGGTTGGTATGACTTTTAAATTGTGAAAGGTGGAACAATGCATTTTTCGAAAAAATATTGGGGTCTGTGACTTGAGAATAGATACAAAATCAATGCTAAAAGGTCAAGGTCATTTGATGACCTTGGCACAACGTCACTTGGATTGCAGGTCCATTGACATTTCAAAAAAAAAATTTTTTTTCTGAAACCACGGGGCCAATTTCATTTGAATTTTATATAATGGACATGGGGTTATGCCAGTTTAGTTGAATTGTTCAGGTCATGTGACCAAGATGGCCACCATGCCCTATTATGGTAGAAACC
Source organism: Lucinisca nassula (assembly GCA_963580285.1). Lineage (NCBI taxonomy): Eukaryota > Metazoa > Mollusca > Bivalvia > Lucinida > Lucinidae > Lucinisca > Lucinisca nassula. The sequence goes on along the minus strand of OY757017.1, from coordinate 72,277,086 downwards.
TTAAAAATCTTCATCTCCAGAATCTCTTGACTGATTGTCTTGAAACATGGTATGTAGCATCAGGTGATTGAGTACTACCAAATTTGCACAGGACTCGGGGGAGCGACCGGAAACACACGGTCCTCTTGTTTGTTTTAAATTTTGCATGCGAGTACATCTTCACATTCTGCACCGAAACCTGAAATATAAAAGACACGTTCCTGAGTTCGATATGTCGCTAGGAATAAACAAAAAACTGATATTTTATGTCGTATTTGTTGTTAGAATGAAGTGAAAAAAGTCCTTGACCTCCGTGGTGTAGTGGTAATGCTACTCGCCTTGTAAACCAGGGATCGCAGGATCGATTCCGGTCTTCTACAGATTTTCGGATGGCTCTGTAAACCGAGATCCCGGCTCCGTATGACCTTAGCTGTACGTGAGACGTAAAACTCAAAACATTCACTCACTCACCGAGTTTGTTTATGAGCTATAGCAGATGGGGAAGCATATGGTCCGTAAAACGACCGTTCAGACTCCAAGCAACGAGCCTAGCATCAAGAGCGACTAGAATATAAGAATTTGATATTGGGTTCTGTTGTAGATGAGCGTTTCCAACCCGAGGGATGACCGTGCTGAGTGGAACCGAGGCTACGCCGAGGTTCTGCTCAGCACGGTCATCCCGAGGGTTGGAAACGCCCATCTACAACAGAACCCCATATTGGATTCTTTTTCTTGCACAACACCTCCGGTTAGTTTTGACAGCTCGCACATGTATATTGTTTACAAAATAAAAGTAGTGCGGAAGTAGTTCCGGCAATTGAATAGAATTGAAGCGTATTTATGTTAGTTGCCTTGGTCGGAACATCAGGATCAGAACATACATTTCTATCCCAGGGTAAAATCACGGATTTCCTTGTCTGGTGTGCAAGAACATTATTTCCCCCAAATTGTTATACATTAGCAAATGCAACATAATTCTGATCGTTTGCTTGATTTGAGATTGAAAGTCGCCGTCAACACTGTTAAGGTCATTTTGTGGACATTGCTTCCTATTTTGTGGGACTTTTACCCGACCTTGTGATGAAATGACACCTCAAGCCCTGTCTCCCAATGAAATCAATAGGGTTGATAAGCATGGGCTGACTCGCACCGCTTTGCCTTGGCAGGCTTAGATCCTCTAAGCGGTTTACCAGTAATCGTGTGCGGATCGGTTTCAGCTCTGCGTGGAAACATCATGCATCCCATCTATTTCTTCAAGCCCCGATAAAATTTCTACCGAGTATGTCTTCAAGCCCCGATGGGCGGGGCGGCTAGGTAACATATGGTCAGAGCTTTCCTAGACGGGAGGAGCGCTAGTTATCGCATTTTCCATATATTAAACGCGGAAAACTTTATTCTTGCACACCAGACAAGCAAATCCGTGATTTTACTAGGACTGTTCAAATTTGAATGCATGTAGAACGTTTCCTCATGCACTAATGTGAAAATCACCTGGAAATAAATATCAGTGTAGAAAAACATTTTACCTATACATTGATACCAAACCTGTTACAATCCGTGCATTTTAACCATGTATATTGTTCGATAAACACTGCCTACTCTTGTATACTAATACAAAACATTGTTGGAAGAAGGTCAGAGTACGCCGTTGAAATACGGTCCTATATTAATAATCGTTGTATTCTTGGTATACGGTGCAAAGACATATTTGATGAAATATGTTCGGTTTATGGGCATAATGAAATGTATTTTCCGACAGTTTTTCGTTGGTGTAAGAAATTCAGCTGTGGGCTAGGCTCATCAGAAGATGCACCACATGATCGTCGGCCGAAAAGAGCAACATCTGCCAAGATGGTTGCTAGAGTGAAAGAAATAGTTGCTACCGATGCACGATACACCAGTAGGCAAATAGCTAGTATGGTTGGCATCTCATTAGGAGCAGCTCATACAATTCTGAAACGGGATTTGAAAATGAGAAAGATCTGTGCTAGATGGATTCCCCATCTGTTGACAGATGAGCAGAAAAAGACACGCGTTCAGTGCGCCAAGAAGTTGCTTAAAAGGTTTCAAAATTACATTGCACGGTCTTTCGCTAATGTCGTCACAGGTGACGAGACATGAGTTCACTTTTTTTGAGCCAAAATGAAAGATTCAGAACAAAATATGGGCAATAAGTATTGCAAAAGACCATGCATTGCAAAGCGGACCATGAGCGTCAAGAAGGTAATGTATGCCATATTCGTTTCAAATCAGGGCCCTGCTATTCAGGTTGCTATGCCTAAAGGCAAATCTGTAAATGCGAAGTTTTACAAGAATAAAGTTCTTCGAAAATTGAAGAAATATTTCAAAGTACGAAGACCCGCAACTGGTTTGGCCAATGTCAGATTGCTACATGACAAAGCGTCATCGCACAAGGCGTTCATTGTGCAAGACTATCTGAAGCAGGAAAAGGTTGTTGAACTCCCTCAACCCCCGTATTCCCCTGACCTTGCCCCGTGTGACTTTTTTTTTGTTTTTGCGCGGCTGAAAAAAAACACCTTTCTGGTCGAAAATTTGTACAGCGCAAACACCGCGGTTCTGCAATATTCCAGTGCCTTCATAGTATACCTCGAAAAGACTACCAAAATGCATTCAATGATTGGATCAGAAGACTGAACGTTTGTATATCTGTTAAAGGGGAATACTTCGAGGGGACAAAATAAATTTTTCATCGAAATCTATCACGGAATCATTTTTATGTGCTTAGTTGCATTCATATTTGAACAGTCCTCGTACCCTGGGATAGAAATTTATGTTCTGACCCTGGTGTTCCGACCCCAAATCTAATATGATCGCGTGTTTGATAAATGCACTGATTGATTACGACCTTGTGTGCGCCGTCGTTAAGGTTGACGTCATGCACGATCCGTGACGTCACTTTACATTCCTGCAATGTCAACACAATAGGGCGGACGTCGGTAACCGAAGTGACTGCAGCATAAAAAATCCGCTTTAAGAAATGGAAGGTATGCAAGAAAAAGAATCCAATATGGGTGTGAGGGGTGGATAGAAAAGATCCGTCACTCGGGAATACTGTCCGGCATCACTCGCCAAGTCTCGTGATGCCGGACAGTGTCCCTCGGGACGGATTTTTCCATCCACCCCTCACACCCATATAAGATTCTTATATTCTTACGTTTAATGTTTCACAAGCATAAATTCTGTACATTCCTAAAACACACCTATACAAAAAAGTGTTAAATTTTACCACGAAAAAAAAATCGAAAATTTTTAGATGAAAAATTGCGACATTTTTCTTGTTTCTGCTCAAAATAAAGATTTTGGGTACTCGTTAGAACTGCCCCAATGATGCAGTTCTGACGAGTACCCACAATCTATGTTTCAGAGCAGAAATTGTTTGTTTGATTTGAGGTTTAACATCCCCGTAAACACTGTATAGGTCATTTTTGAGACGTTGTTTCCACTTTTATGGGAATTATACCCGACATCGAGATGAAATAACATCTCAAGCCCTGTCGCCCAATGAAACCAATAGGGTTTATAAGCATGGACGGTCCGACTCTCACCGCTTTTCCTGGGCAGGCTTAGATCCTCAAATCGGTTTACCGGTCCTCGTGTGCGGCCGGATTTCAGCTCTGCGTGGAAGCATCATGCAGCCCACCCCGATGGGCGGGGGCCATTTAGAGCAGAAATAAAAATAAAAGGGTTTACACTGTAAGTCATGTTTTACTATGTCAAAGTGGGGTTCAAAATTTTATCATATGACGTCGCGTCTAAGAGTGTAATAATGCCATGTAATATTTTCGATAATCCACTAGTGGATTAAATATGCAAATTAGCTAGATACGTCCCGTAACGTTACATGTACGACGTCCTTAACGACATCGCGTTTACTAACGGCGGAATATTGACATTTTTGTAAAAAATCGTGAATAAAATACGCTTTAAATGTCATATGATAAATAGAATCTTGCATTCGTGCTCATGTATTATTGAATTTGTTAAACTCGTTGAGGAAAAGGGATAAAATGCTCGGCAAAGCCTCGCATTTTATCCCTTTTCCTCAACTCGTGTAAGAAATCCAATAATACATGAACACTCATATAAGATCCTCTATATATACATTGTGTATGTATGTTTTCGTGATGTGTCTGAAAGCCTAAGCTTATGCCCACAATAACGGTCGTAGGCCAGTCTCGGTAGCTCAGTCGTATGCGCGTCTGACTGGCGATCAGGACGCGTGTTTGATACCTGCCGAGGTCGGGGAGATTGATCATGAAATCTTTTCTTCGGTCATTATCTCCCTTCCGCTGATTCAAGAAGGGTAGCGAAAGAATGTCCACCGTACTGGTTAACCGCTGCCCAGGAAAAGTGTGGATAGGTAAACTGACCGGTTCAAAAATGACATATATGGTGTTGACTGGGCCTTTAAACTCAAACAAACAATAATGGTTTTAGCAAAATGATGTACATACAAATAGCTGTTAAAACACGGCAGTCTCCACTTGACATTTCAACGAGTAGCGTTTACTGGGCTCTAACAATTGAGTCCCGCCAAGCGAATTTGTGTCTTCGAGCATTCCGTCATGACAAATTTTAACTGCGCATGCCCAGCCATTCAAAGGGGGCAGGGATATGGCTTTCTGTCTTAAAGTTCCTCTTGATGCACTGCTTGTATGAGCGAACAGCGAAGGTTCTGGCGAGACTGCGCGGATGCGCAGGCTCGCCTGAACATTCGCTGCTCGCATAGGCGATAAGTACCAAAAGCGCTTGACGGGGCCCATTTAATCCTGTGGATTTGATCAAGTTGTATAAAAGTACGGAACCCGGACAGGGACATTTCTGTTCCAGTATCTAGAAGAACACAATATAAAACAATAATATTAGAGTAGAGAGGACAACTTTAAACGATATAATTTCAACGACAAATTTCTTGTTTTCTTTTCCGCACTGAAAAAGTGGGGTGGAATCTAAAATGGGACGGAAAACAAAAATATGTCGTTTAAACGACACACATGTATTTCTTGTTTTCTGTTCCACTCTGAAAAAGTAGCGTGGAATTTAAAACAATGAAAATAAGAATGGAACAAAAAAAATGTTTCGCCTAAACGACATATTTCTTGTCGTTTTCTTCTAAAAAAGTAGGGTGGAATAAAAAATATATATATATATATATAATTAGAATGGAACAGAAAACAAAAATACGACATATTCCTTGTTTTTGTTCCACTCTGAAACAGTAGCTTGGAATTTAAAACAATAAAGATATCGTTTAATCGACATAATCTTGACCTTTCATTGGTTAAAGATCTCGTTATTTCAACATAAATTCCGCGTGATATCAGCAACCAATGGAAGGCTTGGATTTTATCGTTTAAACGACAAATTATGTTAAAAAAGTGACCTTTAACAAATGGGAGGTCAAGATTATGTCGATTAAACGATATCTTTATTGTTTTAAATTGCACACTACTTTTACAGAGTGGAAAGGAAAACTATATATATCTCGTTCAAACGACATATTTTTGTTTTCTATTCCACTCTAATTTATTGTTTTAAATTCAACACCTCTTTTTCAGGGTGGAACAGAAAACTAGAAATATGTCGTTTAAACGACTAATTAAAGCCCCGCTTTGAAAAAGTGGGGCCTATATTGGATTTGGCTTGTCCGGAATTCCGTCTGTCTGTCTTTCTGTCTGTCTGTCTGTAATATTTGATAGTGGGTACCTTGTTACGCAACTCCTCTTACAGTTCTAGGTCAATCCTTTTGAAACTTTACAGGTGTTTTCATATAGGTCTGAAGATGTGCATATTCTTTTTTCATTATCCTTAGATAATTTTTTTCACTTATTTCACCTTTTTTAACTTAGACAATTTTTGAGATCTACTAATGTTAAAATGTATAGGGAGTAGCTACCTTGTTACCGCAACTCCTCTTACAGTTCTAGGTCAATCCTTTTGAAACTTTACAGGTGTTTTCATATAGGTCTGAAGATGTGCATATTCTTTTTTCATTATCCTTAAATATTTTTTTTCACATATTTCACATTTTTTAACTTAGACAATTTTTGAGATCTACTAATGTTAAATTGTATAGGGAGTAGCTACCTTGTTGCCGCAACTCCTTTTACATTTCTAGGTCAATCCTTTTGAAACTTTACAGGTGTTTTCATATAGGTCTGAAGATGTGCATATTCTTTTTTCATTATCCTTAGATAATTTTTTTCACTTATTTTTACCTTTTTTAACTGAGACAATTTTTGAGATCTACTAATGTTAAAATGTATAGGGAGTAGCTACCTTGTGACCACAACTCCTCTTACAGTTCTAGGTCAGTCCTTTTGAAACTTTACAGGTGTTTTCATATAGGTCTGAAGATGTGCATATTCTTTTTTCATTATCCTTAAATAATTTTTTTACTTATTTCACCTTTTTTAACTTAGACAATTTTTGAGATCTACTAATGTTAAAATGTATAGGGAGTAGCTACCTTGTGATCGCAACTCCTCTTACAGTTCTAGGTCAATCCTTTTGAAACTGAACAGGTGTTTTCATATAGGTCTGAATATGTGCATGTGCTTTTTTCATTATCCAAAACTTATTTTTCAACTTAGACTGTTTTTCAGATCTAATAACGCGAAAAGTCTATAAGGCGTAGGTACCTTGTTAGGGATTTAACCCTCTCAAGTCTTTACCTTTAATTCATGAGTCTTTCTCCTCTGACAGGGCTATAGCGGGGTTATAGTCAGATCCTCTGACAGTTCTAGTTTTTCTTTTCTGTTCCATTCTAATTTTATTGTTTTAAATTCCATCCTACTTTTTCAGATCGGAAAAGAAAACAAGAAATAAACGACATATTATATCGTTTAAACGACATTTCTTGTTTTCCTCTCCACTTTAATTTTATTGTTTGAAATTCTGTTCTGCTAGATACTGGGACAGAAATGTCCCTTCCGTATAAAAGCCCCGTGTAATGGGGACGCAATTATTTGGTTTTGCGAAGACGATGGATTGACTGCAAGAGTATGCTAACTTATCTGTCGCTAGCTGAGCAGGCTATATTGCATTTTCCCATGATGCTGTTCATTTGTATTCAAGCTAATTTATTTAAAATTGCAGTTATCTGCTTCTAGTTGTGAACTGTGCAATAAATAAATAAATACATATTACTAAAACACGCCTATACAAATACATTGTAAACTTTACTGCCCCAAAACGGAAATTTTAATATGAAAAATTGTGATTTTTCTTATATCTGCTCAAAATATAGATTGTGTCTACTCGTTAGAACGGTCTCGATGAGGCGGTTCTAACGGATACCCACAGTCTATATCTTAGAGCAGTATTAAGAAAAATGAGGTGTTATCTTGGTAACCCCAATTTTACTTTATAAAAGTGGGGTTCAAGGGGGTCAAACTTATATAGGCGTGTTTTAGTGATGATAAATAGGTTTATTGCATTGAGCATTTTGTTATTAGGAATGAAGAATATTTTCGTTGATCACGTTTGTTTGGTATCCATCGACTTTGCCGGTCAACGTGCGTTTAAAAGTTTTGCGGCGACGTCATTTTCGTATTCTTGCACACAAGATAGGGAAATCAGTGGTTTTCTTACTAAGGGACAGGATAAAATGTGCTTTATATGCACTGGTTAAGTAAGACCTGATATCCAACATTAATGTTGACGTCACAGCACGTTACGTGACGTCTCCAAACATCATACCATAGTCATCACAATATGGCGGACGACATTAACTCAAGTGGCTGCACTATTAAAATCCAGAAATAAAAGGTATGCAAGAAAAAGAATCTTACATGGAGTGAGAAAATCCGTCCCACCAGTCAAAGTCCAGCATCACTCGGCAAGCCTCGGGATGCCTGACTGTGACCCTCGGAACGATTTTTTCTAGCCGTTGGGCATACCTTATATTCTTGACCTTAATATCGAATCGAAAGATTATTTCATCCTTTGTTTTTAGTAGCTTTCGAACAACTTATTGATATGTGTTGTTAAATATATTTCAGGAGAAATGGTCACATACGCCCTGAAGAACCTACATGTTCGTGATAGATGCAATGTCTTTTCAATCTCGGGATGTAATTTAGCATAAATCAACCCCAAATTTTTCAATCATACGTAGCACAGGATTCATATTTACTAATTATACCAGAAACAAAAAAAGGACAGTCCATGTTGCAAAAATTGCGATGAAAAATAACGCTAAACTCTGCGAAGCTATTAACACGCAGGACTGAGTCCAAATGAAAGAGTCACTAATGCTGCCATAAATATGTTGAACGGATCCTAATGGCAAAAGAGTTTCTATTTTGCTTTTCATATCATGTCCAAGGTGCATACTTTTATTACTATGCAGATTTATAGCTGCTAAGTCTCAACCTTGCATTTACATATACGTATGTAGTAGTCTTCGCAACATGCATAGTTCAATCAACAGCTGAACGATAGGTGAAAACTAGTTCCAAGAAATCGTTATCCTGATAGCAAAATGTCGAAAGCGGAACAGGAAATGAACTTTTACAGTTGTGATATGTGTGGAAAAGTATTTAGGTGGGCATCGGATTACCAAGTCCACTTGCGCACTCACACAGGAGAAAAACCATATTCATGCCGTCTGTGCCCAAAATCATTTTCGCACATATCCAACTTTCGACGGCATATGCTTATCCATAATGGAGTGAGACCTCATAGATGTATGAAGTGTGGGAAGAGATTTACAACAAGTACGGATCTTCATACACACTTTAGGGTACATACTAGGACGAGGGATTTCGTTTGTCCCTTATGCGACAAGGCCTTCATTCATGCAAGCAATTTGCGTCGGCACATGAATTTACACACTGGGAAAAAAGTGTACTGTTGTACAGTATGTGGTAAATCTTTCAGTCAGTTATTCCCCCTAAGGCGACACCAGCAGCGTGTCCATTGTGATAAGAACATTTGTTCCAATAAAAAAGATGACAAGTTTTTTGAAGGGAAATCCCATTCACATGTCAGCCATGCGAGCAGTCGAAACACACATGATGTATACAATTGTAACATTTGTGACCAAACTCTCGACAGATTCTGCAGTCTAGAGAACCATATTGCTAGTCACACGGGTTTTGAAACTTATAAAGGTGTTAAAGTTAAACAGGAAGTCGGTTTTAGTGGTGAAGATGTTAAAGTGAAAGAGGAGGTAGATTTTAATGGTGAAGGTGTTAAAGTGAAAGAGGAGGTAGATTTTGATCAGGTGTATGGCCTGTTTACTAGACAGCAGAATAACCGACACAGATATAAGTGTGATACTTGTGGAAAGGCTTTTGATCGATTCTCCAGAATAGTTAGTCATATTGACAACCACATGGGAGTTAAAAGTAACAGCAGCATGCTAAATAGAAAATCATTTAAACAATCACATGGTTTGAGTCATCGCATATTGTCTAGTAGGCATCCGAGCGATAAAGTTAAATTGCACAGTTGTGATGTGTGTGATAAAGTATTTAGAAAGGCATCTAGTTTGATAAATCATCTGATTGTTCACAAGAGTAAAAGCGTGTACAAATGTGATGTATGTGGACAATCAGACATGGGGTTTGCCAGTCTTCAGGATCATATCCGCACCCATTTAGAAGTGAAGGGACATTTCTGTAGTGTCTGTTGTTCGGAGTTCAGTGAGGAGTCAGATCTACAGGAGCACATGCTGACTCACACCTGGGAAAATGCGCCACCCCTTGTGTAGTTGATGGATTCTTCAAGAGTTTTATACAGTTCCCAGCAGGCACACGTCACCAGCACATCGTTAAAACAAGTTCGGTGCAACGTCATGACGTGTAGATATGAAGATTTGACGTTGCATGAGCGTTATGATGTGGCACCGACGTTCATGTGAAGACGCATTAACGCCATGACCTGCTGGGTCTTACCTCTGTTAAGCAGATAACGAGGGTAAGCTCTTAAAGGGCGGCTTAGAGGATGTGACTGTTCAGCAGAGGGAAACATATCAGACGATTCATGGCCTGTAATAGACAGATGAAAATTTGTGTGACTACAGGAAACACAAAAGAATAATGGATGATGGAGAAGTGTCAGATGAAATAACTCTCCACCAGAAAACTAAAGGATGGTGATGTGAACAGATTGGTACTCATCCGACACATCTCCGCCATTTATTTTTTCTCAGAAAGCTTAACTATGTAGATGTGTCAATTTGGAACTCATCTGACACATCTTCGCCATTTACTTTTTCTCAGAAAGCTAAATTATGTTGATGTGTCTGATTGGTACTCATCTGACACATCTCCACCATTTATTTTTCTCAAAAAGGTAAATTATCTAGATGTGTCAGATTGGTACTCATCTGACACATCTCCGCCATTTATTTTTTTCTCAGAAAGCTAAATTATCTAGATATGTCAGAATGGCACTCATCTGACACATCTCCACCATTTATTTTGTCTCAGAAAGGTAAATTATGTAGATGTGTCAGATTGGTACTTCCGCCATTTATTATTCTCAGAAAGCTAAATTATCTAGATGTGTCAGATTGGTACTCATCTGACACATCTCCACCGTTTATTTTTCTCAGAAAGGTAAATTATTTAGATGTGTCAGATTAGTACTCATCTGACACATCTCCGGCATTTATTTTTCTCAAAAAGGTAAATTATGTTGATGTGTCAGATTGGTACTCATCTGACACATCTCCACCATTTATTTTTTCTCAGAAAACTAAATTATGTAGATGTGTCAGATTAGTACTCATCTGACACATCTCCGCCATTTATTTTTCTCAGAAAGTTAAATTATCTAGATGTGTCAGATTAGTACTCATCTGACACATCTCCGCCATTTATTTTTTCTCAGAAAGCTAAATTATCTAGATGTGTCCGATTGGTACTCATCTGACACATCTCCACCATTTATTTTTATCGGAAAGGTAAATTATTTAGATGTGTCAGATTGGTACTCATCTGACACATCTCCACCATTTATTTTTTCTCAGAAAGCTAAATTATCTAGATGTGTCAGATTGGTACTCATCTGACGCATCTACACCATTTATTTTTCTCAGAAAGCTAAATTATTTAGGTATGTCAGATTAGTACTGATCTGACACATCTCCGGCATTTATTTTTCTCAAAAAGGTAAATTATGTTGATGTGTCAGATTGGTACTCATCTGACACATCTCCGCCATTTATTTTTTCTCAGAAAGCTAAATTATCTAGATGTGTCCTATTGGCACTCATCTGACACATCTCCACCATTTATTTTTATCGGAAAGGTAAATTATTTAGATGTGTCAGATTGGTACTCATCTGACACATCTCCACCATTTATTTTTTCTCAGAAAGCTAAATTATCTAGATGTGTCAGATTGGTACTCATCTGACGCATCTACACCATTTATTTTTCTCAGAAAGCTAAATTATTTAGGTATGTCAGATTAGTACTGATCTGACACATCTCCGGCATTTATTTTTCTCAAAAAGGTAAATTATGTTGATGTGTCAGATTGGTACTCATCTGACACATCTCCGCCATTTATTTTTTCTCAGAAAGCTAAATTATCTAGATGTGTCCTATTGGCACTCATCTGACACATCTTCACCATTTATTTTGTCTCAGAAAGATAGATTATGTAGATGTGTCAGATTAGTACTCATCTGACACATCTCTACCATTTATTTTGGCTCAGAAATATAAATTATCTAGATGTGTCAGATTGGTACTCATCTGACACATCTCCACCATTTATTTTTCTCAGAAAGCTAAATTATGTAGATGTGTCAGATTGGTACTCATCTGACACATCTCCACCATTTATTTTTCTCAGAAAGCTAAATTATCTAGATGTGTCAGATTGGTACTCATCTGACACATCTCCACCATTTACTTTTTCTCAGAAAGCTAAATTATCTAGATGTGTCAGATTGGTACTCATCTGACCCATCTACACCATTTATTTTTCTCAAAAAAGGAAATTATCTAGATGTGTCAGATTGGTACTCATCTGACACATCTCCGCCATTTATTTTTCTCAGAAAGCTAACTTATCTAGATGTGTCAGATTGGTACTCATCTGACACATCTCCACCATTTATTTTTCTCAGAAAGCTAAATTATCTAGATGTGTCAGAATGGTACTCATCTGACACATCTCCTTTATTTATTTTTCTCAGAAAGCTAAATTATCTAGATGTGTCAGATTGGTACTCATCTGACACATCTCCACCATTTATTTTTCTCAGAAAGCTAAATTATCAAGATGTGTCGGGTTGGTACTCATCTGACACATCTCCGCTATTTATTTTTTCTCAGAAAGCTAAATTATGTAGATGTGTCAGATTGGTACTCATCTGACAATCTCCGCCATTTATTTTTCTCAGAAAGCTAAAGAAGCCATCTGATTAGGATCTACATTGTTTGGCATTCAGTTCATGAATTTGTAGCAATAAATAATATCAAGTAATTTGATTGGTTGATAGACAGAAATGGGTGTGGCTTAAATGAATATTCAGCAAGATAAGGGTTAATTTTAATTTGTGGCCTGATACAGACAGGTGAAAACGTTGTGATTCTGCGGGCAACTCTGAATGAATGTCGTACCTAAATAATAATTAATGAATGTCGTACCAAAATAATAATTAATGAATGTCGTACCAAAATAATAATTAATGAATGTCGTACCTAAATAATAATTAATGAATGTCGTACCAAAATAATAATTAATGATGGAGAGATGTCTGGTTAGTATACTCATTGTTTTCATCTGACATCTCCATATCTTTTTTTTCTTTGCATTTCATTACGCAAACATGCCTATACAAATACATTGCCACCTTTATCGCCGAAAAAATGAAAATTTCATGATGAAAAATTATGATTTTTTGCTTATTTCTGCTCAAAATATAGATTGTGGGCACTCGTTAGAACCGCCTCATCGAGGCGGTTCTAACGAGTACCCACAATCTATATGTTAGAGCAGAAATAAGAAAAATAAGGTATACCCCCCGAAAACCCAGTTTTACAATATAAAAGTGGGGTTCAAGGGGGTCAAAATTATATAGGCGTGTTTTCGTGATGAATTGCATATTACGTATTTATATAGGATCTTACAAGAATGTTCATGTATCATTGAATTTATTAAACGAGTTGAGGAAAAGGGATAAAATGTGAGGATTGTCATATAGGTGACTCTTTGTCATACTCCATCAATTTATGTTGATAGGTAGAAAAAAAAAACAGATTTTCACCAGAAAAGTGTCAGCTTTGAATGAATTCTCTCTCCTATACAGATGTGTTTTTTGATGGTTGCAACTAATGTTCAAAATTGTCTTGCTGATTTTTATCATTGCGTCTTTAAAGAGTTGTTATAATTGTAAATATGGGTGAACTTCAATGGCTCAAACAGGTTTTGGGGCCATCATAGCCCCGGATGAGAGGGGGTGTTCACCTATATTTTTTCTTATTTCTGCACGAAAACATACATTGTGGGTATTCAACAGAAGTGCAATTCTGCATGAAAACATACATTGTGGGTATTCATCAGAAGTGCATTACTGCATGAAAACGTACATTGTGGGTATTCATCAGAAGTGCATTTCTGCATAAAAACATACATTGTGGGTATTCATCAGAAGTGCATTTCTGCATGAAAACATAGATTGTGGGTATTCATCAAAAGTGCATTTCTGCATAAAAACATACATTGTAACAGGCCTCAGTGGCCTAGTGGTTAAGAGCGCTGACTCTTGATCATTAGGTCTCTCACCGCTGTGGTTCGAGCCTTGCTCGTGTCACATGTGAAACACCAAGTTCTGCAATGGAAGGTCAGGTGGTTTTTCTCTGGGTACTCCGGTTTTTGCCCACTTGTGATTAACGATCGGCTAGCTTTGAGTGAAATAATCTTGAAAGGACCGTAAAACCCAAAGCCAAAAAAACACAAAAAACATACATTGCGGGTATTCATCAGAATCTTATTTCTGCATGTAAACATACATTGTGGGTATTCATCAGAAGTGCTTCTGATGTATACCCGCAATGTATGTTTTCATGCAGAAATAAGAAAAAACAATGTATGTTTTCTGATGAATACCCACAATGTATGTTTTTTGAGCAGAAATAAGAAAAATATCAGGGGTCAGTTGTTCAAAGCATCGTTAGCTTAACCAGCTCGTTAGTGGTCATATTGTTAACTCTTCTAGCAAGTACAATATCGAAAATTTTGGTATTTTTGCTGAAAAAATGTGATCCGCAAAAGCTGCTCACATTTTTTCAGCAAAAATTTCAACATAATTGCCATATTTAATGATGAAAACTTTAACGATATGTTAACTAACCATGTCGTTTGTTTTGAACAACTGGCTCCAGTACTTTTCGGATGAAAAAAATGTGCCTTACCTGGAGCTATGGGGCCAAGAAAATTTGTCACAGACAGGACTAGTTTGTGCAACAGCGGTTTATCATAGTGTCAGGTCATGGATCTTTAAGCCATTGTATGGTATTGGACTCTTCCATTCATTACGCAAACAAGCCTATACAAATACATTGCCATCTTTATCGCCGAAAAATGAAAATTTTATGATGAAAAATTGTGATATTATTCTTATTTCTGCTCCAAATCTAGATTGTGGGCACTCGCTAGAACCGCCTCATCGAGGCGGTTCTAACGAGTACCCACGATCTATATTTTAGAGCAGAAATAAGAAAAATAAGGTATACCCCAGGAAACCCCAGTTTTACTATATAAAAGTGGGGTTCAAGGGGGTCAAAATTATATAGGCGTGGTTTCGTGATGGCTATATGTTGGACAAGTCCATTTGTCATATAAGGGGTGTCAGGACTATTTTTTCGTTATTATTCTATTTTTGACAGAAATTTCTGACAGAAAATAGTGCAGGCCCTGATAAGATGCTGTTTTCTGCCGCGTCTGATCTGGGCCTGCACTGTTTGCCAAGGTACCCCTTTACGATGCAAAGGATCTTTAAACAATTTTCTTTAAACTACAGGTATGTCACATGAACGCATTAGAACCGCCTCATCGAGGCGATTCTAATGGGTAAAAACAATATACATTTTCAAGGCAAAGAAATAAAGAAAACTCCCCCTTAAAAATTCCCCCCATTAATTATACCCCCGACATACGAAGTATGTCAGGGGGTATATAGTTTTCGTCTTTCCGTCCGTTCGTTAGTTCGTTCGTTCGTTCGTTAGTTCGTTCGTTCGTTCGTACTTCCGTCTGTCCCGCCGTTCGTCAACCTTTACGTCAAAGTTTTGCGTTAAACCTTTTTGATAGCTCATATCTCTGTAACCACATGTTAAATTCTCTTCATATTTGGTAAAGGATATCTCTATAGCATTACCTTTCATATGGAATAACTAAGCCCCTGGGTCAAGCCCCTGTGTGGGCTGTCTGTCTGTCCGTCTGTCTGTTCATCTACTTTTACGTCAAAGTTTTGTGTTAAACCTTTTTGATTGCTCATATCTCTGTAACAGCATGTTAGATTCTCTTCATATTTGGTAAAGGATATCTCTATAGCATTTCCTTTCATATGGAATATCCAAGCCCCTGGGTCAAGCCCCTGGGTGGGCTGTCTGTCCGTTTGTCAACTTTTACGTCAAAGTTTTGTGTTAAACATTTTTGATTGCTAATCACTCTGTCACCACATGTTGGATTCTCCTCATATTTGGAACAGGATATCTCTATAGCATTCCCTTTCATATGGAGTATCTAAGCCCCTGGGTCAAGCCCCTAGGTGGGCTGTCTGTCCGTTTGTCAACTTTTACGTCAAAGTTTTGTGTTAAACCTTTTTGATTTCTCATATCTCTGTCACCACATGTTTGATTCTCTTCATATTTGGTACATGATATCTCTATAGCATTACCTTTCATTTGGAATATCTTAGCTCGCGGGTCAAGCCCCTGGGTGGGCTGTCCACCCGTCAGTCCGTTCATCAATATTTACGTCAATGTTTTGTGTTAAACCTTTTTGATTGCTCATATCTCTGTAACTGCATGTTAGATTCTTTTCATATTTGGTAAAGGATATCTCTATAGCATTACCTTTCATATGGAATATCTAAGCCCCTGGGTCAAGCCCCTGGGTGGGCTGTCTGTCAGTTTGTCAGCTTTTAAGTCAAAGTTTTGTGTTAAACCTTTTTGATTGCTTATATCTCTGTAACCTCATGTTAGATTCTCTTCATATTTGGTACAGAATATAGCTATAGTATTAACTTTCATATGGAATATCTAAGCTCCTGTGTCAAGCCCCCGGGTGGGGCTATGGGTCAATAATAAGGACTTACACATTTTGATCACGTCCAAGTTTTGTGTTAACTGTTTTGGTTTAAACAATATTTATTAGAATAAATTCACATATATACATCGCATAATAGTATATGGTACAGGATTTGATAACTGTTTTCATTATACTCCTTGCATACAAAGTATATCAAAGGTTATAGTTTTTGTCTTTCCATCTGTTCATTATTAGTTATTTTGATGTTTCTTTATGCTGTGACCCTTGTCAGATTTGTCAGTTTATACATGTATATTGGTCCTTGTGATCTTAGAAACAACAGCGACTAGAACTGTTAAATTTTGCATAATATTTTCTCTTGAAATGCAGACAATAATAAATGCAAGTAATAATAAAAAATGCATTGCTTTATTATGTCATTATACAGCTACTTTAATTCAGCAAATGTTCTATGACAGCCTATTCTATGTTTGTTGTTTCCAGTTGAAATTGTTCCAAATTGCAACAAACTTTGAATTTTTATTATTCAGCAAAGACAAGCAGTCTCATCTTTGGATATGATAAATTATTCTATATTTGTTGAAATGCAATAGTTATTCTTAGTGGACTAAATGGAAAGTTTATATGGAAAGGTTCAATGCTACAAACAAATTTTCATTTCCACTAAAAGGGGATGGCACTGGTCGGGGGTATACGTGCCCCACTGGGCACTTTCTCTAGTTGATGTCTGCAGTCATCAGTGTAACAAGTCCTTGTTATCAACATCCCTCTAAATAGAAGTCATCACACTAACAAGTCCGTCAAATGAACACCCCCTTACACCCCACTTTATATTGAGAAAACAGGGGTATGGGGGTATACATTATTTTCTTTATTTCTGCTCCTAGATATAGGCTGTGGGTACTCATTAGAACTGCCTCAATGTTTTCATTCGCGCTTTATTACACAGCGAATCCCTTAGCGAATCCAGGTCAAGGTAAACTGTAGGGATAAATTTATAGAACATTCAAGTTATAATATTTATTTCCATCAGTTGTTTCATTTAATGAGGAACTTTTGAAACTGTTTTGAATATTGCGCTTTATTTTGTTACGTTGGCTCTTGGTGGTGATTAGGTCGTATGCATTAATGCAAAAAGTAGTGCCAAAATCACTCTTCAATACTTGGGGGCTATTGCCCCCAAAACAAATTGTATTAATGGGCGAGAATTGAAAGATGAAAAGAAATACACACAGTTTTCACATTATCTACAGAGCAAGAGCATCGCCATCTTCCAATCATATTGGAGAGAACCATGGTTTATTATGGCGTCACTTAATGATCAGGTGAAGCACGAATTAATCATTACGAGAACACGTCTGTGAGAAATAGTGCATTTTACCACACCTCCAAAATGGCTACTTTATTGATGAAAATCAGTGACATGTTTCTTATTTGTACTGCAAACATAGGTTGTGGGTGCTCGTTAGAACCGCCACATTGGGGCGGTTCTATCGAGTACCCACAACCTGTGTCTTGGAGCAGAAATAAGATAGTATATACCCCCGTAAACCCCATTTTTTTCTATAGACACATCCAAAGTCTACGTCACACAAGGTCAAAGGTCATTAGCCTCGTTTTATCTGGTGGGCAAAAACACTTCCGGTTCCATACTCTACCGTTGATGTAGCACGATTTTTTCCCTGTAATAACTATTGTTAAATCGTCTTTCTATCAAAACTGTTTGCCACAAACCATTTTTGGCAGTAAACTGCTTCTTTTTCGTATAAAATTGAATAGAAAATAAACATGCTTTATCTTATTTCCATTCCTTAAATAAAGTGCATTGACTATGTTTTGGCATGGTGGTGGGTAGTTTTATAACGCTTTTTAGGCAAAAAAATGTGCGATAAAATGTCAGAAAAGACTGGTTCTATAGCATTTATTACTTCAAAAACACAAACTGACAAGGGTAAGTAAATTTTGTGGAGAAGAAATGAGTTTAATCACACGATAAATATTCGAAATTCTCATTGACTGTGTACGGCAACAGTCATGTTTTGCCAACCAGATAAAAGAGTACCTCTACAGGGGAGATAATTGGCGCATGCACAGTGAAATGTAAACACCGTCACATGTCAAAACATTGGATCCGTCTATATAATATAAAGTGGGGTTTAGGGGTATTTATTTCACGGACTTGTCCACGTGATGGTATTTATTGGACAAAATTACATCCCAGTGGTTAACTTAATAAATTTCTGTTAACAGTTAACACTCTGAGAATGTTAATACTTGTAAATAGCAGTATACTGTGTTTCTTAACTTTCTTTATATTGTATTTTAAATGGATTTCTGAACAGAAGCTTACATGTAGTAGAAAGGTTGTTAAAGCTTAGTGTCCCACACTCAAAGTATTGTATAAAATTCAATTCTAATCGAATCTTTTGGTTTTAGGCTCTGGGGTGTAACTGTTGCTTTTCTTTTGCTCCAGCATTTAAGTTGTTTCTTGCTGACGAGTCCTCATCGTTGTTTTATCTCTGTGGTTGTTTGATTTTTTCTGTTCTCAGAGATGTTGCACTGACGAGTTAGGAAGCCTTCATGCTGACTGAATAAATTATTTGTCTGAATCAAGACGGAAATAAGGGCGAGGATTGCGGTCACTAAATAGATTTAAGCACCCAATGAAATACTTTCCACTGACCGTTCTGAGGCGGTTCTTCTGTCGTGGTTAATTTTATTATAGTTCGTCTTTGAATGTGTGTATTGCTTATATCTTTTTAGTTTGGATAGCCAATTAGCCATTTTGTGGGAAAGTAACTGTCCTTTTGGTTTTCTGGTTTTGATATTTTCATTAGGGTCTTGTTATTTCATGTTTGTGTTTCTGTCCCTTTGGTGTCTCTGATGGCAGATATTGGTTAATAGAATCGATTCCCGATCATTGCCTTCACTTCTGTTTTGTGCCGTGTCCTTTCTTGTTTCATATTTGAGTGACACGTGTATTTTTTGACGTCGCTTAATGATCATGTGATATCCCGTGAATCAGTGTATTTATTGAAACAAAGTTACACCCCAGTAATAATATAACGAATTTCTCTAAATACTCTGAGAATGTAAATTCTTGTAAATAAGTGTATGCTGTGTGTTTTAATATTGTTTATTCGTTTATTTAGTCGCCTGTCCTTGATTCATGGGAAAATTATTTTGAATCATCTCTTCATGCGGTGGTCATATTTTCATTGTCCTTCAAAAGATTTTGATCAAACTGCATGTACTTGTACCCTATAGTCCAAGGGTGTGCAAAATGGGAAAAAGTGCCATGCTGTTAGTTTCTGTTTATTTGTATATAGATATTCATGCATATATTATTGTTCATATTTATTTATTTGTGGTGACCCGTCATGAAAAAAGGACATAATGGATGCCTGAAAGTGTCAACTTTTGAACCAAACTAGGTACATACATGATATTATTAGTGGAGAATCTTAGACATTGGACTTAATGTTACGCATTGAATTATAGGAAATCGAAACATCTTATTTGCATTTAAAAGCATTTACAAAATACTTTGCATTTATAAGTGTACTGTAGTTTATAGGGCAGATTGAAAGACGAAAATCAAAGCTTCATTACGAAAATCGGCCAAGATATTTTGCATAACGTTGAAAACAGTTTGCATAAATTTGCAATATTTATGCAAATAAGCATTATACAAAATTGAATTTACTTACCAGGTACTGAACCCATTTTATCATATGACGTCACGTCTGAGAATGTAATAACGTCATGAAATAAATTCGTCAAATTAGTTAGACACGCCCCGTCACGTTACATGTACAACATCCTTAACGATATCGCGTTTACTTATTGAAGAATATTGACATTTTTGTAAAACAGTCATGAATAAAATGAGTTTTCAATGTCATATGGTAAATAGAATCATGCATTCGTGCACATGTATTACTGAATTTATTAAACTCGTTGAGGAAAAGGGATAAAATACTCGACAAACCTCGCATTTTATCCCTTTTCCTCAACTCGTTTAATAAATTCAATAATACATGATCATCTACAAACAAAATTCAATTAACTCACCAGGCACTTAACCAATTTCAATATCTTTGAAATCTGGGATCCAATATCCTTTTCAAATGATTCTTTTAGAAGAGTGCAACTATGACACCAACTTATTGAGAAATTTTGAAAGCGCTTTTTTTTTCAAAAAAAGATAGCTCGATTTTGGCTAATCTTAAAATGCAGTCCAGTGTCTTACAATCTCTACAGCATTATATCTGCACGACGCATGTTTCTGTCTTGTTGGGTTCAAAAGTAAGCACCTTCAGACAACCATGAGATCCTTCTTTCGCTGACGGGTCAGATATATTTATTTCTTAATTTTTATTTGTGTATAATGACAGTGTTGGATATCGAAGAAAACAAACTTGCGAGTGCCCATCGATATCCAAAACGAGGGACACTATTCAACAATTTCAGTAAAGCAACCCTTTAATTATACCCCCGGCATACGAAGTATGCAATGGGGGTATATAGTTTTTGTCTTTTCCGTCTGTCTGTCTGTGTGTCCGTAAACAATTATTTTGTGTCAAAGATATCTCAGGAACTGCTTTACATAGAAACTTGAAATTTTGCACACATGATCAGTATGACTACTTGTATTGTGGGAAAGAAAATAAGGGCCAAGGGGTCAGGCCTTTTAGAGTTATTTTCTTTGTAGTTCTTGTTTCAGCTGAGGTGATGGCACTGGCCGGGGGTATACGTGCCCCACTGGGCACTTTTGTCTAGTTATTATAGGATTGAATTTCATTTTTGTGGATTTTATCCATGTGTAAACTTCGGCAAATCACTCATAAACGGCATAAGGGCTTTATGCCAAGTGTGTGAGTGATTCGCCGGAATTTACACATCGATATGGGCCACAAAAATGATAATTCATTCTTTGCCATCCGCGCTTTGTTTATAATTTCACCTTTGTCATCGACATGTTAAAATACCTCCAAAATGGTACTCTTTAAAGGAATTATTTTGGAACCCAAGATCGAAGGTACCAACGTCCGTAGCGGAATGATTATTCAATTAGAAGCTGACATCTCTGAAAGAAACCCAAGGGAAAAGCGTTAATACTTTAGCTCGCAACCTACACCTAACCAGTTTTTGGCCAAGTTGAAGTGTGAAATTGATTGTTTATACAAGTTAGTGATAAGATCATTGTAGCCTGCTAATAGCCCCATAAATCTCTTCAGAGCTACATGAGGTTTCAGTCACAACAGATGGATGCAGTTCTGAAAGAAATACTTTGCTATATTTTAACTCACTGGATGCGTGAGTCCAAACTGAATTTTATTGGGAAGTATAAAAAAAAAGACAAAACTTTAAATCCTTCTAAAGATGCCAAGAAGAACTCCATCAAAAATATAAACAAAGTCATCCTATTTATGGCTATTTTTTGTTATCATCCATTACACACACACACACACACACACACACACACACACACACACACACACACACACACACACACACACACACATTCACACACACACACACACACACACACACACACACACACACACACACACACACACACACACACACACACACACACATTCATTTTAAACCTTAAGTATTGGGGCAAATAGTCATTTGCCAACAGTGTAGACCCAGATCAGACTCTTAAAAATGCGACATTTGATAATGGTCTACAATGTTTGCCATATACACATATCAGTAATTTAGTAATCACATCAGGAAAACACGCCTATATATTTCTGACCCCTTGAACCCCACTTTCATATATAGTAAGGGGTAAACCTTATTTTTCTTATTTCTGTTCTACAATTCTACAATGTGGAGTGGGGCTTGGAGAAATAGATTTGGCTGCACGATGCATCGGCGCAAAGCTGATACTGACCGCACATGAGAACTGGTAATCCGCTTAGAAGGTCTAAGCCTGCCTAGGAAAATTGCTATGAGTTAGCCCGTCCATGCTTATAAACCTTATTGGTTTCATTGGGCGGCAGGGATTCGTTCATTGTTAATCTCAATGTCGGGTAAAAGTCCCACAAAATTGGAAGCAATGGCTCCAAAATGACCTAAATAGTGTTGACGGGGACGTTAAACTTCAAATCAAACAAACAAACAATGTGGAGTGTGCGTACTCGTTAGAACCACCACGGTGAGGCGTACTATACCCACAATCTCTAACATACTGTACCCACAATCTGTATTTTTAGCAGAAGTAAGATTTTTTTTCCTTCTTAATAGTTTCGTTTTTAGGCGGTAAAATTTACAATCTGCATGTATTTGTATTGGCTTGGTTTATGAACGGGTAGCAGAATGAACTCTTTTGGTTGGTTTGGGGCATGGCTTGAGATGTCATTTCATCTCAGTGTCGGGTAAAAAGTCCCCACAAAACTGGAAACAGTGTCTCCAAAATTACCCAAATACTGTTAACGGTGACTTTAAGCCACTTTTCAATCAAATTAACAAATAAATTATCATGGTAGACCTTGCCCTACTGTAAGCCTACCCAGTGACGTCAGATACACGATATCTTAAGCACTTCTCTTACCCTTAATATGCTCTGTAAAACAGCATTCTGAAAATTGTTTTTGTCGTCTGCTTCATTCGCCCCCGCCCATAGGGGCTTGAAGAAATATATGGGCTGCATGATGCTTCCACGCAGAGCTGAATCCGGCCCGCACACTAGTACTGGTAAATGGCTTAGAGGATCTAAGCCTGTCCAGAAACCGCGGTGCGAGGCGGACCGCCCATGCTAATAAACCCTATTGGTTTCATTGGGCGACAGGGCTTGAGATGTCATTCATCTCAATGTCGGGTAAAAGTCCCACAAAATTGGAAGCGACGTCTCCAAAATGACCTTTACAGTGTTGACGGGGACGTTAAACCTCAAATCAAACACACAAACAAAATCGTCTGCTTCATGGCCTTTCAAACTTTTCAAACATATTTTAGTGTGGATCCTGATTAGGAGCACTCTGATCTGGGTCCACACTGATTGCAAAAAATACTATCAAAGTTAAAGCAAACATAAAGTAGACAACAGTTGTTATTATTGGCATCTTGTGGGTAAAAATAAAACTTAGCATTTTTCTGGCTTAAACATTTCTCTCGGGACTTGGAGAAATATGGGCCGCATGGTGCTTCTACACAGTGGTCAAACTGACGACACATGAGTACTGGTAAACCGCTTAGAAGGACTAAGCCTGCACAGGCAAAGTGACATGATAAGACGGTCCGATGCTTATAAGCCTTTTGGTCTTATTATGCGTCAAGACTTGAGATGTCATTTTATCTCAATGTCGGGTAAAAGTCCCACAAAATTGGAAGCAACGTCTCCAAAATGACCTAAGTAGTGTTGATGGGGACGGTAAACCTCAATTCAAACGCATGGTGATCTGCACCAAGCTGTTTGTGAAAGCCAATACTTCATTTGTTTGCTGACGTAACCATGCCCGTTTGATCAGAATCAATCATTAGGTTAAGGAGATATAGTGCTTCAAACAGGCTACATGACAGAAACGATAATGTTCTATGTTCAAGGGCGATAACTCCAAAAGTTGGAAAATCAGAGTTAGTTAGTGTTCATATGTTCTACAAGTAGTCTAATGGTGCTCTACATACCACTGAAGTTCATGGAAACATCTCAAAGGGTATCGAAGTTAAGGAGTGGACACGCAACTATGACAGAAATGACCATGTTCAATGTTCAAAGGACAATAACTCCAAAAGTAAGAAAAGGAGAGTTACATATGTTCTTCATGACGTCTGATAGTGCCCTATATATTTTTAAGTTTTGTGAAAATATCTCAAATGGAATCAGAGTTATGGAGCCGACACAAAACTGATAGCAAAAGCTGTATTCAAAGTTCAAAGGGCAATAACTCCAAAAGTAAGAAAATCAGAGTTATGGTTCATATGTTCTGCACGTCATCTCATGGTGCTTTACACACCACTGAAGTTCCATGGAAATAACTCAAAGGGTATTGAAGTTATTGAGCGGACACGCAACTATGACAGAAATGACCATGTTCAATGTTCAAAGGACAATAACTCCAAAAGTAGGAAAGGGAGAGTTACATATGTTCTTCATGTCGTCTGATAGTGCCCTATATATCTTTTAAGTTTCGTGAAAATATCTCAAATGGAATCAGAGTTATGGAGCGGACACGAAACTGATAGCAAAAGCTGTATTCAAAGTTCAAAGGGCAATAACTCCAAAAGTAGGAAAATCAGAGTTATGGTTCATATGTTCTGCACGTCATCTCATGGTGCTTTACATATCTGTGAAGTTTCCTGTAAATATCTCAAACGGTATCGAAGTTGTGGAGCCGACACGAAACTATGACAGAAATGGCTATGTTCAATGTTGGCAGGGCAACAACTCCAACAGTAGGAAAATCAGAGTTACGGTTCAAATGTTCTGCACGTCGTCTGATAGTGCTTTACATATTTGTGAAGTTTTGTGAAGATATCTAAAATGGTATCAATGTTATGGAGCGGACACAATGTTAAGGCGCAGACGGACGGAATGACGGACTTTCAAAGCTTCGGAGGGTATAACATAATACCCGGCAATGTTTTGAATGGCGGTGCATAAAAAGTGGGGAGGGGTGCGAATTTCAGTTAATTTGCAGAGGGCAAAAAACCGCAAGAGTCTGAGAAGAGTTTTCAAAAAAATTTCAAAAAAACCGAGGGGGGGGGGGGGGTGCACGTCTCTCCACCCTGTGTGCCGGCCTGCATCAACAGGTAGAATGAACCATTTTTGAAACATATCACTGAAGGGTCTCTGTGAGAGAGAGAGAGAGAGAGAGAGAGAGAGAGAGAGAGAGAGAGAGAGTTTAAATTATGACTGGTGGGACTGAGAGAGAAGAGAGAGAGTTAAAACTATGACAAAAAATGTAGAAAATGATGGATCTACAGTTTGCAGCTGGATAAAATGTTATCCATGTAGCACAGATTGCGTTGTATATGAGGTTAAGCATTATCAAGGAAATATTGTTGGTTCAGAAAGATGAATTTGCTGCTGTTTGATTTTGTTTGTTTGTTTGTTTGATTTGTAGTTGAATATACGTGTATACAGAAGGGAGATAATTAAACATATTAACAAATGACAAGTAAATACATGTTATTTGGAAAACTTTGACGGAAAATGCTACTATATTTATTTTCCAGACAAAAATGAACTAAATACTTTCTTATAATGAAGCGTTTTAACGAGTACCCAAATTCTACGTTATACCCACAGTATATGCTTGCTATTGGCCGCGTGACTATCACTGACCATCTGACTGCCGCCGCTCCTGAACAAAATCAAGTTTATAGCATCGATAGTCGCCTCCCTAAGACGTCAGAGCGCTGCGTTAAAAGTAAATTCAGGACTGTGCTCGTGTACTTGGGCATTGGCAAACAGTGTATACCTAATCAGACGCCATTTAACTCTCTGATCAGGGCTACTGTGTTTGCTTAAAATACTGGAATTGAAGGGTTTTTGTTTGTTTGATTTGAGGTTTAACGTCCCCGTCAACACTGTAAAGGTCATTTTGGAGACGTTGCTTCCAATTTCGTGGGACTTTAATGACATCTCAAGCCCTGTCGCCCAATGAAACCAATAGGGTTTATTAGCATGGACGGTCCGCCTCGCACCGCGGTTCCTGGAGAAGCTTAGATCATCTAATCGGTTTACCAGTACTAGTGTGCGGGCCGGATACAGCTCTGCGTGGAAGCATCATGCAGCCCATATATTTCTTCAAGCCCCTATGGACAGGGGCCAGGAATTGAAGGGTTAAACGAACAGCTAGATTCTCAGTCTTGGACTATTTTCCCAATTATTCCACCAGTACCCTCAGTGCTTTGATAAAGTCTCTCTCTCTAGAGACAGGGGTTATGAACTTTGTGATAAGGAATTGCTAACACACAGACAGTGTTTATTTTGTAAACATTCTGTGAAAAATTATAACTGTTAAGCTGTCATTAAGCCACTGGATGTGGTAATTTGAGCTTTCCTAAGAAATAGGAGGAATCCTGAGGTTGCGGTATATAGTATTAAGTCGTTATATTCAATTTATTTCTCTTCGTCAATTACTATAGTTTCCAATCTCGACTGCTGTTGACGTTACTTCATATACATTGACGTAACGTACGGATTCTCGGACGTCACGTTATATTACTACCTATCACTGTGTGATATAGTTCTAAGATTCTTGCTTATGGAATTTATCGAACTAGAAAACTTTTATTTCAACCAATCAAATCGCTCGAAATATATATAAAGATGGAAAACTGGAATTTTTAAGCTATAAATATTTTGCGTAGTTGTAGCTTTTAAATATGTAGTTTATATATATATGTGCGCGTGCATAACAGATGTTTTGCGGACATCATTATGGTAAGATGTCATCAGATGCAACTCGCCTGTACAGTCAAGTTTGAAGGCATCCAAATATGCTCACAATATCAAGTTGGCTGATATTAAGTGGCATCAGCACGACTCTCCCTTAGATTTTATCTTCCTTTCGTAATTTTTATATAGAGAGCTTACACAATCAATCATTTCCTTTGGCGAGTTCCATAGATTTCATATACAATGTCCACGAGTTTAAGAATCTGATTATCATATAAGTTAATAATAACTTTTTTGGATCAGAATTTTTTCGCCCAACTAGTCCAGAAAAAAAAATTGAAAGAAAACACAAGGTTATCACGAACGGCTTCGTGACGCTGCGTATTTATTCAGTCATATCATTTTCAATACGTGATGTTATCCACTAAATTTCAGTGGCGCTGTTTGACATATAACAAAAAGATTTTATTCATTCTCCTATTTGAAATATGGAATTTATAAACCGAGGGAGGTAAAACAATCCGATAAAGAAACAAGTGCGAAGCACGAGCACTCGTTTCTTTATCGGATTGATTTACCTCCCTTGGTTTATAGATCCTATATTTCAAATTGGAGAAATTAATAATCTGTTTCTTACATGCACTTCAAATGTCTTTTAGGACAGTCTGGATTTTTGAATTTTGGATCTGAATTTTGGTACAGTTGACTTTTGACTTGACACGATTATTGACCATTTAAATAATAGAAGGCAAAAGGTTGTTATTAGGTCCCGCACTTCAAGTTCTAGATATATACACGCTGGGGTCCCTCAAGGTTCTGTGTTATGTCCACTTTTATTTCTCATATACGTAAACGATATTTCTAACTCACTGTTAAGCTTTAATCGAATTTTTGCCGATGAGAGCTCCCAGTATAATGTGGCATCCTCATTTTCTGATATAGAAGGATACCTTCTATAACTTACAGGACTTACATATTCTTCCTGGGTGGGCTAAGCAATGGTTAATTACCTTTAATTCTTTAAAAACCGAGGCAGTGTTTTCCATTTTTAGTCTTTTCAAATATACCTTCAAATTCTATTTGATAATACTCGAAGTAAGTTTTTAGTAGTTCATAAGCAACTCGAAGTAAGTTTTAAGAAGATCATAAGCATCTGGTTTTACTAAAATTTCTAAAAGGTAATATTTACCTTTCTATAATGCATACTTCCATGAACGCATCGGTACAGTTGACACACGATTTTTAGTGAGGTCAAGTGACGTCATTCTAAATCATAGATCTCTACAGGCGTTGTTGACGTCAACGCTATTCCGCTCTTTGTAGAAAAAACAGCGTGTTAATGTTTTTCAGCTTTAAAAAGTTTGCCCAATAAGCATTTTTTCGTCCAGTGATGAGGAGCAAGTAGTGTAAAAAGAAAACAAAAACTTATTTTTTCTGCTTTTCATGACAGTATAGACGACAGCGGGTCGCTAGCAAAGTTTTCATGAACCCCTTACATGAAACCTCCTTCGGGATTCATTTACTTGCACGCGACCCACTGCATTCATGCTTTCATGAACAGCAGAAAAATAAATTTCAATTCTTAATTGTATTCCCTCTTCTCTCACTCTACGGCCCCCGCCCATAGGGGCTTGAAGAAATATATGGGCTGCATGATGCTTCCACGCAGAGCTGAATCCGGCCCGCACACTAGTACTGGTAAACTGCTTAGAGGATCAAAGCCTGTCCAGGAACCGGGGTGCGAGGCGGACCGTACAAGCTAATTAACCCTATTGGTTTCATTGGGCGACAGGGCTTGAGATGTTATTCATCTTAATGTCGGGTATAAGTCCCACAAAATTGGAAGCAACGTCTCCAAAATGACTTTTACAGTGTTGATGGGGACGTTAAACCTCAAATCAAACAAACAAACAAATCTTCTCTCACTCTATGCAACCCTCTTGATAATGATGTTCGTGCAGTAGGAAGTGTATAAGCTTTTAAACAACAATAAAAAAGTCCCCTCGAATTCCTGTTTATTATACCAGTGGAGAAATTTTCTTCTCTGTTATACATGCACTGATTGTAAACAAATGTAGCAATCTCAAAGGAGACTTATATTCTTATCATATAAGTCTTACTCAGCGAGCGAGTGTTTGAGTTTTACGTCCCACCAACAGCTAAGGTCATACGGAGACGGGACCTCGGTTTAAAGACTCATCCGAAAGTCTGCAAGTCTTACTCAATATTGCTGGCCTCGGTGACTGGTGATCAGGAGGATGCGGGTCCGATACCTGCTGTGATCGGCATCATTCTTTCGCGGAGATTGATCATGAAATATTTTCTACAGTCATACTCTCATTTCCGCTGATTCAAGGAGGGCATTTGTCAGCTTCTAGCGAAAGAATGTGCACTGTACTGGTTAACCACTTAAGTATAAGTCTGACAGGAAAAGTGTTTAACTCCTATACAAACAAACTTACTCCGTTGTGCAGTTGTTCAGGAGTTGTCTGAGACACAGAAGACTTCTTTTTCAAAAGTCCAATTTCCTAGCAGGAGGTGTCACTATGTTCTAGACTACCAGACCTTTTCACCCTCTGTCTTCGAATAAAATTTTATTTGAGGATACATCGTTGACCAACCAAGACGATCTTTTAAATTCTTATGCTTTCCATAAATTCACCAAAAATGCTAAACGTTTCAACAATAGCAATGTTGACAGATCATTTATCTATTTTTTACATGTGGCTGCTTTGACTTGCAGAGTCTCCCGACAAAGTAATTTATTTATTTATTTTATTTATTTATTTATTTATTTATGTATTTTTTTTATTTCTACGCGCTTTATTATGTATTAACGCTACCATGTGCTTATATAAAATGTATATATACTTGTAGGGGAAGGGCCGTAACTATTGTTAAGAGAACTTGTGGCCCAACCCCATTGCTTGCTATTAAATGCAATATAATATGATTAAACTAAATAAAACTAGTTGACTGTTTACGGCTCGGGTCGTGTTATCAGTTCAGTCAGCATAGTGTTACAGAAGCTGGCTGGAACAAAAATGGATGGACGCCATTTTGAAAGTGCTTTGTACAGTTTTGAATATAAATAGAAGAAACATAGCGTTCCAGTGATTTAACACCTAAAATGTGAGATTAAAAATTCCTATTCCGTGGTCATGCCCATGTCTTCTTTGTTTCAACATTGCAACCGATTTAATCGTCACGCATTCTGAACGTCTATTGATATCTTCCCAAACGCCATTGTGATGACCTCATGAATAACATCGACTGAAACTTTCCCATGTTTGAGTATAACGGTTTCAATGCAAAAATGGTATGTTGTATCTTGTACAAAAGTAGTTAAAGTGATTTATTTCTTGCACACCAGACAAGCAAATCTGTGATTGTACCCTGGGATAGAAATTTATGTTCTGGTCCTGGTGTTCCGACCCAAAATCAAATATATTCGCGTGTTTGGTAAATGCACTGGTTGATTACGACCTTGTATGCGCCGTCGTTAAGGTTGACGTCACAGCACGTTACTTGACGTCAATAAATATTCCTGTACTGTCATCACAATATGGCGGGGTCGGTACTCGAAGTGACTGCAGCATTAAAAATCCGCGCCAAGAAATGGAGGATATGCAAGAAAAAGAATCCTGTATGGATGTGAGGGGCGGATAGAAAATCTGTCCCTCGGGATCACTGTCCGGCATCACTCGGCAAGCCTCGTGATGCCGGACAGTGACCCTTGAGACGGAGTTTTCCATCCACCCCTCACACCCATATAAGATTCTTATATTCCTCCACTTTTGCATATACAACATAGGTCCTCAACTCATGAAAGAAACTTCTCGTGACAGCTTTCTTCTATGAGCACATAACCAGACTCATTTGCATATCGGCATGTTTCTCTGAGCGACAGTCACAAAATGGCTATTTCAAATATATTGGCAGAGACAGATTTAAGTGGCAGATACCTTGCTGCTATCAACAGCAAGCTCCAAAGATCTGAATCCGTTTCACTGGCGATCTGTTCAGCCAAAATCCAGAAACCATAAGGGGCCACAATGACAATCGGTGTCTCGAAGTAAAGATTCAGCCAAAACATAGGCAAGTTCACTTGCAGTACCATGAATAATCAACATAAAGAACAATTTCAGTCTCTATGGTGCACAGATTAATCCAAAAGCGGAGACAAAATATCATGAGTGACTGTGATTCTGACATTTTGAAAATGAAAACATGCTTCACTTTAGTGGCGCGTTTTCAGTGTCCCGCCGCAGTTAAAATAGTTTCCTATTAGACTGCTTATTTTTGATTTGAAGTATATTTTTAGTTAAAATTCAATGAACTGAACAGTTTGGAAGATAATTTCAAGACAATACATCATTCATTTGTTGCTTATTTGTCTGTTTCCTTATTTGTTTTCACTTTGGCAAAGCCTCGCCCCTGGTTGAAATTCAGACCCCTTGGGAGAGATTTCCCTATCCTACATTAACTGTCATGATGGATTCTTATATTCTCTGGTTAAGAGGAAAATTTCTTCTTAGCAGAAAAGAAAATACCAAGGTTATGTCTGGCAAAAATCATGATATGTCTCTGTTATGCATGTAATATTATAAGTTATTTCAGCTCTACAGAAGTACATGTATATTTCATCTTTAATAAATTATTGTCACATATATATACATGCATATATTCTTGTTTGTTATGATTAGGCGTATTCAGTGACACCATCTTTGGTGTCCCCTGGGATATGCCGGGCCATGCCCCACCCCTCCATTTCATAAAAAGGCCCAATACCTCAGAAACCGTTCAGATCCCCACCCCCAAACCACATATATTCTTGTTCCTTATGATAAGACGCATTCAGTTATTCCAACCTACTGGTCTGCAGGGGTGTGCTGGGGCCATGCCCCACCCTCCACTTCATAAAAGGTGATTTATCTCAGAAACCTTTCCGATCCCCACCCACAAACCATATATATTCTTGTTTCTTATAATAAGCTGCACTCAGTGACACCAACCTGGGGGTCCCCTGGGATCTGTCCAGGCAATGCCCCAACCCCTCCACTCCACCAAAGACCCAATATCTGAGAAACCGTTCAGATCCCCACCCCTAAACCATATATATATCCTTGTTCCTTATGATAAGTGATTCAGTGATTCCAACCTAGGGATCTCCCGGGGTGCGCCGGGGCCATGTCCCACTCCTCCACTTCATAAAAGGCGATATATCTCAGAAACCATTCAGATCCCCACTCCAAAACCATATATATTCTTGTTTCTTATGATAAGATGCATTCAGTGACACCAATCTGGGGGTGCCCTGGGATGTGCCCGGGCCATGCCCCATCCCTCCACTTCATAAAAGGCCGACAATAATTGAAACCGTTCAGATCCCCACCCCTAAACCATATATATTCTTGTTCCTTATGATAAGAGGCATTCAGTTATTCCAACCTAGGGGTCTCCCGGGAAGCCCGGGGGCCATGCCCGACCTCTCCATTTCATAAAAGGCGATATATCTCAGAAACCATTCAGATCCCCACCCCAAAACCATATATATATATTCTTGTTTCTTATGATAAGTCGCATTTAGTGACACCATCTTTGGTGTCCCCTGGGATGTGCCCGGGCCATGCCCCACCCATCCACTTCATTAAAGTCCCAATATTTCTAAACCATATATATTCTTGTTCCTGATGATAAGACGCATTCAGTTATTCCAACCTAGCACACACCCCCCGCTTCATAAAAGGCGATATCTCAGAAACCATTCAGATCCCCACCCCAAAACCATATATATATTATTGTTTCTTATGATAAGACGCATTCAGTGACACCATCTTGGGTGTCCCCTGGAATGTGCCCGCCATGCCCAACCCCCTCCACTTTGTAAAAGAACCAATATCTCAGAAACCATTTAGATCCCCATCCCTAAACCATATATATTCTTGATCCTTATGATAAGACACATTCAGTGATACCAACGTAGGATCTCCCCGGGTGCCAAGGGGCCATGCCCCACCCCTTCACTTTATAAAATTCCATATAATCTCAAACTGTTCAGATCCCCACCCCTAATGCAGTGAAACTTTACAGACTGATTCAGGATGATGAATGGATGAACTGATTACCTTTGTTGAAAAAATCCGAAAAAATTTTCTTGAGATATGGCCCTTTAGAACTTTGGGAATTTTAAGCTTGTAAGCGAGATATCTAATCAAAGCACTGAGAGTGCTGATGGGGCTATAGCTTTTTCCTGACGATTAGACGCATTCAGTTATTCCAACCTAGGGGTCTCCTCCGCCACACCCCTCCGCTTCATAAAAGGCGATATCTCAGAAACCATTCAGATCCCCACCACAAAACCATATATTTATTCTTGTTTCTTATGATAAGACGCATTCAGTGACAGCATCTTGGGTGTCCCCTGGAATGTGCCCGGGCCATGCCCAACCCCCTCCACTTTGTAAAAGAACCAATATCTCAGAAACCATTTAGATCCCCACCCCTAAACCATATATATTCTTGATCCTTATGATAAAACACATTCAGTGATACCAACGTAGGGTCTCCCCGGGTGGCAAGGGGCCATGCCCCACCCCTTCACTTAATAAAATTCCATATATCTCAAACTGTTCAGATCCCCAGCCCTAACGCATGAATATTTGTGTTCCTTATGATAAGACTTATTCAGTCACATCTGCCAGGAGTGTCTTTGTGCTATGGTAATGTGTCAATGCCCTGGCCCACCCCACCACTTCATAAAAGGCCATATATCTCAGACACCATTAAGATCCCCACCTCATAATCATATATATTCTTGTTCGTTGTGATTAGACACATTTAGTCACACCAACTTGGCGTTCCACATGGGCCATTCCTCTCATTTTCACCTCATAAGTGGGCCTCATATTTCAGAAACAGTTCAGATCTCCACTCCTAAACAATATACAGTAGAATTCCGCTTAAAGACCACCCCTGTATTAGGACCACTCCGCTATTAAGACCGCTTTTTGCCAGACCCAAATTATTTTCTGTATATTTAATTGATATTTTATTTCGATAAAGAGACCACCCCGCTATTCAGTATTAAGACCGCTTTCAAAAGACCAAATCTGTCATTACAGTTCGCTATTGAGACCACTTTTTTTGTCACGTCAAGTTAATTTGTATCTCTTGGTTGACTGGTCAGGTATAAATTTTTGCTGGATTCTTCATCATTACAATACCTCTTGGTAATGTTCACACATATCCCTAACGGTGTGAATAACAGCAGTTTACCTGTACTAATCTGTGTGTTGTTTTAACAAAATGTATTATAGGTAACACTTTCAAGGCTAATTGAATAAATAGATGCAGCTCTGTTTTCTTAAAATATTAATTTTAAGAAGATTTTTTTTTTAAACAATTGAAATCTTGAATGTGATTTTTATTGGTGTAATGTTGGCATTGATTACATGTAATAAGGAAAAGGACGGAAAAGATTCACCAAATAGCAATGAAATAGACACAATACACATAAAAGGAAATTAAATCCATCTTGCCAACAATAAATTTAGCCCTAATTCCATTATTAGGACCACCCCGCTAATAAGACCGCTTTTTAGAAGTCTGGAAAGTGGTCTTAATAGCGGAATTTCACTGTATTTTCTTTGTCCTAATGATAACACAAATTCAAGGACAACAATCTTGGATTTCCTAGGGTCTGCCAGGGCTATGCTCTAACCCCTTCATAGCTTAAAAGGCCTTGTATCTCAGGAAGTGTACACATCCCCACCCCTAAACCATATATATTCTTGTTCCTTCAGAAAAGACGCATTCAATGATACCAACCTGGGAAATGTTGGGTCCATGTCCCACCCCTCCACTTCATAAAAGGCCTAGTGTTTCAGATACAGAATCCACATGGAATGGAGGTTCATTTGGGAGACTTTATAATCAATAAATATAAACCATACATGGCTGTTAGTGGGCATTATCCGCATGAGCTCTGGTGAGCATAGTGGCCCATGGGCCTCTTGTTTTACTTGAGTTATGGCCCTTTGAATCTTTGGGCATTTTAAGCTTGTAAGCAAGATATCTCAAAAAGGATTTGAGCTATAGCCCTGAAACTTTACAGACTGATTCGGGATCATGAGTAGATAAACTGATTAACATTTGCAAAAAAATCCGATTTTTTTTTCTTGAATTATGGCCATTTGGAACATTGAGCATATACAGATTGTGAGCAAGATATCTCAAAAACCATGACTGCTATTGCCCTGAAACTTTACAGACTGATTAGGGACGATGGGAAGATGAACTGCTTAATTAAAAAAAAAAATACTTTAGTTATGGCCCTTTGAAACTTTTGGCACCTTAAGCTTGTAAGCAAGATATCTCAAAAACGGTTTGAGCTATTTTTCTGAACCTTTACAGACTGATTCAGGATGATGAGTAAGTGAAATGATTAACTTTTGGAAAAAATCCGATATTTTTTTTCAGTTATTGACCTTTGGAACTTTGTGCATTTTAAGCTTGTAAGCAAGATATCTAAAAACTCATTACAGCTATTGCCCTAAAACTTTACAGACTGATTGGGGACAATGAGAAGATGAACTGATTAACTTTTGAAAAAACAGATCTGAAGTTTTTACTTGAGTTATGGCCCTTTGAAACTTTGGGCGCTTTAAGTTTGTAAGCAAGATATCTAAAACGATTTGAGCTATTGTCCTGAAACTTTACAGACTGATTCGGCATGAAGAGTAGATAAACTGATTAACTTTTGGGAAAAATCCATTTTTTTAGATATTGCCCTTTGGAACTTTAGGCATTTTAAGCTTGTAAACAAGCTATCTCAAAAACCATTTAAGCTATTGCCCTAAAACATTACAGACTGATCGGGGACGATGAGAAGATGAACTGTTAAACTTTTGAGAAAAAAAAAAACTGATTTTTTACTTGAGTTATGGCCCTTTGATACTTTGGGAGTTTTAAGCTTGTAAGAAAGATATCTAATCTTGTACACAAGATATCTCAATAATCATTATAACTATTGCGCTGAAAATTTAAACACTGATTGGTGATGATGAGAAGATGAACTGATTAACATTTGAAAAACATTTAAATTTTGAAGTCGAGTTATGTCCCTTTGAAACTTTGCGCGTCTTAAGCTTGTAAGCAAGATACGTCAAAAATTATTTGAGCTAATGCAGTGAAACTTTACAAACTGATTCAGGATGATGAGTGGATGAACTGATTACCTTTGTTGAAAAAATCCGAATTTTTTTGTTGAGTTATGGCCCTTTAGAACTCTGGGCATTTTAAGCTTGTAAGCGAGGTATCTAATCAAAGCACTGAGAGTGTTGATGGGGCTATAGCTTGTGATCAATGGATAGGGTTTGGCAATTTTAGCGTCTGGCAGAATCATAAACAATATATATATATATTATTTATTTAGCTCACCAGAGCCGAAGGCTCCCGGGGAGCTTATAGGATGGACATTGTCCGTCGTCGTCGTCTGCGTCTACGTCGTTAACACTTTCAAACGACATCTCCTCTGAAGCCACTGGGCCGATTGGACCCAAATTTTATCTGTAGCATCCTTGGGCTTGGGGATTGAAAGTTTGTGTTTTTTATGAAAATCGGCTCATTAGTTTGGTTGCTATGGCAACATAGAGTTTCCATAGACCTATAATGGGGAAAATTGAAAAATGGCATTTACTGCCTAGCCTCTGCAGATTTTTTGACAAATCTTTCATAGAAATGTTCCTTAGACAATCTACTATCTGTCATATAATTTTAGGCCTACTGCTCATTTCTATTGGTTGCCATGGAAACCAAAATAAAAAAATAGAAAAAAAAAATACTTTAAAAATCATCTCCTCAGAAACCGAACGCTCTATTAGGCTGAGAGTTTTTGGAAATATTCACCATATTTGCCTTTACAGGTTTTGTGTTTTTATAAAATTTGGCTTTTTAGTTTGGTTGCTATGGCAACATAGATTTTCCATAGACTTATAATGGGGAAAATTGAAAAATGGCATTTGCTGCCAAGTTATTGCAGATATTTTGACAAAACTTATTATAGATATGTTCCTTGAGTAAATGTCTCCAAGCCATATGCTTAAATGCCAACATGGGGGTCCCCCAGGTTAAGCCGGGGCCATGCCCCTCCCCCTCCACTTCATAAAAGGCCATATAACTCGGAAACCATCCAGATCCCCACCCCAAAACCATATATATTCTTGTTCCTTATGATAAGATGCATTCAGTGACACCAACCTGGGGGTCCCCCAGTGAGTGCCGGGGTCATGCCCGACCCCTCCATTCCATAAAAGGCCCAATATCTTGGAAACCTTACAGATCCCCACCCCTAAACCATATATATTCTTGTTCCTTATGAAAATATACATTCACTGACACCAACTTGGGGGTCTCCCCGGGTGCGCCTGGGCTTGTCCCACCACTTCTTCTTCACAAAAGGCCATATATCTCGGAAACCATTTAGATCCCCACCCCAAAACCATATATATTCTTGTTCCTTATGATAAGACGCATTCAGTGACACCAACCTGGGGGTCCCCGAGTTGTGCCGGGGTCACGCCACACACTCTCGATTTTATAAAAGGCCCAATATATTGGAAACCTTACAGATCCCCACCCCTAAACCATATAAATTCTTGTTCCTTATGAAGAGACCCATTCATTGACACCAATTTGGGGGTCTTCCTGGGTGCGCCGGGGCCTTGCCCCAACACTCCACTTCACAAAAGGCCATCTATCTCAGAAACCATTCAGATCCCGCCCCAAAACCTTATATATTCTTGTTTCTTATGATATGACGCATTTTTTGACACTAACCTGGGGGTCCCCCAGGACGTGCCGGAGTCGTACCCCACTCCTTCATTTCATTAAAGACCCAATACCTTGGAAATCTTACAGATCCCCATTTCTAACCATATTTATTGTTGTTCCTTATGATAAGACACATTCATAGACGTCAACCTGGAGGTTTCCCAGGTCAAGCCAGGGCCTTGCCCCGCCCCACCACTTCACAAAAGGCTATATATCTCAGAAACTGTTCAGAGCCACACCCCTTAACCATATATAATTATTTTTTTGTGATAAGACACATTCAAATAACACTAGCTTGGGAGTCATCGCCGGACTGCCTGGGTCATGCCCCACTGCTATACTTCATTAAAAGCCATATAAATCAGAAATCATTCAGATCCCCACCCATAAACTATAACATTCTTGTTCCTTATGATAAGACTCATTGAGTCGCACCAACCTAGGGGTTACTTTGTGCTAGGGCACTGCGCCCCATCCCGCCACTTTAAAAGGCCATATATTTCAGAAACCATTCAAATCCCAACCCCATAATCATATATGTTCTTTTTCCTTATCAATAGCACAACCACTTGGGGGTCGCAGGGGCCATTCCTCTCCTCTCCACGTCATAGAAGGGCCTCATATATCAGAAACCATTCAGATTCCCACCCATAAACCATATATTTATTGTCCCTCGCCTTTTCGAAGAAAAGCGAGGGGATATAGTATTCGGCTTTCTGTGATGCGTTGTGCGTGGGGCGTGGTTCCGAGCTTGTAGTAGGTACCTTGTGAGCGCAACTCCTACAGTTTTAAACCGATCCTTCTGAAATTTTACAGGTGTCTTTATCGTGGTTTAAAAGTAGAAGTAAAACAAAGATCAGGAATCGATACAATTAACTTACTCCACCCATCAAAGACACCAAAGGGAAAGAAATACAAACATTAAGCGACCAGACCATAATGGAAACCTAAACAAAGGAAGGCCATAAGGACAGTTACTTTCCCACAAAATGGCCATATGGCCATCCAAAATTAATAGACACAAGTGATATACACAGTAAGTAACAAACAACCACATAAATAAATCGCCACAGAAGAACCGCCTTGGAACGGTCAGTGGAAAGATTTCCACTGGGGGGCTTAAATCGATTTTACGTGGCCACAATCCTCGCCCTTACTTCCGTCGCGATTTAGACAAATAATTTGTTCAGTCCGCATGAAGGCCTCCTAACTCATCAGTGCAACATCTCCGTGAACACAAAAAATCAAAGAACCACAGAGGTGAGACAACGGTTAGGACTCGACAGCAAGAAACCACTGAAATGCTGGAGCAAAAGAACACCAACAGTTAGATAATCGTGCATGCGCTTTTTTTCAGAATCCTTCAATTATTTTTTTTTTCACTTTTTTAACTGAGACTTTTTTGCATGGTTCTGAATTCATAGTAGGTACCTTGTGTGCGCAACTCCTCCTACAGTTTTATACCGATCTTTCTGTTATTTTACAGGTGTCTTAGTCATGGTTTGAAGTTGTGCATATGCTTTTTTTCAGAATTCTCTAATGAATTTTTTTCACTTTTTCCACATTTTTAACTTAGACTTTTTTCATGCATCAATTCTATGAAAGAGTATAATGTAGTAGGTACCTTGTGAGCGCAACTACTCCTACAGTTTTATACCGATCCTTCTGAAATTTTACAGGTGTCTTAACCATGGTTTGAAGTTGTGCATATGCTTTTTTCAGAATTCTTTAATTAATTTCTTTTCACTTTTTTCACCTTTTTAACTTAGACTTTTTTGACATGGTTCCGAATTCACAGCAGGTACCTTGTGAGCGCAACTCCTCCTACAGTTTTATACCGATCTTTCTAAAATTTTACAGGTGTCTTTATCATGGTTTGAAGTTGTGCAAATGCTTTTTTCAAAATTCTTTAATGAAATTTTTTTCACTTTTTTACAATTTTAACTTACACTTTTTTCATGTATCAATTCTATGAAAGCGTATAATGTAGTCGGTACCTTGTGAGCGCAACTCCTCCTACAGTTTAATACCAATCCTTCCAAAACTTAAAAGTTGCTTGAATTATGGTCTGAAGATATGCATGTGCTTTTTTACAGAATCTTAAAATAATTCTTTTCACTTTTGTCACATTTTTAACTTAGAGGTTTTTTTTTGGCATCTATAATATGAAAATGTATATGTAGGAGGTACATTGTGAGTGCTTATACGTAAATGATTTATCCAGTACTGAGCACATTCTTTCGCCAGAAACTGACAACTGCCCTTCTTGAATCAGTTGAAGGGAGAGAATGACCGTAGAAAAAAATCATGAACATTCACTCTTTATGAAGGAGTGTTGCCAAACCTGGTAGGTATCGAACCCGCGTTAAGTGATACCAATGGTTGCCTGGGTAACTCACTTATTTTTTTAACAGCTCAAATGAAAATAAGGCGGGGGACATAAATTCTCTGTGGAATTCGTTTGTATTCTTGGTCCTTATAGAGACAACAATCTTGGGCTTTCCTGGGATCAACAGGACATGCCCCAACCCCTCCACCGCTTAAGAGGCCTTATAACTCCGGTATACAGATCCCCACTGCTTCACCATATATATGTTCTTATTCCTTATGATAAGACGCATTTAGTGATACCAACCATGGCTCCATTGGGTCCATGCCCTACACCCTCTACTTAATAAAAGGCTTAATGTTTTAGATACTGAGTCCAGATGGATGCTCATTTGGATATAGGGGTTCATTTGGGAGACATTATAATTGGTAGATTAAAATGATATCATGTTAAAATACATGGCTGTCATTGAGCAGTGCCCACCTGGGCTCGGTGAGCATAGTGGCCCATGGGCCTCTTGTTAAAAAGGTCCAATAAACATAGCTGTTTTTAGCTCACCAGAGCCGAAGGCTCAGGGGAGCTTATAGTATAGGCATTGTCCGCCGTCCGTCGTCGTCGTCGTCTGCGTCGTCAACATTTTCAAACAACATCTCTGAAACTACTGGGCCAGTTGAAACCAAATTACATGTGGAGAATCTATGGGAAGGGGGATCGAAAGTTTGTTCGTAAGGACTGGATCACATGACCAATATGGCCGCTATGCCCATATATGGTAAAAACTTTTAAAAATCTTCTTCTCAAGAACCGGACAGCCGATGATCTTGAACATTGGTATGCAGCATCGGGGACTCGAGCCCTAACAAGTTTGTTCAAATGATGACCTTTGGTTGACGTTGACCTGTTTTACGTCAAGGTCAAATTTGGTCACTTAGACAATTGTGTGGAAAAAAGGCAAAACAGTGGATTTTTCTGATTGCATGGTAGCTAGTGGCATCAGAAATGGTATTTGCAATCAGCTGATTTGAAGTTTATCAGTTCCAAAGGTCAAGGTCATTTACCGACCTTTGTACAGGACGGCTCAGATTCAGTATTTTTATCTTCTTCTTACTTCAACTACATGGCCAATTGAAACCAAATTACATGTGGATCCTCTGTGGGAAGGAGGAACGAAAGTTTGTTCGTAAGGACTGGACCACATGACCAATATGGCCCTTATGCCCATATATGGTAAAACCCTTTAAAAATCTTCTTTTCAAGAACTGAACATCCGATGATCTTGAAACTTGGTATGCAGCATCGGGGACTCGAGCCCTACCAAGTTTGTTCAAATGATGACCTTTGGTTGACCTTGACCTGTTTTACGTCAAGGTCAAATTTGGTCGCTTAGATTTGTATGGAAAAAAGGCAAAATAGTGGATTTTTTCTGATTGCATGGTAGCTAGTGGCATCAGAAATGGTATTTGCAATCAGCTGAATGGAAGTTTATCAGTTCCAAAGGTCAAGGTCATTTACCGACCTTGTCCAAGACGGCTCAAATTCAGTATTTTTATCTTCTTCTTTACTTAAACTACTTGGCCAATTGAAACCAAATTACATGTGGAGCGTCTATGGAATGGGGGAATGTAAGTTTGTACGTGAGGACTGGGTCACATGACCAATATGGCCGCCATGCCCATATATGGTAAAAACCTTTTAATATCTTTTATTCAAGAACCAAATGGCTGATGGTCTTGAAACTTGGTATGCAGTATCGGGAACCCTGGCCCTACCAAATTTGTTCAAATGATGACTTGTTTGACCTTGACCTGTTTTATGTCGAGGTCAAGTTTGGTCACTTAGACATTTGTATGGAAAAAAGTCAAAATAGTGAATATTTCTGATTGCCTGGTAGGCTGTGACATCAAAAATGATATTTGCAGTTAGCTGAATGGAAGTTTATCAATTCCAAAGGTCAATGTCATTTACTGACCTTTATCCTGGATGCCTCAGATTCAGTTATTCTTTTATCTTCTTTGCCACTTTTAAACTGGTGGGTTGATTGAAACCAAATAACATGTGGAGCCTCTATGGGTAGGGGGAATGAAATTTGTTCGTAAGGACTGGGTCACATTACCAATATGGCCGCCATGCTCATATATGTGGTAAGCGTTGTGGGGCATTTTCGTCACAATTTGCCACAGAAAATGTAAGAATGACGACCATGTATGTTTATTTCATTGCAATAGCATTTGTCTGGTCTCTCGAAGATATTCAGACAGGTGCTTTGGAAACCTGCAAATGATATTCATGAAAAAGTATGAACGATCCCTTTAATTGTTCAAATGGGGCTTGAATATATTAGAAGGTGTTTTATGAGGCCTACTAAGGCGAAACTAGCTAATGGTCTAGAAAATTTGACCACTCGATGTTTTAATTCCTTTGGGGAATGCCATTTTTTCAAGAGCATAAACCTTTACAGAAGACATATACATGTACTACCCCTGATATAAAGGGACTGTTTGTTCACCAATTGTTTTTTATGTCCCCGGTAGTGATAGCGGGGCATATTGTTTTTGCCCTGTCTGTTTGTTTGTTGGTTGGTTTCTTTGTTTGTACGTGGACAACTTTAACGCTGACCGTTTGAGATAGAGCATTCATATTTGGCAAGTAGGTTCCTTGTAACAAGAGCTTCACATTCATGCAAACAATTTTGACCTGTGACCTTGACCTTGATGTGTGACCAACTTTGAGACAAAAGGCCTTGCCCGGGGACATGTTCGTGTTTCACAAACACATCTTTCTTGGTCTCGCTGTTGATCTTGTTTCTTTTAATAATTTTAAATTTTCGGAAAAAAAAAAATGTTTATATGTCTTAATCGTTACTGGCAAGTATTCAAGCTGAATACATTTATATTGGTGCGTTACGCTCATGTCAACACTTTTTAGGTCATTTTTGAGCTGGTCAGTTTACCAAGCCACACTTTCCCTGCGTACACGGTAAACCAGTACAGTGCACATTCTTTCACCAGAAACTTCCAGCCGACCTCGGAAGCACAGTTGGATGCGCAACTGACTGGTGATCAGGGAGACGCGGGTTCGATACCTGCCGGGGTCGGCAACATTTTTTCGTGGAGATTGATCATGAAATATTTCCAACGGTCATTCTTTCCCTTCCGCTGATTCAAAAAGGGCAGTTGTCAGTCTCTGTCGAAAGAATGTGCACTGGAGTGGTTAACCGCTTCCGTATAAGCCTGTCCAGGAAAAAGTGTTGATAGGTAAACTGAGCGGCTCAAAAATGACCTAAATCTTGTTGACTGGGCCTTTAACTCCAATACAAACAACTACACAAGAAACTTCCAACTGCCCTTCGTGGATCAGCAAAAGGGAGATAATCGTCGTGAAAAAGATTTCATGATCACTCTCCAAGAAACAGGTTGCTAACCCCGGCTGGTATCGAACCCGCGTCCTCCTGAGCATATGTCAGTCGCACATCCGACTGAGCTACCGAGCATTAGGTCTCTGAAACCTCGTTATTAATATAAACACCCCA
The DNA here is from genome assembly GCA_963580285.1 of Lucinisca nassula. Classification (NCBI taxonomy): domain Eukaryota; kingdom Metazoa; phylum Mollusca; class Bivalvia; order Lucinida; family Lucinidae; genus Lucinisca; species Lucinisca nassula. The sequence continues at coordinate 72,233,796 of OY757017.1, read as the reverse complement.
TTATCCCATGTATTCCTTGCATGTTTGCAAATATTGCAGACCAAGATCAGACGTCGCAACACTTGGCATCTCATCTGTGTCTAAACTATGTGGTGAAAGTACATGCAATATTTTGCAAAATTCACTACTAACAATATAAACCTGGCTCCCATACAATTGGACATGGATCAATCCAAACCTCTTAACTTGGATATATACTACTCAAAGTTTGATAGGGATCACTTTTCATATACCAAATTTTGCACTGAAAATTTAAAATTTCTTGACAGAATTTGTACTCGGTATATTGATAAATATCTTAAGCAGAAAATCGTGTGCAGTTCAGTACTCATAAAAGTGCACACTTCTCACACTTCGCAAATGAATTCATTCACCCCCAAAATCTTGCGTAGCACTGCTTTCCAACAGACCAATCAAACTTGCCAGTGTTCCTTTACCAAGCGTAAAAAGGACTTCATTTGATTTGTGAAACACTAAAATGCCTAGGGGACTTAAGAAACCGTCTGTGAGCCCCGAAGAAATGAACCGTGGCGTCGGAATGTTGGAATCTCTCAACGTCGTGTTGCTGGGATTCTGAATGTGTCTCATGGCGTGGTTTACCAAATGTGGAGTCGGCATCTTACCCACGGAAATCCTTCACACAGACACGGCGGGGTCGAGAAAGGGCTACAACTCAACGTCAGGGCCGTTTCTTGTTGATTCAGTCTCGACGTCAACGGTTCCTGAACGCTACGCGTTTGCATAACGAGCTTAGGAACGGAACTGGAGTATGAATTTCTACACAAACTGTCAGAAACGGGCTCCACGAGTTCGGATTTAATGCCATGAGGCCTGCTGTACATGTTCCGTTGACGAGACAGCACGTGCTAGACCAGTTGGACTTTGCCAGAACTCACGTCAGGTGGAGGGTTCGTGACTTGACGCCAGTACTGTTTTCTGAGGAGTCCAGATTCCGTCTAGACTTCACTTATAAACGTCAATTAGTGTGGCGAATGTCTAAAGAGCGATTCGATGACTTGAATGTGGCAGAGCATGATCGCTATGGAAAGGGGTCAGTCATTATTTGGGCTGGGATAAGCGTGAACGGCAAAACTGACTTGTACGTCGTTGAAAACGGAACGTTAATGGCAGCGAGGTACTGTAATGATATTCTTGATGAGTTTGTGAGACCATATGCAGATGCTATGGGCCCGGACTTTATTCTGATGGACGATAATGCCCGTCCCAACCCTGCCAACGTCACTGATTCCTATCTGGAACGTGAGACAATCGTTCGTATGGACTGGCCTGCTCAGTCACCGGACTTAAATCCGACTGAGCATGCGTGGGACATGCTACAGCGTGCTGTTTCAGCCCGACCTGTGCATCCGAGGACTTTACAGGAGCTCAAAGATGCATTGGTTGCTGAATGAAAGCTGATTCCACAAAACCGGATACAGACTCTGATTACGAGCATGCGCAGGCGATGTCGTACTGTAATTGATGCCCGTGGACGCCAAACACGCTATTAGGCACGTTTGTCTAAACAGATTTTGAAATTTGCGAAAAATCAGTTGTCCAAATCCCTTCGTGTTACGGCAAATTTTGGGGGTGTCAAGACGGTTGCTGTTGTCACGCTTGAATGTAGTACCAGTTGACAAAGTTAATCACTAGGTTTTGTGAAGGATACGTTTTCTATCATTATGTATCAAATTTGGATTCAGCTGATTAATTCAGCCAAAAATTATTTTGCATTGAAAAAGTGATCCCTATCAAACTTTGAGTAGTATATATCAATTGTCTTATACGGGTTAATGACACAAAGAATTCCATAATCGACCCATACTGCGTACTTTTAATCCATTGTACTAAATGGAATCATCAACCTTATATCAGTATGAAACGAGTCCATTTCAAAATTTAGGGATGTCTGGTTGTGGCTTCTTTAAAATTTATTGGATAATGCTGATCCTTCGCAAACATGCAGTGTATGCCCTAATGAGACTCAGCGTTCTGCGGTATCTGATCTGGACCTGCGCTGTTTGCCAGTTGCCAGATTTCCGGTAGAATATGAGCTGTAAAATGGGCTAATTAAACTGATCTATAAAAAGGCGCTGAATGGCGTATTAGTCTACATTGTTTTTCATTCACGTTTGTTGTAAACGGAGAATCCCTCAGTGAATCCGTGTCACGTTAAACATTATGGATAAATTTATAAAACATTCAAGTTATAATATTTATTTCCATCGGCTGTTTCATGTTATGAGAAACTTTTGAAACCGTTTCGAATATTGCACTATACTTTTCACGGTGTCTTTTGGGGGTTATTAGGTCGTATGCATTAATGTAAAAAGTAGTGCCAACATCACTCTTCAATACTCTGGGGCTATAGCTAGCCCCCAAAAACATTGCAGCTATTGCCCTTAATCTGTACAGACTGATTGGGGACAATGCTTGGATGAAATGATTAACTTTTGAAAAAAAAATCTGATTTTTTACTTGAGTTATGCCCCTTTGAAACTTTGGGCGATTAGATATCTCAAAAACGATTTGAGCTATTTCCATGAAACTTTACAGATTACAGACTGATTCGGGATGATGAGTAGATGACCTGATTAACTTTTGTTTTTCTTGTGTCATGGTGCTTTGAAAATTTCATTATTGTAACCAAGTAACAAGAGGCCCAAGAGGGCCTGTTGCTCCACCGGCTAACTTCAGACAATTGTCATATTTATTACATTAACCAATGGTATACTAGTGGACTCTTCTATTGCTATATGTTGGACCAGTCCATTTGTCATATAAGGGGTGTCAGGCCTATTTTTTTTACTATTTTTGATGGAAAATTCTGTTAGCAAATAGTGCAGGCCCTGATCAGACATGGTGTTCTGTGGGGTCTGATCTGGGCCAGCACTGTTTGCCAAGGTACCCATTTAGGGTTTTCCCGCATGCAATGGGTAAAAAAGAAACAAGTGATCCACCGAAGGAATGTCCATTCTATATTTTTTGGACCCCAGAGCCATGGTTGGCAGGATTTATGTGAGTGACCATTTGGCATTGCTCCGTTCTAAATATCTAAAGCTCTGGGCCTTATGGTTTCAGAGAAGAAGACTTTTTTTAAGTTTTTCCTATTATAAGTCTATGGGAACTAATATGCCTCTGGGCGTGACCAATTTTTTACCCCAGGGGCATTGTTGGCAGGATTTATTTGAGTGACCACTTGACGTTGCTGCATACTTAATATCTAAGCTCTGGGCACTGATGGTTTCAGAGAAGATTTTTGTCAGTTTTTCCCAGTATAAGTCTATGGGAGCTTATGGGCCTCAGGGTGTGGCCAATTTGGACCCCAGGGGCATAGTTGGCAGGATTTATGCAGATGAATACTTCAAGTTGCTACAGACTAAGCGCTTGGCCTTATGGTTTCAGAGGAGAAAAGTTTCAAGATTTTGTCATTATTAGTCTATGGGAGCTACTAAGCACCGGGGCGTTGGCAATTTGGACTCAAGAGTCATAGTTCGCAGGACTTAGTAGGTGACTACATAACTTTGCTACATACTACAGTTCAACCTGTATTAAGCAAGTGCCTAAGGGATAGTCAAAATATGCTTGCTTAAGACAGGTTCTTGCTTAATACAGGTGAAATTTAACACATCTGCCTTTCTTGGGAACTGAATGCCTGCTTGCTTAACACAGGTTGCTTGCTTAATAGAGGTGGCCACTAAGACAGGTTTTACTGTAAATGTCTTAGCTTTAGGCTTTATGGTTTCAGAGAAGAAGTTTTTCCGTTAATTGGTCTATGGAAGCTAATGAGCCAAAGGTGGTGGCCATGGCGGCCATGTTTTTTGTCTGATCAAAATTTCTTCAATGAATCTGACAATGGTAGACACAAGGAACATTCATGAAAATTAAGAACGAAATCCATTTAGCGGTTTTGGAGGAGAAGATAAAAAAAAAAAAAAAGATCCCTTTATGAGTCTATGGAAGCTAATTAGCCAATGGGTGTGTCCATGGCGGCCATGTTTTTTGTCTGATCAAAATTGCTTCAAGGAATCTGACAGAGGTCCACCCAAGGAACATTCATGCAAAGTAAGAATTAAATCCATTACGTTGAGCGGTTTTGGAGGAGAAGGTTTTTAAAACTTTTCCCCATATAAGTCTTTGAAAGCTAATGAGCCAAGGGGCATGGCCATGGCAGTCATGTGGGGCATGGCCATGGTGGCCATGTTTTTTGCCTGAACCGAATTTCTTCAAGGAATCTGACAGAGGTCCACCCAAGGAACATTCATGCAAAATAAGAATAAAATCCATTGAGCGGTTTTGGAGGAGAAGATTTTTAATTTTTTTTTTTTTGCTTTCAATGCCATTTTGTTCTGCATGTAACAAAATTCTTTGAAGGAATTCAGAAGAGGACTATGTGAGAAACATTCCTGTGAAGTTTGGTTACAATCGACCAAGTAGTTAAGGAGGAAATGTTTAAAGAAAAAAGTTAACGCACGGATGCACAACCGCACAGACGCACAACAGACACAGGGCCATAACATATAACATAAGACCCGCCGGTCTTTGGCCAGAGGAGCTAAAAAATGAACAGATTTATGTTTTTATTTCTTTATTTATTTATTTTTTCCTTTCCTCCGTCGGATTCGGTATGCCTCCCTTTTCAACAAAGCCATTTTAACCCTCAGGGATCTGGAGAACTGTTGACACTGTAGTATAATTAGGTCTAATAAATCAATCTCCCTCAGTATTTTGAATTTATTTTGAAACATCAAGTCGTATAAATAGAGTTTGTGTTGAAAACATCAGTTCTATCACCAGTGTGATGGGCATGTGAAATTTCTGATGTTTTGAATTTTAGAATGACAATTTGTAGGTGGACCTCTATAGATATGTGATAGTCAGCAAAATTGGAGGAGATTAATTCAGATACAGGAAGGTACTTTTAAATAAATAAATAAATAAATAAACAAGAACTTTTGAAGAAGAGAAGACTTTTTTAACATTACACTACATGTTATATAGTGAAAATAAACCCCGCCCACTGCAGCCATGTTTTATGTCGGATCAAAATTTCTTCAAGGAATCTGACAGAGGTCCACCCAAGGAACATGCATGCCAAATAACTATGAAATAAAACAAGAACTTTTGCAGAAAATATTTTCAGCATTACACTATATGTTATATAGTGAAAATAAGCCTCGCCCATGGCGGCCATGTTTTTTTGTAAGATCAATTTTTTTTCAAGGAATCTGACAACAGTCCACCCAAGGACAATTCATGCAAATTACAATGAAATCCCACAAGTACTTTTGCAGAAAATGATTTTTTAGCATTACGTTATATGTTAAATAGTGAAAATAAGCCCCGCCCATGGTGGCCATGTTTTTTGTCGGATCAAAATTTCTTCAAGGAATCTAAGAGGTCCACCCAAGGAACATTCATGCAAAATAAAAACAAGGCATCGCATGCGATACAAATCCCCTCGCACTAGACAACTCCGTGTGTGGAAAACACTGAAATGGCAAAAGTCCAACTTGCTTGAGATATTATCATATGCAACATTTGTGTAAAGTTTGTTTAAAAATCCTCCAATAAATGTACATTCTAGAGTGATGACGTTTCTCTAAAAATAGCCATAGTGACCTTGACTTGAGGCCATGACCACGAAAGTAGATCTTGCTCAAGATATTATCATAAGCATCTTTTGTGTGAAGTTATATTAAAATCTGTTAATAAATGTAGGCGGTAGAGCGATGACAAAGTTTTTCTAAAGATAGCCACAGTGACCTTGACTTTGAGGTCATGACCTTGAAAGTCGAAGTAAGTCGAGATATTATCATAAGAAACATTTGTGTGAAGTTCTATTACAATCCATCATTAAATGTAGGCGCTAGAGCGATGACAAAGTTTTTCTAAAAATAGCCACAGTGACATTGACCTTGAAAGTCTAAATAGCTCGAGATATTGTCATAAGGAACATTTGTGTGAAGTTATATTGAAATTTGTAAAAAAATGTAGTCACTAGAGCAATGACAAAGTTTTTCTAAAAATAGCCACAGTGACCTTGATCTTAAAAGTCAAACTCGCTCGAGGTATTGTCATAAGGAACATTTGTGTGAAGTTATATTGAAATGGATGAAGAAATGTAAGCGCTAGAGCCATGACAAAGTTTTCTAAAAATAGCCATAGTGACCTTGACCTTGAAAGTCGAAATGGTGAGATATTGTCATAAGGAACATTTGTGTGAAGTTATATTGAAATCGATGAAGAAATGTAAGCGCTAGAGGGATGACGAAGTTTTTCTTAAAATAGCCACAGTGACCTTGACCTTGAAAGTCAAACTTATTCGAGGTATTGTCATAAGCAACATTTGTGTGAAGTTATATTGAAATCAGTGAAGAATGTAGGCGCTAGAGCGATAACAAAGTTTTCTAAAAATAGCCATAGTGACCTTGACCTTGAAAGTCGAAATGGTGAGATATTGTCATAAGGAACATTTGTGTGAAGTTATATTGAAATCGATGAAGAAATGTAAGCGCTAGAGGGATGACGAAGTTTTTCTAAAAATAGACACAGTGACCTTGACCTTGAAAGTGGAACTCGCTAGAGATATCGTCGTAAGGAACATTTGTATGAAGTTATATTGAAATTGGTGAAGAAATGTAAACGCTAGAGCGATGACAAAGTTTTTCTAAAAAATAGCCACAGTGACCTTGACCTTGACCTTGAGGCATTGACATTGATAGTCGAACCCGCTTGAGATATTGTCATAAGGAACATTTGTGTGAAGTTATATTGAAATCAGTGACGAAATGTAGGCGATAGAGCGATGACAAATGTTTTTTTCTAAAAATAGCCACAGTGACCCTGACCTTGAGGCCATGAGTTGGAAAGTCGAACTCGCTGGAGATATTTTTATAAGGAACATTTGTGTGAAGTTATATTGAAATTGGTGAAGAAATGTAGGTGCTAGAGCGATGAAAATGTTTTTCTAAAAATAGCCACAGTGACCTTGACCTTGAGGTCATGACCTTGAAAGTCCAACTCGCTCAAGATAATGTCATAAGGAACATTTGTGTGAAGTTATATTGAAATCAGTGAAGAAATGTAGGAGCTAGAGCGATGACAAAGTTTTTCTAAAAATAGCCACTGTGACCTTGACCTTGAAGCCATGACCTTGAAAGTGGAACTCGCTCAAGATATTTTTATAAGGATCATTTGTGTGAAGTTATATTGAAATTGGTACGGGCCTCCGTGGCCTAATGGATAAGAGCGCTGACTCTTAGTCATTAGGTCTCTCACCGCCGTGGGTTCGAGCCTCGCTCGGGTCACTTGTGAGACGCCAAGTTCTGCAACGGAAGGTCAGGTGGTTTTTCTCCGGGTACTCCGGTTTTCGCCCACCTATGATTAACGATCGGCTCGATATGAGTGAAATAATCTTGAAAGGGCCGTAAAACCCAAACCAAAAAAAAATATTGAAATTGGTGAAGAAATGTAAGCGCTAGAGCGATGACAATGTTTTTCTAAAAATAGCCACAGTGACCTTGACCTTGAGGTCATGACCTTGAAAGTCCAACTCGCTCGAGATATTTTTATAAGGATCATTTGTTTGAAGTTATATTGAAATTGGGGGAGAAATGTAGGCGCTAGAGCTATGACAAAGTTTTTCAAAAAATAGCCAGAGTGACCTTGACCTTGAGGTCATGACCTTGAAAGTCGATCTTGCTCCAGATATTGTCGTAAGGAACGTTTGTGTGAAGTTATATTAAAATCGGTCAAGAAATGTAGGGGCTAGAGCGATGACAAAAGTATGTACGTACGTGGCGCCAGAGCGATGACAAAAGTAGGTACGTACGTGGTGCTAGAGCGATGACAAAAGTACGTACTTATGTACGTACGTACGGGACAAATGCTATATCCCCCCTCACAACTATGTTGTGCGAGGGGATAATGAAATCCAACAGGTGGGTTTGGAGGAGAAGATGTTTAAAGATTTTTAATTTTTTGTGTGGTTTTATTGCCATGGCAACCAGAGTTCTGGGTGTAACAAAATTCTTTGAAGGAATTTAGAAGAGGACTAAGTAAGGAACATTCCTGTGAAGTTTGGTTACAATTGGCCCAGTAGTTTAGGAGGAGAAGATGTTTTAGCATTACACTGTATGTTAAATAGGGAAAATAAGCCCCGCCCATGGCCGCCATGTTTTTTGTCGGATCAAAATTTCTTCAAGGAATCTGAAAGGGGTCCACCCAAGGAACATTCATGCAAAATAAAAATGAAATCCAACAGGTGGTTTTGGAGGAGAAGATTTTTAAAGATTTTTAATATTTTGTGTTGTTTTGTTGCCATGGCAACCAGAGTTCTGGGTGTAACAAAATTCTATGAAGGAATTTAGAAGAGGACTAAGTAAGGAACATTCCTGTGAAGTTTGGTTACAATGGGCCCAATAGTTTAGGAGGAGAAGATGTTTTAACATTACACTATATGTTAAATAGGGAAAATAAGCCCCGCCCATGGCGGCCATGTTTTTTGTCGGATCAAAATTTCTTCAAGGAATCTGAAAGAGGTCAACCCAAGGAACAGTCATGCAAAATAAAAATGAAATCCAACAGGTGGTTTTGGAGGAGAAGATTTTTAAAGATTTTTATTTTTTTTTTGGTTTTGTTGCCATGGCAACCAGAGTTCTGGGTGTAACAAAATTCTTTGAAGGAATTTAGAAGAGGACTAAGTAAGGAACATTCCTGTGAAGTTTGGTTACAATTGGCCCAGTAGTTTAGGAGGAGAAGATGTTTTAGCATTACACTGTATGTTAAATAGGGAAAATAAGCCCCGCCCATGGCGGCCATGTTTTTTGTCGGATCAAAATTTCTTCAAGGAATCTGAAAGGGGTCCACCCAAGGAACATTCATGCAAAATAAAAATGAAATCCAACAGGTGGTTTTGGAGAAGAAGATTTTTAAAGATTTTTATTTTTTTTTTGGTTTTGTTGCCATGGCAACCAGAGTTCTGGGTGTAACAAAATTCTTTGAAGGAATTTAGAAGAGGACTATGTAAGGAACATTCCTGTGAAGTTTGGTTACAATTGGCCCAGTAGTTTAGGAGGAGAAGATGTTTAAAGAAAAAGTTAACGCACGGACGCACGGACGCACTGACGCACGGACGCACGACGGACACAGGGCCATGACAATAGCCCCGCTGGCCTTCGGCCAGTGGAGCTAAAAACGAGATATCTCAATTGCTGTTAGGGGCAAGCAATGTTAGGGTCAAGCAGTGTTAGGTTCAAGAAGTTGGGGGCTTAGTGTTTCATAAACACTGGCTCTAGTTTTTATTTGTTTCAGATATGCATTGAATCCACTGCTAAGTATAAAATTAATACATTTACATGTATGTTCTAGATACGGCTAGTTCTAACCACGAATGTATCAGCCCCCGCAAATCGGTGCGTGAAGAAAAAGATGGGATGCATGATCCTTCCACGCAGAGCTGAAACTGACCCGCACGCGAGTACTGGTAAGCCGCTTGGAGAGGATCTACGGCTGCCCAGGCAATGTGCGAGTCGGACCGTCCATGCTTAAAACACTATTGGTTTCATTGGCCGGCATGGCTTGAGATGTCATTTCCTCTCAATACCGGGTAAAAGTCCCGCAAAATTGGAAGCAGCGTCTCCAAAATGACATTTACAGTGTTGACGAGGACGTAAAATCCTGAAATCAAACAAACAAACGAATAACCACGGGTGTTTAATCAAAGTGATAGGTAATAGGGAAACTATGATAATTTAGGTTTATTATGTCTCCCCCTTTTCGGGGAGACCTGTTGTCCCCCCCCCCCGCCCGGGCGTCTGTCTGTCTCTCCGTCCGTCTGTCACAAAATCGTGTCCGCTCTATAACTTGAAAAATGTGCAAGCTATCTTCATGAAACCTCATATAAATAATAATCAACATTAGAAGACGTGCAGAGTTCTGCAACGGAAGGTCAGGTGGTTTTTCTCCGGGTACTCCGGTTTTCGCCCACCTCTGATTAACGATCGGCTCGATATGAGTGAAATAATCTTGAAAGGGCCGTAAAACACAACCCCCCCCCCAAAAAAAAAAAAAAAAAAAAAAAAATCAAATTACTGAAAGTACTGAGAGGCGGGCGAGTAATGTCATTTCTTTACAACGCTTTTTTTAGTTTAAACGACTACAGTCTTTTTTTACGCTCTAGTCTTGAATTTAGTGTTTTTATCTTCAAACGGGATTTTTAATAAAAGACCACAGACAGGATGCAGGTCTCCAAGAAGCTGACTCTTTTTGCTAGCTGGAAGAAACTGTTGTTTATTTATTCATTGATTTATATTTATTCATGCACCTTCCTGTATCTTAAATAATTTCCACCGACTTTACTTACGATCAAATATCAATACACTGAGAACAACCTACAAACTATCATTCTGTTTATTGAAAACATCAGAAATTTCCCAAATGGTTAAAATGGCTTAGTCGAAAAGGGAGACATACCAAATCGGACGAAGGAAACGCAAACATAAAAAACATAAACGAGTCTGTTCATTTTAATTTTTCATGCTAATACCGTAACTTTACGCCACCCGTGCAGTTAGTTAAATAAGTTCTGTTCTGTTCACCCTCTGTAAAAACGTCTTAGCCTAACGGACACGCCACCCAATTTCCTTTGGAAGTGGGTGCATAAAAAGACACAAAAGGAGAAGAAGAAAAAAGTTTTTCTCAACTTTCTATGTTAGTCCCTTTGACCCTTTAACTTCTGCAATATAAATTAACAGTGTTAGCCCTGATCAGATGCTGGGTTCTCACAAAAGGCGTATAAACGCGTTCACATATTCTGCAGCTTATTTGTACAACATAATGCCAAGCATTCATGTACATACATGCCAAGAATCCTGGCAAGACCCTAGCTAGAGGCCGCAGAATGCGGCGTCTGACCAGTGCCTCATTGTTTGCTTAATGTAAATTCACAGCGAATACAATTTCTATTGTATAATTATACATGTAATAGACCTCTCCAATGCGGTCGGAATACTATGTTTGATGTCGAGTGTTAACCCTTTCAACCCTTTACATCGCTGCAGATACTGGTTCAGGTACAGATACCGATACAAACCTTATAGATCCAGATCAGACGGCATGCAATGAGCATTCTCATCAGAATCTACACCGTTTGCCAACTGTCAATGACTTGAACACACCACCTTTCTATAAGAATTGGTACATTGAATATCAACGCTAGAAGGGTCCTGTTCAGAAACTGAGGGATGAAAGGGAATGATTAAGCATAAACAGCAACGGCGTAGGAAAATAGTGCCGTTTTTTTCAGCGCTTTACGTGAAATCTAATAAGCAAACATAATTCATTTTTTAAAGAGTCCGGTCGAACTTGATTGGATTTATTGCGTGTATTGCATTTTTTCATATTTAGGTATGTATTTTAGTATTTAATGACAGATTCAATCTGTCGTTTCTAGCTATCCTGCGTGTTGTAAAGTAGTTCCGACTTTCTTACGACTTTCTTCCGGCTTTCACCGCCAAAGAAATATGAGTCCGCACAAAATGTAGTCCGGTTTGGCGCAGTTATCAAAATTCTACATCCTATAGTCGCAATACAAACTTTTGAAGCAGACGACTTGACGATTTTATCTTACCTTTCAGAGAATAGATTCAGCATTTCATATGAATCAGCTGCATCATGCGAGGCTGTATACCCAGATCAATGCGGCGTCTGCTCAGACGTCTGCTCAGGTTTTACACTGTTTTCTAACAGTGCTGTCAATATTTAATTCTTAAAGACCAGCCGGTCAGCTGCAGACCAGAATATTAATGGGTTTTCCGATATTCGAGGTCAAGTCTAGGTCAGTTACAACTAGGTGTATATCAGACTTTGCGAGAAAGGTTGTCCCTTTCAACCCTGGAATATGGTACAGATACCTATGCAAACAGTGTAGGTCCTGTGATATAATTCTAGGTGCCATATTTAGCAGAATGGACGAGCCCAACTTCATGATGGAAGAGTACACTCCAGAAACTCAAGGCAGTGAATAAATCAAAGCACTGACAACACTCATGCCGATTGTCTCTAAATGCAGGCTGGTCATGAAGAGGACTTGGACTGGAAGAGGACACCGTTTAAACTTAAGGTGTTAGTAACTGATGCAAAAAAATGTAGAACACGATCAGCACCGTGTTGTGTGGCATTTGGTCTTAGTTTAAATTGCCAGATCGAACATTTTATTCAAGTGCAGATTATACAGATAACACTTACATGTACCCAAGACTGACAAACTACCCGGCTATGTTTAGGTTGATTGTTTGGCATTCGACCCGAAGTTACTAATACAAAAGCGATTCAGAGCTAACGTCTACGTGACTATCACTGACTTCTCAGAATAACCTTTTTCTTGCAGAAAGTAGCCGCAGTGAGATCAGGGTATTCCATAAGACTGAAGAGGGTCTTCCTGGAATCATAGGGTGAGCTTCGCAAACAGTGTAGACCAAGTTCGGACGCTTCAGAATGCACTTCTTATCAAAATCTTCACTATTTGTTTGGAATTTCAGAGTTAAATTAAACAGTTTAATCTCAGCCCAGGACTTTTACCCCAGCCTACATCCCACCAACACTTTCGGTGCTTTGATTCTGAAACCAAACGATTGCATGATTACAACACGCTGTCGCTTAGGCACCATGCCCTTAAGCTAAAAAGGTTTAATCAATCAACCGTGACGTATGGTTACCAGTCCGGCCACGATTCTGTGTTTTGTTTTGTTTGATTTGAGGTTTAACGTCACCGTCAACACTGTATAGGTCATTTTGGAGACGTAGCTTCCAATTTTGTGGAACTTTTACCCGACACTGAGATTTAATAACATTTCAAGCCCTGCCGCCCAATGAAACCAATAGGGTTTTTATGCATGGACGGTCCGACTCGCATTGCTTTGCCTGGGCAGGCTTAGATCCTTTAAACAGATTACCAGTACTCGTAAGCGGGTCGGTTTCAGCTCTGCGTGGAAGCATCATGCAGCCCATCTATTTCTTTAAGCCCCGATGGGCGGGGGCCAACGATCCTGTGTACCACCTTCACACCAGCACTGATAGAAACCACATGTTCAGGATCAAACTTTTGATGTGTGATGTAAGGTCGTGCCTAGAAAAGAAGAAATTGTATTTTGTTCTCAAAAAGCATCAAGTGAGAACGTATTGCAACATTTTTCATTAAACCCTGGACAGTTAGAGTGAGTGAGTGAGTGTTTGAGTTTTACGTTCCACCCACAGCTAAGGTCATACGGAGATGATACCTCGGTTTAAAGACACATCCGAAAGTCTGGAGAAGTCCGATCGATCCTGCGATCCCTGGTTTACAAGGCGAGTAGCATAACCACCACACCACGGAGGCTTCTAATGGACAGTTAGAAGCTGGTCGGAAAGCGGATGGCGTTGACTCTGATTTTGGGTGCCACATGTGTGTGATCTATTTGTCTGTTGGAGCGACATCTTAATTTCAACAGAAGACGCTAGTGGACGTCGATGTAGTGGAAGATCGACGTCAGTACGTCAAGATCGATTCATCCGACAGACGCATATGCGAAGCAGATTTCCGCCGGCATCTGCTACACTGTACCTGTAGATAAACAAAGGGTTTCAACTACCGACTAATAAGCACGGACACAGTTAGTCGCCCTTATGCGATGCACTTTTGAGAGCTGGACGTCCCTTTCGTGACCAAAATTAAGACATCGACACAGTACGGAACACTTACGCTGGTGCATGAAATACATACATGTATATTGGCGTCTAAGCGACTCGCGTGATCTGCGTTTCAGTGACACATCGCACTTCAGCGTGAATAACGCCGATTGTCGTTTCGGGGTGTTTCGACATATAGGTGTAAGGTATGCCGAGGCGACGCGTGCGTAATAGAGCATTACATATCGGATGAAATAAGCGAAATGGTATGTCGAGCCATTGCATGTAGCTAGCGACATTAAGAACATTCAAGATCATGGCTGAGACGTTAACTGAACAGCGATACGTTACATCAATCCAATGCGTCGGCCTCACGTGGTTCCATTTATTTTTTTTACGCTCACAATCCGGGATATCTAATCCAGCAGGATTACGCGCGGGTTTATAGTGCAGTTCTTACTCAAAAAATGTCTTCAAGCCAATGGAATTCATGTACTGGACTGACCAGCCTTTCTCCTCCGATCTCTTTATGAAAAAAGAGTATCTTTTGTGGGGAGGTATCCACAACCGATCAGACAAAAATGTTACTAATTGACAGTAGCATTGTTAAAACTTGAATTTTAATGTTTGGTTTTGAAAACGTAAATAGTTTCTTTCCAAAATTTGAAACATCGAATGGCATTTCATGATACCACCGGTGTATAGACATCTGCAAACATATCATACAATGGAATTTGCAGAACTACTTTTCTAAATTTTAAGATCTTTTTAGAAAGGTTTTCTGTAAGTTTTCACAGTGTTTTGATTTTCTCATAGAATCTGTCATTTCAGTGCCTTTGGCGCTTTGATTTTTTTTTGAGCGGAGGACTACAAGAAGGAATGTCTAAAGAGGCGCACAAAATCTCATGTACGAGGTGTACGGTGACTATAGACGGGCTATCGCCCGCCTAAAAAAGACGTGCAGAGCGCAAGAACTATAATTCTTGCAATTCTACTTTTTTTGGTTATCTCCCTTGGAAGTTTGTCGGTCACAAAATCGTGTATGAATGTATGGGCAAATCGTGTCCGGTTCATAACTTTCTCATTTTAGGTGGATTTTGAAATTATCTGCCAGTGGCAGAAATGTTAATCACTTTCAGACGATGTGTCGCGCATGACCCAGGTCGGTACCTCAAAGGTCAAGGTCATACTTAGATGTCAAAGATCAAAAAGGGTCCTTTTTCATGTCCGGTCAATAACGTTCTTATTTCTGGATGGATTATGAAATTACTTGGCGGAATTGTTACCCATCATGAGACGATGTGTTGCTTGCAAGACCCAGGTCGGTTCCTCCAAGGTCAAGGTCATACTTTGAGGTCAAAGTTCAAAAGGGATCGTTTTTCGTGTTTAGTCAATAACTTTCTTATTCCTCGATAAGGCGGTTCTAACGTGTATCCACAATCTATATTTAGAGCAGAAATAAGAAAATATCACTTATTTTCATTTTCAAATTCCCGTATTTAGCTCACCAGAGCCGGAGGAGCTTAAAGGATAGGCAATTGTCCGGCGCGTCGTCTGCGTCTGCGTCTTCTGGCGTCAGCACTTTCAAATGACATCTCCTCTGAAGCCACTGGGCCGATTCAGCCCAAATTTCATCAGTAGCATCCTTGGGCTGGGGGATTGAAAGTTAGTTTTTTTTAATGTTTAGATATTTAGTATGTAGCAACGTCAAGTGGTCCCGATATAAATCGTGCCAATCATGCCCCTGGGATCTAAATTGGCCACGCCCCAGAGCTCCTTAGCTTCCATAGACTTAAAATCGGGGAACAAGCTTCAAAAATTTCTTCTCCGAAACCATTATGCCAAGAGTTAAGCTATTTAGTATGTAGCAACGTAATATGGTCACCTACATAAACCCTGCCAATCGTGCCCCTTGGGTCAGAATTGGCTACGCCCCGGGGCTCATAAGCACCCATAGACTTACAACAGGAAGAAGTTAGAGAATCTTCTTCTTTGAAACCACAAGGCCCAGAGCTTAGATATTCAGTATGTAGCAACGTCGGGTGGTCCCCTACATAAATCCTGCCAATCATGCCCCTAAAGTCTAAATTGGCCATGTCCCGGGGGTCCTTACCTTCCATAGACTTAAAATGGTGGAAAAAGCTTCAAAACTCTTCTTCTCCGAGACCATAAAGCCTATAGCTAAGATATTTAGAATGTAGCAACCTAATATGGTCACCTACATAAATCCTGTCAATCATGCCCCTGAGGTCAAAATTGGCCACGCCCCAGAGGTCATGAGCTCCCATAGAATTACAATGGGAAAAAGGTAGAAAATCTTCTTCTCTGAAACCACAAGGCCCAGAGCGTAGGTATTCAGTATGTAGCATCGTCGAGTGATCCCCTACATAAATCCTTCCGGTCTAAATTGGCCATGCCCCGGGGCTCTTTAGCTTCCATACACTTATAATGGGGAAAAAAAGCTTAAAAAATCTTCTTCTCCGAAACCATAAAGCCCATAGCTAAGATATTTAGTGTGTTGCAACGTAATATGGTCACCTACATAATTCCTGACAATCATGCCCCTGGGGTCAGAATTGGCCACGCCCCGGAGGTCATAAGCTCCCATAGACCTACAATGGGAAAAACTTAGAAAATGTTCTTCCCTGAAATCACAAGGCACAGAGCTTAGATATTCAGTATGTAGCAACTTCGAGTAGTCCCTTACATAAATCCTGCAAATAATGCCCCTTGGATCCAAGTTGGCCACGCCCTGGCGCTCATAATCTTCCATAGATTCACAAAGGTTGTATGCTCTATGAGGCTAAGAGTTTTTGGAAATATTCACCATATTTGCCTTTACGGGTTTTGTGTATTAGCTCACCAGAGCCGAGGGCTCCGCGGAGCTTATAGGATAGACAGTTGTCCGTCGTCGTCTGCGTCTGCGTTGGCTGCATCAACACTTTCAAACGACATCTCCTCTGAAGTCACTGGGCCGATTGGGCCCAAATTTTATCTGTAGCATTCTTGGGCTGGGGAATTGAAAGTTTGTGTTTTTTATGAAAAGAGTTTCCATAGACTTATAATGGGGAAAATTGAAAAATGGCATTTACTGCCAAGCCTCTGCAGATATTTTGACAAAACTTTCATAGAAATGTTCCTTATGCAATCTTCTATCTGCCATATGATTTTAGGCCTACTGCTCATTTTTATTCGTCCGTTTTAAAAACGGTCGTATTAAGTTATGCCCCACCCCGGGTGTCCGTCCATCCGTCAGTCCATCCGTCTTTAAACACTTCGTTTCCGGATAACTCCTTCTACAATTGACATCCGATCAAGCTGGAACTTCAAACATAGACCATGATGTGATATAGCGCATATTGTTTCGAGGTTAGGGTCCACCGAATATTAATAGAGTTATGTCACTTTGATATGTTTTGTAAACTTTATTGTTTCCTGATAACTCCTCTTACAGATTACAAGCGATCAAGCTGAAACTTCATGCATAGTTATACCAATATATGGGGCACCTTATATTGTTTCGAGGTTACGGTCCACCAAATATTAATAGAGTTATGCCCCTTTGAAATGTTTTGTAAAGTTTTCGTTTCCGGATAACTTTTCCTACAGTTTAACATCCGATTTAGCTGAAACTTCATACATAGTTAGACCACGATGTTGGGCAGCGCGTATTGCTTAGAGGTTACGGTCCACCAAATAATAAAAGAGTTATGTCCCTTTGAATTTTTTTTTGTAAACTTTTCGTTGCCGGATAACTCTTCCTATAGTTTACATCCGAACAAGCTGAAACTTCATCCATAAGTAGACCACGATGTGGGGCAGCGCATATTGTTTCGAGGTTATGGTCCACCAAATAAAAATTGAGTTATGCCCCTTTGAATTTTTTTGTAAACTATTCGTTTCCGGATGACTCCTCCTACATTTTACATCCGATTTAATTGAAACTTCATGTATAATTATGTCTCCCCCGAAAATTTTTTTTCGGAGAGACATATTGTTTTTTCCCCCGGGTGTCTGTCTGTCCGTCTGTCTGTCACAAAATCGTGTCCGCTCTATAACTTGAAAACCGTTCAAGTTATCTTCACGAAACTTCATATAAATATTAATCAATATTAGAAGACGTGCAGTGCGCAAGAACTATAACTCTCGCATTTATACTTTTTGAATTATCTTCCTTGGAAGTTTGTTTGTTTGTTTGATTTGAAGTGTAACGCCCCCGTCAACTCTGTAAAGGTCATTTTGGAGAGGTTGCTTCAAATTTTGTGGGACTTCTACCCGACACTGAGATGAACTGACATCTCAAGCCCTGCCGCCCAAATGGAACTAATAGGGTTTATAAGCATGGGCGGGCCGACTCGCACCGCATTGCCTGGGTAGGCTTAGATCTTCTAAGCGGTTTACCAGTACTCGTGTGCAGGTCGGTTTCAACCCTGCGTGGAAGCATCATGCAGCCCAGCTATTTCTTCAAGCCCTGATGGGCGGGGGCTGTCCTTGGAAGTTTGTCGGTATGTATGTATATATGGGCAAATCGTGTCCAGTCAATTGCTTTCTATTCTCAGATGGATTTTGAAATTACTTCGCAGAAATATTAACAACCATGAGACGATGTGTGGCGCGCATGAGGCAGGTCGGTACCTCAAATTTTCAGGTCATACTTGGGGGTCAAAGGTAAAAAAGGGGCCTTTTTTCGCGTTTGGTCAATAACTTTCTTATGTTTAGAAGGATTTTGAAATTACTTGGCAGAAATGTTAACCATCATGAGACGATGTGTTGGGTGCATGACCCAGGTTGGTACCTTAAAGGTCAAGGTCATACTTAAAGGTCAAAAGTCAAAAAATGGGCCTTTTTCGTTTTGTATGTCAATAACTTTCTTATTTTTAGATATAATTTTAAATTAATTGGCAGAAATTTTTAACTATCATGAGAAAATGTGTTGTACGCATGATTCAGGTTGGTACCTCAAAGAGGTCAAGGTCAAAAAGGGCCCTTTTTTCGTGATTTGTCAATAACTTACTTATTTTTAGATGGATTTTGAAATTACTTGGCAGAAATGTTAACCACCATGAGTCGATGTGTTGCATGCATGACCCAGGTTGGTACCTCAAAGGCCAAGGTCATACTTAGAGGTCAAAGGTCAAAAAAGGGTCATTTTTCTCATATTTGGTCAATAACATCCTTATTTGTAGATGGATTTTGGAATAACTTGGCAGAAATGTTAACCACAATTATACAATGTGTCTCTTGCATGACCCATGTTGGTACCTCAAAGGTCAAGGTCATACTAAGAGGTCAAAGGTAAAAAAGGGCCTTTTTAGTGTTCAGTCAATAACTTTTTTATTCCTGGATAGATTGTCAAATTACTTGGCAGAAATGTTAACCATCATGAGACAATGTGCTGCGTGCTACACTGAGGTCGGTACCTCCGAGGTCAAGGTCATACTAAAAGGTCAAAAAAGTCTTTTTTGTGTGTCCAGTCAATAACTTTTTTTATTTCTGGATGGACTTTTTAAAGTAACCATGCTGAAATGTTCACCTTCATTAAATGATGAGTTGTGTGCAAGACCAAGGTCCATACCTCCAATGTCAAGGTCATACCTAGAGGTAAAGTATAAAAAAGTGGTCTTTTTGTGTACAGTCAATAACTTTCTTATTCTTAGATAGATAATGAAATTACTTGGCAGAAATGTTAACCATCATGAGATGATGTGTTGTATCTCAAAGGCCAAGGCCATACTTAGAGATCAAAGGTACAAAAAAAGTTGTTTTTTTTTGTATACGGTCAATAACATTCTAATTTCTCCATGAACTTTTTAAAGTTACTTTGCAGAATTGTTCATCTTCATTAGATGATGTGTTGCTCACAAGACCCAGGTCAATACCTCCAATGTCAAGGTCATACTTAGAGGTCAAAAAGGGGGAGACATCTATGTTTTTGTAGATAAACAGATTCTAGTTAGGCCATGATGTTTGGCAGCGCATATTGTTTCGAGGTTATGGCCCACCAAATAATAATAGAGTTAAGCTCCCTTGAAAAAAAAAATTGTAAACATTAGTTTCCGGATAACTCCTACATTTTAGATTCGATGATGTTGAAACGTTACATACAGTTTTACCATGATATGGAACAGTGCATACATTTTTTGAGGTTACGGTCTGCCAAATATTACTCCTTTCACAGATTTTTCTAAACATTCCATTTCTGGATAACTCCTCTTACATTTTACATCTGATGAATTTGAAACTTTACATATAGTAAGACCATGATGTGGAACAATGCATGTTATTTTGAGGTTACAGTCTGTCAAATATTACCAGAGTTATTCTCCTTTCACTTATTTTTCTAAACATTTTTTGTTTCCGGAAAATGCCTCCCACATTTTACATCTGATGAAGCTGATTTATAGTTTACGTATAGTTAGACGTTGATGTGGAGCAGCGCATATTGTTTCAAGGTTACAGTCCACCACTTATTGCCAGTGTTATGCCTCTATTATTTTCTGGTTTGGGTCCACCAAATATTACCGACCATGACAATTTGTTGAAGACATGTAGTTTGAGCCATTGAGTATTATTAATAGTGTCAGGCAAGAATATATGGAGCACCTCAGAAACCATATGCTCTATGAGGCGGAGAGTTTATGCAAATAGTCACCATATTTGCCTTTACACATTTTATTTTTTTATGAATCCGGCTCTTTAGTTTGGTTGCTATGGCAACTTAGACTTTCCATTGACTTATAATTGGGAAAATTGCAAAATGGCATTCACTGCCACGCCTTTGCTGATATTTAGACAAAACTTTCACAGAAATGTTCTTGAAGTAATCTAACAGCTGCCATATGATTTTAGGCCTATTGCTCATTTTACTGGTTGCCATGGAAGCCAAAATGAAAAAAAGAAAACAAAGGTACTTAAAAATCATCTCAAACCGTATGCTCTATGAGGCTGAATCTTTATGGAAATATTCATCATATTTGGCTTTCTGGTTTTGTGTTTATCATTACGCTAACACACCCGTGCGACATTGTGTATTTTTTCACATCTCCAAAATGACTACTTTTCTGATGAAATCCGTGATATTTCACTTAATTTCACTGCAAACACAGTTTGTGGGTGCTCGTTAGAACCGCCTCATTGAGGCTACCCACAACCTATGTCTTGGAGCAGAAATAAGGAAAATAATGTTTACCCCCGTTAACCCCAGTTGTCTCTATTAAGTGGGGTTTAGAGGTGGGGGGAGGGGGGGGGGGTTACGCATTTCACGGACTTGTTCACCTGATGTGAAATTCTGCTGTTTAATTTGGTTGTGAGGTTTTCCATTCACTTATAATGGGGAAATTAAGTAATGGAATTAACTGCTACACCTTTCCAGATATTTTGACTAAAATTTCCTAGAAATATTTTTAAGCAATCATCTATCTGTCGTAAGGTTTTAGGCCAACTGGTTACTTCTGTTGGTTGCCATGGAAACTAAACTGCACCCAAAAATAGAATTAAAACACACTTAACAATAATCTTCTTGAAAAAAGCTCGAAGATATTATTTCAAAGTATTTTTTGCAAAGGGGCATTACTAAAGAAAGGGGCATAATTTTTTTTTTATTTTTTTTTTGGTTTTGGTTTTACGGCCCTTTCAAGATTATTTCGCTCATATCGAGCGGATCGTTAATCAGAGGTGGGCGAAAACCGGAGTACCCGGAGAAAAACCACCTGACCTTCCGTTGCAGAACTTGGCGTCTCACATGTGACCCGAGCGAGGCTCGAACCACAGCGGTGAGAGACCTAATGATCAAGAGTCAGCGCTCTTAACCACTAGGCCACGGAGGCATAATCCTGGCGAAAAAAACACGTGCCAATTATTTTTTCATAAGGAATCCATTTATGAAATTTCAAAAACCTAGCCCCCATGGTTCTTCAGTTATGCTATGCAGTAAACAAGAGGACCAAACTGGTCCTGTATCGCTCACCTGAGCTCTATGAGGCTGAGACTTTATGAAAATACTCACCATATTTGCCTTTACAGATTTTGCGGGTTTTTTTTTTTGTGTGTAAAATTCGGCTCTTTAGATTGGTTGCGATGGCAACTTAGATTTTCCAAAGACTTATAATGAGGTAAATAGAAAAATGGCATTAACTGCCAAGCCTTTGCAGATACTTTGACACAACTTTCATAGAAATGTTCTTGAAGTAATCTAACAGCTGCCATATGATTTTAGGCCTATTGCTCATTTTACTGGTTGCCATGGAAAGCAAAATGAAAAATAAAAAATCATCTCAAACCGTATGCTGTACGAGGATGAGTCTTTATGGAAATGTTTACCATATTTGCCTTTTCTGGTTTTGTGTTTTTATACCCGTCCACACGTCGTGGTGGGGTATTATGATATACCATCGAGTGTCCGTCCGTCCGTATGTCCGTTAGCACCATTTCCGATCTATACCTTGCGTGATTTTATGCCCCCAGCTTCGAAGAAGTTGAGGGGGCATATTTGTTTTGCCCTGTTCGTCCGTCCGTCCCGCTTTTTAGCTCACCTGGGCCGAAGGCTCCAGGGGAGCTTATAGTATAGTGGGTCGTCCGTCGTCGTCCGTCCATCCACACTTTTGAGCAGCTATATCTCTGCAGGCTGATTTTAATCATTTCTCATCTGTAGCATGCCTCTGGTGGGGCATTGATGACAAAAATATTTTCGGCCCATTTATCATATAGTGACATCCCTTTGATTGCTGAAAATGCCAAAATTTAAATTTGTCATCACCGTAGCCCCTTCAGTTTTGATCGGATTTTTCTGAAACTTATATGTAAGGTGGCTGGGAATAAAACCTCGGATGGGGTTGAATACCGGCCAAGTCGGCACATTTATCATAGAGTTACCTGCTTTTGATTGCTGAAAATGCTTATTTTCGACCTTATCATCACTGCTGCCCCTTCAGTTTTGATCGGATTTTCATGAAACTTACAAACAAGTAAGTCAGGCAGAAAAGCTTGGAGGAGTTTGGAAACTCGTGAGGTTTGCCTATTTATCACAGAGTAACATTCCTTTGACTGCAGCAGTTAATTGCTTATGTTTAACTTGTCATCACCATAGCCCCTTCAGTTTATATCGGATCTTCTTAGCAAGTCCGGAATAAAAGCTTGAATGAGTTTGAAAACTGGTGAGGTCAGCCTATTTATCATAGAGTTACATTCTACTTGGTTTGCAGAAAATGCTAACCCTGTCATCAGCATGTCCTCCCATAAATCCTTCAGTAAAGGTTGGCACTTCCTGAAACTTTGAATCTGTTAGCTCAGCTGAGCGATACAGGACCAGTTTGGTCCTCTTGTTTACTGCATAGCATAACTGAAGAACCATGGGGGCTAGGTTTTTGAAATTTCATAAATGGATTCCTTATGAAAAAATATTTGACCCGTGTTTTTTTCTTCAGGATTATGCCCCTTTCTTTAGTAATGCCCCTTTGCAAAAAAAAAAAATGAAATCATATCTTCGAGCTTTTGCTCTGAAACTTTACAGACTGGTTTGGGATGATGAGTACATTAACTGATTAACTTTTAAAAAAAAAATCCGAAATTTTGTTCTTGAGTTATGGCCCTTTGCATTTTTTTTTTTTTTGCGTTTGAGGCTTGTTAGCAAAATAACTAAAAAAAAACTGTTTGAGATATTGCCCTGAAACTTTACAGAATGGTTGGGGATGATTAGAAGATGAACTGATTACCTTTTGACAAAAATCCAATTTTTTTCTTGAGTTATGCCCCTTTGAAAGTTTGCGCATTTGAAGCTTGTAAGAAAGGTATCTCAAATCGTATGAGCTATTGCCCTGAAACTTTACAGGCTGGTTCAGGATGATGAGTAGGTGAACTGATTAACTTTTGAAAAAAAAATCTGAAATTTTGTGCTTGAGTTATGGCCCTTTGAATTTTTTTGTGTGTTTAAGGCTTGTAAGCAAGATAACTAAAAACTGTTTGAGCCATCGCCCTGAAACTTTACGGAATGGTTGGGGATGATGAGAAGCTGAACTGATTAACTTTTGTCAAAATCCATTTTTTTCTTGAGTTATGCCCCTTTGAAATTTTTCGCATTTGAAGATTGCGAGCAAGTTATCTATAAAACTGTATGAGCTATTGCCCTGAAACTTTACAGGCTGATTCAGGATGGTGAGTAGATGAACTGATTAACTTTTGACAAAAATCGATTTTTTTTTTCTTCAGTTATGGCCATTTCAATTTTTTTGCGTTTTAAGCTTGTAAGCAAGATCACTAAAAACTGTTTGAGCGATTGCCTTGAAACTTAAGAGAATGGTTGGCGATGATGAGAAGATGAACTGATTAACTTTCGACAAAAATCCGTTTTTTTTTCTCGTCAGGATTATGCCCCTTTCTTAGGTTATGCCCCTTTGCAAAAATGCTTTGAAATCTTGAAAGCAAGATATCTCAAAAACTGTTCGAGCTTTTGCCCTGAAACTTTACAGACTGGTTTTGGATGATGAGTAGATGAACTGATTAACTTTTGAAAAAAAAAAAAAAAAAAAAAAAAAACACATCCGAAAGCCTACCAAGGCAAAGCGGTGCAAGACAGACCATCCATGCTTATAAACCCTATTGGTTTCATTGGGCGACAGGGTTTGAGATGTCATTTCATCTCGATGTCGGGTAAAAGTCCTACAAAATTGGAAGCAACGTATCCAAAGTGACCTTTACAGTGTGGACGGGGTCGTTAAACATCAAATCAAACAAACATTGTGATCAGTGAACGTCCGTCGTCCGTAGTGCGTCGTCACCAATTTCGGTTTACACCCAATATATACCCAGCTAAAAATCGATGCAAAATCAACATTGAAAACGTTTGTTTCCCGTGGTAACGGTGGAGCTTTAAACAATGCATTACGAAAACACGCCTATACAAATACATTGCCACCTTTATCGCCGAAAAAAAGAAAATTTTATTATGAAAAATTGTGATATTTTTCTTATATCTGCTCAAAATATAGATTGTGGGCACTCGTTAGAATCGCCTCATCGAGGCGGTTCTAACGAGTACCTACAATTTATATTTTAGAGCAGAAATAAGAAAAAATAAGGTATACCCCCGGAAACCACAGATTTTCTTTATAAAAGTGGGGTCCAAGGGGGTCAAAATTATATAGGCGTGTTTTCGTGATGTACAGTTTAAAGCATATAAGAAACAGAAAATTTGATTTTTTTTTTCGGTGAAAGAATGAAAATACTTATATTGGTGTTCATTCGGGTAAATACAAAATCTATCTGTCACTCAAAAATCAATTGCAATTTTTATAATTGTAGTTTATAAAAGGTTTACAAAATGCAATCCATGTCATAATGTCAGAGAATATGTTCTTTATGTCCATCCATTGGACAAAGGTACCTTAAGTCCAAGTGAAGATATGAATTTAGGCCTGCTTATCCAGGTAGTTCAGCTGGGGTTTGCATTGGTTTGCCAATTACATGTTCCCAACTTGTTATCGCTCTCTACCTTGCTATAATGTGATCTGGTATCTGGGGGACACAGAGACCTTTCTTCCAGCATAAGCAGCAGTAGTAGTAGTAGTAGTAGTAGCAGAAGTAGTAATAGTAGTAGTTTCTTTGGTTGAATGGAGATTTAGCGTTCCCGTCAACACTATTTAGGTCATTTTGGAGATGTTGCTTCCAGTTTTGTTTGTTTGATTTAGATTTAATCTCAGTGTCGGGTAAAAGTCCCACAAAACTGGAAGCACGGCCCCGCCCATCGGGACTTGAAGAAATAGATTGGGCTGCAAAATGCTTCCACGCGGAGCTGAAACGACCGCACATGAGTACTGGTAAACTGCTTAGAGGTTCTAAGCCTGCCCAAGAAAAGTGGTGCGAGTCGGACAGTCCATGCTGGTTTCTTTGGGCGGCGAGGCGTGAGATGTCATTTCATCTCAATGTTGGGTAAAAGTCCCACAAAATTGGAAGCAACGTCTCCAAAATGACCTATACAGAGTTGACGGGGACGTTAAATCTAAATCAACTGGAAGCAACATCTCCAAAATTACCAAAATAGTGTTGACGGGAACGTTAAATCGCAATTCACCCAAAGAAACTACTACTATTACTACTTCCACTACTACTACTACTACTGCTGCTGCTTATGCTACTGCATCTACTACGATTTTAACTGCTGCTACTACAACTGCAACTACTACTTCTATACCTAATACTTCTAGTACTATTGGTACTTCTTCTACTGCTACAACTTCTACTACTACTACTACTACTACTACTACTACTACTACTACTACTACTACTACTACTACTACTAGTTATACTTGTACTTCTTCTATATTACTACTACTGCTAATAATATTGAGAATAATAAGACTGCTTATGCTGCTGCACCTGTTACAATTAAATACAAAAACGAATGAGTCTGTACCCCCCCCCCCCCCCCAAAAAATAAAAAAGCATTTTGAGTTATCTGTTTGTTTGTTTGTTTGTTTGAGTTGAGGTTTTACGTCCCCGTCACACTATTTAAGTCATTTTGGAGACGTTGCTTCCGATTTTGTGGAATTTTACACGACATTGAGATGAAATGACATCTCAAGCCCTACCGCCAATAGAAACCGCTGGGGTTTAAGGAGCGGTCCGACTTGCATCACTTTTCCTGGGCATGCTTAGACCTAAGCTGCTTACCAGTGCTCAAGTTCGGTCGGTTTCAACTCTGCGCGGAAGCACTGTGTAGCCCATTTTATTTCTCCAGGCCCCGATGGGCGTGGGCGATTCGAGTCATCTTCTTCATGCGTATTTGAAACCCTTGAAGACCAAACCATACATAAAGAAAATCGGGGATTAACAAGGGTATACTTTATTTTTGTCAAGTCTGCTCCAAAACATAGATTGTGGGTACTCGTTAGAACCGCTTCAGCTAAAGAGTACTAAAGAGTATCAACAATCTATGTTTTCAGCAAAAACAAGGAAAATAATGTTTACCTCAATAAACCTCAGTTTCACAAAATGAAAATGGGGTTTCTGGGGGTCAAACATGTAAAGGCGTGTTTTCTTGATGCTTCACCATTGTATATCTATTTGACCTGGGACTAACCTTTGTGCATGGAATGGATTTGTCAGGGTTGTCGGCTTGCGGGGACTTCTCCTGGGTTTTCGGCGTCGCGTGGGTTGCGACCCATTTGCCGGCCTCTTTGTGGTTGGTGGCGGTGTCGCCATTTTCGGGAGGCGGCGGAGATGGGGGCGTACGTTCAGTCGGATTTGAGGTTGTGTTGGTGGGGTTCACCGGTCGCAGGTCAGTTTGTTCGAACTATATGTGTTACTGAATAGTTGGATAACCGTTGTGCCATATTCATCCAGTTTTATGTTGTGAGTGGGCATCGATATCTTAATCAAATAGTACTTCTCTTAATGATTGTAACTATTTTAAACTCAATTAACTCTTGTTTTAATAACTGGTGACTTTTATGCGCTCGTATACTGTATGTCTTAATTAGCTAACTATATTATTTTTTCAAACGAAGATGCTATTTTACAGACTGAAACTGGCTTCCATTTTAGGTTATATATGTTATTATTTGTTTTTACTCTATTGCTTTGTAATAATTTTGTATATATGTAAATATGTTCGTAGAGGGCTGCAAGGTAGACTAGCTAGTATAGCTAAGAGCATTACCCTCTTAAAATAATGTATAAATAAAATTAAACTAAAAAATAAAATAAAATCTGGAACTAAACCCCACATGATAATCTGTGTAAATAAATAAATAAATAAATGACAGGAAAGTAAATGCAAAACATTTTATTACACTCTCAGTTCAATTTTAATATATCAGATCTGACAGATTATATCCCGTGATTTTTTCAAGGCTGCAACAAACGCTCTTGATGCTCATTAAAGTTTGAAATTATTGAGTGTTTACACAGCATGAATTGGACAGGTATATCAAAAACGCCGAAAGAAAGATACGAGCCTTATCCAGATTTTTTTAAACTAAACATTGTTCGTAATGAATTTAATTTATTTTTTTATTTATTTGCCCTTTTTTTCACATTTAATCATTTTGTGCATAAAGTAAAGACTATAAAATTGAAGACATTTTTCTCAAAAATGCCAAACAAAAATGTGGATATGTAAGCGGCATTTTGATTGGATATTTGGAATGTGTGTGTGAATTCGGGTTTAACGTCGCTTTCAGCAATTTTTCAGTCATATCGCGACGGTGTCTGGTTGCGACAGGGAGCTCAATGCTCACGTTTATAGTGCTGCCTCACTGAAGTATCATGTCCCAGACACATTACATGATACCACACCCAGTCACATTATCCTGACACTGGATCGACCAGTCCTAGCTCTACCCCGTAAATCTGAGTGCCAAGCGAGGAGCAGCTAGTACCATTTTTAACGACTTTGGTATGTCGCGGCCCGGGATCGAACCCGAGCCCTCCCGTTCCCCGGAGCGGACACTCTACCAACTGAGCTATCGGGGCCGGTTGATTGGATAATTGGAAAATAAGAAATAGCGGTCTACTTGCATTTTACGGGTAGACCTGCATTTTACGGGTACACTCCTATTTTTACGGGTATACCCGCATTCTAAGATGCGGGTATACCCGTAAATTTAGGGGTGTACCCGCAAATATAGGGGTGTATCCGTAAAATGCAGGTCTACCCGTAAAATGCAGGTAGACCGCTAAATGCGGGTGTACCTGCAAATTTACGGGTACAGCCGCATTTAAAATAGGAGTGTACCTGCAAATTTACGGGTGTACCTGCAAATACGGGTATACCCGTATATCTTAAATGCGGGTAGACCGGTATCGGTCATTTTGACCCTTTTGGTACACCATACAGCTCTGTCTCAATTACTTAAATACAAATTTATGCAGTTTAGAGCTACCATATTTACTCTGGCTATCAGGTACAAATATCTTAATTTACAATCATGTAGACTAAGAGCAGAGTGCAGTAAGAAAATGCATTAATGTTGTGTGACCAAATAATCATTTAACATGTAGCTCTGACTATTTCACTATACAGATGTTAGCAACTGACCATTTTAGACTTTTGATGACTGATGAAAGTTTCTAACTTTTAGAGGTATTATAGCATATTATATAGAGAACAGCATACAGACTCATTGTCTCTTTGGAACTGTTGTGAAAGTGTTAAGTTTAATTTCAGCGCATCTCACCTTTCCAAACCCCTAACACCGCCTTAACTAATTAAGACCTGCAAGAGAATTAACAGTTCTCCCTTACGTTCACACCCCTATACAAAAACATTGCCACCTTTATCGCCGAAAAAATGAAAATTTTATGATGAAAAATTGTGATATTTTTCTTATTTCTGCTCAAAATATAGATTGTGAGCACTCGTTAGAACCGCCTCATCGAGGCGGTTCTAACGAGTACCCACAATCTATATTTTAGAGCAGAAATAAGAAAAATTAGGTATACCCCCGGAAACCCCAGTTGTACTATATAAAAATTGGGTTCAAGGGGGTCAAAATTATATAGGCGTGTTTTCGTGATGCCCACGGCACATCGTGTAGTGGAGAACATTTATATATGCCCTTGCAGACTGTCGAATACAAAAATGGTCGAACAGGTGTCATAGATGTAGTTTTTTTCGGTTCGGTTCGGTTCTGTGTTTCGCGTTTCCGACGCACGGTAGCTAGGTCACTAGCTTGATGTAATGACCTTCACTTTGCAATAAATTTAGAACCGAAACACGTTGGCATGCTTTAAATGCCAGTAACGGTAAATATCTTGTTTTTAACCTATCATTATCATGTTTTTAGCGTTGCCAGGGTGAATGCTTGTGTATGGTTGGCTGTTTTAATTCTCTAACCCTGCATGTGACCTTCTGCACACTTCTCACCACAAATTTTACCGCGTCAAGTCAGTTGGACTTCAGATAGCAAAGAGAGCAGTTCAATTGCTCAACTGGCTCAACCGGCTCACTTCAATACTATCTCTGATAGACAGTCATTGTCTATCTGGTAGTATCATTTAAAGATGTCATAGCCAGGTATGAATTTCTTGTTCTTAGCTAGTTTATTTTATTGCTCTTTCCCTGTTCTTTATTCTGAATATTGTGCATATTCTGTAATTTGCCATTTTGCTCTTACTTGCATATTTCCACTGTTGTTCATGTTTTATTAGTGAACCTTTCGCCATGCTATTTGCATTCACACAATACAGCGTAAGCTTATTAGGGCTTCTTCCCTAGCTTATTCTGTAACTTTATTCTCGAGTGCTCTATTGCCTCAACATGTGTCAGAATTCCATTGTCATGAGATTCTTCACATGCTTCAGAGTTCCCCCTAAGCCGCCATCTTCATTGTCAACCTTTCATCTGGCTCGGGGTGCCTTTACGGGTGTATTCACGGCCCAAAATCCCCACTCATCCCTGCATTTCATCCCTGTCGAGTGTGTCATGTTGAGTACTGTGTCCTGTAAATGTCTACTGCTGTCATTCATCCATGTTAATGGTGGATAAATAATTATTGTACTGCTACATATATAGCAGTACATGTATTATTTTGTATTGTAATGTCATGTAAATAGTGTATTGTCAATCGTGTTTGTTTGTTTGTAGGACACCCTTTTCATCAACCAACATTAAAACCCTCAGTCCTAATCGTTGTTGGGTTAGTCTTTAAACCCCTGGTGCTCACCCGGCGACACATGGCGCCCACCGTGGGGGCCGGTGAGAATAGGGGAGGGCTATCCTAACCATTCTAGAATCCGGACTCGTGATCTTCATTGATTGCTTGTGGGTTGCGGACTTCTGTCACTACTGTGCCCACATTTTGCTGACAGAGTGGTTGGTGTTATATTTTTTTTTTTCTGTAACTTTTCAGTGTTTTTTTTTTCTCAATGATCTTTGGTGATTTTTTCAGTGATTTTTTTTCAGTGATTTATTGTGTTCTTCAGTGATTTTCAGTGATTAGTGTTATTTTTTTTTGGTGTTTGATTTGTGAATAAGCCCCAGTTCACATTTCAATATATATCCATAGTACTATTTATTGTACTGTGTTTTCATTTCATGACGCCATTCTGATATAATTTCAAAATTCAATATTGGACTTAAATCTCTTCTGCAACAAGGTCTATCGGAACCCGAATTTTATGGTGACTTAGCATATAAATTCAGAAAAATATATAACCGCAATGACTTCAGCACCCAATTTCGTAAAATCATTCTTCGATATAAAAAGATTGGGTACAACATGGATATTATACGACAGACTGCATGCATGGTAGTTAACCCAATCACGGTTGGCAACTTTGCTTCCCTCTTTAATTGCACGCCGGTGGGTCAGGCCTCAGATTCTATGACGGCTCCAACGTAAAGGCTTATTGAGAATTAGAGAGATCTAATTCAAGGTAATGTTGGTTGGTGCCTGATGCTCTGTCTCTGGTCGGGCTCATCGGAGTCTAACTGTTGGTTTTCTTTTGCTCCAGCATTTCAGTGGTTTCTTGCTGTCGAGTCCTCACCGTTGTCTCACCTCTGTGGTTCTTTGATTTTTGTGTTCACGGAGATGTTGCACTGATGAGTTAGGAGGCCTTCATGCGGACTGAACAAATTATTTGTCTAAATCGCGACGGAAGTAAGGGCGAGGATTGTGGCCACGTAAAATCGATTTAAGCCCCCCAGTGGAAATCTTCCACTGACCGTTCCAAGGCGGCTCTTCTGTGGCGATTTACTTATGTTGTTGTTTGTTACTTACTGTGTGTATCACTTGTGTCTTTTGGTTTTGGATGGCCATATGGCCATTTTGTGGGAAAGTAACTGTCCTTATGGCCTTCCTTTGTTTGGGTTTCCATTATGGTCTGGTCGCTTATTGTTTGTATTTCTTTCCCTTTGGTGTCTTTTATGGGTGGAGTAAGTTAATTGTATCAATTCCTGATCTTTGTTTTACTTCTACTTTATTTGAAAGTGATTTTTGTGTGACTTTATTTGAAAGTCAAATTAGTGTTTAATAGTGATTTTTTTTATGTTACTTAGTCATTATGGCTAGAAAAGGTGATATAGAAGGGGATAATTTTGAAGAAATGATGCAGAGGGTGAATGAAAACCCTGATTATAAAGTTTTAACTATGGAGGAGTACCAAGCCTTGTTGGCTAATGCTAAAATCAGTACTCCTAACACTGCAGTAAAAGACCCTGTGGTCAGACCCAAAAACCCTGATTTTAATGCAGCTACTCCAACTGCTGGATCTAAGTTACGACTTCTATTAGATCAGGCCAAATTTCCCTCCAAACCTTCCCCCCAACCTTCTCCTATCAGGCATCAACAGCCGGATGTCGCCAACAATGGCAATATTTCTTATGTGGCCCATCCTTTTAGTGTCCCCAAATTACCCTTCTTCAGTGGATCTGAAGAACCACAGAAGGGAGAAACTTCTTATGAAGTTTGGAGTTTTGAGGTCAAGTGCCTCCAAAACTCAAATCACTTGCCAGAGCATGTGCTCTTACAGGCAATAAGGAATAGCCTTAAAGGTGCTGCAAGGGGTATGCTTGTTCCACTTGGGGAAAATGCCTCAGTGGATGATATTTTAAATAAATTAGATGGATTTTACGGAAATGTGAGCACCTCTGAAACATTGATTCAGTCCTTTTATAATGATTTTCAGAAGGACTCTGAATCAATTGTTAGTTATGGCTCTCGTTTAGAGCAAACACTGTCAAGGGCAGTACGCTGCGGTCATGTTGACTTTGCAGCTAAGGACGCAATGCTGCGTAGTAAGTTCTGGACCGGGTTAAGAAATAAGGAGTTAAGAAACTCAACACGCCATCTGTATGACTCTGTCACAGATTTTCAGTTACTTTTAAGAGAAATAAGAAAGGTTGAGCAGGAAGAAGTTTCTAGTTCCAGGCCAACATCAAAATCAAAGGTTGCTCAGCAGCAGAGTGGTCAAGCATCATCTGATGATTCGAACACTCATTTGCTGAAGCAAATGACAGAATTAATGTCAAGAATGAAAACCCTGGAACAGAAGCTTGAAGCTCAACAGCATTCTTTTCAACCTTCATCTTATTCTCACCCTTCTTCTTTTCAAAGTGGGTTTAACTCACAACCCTCACGGGGAAGGGGTAGAGGATTCCAACGTGGTTCTTGGCGAGGTGGCTTTGGTCGGGGTCAACAGAATTATAACCCCAATTTTCAAAATCAAAATAATAATTTTCATAATCGGAATCAAAATTTTCAAAATCAAAATAACACTGGAAATTATTTTCAAAACAATCGTGGGAATTACCAGAACAATCAAGGTAATAACAGAGGTGGTCCCTCAAGGGGTCGTGGCCGCGGTGGCACTAGCGGCCGTGGTGCTGGTCGTGGCGGCGGTGCCGAGAGTGACAACCAGCATTTAAACTGTTAACTTCTTCTGTTGAGGGGCAAACAGGGGAAGAACATAGTGAGTCTGTACAAAGCCCTAGTTCTTTACATCCTTCTTTAATAGAAAGAATGGTTGGTTCTGCAAACGAAGGACAAATAAGTATACAAGGTGTTATAACATCTGGTTTGATTGATTCAGGCTCAATGATTTCATCAATTTCAGAATCTTTTTATAATTCTCTAGACCCTTTGCCAGAGTTGCATGATATTTCTGAATTTGGTCTTTCTGTTGTCAGTGCTGGAGGTAGCCAACTTCCATACAAAGGCTATATTGAAGCCAATATTTCAGTACCTTCTTTAGGTAATTCTTTACTTACTGTTCCTCTTCTGATTGTATCAGACACTGATTATAACAGTAAAGTCCCAGCAATCATTGGTACGAATGTGATCAGACTGTTCAAGCAGGATAAGCCACCATCGGATGTGCCTGTAGAATGGCAAACTGCCTTTGATAGCATGTGCGATGATGGTTTGCCTGTCAAAACAACATGCAATTATAGCATTCGTATCAACCCTGGGGAAATAAAAACACTCCATGGGATTGTAAGAAAATCTAATGGCATAGAATGTGCAGTGACAGAGCATACCAATGGTTCCCTTTCAGGAAATTTGACAATTTGTCCAAGGGTTGTTTCACTTAAAGGCCCAGGTACGACTATTAGGGTTCCTGTAAGAGTTTGTAATTTGTCGGCCAAGGTTATTGAAATTCCCCCTAAATCTATTCTGTGTACTTTAACAAGTGTGAATATTGTTGATGCATGGACACCTGATTCCTCTACGAAACAGGAAAAATCCACTGCAACTATTCCTAACTTGAGTGACCAGATAGATAAACAA
Source organism: Lucinisca nassula (assembly GCA_963580285.1). Lineage (NCBI taxonomy): Eukaryota > Metazoa > Mollusca > Bivalvia > Lucinida > Lucinidae > Lucinisca > Lucinisca nassula. The sequence continues at coordinate 72,199,906 of OY757017.1, read as the reverse complement.
AATCTGTCTTCTGAGCAGTTTACAAAAGCTAAGCAGGTTTTGGAGAATTGGTCTGACGTATTTTCTACCAGTCCAACCGATCTTGGTAGAACAGATCTGGTTAAGCATAAGATAAAGCTTACAGATTATACTCCTTTTAAGGATCCCTACCGAAGGATACCTCCTTCAATGTATGAAGAAGTAAGGCTTCATATTAAAGAAATGCTTGAGGCTGATGCTATCAGACCTTCTGAAAGTCCCTTCTCTTCCAACGTAGTTTTGGTTAGGAAGAAAGATGGAAGTTTGCGATTTTGTATCGACTTCCGAAAATTAAATAGTCGTACAATAAGGGACGCTTACACTCTACCTCGTATCGATGATACTATAGATACCTTAATAGGGTCTAAATACTTTTCTAAGCTAGATTTGCGTAGTGGATACTGGCAAGTAGAGGTAGAGGAAGAAGATAAGCATTTAACGGCCTTCACAGTGGGAAATCTAGGGTTCTTTGAATGTCAGCGCATGGCGTTTGGATTAACCAATGCCCCAGCCTCGTTTCAACGTCTAATGGAACGTTGCATGGGCGACATGAACCTCAAAGAATGCCTTATTTTCTTGGACGACATACTGATCTTTTCAGAGACATTTGAAGACCACTTAGACCGGCTAGAAGCAGTTTTCAGTAGACTGCAACAACACGGTCTAAAGCTTAAGCCGTCTAATTGTGAATTCTTCAAAACTAGTGTTAGTTACCTAGGACATGTCGTCAGTCAAGATGGTGTCGAAACAGACCCTGACAAGTTGAAGGCTTTAACATCTTGGCCTGTACCACAGAATGTTAAGCAACTAAGATCATTTCTTGGCTTTACGGGTTATTACCGTCGTTTTATTAAAGATTATGCTCGTCTAGCCAAGCCCTTAAATGATCTTTTAGTTGGTCACCCCACAAATCCTGGTTCAGACAAGAAGAAGAAGAAGAAGAGAGACAAAGTCCCTTGGCAGTGGGGTGCATTACAACAAAGTGCTTTCGACACTTTGAAGGAGAAATTATCATCTCCTCCGGTCCTGGCATATGCCGATTTTAAACGCCCTTTTATTGTACACACTGATGCCTCGACCGAAGGTCTTGGTGCAGTGTTGTATCAAGTTCAAGACGGCCTTGAACGCGTTATCGCTTATGCCAGTAGAGGACTTCGGAGCAGTGAAAAGAATTATCCTGCTCACAAGTTAGAATTTCTCTGCTTAAAATGGGCAGTAACAGAGAAATTCCATGATTACTTATATGGTAATCATTTTGATGTTGTCACAGACAACAATCCCCTTACGTACGTACTTTCATCTGCCAAGCTAGATGCTACTGGTCACAGATGGCTAGCAGCTCTTGGCTCTTATGATTTTAAACTTACCTATAGAAGTGGCAAGGCTAATGGGGATGCAGATGGTCTTTCGAGACGTCCGCATGAGCAAACAGAAATGTTTTCTGACGTAGTAAATGCCATTTGTCAGGCTTATACTGTAAAAAGGGATTCTTGCCCTTATGCTGAGACATTAGTGATTACTAATGCATCTCAGATTGAACAGTCTTCTGATGTTCAAGCAGATACAGTTTTGCAATCAACTGTTATTCAAAATGTTGATTGGGCCAAAGAACAGGTTGCTGATGTTACTCTGAAAAGGGTCATTCAGTTTTTGCATGATTTTTTTTGTCCGGCGAAGAACGAACTGTCTAAGGAATCTCCTGAGGTCCTTAGATATGTTAAAGAGTGGAAAAAAACTCTGTTTAGTTGATTCTGTCTTGTACAGAAATACTGTACTTGATGGCCAACAGACAAGACAGTTAGTTTTACCCTCTAAATTTAAGGATATTGTCCTTAAACATTTGCATGATGATGTTGGTCATCAAGGCCGCGATCGTACATTATCATTAGTTCGTTCTCGGTTCTTTTGGCCAGGATTAGAGTCTGATGTTGAAAACAAAGTCAAGTCCTGTGACAGATGCATTAAACGCAAAACTCCACCTAGACCTAGTGCTAAACTGGTGAACATTGTTAGTCACCAGCCAATGGAACTAGTCTGCATGGACTTTCTATCTTTAGAAAGGTCAAAAGGGGGTCATGAGCATATTCTGGTTATAACAGACCATTTCACCAGATATGCACAGGCTTTTCCCACTAGGAATCAGCTAGCTAAAACAACTGCAAAGGTTCTCTTTGAGAATTTCATCGTTCACTACGGCTTCCCTGCTCGCCTTCATAGTGACCAAGGGAGGAACTTTGAAAGTCATGTTATCAAAGAACTCTGCAGTCTAGCTGGTGTGGAAAAATCCAGGACTACCCCATATCATGCTATGGGGAATGGAATGACAGAAAGATTCAACCAGACTCTCCTAAATATGTTAGGCACCTTGGAAGAACATCAGAAGCAAGACTGGAAGTCGTATGTCGCCCCATTAGTGCACTCATATAATGCCACCAAACATGATAGCACTGGCTATTCACCATTCTTTGTAATGTTTGGAAGACATCCCAGGCTGGCTGTTGATGCGTATCTTGGTCTGAATAGTGATCAAGATCCAGTTATTCAATCTAAGGAGCGCTACACTACCAAATTGAAGAAGAGGCTCCAATTTGCATATAAAGTTGCCTCCAAGGAAGCAGACAGGAGCGCCGCCCGTAGCAAAGCAGGTTACGACCTGAAAGTACGGGAAGCAACATTGGAGACCGTGTCCTTGTCAGGCTGGTTGGTCTGAGAGGCAAACATAAATTGGCTGATAAGTGGGAGAAAAGCCCTTATATTGTTATTTCAAAAACCTAATGACAATATCCCTGTATATAAGGTGCAGAAAGAATCTGACGCGTCCTGCATACGCACCCTTCATAGGAATATGCTGCTCCCATTTTCGGTCAATCTGTTAAATCTGAGGTTCCAGAACCAAAGATTACGCCAAAGCGTCCTCTTAGGAAAAGTGTACAGCCCCAAATCAATTCTGATACTGAGGAATCAGATTCTGACCATTCAGAGTCTGGTTCCCAGTCATCGGGCAAATACATTGTTCCCGCAAGGAGGAAATCTCCCAGTCCTGTTAATATTTCCAGTTTCGATAATACATCTAGTAGTGTGGAAACTGGAAATAATACCCAGTCAGCCAGTTCTGACAGACAATCTACTTCCAATTTTGGTAGTACTCCTGTTACAAATACAGATACAGGTGATGGAGGTAGGAGGGTACCTAACGATACACAACAGTCTGTTTCTCAGACTGGTACCAATATCCAATCTTGGTATACTCAATCTCCGTCACCGATTTCCACTCCTCAGCCCAGACGTTCTGGTCGTGTTCGTCTTCCGCCAAACCGTTATGGCGATTGGCTGATGAATCAGAGTACTGTTACTGATTCAGAGTTACAGGAGTGGTTCGTTTGATTATTTTATTAGTGGTGTTGTGATATTCTAATTTTTTAAATATGTATACAGGGGAGAATGTCATATAGATTCTTTTCTGTGTTTGTTTTTAATACACAAAACAATATGCTGTGTGTAATTTAGTTGAATGATATATTAATTGTTGCACTACACAAATATTTCATGTTCAATTTCTATGTGTGGTGCTATGAATTGTGCAGCAATTTATTTTTATATGAAATAACATATGTTACCTTGACATGTCATGTATATTACAATTCAAGGTAGTTTAAGTTGCATGACATGTAGTCTTGTGCAAAGAAATAATATCTTTGCATTATGGCAGATTTGTTATGTATTGATATTGATGTATTGCTCTTATTAGTGACCATGTTTGGCAAGAGGAGCAATTTCTCTTATAAGATATATATGTATGTTTCGTCATGGAACATCTGCTGCATAGTTTTGAATTAAATTGTAAATATGAAAAGCAAGCTGTGATAATAAGACTTGATAATTGTATGATTTTTAAATTGTGATTACACTCAGCTATTGTCTGTGTCATGCTTTGAATTGGAAATGTCAGGAGACATTTTTCCCTGACAGGGGAGAATGTCATAGATGTAGTTTTTTTCGGTTCGGTTCGGTTCTGTGTTTCGCGTTTCCGACGCACGGTAGCTAGGTCACTAGCTTGATGTAATGACCTTCACTTTGCAATAAATTTAGAACCGAAACACGTTGGCATGCTTTAAATGCCAGTAACGGTAAATATCTTGTTTTTAACCTATCAGTATCATGTTTTTAGCGTTGCCAGGGTGAATGCTTGTGTATGGTTGGCTGTTTTAATTCTCTAACCCTGCATGTGACCTTCTGCACACTTCTCACCACAAATTTTACCGCGTCAAGTCAGTTGGACTTCAGATAGCAAAGAGAGCAGTTCAATTGCTCAACTGGCTCAACCGGCTCACTTCAATACTATCTCTGATAGACAGTCATTGTCTATCTGGTAGTATCATTTAAAGATGTCATAGCCAGGTATGAATTTCTTGTTCTTAGCTAGTTTATTTTATTGCTCTTTCCCTGTTCTTTATTCTGAATATTGTGCATATTCTGTAATTTGCCATTTTGCTCTTACTTGCATATTTCCACTGTTGTTCATGTTTTATTAGTGAACCTTTCGCCATGCTATTTGCATTCACACAATACAGCGTAAGCTTATTAGGGCTTCTTCCCTAGCTTATTCTGTAACTTTATTCTCGAGTGCTCTATTGCCTCAACATGTGTCAGAATTCCATTGTCATGAGATTCTTCACATGCTTCAGAGTTCCCCCTAAGCCGCCATCTTCATTGTCAACCTTTCATCTGGCTCGGGGTGCCTTTACGGGTGTATTCACGGCCCAAAATCCCCACTCATCCCTGCATTTCATCCCTGTCGAGTGTGTCATGTTGAGTACTGTGTCCTGTAAATGTCTACTGCTGTCATTCATCCATGTTAATGGTGGATAAATAATTATTGTACTGCTACATATATAGCAGTACATGTATTATTTTGTATTGTAATGTCATGTAAATAGTGTATTGTCAATCGTGTTTGTTTGTTTGTAGGACACCCTTTTCATCAACCAACATTAAAACCCTCAGTCCTAATCGTTGTTGGGTTAGTCTTTAAACCCCTGGTGCTCACCCGGCGACACAGGTATTTTTGTATCGATATGTGAACAGTGTTCAGGTGAGATGTCTATATAGAGAGTTTTGCATGGATTTGGTCAGTTTCTTGCGATCTCTCGACCTAATAACATTGTCGTTTCTTCTTTCAAATTCAATATTCACAGTATGTCGAGTATACAGAGCTGTAACTCATCGACATATTATCAATACTCTATAGATCATATATGTTAAAATGATCAATCTCTATTATATTAATGACATCACATTAGAAAATTTCGTCACGTTGCTGTTAGCTCTCCATTCAAAATTTGATTTTCATTTTAATAGTAAGAATGAGGCCCGACATTCTGTGGTAAGACATTGATTAACGGGCGCAGGTTTCAGACTGTTTTTTTTTTTTAGAGAATATGTTATCTCTGTTTTTTTCTGGGCGAGTCGACCACATAATGAATATAGAAAGAGCTATCATATTTTCATAATACATATATTGTAAACGGTAAGATGTGATCAACATTATTCTTGTACGAAAACACGTCGTCATGGCATCGACAAATCTCGCTATATGCACAAACTTGTGACGTTTTTTGTTGTTTTCTAGGACTTTTTCTTTTCTCCTTGATACGCCTTATATACTGTTACTCATTATATTTATCATTGTTATTAGTATTATTATTATTATCCTCCTTTGCTATGTTTGGATAGAACTTACTGTCTAGTAAACTAAGAATATTTTGACTTTATATCATGCAGCCCCCGCCCATAGGGGCTTGAAGAAATATATGGGCTGCACGATGCTTCCACGCAGAGCTGAATCCGGCCCGCACACTAGTACTGGTAAACAGCTTAGAGGATCTAAGCCTGTCCAGGAACCGCGGTGCGAGGTGGACCGTCCATGCTAATAAACCCTACTGATTTCATTGGGCGACAGGGCTATAGAGAAGTCATTTCATCTCAATGTCGGGTAAAAGTCCCAAAAAAATGGAAGCAACGTCTCCAAAATGACCTTTACAGTGTTGACGGGGACGTTAAACCTCAAATCAAACAAACAAACAAACTTTATATCATGATTTAGGTATAATGTACACCAGGGCTATTCCTTTAAGCCTTCTATCTCCCCAAATTGAGCCATTTTTCAATGATTCATCAATAACATTTATACTCAACATTACCTGGCAGACCTGTGTTGCAAGACAGTCCCACTTGCACAGGCCGTAATAGGCTTTACTCATGTCTACTGTGCCTTAAGGCCTGTGGATCTCATTCAGTTCCCAGGTCTGTTCGCGGCACTTGCCCCTGCGTCACATTGCCACACTTCAGTATCATCAATGGCTTGTCATCTCGCACCATGTCCACTGAGATCATCCTCATCAGCTGATGCCCAATACATACCTGTCATCTCGCGGCAGGCCGACTCTTCGGGATATTCGCATTTATCAATACCTTCACAGGCTTGTCATCTCGCGGCAAGTCGGTATTCGCGGCATTCCCATTCATGATACCCAATGCGTGCTTGTCATCTCGCGGCAGGCCGACTCTTCGGGGTATTCGCATTTATCAATACCTTCACAGGCTTGTCATCTCGCGGCAAGTCGGTATTCGCGGCTTTCCCATTCATGATACCAAATACATGCTTGTCATCTCGCAGCAAGCCGACTCTTCGGGGTATTCCCATATATGAATGCCTTCATAGGCTTGTCATCTCGTGGCAAGTCGGTATTCGCGGCATTCCCATTCATGATACCCAATGCATGCTTGTCATCTCGCGGCAAGCCGACTCTTCGGGGTATTGTCATTTATGAATGCCTTCACAGGCTTGTAATCTCATGGCAAGTCGGTATTCGCGGCATTCCCATTCATGATACCCAATTCATACTTGTCATCTCGCGACAAGCCGACTCTTCGGTTTTAAATCTTGAGACTCACTTCAAGTGAGCAGCCCCCGGAAGAATGCCAAAGATTTTTGTTTATTTTGTTTATTATTTTAGGTAATTTGTTGTATTGTAGTATTGATAGCTATCAAATAAATAATCATTCATATGCAAATCTTTGAGTTGTGTATAAATATATCCTTTATGATACGTGAGATTGTGTTTAAACGTGTTTTCGTTGCTGTAAATACACGAATTTTTAATGACATATTCTGTCTGTCATTATTTGACGCCACAGGAGTTTTCAAGCTATATTCGACTCACAAATATTAATTAGAAAACCTACTTTCATCTTCCTTTACTGCGGTTTTCTTATTGAAACCGCCAAATCAGAAAAGGAAATATGCTCGCAGATAAATATAATGGCTTCGAGACCTTTGTGTATCTAATCTCCTTCTATAAAAGAATGGCGAAAAACGTAATTAATGATGGGGTAAAGACCCGGGCAACGGAGTGCCTGACTCGTGTTTTTCATTTAATTTAAGACTCCTCGGAATACCATACAATAATGAAAGAAATAAGGATGAGATTAACAGAATTCATAATGGTATTGCTATTGAAGTAGAAGTAACTTCCATCACGTGTACATGTCCGTGAAATGAGGACCCCGCTAAACCCCGCTTCATATATATATAGAGAAAAATGAGGTTTAAGGGGGTATACATTATTTTTCTTATTTCTGCTCCAAGACATAGGTTCTGGGTACTCATTAGAACCGCCTCAATGAGGCGGTTCTAACGAGCACCCACAACATATGTTTTGAGCATTTATAAGAAAAATATCACGTATTTCCATCAGAAAAGTAGTCGTTTTGGAGCTATGTAAAATGCACTATGTCGCACGGGTGATTTATCACAATGGGCATCACGAAAACACGCCCATCACGAAAACACGCCTATACAAATACATTGTAATCTTTATCCCCCCAAAAATGTAAATTTTAGGATGAAAAATTGTAATATTTTTCTTATTTCTGCTCAAAATATAGATTGTGGGTACCCGTTAGAACCGCCTCCTCGTGTCTTATTTTTCTTATTTCTGCTCAAAATATAGATTGTGGGTACCCGTTAAAACCGCCTCGAGGAGGCGGTTCTAACGAGTACCCACAATCTATATTTTAGAGCAGAAATAAGAAAAATAAGGTTTATCCCTGTAAACCCAAGTTTTACTATATAATAGTGGGGTTCAAGGGGGTCAAAATTATATAGGCGTGTTTTCGCGATGTATATAATTTTGATATAGTAAAACTTGGGTTTACAGGGGTATGCATTACTTTCCTTATTTCTACTCAAAACCATAGGTTGTTGGTACTCGTTTGGACCGCCACGTCAATACTGTTTAAACGAGTAGCGACAATCTATGTTTTGAGCAGAAATATGAAAAATATAAGGATTTTTTATCGGAAACATTTCAGTTTTTGGTGGCAACAGTCTCAATAAATTTGAATAGGCGTGTGTTCATAATTAAAAATTCAGACATTTTTAGACACTTTTTTCTCATGCTATGCTATGTCGGACACAAGATTTAACCCTTTCAGTGCTCAGTTTTTGCGTCGATTGTCAATCGACCCCAAAATTACTAAGCAGTAGCTTTACGTTGCTGATATCCACATGACTTTCACTGATTATCACATCACGAAAACACGCCTATATAATTTCGACCCCCTTGAACCCCACTTTTATATAGTAAATAAAAATCAAAAATGAGTTCCTTTAAGAGCAACGAAAACATTCATAAGGGGTATCCCTTATTTTTCTTATTTCTGCTCTAAAATATAGATTATGGGTACTCGTTAGAACCGCATCGATGAGGCCGTTCTAACGAGTGCCCAAAATCTATATTTTGAGCAGAAATAAGAAAAAAAATCCCAATTTTTCATCCTAAAATTTTCATTTTTTCGGCGATAAAGATGGCAATGTATTTGTATAGGCGTATTTGCGTAATGAACAGCCGCGATATTGTTATCTTGTTGTGTAAAGATGATTACATAACGAAAACACCCTCGCGACATAGTGGCGACATAGTGCATTTTTTCACAGCTCCAAAATGGCAATTTTTCTGATGAAAATCTGTGATATTATTCTTATTTATACTGCAAACATAGGTTGTGGGTGCTCGTTAGAACCGCCTCATTGAGGCGGTTCTAACGAATACCCACAACCTTTATCCTGTAGCAGAAATATGAAAACAAGAGGACCAAGTTGGTCCTATATCGCTCACCTGAGCTAACAGATTCAAAGTTTCAGGAAGTGCCAACCTTTACTGAAGGATTAATTTGAGGACAAGGTGATGCGTGTTGAGCATTTTCTGCAATCAAGTAGAATGTAAATATGAGATATAGGCTGAGCTCAGCGGTTTTCAAACTCAATCAAGCTTTTATCCCTGACTTGTTTATATGTAACTTTCAAGAAGATCCAATATAAAATTGAAGGGGCTATGGTGATGACAAGGTCAAAAATAAGCAATTAATTGCTGCAATCAAAGGGATGTAACTCTATGATAAATAGGCCTTACTCACCAGTTTTCAAACTCTCCGAGCTTTTCTACCTGTCTTACTTGTTTGTAAGTTTCATGAAGATCCGATCAAAACTGAAGGGGCAGCAGTGATGACAAGGTCGAAAATAAGCATTTTCAGCCAAGCAGGGGAATAACTCCATGATTAATTGACTGGCATTGCTAGTTTTCAAACTTGTCTGAGCTTTATTAATCCCTAACTTACAAACACATAAATTTCAAGAAGATCCATGAAAACTGAAGGCGTTACGGTCAAAAAGAGGCATTTTCTGCAATCAAAGGGGTGTAACTCTATGATAAATAGGTTGACCTCACGGTGATGATAAGATAAAACAGCAGGCATTTTTCTGTAATCGAGGGGACATAACTCCATGAAATACAGGCTGACCCCAACAATTTTGAACTCAGCCGAGATTTTATCCGTTACTTACTCAAATATAAGATTCAAGATGATCCGATGAAAACTGAAAGGGGGCTTTGGTGATGACAAGTTCAAAAATAGACATTTTAAGCAGTAAAAGGGACACAGTTCTACATTAAATAAGCCAACCTCGTCAGTTTTCGAACTCATCCGAGCTTTTATCCCTGACTTACTTGTTTGTAAGTTTCAAGAAGATCCAATCAAACCTGAAGGGGCTAAGGTGATGACAAGGTCAAAACTAAGCAAAGTAGGGGACATAATTCCATGAGTAATCGACCTATATCCCTAATTTTAGAACTTATCCAAGCTTTCAACCCCAACTTCTTTGTATGTAACTTTCAGAAAGATCTGATCAAAACTGAAGGGGCTATGGTGATGACAAGGTCAAAAATAGGCTTTTTCTATAATCAACTATAATCAAGGGGGACATAACTCTCCGAAAGATAGGCCGACCTCACCATTTTTTAACTCAGCCAAGGTTTTATCCCTTACTAACATGTAAGTTACAAAAAGGTTCATGAAAACTGAATGGGCTATGGTGATGACAAGGTCAAAAATAGGCATTTTCAGCAGTAAAGGGGACGTAACTCTACAATAGCTGAGCCAACCTCATCTGTTTATTTTAATCGTCCAAGCTTTTATCCCTTGCTTACTTGTTTGTAAGTTTCAAGAAGATCCGATCAAAAATGAAGGGGCTACGGTCATAACACGGTCAAAAATAAGCATTTTCAGCAAAAGAGGCGACATAACTGTCAGTAATCGACCCACATCGCTAGTTTGCATCCAAGCTTTTAACCTTGACTTACTTGTACTTAAGCTAAGGAAGATCCAATCAAAACGGAAGCTTAAGGAAGATCCAATCAAGGTCGAAAATCGGCATTGTCACCAATCAAAGGGATGTAACTCTATGATAAATGGGCCGATTTGGCCCGTTTTCGAACTCATCCAAGTGTTTATTCCCAGCCACCTTACATATAAGTTTCAGAAAGATCCGATCAAAACTGAAGGGGCTACTGTGATGACCAGGTCGAAAATCGGCATTTTCAGCAATCAAAGGGATGTAACACTATCATAAATGGGTCGACTTGGCCAGTTTTAAAACTCATTCAAGGTTTTATCCCCAGCCACCTTACATATAAATGTCAGAAAGATCTGATCAAAACTGAAGGGGCTACGGTGATGACAAGGGCAAATCAAAGGGACGTAACTCTAAGACAAATGGGTCGACTTGGCCCTAATTCGTACTCATCCGAGGTTTTATCCCCAGCGACCTAACATATAAGTTTCAGAAAGATCCGATCAAATCTAAAGGACATACGGTGATGACGAGGTAAAAAATCGGCATTTTCAGCAATCAAATAGATGTTACTCTATGATGAATGGGCCGACTTGGCCGGTTTTCGAACACATCCAAGTTTTTATCCTCAGCGATCTAACATATAAGTTTCAGAAAGATCCGATCAAAACTGAAGGGGCAACGGTCATGACAAATCCAAAAATGGGCATTTTAAGCAATCAAAGGGATGTAACTCTATGATAAATGGGCCGACTTGGCCGGTTTTTGAGCTCATCCCGATTTTTTATCCCGAGCCACCTTACATATAAGTTTCAGAAAGATTCGATCAAAACTGAAGGGGCTACGGAGGTGACAAGGTCAAAAATCGACATTTTCAGCGATCAAAGGGACGTAACTCTATGATAAATTGGCCAACATGGCCCTGATTCAAACTCATCCATGTTTTTATCCCCACCCACCTTACAAATAATTTTCAGAAAGATCCGATCCGCTCAGCAATCAAAGGGATGTAACTCTATGATAAATGGACCGACAAGGCCGGTTTTCGCACTCAGCCGAGGTTTTATCCCCAGCCACCTTTCATATAAGTTCTAGAAAGATCCAATCAAAACTGAAGGTGCTACGGTGATGACAGGGTAAAAAATCAGCATTTTCAGCAATCAAAGGGACGTAACTCTATCATAAATGGGTCGACTTGGCCGGTTTTCGAACTCATCCGAGTTTTTTTACCCCAGTCACCTAACATACAAGTTTCAGAAAGATTCGATCAAAACTGAAGGGGCTACGGTGATGAATGGGCATTTTCAGCAATCAAAGGGACGTGTTTCTATGATAAATGGGCCGACTTGGCCGGTTTTCAAACTCGTCTGAGTTTTATCCCTTACATATAAGTTTCAGAATAATCCTATCAAAACTGAATGGGCTACAGTGATGACAAGGTCCAAAATCGGCATTTTCAGCAATCAAAGGGATGTAACTCTATGATAAATGGGCCGACTAGGCACGTTTTCGAACTCATCCGAGATTTTATCCCCAGCCACCTTACATAAAAGTTCTAGAAAGATCCAATCAAAACTGAAGGGGCTACGGTGATACAAGGTCAAAATCAGCATTTTCGGCAATCAAAGGGACGTAACTCTATGAATAAATGGGCCGCCTTGGCTGGCTTTCGAACTCATCAGAGTTTTTATTCCCAGCCACCTTACATATAAGTTTCAGAACGATCTGATCAAAACTGAAGGGCCTACGGTTATGACAAGGTGAAAAAATCGGCATTTTCAGCAATCAAAGGGACGTAATTCTATGATAAATGGGCCGACCTGGCCGGTTTTCGAACTCATCCGAGTTTTTATCCCCAGCCACCTTACATATAAGTTTCAGAAAGATCTGATCAAAACTGAAGGCGCTACGGTGATGACAAGCATTTTCTAATTGTAAGTCTATGGGACATTCGGGTCGCCATAGCAACCAAAGTTTTTATTCAATTTTGATAAAAAGCTAAATTCTTCGTTGCCCCATCCAAGGCATGCTAGAGATAAGAAATGATTGAGATCAGCGTACAGGCTGCAGAGATATAACTGGTCAAAGGTGGTGACGCCTCAATGAGGCGGTTTTAACGAGTACCCACAATCTATGTTTTCGAGTAAAAATAAGGCAGATAATGTATACCCCGTAAACCCCAATTTTCTCTATATAAAGTGGGGTTTAGGGGTGGGGGGGTCTTCGTTTCACGGACTTGTTATCGTGATGTCACATATCTAAACACGGCCCCCGCCCATAGGGGCTTGAAGAAATATATGGATTGCATGATGCTTCCATGCAGAGCTGAATCCGGCCCGCACACTAGTACTGGTAAACCGCTTAGAGGGTCTAAGCCTGTCCAGGAACCGCGGTGTGAGGCGGACCGTCCATGCTAATACACCTTATTGGTTTCATTGGGCGACAGGGCTTGAAATGTCATTTCATCTCAATTTCGGGTAAAAGACCCACAAAATTGGAAGCAACGTCTCCAAAATGACCTTTACAGTGTTGACGGGGACGTTAAACCTCAAATCAAACAAACAAACATATCTAAGCATCTCGCTCACATATAATTTGTAAATTTCTCTATGACGTGGCTTTTTGTATCGCGACTGATACTATTGAATACATTTCACGCAGTTTCCTGAAAGGCGCTGGACAGGTAAGACATTCACATTAACGCTCTGCATGCTGGGTATTTTTCTCGCAGCAGACGGCATTTTGAATTATTTTCCTAACTTTCCCCCAAAACAGGATTTGACATCTGATGCAAATTGTCTCCTGTTTTCTGGGAAAAATAAGAAAAATATCAACAATTTGTCGTCTGCTGAGTTAGCCTAGAGAGTGCTAGAGGTTAATTATTTATTTTTTTTAGAGAATCGTATTTTATTAAATTTTTGGTATGCATTGCATGTCTTTTCTGAATTTTTACTTTTTTATGTATATTTTCAAATAATTTTGCTTTTTTTTTTAAACATATTGATTTAGTAAAAGCATATTATTATTCTGCGTGAATAAGCGGCCATCAAGAAGTTTGTTTGTTTGTTTGTTTGTATGATTTGAGGTTTAACGTCCCCGTCAACACTGTATAGGTCATTTTGGAGACGTTGCTTCCAATTTTGTGGGACTTTTACCCGACATTGAGATGAAATGACATCTCAAGCCTTGTCGCCCAATGAAACAATAGGGTTTATAAGCATGGACGGACCGACTCGCACTGCTTTGCTTGGGCAGGCTTAGATCCTCTAAGCGGTTTACCAGTACTCGTGTGTGGGTCTGCTTCAGCTCTGCGTTGAAGCATCATGCAGCCCATTTATTTCTTCAAGCCCCAATGGGCGGGGCCGGCCATCAAGAAGTGATAAATAACCATGTGATTTATTTATTTATTGGTTTTGGTTTTACGATCGTTTCAAGATTATTTCACTTGTTTCGAGCCGAGCGTTAATCAGAGGTGGGCGAAAACCGGAACTCTTGGAGAAAAGCCACCTGGCCTTCTGTTGCAGAACTTGGTGCCTCACGTATCATCCAGTGAAAAAGTCCATGAAATGAACACCCCACCCCTAAACCCCACTTTGTTTAGAGAAAACTGGGGTTCACGGGGCTATACATATTTTTTTCTTATTTCTGCTCCAATACATAGGTTGTGGGTACTCGTTAGAACCGCCTCAATGAGGCGGTTCTAACGAGCACCCAAAACCTATGTTTGAAGTATAAAAAAGAAAAATATCACAGATTTCCATCAGAAAAGTACCCATTTTGGAGATTGACAAAATGCATTATGTCGCACGGGTGTGTTATCGTAAAATCATGTCTATGATAGCAGGTCTTGAAATAATGTTGTTCGGCTCGGGATCGAACCCTCGACCTGCTGATTATCAGTTAGGTCCGTATCCACCTGGGCTATCGAGTACGACCTCACTTATATTGTTTGAATGATTCCTAGGTCAAAATGGTTGCTTCTTTAGGCACTATTAGTGCGTTAAGTTAAAAAGACACGCGTTTAGTAGCCGCAGGGTACAAAAATCAAAGCACTGTTAGCACTGTTGGCTCGAACATGATCCTTAACTGGAATCTTAAAACAATCTTAACATTATGAAAACACCCCTATACAAATACATTGCCATTTTTTGGTCAAAAATTAGAAATTTTAAGAGGAAAAATTGTGATATTTTTTCTTATTTCTGCTCAAAGCATAGATTGCGGGGACTCGATAGAACCGCCTCGTTTAGGCGGTTCTATCGAGTACCCACAATGTATGTTATTGAGCAGAAATAAGAAAAAGAATGTATACCCCCTTCAACCCTACTATCACTATATAAAAGTGGGGTATGAGGGGGTCAAACTTATATAGGCGTGTTCACGTGATGTTTACTCCAAAATGCTTAAATTACGTATAAAATATCATATTTTACCATCAAATGAAGAAGAAAAAAAAAAAAAAAAAAAAAAAAAAAAATGATTTTGATCAGTTTCAATCTTATTCATTAACCCTTTCCCACTTGGGGACTTTGTGAATTTTGCTGATTTTCACAGTGTTGCCTAGGACAGCAACTTCATATAACCATTATTTCATAATGAATGGTCTTTTTTCCATCAAACTCGGCAGGAATGTTCACTGGGCAGTGGCCTTTCAAATGGAACTTTTTTAGGCTAAATCATTGTTGCCATGGTAACGAGCGGGCATCTCAAAGTTGTAAAAAAGTGTGATTTCACATGTATTTTTGACCGAATCTTAATCTTCACACTGCTGTGAAGGCAACAATTAAGGGGTTTGGCGCTGACATGTCATGATAATCATAGTCATAGCAACCAAACTTATGAGCCGATTTTCATTACAACATACTTTCAATCCCCCAGCCCAAGGTGCTACCGATGAAATTTGGGCTGAATCGTCCAAGTTGCTTCAGATGAGATGTCGTTTGAAAGTGTTGACGTCATGCGACGTCAGACGATGTCAGACGACGACACCGGACAACTGCCTATCCTATAAGCTCCCGCGGAGCCTTCGGCTGTGGTGAGCTTAAAAAGATAAAGAAAATGAAATTTTGAGTCTGTTGACCCTTCATAAGGAAAATGCTGAGGTATTTAACATGAAATCCAGTAAAGTTTCCGCGCCAGACTTGAAAAAGCAAAACTGGGAGACAATACCATGTGCTGTTAATGCAAATGGAAAGGAACAATGCATTACGGAAACACGCCTATACGAATACATTGAAACCTTTATCGCCGAAAAATGTAAATTTTAAGATGAAGAATTGTGATATTTTTCATGTTTCTATTCAAAATATACATTGTAGGTACTCGTTACAACCGCCTTATCGAGGCGGTTCTGACGAGTACCCACAATCTTTATTTTAGAGCAGAAATAAGAAAAATAAAGTTTACCCCTGTAAACCCCATTTTTATTATATAAAAGCGGGGTTCAAGGGGGTCAAATTATATAGGCGTGTTTTCGTGATGGGATAATAGATCATCACAAAAACACGCCTAAATAATTTTGGCCCCCTTGAACCCCCAAAGAGATAGAGCATTCATATTTGGCATGAAGGTTCCTTGTGACAAGAGCTTCATATTCATGCAAAAATTTGATCTGTGACCTTGACCTTGACCTTTTACCTACTTAAAAGAAAAAAAATAACATTGGTCATAACTTTTGAACCGCTTCAGATACAGCCTTCATATTTGGCATGTATGTTTCTTGTGACAACAACTTTACACTAATGCAAAAAAATTTGACATGTGATCTAGACCTTGACCTTTGATCTACATAAAAGAAAAAATAACATTTTGGTCATAAATTTCGAACCATTTGGGATAGAGCCTTCATATTTGACATGTAGGTTCCCTGTGATAAGAGCTTTACATTCATGCAAATATTTTTGACCACGACTTTGACCGCATTAAAAGAAAACATAAATTGTTCATAACTTTTGAACCGTTTAAGATAGTGCCTTCATATTGGCTTGTAGGTTCCTTGGACAAGAGCTTTACATTCACGCAAATCTTTTTGACCAGTGACCTTGACGTATGACCTACTTCAAAGAAAAAAAATGTTCATAACTTTTGAACCGTTTACGATAGAGCCTTCATATATGGTATGTAAGTTCCTTGTGTCAAGGGCTTCCCACTCAAACAAAACAATCGACCTGTGACCTTTACCTTGAACTGTGACCAACTTTGAAAAAAAAAAAAAATGGCCATGCCCTTGGACATGTTCGTAGTTCACAAACACATCTTGTTCATCTTAAAATTTTCGTTATTTTTCGGCGGTAAAGTTTACAATGTATTTGTATAGGCATGTTTTCGTAATGGAAATGAACTGGTAATCCGCTTCTAACAGGAGGTATCCACAAACTGGCGGTGGTACAAAAGACACATTACGCTAACACACCCGTGCGACATAGTTCTGTTAGCCCTTCATAAGGAAAATGCTGAGGTATTTAACTTGAAATCTAGTAAAGTTTCCGCGCCAGACTTGAAAAAGCAAGACTGGGAGGCAATACAATGTGCTGTTGATGCAAATGGAAAGGAACAATGCATTACGGAAACACGCCTATACGAATACATTGTAACCTTTATCGCCGAAAAAATGTAAATTTTAAGATGAAGAATTGTGATATTTTTCATGTTTCTGTTCAGAATATACATTGTAGGTACTCGTTACAACCGCCTTATCGAGGCGGTTCTGACGAGTACCCACAATCTTTATTTTAGAGCAGAAATAAGAGAAATAAAATTTACCCCATTTTTATTATATAAAAGCGGGGTTCAAGGGGGTCAAAATTATATAGGCGTTTTCTCGTGATGGGACAATAGATCATCACAAAAGCACGCCTAAATAATTTTGACCCCCTTGAACCCCCAAAGAGATAGAGCATTCATATTTGGCATGAAGGTTCCTTGTGACAAGAGCTTCACATTCATGCAAAAATTTGATCTGTGACCTTGACCTTGACCTTTTACCTACTTAAAAGCAAAAAATAACATTGGTCATAACTTTTGAACCGCTTCAGATACAGACTAATGCAAAAAATTTTGACATGTGATCTAGACCTTGACCTTTGATCTACATAAAAGAAAAAATAACATTTTGGTCATAAATTTCGAACCGTTTGGGATAGAGCCTTCATATTTGGTATGTAGGTTCCCTGTGATAAGAGCTTTACATTCATGCAAATATTTTTGACCATGACTTTGACCGACTTAAAAGAAAACATAAATTGTTCATAACTTTTGAACCGTTTAAGATAATGCCTTCATATTGGCTTGTTGGTTCCTTGGACAAGACCTTTACATTCATGCAAATCTTTTTGACCTGTGACCTTGACGTATGACCTACTTCAAAGAAAAAAATGTTCATAACTTTGGAACCGTTTACGATAGAGCCTTCATATATGGTATGTAAGTTCCTTGTGTCAAGGGCTTCCCACTCAAACGAAACAATCGACCTGTGACCTTTTCCTTGAACTGTGACCAACTTTGAAAACAAATGACCATGCCCTTGGACATGTTCGTAGTTCACAAACACATCTTGTTCATCTTAAAATTTTCGTTATTTTTCGGCGGTAAAGTTTACAATGTATTTGTATAGGCATGTTTTCGTAATGGAAATGAACTGGTAATCCGCTTCTAATAGGAGGTATCCACAAACTGGCGGTGGTACAAAAGACATATTACGCTAACACACCCGTGCGACATAGTTCATTTTTCACATCTCCAAAATGGCTACTTTTCGGATGAAAATCCTTGATATTTCTCATATTTATACTTCAAACATAGGTTGTGGGTACTCGTTAGAAACGCCTTAATTGTTCTAACGGGTACCCACAACCTATGTCTTGGAGTAAAAATAGCAAAAATAATGTTTACCCCATAAACCCCAGTTTTCTCTTTACAAAGTGGGGTGTAAGGGGGTGTTCATTTCACGGACTTGTTAACGTGATGAAAAGGATCGTTTACAGATTAGTACTTGATATAATTGACCAGTCATCATCTTAGATGACACTGTACACCGAATAACGTGGAGCCCCGCCCATTGGGGCTTTGATAAATAGGCAGGTCTGTATAGTGCTTCCACGCAAAGCTGAAATCGACCGCAAATGAGTACTGGTAAACCGCTTAGAAGGACTAAGCCTGCCAAGGCGATTCGGACCGTCCCTGCATATGAACTCTATGCAGGAAAGGCTTGAGAAGTCATTTCATTTCAATGTCGGGTAAATGTCCCACAAAATTGGAAGCAGCGTCTCCGAAATGACATAAATAGAGTTATCGGACATATATATATAATTCAAACAAACAAACACCGAATAACGCAAAATAATCATGATACGTTTCAGTTGAGTCTTGAAACTTGGAGTGTATCATTTGGTGACGGAGTGCTACCAAGTTTGCAAAAATTGATGACGCTATGTTCACCTTGGCCTATTTTAAACGCAGTCAAGGCCGGCCTCGGTAGCTCAGTGGGATGCGCGTCTGACTGGTGATCAGGAAGACGCGGGTTCGACGCCTGCAGGGGTCGGCAACATTCTTTCGTGGAGATTGATCATGAAATGTTTTCTACGGTCATTATCGCCCTTCCGCTGATTCAAGGTGGGCAGTCGTCAGTTTCTGGCGAAAGAATGTGCACTGTACTTGTTAACCGCTTACGTATAAGCCTGCCCAGGTAAAGTATGGATAAGTAAACTAATCGGCTTAAAAATAGCCATCAGAGGAGATGGCAAATCCCCCGACCAAAAGCCAATATGGCCTTCAGAAGACTGTTCACAAATAGAAAGTGCACCAGAATTAAAATACACTGGTAAGCCCATAGTACATTTTGTATATGTAATGTTTATTGAGACTATCTTCGCCTAATGATACAAAGGATCGCTTATCAACATGATGAAGATCCACGATTTCCAAAGTACAGGTATACTGAGTTGTGGTTCTTGCACATGAAATGCCTTTTCATCCTTGTATATATTTACACCTACAATTGTGGGAAATACGAGCAATATATACCAAAGGTATTGGAGTTATAACCATCACAATATTATACTGTCAGGGTAGATAACTCTTAAACCGACGCACTCAGAATTGTGGTTCTTGAGCATGACACGTCTGCTTAACCTCATGTTTACCTGTACCAAATACCATCAATATATCTCAAAGGGTATTCGAGATATGGTGGTCACAAGGTTGTCGTTCTGTTAAATTTAAAGGGGAGATAACTCAAATACCACAGCACCAAGAGTTGCGATTCTTGCACATTACACGTCTGCTTAACGTCATGTACACCTGTCCCAAGTGCCATCAATATATCCTAAAGAGTATTGGAGACATTGCCATCACAAGGTAGTGATTCTATTTTATTAGATGGGGAGATAACTAAAAAAACATGGCGCCCAGAATTGTGGTTTTTGCTCATGACACGCCGTCTCAGCCTTGTGAACAACGGTGCCAGGTATTACCAATGTATCTCAAAGGTTATTGGAGTCATGGCCATCACAAGATAGTCACTCTATTTTATTGGAAGGGGAGACAACTAAAAAACATGGCAGCCAGAGTTGTGGTTATTGCGCTTGACACGCCGTCTCATCCTTGTGAACAATTGTGCCAGGTACCGCCAATATATCTCAAAGGGTATTGGACTTATGGCCATTACAAGGTAGTCATTCTATTTTATTAAAATGGGAGATAACTTAAAACTATGGCAACCAGAGTTCTAGTTCTTGCGTATGACAGACCGTCTCAGCCTTGTAAACAATTGTGCCAAGAACCATCAATGAATCTTAAAAGGTATTGGAGTTATGGCCATCACAAGGTTGCGTATACGGACGGGCGGATGACCGGACGGACGGACAGACGTACGGACGCCAGGCTGATCGCTATATCCCCCGAACCTATTCGGTCGGGGAATAAAAGTAACAGTTAAACTCCTATACAAACTCACCAACAATACACGAAGTCAAATGTGGTTCCAAAGGCTTTTGAATGGTTAAAGGTAAAACAATGCATTTTTTCCGAAAAATATTGCGATCTATAATATGAGAGTAGATCCAAAATGAAAGTATGTGGATGCTTAAGGCAAAGGTCATTCGGTGACCTTGGCCGAAGTTCGCTTGAACTGCAGGTCTATTGACATTTCAAAATGCGTTTTCTCTGAAATCAATGACAAATTTCGACTAAATGTTACATACAACCTTCTGACAGTTGGAGAAAGAAAGTTTGTCAGAATGGTCCAGGTCACGCCACCAAGATGACCGCCATGCCCAAATGTGTTAAAAGCCTGAGAAAATCTTCTTTTCCGGAACCAATGGGCTGAGAGTCTGGGAACTTGGTATGCGGCATGACGATAAAGCGAAATGACGACCCTTGACCCATTTAATGTTAAGTCAATATTTGTTCCGTAGGCTTTTCAATGGGAAAAGGGTAAAACAATGCATTTTTCAAAATATAATGTGTCTTTGTTATTAGAATAAATACGAAACGAATGTCTTTGAATGCTTAAGGTCAAGTTCATTTGGTGACCTTGGCCCAAGGTCGCTTGGCTTGCAGGTCCATTGACAATTCACATTTCAAAAGTACTTTCTCTAAAAGCACTGGGCAAATTTCAATGAAAAGTTATATGCAGCCTTCAAACAGTGGGGAAAGAAAGTTTGTCAGAATGGTTCAGATTACGGGCCTCCGTGGCCTAGTGGATAAGAGCGGTCACCGCTGTGGCTCGAGCCTGGCTGGGGGCACATGTGAAACGCCAAGTTCTGCAACGGAAGGTCAGGTGGTTTTTCTCCGGGTACTCCGGTTTTCACCCACCTCAGATTAACGATCGTCGCGATATGAGTGAAATAATCTTAAAATGGCCGTAAAACCAAAACCGTCCTCCACACACACACAAAAAATGGTCCTGATCCAAGATGGCCGCCATGACAAATGTTGTTTTTTCAAAACCATAGAAAATCTTTTCTAGACCAACTGGGCTGAATGACTAGATACTTGGTATGTAGCATTGGGTGACTAATTGCTACCAAATTTGCATAAATGATGAACCTAGGTTGACCTTGGCCCATTTAATGTTAAGGTCAAATTTGGTTCCTTAGGCTTTTCAATAGGAAAAAGGTAAACAATGCATTTTTTTTCGAAATATATTGCGGTCTGTGAAACGAGTGAAGGTAAAATGAATATCTCTGAATGCCAAAGGTCATGTTTATTCACCAACTTTGGCCCAAGGTCGTTTGGATTGCCTTGAAAAGGTAACACAATGTATTTATCAAAAACTATGGTCGTCTATGACATGAAAGTAAATACAGTATAAATGTCTATCATGCTAAAGCATGTAAAGGTAAAGGTTATTCGAAGAACTATACCCATTGCAAATCTATCATTATTTCAAAGGTTTTTTTTTTCTCTTAAGCAGCTGGTATGTAGCATCGGGTGACTGAGTACACCAAATGTGCAGAAATGTTGAACTTGGTTGACCTTGACCATTTTACGCTGAGGTCTAATTTGGTTCCTTAGGTTCCTTAGGCTTCTCAATGGTAAAAACGTAAAACAGTGCACTTTCTCGAACATATATTGTGGTCTATGACTCGAGAATAGATACAAAATGAATGTTATGAGTGCTTACGTAAAGATCATTCAGGGACTTTGGCCAAAGTTTTCCATGATTTCTGGTCCATTGACATTTCAAGTACAATATATTTTCTCTGAAAGCATTGGTTAGTTTTCAATTAAATTTCATTTGCAATCTTCTGACAGTGGGAGAAACGAAAATCTGTATGAATGGTCCAGGTCGCATGACCAAAATGGCTGCCATGCCCAAATATGATAAAAAACTTATAAAATCTTCGTCTCCAGAACCCCTGTTCTGAATGTCTTTTGGTGACTGAGTACTGTCAAATAAAAAACAAATGATTACCCTAGCTTGGCCTTAACCTATTTTACGGTAAGGTCAAATTTAATTCCTTATGTTTTTTATTGGGAGAAAGGTACAACACTGCATTGCTTTCGATAGATATTGCAGTCTGTGACACGAGTGTAGGTAAATTGAATATCTATGAATGCCAAAGGCCATGTTTATTCACCGACCTTGGCCCAAGGTCGTTTGGCTTGCAGATCCATTGACATTTTGAAGGACATTTTCCCTAAAACACCTGGACAAATTTCTATCAATTTTTACATGCAGCCTCCTGACAATGAGGGAACACAATCTTGATGGAATGGTCCAAGCATCATGACCAAAATGAACCCCATTTCCAAATATGGCAAAAACCTTAAAAATCTTCTTCTCAAGAACCACTAGGCAGATTGCCTTGAAACTTGGTAAGCCGCATTGGCTGACTGAGTGCTACCAAATTTTTTTCAAATAATAACCATTTTAAAGTCAAACGTGGTTCCCAAGGTAAATTAAAACAATGTATTTCTCAAAAACTATTGCCATCTATGTCATGAGAATAGGTATAGTATGAATGTCTATAATGCCAAAGGTCGAGGTCATTCGAAGAACTAGGCCAGTTGCAGATCCATCATTATTTCAAAGGTTTTTTCTTTTAAACAGCTGGTATGTAGCATTGAGTGACTGAGTGCACCAATTTTGCAGAAATGTTGATCATAGGTTGACCTTGACCTTTTTACGCTAAGGTCTAATTTGGTTCCTTAGGCTTGTAAAATATTTGAAGGTCACTGATGAGGCCTAATTGGCCGAAACTAGCTAGTCTGGCCCAGAAAACAATGACCCCTTCATATCTTCCAGTTCTGTGGTGTATTCCTTGCTTCCAAAGGATAACCCTTTTATAGAACATATTCTAAATGGGGAAAAAGGTAAAACAATGCATTTCTCGAACATCTATTGTGGCCTATGACATGAGAAAAGATTTAAAATGAATGTCTATGAGGGCTTAAGTAAAGATCATTCGGGGACCTTGGCCAAAGTTTTCCTTGATTTCTGGTCCATTGACCTTTCAAGTACATTACATTTTCTCTGAAAGCATTGGTCAGTTTTCAATTAAATTTCATATGCACCCTTCTGACAGTTGGAGAAACAAAAATCTGTTTGAATGGTCCAGAATGACCAAAATGGCTGCCATGCCCAAATATGGTAAAAACTTAAAAACAATCTTCTCCAGAACAACTGCTTGACACGCCCAAATATGGTAAAAAAAAACTTATAAAATCTTCTTCTCCAGAACCCTGTTCTGAATGTCTTTTGGTGACTGAGTATTGTCAAATAAAAAAACAAATGATGACCCTAGCTTGGCCTTAACCTGTTTTAAGGCAAGGTCAAATTTTAATTCCTTAGGCTTTTTTTATTGAGAAAGGTACGACATTGCATTTTTTCCGAAATATATTGCGGTCTTTGACACGAGTGTAGGTAAAATGAATATCTATGAATGCCAAAGGCCATGTTTATTCACCGACCTTGGCTCAAGGTCGTTTGGATTGCAGATCCATTGGCATTTCGAAGGACATTTTCCCTAAAACACCTGGACAAATTTCTATGATTTTTTACATGCAGCCTCCTGACAATCAGGGAACACAACCATTGATGGAATGGTCCAAGTATCATGACCAAAATGACCCCCATTTCCTAATATGGCAAAAACATTAGCTTATACTAATTTATTTTAGTTCGATTGCGATGGAACCTTTAAGCTTATTTAATCGCTCTCAAAAACTCATTCCGGATGTTTTCACGCGCGCGAGAGAGACACCACTGCTTCCCATTTACACCTGGGTGGAGTGAGGCAGTGTCATTGCGTGTCTTGCCCAAGGACACACCTCGATACCGGGTGCCGGATTCGAACCACAACCTCTCGATTATGAGTCGAACGCGTTAACTACTGCGCTATCGAGACTGACAAAAACGCTATCGAGGTTGGCAAAAACATTAAAAATCTCCTTCTAAAGAACCACTCGGCAGATTGCCTTGAAACTTTGTATGCAGCATTGGCTGACTGAGTGCTACCAAATTTTTCAAATAATAGCCATTTTAAGGTCAAACGTGGTTCCTAAGGAAAAGGTAAAACAATGTATTTCTCAATAGTTTTGTCAAAGTTTGTTTGATTTGAGGTTTAACGTCCCCGTCAACACTGTAAAGGTCATTTTGGAGAAGTTGCTTCCAATTTTGTGGGACTTTTACCCGACATTGAGATGAAATGACATCTCAAGCCCAGTCGCCCAATGAAACCAATAGGGTTTATTAGCATGGACGGTCCGCCTCGGACCGGAGTTCCTGGACAGGCTTAGATCCTCTAAGCGGTTTACCAGTACTAGTGTGTGGACCGGATTAAGCTCTGCGTGGAAGCATCATGCAGCCCATATATTTCTCCAAGCCCCTATGGGCGGGGGTCGGTATTTCTCAATAGCTTTTGTCGTCTATGTCATAAGAATAGGTATAGTATGAATGTCTATGATGCCAAAAGGTCGAGGTCATTCGAGGAACTAGGCCCATTACAGATCCATCATTATTTCAAAGGGCTTTTTTCTCTTAAAGAGCTGCGAAAATCTCCATTGAATTTCATACGCAACCTCCAAACCATGGGGGATTGAATCTTGATTAAATGGATTAGGTCAAATGACCCACTTGATCCCCATGTTCTCTTCTCCTGAAGTGGTTGATCAATATTCATTACGACAACACATCCGTGCGACATAATGCATTTTTCACACCTCCAAACTGGCTACTTTTCTGAAGAAAATCCTTGATACTTTTCTTATTTGTACTGCAAACATAGGTTGCAGGTGCTCGTCATTGAGGCGGTTCTAACGAGTACCCACAACCTATGTCTTGGAACAGAAATAAAAAAATAATGTTTACCCCCTTAAACCCCAGTTTTGTCTATGTAAAGTGGGGTTTAGTGGGGTGTTCATTTCACGGACTTGTTCACGTGATGTCTTGAAACTTTTCATGTAGCATTAGGTGACTGGATACTACCAGATTTTTCAAATCATGTCACTAGTTGGCCTTGACCAATTTTGTGGCAAGGTCAAATATGGCTCCCTTGGCTTTGGAATATTAAATTACAAGGATTTTTCATGACTATGGATTAGATTTGGGCATTTCCAACCAGAGGGAAGCCCAAGCCGCTTGGAATCGAGGCTAAACCTTGAGCTAAGAATTCATTCCATCGAAATTGTCGGTTATAGCAAATTTCGTTATAACGCGGGTTCTCTGCATTGCAGATTACCATTTCAAATCAAATTTTCTTGAAAAATTTCAGACATTACGAAAACATGCCTATACAAATACAAAGAAAATTTTACCGCCGAAAAAACTACATTTTAAGGTGAAAAATTGTGATATTTTCCTTATTTCTCTCGAAATATAGATTGTGGGTACTCCTTAGAACCGCCTCATCGATGCGGTTCTAACGAGTACCCATAACGAGTACCCACAGTCTATATTTTAGAGCAGAAATAAGAAAAATAATGTTTACCCCTGCAAACCCCAGTTTTTCTATATAAAAGTTGGGTTCAAGGTGGTCAAAATTATATATGCATGTTTTTGTGATGGCCAGTCCAGTAAAATTTTATATGCAACTTCCTGACAAATGCAGAAAGAAAGTTTATTCGAATGGTTTAGGTCACATGACAAAGATAGTTGCCATGCCCTACATTACGAAAACACGCCTACACAAACACACTGTGTCCTTTATCGCCGAAAAAATGAAAATTTTAAGATAAAAAATTGTGATATTTTTCTTATTTCTGCTCAAAATATAGATTGTGGGTACTCGTTAGAACCGTCTCATCGAGGCGGTCCTAACGAGTACCCACAATCTATATTTTAGAGCAGAAATAAGGAAAATAAGGTTTACCCCTACAAACCCCAGTTTTACTATATAACAGTGGGGTTCAAGGGAGGTCAAAATTATATAGGCGTGTTTTCTTGATGAAAATTGTAAAACCCCTAAGATCTTCTTCTCCAGAACCTCTGGGCCAGTTGCCTTGAAACTTTGTATGTAGCTTTAGGTGACTGAGTACAATCAAATTTGGTCCAATTACCATAAATTGATCTTGAACTTTCTTTATACAAGGTCAAATTTGGTCTCTTAGGTGATTGAATTGGAAATAGATTAAATTACCTTTTTCGAAAACTGAAGTGATAATGAAATGAAAGTAGGCACTGTTTGAATGTCTGTGAATGCTATCCGATATCAAGGTCTTTCACCGACTTAAGCCCTAGGTGTCCAGCAACTTTTCAAAGCATATGTTCTCTGAAACTGCTAGACAAATTTCAATTAATTTTATATGCAGCTGTCTTGGCAATGTATGAACGAAATTTTGTTAAAATGGTCCAGGTCATGTGCCTTAAATGGCTGCCCTGGCCGCATCTTATAAACAAGAGGGCCATGATGGTCCTGGATAGCTCACCTTATCCACACTGTACGAATGAAATGGTAGATAATACAGTGATGGAATAGAGGGTTTAGGCGATTTTGATTGACAGTGGCCCAAGGAACATTTCTGAATCAATATAGCTGTTTATGACTAGGTCATTTTAGGGTTCGGATATTTTTTAGCTCTGGTGGATATCCTGTTCATTTGAGCAAAATCGTTCCATAAGCCATAACAATTTTTTTTTCTGAAAATAGCTACAGTGACCTTGAATTTCAGCCCAGAATCCCGAATGTTGATCTTTCTTGAGAATAGTATCATACCTAACATTTTTCTTAAGTTACATAATAATCCATTGATAAATCTAGGTGCTAGCTGGAGCCATGAAAAAATTGAAAAAAAAAAAAAAAAACAACAGTGACTTTGACTACAGCTCAGGACCCTGAAAGTCGAACTTGCTTCATAAATGTCACAGTTGTTACTTTTCGTAATATACTCATAAAGGTGAATTGTCTTGGTTGTGCCTTTTTCGGTAGTTTGTTGCACCTCGTCACTTCGGCTTATATTCCGGTGGCAAAACGAAAGTGCCTTCATTATTGTTTATTTTTGACATTTGAGGTCAACCAATGGAATTTCTTTTATTATAACCAAAGGTATTTTCCCCATTGACTTTTAACGTATGTGTGAGTAACAGTATGTGTGATTGGTCACTTTTAATATGCACAATAACAATTATTGCACGCGGGAAATCTTTTTGTATGATTTCTGGAACAGCCATTTTGTACAGCTGATTTTCAAGTCGATTTGAAGTCTTCAATGATTTCAGAAATAGATATAGATCCAGTAGTAGTATTATTTAAAGATGAGTCCAGGTAATTCCCCAATGCTTGCCCTTTTCCACAATAGTATTATTTTACCAGAAATTGTGTATTTATTCTGAATGGGCCAATATTTACATTGTACATGTAAATTGCTGATAAGCAAAATGCTTTCAAGTTGTCCATAGAAGAACATGGTTTAGTTTATCCCTTGTCCTGCTATTCATGTACAGCTCTGCCTTTGTAAGCAGTGTGGAACCAGATCAGATGAATTCTGATGATGCCATCTGATCGGGGTCTGCAATGTTTGCCATTCAGTTTGTGAGTTTACGTATGTACATGAATAGTTTTATGTAGTTGCATTGGTTATTTAGGGGAACAAGAGTTGTCCCGGCCATTGTTCAATATGTCGGTCTGTGTCCCACATTCCGATACAGAAAATAGTTATTATATAAGGGATTTCGGTAAAACCTGGAGTGAAGCATTAATATTTTCCCTGTGCTGCAATATTTTATGTGCTGGTCCCAAGATTATGTAGTTTTAATAAGACCAATGTGTGTGAAGTTTTAATTATGTGTCCCAGCAACTAGTATGGTCATGCAGAGATGAGGCCTTGGTCTGGCGGTTTGTCTGATGTCTGAAGGAGCCAGGGATCAATTCAAGGACCTCGATTATTAAGCGCATAATATGCGAACCACTGTATCATATGGCTTCTTGACCAAGGTAAATTTATATATAAATTGTGAGAGGCAAATATACAGCTCGGTCGGTGAAGCTGAGCCGTCTGATCTGTATCTTTGTTATCTCAGTGACGTCTAATCTGCCTCTTTATATTTTAGAATTTCTGTATTTATTTATTTATGTTAATATGATTTGTGCATGAGGTTGGAATACTTTCATATATTATCATGCACCGGCTGTCCGAAGAATTGTTGTCGTCGTCTGACATTTGTCAATTCATACCGACAAAGTCTTCTCTATATTTATTATATTTATTCAGGGATAGTTATGACAGTTTGTATTGTCATGCTATGTTGAATATATGTAATATCAATTAGTCATATATATTTATTAGTATATTATAGTAGCTATGACAATTATTTGTATTTGTTGCAGGACACCCTTTTTCTCCAATTTTAATAATTAAAATCAACTAGTCCGACTGAGTTACTCCTTTATCCTAAACTCCACCTGCGACAAATGGCGCCCACCAAATCGGTTCAACGAATCCACTAGATCAACTTAGGGTGTTCTGGCTGTATGTGATGTCTGTGTCTTCATGATGTCTGATGTCCACTACTGTGTTTTATTCGTGATGTCTGATATTCTCTGCTGTGAATTATTGTTCGTGTATCTGTGATAAATATAGTTCTCACAACATATCTTTACTGCAGTACGCGAATATGGCCGGCCCCGTGAAAATTATAATCTTAATTCTAATTTATATTTAAGCAAGCTTGCATAAATTTCAACATAACTACCATGCGCGTAGAGTATTATCTATAAACACTAGCTATCAACTAGTGATATTATAAAGACATCACTGTCAAGATGATGGTTCTTTCAACTTTGATTATTACGGCACATACGTGACAGCCGAACTGTTTCTATTTTATTATTTATCTCTTATCAGTATTATGTATATGTGCTTGTGTGTGTTTGTGCTATATTTTAACAGGATTTCTGTGTTGATGTATAGTAGTTAGATACAATGTTTCTTTTTCAGATAGCTTAATGCAATATAGACCTTTCATGATCTTTTTCTCATAGTTTGAAATGTCACTGCATTTACAAACAGAATTTGAGTGTGCTGGTGATAGACTCTATCTAATTTCAGCTTAGTTGAGTAGTCTACAGTTAATCACTATGAATTATGTTGTCTAAGTGTTTGCATTATTTACACATTATATAGCTGTCTGTATTTGTATTATTTAGACACAGTGTAAATGTAAGTGTTAGTGTAACTGTAAGGCTTAGTGTAAATGCATGTTTCACAACTGCAGTTAATTTTTTTTGCATGCCTTATTTCTAACACACTTCACTCCACAGGATGAATGCTGATGCCTGTAAGAGAATATTTTATTCTACTATTTTAGATTAATTCCTGACTGTGATATTTTGGGTTCTATTGGAGATGTTACTTTTGTAGGTTGCCATACTCCCATGTAGCCTAGTTCTAGTGAATGCTTACCCCTCCTTGTTGCCATGAATTTTGAATCCCAAGTGCACACTATGTGAACTGAGGTAGGTGATTTGTTTTGTACTAGAAATATGTTATTTAAACTGTGATTCAGACCCTAGTTCTTAAGTATTTCAATAACATGGTTTTGACTAGAGTTTAATATCTGTCAACACTATTTCAGTCATTATATTTGTTATGAGTAAACACAGAGTAGTGAAATATAATAAACGCCCAAATAATTTTGGAGGACCATTGAAGTATAAGCCTATCCTTGTGTCAGATAGCAAAGGAAATTATTTGAAACAGCATGCTCATATAATAGAGGAAAAAGGTTATTCAATTGATTTTGCTTGTAGGGGTGGATTAAGGTTCTTAGATCAGTACTTTTGGCTGAAAAATAATCTTAAAAGAAAAGTTCATATTTACAAGCATGTTGTATTATACATTTGGTTGGGTACTTGTGATCTTACTGTGAAAAATAGAGTTATATATACTGACAGTAATAACAGAAAAGTAAGAAGGAATTATATAGATTTAAGGCACAGTTCAGATAGTGCAGCAGTTACTTATGTTGAGGATCAAATTAGAAAATATCTTGCCTTTGTGTCTCACTTTCCAACTGTTAAAATAGTGTTCTTAAAAATACCTTATTATTCCATTCAGCTCTATAACAAATATTTGGGAAATGAAAATTATGCCAGTTTCAAAGAAAATGACTTCCGTTTAACTGACAGAATTGCTTTGATCAATGACTTTATTCAAGAAGTAAATAAAGCTAATAGTGTTAGTTCACCAAATTTCAAAAGGGATCTGCAAAATGACAGAAAAGCACATGGTGATATTAGCAGTAGGTCCAGTTTAGATTTTTCTTTGTACAAAGATGGTATTCATCCAAATTCGGATCTAGCTTACTGTTGGATGAAAAAGATCATCACTCAAATATTTGTAGATTGCAAGTGAATTTAGCCTTGTAGTTTTTGTTCTTTGCTGATACTTATTGAGTGAAGGTGGCGCAGTAGGTAGGGTCTCTTCCCCGTCAGGTGCTTAACCTTCGGTCAACCATCAGTCAAGAACAATTACTGCATAGCCTCACTTGAGTCTTCCAACAGTTTGCTGTTATATTTCTGGTCAATTTTTTTTGTGTAAATTATCAGTACAAGTCCACTATTAGTGACAATAATATAATTTAAAGTATTTTCAAATACCCTGTTGAAATAAAGCATTATTTTTCAAAATGTCTTTGAATAAATCTGAAGGAGCTACAGGTGGAGCAACGGGGGTTGAAACTGATAAGGCACTGGAAGAAGCTTTGACAAAAGTTAAAGCTAGCTCTGAGTATAAAGTACTCAGTAAAGAAGATTATGACGCCCTTTTAGCATTAGCTAAGAAAAGTGCACTTGCTAGTACATCTCGGGTTACATTACCATCAGACCCAGTATCTGAGGCTGCTAAGCCCAAATTTAAATTTAATACTCTTACAAGTACTCCCCGGGCGGCATTTCCTTCAAACCCAGTATCACAAGGTGCTAAACCTAAATTTACATTTAAAAATCCCCTTACTACACCTTCCCCTGTCCCAACAATGCATCAACCTTTTAATGCATCACAAGGTCAAAATGTCACTTATGTGCCACAAAATTTCTCTTTCCCCAAACTCCCCATTTTCAGTGGTTCGGAAGTACCACAAAAGGGAGAAGCTACATATGAAGTATGGAGCTTAGAGGTGAAATGTTTAAGAAATATTCAGGAATTACCTGAATATTCCTTATTACAATCTATAAGAAACTCTCTCAGAGGTTCTGCGAGAGATGTAATTATACCTCTTGGGGAAAATGCATCTGTTGATGAAATTTTAGCCAAATTAGAAGGGTTTTATGGTATTGTGAGCACAGGTGCAACCCTGATGCAAACATTTTATAATGACTTTCAGAAAGATTCTGAATCTATAGTGTCATATGGGACGCGTCTTGAGCAAACACTGTCAAGGGCAGTTACTCATGGCCACATTGAATTTTCAGCAAAAGATTCCATCCTTCGTAGTAAATTTTGGACTGGGCTTAAATCCCAGCAACTGAAAAATTCTACCCGTCATCTTTATGACAGTATTTTTGAATTTCAAACTTTGTTAAAAGAGATTCGAAAAGTAGAATCTGAGGAAGCCAGTTGCCTGAGACCTACTCAGAAACAAAAGGCCCAACAGCAGTCTGGACAGGCTGAAACTGAGTCCAAAGAGGACAAAATTTTAAAACAGCTGTCCGATTTAATGGGCAGAATGAAGTCTATGGAACAACGACTAGAAAATCAGCAGAAGTCTGCTAATAGTCAGTCGTCGTCCTACAGATCTTTTCAAGATCAGCGCGGCGGCTATACAAACTATAACCGTAGGAATTTCAGGCAGAGAGGCAATTTTCGTGGTGGTTATGGACGCGGTAGCTACAATAACACACATGGTGATTTTGGCCGGGGGTACCAGGGAAACACAATTGATTCCCAAAATGATACTTCGCGTGGCGGTTTTGGTGGTGGTCGGTCCAGAAGTAATTATCGCGGTGGCACTAGCGGCCGTGGTGCTAACCGTGGTAGTACTTCAAATGGTTCAGATCAACATTTAAACTTTTAACTTCCTCTGTTGAAGGGCGACCAGAGGAAGCTACCACCTATAGTAGCCCTAAGTCAAATCCCACTGTACTTGAAAGAATGATAGGTTCATCTAATGAAAGTGATATTAATATCTGTGGTGTCAATACACGTGGCTTAATAGATACAGGCTCAATGATTAGTTCAGTTTCACAATCATTTTATGAATCTTTGAGTCCAAAACCAAGTTTACATGATATTTCGGAATTTGGTCTGTCAGTCACAACTGCCAATGGTAGTAAGATTCCATACATTGGCTATATTGAAGCAGATATTAAGATTCCACATTTTGGAGCCTTATCTGACAAGATACCTATGTTAGTTGTTTCAGATACTTCGTACAATAGTAAAGTTCCATCTTTGATTGGTACTAATATTATTAATCGCTGTAAGAACTCAAAGTATACTTCCTCACAAGTTTTAGAGGAATCAGTCCCTGAGGAATGGCAGTTAGCTTTTGATAATATATGTGATGACAATATACCAGTCAAAACTACAAACAACTTTGGTATTCGTTTAGCTCCCGGTGAGATTAAAACTGTGCATGGGATAGCAAGAAATGTAGGTCATTTTAACACTGCGGTTACAGAGCATACAGACACTTCTTTATCAGGTGATTTGACCATTTGTCCTCGTGTTGTTGAATTGAAACATTCTGGTACGACTAATAGAATTCCAGTCCGTGTTTGTAATTTGTCTGCTCATGTGATTGAGATCCCTCCAAAATCTCTTCTCTGTTCTTTGAATGGTGTAAAGGTAGTTGATTCTTGGACTCCTAATTTATCACAAAAACAGGAAGAAAACTTAAATTCAACATCTTTTGAAGATTTAGGCGTCACTGTTGACACTGAAAATCTTACTTCGGATCAGGAAGAGCAGGCAAAGGTTGTATTAAATAGATGGTCTTGTATATTTTCTAAAGGTCCAACAGACCTAGGCAAAGCAGACATTGTTAAGCATGAGATAAAACTTAATGATGAAACTCCTTTCAAAGAGCCTTATCGTAGAATTCCTCCAGCCCTTTATGAGGAAGTTCGTATACATCTTAAAGAAATGTTAGAAGCAGGTGCAATAAGGGAGTCACAAAGTCCATTTTCGTCCAATGTCGTGCTTGTTAGAAAAAAAGATGGCTCATTACGCTTTTGCGTAGATTTTCGCAAATTAAATAGCCGTACAGTTAAAGATGCATACTCATTGCCTCGTATTGATGACACCATAGATACACTTCTAGGGGCAAAATTCTTCTCAAAATTAGACTTGCGCAGTGGATATTGGCAAGTTGAAATGAAAGAAGAAGACAAACATAAAACAGCCTTCAGCGTAGGAAACCTGGGATTTTACGAATGTAATCGCATGGCATTCGGGTTAACTAACGCACCGGCAACATTTCAACGTCTTATGGAGCGCACTATGGGGGAACTCAATTTGAAGGAATGTCTAATCTTTTTAGATGATATCTTAATTTTCTCTGAAAATTTTGAGGATCATCTAGACAGATTGGAAGCTGTT
Organism: Lucinisca nassula; assembly: GCA_963580285.1. Taxonomy (NCBI): domain Eukaryota; kingdom Metazoa; phylum Mollusca; class Bivalvia; order Lucinida; family Lucinidae; genus Lucinisca; species Lucinisca nassula. Next base: position 72,165,720 of record OY757017.1, on the reverse strand, counting down.
TTTAGCAGATTAAGGCAACATGGTCTTAAGTTAAAGCCCTCAAAGTGCGAATTCTTTAAGACGAATGTTAAATATCTGGGACATGTGGTAAGTGAAGAGGGAGTAAAAACTGACCCAGACAAAATAGAGGCATTAGCTGCTTGGCCCGCACCAAGTAACGTAAAAGAATTACGGTCATTTTTAGGCTTCACGGGCTACTATAGGAGGTTTATAAGGGATTATGCCAAAATCGTTAAACCCTTAAATGATTTACTTGTGGGCCATTGTACCCATAAAGTTCCCGGACAGAAGAAGAAGAAGAAGGAGTCTGTTCCTTGGCAGTGGGGTGATGCTCAAGAGCTTGCTTTTAATTCCCTTAAAGAAAAACTGTCCTCTCCTCCTATTTTAGCATATGCAGATTTTTCAAAACCCTTTATTCTGCATACTGACGCCAGTACTGAAGGGCTTGGTGCTGTTCTTTATCAAGAACAAGACGGTCTGGAACGCGTTATTGCATACGCTAGTAGAGGCCTTAGGAATAGTGAAAAGCACTATCCTGCACATAAGTTGGAATTTCTTTGTCTGAAATGGGCAGTGACTGACAAATTCCATGACTATCTCTATGGAAATCAGTTCACTGTCTATACAGACAACAATCCCTTAACTTATGTTTTGTCTACAGCCAAATTAGATGCAACAAGTCATCGGTGGCTAGCATCTCTTGGTAGTTTCAATTTTAAATTAGTTTACAGAAGTGGTAAATCCAATGGAGATGCAGATGGACTCTCTAGAAGACCTCAGGATACAGAGGAATTATTTCCAGATGTTATTTCGGCAATTTGTGATGCCCTTACTGTATCACGTGACAGTTGTCCTTTGGCCGAAAATTTAGTTGTTACTAGTCATGCAACTATTCTGGATTCTGTTGATCCTCATTTAGATCATTCAGTAGATTCTACTGATATTAGTACTGTTGACTGGGCAAAGGAACAAGCTTCCGATCCAACCATTGGCAGAGTCATGTATTTGATCAAAGGTGGTTATAAACCACAAGATATTGATCGAAAGTCTGAAAGTTCAGAGGTTTCGAAATACTTTCGAGAATGGAACAAGTTATCTTTGTGCGACAACATTTTGTACAGATTTACTGTACTGAATGGTGTTGACACAAAACAACTTGTATTACCTGTTCGCTTTCATAGCATTGTGTTACAACATTTACATGATGATGTCGGTCATCAGGGCCGTGATCGCACTCTGTCATTGGTTCGTTCACGTTTTTATTGGCCTGGTTTAGAAGCAGATGTGGTAAACAAGGTACAGAATTGTGAAAAATGCATAAGAAGAAAGATTATTCCAGCTCCTGGTGCTGAACTATGCAATATAGTCAGTACACAGCCCATGGAATTATTATGTATTGATTTCCTTACGTTGGAAAGGTCTAAGGGCGGCTTTGAAAACATCCTGGTCATTACAGACCATTTTACAAGGTACGCCCAGGCATTTCCAACTAGAAATCAAGAAGCCAAAACCACTGCAAAAGTTCTCTTCGACAATTTCATTGTTCATTATGGCTTCCCTGCTCGTTTACATAGCGATCAGGGAAGAAATTTTGAAAGCAATGTCATTAGTGAACTTTGCAGCCTGGCTAGTATTGAAAAATCTAGAACTACACCATACCACCCTATGGGGAATGGTATGGTGGAAAGGTTCAATCAGACCTTATTAAATATGTTGGGTACCTTAGAGAGCCATCAGAAGGAGGACTGGAAATCATATGTAGCTCCATTGGTACACTCGTACAATGCTACTCGCCATGACAGTACTGGTTATAGTCCTTTCTTCCTTATGTTTGGAAGACACCCCAGACTTGCTATTGACGCCTATTTAGGTCTGAAGTCCCCGGAGGAGCATAAAGTCCGTTCTAAGGAGCATTATGCAACAAAACTGAAGAAACGTCTTCAGTTTGCATATAAAGTTGCTTCAAATGAAGCTCGTAAAAGTGCTGACAGGAATAAGAGACACTATGATCTCAAAGTCAGAGAAGCAACTTTAGATGTAGGCGACAGAGTCTTAGTAAGGCAAGTTGGCTTTAGGGGAAGGCATAAGATAGCGGACAGATGGGAGAAAACACCATATGTAGTTGTTAAAATCCCCAATAAAAATGTCCCTGTCTACAAGGTCCAAAAGGAATCTGGTGACCATGTGGTCAAAACTCTACACCGAAATATGCTACTACCGTTTAGTGCTATCCCGGCAAAATCTGATAATTCAGATTCTCAAGCAAGGCCTCTACGATCTAGAAGGGTTGCCACCAGTCAGCGGGATACATTTTCAGGTGATTCAGAATCAAGTCATTCTGATTCTGACACAAATACACCTTTTATTTACCCCGTCCTGCAACCTAGGCGTGGAAGGTCTCAGCAAAGGAGTAGAGTTCCTTCTTCTATTTCAGGTCATGGTCCTAATATTCAATTATCAGGTTCCTTATCTGATCTTGATTCAGTGCAGACAACTGATGGTACTCCAGATGCATTTCTCGTGGATGACACTACACACCCTTATTCAATAGGGACTGACTCAGATCAGTCACATCCACCAGAAGCATCTGAATTACCATCAGCAATGCCTCCATCCCCAAGAAGGTCGACCAGAGTAAGAAAAGCTCCTAACCGCTATGGCGAATGGGTCAGCAGCCAGATACTGATTGAAAACCCAGATGTACAGGAGTACTTTGTTTAAATATGTATTTTATTTGTGTTTTAATTACATTTTCCCACTCAGGGGAGAATGTCACAGTCAGTGAAATTATTTGTATTTGCAAATAAGTGTTTTATATACATTTTCCCATCCAGGGGAGAATGTCAGTCAGTGAATTTATGTGTATTTGCAATTAAGTGTCTGAATGTCTCTTTGATTGTTGTGGTTAGATCCATTACAGTCTTAAGATACATTATATATTGAAATTGCGTATTTGCAAATCCTTGTCTGTGTATGTTTCTGTGGTTGTTGTGGTAAGCTCTATAGCAATCATAAGATACATTGTATTTTATATGTAAAAGTCTGTTTAAATGGGGATAGTAGCTGTGTTATAACTCACAACCTGCTGGATGTTCATGTTGATTTACTATGTTTCATGAACTGTTCAGGAATAGTTCAGTTATGAAGTGTTTTCTTTAAACGTTGGAAATCATGAGATACATTATTGTATTCATATAAAGTGTAAAAAGTAGAATACTGTGTGGAGCAATTTTTGCTGATATTGATTCTTCAGAATCATTTTACTGATTGGTATTCTTTGATTTTTTTTTCATATCACATCCAGCGTCGTGATTTCCATACTTTGTTGATATTGAAAATGTCAGGAGACATTTTATTCTAAGCAGGGGAGAATGTCACAGTTGTTACTTTTCGTAATATACTCATAAAGGTGAATTGTCTTGGTTGTGCCTTTTTCGGTAGTTTGTTGCACCTCGTCACTTCGGCTTATATTCCGGTGGCAAAACGAAAGTGCCTTCATTATTGTTTATTTTTGACATTTGAGGTCAACCAATGGAATTTCTTTTATTATAACCAAAGGTATTTTCCCCATTGACTTTTAACGTATGTGTGAGTAACAGTATGTGTGATTGGTCACTTTTAATATGCACAATAACAATTATTGCACGCGGGAAATCTTTTTGTATGATTTCTGGAACAGCCATTTTGTACAGCTGATTTTCAAGTCGATTTTAGGTCTTCAATGATTTAAGAAATAGATATAGATCCAGTAGTAGTATTATTTAAAGATGAGTCCAGGTAATTCCCCAATGCTTGCCCTTTTCCACAATAGTATTATTTTACCAGAAATTGTGTATTTATTCTGAATGGGCCAATATTTACATTGTACATGTAAATTGCTGATAAGCAAAATGCTTTCAAGTTGTCCATAGAAGAACATGGTTTAGTTTATCCCTTGTCCTGCTATTCATGTACAGCTCTGCCTTTGTAAGCAGTGTGGAACCAGATCAGATGAATTCTGATGATGCCATCTGATCGGGGTCTGCAATGTTTGCCATTCAGTTTGTGAGTTTACGTATGTACATGAATAGTTTTATGTAGTTGCATTGGTTATTTAGGGGAACAAGAGTTGTCCCGGCCATTGTTCAATATGTCGGTCTGTGTCCCACATTCCGATACAGAAAATAGTTATTATATAAGGGATTTCGGTAAAACCTGGAGTGAAGCATTAATATTTTCCCTGTGCTGCAATATTTTATGTGCTGGTCCCAAGATTATGTAGTTTTAATAAGACCAATGTGTGTGAAGTTTTAATTATGTGTCCCAGCAACTAGTATGGTCATGCAGAGATGAGGCCTTGGTCTGGCGGTTTGTCTGATGTCTGAAGGAGCCAGGGATCAATTCAAGGACCTCGATTATTAAGCGCATAATATGCGAACCACTGTATCATATGGCTTCTTGACCAAGGTAAATTTATATATAAATTGTGAGAGGCAAATATACAGCTCGGTCGGTGAAGCTGAGCCGTCTGATCTGTATCTTTGTTATCTCAGTGACGTCTAATCTGCCTCTTTATATTTTAGAATTTCTGTATTTATTTATTTATGTTAATATGATTTGTGCATGAGGTTGGAATACTTTCATATATTATCATGCACCGGCTGTCCGAAGAATTGTTGTCGTCGTCTGACATTTGTCGATTCATACCGACAAAGTCTTCTCTATATTTATTATATTTATTCAGGGATAGTTATGACAGTTTGTATTGTCATGCTATGTTGAATATATGTAATATCAATTAGTCATATATATTTATTAGTATATTATAGTAGCTATGACAATTATTTGTATTTGTTGCAGGACACCCTTTTTCTCCAATTTTAATAATTAAAATCAACTAGTCCGACTGAGTTACTCCTTTATCCTAAACTCCACCTGCGACATATATTATCATGCCCGACATTTGTGTGAAGCTGCATTAAAACCAATCCATAAAACTAGGCGCTTGAGCGATATGTCAAAGTTTTTTTTCTATAAAATAGGCACAGTGACCTTGACCTTGAGCCCCGAATCCTGAAAGTCAAACTTGCTTGAGATATTATCATACCCAACATTTGTGTAAAGTTACATTAAATCCTCTGATAAATGTATGCGCTAGAGTGATGACAAAGTTTTTTCTGAAAATAGTCACTGCACCTTGGACCCTGAAAGTCTAACTTGCTGGAGCTATTATCATTTCCAACATTTGTGTGAAGTTACATTAAAATCCATCAATAAATGTTGGGGCTACAGTGAAGTCAAAGCGTTTCTAAAAATATCCCCATGAACCTTGACATTGAACACAGCACCCTAAAAGTCTAATATGCTTGAAAATGGTAGACCTGGGCCTTGTAGTTTCAGAGAAGAAGATTTTTAAAGATTTTGCATATATAAGTATATGCAAAACAACAACAAAAACAAAAAACAACTAGACGCTATTCACAACGAGGCTGCAAGAATAATCAGTGGTGCTACAAAATTATACAGCATTGACAGATTGTACTCTGAACTAGGTTGGGAGTCACTTCAGGAAAGGAGAAACAAACACAAACTCCTTATATTTTATAAAATCGTATATGACTTAACTCCCGATTATCTCGTCGACCTTTCAGCGCCACTTGTACATAGGCGTCATCTTATATTCTTGCACACCGGACAAGGAAATCCGTGATTTTACCCTGGGAAAGAAATTTATGTTCTGACCCTGGTGTTCCGACCCAAAATCGAATATAATCGCGTGTTTGATAAATGCACTGGTTGATTACGACCTCGTATGCACCGTCGTTAAGGTTGACGTCACAGCACGTTACGCGACGTCACTAAACATTCCTGCAGTGTCAACACAATATGGCGGACGTTGGTAACCGAAGTGACTGCAGCATTAAAAATCCGCGCTAAGAAATTGAATGTATGCAAGAAAAATAATCCAATATGGGCGTGAGGGGTGGATAGAAAAATCCGCCCTCGGGATCACTGTCAGGCATCACCTGGCAAGCCTCGTGATGCCGGACAGTGTCCCTCGGGACAGATTTTTCCATCCAACCCTCACACCCATATAAGATTCTTATATTCTTGCACACCAGACAAGGAAATCCGTGATTATACCCTGGGATAGAAATTTATATTCTGACCCTGGTGTTCCGACCCAAAATCGAATATAAACGCGTGTTTGATCCGACCTCGTATGCGGCGTCGTTAAGGTTGACGTCACAGCACGTTACGTGACTTCACATAACATTCCTGTAGTGTCATCACAATATGGCGGACGTCGGTAACCGAAGTGACTGCAGCATTAAAATCCGCGCTGGGAAGTGGAAGGTATGCAAGAAAAAGAATCCTATATGAGTATAAGGGGTGGATGGAAAAATCCGTCCCTCGGGATCACTGTCCGGCATCACTCGGCAAGCCTCGTGATGCCGGACAGTGACCCTTGGGACGGTTTTTTTCCATTCACCCCTCACACCCACATTCGATTCTAATAATCTTAGACATGCTGACCACTTCCAGCCATTTCGGGCTAACACGAACCTCTTCAGTGCTTCCTACTTTCCCTCTGTCATCCAAGCATGGAACAACTTACTGAAGCAACAAAGCAAGGGCTGCCCGCAAAACTGCGGTAACTCCGTTTTATAAAAAATTACAGGAGAAGCAAAAAATTGTTTCTTTTCATAAATAGTCATTGTGCTGGGTTGTGTTTTAGAATATAAATACCAAAGAAATTGCAGACAAAATGTAATTTTACTTAGCCCTGCTCATTATTTTGATATTTGTAACCTCTTGAGTTACAACATTTTTTGCCACGTTTTGCATTATTTTCACAACAGAAGTTTACCGCAAAACAGCGGTAACTCAACTTACAGCTGTTTTGCGTTGACACTTTTGTAAAGATTTTTGGCTGGTAAGGAGGTGGATTCTTTTGGCATAATATACTAAAGCATATTTGTATCAATCTGTTCAGTTAGAAAAGATCATGATGCATATTTATGACACAATATATGCATAGCAAGCCAAAATCAGGATCATTGGCAAACAGTCAAGACCCGGATTAGATGCAACAGAATGATACGTGTCTTGAAGTACAAAAAGTCGTGAAAAACAAATACATGTACAATGAATAAAATAAGCCAGACAACTTTTTATTGTAACCAAATGTGTCTAAAGTTACTGGGTTGAGCCCTGGGTTGAAGTTTAAAAAGGTCAAAATTATGATGAGTTGCTAAACATACAGGCATATTAGAGATTTGGAGATGACTTCATTACTGTCAGAATAAAATTACGTCTATATAATTCTGACCCCTTGCCCCACTTTTATATAGTTAAACTGTGATTTGCAGGGGTAAATATTATTTTTCTTATTTCTGGTCAAAATGTAGATTGTGCACCTTCATTAGGCAGTTCCAATGTGTACCCACACATTTCGAAAACACGCCTATACCAAAACATTGTAACCTTTATCGCCGAAAAAAATGAAAATTTTGAGATGAAAAAGTGTGATATTTTTCTTATTTCAGCTCAAAATATAGATTGTAGGTACTCGTTAGAACCGCCTCGATGAGGCGGTTCTAACGAGTACCCACAATCTATATCTTAGAGTAGAAATAAGAAAAATAAGGTTTACCCCTACAAACCTCAGTTTTACTATGTAAAAGTGGGGTTCGAGGGGTCAAAATTATATAGGCGTGTTTTCGCGATGATCTCTAAAAAGCAGAAATAAGAAAAAATATCAGATTTTTTCATCTTTAAATGTTCTTTTTTTCGGCGGTAAAATTTACAATGTATTTGTATAGGTGTGTTTTCATAATGGTTTATGTTGGCTCAATGGACTCGGTCAATCTCACATTACGCAAAACACACCTATACAAATACATTGTAACCTTTATCACCGAAAAAATGAAAATATTAAGATGAAAACTTATGATATTTTTCTTATTTCTGCTCAAAATATAGATTGTGAGTACTCGTTAGAACCGCCTCATTGAGGCGGATCAACGAGTACCCACAATCTATATTTTAGAGCAGAAAAAAGAAAAATAGGTTTACCCCTGCAAACCCTAGTTTTACTATATAAATCTGGGGTTCAATGAGGTCAAAAGTATATAGGCGTGTTTTCGTGATGTATTTTCTGCAAAGAACCTTCCTCTGTGCTTTCAAACTATAATACTTTTAAATGAACACCTTCTAGCAAAAAAGACAAGAGCTGTTACAGGATAGCATAGCTCATCTGTTCACGCCTTGCCTACCTACACATATGTTTACACATCAATACGTGAAACGTTTTTAAAGCAATTCTTTAATGAATTTTTTATATGAAATTTATGATCATATTCCAAACACTGAATGGTTCTGGTAAGTGACTGCTAAGTTATCAACTTTAAAGTTTTCTTAAAGTGAGTATGACCTAATTCTTAAACCTTAAGTCCCGCCCCCGGACATGACCCTGTGGGCTGAATGGGAAATGGCCTATCAACTTTAAAGTTTGCTTAAAGTGAGTGTGACCTAATTCTTAAACCTTAAGTCCCGCCCCCGGACATGACCCTGTGGGCTGAACGGGAAATGGCCTATCAACTTTAAAGTTTGCTTAAAGTGAGTGTGACCTAATTCTTAAACCTTAAGTCCCGCCCCCGTACATGACCCTGTGGGCTGAATGGGAAATGGCCTATCAACTTTAAAGAATGTGACCTAATTCTTAAACCTTAAGTCCCGCCCCCGGACATGACCCTGTGGGCTGAACGGGAAATGGCCTATCAACTTTAAAGTTTGCTTAAAGTGAGTGTGACCTAATTCTTAAACCTTAAGTCCCGCCCCCGAACATGACCCTGGGGGCTGAATGGGAAATGGCCCGGGGACTGAAGGGGAATATAAGTTTAACCTTTTACAGTGAAACTTCGATAACTAGAACACAGATGGTTCATTTACTATTGCTAATTCGAACTTGTTCTGGAGTCCTGGAGAGCTCTTTCCTTAGCTCCAGATAGCCATATTTGTAGGAAAATAAATGGTGATGTTTTTTAATTTATCTTGAAAGGTGTGTTGTATGCACTCATAAGAGTCGACTGTAATACATTTACACACCATTCCTTTCAATAACATAATAGTGAAAATATATCCTGAAATTATTTATCATGAACTAACATTTTGAGTAAACCTCAGAAGTTTGAACAATCTCTTTTGTGCACACCAAAGCATTTGATTTATCGTAGTTTGTAAATTATTAAACTCCAAATATGATAGGGTTAATGTAGCCAGTGCTTGCTTTAAAATTGACTCCTAAGCACCGCCCCAATAATATGATTATATACCAGTTGGCCATTGATAAATGAAATATCAACTGTTATGTAAAACTTTAAAGTGATGTGGACGTGAAAGCTGATGCCGACATTTGGGGTACATCAAAAGTTCTTCTGCACTTTATCGCCATCTTGGAAAAAATAAAACATGAAGTCTTTTACCTTGCTCTCAATGATTATGGACTTGGGTAGTACTCTATAGGTAACAAGCCAATTAGGCCTCGTCAGTAAACTTTGTTTTATTTTTCCAAAGACTGGAATAGACCTGATGATTCCTAAGGAAATAATATAAAGTGCACTATGATGAAGTACAGAGATATGGGGCGCCGTTTTACTATTTAATCTGTATTTATGGATATCCATAATTATTTAATGATATCCATAATTAGAATTATGGATATCCATAATCGAATTATGGATATCCATGATTCGAATTATGGATATCCATAATTCGAATTATGGATATCCATAAATCGATATGAATTAATGATATCCATAAATCGAATTATGGATATCCATAATTCTATTTATGGATATCCATAATTCGAATTCGATTCATCATTGGGAACAATCCTTGTAGTTTCACAAAAATTGCCCGTTATCGATTTGCGACAGTCACCGGAGACTTACCTGTAAACATCACCACCAAAATTATATAGAAATTAATAGGAAAGCCGTATTAAATTGACTAAATTACAATATTAGAAGAATGCGACAAAAATTATAAGTTATTTTCAAAAAGTTCTGTTAATGATGAGGAATTAGATATAAAATTTGTAAAAATAAATTAACGACTCAGTTCTTCCATTTTACTTTGAAGAGTGGAAGTCGAATTCCTATTCATCTTATATATCTTTTGGCAAAATGCTCCTGAACCTACATTCCAATGCTAATTTAAAGCTCATTACTTTGTCATTGATTTTTTTATAAGTCATGACTAGGAAGAAAATTTCTCAAAGTTTGACATGATATATACAATTTTATACTCAATTAAAAACATAGTTCTTCCATTTTGATTTGAAACTAAGGAAGTCAGTTTTTCGGCACCTGCATCTTCTCTCGTGAAAATGGCTAAGTCCACGATCGCCAGCAGGACAAGATAGTCATGGGTAGAAATTTACTTTAGCACAGTCTCATAATGTTAATTAATTAATTAATTAATTAATTAATTAATTAATAGATTAATTAATTAATTAATTAATTAATTAATTAATTAATTAATTAATAGATTTACAATTAATTAATTAATTTATTCCATCTGTAGAAATAACTCGGGATCTGCATGATAATATGTGACGAAAAGCTGTAAAACTTAGGAAAGAAAGAAATGAACTAATGAATGAATGTGTGATTTTCCTTAATTCTTGGTAATGCATGGTATCATGTCTTAAATATAAAATAAGATCGAATGACTGAATGTGAGACAGACAGGCGCACAGACGCACGGAAAGAAGAAATGACGTATGAAAGAAGACTCTTAAGTTATTTATAAAGGCTGAATATAATACGTAGAAAAAGCTACAATTGGCTACCATTATGTAGAATTTAAATTAAAAGGCATTGGGAAAAAAAAATATAATTAGATGTTTGGCGTGATAATTAGATGTTTGGCGTGATAGCTCAGTGGTTAGTGCTCTTGCCTCTGATGCTAGAGGCCCCCGGTTCGATCCCCAGAAGCATGGGGTTATTATTGGAACTGAACTGTTATTAATTTCAATTTTCAAAAGAAAATTATATTCAGACTTAAGAAATAATAATATATTTGCACTTTTTTTTAAATTCTCGTAATATCTGCAATCCTCAGGAATGGACCTAATCAGAGTGTTCAGTCTCATTATATTCATCATTTGTGATTAATATGTGTGATGTAGATTGCATGTAGAATGCATATACATTTTCAGAAACGGAACGTCAGGTTGTTTTTCTCCGGGTACTCCGGTTTTCGCCCACCTCTGATTAACGATCGACTCGATTTGAGTGTAATAATCTTGAAAGGGCCGTAAAACCAAAACCAAAAAATCAACATTTATCATATGACGTCGCGTCTGAGAGTGTAATAACGCCATGTTATGTTTTCGATAATCCACTAGTGGATTAAATATGCAAATTAGGTAGATACGTCCCGTAACGTTACATGTACGACGTCCTTAACGACATCGCGTTGCTAATGGCGGACTATTGACATTTTTGTAACGTATCGTGAATAAATTGCGTTTTAAATGTCATATGATAAATAGAATCTTGCATTCGTGCTCATGTATTATTGAATTTATTAAACTCGTTAAGGAAAAAGAATAAAATGCTTTGCAAAGCCTCGCATTTTATCCCTTTTCCTCAACTCGTTTAATAAATTCAATAATACATGAGCACTCATGTAAGATCCTCTATATACATTTTTTATAAACAAAAAGGACTAAAGTTTGATAATGAAGCAGTCTGATCAAAGTCGAGAGTTCCCCTCAGCATACATTATCATGAATCCTTAGGTTATGTAAATAGACGATCTTACATGAGTGCTCATGTATTATTGAATTTATTAAACTCGTTGAGGAAAAGGGATAAAATGCGAGGCTTTGCCTCGCATTTGATCCCTTTTCCTCAACGAGTTTAATAAATTCAATAATACATACGCAAAAGCCTCACATTTTATCCCTTACCCTCAACTCGTTTAATAAATTCAATAATACATACGCACGAGTGCAAGATTCTATTTATCATATGACATTTAAACGCATTTTATTCACGACTGTTTACAAAAATGTCAATTTTCCGCCATTAGTAAACGCGACGTCGTTAAGGACGTCGTACATTTAACGTTACGGGACGTATGTAGCTAATTTGCATAATTAATCCACTAGTGGATTATCGAAAATATTACATGGCGTTATTACACTCTCAGACGCGACGCCATATGATAAATGCGTATGCATCTTTGTATTTTGGGTTGATTGTACGTAAGTCGATCCAGTTACTAAGCACAGAGGCTCTTCAGTGCTGATGTCCACGTGACTATCACACATTTCTTACGACGTAACGGTAATAGCTGTGCTATTCTTATCAGTGTGAGGTGAAAATGTTGAATAAGACTCTAGCCCGCAGTAACGTGTTGGGCTTCGCAAACAGGGTAGACCTAGATCAGACCCCACAGAATGAAGCATCTAATCGGGGTCTACACTGTTTGCTTACTATACAGGAATCTAAAGGTAAACTAAATAGTCGGGGTCATTTTTCCAGCCTATACTCAGAGAAACCCCAGCAGGCACATGACGTATTTGTGACGTCACATCGACGTCAGATCAACGTCATGACGATTATGCAACGTCATATCAACGTCGGTGCAACGTCGTGACGTTGCACCGACGTTGATTTGACGTTGCCCTAGCGACGTGTGCCTGCTGGGACCTGTCAGTGCTTTGACTTCAGGTGTCAGGAAACCGGCTTGTATTATTTCACTGACTTTTTTCATTGCAGGTGAGTTTGTTTGTTTAATTTGAGGTTTAACGTTCCCGTCAACACTGTAAAGGCCATTTTGGAGACGTTGCTTCGAATTTTGTGCGACTTTTACCCGACATTGAGATGAAATGACATCTCAAGCCCTACCGCCCAATGAAACCAATAGGATTTATAAGCATGGGCGGTCTCATTCACACCGCTTTGCCTGGGCGGGCTTAGATCCTCTAAGAGGTTTACCAGTACTCATATGCGGATCGGTTTCAGCTCTGCGTGGAAGCATCATGCAGCTCATCTATTTCTTCAAGCCCCAATGGGCGGGGGCCTCAATCACTGCAGGTGAAAAAAGGCTTAAAAAGGTGTCAGTGCCTACAATATTTGACTTTTCCCCACAAATTGCTGAATCTGCTTTGAAACGCCGAAAGCGATGTGATTAAAAGAGGCTTACTTTTAATTTTGGCTGGCCATATGGCCATTTTGTGGGAAAGTAACTGTCCTTATGGCCTGCCTTTGTTTAGGTTTCCATTATGGTCTGGTCGCTTAATGTTTGTATTTCTTTCCTTTTGGTGTCTTTTATGGGTGGAGTAAGTTAATTGTATCAATTCCTGATCTTTGTTTTACTTCTACTTTGAAGAGGAAAAAGTTCCACAAGTAGAAAAAGAACTAGAAATTTCTACCACCAGTACATCTGAAAACTGTGAAGAAGAAATTTTCGTGATGCTTCAGGTCAGTGTTCTTTGTTGAATGGAAGATTTTCCATCGAAAGTTTAAGAGATAATGACAAGGCTACATGTATTCAAGTACTATACAGGTTTTGAAGACTTTGATCATTTCATGATCTTTTTTCCATATTCTTGGTCCCGCAACCTATAAGCTGAAGTACAGATGTAACTTAATTGACCCTAAAGATCAGTTGTTGCTAACACTTATGGAACTAAGGCAAGCTAAAGAAGATATTGAATTTATTTATTTATCTTTATTTAAAGTAAATGAGAGCACCGTGTCCACTATATACTTTGGGGATGTCATTGTTTTTGTATGCTGTGTACACAGGAAATTGGGAAGCTCCTTCTACCTATAACTGATAGAACTAAATAAAATAATACACCCAAAGACAAACCACAACAAAAATAAACCGCGACAAGGTAAGCTGATAGGTTCTTTTGCCGCGGTTTATTTTTGTTATGGTTTGTCTTTGGGTGTTTGTGTCGCTTATACTATTTTATTTTGGATAGCCTATTGGCCATTTTATGGGAAAGTAACTGTCTTTTTGGCTTTCTGCTATTGGTGTTTCCACTAGGGTCTGTTGTTTCATGTTTGTGTTTCTTTCCCTTTGGTGGCTCTGATGGGAGCTGTGGGTTAATTGTATTGATTCCTGATCATTGCCCCCACTTCTACTTTGACAGCGGCCTACAGCTGGGCCATTCAACTTCATACCAAATCTGTGTAACTGAGCTTATCATCAAATTTGGTATAATGTCCTGAATAATAGAGAGAGGAGGGGTTTAGTCCTCTTTTTCAACCAGATTGCGTAATACGTCTCCATCTCCAAGAAGGCTTAAATAAGTTTTAAATGCTTTGTAAGTATCCTTTTTTGTTTGAGAACAGCTGGCAGGAACTTGGCATTCTTACTTGTATCTATAAATAGACTTTTTTTTATCAGGCAACTACCTCAAGGTGAAAGCTGATCCTGATTTCTTAAAAACAAAAGCTCGGCCAAGGGGAAATCTTCACAAAGTCAGTGAACCATGAAATGTATGTCAAGGAGAAATGTGAATGCTTGCACCAAAGTTGCCATCCAATGATGCAAGTTTGTACCAAGTATAATTAATGATTCTCTTATAGTTCTTTGGACCCGAACATTGGGTTAAAAGCTAGGCTTGATACAATAGTTCTCTAAGTCAGTGAACCATGACATGAGATCAAGGTCAAGTATGGATGCTTGCAATGAAGTTGCCATTGCTAGAAGCAACTTTGCACTTAGTATGATCTATGAAGCTCTTATAGTCAGAACTTCAGAAATGGACTTGAACATTTGGGTGAAAGTTAGGGTGGCCGCAATAGTTCACAAAGCCAGTGAACTATAAAAAGTAGGTCAAGGGCAAAAAATGGATGCCTGCACTAAAGCTGCCATCCTTAGATGTCAGTTTGTACCAAGTACCATTTATGAAGTTCTAACAGTTCTTTTGAAATGGACTTGACCACATTCACATGGGTGAAAGCCTGGGTTGATGCAATAGTTTACATTCAGTGAACCATGAAATGTATGTCTTGGTCATATATGAATACTTGCATCAAAGTTGCTGTCCCTAGATGCAAGTTGCTACACCAGGAATGAAGCACTTATAATTCTCAAGATATGCACTGAAGTTGTACGAGTGAAAGTTAGGGTGGTTGCAAATGCTTTCCATGGCTTGAGGGATGGATGAACAAACAGGCAAATGGATGGAAAAGTGGACTATACATGTATATAGAGCCATGCTGTGGAGCGCTGTGGTGCAGTGGTAAAGCATCGGATTTGAGATCGAGATGTAGCAGGTTCGATCCCCGCAAGCGGCATGTGTTGTTTTCTTTAGCAAGAAACTTCATCCACATTGCTTAGTACTGGTTTCTTCCCAGGAAAAGAGGGCCACATGGAAGATTAGTACTAGTACTAAATGGGTTACCATCTATAAATAAGGTCGATTATTATTATTATTATTGTTATTATTATTATTATTTTTTTTTTTCAAGCAGGTGCGACAAAAACCTGGACAAAGTCACAGTTGGCAGCAGGATACTCTATCTTTTGTTATCTGTGACTCTAGAAGTTAAGGAACAACATGAAAAGTAGAACCAAACTATAACAGCACTAGATCATTATACAAGATGGATATAACATGTGTATATAATGTACATGTATGTCATGCATATGCAGGTTAGGATAAATATTTCGTGCCATTCTTAATACCTTATTAACTTATCATTAATACGAATGTGGTAATAATATAAAGTAAATTCTAACACAGCGCGCCTATATAGGCAATGCAAAATAACTGTGTTTTATTCTGCAACAAATCACAGCTCGCAAGAGCGTGACGTGTGACGTCATTAAAAACTGCAAATTTATGACGTCACTAGTCGATTTACTTGACGTTAGACGGTGTAACGTTATTTTCTCGCATCAAAAACATTAGAAAAGGATATAAATGCATGTGTTTCAGTCGATAATTTTAGCGGGATTTCTTCTAACAATGGCGAAAAGTTGTGAGATTTTGAAGGGAAGAACAACATTATTGCCGATTTTCAGCGTGTTAGAATCGAAATAGATCAGCTCTAGCCAGTGATTTGTTGTGTAATAAATCACAGTTTGTCGGTCAGTTGTAAGTAGACAAATCACGCGCGCTACGCGCTCGTGATTTGTCTACTTTACAACTGACCTCAGAACTGTGATTTATTACACAACAAATCACAGTTAGAGCTGATCTATTTCTTAAATAAAATTTCCTCATCATAGAAATCGCAACTGGCAATGCAGGAACCTTATACAAGAAGATCATCGCAAAAGTTCCAGTTAATCTTGTTTTAAGCGAAGAAAAGGTCTAAAGTATGTCAAACCTCCTGCAAAGTGATTCTAATAGGTTTTTGAAGAAATGTATAGAGGGCTTTAATGTATGGCTAGTATTGACCTTGACTGTATTATCTGGAAGTTACAACCATATTGCAGACAAAAATGCATAGACATTTGATACATTTTTCGAGTTACAACCCTTTTGCGGTGAAACTATTATGCATCTGAGATACAATATTTTTTGAATTTTCAAAATTCGGAAAAAAGCTAATTTCAATATCACACTGTCATTTTTACAGGTTGTGGGCCTTTAAAATCAGAATAGAATTCTGCAAAAAGTGTAGTTACCGCAGTTTTGCGGGCAGCCTTCGAAAGCAGGCTCCTTCTGTAGGATCATTAAAAAAACTATGAACAGAAACTTAAGAAGACCTCCAACATTTTATAACGTAGAATCACGAATAGGTCAAATCCTCCATGCACGACTGAGAATGCAGCGCAATTCTCTCAGTTCGGTAAAAACATAGTAGACAGCCCATCCTGTCAATATGGCGGCTTCGAAAATACGTATCATTTTTGTTTTCATTTGATCTCGTTTTGCAGCCGAACGCAGATCTTATTTGCCAGATAATCTTTTCCATTACTCAGTCAGGGAGCTCCTGTTTGAAAAATAGTCTGCAAATAACCACGAGAACGAAACCTTGTTCCTTCAAGTGCAAGAATTTATTGTTAAATTAGGCAGATTTGGCCCCTGCAGACAAGGCCGCTAACAACGTCGTCGTTCACCTCTTGTGGCTGATCTGTTCTTGTATTGTTATGAAAGAGACTTCATTTTGTCGCTTTCCATTGATAACCAATCTGAAATTATTGAAGCTTTTAGCTCTACTTCTAGATATTTAGATGATTTATTAAATATTGATAATACCTATTTTGATGGTTTGATCAGTCAGATTTACCCCCTAGAACTTCAGTTAAATAAAGCAAATTCTTCTGATACCGAGGCCCCGTTTTTGGATTTACATC
This sequence comes from Lucinisca nassula, assembly GCA_963580285.1. Lineage (NCBI taxonomy): Eukaryota > Metazoa > Mollusca > Bivalvia > Lucinida > Lucinidae > Lucinisca > Lucinisca nassula. The sequence continues at coordinate 72,148,395 of OY757017.1, read as the reverse complement.
TATCTATTGTAGATGGATTTGTTTCGTGCAAAATTTATGATAAACGCGATGACTTTGATTTTGAGATTGTAAATTTTCCTTTTTTGGATGGTGATGTTCCTCGTGCGCCATCCTATGGCGTTTATATTTCGCAATTAATTCGATTTGCTAGAGTGTGTAGTCATGTAACTGACTTCAACACTCGTAATACATTATTAACGGCTAAACTTCTTAATCAGGGTTATCGGTACCATAAACTACGCAAAGCCTTTTCAAAATTTTATAGACGCCATTCTGATTTAATTTCAAAATTCAATATTGGACTTAAATCTCTTCTGCAACAAGGTCTATCGGAACCCGAATTTTATGGTGACTTAGTATATAAATTCAGAAAAATATATAACCGCAAGGACTTCAGCACCCAATTTCGTAAAATCATTCTTCGATATAAAAAGATTGGGTACAACATGGATATTATACGACAGACTGCATGCATGGTAGTTAACCCAATCACGGTTGGCAACTTTGCTTCCCTCTTTAATTGCACGCCGGTGGGTCAGGCCTCAGATTCTATGACGGCTCCAACGTAAAGGCTTATTGAAAATTAAAGAGATAATGTTGGTTGGTGCCTGATGCTCTGTCTCTGGTTGGGCTCATCGGAGTCTAACTGTTGGTTTTCTTTTGCTCCAGCATTTCAGTGGTTTCTTGCTGTCGAGTCCTCACCGTTGTCTCACCTCTGTGGTTCTTTGATTTCTGTGTTCACGGAGATGTTGCACTGATGAGTTAGGAGGCCTTCATGCGGACTGAACAAATTATTTGTCTAAATCGCGACGGAAGTAAGGGCGAGGATTGTGGCCACGTAAAATCGATTTAAGCCCCCCAGTGGAAATCTTCCACTGACCGTTCCAAGGCGGCTCTTCTGTGGCGATTTGTTTATGTTGTTGTTTGTTACTTACTGTGTGTATCACTTGTGTCTTTTAATTTTGGATGGCCATATGGCCATTTTGTGGGAAAGTAACTGTCCATATGGCCTTCCTTTGTTTAGGTTTCCATTATGGTCTGGTCGCTTAATGTTTGTATTTCTTTCCCTTTGGTGTCTTTTATGGATGGAGTAAGTTAATTGTATCAATTCCTGATCTTTGTTCTACTTCTATTATGCAGCACCAATAACATGCCCCATTACCACAAAATAATGGCTTCATTTTTATCAAGTATCGTGACTTCTTCCTTAGAAACCAGGGAATGTAGCCGTTACTTTTCTTTTCTCCTCCTACCACTATCTTAACCTCATCTCTCTCTCTCTCTCTCTCTCTCTCTCTCTCTCTCTCTCTCTCTCTCTCTCTCTCTCTCTCTCTCTCTCTCTCTCTCTCTCTGTTTCTCACAACCTACCTGTTACTGAAATATCCTACTCATTTTTTATTTTTATTTACCTTTGATATAGCCATTCATAAACGATGCAGTAGATTCATCACGAAAACACGCCTATATAATTTTGACCCCCTTGAACCCCACTTTTATATAGTAAAACAGGGGTTTCCGGGGGTATACCTTATTTTTCTTATTTCTGCTCTAACATATAGACTGTGGGTACTCGTTAGAACCGCCTCGATGAGGCGGTTCTAACGAGTGCCCACAATCTATATTTTGAGCAGAATAATTTTTATTACATTTTTTCATCATAAAATTTTCATTTTTTCGGCGATAAAGGTGGCAATGTATTTGTATAGGCGTGTTTTCGTAATGCCACGTAATTTATTCAGGAGATGACCTATAGAAGCCAAAGTGCTTTCTGTCAAATCCTGTTCTCATTTTGCTTGTATTGGTCAATGTATGGTATTGTTTAAGAAATAGATCAGCTGTAGCTGTGATTTGTTGAGTAATAAATCACAGTTTGGAGGTCAGTAGGAAAGTAGATCAAATCACGAGCGCGTAGCGCTCGTGATTTGTCTACTTACAACTGACCGACAAACTGTGATTTATTACTCAACAAATCACAAACTAGAGTTGATCTATTTCGATTCTAACAGGCTGCAAATCGGCAATAAGGCTGTTGTTTCCTTCAAAATCTCACAACTTTTCGCCATTGTTAGAAGAAATCCCGCTAAAATTATTGACTGAAACACATGTATTTATATCCTTTTCTAACGTTTTCGATGCGAGTCTATAAGAATCTTATATGAGTGTGAGGGGTGGATGGACAAATCCGTCCCGAGGGTCACTGTCTGGCATCACGAGGCTTGCCGATCGATGCCGGACAGTGATCCCGAGGGACGGATTTTTCTATCCACCCCTCATACCCATAAAGGATTCTTTTTCTTGCATACCTTCCATTTTTAGCGCGGATATTTAATGCTGCAGCCACTTCGGTTACCAACGTCCGCCATATTGTGATGACACTACAGGAATGTTTAGTGACGTCACGTAACGTGCATGACGTCAACCTTAACGACGGCGCATACGAGGTCGTATTCAACCAGTACATTTATCAAACACGCGGTAATATTCGACATTGGGTCGGAACACCAGGGCCAGAACATAAATTTCTATTTCAGGGTAAAATCACGGATTTCCTTGTCTGGTGTGCAAGAAAATAACGTTTCACCGTCTAACGTCAAGGAAATCGACTTGTGACGTCATAAATTTGCAGTTTTAATGGCGTCACTCGTCACGCTGTTCCTTGTCGCGCGCTGTGTTAGAATATTCATTAAATACTGTTTAAACCAAATAGCTATCTATCTAAAACAAATTTTCATGGCCCCAAAGGTACTTGAGTTATCGAAGGTCGACTGTACATTCTCAAACCCTGAAAACTATGCACTGTTTTGTTTTTTTAGCTATGGGGAAACACAGACGGTTTCAAAGCTTATACCAGTTTTTCATCGTTCTCCTCCTGGTGTCTGATGAAACCTCAGGTTTGCGGAGAAGAACGACGGTTCCTGCGAGTAAACCCAGGACAGGATGGCACTCCACCGCAAACACTTGGACGTCTTCAAGTCGTTCAAAAGTACCTAAACAGGAAAGATTGGATAATACAAATATCCCTGGAGTGAAAACAGTTCAAGTTGAGATGCATCATTCAGAACTAAACCCACTACCATTCCCGGACCACTTTGGTTTGCCACAGAACGAACACGGTAAAAGTAAAATTGTAGAACCAAGTCAAGCAAACACCACAGGGCCGGGTGAAGTGGACACAGGTGGAAAAAATATACAGCAAAAAACAAGAGAAAATGTTACACAAAAACATGAGCTGTATGAAACGGAACATAAAGAACAGGTTAAAAGTAGCCCCCAGAATTTAGATATTGAGCTAAACACAACGGTACACTTGCAAGCCACACAGCGTATTTCGGAACAATACAATCTACAGCTTCGGAAAGGTAGACGAGTGTTAGCCGATAATGGGAATCAGAGTAATGCATACTTTGATGTGGATTTTGATGTGAATCGAATGTCTGACGTCGCCGTCACCCAGTGTCCTTGCGCCGACTTTTGTTTTGCGAAAGCTTCTAGAGACATTCCTCCAAGTACAATATCCAGGTGTAAACCCTGTTATTGTGACCAGCAATGTGGCCAGAGAATAGATTGTTGTCTACAAAGTCTAGATGAATATGAAATCGTTAAAAACAAGGATATGGTTTGTGTTGCACCAAGAAAAGGAAAACATGGGGCATCAGTGTTATACGGGTACAACATGGTGGACAAGTGTCTATATGGCGAAACTGTTCACGCGGTCAGGCAAACACTGTACCCGGTTTATTCTCCGTCGTCTGATATGATTTTTATTAATCGTGACTACGCCGAATGCAATCAGGTATATGATGCGATCGACTGGAGGACATTCTTGACAACGTGTGACTTGCGATTTCGTACACCTGGTATTATTTCTGGCGAGGAACCGAACGAAGATAGTATGTGTGGCTTAAATTTCTTTCCACCAGATGAGATAAATGTCGACAAATACATCTGTTATGAAAATGCCATTGACTCATGTAATGTAACCGGACAGTGGACCATGTACGATCATGATATGAAACAGGCATGCGAAACAGTCAAGGCACCGCATGAGTTCGAAGGCAAAGTATATGCTAACTTATTCTGCAGGTTATGTAACGCGGAAGTAAGTGCAGTCGAGCCAATATGTAACAACACTCATTCTAAATCATTGGGATTCGCTTCACTTATAGATTATTCAGTCGTGTTGAAAAACGGTCCTTTAAACACCATTAAGACACAGGATCTTGAAAGAAAGAGCTGCAGTGAGTTTGAAGTGAAGGATCTTAAAAAGGTAAATAAATATAGGGATCAACCATGGTTTTTCATGCATTAACATTTGCCGGATCCTGAGGAAGCTGTTTGAACATGAGGCCGCTAGGCCGAGTGTTCAAATATCTTCCGAGGGATCCGGCAAATGTTAATGCAATGAAATAACCATGGATGATCGTTGTTCTTGCATAACTTACGAATCCGACCGCAAATTTTGACGAAAACGCCCCAAAGCTCCATATAAATTCCATATAAACTCTTCAAATGCGATAGAGCAAACCAAAATGGCGGCCAGTTCAGGATGTTGTCTACAATGCCGTTGTCATATAGTGACGTCATCATAGAACTCTAAAACGCTACGTTCAGGGCGATAACGTTACGTCGCTCAACGTAACATAAGCAAAGCAAGGCCCGTCTTGTGATTTCAAAAGCTCAAAATCTATGTTCAAACAGCACGCGAATTTCATGATTTGTACATGTTTTTTGCTGTTTGAGCACGGCTTTCGGTCCATTTGACAATGGCTTCAAACAGCCATGCGCATAGGTATTTATGCAAGAATACCTGTTTAATTAACAACTGTGTGAATAAATGATAACACACCGATGTGAGAATACACAGAGTATATTTAATTTTTGAGATGAATACCAAATAGTCGCGAGGCCACCTGTGAATATTTTGAAATTTAATCCAACTTCCTTATCAAGGACGAAACATACATTTATATACAGCTTATTATGTTATCTTTTAACACTGTAAATAAAATTTCATGCACAAATGCCCAAAGTACCTTTTTAGGCTATTTAGTACCCCCACCCACATATATAAAGTTTTATAATGCTTACTTCTCCAATCAACTGCATCTTAGTCATTGTTCATGAGAACAAATTATCAACGTATTAAGGAACGAATGAACAATTCTAAGCAAAATATGATAACAAACAACCAGAAAAACCGGTGAAGACACAAATTTCTACCACTTAAATTATGTCCCTTTAAAATAGACACTTTGCGGATTGTTTTTCTCCCACGTATAAGAGGACAAGGAAATATCGAATTTTCTCTTCGGTATTTGAAAGGTTAATGATCATGCATTCATGTTTTACGGAAAACTTCCGGTATCTCCTACAATCCAACAAATGACAATAGTCCATTTCAACCTGTGTAGTAAGACCAAAAATGAAAAAAAAATCTCTTTGTTTATATACACAGCCTTAAAAGACGCCAATAATCAAATAGCACAATAAATACAAAAGTTTGTTGTAAAGAAGATATAAAACGAGTTCGTACATCATCACGCACGAAATAAACGTTGTTCACTGACTACAATAGGTTTATATCGTACTAACCTATACATAGCCGAGACCCATAAATCCCATTCAATACAGTTAAGAAACCCAACGGGGCGTTACAAAATCGTACCTTAGAACTAATTTTGACCAGGTACCTGACTGGTAATTTCATATTTTTCAACTTTACCTTCCATTTGTAGCTCCTGTCTATAGACTGCTTGGCCATCTCTTGTGAAACTGCATGCTTCCCTCACTCTTGTTTATCCAGCAGTGTCAATAGAAACATCAAACCTTTAAGGTGTTACATCTTTCGGCCCTCTGTGGCATTCTATTCCTCCCTTTTCCGACTGAGGGTGTCCTATGCTACACATCATGTCCCTTCTTTCCATCTCTACCGCCATCTCTATTTTGTTTGCACTCTACGGAGACTTCCTTGCTCTACTTTAGTCTAGTATTGTACATTAGACTTAAGTATGCCCTTTCCTTCAGTGACTGTCTTTTAAGAATCTACCCTTTCCTATTTTCCCTATTTTAACGTCTCTAGGAAGGATATTGCGATAGGGGGTTGTCTACTTCTTAGCACTTTTAGCCAGTACATTTGTCAGTAGGTTGTATGCGTTGCCACCTTTCTCCGCCGCAGTTGACGAATTACGTTTTGAATTGGCGTCGAAAGGTTTGACCAAAAGTGACAGACTACCGCCAACTAAAGACAGTCTGACCCAGCATTCCCTTCGAGCTCACTACCAGACATCAGTTTGGAAGTCAGCCTTAACGGCAATAGAGGATATACCAAGTCCAGATGGGCATGGATGGGGCGTTGATGATAGCAAGTTGTTCCCGCGTTTGACAACTAAAGCCTCAGCTCCAAAAGCTCTTCTTGTTATGGTTACATGCAAGTGTGCAAAGTCCCACTGTGCCGGCAAATGTTCATGCGCAAAGGCAGGTCTGTCATGTGTAGATTCTTGTGCATGCAGCCATGACATGAGTTGTCAGAATCCACACAGTGCGATGCCGCCGTCACAAGATGTTCTGTCAGACTCAGACTCAGAGTCAGACTCAGAATCAGAGTGATTGAATGTTGATGGACTTTTTATGCAGTCATTCCAAAAAGTGACAGTCCTCCAGTACTGGCCATTGATCTTCCGTTCGGCCTTTGCTTACCAGTTTTAGCAAGACTCTTTGTTGATCCCACGGATCTTCTGTAAAGTTTTGTAATTATTACATTATTTTTGTAATTATATCTTTGTAAATAATTGTATATATATGCAGCATCTATAGATTCTTGAGCAAAACTCATCATAAAAAAATATCGGGAGTTTTGTTTCAGTTGACAACCCAAGTAACTATTTTTTTCCCTAAATTATATCCATTTGGTTAATTATTAGTTAGTTGTCATAGAATGTGTGTAGTTTGTCTTATACATGTACATCCATTGACCAGTAATTATCATTTTGTATGAGCCTGTCATCCTGTATAAACAATTATTGATGGTCAATTTCATGTACAGCTGTATGTTCAGTGTTTCATATTTGTACATTTCATTTTTATATAATGAAAAAAAAAAAAACTAAAAAAAAAAATACAAAATAAAAATATATGTCTTATTACATTACAATATGCAATGGATGTTAGATAAAAAAATTTGCAGCATAAATGTATGTACACGTATTTAAAATGTCTATAAGCATTATTTGAAGAATAAATTATAAATGTAATGTAAATCTGTATGTATTATACCTGTACAGTTTTATGTTCTGTTTTAAACCAAATATATGTGTAAAGTACAAAATTAGATTTGCATATGTTTCATAGAATTTCTTTAATTTGTATACAAATCAAATTGTAGATATATTTTTCTAATACATGTGTAAATACTAAGTTTGGTTAATTTAGTAAATGGCTAAACATGAATTCCGTTTGTAAATATTGTCTTCATTTATATATAGGCATGAATTGTTGTACATACCTCTATGTTGTGTACACTATAATCAATTATTCCTTTCTGTCCTTGTTAAGTCCTTTGTCTTTGTTGTCCTCGTTGCCTCCCAAAAACCAACCCTACGTCCTCGTCGTGGGAGGTGGACCAAAAAAATTCATTTTCTTATCTTTATATATTGAACGAGATAATACTGAAATTGGCTAACACGGCTCTGGTTAACCACTGCTTTAGCTCGGCAACAAAAAGTGTCGGATCAATCCCGGACTTAATAATAGTCACATGATACCTTACAATTGGGGCCGTGATCTTGAATCCGACAGGTTTTCGAACCGGACTATATAACTATCGAATGTTAAATTTCTTTTAGTCTGTGCAATCATCAGAAATGCTAGATCTAATGTTGCGGCACACAATACTAGGTCTAAGACTATAGTTGGTTTTTCATATTATTATATGGTTGAATATTATCTTCGTTAAGTATATTAATTTTATTGAACAAACATTATTGGTCGCCTTATTCAAGTTCAAACAGTACAATAGCACTCTGGCATAACTATTGTCAATGAAACCAAAACATACCAAAATCAGCTATATAGATTTCACGGAAAATGCTTATCATTTTGAAGCATAATTCCTTGGTGTCGAAATTGTCCCTAACACAGGTTTTATTTAGTATTTTATGCGTTCGTCAGCATCTTCGATGATCAGTAGCACTTACAAGAAAATATAAACATCATAATATATGTATTTATATGTGTGAAACGCCCCTGTTTGCAGGATTGCGCTACATTCACCGCAATGAAGCTTATGGGGAGAGGGGTGTTCAAATGTAAATTAAACACTTTTGGGCATTAAGTGCAATCAAATTTTTTAGCTCATCCAAAAGTTTACACATTTACCGTTAAAATGATGTATGTTTTATCCTTGATAATCAATTTGGATTAAACTCCTTAAGTAAGCGTCATACAAAAACTGGCTTCGTAAGTAAAAAAATATTTTATCGAGTGTGTTGAAAGCATCAGAACTGGTGTAAAGAGATGAAATATTTTGGGTATTTATCGAAAAAAGAAAATTTTCTTTTTTTTATTTATACATAGCAGTGAAACCAATGCATATCTGAAACAAATAAAAGTGATATTTTCACAGTGTGAAAATATAAATGATATTTTCACAGTGTGACAAATAACATGACCATATTATTTTCACAGTAACAGTCCGGACTACTTTTCTCGCCAAAATTAATTTGTTATCTATAAAATATTTCTGTAAAATACCTAAAAAAAGCATCTTTCGAACTGAAAAAATGCTGTATTAAACATGGCGATCTGTTTATGGTTTGCAACTGACAGTTGTGACGTCATAGCCAAGTCAAAATTGTGACGTAAGATCCGATTGATCAATTACAGTACGTGTCCTAAAATATTATCAAATAAAAGGAAAATTTACTTTTTTTTTCGATAAATATCAAAAATATTTCATCTCGTGTGTTGAAAACCTCAGAATTTTCCGCACACTCGATGAAATATTTTTGATATTCATCTCATAAAAGTAAGTCTCCTCTATTTATCATATGACGTCGCGTCTGAGAGTGTAATGACGCCATGTAATAAATTCGATAATCCACTAGTGGATTATATATGCAAATTACTATTAGATACGGCCCGTAACGTTACATGTACGACGTCCTTGCCGACGTCGCGTTTACTAACGGCGGAATATTGACATTTTTGTAAACAATCGTGAATAAAATGCGCTTTAAATGTCATATGATAAATAAAATCTTGCATTCGTGCTCATGCATTATTTAATTTATTAAACTCGTTGAGGAAAAGGAATAGAGGAAAAGGAATAAAATGCTCGGCGAAGCCTCGCATTTTATCCCTTTTCCTCAATACGTTTAATAAATTCAAAAATACATGAGCACTCATGTAAGATCCTCTATTTATCATATGACGTCGCGTCTGAGAGTGTAATAACGCAATGTACTTTTTTCGATAATCCACTAGTGGATTAAATATGCAAATTAGCTAGATACGTCCCGTAACGTTACATGCACGACGTCCTTAAAGACGTCGCGTTTACTAATGGCGGAATATTGATATTTTTGTTAACAATCGTGAATAAAATGCGTTTTAAATGTCATATGATAAATAGAAGCTTGCATTCGTGCTCATGTATTATTGAATTTATTAAACTCGTTGAGGAAAAGGGATAAAATGCTCGGCATAGCCTCGCATTGTATCCCTTTTCCTCAACTCGTTTAATAAATTCAATAATACATGAGCACTCACGTAAGATCATCCATTTATTTTAATCGTGACTTTGGCGATGTACTGTAATTGAACAACAGCTCGTAACATGCTTCGCACTCGTGAAAATTTCTGATGTTTTCAACACACTCGATCAATATTTAATATTTTTTCAGCACATTCGATGGAATATTAGTATTTATCGAAACAAGAAAATATGCTTTTCATTCTATACGGAAAACAAACCAAAACATAAATAAAGTCCGGGCTGCTACTGTGAAAATAACACGGTCATGTTATTTTTCACAGTGTGAAAATATAATTTTTATTTGATCAGCTTTCACTGCTACAATAATAAAGAGTCTTATATGGGTGTGAGGGGTGGACCCGAGTGTCACTGTCCGTCATCAAGAGGCCTGTCGAGTGATGCCGGACAGTGGCCCCGAGGGGCGGATCTTTCTATTTACTAATATCTTCTTGAATACCTTTCATTATCGAGAGCGACTTTTTTTTTACAGACTTATTCACTTCTTTTTTCAATGGTGGCAATAATGCAGCTTTTTTTACCCCTGGATAGGATAACCTTGGAAGGATGTGAATTTCTATTCCAGGGTAAATTCCAGGATTTCTTTATCTGGTGTGCAAGATTAGTCCATCTTTCATGTCATCAAATTTGCCAGATTTCGTCACCAAAGTAGTTCAAAAGAAAACATAGCGTTTGACGTTACACGCCAGTAACAATATGTTATTACACGTGTGGTCATAGGATTTTTATTACAAAGAAGATCTTACATAAGTATCCATGTATTATGGAATTTATTAAAAGCATTGAGGAAAAGGGATAAAACGCGAGGCTTCGCCGAGCATTGTATCCCTTTTCCTCAACGAGTTTAATAAATTTAATAATACATGAGCACGAATGCAAGATTTTATTTATCAAATGACATTTAAAATATATTCGATTGTGTACAAAAATTTCAATATTCCGCCATTAGTAAACGCGACATCGTTAAGGACGTCGTACATATAACGTTACGGGACTTATCTAGCTGATTTGCATATTTAATCAACTAATGGATTATCGATTACATGGCGTTATTACACTCTCAGACGTGACGTCATAGGATAAATGACGTTATCAACCAAATAACAGTGACGTTATGAGGGAATCACTAATATTTTGCTCGCGACCCAATGTTATTTATTTGAACGTTAAATAAATAACGTTTTATTTTTCATATTTATCTCGCCGTATCTGAGCCTGCATAAGCCGTACACATAGACAACAAAAAAGCTAGAAGCTCGCAATTCATCTGAGCCCAAATGACCAAAGAAGATGATCGTAAGAATCCGAAAACTTTTATGCTAGTTTACACTCCAAAAGAAAAACGCCAAGGTCTGCGTAAAGCATGCTTTATTGTACCAATATTTGAGATAGCATGACTAATGTTGGCAGTGTTCAATTGCATGCATGATAATTAGCCACGTCAGATTACAAACATTACTTTCCATCCATTATGTGAAGAAAAGTTCTGGTTTGAGGCTATAATTGCAACAAAATCAACTGCACATAGTCTTGCATTTAACAGCGGAAGAGCGCCGTTGACGCCATAACGTCGTCACGCCATAACGTCGTCATCGTCCAATCATAATGGAGAGAACCTTAACTTGTTTTTTGATGTCATTTACTGCTCATGCGATGTCGCATGGGCCAATCTATTCCTTTTGAGCGGGGTGGGGATGGGGTATGAACAACATACCAAATTGAAGAATGAACAAAATTAAGACAAGAGCAAAGTAGTCTAGGGATTCCCTTAAACTTTGCTCATGACCCAATGTTGTTCATACTTATTTATACGTGAAATAAATAACTTTATTACTTGTACATTACGAAAACACGCCTATACTAATACATTGTCAATTTTACCCCTGAAAAGTGATTTTTTCCGATAAAAATTGTGATATTTTTCTTACTTCTGCTCAAACCTTAGATTGCGGGTACACGTTAGAACCGCCTCATCGAGGCGGGTACACGTTAGAACCGCCTCATCGAGGCGGTTCTAACGAGTACCCACAATCTATGTTTTAAGCAGAAATAAGAAAAATAATATACACACCTGTAAATCCCAGTTTTACTATATAAAAGTGGGGTTTTAGGGGGTCAGAATTATATAGGCGTGTTTGCGTGATGATTTTGCATTGACTATATTCCATCCATCATTTGACAAAAAAAAAACTCCGCTTAGAAGGTTAAAATTTACGATAACAGACCTGTGCGACATAGTGCATTTTTCATATCTCCAAAATGGCTACTTTTCTGATGAAAATGTCCAATATATTTCTTATTTATTTCTCCAAAATAGGTTGTGGATGCTCGTTAGAACCGCCTCATTGATTCAGATATGTCATTCAAATAGATTAAACACAACAATGGTCCTAGAGCCGAGCCCTGAGGCCCTTCAGCCCGTAAAGCTTTAGAATTGGAAGTACCCTTCGCAAAATTGCAGTACGTTTCCTCTGGCTTTCGTTGCCGGATCATTACAGGGTCACTGATGAAGCTTTATTAGCCGAAACTACGTAGTATGACCCATCTTCTTTCTTATGAATGTTTTCATTGCTCTTAAAGGACTCATTTTAGATTTTTATTTGCCTTTACTGCAGCTGGTGTTGTGCCGTGTGGCGGCCGTAAAACGTCTCCCCGTACATCAACCATAGTGCAGTTTATATTTTACTTTTGGTCCTTTGAGATCAGCGTAAATATTCTGAGAAATCAGAAATAAATTATTGGTTTAGACTCATACTCTAGACATGTTTTTAATTATTTGGACCCCATTTTGATTTATATCAGTCTTTGAATCGACTGCCTATTCGAAATTAGCAAAATTGCAGTACGTTTCCTCTGGCTTTCGTTGCCGGATCATTACAGGGTCACTGATGAAGCTTTATTAGTCGAAACTACGTAGTATGACCCATCTTCTTTCTTATGAATGTTTTCATTGCTCTTAAAGGACTCATTTTAGATTTTTTTTTATGATTACTTTTTGTTTTCGGTCTGCAAGATAATTACTTATCCACAAAAGAAAATTGTCTTCAATACAATACTGTTTTAATTTAAAAATTAGACCCTTTGTGCCACACTCTGTCAAAAGCCTTGGAGATGTCACAAAATACCATACAAGAAAACTGGTGGCTATCAAAACTCTGACAGATATTTTGATATATATCAATCAAATGAAATACGGTTGAATGCTGGGGAAGAAAACCAGACTGATATTTGTACAATAGACTGTTTTCGTATAAATAATTATATAGATTCTTAAAAGCAATAAGTTCCTGGATTTTGCTCACATTGCTCAACAAGGCGGTAGGGCGATAGTTAGTTGGGGATGTTTTGTCTCCTTTCTTGGGTATTGAAATGACATTTGAATGTATCCACGACTCTGGATACTCACCCTCGCTGAACGAGCGGTTTATTATAATCGATAAGGCTTTTGATATAGTTTTGGAAACTCCTTTCAGCATTTTATTGCTGATGCCATCACTTCCGTTAGCTTTATTTGGTTTAAGATTTTCGATTAGTATCTCGATTTCGAATTCTGTACATGTTACATTTCTTAATCTATTCATCGTTTTATAATTAAAAATCGGAAGTCCCGTATTTGTATCATCAACACATGAAATTAACACAAAGTAGTCATTTAGACATTCGGCTTTTTCAATGTCTGGATAATGAAATTTTCGTTCACCTCAGAACACGTGTTATTATTTTTCACAATTCCAAAATCTACATTTATCATTGTTTTGAAAATCCGAAATAGGTAATTCTAAATTATTGAAGAAGATCTCTTTTGCATGTTTTCTTTAGTTGATTACTCGATTACGCAAAATTTTGAACTTCACACTGTCAGAATAATTACCTGTTATAATAGCTTTTTCTTTTTGCCTGTCGCTTTTCCCAGAAGTTCTTCTTATTTCGGTGCCATACCAAGATTTGTCGTCTGGCCTAACTGTAACTGATTTCAAGTGATTAGAAAGGAATACACGATTTTACTATTGCAAGAAAAATGTTATTAAAAAGCTCAGAGGCCTCACTTACTGATCCTCGAGTCAGACATGACCAGTCATAGGTTCTGATTTTATTATTCAGTAAATTAACGTCAGCATTTTTGTATAACCGTACTGTACGTTTATATGACTTTTTAAGTTCGTAATAAAAAGGGTATTGTTTGGAAGGTGGCAGAGTGGTCAATTATATGGTCTGGTACCCTAATGATTCCTGTATCCAGGTATGAGAATTCTTCTGGTATGATAACAGGATCAAGCAGTGCCTGTTGTCGTTTTGTTTCATTGATAACGTTGATTAAAAGAGTTAATGATCATGAAGTCTTTTAGGTTTGATATATTTAAGAAATAAATCAGCTCAAACTCTGATGAGTTGAGTAATAAATCACAGTTTGGAGGTCAGTTGTAAAGTAGATCAAATCACGTGCGCGTAGCGTGTGTGATTTATCTACTTACAACTGACCGATAAACTATGATTCATAACTCAACAAATCACAAACTAGAGCTGATCTATTTCGATTCTAACAGGCTGAAAATCGGCAATAATACTGTTGTTTCCTTCCACATCTCACAACTTTTCGCCATTGTTAGTAGAAATCTCGCTAAAATCATCGACTGAAACACATGCATTTATATCTTTTTCTAACGTTTTCGATGCGAGAATATGTCGTCAGAAATTGGCAGTTTTTAATGACGTCACTCGTCACACTCTTCCTTTCCATGATTTGTTGTAGAATAATACACAGTTATTTTCCATTGCCTATATAGGCGCGCTGTGTTGAATTGGGTTTAGTAAGTCTTCATTCAGGTCTCCTACTATTATTATGATGTTTAATAGTTCCATTTCCTTTTCGATATTGAGATTAAATCCGTCGAAAAGTAAAATGCTGATGCGGACTTTAAACCTAAATTCATGTAAATTGGGTGTCTAGCCAATAATCGTCAACAGAATGACAAGCCATGTAGGCCAGGTTAAGATAAGCCAGGAACTACACTGTTTGCTTAGATATCTGCACAGTGCTAAAGGGCTGAAAGGGTAATATATCTCTACTCTTACACGGCCTACTTAAATACTAAAGACGTGACGCGAGAAATTTCATCCATACGGTAGCAAGCCAGCAATAATAATCACTGGCTAAATCTATTGCACTTCTATTCTGATTAACTTATGTAAGCACAAATGAGATAAACAATTAGTTATACGCCCCAAAACTTCAAAATAAAATAGTGCGTTCCTTGATCCCGCCATTGTAGCGCACAACACTTTTTATTGTGTGTGTGTGCGGGGGGGGGGGGTGGTTACGGCCCTTTCAAGATAATTTTACTCAAATCGGACCGATCGTTAATCAGAGGTGGACGTAAACCGGAGTAACCAGAGAAAAACATCTGACTTTCCGTGGCAGAACTTAGCTTCTCACATGTGACCAGAGCCAGGCTCCCAGCGGTGAAAGGGTCAGCGCTCTTTGCTACTAGGTCATGGAGGCCCGTAAAGACAGGTACATATGCCTTGTATTCTCTCACATTGTAGGTTAACCTTGTGGAGAAAAATGTCATCCAAGCCAGCTGTCTTACTTTTTTTCGAAATAGACAGAAAAAAGATATTTACTGTATTATGGGAAGGAACCCAGAACACATGTTTATTTTGTAGGCTGGACTGGTAACCAGAACGGGATCGACGTGGCCGGACTGGTTACCAGACGTCACGGTTGATTGATTTACTTTTTAGCTTAAAAGGGAGTGGTGCCCGATGTTACTGAATTAAGCGTGTTGTATACTTTTGTTAAGGAAAAATCGATTTTTGAAAATTCACCTTTCTTTTGCTGTTCATTCCGGTATTTTTATTCGTCTGAAAAGTATTACTTTTATGTTTACTTTCACTCCAGAAGCATTTAAGTAACGGTCATGACTGGTTGAATGTTATTTTCTATTAACACGGTCGTCAGTGTAATAAGTCAAAATGATTAAATTTGGTATTGACCCGGGGCCAGTTGTTCAAAGCATCGTTAGCTTAACGAGCTCGTTAGTGGTCATATTGTTAACTGTTCTAGCAAGTTTATTATTTAAAATTTTGGTATTTTTGCTTCGCATTTTTTTTCAGCAAAAGTATTAGCATATTTGCCATATTAAATGATCAAAGATTTAACGATACGTTAACTAACGACGTCGTTAGTTTTGAACAACTGGTCCCAGAACGCTTCCTTAAGTCTATGACACTAGTCCGGCCACGTCGATCCCGTTTAGGTTACCAGTCCGACCACGTCGATTCCGTGCACCACCTTCACACCAGTACGGAGATAATTCACATGTTCATCACCACGAAAACACGCTTATATAATTTTGACCCCCTTGAACCCCACTTTTATATAGTAAAACTGGGGCTTCCGGGGGTATACCTTATTTTTCTTATTTCTGCTGTAAAATATAGATTGTGGGTTATCGTTAGAACCGCCTCGATGAGGCGGTTCTAACAAGTGCCCACAATCTATATTTTGAGCAGAAATAAGAAAAATATCACAATTTTTTATTTTAAAATTTCCATTTTTTCGGCGATAAAGGTGGCAATGTATTTGTATAGGCGTGTCTGCGTAATGTTAACCAAAATTCTGATGTGTAATGCACCGCGACGTTACATCAATCAAGTGCTTCGGCCTCCCGTCTCCCTTCGTTTGTTTGTTTGATTTGATGTTTAACGTCCCCGTCAACACTGAAAATGTCATTTCGGATACGTTGCTTCCAATTTTGTTGGACTTTTATCCGACATTGAGATGAAATGACAACTCAAGACCTGCCACCCAATGAAACCAATAGGGTTTATAAGCATGGGCGGTCGGACTCGCACCGCTTTGCCTAGGCAGGCTTAGATCCTCTTAACGGTTTACCAGTACTCGTTGGCGGTCGGTTTCGGCTCTGCGTGGAAACACCATGCAGCCCATCTATTTCTTCAGGGCCCCGATGGAAGGGAGCGGTCACGTCTCCCTCCCATAAAGCTTATTTTGGACGAGATGAGGAGACGTATCCACAACCCGGACCAGACAAAACTATTGTTTACGGATTACAACAGTAGCATTGTTATAACTTGAATTTCACTACTTCCGTTGTGTTAATGAATATGAACATTTTGTCCAGATGACTCAAAATAAATATATTCATAATGAAAATGCACGATACGCATTTTTAAAGTATATTAAAATGAAATGTTTTTTTGTTTTTTTTTTCACGTCCTGTCACTTTTCAGTATATATCTCAAAAACCTAAGCCTTAAAGACACATTTTTTCTCTATATAAAAGGGGTGGCCTAATAAACAAGTCCTCCGGAACATAGTGCACATCAAAGGCTTATCTGATCTAAGTGATTATGAGGTGATTATGAGCACAGGTTCTCTGAGAGATATTTTAAAGGGGCTCTATCAGGGGAAATTGTGTGATGGTATATATATTTTTTATTTTATTGAGATTGTTTCCAACAAAATTTTGTTTTAAATTACTTCTTTTTTCTTTAAAAAAAGTCAAGGAAAACACTGACATCCATTATTTCATTAACTCAAACGTGAAAAGAAATAAACTAAATGAACTGATCAATTCAAGATTAATTCTATCAATTAACCTTTTATTTATTTATTGTTTATTTATTTTTATTTATTTATTTATTTATTTATTGTTTTAGACACAATCATATCAGAAAAGAGAACTCCCCACATTTTTATTCAGTAAACAGGGATCTAGAGGATTGCACATTATTTTTCTTATTCCTACTAAAAAAACCAAAAACATTTATTGTGGTTCCTCGTTAGAACCGCCTTATTTCTTATAAGTACCTGCAATATAAAAAATACATTGTACGGTAAAACTGGGATTTAGAGAGGTACACATTATTTTTCTTATTTCTACTCAAAACATATATTGTCTGTCATCGTTAGAATCCCCTCGCAGATTGTGTTCTAATGAGTACTCACAATTTAATAATATTGTACCGTGAAACTGGGATTTAGAGGGGGTAAACATTATTTTTTATTTCCACTCAAAAACATTATTGTGGGTCCTCGATAGAACCAGGCGGTTCTAACAAGTATCCACACTATATGTTTTGAGCCGAAATATTAAAGATATCAGGATTTTTATCATTTTTGGTCATAAAATTCAACCAAGATATTTGAATATGCATGTTTTTGTAATGATTATAAATAATGGTGACTAAAATAAAAAAAAAATTAAACTTGTGGAATATCAAAACCAGGACATAGTTATCAAACAAGCAAAATGAATAAATGTGAATTTTCTCTAGGTAATTGATTGCCCTCTTCTGGTCCCCTACCAGTATGACAGCCAGAATACCCCAAATGTATCTTATCTCAAAACTGAATTTTTCAATAACCGGTCATTAGGGTGTTATGCAATCAAAAATTTGTCTTTAAGCTGAGCTGAGACTGAAAATTGCGCAAACTGCGGTTTTCATCAAGTATATTAATAAAAGCACAATTCTGCAGTTAGACATATTTCTTATGTGACATATTTCTTTTGTAAACTTCCAATTTTGGTTTGATTTTGAACACGTTGACAGTTTCTTTTGAAAATTTGAACCATCGAATGGAACTTTTTAATACCACCGGTGTATAGACATCTGCAAACATTTCATAATTGAATTTGCAGAACTGCTGTTCCAAATTTTGAGATCCGAATTTTTCGAAAGGTTTCTGTAAGTATTAAGAGTGCCATGATTTTCTCATTGAATCTGTTATTTCAGTGCCTTTGGCGCTTTGATTATTTCTGGTTGTCGCTCCGTTGAATTTCAGGAATCCAGCGTCTTTCACAGAGGAAATTATAAAATGTCAGTTTTGTCACGCCCTATACATGCTATAGTTTGAGAGACAAACAGACATGCAACAGATTTTACTGTAACAATCTTAACATTAGAACGGACTGGTCTCGAGAATCAGTGCTGGCCATATTCAGATTGTTCAAAATATTTATAACTGTCAGTTGTTAATAAATATTTAATATAACAGTACTTGTCCAATGCACTAAAAGCAATGTAATCCAAAGCTTCGGGCGTTATCAAGGTTTATGGACTGCCCTTGGGCCAGGACCTGTGGCTCGGGACATATCAACCCGGCGGTCAAGGCCCTGGCCCTCGGGCGGTACATAAACCTTGATAGTGCCCTGAACTGAGCATTACGAAAACATGCCTATACAAATACATTGCCACCTCTATCGCCGAAAAAATGAAAATTTTATGATGAAAATTTGTGATATTTTTCTTATTTCTGCTCAAGATATAGATTGTGGGCACTCGTTAGAACCGCCTCATCGAGGCGGTTCTAACGAGTACCCACAAACTATATTTTAGAGCAGAAAAAAGAAAAATAAGGTATACCCCCCCCCCCGGAAACAGGAAAGGGGGTCAAAATTATATAGGCGTGTTTCCGTTATGGGTTACTATTGCTTTTATAGTTAACCATGGTATTTTTTCTGTAAATGCAATTGGAATAAAATATTAAAACTCCCAAATAGTAAACTGTAGGTTACTATTGCTTTAATAGTTAACCATAGTAGTTTTTCTGTAAATGCAATTGGAATAAAAATATTAAAACTCCCAAATAGGTTACTATTGCTTTAAAAGTTAACCATAGTATTTTTTCTGTAAATGCAATTGGAATAAAAATATTAAAACTCCCAAATAGTAAACTGTAGGTTACTATTGCTTTAATAGTTAACCATAGTATTTTTCTGTACATGCAATTGGAATAAAAATATTAAAACTCCCAAATAGTAAACGGTAGGATTTTTTGTAGTAAATGCACTGAAAAATGAAAATATTTACTTGTTTAAATCATTGAAAATTCTTGAATAAATTCTACATGATCATTAACAAAGAACGGACGATGTGCAGAAGACACGACCTTAATATGTTCATTATGAGGTACTAAATATATGTGAAATTATATTTAGCCATAAACCATAAAAATACTCCCCCTTTGTTCTGCACTTCAGGATACGGCCAAGATATTTCCATCAGGAAAACATGTCCGTGTGAAATAATAGCGTCTAACATGGTGTCAGAAGTTACACGTGTCGGGTAAAAATGATAACATCTTTGTTATTTCTGCTTTCAACATAGATTGTGAGTGCTCGTTAGAACCGCCTCAATGAGGCGGTTCTAACGAGTACCCACAGTCAATGTTTTGAGCAAAATTAAGCAGATAATATATACCCCGTAAACCCGACTTTTCTCTATATAAAGTGGGGTTCAGAGGGGTCTTCGTTTCACGAACTTATCGTGATGTTTAATACTTCGTGTTATCAGTCCATGATCAGAATATAAGAATCATAACTCTGCTAATTATTATATTTACCGGCCCCGATAGCTCAGTTGGTAGAGTGTCCGCTCCGGGGAACGGGAGGTCAGGGGTTCGATCCCAGGCCGCGACATACCAAAGTCGTTAAAAATGGTACTAGCTGCTCCTCGCTTGGCACTCAGATTTACGGGGTAGAGCTAGGACTGGTCGACCAAGTGTCAGGATAATGTGACTGGGTGTGGTATCATGAAATGTGTCTGGGACATGATACTTCAGTGAGGCAGCACTATAAAAGTGAGCATTGAGCTCCCTGTCGCAACCAGACACCGTCGTGATATGACTGAAAAATTGTTGAAAGCGACTTTAAACCCGAATTCACACACACTCTGCTAATTATTACTTTCATTTACAAATTACACAATATTCAACCTACCTTCGTGCCGATCTCGGTGGCTCAGTCGGATGCGCGTCTGACTGGTGATTAGGAGGACGCTGGTTCGATTCCCGCCGGGGTCGGCAACATTCTTTCGTGGAGATTGATCTTGAAATCTTTTCTACGGTCATTCTCTCCCTTCCGCAGTTGAAGGGCAGTTGTCAGTTTCTGGCGAAAGAATGTGCACTGTACTGGTTAACCGCTTACGTATAAGCCTGCCCAGGAAAAGTGTGGATAGGTAAACTGACCGGCGCAAAAATGACCTAAAATAGTGTTGACTGGGCCATTAAACTCCAAAACAAACAAACAAAACCTACCTTCGTACATATTAAACCATATTTTAAGGTCCTTTTTATCTAGATACCAATTAAGGGCTGGGTTTCTAGTCTCTTGACGTTTGTACTGTTCAGTATACACTGGAGGCAAATCTTAAGTTCAAAGTCCTTTTGATCGTATCTCAACAAATCATGAAACTACCATCTCTCTCAACAGAAAGTATCTGATAATTACTAGGGAGTGCACGTGATTCATGGGTACTCTTTTGCAGTGACAAAATTTTCTTGGCTTTCAAACTGTCCAGTCTTTCCTTTTCATAAAAAGCCCATTCCTTAACCACAGACAAACCGGCCGGGTCCACCTGTTCAGAGAAGGCATGAATTTCTGCATACAAATCTGCGCATTTTCTTTCACAAATAGTTCTAGACAAATCAATCACTTTCAATGCAGCATCCTGTCTTACCTTCAGCCATTTTCCTTTTTCCTCTGTTGTCGCATCTAGCTGAACACCCCACTTCCACTGGAAACCCTTGGGAATCACTGAATCTCTGTAGCACTTGTCCAAAAAGTCCAAATGGCTCTCGTACCGAAGATGTTTTCCTGCCGCATATTTCAACTGTAGCTTCAAGTCCATGTTTTCCTCTCAAGGAGTAATAATTCACAGAATTTTGAATGGAATTCTGTAGGGAATTATGAATAACACAATTTTTCAAAATTACTCTTATTCAATATTTCGGCCAGAGGCCTTTACCGCAAACAACAACTCGCGCCCTTGGAGTAGTCTCTTATTTAGTGGGAATGCTGGAGCTGTGGTTTATTACGCCAAAGTGTCGTTTTTGCGGGAAATGCGGTGCGACGTCATGGTACGACGTCATGACGTCGTGATGCACTTCCTGTATGCAAGTTAAAGTGGTTGAAAAGAGACAATGTAATTGGCTTTAAAGTTCACGTTTTTTTTCTTGATAAAGACCTCTGGCCGAAATATTTAATAAGAGTAATTTTGAAAAATTGTGTTATTCATAATTCCCTACGGAATTCTATTCAAAACTTTGTGTTATTGATATTGTGAAATATTCGACAGGAGTTCATATGGCGAAGGACGCACGAGTCTTCGAGTGCGTCCAAGTTCGCCATATGAACGATTGTCGAATATTTCACAATATAAAGTCAATAACCTTTTAATTACATACCCAAAACTTGAACTGTCTGCCAGAATTCAGAACTGCCTGGCATAGAAATCTGAACGTAAAATCAGTTTACATATATCTTAGAGTCGTTTGAAGAAGAAAATAATGCATGTCGTTAAGTGTCTTCCTACACGCCCAATGGCGCCAAGATGAAGATGACGTTGACGTTGTTGGATGTGACGTCAATAAAAAATTGACGTTTCCACACGCAGGACGCCACTTTTTCCTGTGTCCGTTCAATTTCTTTCAAAATAATTCTGATTTCCTGAGAGAAATTATTGAAAACCCGAACAGACTGCAGATAGGTCATATTTGGTAGTATAAATATGACTTACCTGTCTACGTTTTGTTTTACGTTCTTTCAGTCAAAATGGCTACCGACTTTTAGTACCGAAATGTACTAATTCGAAAGTAGTTCTACTGTGAACGTGACTGCTTTTCTACGGGCAATATGTATTTAAAAGCGGGCTTGACCGGTAATTTCTGTACAAAGTAAACGGGACATTTTCTGGGTAAATAATAGACAAAAATTCTGTACAAAGTAAATGGGACATTAAGGACCAATATTCAAAACAAAGTCTAAACAAATTTTCATCAGAAAAAAATCTTTTTACGGCCATTATGCAAAACATACTTTACCCAAATGTATGAGATGTAATGTATTTCCGGAACACCGGCTTTCTGACATGATTTCCTTTTCTTACCTGTGCTGAACTGATCATAATCTTATCATTATCTTAACTTGCAGAGAGAATGCCGACAGGTGTACTGTTCTACTGTTTCCTTAAGAACGATGAATGGCTGCAAAGTTTTTGTAAAAGAATGGTACTACCCAGGGTTTACGGTTCATGTTGTCTTGACACCTCTAGATGAAGATCTCATACCTTTATCTGCTTTTGCTGGCTTAACGAAGAAACAACTACGAAATATCAAGCTCTGGTTTGACGCTGGTGGCATACCTGTAGAGCAGTTTATGTTTTACACAACTGTTGTGGAGAAGAATAATGTCTCATACGCTTATCATCTAGACGTTAAAATAGGAAGTAAAGCTGGACCTGTCCTAGCAAACCAGACTTTGGACCTGATAAGGGCTGCTATGGCGAAAACCTGGAAGATTCGTCTCGACAAAACGTACAATTACAAACCATCTTTTAGTAAATTCTTCATGCGTAACCATACATGGGCTACTATGAACTATGCGACATTTATAAAGAACAAACCGGAGTCTGTGGGAGATCTCTTTGTGCTATTTAGCGATTTATACCTAGAGTTTCCCGGAAGTATCGAGATAACCAAACTGTTCTACTGCAAACAAGTTCAACTCGGAGGCAAGGAATGGACAAAATTCGATATACAAAGCGTTATTCTGAACGTGACCACAAATGAAGCAGCCGGACAAATACTAGGGGACGCACAGTACCACAATGTTGTCACAGGTAAGAGCAAATCGGTCCCTGGGATCCCGTCATTACGTTAACAGAATGAAAATTCCCGCAAACCCCAAATTATTAAGAAAAAAACCCGGGTTTACGGGGTATTCAATATTTTCTTATTTTAACTTGTGGTACTCGTTAGAACCGTCATGCGCTCGCAAATTTGTGATATCCTTATTTTTTTTCCTTGAAACAAAGGTTGAATGTGCTAGTTAGAACCGTGATGCGGTTCTAACTAGCACTTTCAACCTTTGTTTCAACGATAAAACAAGGATATCACAAATCTTCACCAGAAAATCAACCGTTTTGGACATATGACAGACCGTTATGATATCCTGTTATACGGATATGTTATGGTAATGTCTGACGGAAAACCATGCTACATTTCATTTTATCATATGAGCCCCGCCAAGCGAATTTGTGTCTTCGAGCATTCCGTCATGACAAATTTTAACTGCGCATTTCCAGCTATTCAGAGGGGCCAGGGATATGGCTTTCTGTCTGAAGGTTCCTCTTGATTTACTGCTTGCATGAGCGAGCATCGAAGGTTCTGGCGAGACTGCGCGGATGCGCAGGCTCGCCTGAACCTTCGCTGCTAGCATAGGCGATAAGTACCAAAATCGCTTGACGGGGCCCAAATAAGGATATCAGAAATTATCATTAGAAAATTACATCCGCAACTATTATTGACATTTATGCCTTTGGCGCAAAGGATTAAGCCTTTTACTGTGCGCTGACCTTCTCGGCTTACCTGTACAGAATCTCTTGATGGAAATAGCAGGGGCTTTAATGGAAAACAATTTTTAAACAAATATAACTTTTTTATTTTTCAATTTGACAAACATGTTCCGATTTAATTTTATTGTTCGTTTAAATTCCTTCAAAACGATATCAAATAAGTGGAACTTTTATTTAATTAGCTGCCGGCGTTTTTATTTTCAAATTAATAGCCTATAATCCTTACTTGAAGCATACAAATCTGTGGAAAAACAACGACAGTAACCGACTTTAACGGCTAAAATCTACACTTTCTGTTAATATTGCAATAAAACGCCCGTATTAGACGCAATGTGTATAAATATTGTGCATTTTGATAGCAATTACAATATTTCAAAATAATATTTAATAACGGCATTTTGCGATTAAATTTGGTGCTTATTCAGAAAAAGCTTTATCGTCTACACACGCGTGTAATCCCAAAGCGGGTCAGTTTCATTCGACTGTAAAATCAACACAAGTTCGCCTGGGCATCTCCTTGGAATGTAAATTAATCTAAGAATGCGGTGTCTGATCTGCATCTTATTTATTTATTTATTTATTTATTCACGTATTTTTTATTTTCATGACCTGATTAGATTTTTGCGCATTCTTTATACTTACTACGCAAAGTTAAATAAACATTGCTAGTAATAAGATTTATGATTACATTTGTTTGTTTTGTATGTTTGTATGATTACAGCTGAAAGAAAGAAAGAAAGAAACCCATGTGAATTTGTCACGAAATTTCTAAAAATATTATATAACTTGGTTATAATATATATCTTATTCCAATTACTCAGATACAGGCTAATCTGACATTTCGTTGTTCGCACATTGTTTTGTTGGAATACCAGAGGAATGTTTGTTTTATTTTATTTTTATTTATTTTTTATTTTTCTAACATGCGTTTGATTATTTAAATGCTATTGTGAATTCAGTCTGGTAAATAAAAAAAAAATAACCGTAAAGATGCCATTCATGCCTATGTTAATTGTTTTGTATTCATTATTATCATCTTGGTTGTAATGAAAACCTAATTAAAAACTGCTTTATATAGAGAAAACTGGGGTTTACTGTGGTATTCATTTTTTTTTTCACTTCTTCTCCAAAACATAGGTTGTGGGTACTCGTTAGAACCACCTCAACGAGGCGGTTATAACTATGTTTTAAGTATTGATGAGTTTACTTTGACCAATTAACTGTTTTTGACATATCAAAAATGCACTATGCCGCACGGATGTATTATCGTTATGTGTATATTTTATTATTATTATTATTATTCTATTCATTTATGTATAATCAAATGATTATTAGAATTTTTTCTTTTTTTATTTAAATTAATTATTTATTTAATTCAACTGTTAAGTGATGTAAGATTAGGTGTGTACCCTTTTTCTGGTGTTCTCTCCATGATGCTGCGAAAAAGAATATGCATGTTAACCAACTTTATATAAAACAGTCGGGTTATCAGGAATCAGTATGATTTTACACAAAATATAGGTAGATATATTTTAAGAACCATATCAATTTGGCGGTTCTGTGCCCATATATTTTCAGCTCACTCAGTGGGGGGTGGGGGGACATCACGGGTATTTAAGCTGAAGACAGTTATCGCTTTTTATGACACGTGATGTGTATTGTATACCGGCTACTGACCATCAGGAAGCCTGAAGATTAATGGACACGCGCGCAAGGTATATTGTATTTCCTTTCCGGAGAGATTAACTTTATTCATATGCATTAAGTTCTAAGCAGAATAGGTATTATTTAGATAATGAGAATCTTTTATTATTATTATTATTATTATTATTATTATTATTATTATATCTTGGATCCAATATACATGTTTGATTTGTTTGTTTGATTTGAGGTTTAACGTCCATGTCAACACAGTATAGGACTAAGATCATTTTGAAGACGTTGCTTCCAATTTTGTGGGACTTTTACCCGACAATGAGATGCAATGACATCTCAAACCCTGTCGCCCAATGAAACCAATAGGGTTTATAAGCATGGACTCACACCGCTTTGCCTGGGCAGGCTTAGATCCTCTAAGCGGTCTACCAGTACTGGTGTGCGATCGGTTTCAGCTCTGCGTGGAAGCATCATGCAGTCAGTCTATTTCTTCAAGCCCCGATGGGCGGGGACCGTGCATTATACATGTATACTGGGTCCAAGTTACGAGTATACATCCGTTTGACACAGTACCTTCTTATAGGTTGAGGGTTATTGCTAGAACTGTTGTTTTAAAATTTATTTTAATTGCTTCAGCAGACAAATACATATTAATCAAGATTTGCAAGAACCGGTCTATAGAGTACCCACAACCTATGTTTTGTACAGAAGAAAAGGTTTGGGATGATTGCTGGAAACATTTCATTGATAACATACGTTTTTATTTATCCCCATCAACACTGTATAGGTCATTTTGGGGACGTTGCTTCCAATTTTGTGGGACTTTCAACCGACATTGAGAGGAAATGACATCTCAAGCCCTGCCACCCAATTACACTAATAGGGTTTATATGCATGAACGATCCACTCGCATAGATAGATAGATAGATAGATAGATAGATAGATAGATAGATAGATAGATAGATTATTGTGTCAATGAAGATTTGTCCACATGAAACTCAGTAATTGCTCAGTAATATGTCTAGGAAAACCGTTTACTTTCTAAATCTTCAGAAACGCATTGTCTATATTCTGTAATTTTTGCGTACAACTCGATATGACAAAAATACGTATGGCTGTGGCGTAAAAGAAAGTAAATAAAAAATATTGTAAATAAATATATTACAATGTAATACATGAGCACTCATGTAAGATACTCTATACGTATGACACCTATCTTGGAAATATAATATCTTTAAAGGAGACACTATTATATCTTTCCGTTAACGTGAGCGTATAATGAATTGTAAATAAATAATAATGCCCCCTTTCTCCCCAACCGCTCCCCACCCATTGTAAAATCCATATTTTTTTCTAAGAGACACTTCAAACAAAGGCCGTGTGTGTATGTTAGAACCGCCTCATTCTGACGAGTATCAACAATATATGTATTAGAGCAGAAGTAAGAACCATGCAGACCCCAATTTACTCATATAAATTGGGGTTTAGAGGTGTGTTCATTTCACGGACTTTATTAATCTGACGAAACACAGCTGAGGTATGCACTCTGGCAAACTTGCTACTGACTGTCCGAAGAGGGTAGTTCCGTTAATTACAGTAGCCTACCAGTGTACAACATTACGAAAACACGCCTATACAAATACATTGCTACCTTTATCGCCGAAAAAAGGAAAATTTTATGATGAAAAATTGTGATTTTTTTTCTTATTTCTGCTCAAAATATAGATTGTGGGCACTCGTTAGAACCGCCTCGGTGAGGCGGTTCTAACGAGTACCCACAATCTATATTTTAGAGTAGAAATAAGAAAAATAAGGTATACCCCCGGAAACCCCAGTTTTACTATATACAAGTGGGGTTCAAGGGGGTCAAAATTATATAAGCGTGTTTTTGTGATGAAAACAGCGTCTTCATACCTCTGGAACTAGCATTAAATTATTTAATTTTGTCAGATAAAATGTTTAAAATTTTCTGTTTTTTTTTTTTTTTTTCTGAGGAAACGAGTCATTGATTTTTATTAACCTGCTAATTTCTTCATTCTGGAATAAATTACATTTTCAGTGCATTTACAGAAAATCCCCTGGATGCAATTTTGAATATATTGACTCACTTGTTTCATTTTTGTCGTCACTAAATGATCACGTGACGGCACGTCACGTGATCATTAAGTGACGTCAAAAATGTAACATGGTTGTCTCCAATATGATTGGACGATGTCGAAGAAAACAACGACGCTCTTTCGCTGTAACTAGGAAAACTGCGCGGACTTTTCTCTTTTAATTTTGGTCCTTTAACGAGATTTTTGTCATAGTGGTTAGAAAATAATGTAAATGTCAGTTATCATCACGAGAACAAGTCCGTGAAATGAACACCCCCTAAACCCCACTATATATAGAGAGAAAATTGGGGTTTACGGAGATATACATTATTTTTCATATTTCTGCTCCAAGACATCGGTTGTGGGTCCTCGTTACAACCGCCTCAATTGGTTGTGGGTGCTCGTTGGAACCGCCGCATTGAGGTGGTTCTAACAAGCACCCACAACCTATGCTTACAGTATAAATAAGAAAAAGTATCATTGATTTTCATCAGAAAAGTAGCCATTTTGCAGATGAGAAAAATGCACTAAGTCGCACGGGTAGGTTATCTTAATGTTAAAAAGATAATTTATTATACGACGTCGCATCCGAGAATGTAATAACGCCACGTAATAAACTCGACAATCCACTAGTTGATTAAATATGCAAATTAGTTGGATATGTCCCGTAACGTTACACGTACGACGTCCTTAGCGATGTCGTGTTTACTAATGGCGGAACTTTGACATTATGTACAACTGTGAATTAAATGCGTTTTAAATTCCATATGATAAAAAGAATATTGCATTCGTGTTCATGTATAATTGAATTTATTAAACTCGTTGAGGGAAGAGAATAAAATGCTTTGCATGTAAGATTCTCTGTATATCGAGCCGATCGTTAATCAGTGCTGGGCGAAAACCGGAGAAAAATAACCTGACCTTCCGTTGCAGAACTTGGCGTCTCACATATGACCCGAGCCAGGCATTTTTATGCTTTGACCTAGTGTATACCTGAATAAAAGACTGTAGCGTTTCTTTTTCTCATGAGTATATACATTTTTATAGATGATGGTGAACGGGCCCTTCGTATATGTGTTGAGGACTTCAGTCCAGCTAACAGCACTCACATTGTTCGGAGTGGCAGTGTATCCCTACGCTGGTTTGTGATTGGACGGAACCAAGATGGATTAACAGCTGTGTTTGCTCTGCTCTACGCCATTTGCATTTTGAGTTTTCTCTTCATATAAACTACATATTTGGAAACGAACGTCTAACGGGGGTATACAGAATTTTTCTTATTTCTACTCCAAGACATCGGTTGTGGGTCCTCGTTAGAACCACCTCAATTGGTTGTGGGTACTCGTTGGAACCGCCTCATTGAGGTGGTTCTAACAAGCACCCACAACCTATGTTTACAGTATAAATAAGAAAAATATAATGGATTTTCATCAGAAAAGTAGCCACTTTGCAGATGTGAAAAATGCACTATGTCGCACGGGTAGGTTATCTTAATGTTTAAAAGATAATTTATCATACGACGTCGCATCCGAGAATGTAATAACGTCACGTAATAAATTCGACAATCCACTAGTGGATTAAGGAGGGTGGGAAGTAATTCTTTTCTCTTTAGATTTTTTTATTTGCTTATATTTTGTAGCTTGAAATCTCTGCACTCGTTTGCCGGTATAAAAATATAGGCACACCAGGCTTTTTTTCGAGCTTTTTAACCTTAAAGATGGGTACTGTTTTCGAATTTATCGAATGTTTCAATAATTACCACAGTCATTGACAAATTGTCGATAACAAATGTTTAAAACATATTTCCAAGTTTGGATAGAAAAAACACAATGCAGGATAATGTCATGTTTGCGTACCTATGTGTGAAAGACAAACTCTTTCACAGATTTTTGTCGAAACACCTATTTACAAATGTCCTTTTCTGCATGTTTTGCTGTTTTGAGATGCAATTTTCGCTATATTTGAAACAAGAATGCATTTTTCGTCTTTAGATTTTTCTCATTTTCACATATATTGTGTAATAATATTAGATACACGAAATAGGCGTGAAATTGGACCATGTCACCAGGCATCTGAGAGAAATATTGCAGAAAAAATTACCCCACCCCCCAATAAAAATGGCTAAAAAAGCATTAAGATGTTGTTTAAATGACAAGAACAAGGATTATACCTTTATTATTGCACATACTTTTGCTTCCTTAATGTGATATGAATCAAAGTATTTCATTAGAATTGAAACACGATTTCATTTATAAGTTTTATGGTGTGAAAAGTAGATTTTTCTGGCCAAAACATGCATGTTCTGATATAGCCATATTGTCGTTTTGTTCATGTTTAAAAGATATGAAGCCATTAACATTGTCGCAGACGTTCAAACAATGTCACATGTATGTTATTAATATACCTGGGAAACATTATTATACATTTTTAGCTTTCTTTTTTGACAATTTATTACCACACCCCCTAATGAAATGGGTTGAAATTGATTTTTTTCTATAATTTTGACAAGTTTTTTTTTCATGCCTTATTGACCGAAACGCTATTTAATCATCTAGTGCCTGTTTATGCAAACTGTGAAAGGGGGGTGGGGGTAAGATAAGTTATCCTTTTAATTTCCGAAAGTGGATAGAAGTGATGGCAATGACCTGGAATCGATACAATTACCCAACACCTCCGATCAGACACACCAAAGGGAAAGAACCACGAACATGAATAACTAGACCGTAATGGAAACATCACTAGCGGAAAGCCAAAATGGCAGTTGCATTCCCACATAGTGGCTTTCGTGGACCTTGAGAAGGCATTTGGTTGAGTGTCTCGGAAAGTCGTCTGGGAGGCACAGAGAAAATTTGAAGTGGAGGAGTGGAATGTTCGAATGCTCCGGTGGGTGTATGCTAATTCGCGGAGCCGTATGCGTTTTTGTGTTGGTTCCATTGAATAATTCGAATTGAAGGTCGGTGTTCCTCAAGGCTCTTTTCTCAGCCTAATGCATTTCGTCATTGTGCTTTATGTCTTGTCATGCGAGTTCTGTTCTGGGGGGCCTTTGTAATCATAGCTGAATCACTTCAGTGTGCTACACCACTTCAAAGGCGTCGCCCAAAAACTTCTCACATATATAGTCTCTACAATGCATGATAGCCCCGAACCGGCCTTGAAGAAAAAGATTGTGCTGCAAGATACTAACCCAGTCACTCATGAGTACGAGTAGACCGCCCTGCCCAGGTAAAGTGGTGCAAGACGGACGGTCCTTATAAACATATAGATTGGTTTCACTGGCCGTCAGGTTTCATCTCAATGTCGGGTAAAAAGACCCACAAATTGGGAAGTAACCTCTCCAAAATGACCAATATTATGTTGACGTTAAAATGACATCTCAAGCCCTGCCGCTCAACGAAACCAATAGGGTTTATATGCATGGACGGTCCGACTCGGACCCATTTTCCTGGGCAGGTTTAGACCCTCTAAGCGGTTTACTAGTTCTCACGTGCGGTCGGTTTCAGCTCTGCGTGAAAGCATCATGCAGCCCGATTGGCTGGAGCCGGTACATTGACAAAATTCTGTTATGATGCTGGATGTGTGGGCATACAAAGGCTCCGTGTGGCACAACCTAAACCATCATCTTTATATTCGAAACAGATTCATCAAAAGGGATTTTTTCTTGTACACCCTTTTGCTTATGCATGATTATTGTTTGTTTGATTTGAGGTTTAACGTCCCCGTCAACACTGTAAAGGTCATTCTGGAGACGTCGCTTCCAATTTTGTGGGACATTTACCCGACTTTAAGATGAAATGTCAACTAAAACCCTGCCGCCAATTGAACCAATAGAGTTTATTAACATGGACAGACCGACTCGCACCGCTTTGCCTGGGCAGGCTTAGATCCTCTAAGCAGTTTACCAGTAGGCCTACACCTGTTGAGTGCAAGATCCTAATTATGGGTGCTGGCACTGGCTATTTGTTCACTGAGATGGCTTAACAGTAATTGAACCTGAGACTGCGACTGATAGTTAAAAGAATATTGTGCGCTGCCAGGCATTACAGTCTGCACTTTTTGTTATCAAATATGGCAGTGTTTTCTTTCCATATATATGACGTCACGCAAACTAAAGTAAACGTCACTATTGATTCATTGTTTTGTTTGTGTTGACAAAGTATGGCCGTGGAATATGTGAACTGATAGACTCTTCGAGGCTATATTTTTGACACCAATGGAAAAATAAAGTAAACATCGTGCGTTAAAGAGAGTTCAGATTTGCCATGGACATCAGCTGATGGGCTGCAATCGGCGGAAACAAACCAGTAGCTGGAAAAATACAGGGTTAGTCTGTTAATCCCTCTATTTTCCTGTGCTTCCAGCCATGCGGACTAGACCGGAAAGTAGTCTATGAAGTCGCAAAATAATTTATAACAAAATGCACATTGCAATGGTTATTAAATGTTACAAAAACCTCAGAAAACACTTTGGAAACTAAATAGAAACAAAAATCATTTTGAGGTAAAAATTCGAACCTGATTACGGCAGAGTCAATTATGCGCGACCCTCCTTAAATGTGCAAATTAGTTAGTTACGTCCCGTTACGTTACACGTACGACGTCCTTAACGATGTCGTGTTACTAATGGCGGAACTTTGACATTTAGTACAAAAATTGTGAATAAAATGCGTTTTAAATGCATATGATAAATAGAATATTGCATTCGTGTTCATGTATTATTGAATTTATTAAACTCGTTGAGGGAAAAGAATAAAATGCTCGGCAAAGCCTCAAATTTTATACATTTTCCTCAACTCTTTTAATAAATTCAATAATACACGAACCTAGTGGTTAAGAGCGCTGACTCTTGATCATTAGGTCTCTCACCGCTGTGGTTCGAGCCTCGCTCGGGTCACATGTGAGACGCCAAGTTCTGCAACGGAAGGTCAGGTATTTTTTCTCCGGGTACCCCGATTTCGCCCACCTCTGATTAACGATCGGCTCGATATGATTGAAACAATCTTGAAAGGGCCGTAAACCCCCCAAAATATAATAATAATAATAATAATAATAATAATAATAATACACGAACACTCATGTAAGATTCCCTATATGTCGAGCTGACCGTTAATCAATGCTGGGCGAAAACCGGAGTACCCGGAGAAAAATAATCTGACCTTCAGTTGCAGAACTTGGCGTCTCACATGTGACCCGAGCCAGACATTTTTATGCTTTGAACACTACCCCGTGTATACCTGAATAAAAGACTGTAGCGTTTCTTTTTCTCATAAGTATATACATTTTTATAGATGATGGTGAACGGGCCCTTCGTATATGTGTTGAGTACTTCAGTCCAGCTAACAGCACTCACATTGTTCGGAGTGGCAGTGTATCCCTACGCTGGTTTGTGATTGGACGGAACCAAGATGGATAAACAGCTGTGTTCGCTCTGCTCTACGCCATTTGCATTTTGAGTTTTCTCTTCATATAGACTACATATTTGGAAACGAACGTCTTCGGGTGCCTCAATTAACATCGCATTAACAAGTCCCTGCATTGAACAACCCGATAAACCCTTACTTAAACCATATTTTTACCAGATGGAATCTTCCTCCTTATAAGTAGCAGGAGTCCATTTCAAAAGTAAGGGGAGTCAGGTTGTGCTTTCTTCAAAATTTATTTGAAAACTGGCTTAACGTTTTGCACACAGTGTAGGCCCTGATGAGACGCCGCATTCTGCGGCGTCTGATCTTGGCCTGCACTGTTTGCCAGGGTAACCGTTTTGGACTCTCCGGTACAAATGGGTTAAAGGAAATATGCCAACTTTTCATCAGAAAAAAATAATCGTTTTTGAGAATGATGATAAAAGAAAGGACCATTACATAGGAAACGGGTGTCTACATATAATGGATCCGCCTCGGTGATTGATTGAATGTCTAAGTTGTGGTCGAAATAACGAAAACTATTAGATCCCCATATAACATTGTACATGTACTTATGTTCCGGCGAAAGATTGTGCACTGTACTGGTTAACCACTTATGTATAAGCCTGCACAAGAAATGTGTGGAGATGTAAACAGACCTGCTCAAAAATGACCTAAATAGTGTTGACTGGACCGCTAAACTCCAAAACAAACAAACAAACAAAATATTGTTCATCTCGTTGTTCTGCCGAATAAATCGATTCTCCATTGTTTTCTGACTTTCAACCAATGAAATTATTCTATTTACGTAAGCTATTTATTCAGTTCAAAATCTCAATGATAAACGATGATTTGTTTGATTTGAGGTTTAACGTCCCCGTCAACACTGTAAAGGTCATTTTGGAGACGTTGCTTCCAATTTTGTGGGACTTTTACCCGGCATTGAGATGAAATGACATCTCAAGCCCTGTTGCCCAATGAAACCAATAGGGTTTATTAGCATGGACGGTCCGCCTCGCACCGCGGTTCCTGGACAGGCTTAGATCCTCTAAGCGGTTTACCAGTACACACATGTACTAGTGTGCGGGCCGGATTCAGCTCTGCGTGGAAGCATCATGCAGCCCATATATTTCTTCAAGCCCCTATGGGCGGGGCCCGTGATAATCGATGAGGCCAATGAAAGTTCTTTGATAATCTGGAGTCTGTCTGTGTGATTTCTGCTTTGTCCCGGACTGACATATTTATCCGCGTGGGGACTTCACTGTTACGGTGGGCACAGACCGCTTAACCTGAGAAGGAGTGATTGAGGCTGAAGGAGCAGGAAAGTGCAGTTGAAACGGTCTACTGCTTTTAACCCTTATCTTGCTGAATATTCATTTAAGCCACACCCAGTTCTGTCTATCAACCAATCAAATTACTTGATGTAATTTATTGCTACTTATTCATAAACTGAATGCCAAACAGTGCAGATCCTGATCAGGGGTTCAGAAGCCATCTGATCTGGATCTACACTGTTTGCAAATATAGGGGTTGTCGTGAACAGCAAGATAAGGGTTAAGAAAGTGTGCCGTGCATGAACCACTGATCACCAATATGATCTTTCGTCTACGAGGGGTGATTGATATGCTGTGAGCCTTGTATTGAAGGAGTGATTGATATGTTGTGAGCCTTGTATTGAAGGAGTGATTGATATGTTGTGAGCCTTGTATTGAAGGAGTGATTGATATGTTGTGAGCCTTGTATTGAAGGAGGTACGCAGGGATGTTCTTTTTAAGTCCTACAATTCTCTGACGATATAGGGCCGTGCACCCACCCAAGCACTGGTCTCATTTGGTCAGTTTATATCGACGAGGTAGCAACTCTAAAGTAAGCAAGATAAGCAGTTTTTGCAAACTGGACAAACTCAGTGAAAGCGTAGTGATCCAATATTTGCATAAAAAAGGTTTAATACCTGTGGATATCCATAATGATATGGTAGCAACGCTAGGGAAAGATGCACCCCTTCATATGATACAGTGAAAAGATGGGTGGCGGAAATTTAAGAACGGCAGACAGAGCGTTGAGGATGACCGCTGTCCTGTCAATGTTGCAACCCCAGAAATGGTCAAGAAAGTCCATGATATTTCTATGACTGACTGACGAGTCACAGAAAGATATGTAGCCAGTAGAGTTGGTATTTCACAGCAAAGGGTACATTCCATTCTGACAGAGGATCTTGCGATGAGAATGCCATTTATGGGATGGGCACCAAGACTTCTGACAGTTGATCAGAAGCACACCAGGCGCACATTATCGCGTGCTAATCTTAACCTTTTCCAGGAACATCCTGCCAACTTTCTTCAGAGATTTGTCACAATGGATGAAACATGGGTCCACCAGAGGCCAAACAATAATCGAACCTGGCTCACCCCCGCCAAAGAAGGCAAAGACTATTCCATCAGCTGGGAAGGTTATGACCTCCTTTTTGCTGGGATGCAGATGTAATTCTGCTGATAGATTATCTCCAAAATGGTCAAACAATCAATGACACATACTATGCTTCACTTCTGACGCAGTTCTGGGAAAATATTAAACTTAGGCGCCTGAAAGCTCACTTAAGGTGTGTTGTTCCATAAAGACAATGCTCCTCTTCACAAGTCTGTCAATGCTGTGGCTGTACTTCACGAGTGTGGCTTTAAATTGATTGAGCAGCCGCCTTATACACCAAATCTCGCTCAATCAGACTTTCATCTATTTCCAAAGCTGAAAACGGCTATTTCAGGTACCCACTTTTAGTCCGATGATGACGTCATACGTGCGGTGGATGACTTTCTGAACAGCCAAGAAAATGAGTTCTATAAAAGTGTCATTGAGGCCCTTAAACACCGCTGGCAAAAGTGTATAGATACTGAAAGGGACTATGTTGAAAATTAATACAGTATGTCCGACAAAATTCATATCCTTCAATATGAGGCTCACAACATATCAATCGGCCCTTGTACCAAATCGCAACAAGACATCATGGATATCCCCAATCACTGGCATCTTAGTGTGCAAGAAGAACAGACATGATGTCAGAGTGACAAATATTTGGGGTACAGACTGCTAGATAGATCACAGGCTTGCCAGCATACTCAGACTGCACATTGGTTTAACACTATTTATTTATCAAGAACAATGTACATGTA
This sequence comes from Lucinisca nassula, assembly GCA_963580285.1. Lineage (NCBI taxonomy): Eukaryota > Metazoa > Mollusca > Bivalvia > Lucinida > Lucinidae > Lucinisca > Lucinisca nassula. Next base: position 72,111,933 of record OY757017.1, on the reverse strand, counting down.
ATGTCAATTACAATCTCAACTAACAGGATCTGTTTGTTAATTGTAAATTTACCGCCTAAACATTCAATGTTTAAGACGAGAAATTGTAGTATTTTCTTATTTCTGCTTAAAATATTGATTGTGGGTACTCGTAAGAACCGTCTCATAGAACCGTCTCATCGAGACGGTTCTAACTAGTACCCACAATCTATATTTTAGAGCAGAAATAAGAAAAATATTGTACACCCCTGTAAACCCCAGTTTTACTATATAAAATTGGGGTTAAAGGGGTCAAAATTATATAGGTGTGTTTTCGGGATGGGTATATCAACGAGCACCTTGCTTTTGCTTTTTGCTTTGATTTGATGTTAAACGTCCCCGTCAACACTATGTAGGTCATTTTGGAGACGTTGCTTCCAATTGTGTGGGACTTTTACCCGACATTGAGATGACATGACATCTCCAGCCCTGTCGCCCAATGAAACCAATAGGATATATAAGCATGGACGGTCCGACTCGCACCGCTTTGATTTGGCAGGCTTAGGTCCTCGAAGGGGTTTACCAGTACTCGTGTGCGGCCCTGCGCGGAAGCATCATGCATCGTCAGCTCTGTGTGGAAGCATCATGCATCATCAGCTCTGCGTGGAAGCATCATGCATCGTCAGCTCTGCGTGGAAGCATCATGAAGCGCTAACAGGATCTGACAGTAAGCTTTCTTTTACTAAAACACCTATGCAAATACATTGTAACCTTTATCGGCGAAAAAATACAAATTTTAAGATGAAAATTTGTGATATTTTTCTTATTTCTGCCCAAAATATAGATTGTGGGTACTCGTTAGAACCGCCTCATCGAGGCGGTTCTAACATGTACCCACAATCTATATTTTAGACCAGAAATAAGAAAAATAAGGTTTAACCTTGCAATCCCCAGTTTTTCTATATGAAAGTGGGGTTCAAGGGGGTCAAAATTATATAGGTGTGTTTTCGTGATTGCTTATCTCAGAGTTATCTCCTGGACTGCGCATTCAAGTTGCGCGGCGAAAACGAGACAAGAAAAATGCAAAAAGACCTCCCCTACCTACCTGAAACATACAAGGACGGCCCCCGCCCATCGGGGCTTGAAGAAATATATGGGCTGCATGATGCTTCTACGCAGAGCTGAAAATGACCCGCACACGAGTACTGGTAAACCGCTCAGAGGATCTAAGCCTGCCCAGGAAAAGCGGTGCGAGTGTCGGACCGTCCATGCTCATAAACCCTATTGGTTTCATTGGGCGGCAGCCGGCTTGAGATGGCATTTCATCTCAATGTCGGGTAAAAGTCCCACAAAATTGGAAGCAACGTCTCCAAAATGACCTTTACAGTGTTGACGGAGACGTTAAATCTCAAAATCAAACAAACAAACAAAACCTGAAACAAGGCAGCAAGAGACTAGCATTCTTCAATGATATCCATCACGATAACAAGTCCGTGAAACGAAGACCCCTCTAAACCCCATTTTATATAGGAAAAAGTGGGGTGTAAGGGGGTAAACATTATCTGCCTTATTTTTGCTCCAAACCATAGATTGTGGGTACTCGTTAGAACCGCCTCATTGAGGCGGTTCTAAAGAGCACCCACAATCTATGTTGAAAGCAGAAATAAGAAAGATGTTACAATTTTTACCTAATACCTGTAGTTTCTGACACCATGTTGGACGCCATTATTTCACATGGACACGTTTTCCTAATGTCTGCAACCATTCAGACTACCCTGAAGAGACCTTGACTGTCTTCAGAGACACCCTCCACTCTTCAGCAATGCATTGCCCCTCGCCGTAGTTTGCTGCACTAAAGACAGTGTATGACCTCAGAGCTCCAGAATGACCTCTTTGCTCAGTGCAGATGGAGCTAGTCTTCTGTCTGACAAAGAAACTACATGTATCTTAAAGAGATGTGGTGAGCACTTTAAGAGGGTTCACAATCGGCCATCATCTATCAAAGATTAAGCTATCAAGAGACTTTAACAGCTGGAATGTAATCCAAACCGTCTCCGACACTGTGAAAGTTGTAAAGCTCTAGTCATCTTTTAAGGCTCCAGAATCAGCTGTAATACCTGCAGAGGTCTACAAAGCAGGAGGTAGGCCAGTTGTAAAGAAAACTTTAAGAGATGATGCTGAGAAAAAAACGTCCCTCAAGAATTTAAGCATGCATCATTTATCCATCTGTTCAAATGGAAAGGGGACCCTCGAGTATGTAAAAATCATCGGGGCATCTTTAAATTCATTGCATACTAGTGGACTCTTCCATTGCTATACGTTGGACAAGTCCTTTGTCATATCAGGGGTAGTAGGCCTATTTTTTGGTTTTAATTCTATTTTTGGCGGAAAATTCTGTTAGCAAATAGTGCATGCCCTGATCAGATGCCGCGTTCTGCGGCGTCTGATCTGGGTCTGCACTGTTTGCCAAGGTACCCCTTAGGGGTTTCTCACCTGCAATGGGTTAATCTGCTGGAAATATCTTTGCCGGAGTCCTACTTAACATCTCGACGGCCCCGCCCATAGGGGCTTGAAGAAATATATGGGCTGCATGATGCTTCCACACAGAGCTGAATCCGAACCGCCCAAGAGTAGTGGTAAACCGCTTAGAGGATGTAAGCCTGCCAAGGTAAAGCGGTGCGATTCGGACCGTCCATGCTTATAAACCCTATTGGTTTCATTTGCGACAGGACTTGAGATGCCATTTCTTCACAATGTCGGGTAAAAGTCCCACAAAATTTGGCAGCAACGTCTCGAAAATGATATTTACAGTGTTGACGGGGACGTTAAAACCTCAAATCAAACAAACAAAACTTAACATTTCAAACTCTCAGGGCTTCTACAAGAAAGTCAGTGCGGAATCATGATGGTTGGATGAACATGATCTTCACAGCAAGGCAGCTTCAAGTGAAATACCAGGAACAGAATGTGGACCTCAACATTACTATTGTAGTTGAGATTCAGTCGTAGGGGACTTTGGGAAGGTATGTCAATGACTGGTTTGTTTGTTTGATTTGAGGTTTAACGTCCCCGTCAATACTGTAAAAGTCATTTTGGAGACGTTGCTTCCAATTTTGTGGGACTTTTACCCGACACCGAGATGAAATGACATCTCAAGCCTGTCGCCCGATAAAACCAATAGGGTTTATAAGCATGGACGGACCGTACCGCTTTGCCTGGGCAGGCTTAGATTCTCTAAGCGGTTTACCAGTACTTGTTTGTTTGATTTGAGGTTTAACGTCCCCGTCAATACTGTAAAGATCATTTTGGAGACGTTGCTTCCAACTTTGTGGGACTTTTACCCGACACTGAGATGAAATGACATCTCAAGCCCTGTCGCCCGATGAAACCAATGGGGTTTCTAAGCATGGATGGTCCGACACTCACACCGCTTTGCCTGGGCAGGCTTATATCCTCTAAGCGGTTTACCAGTACTCGTGTGCGGGTCGGTTGCAGCTCTGCGTGGAAGCATCATGCAGCCCATCATTTTCTTCAAGCCCCGATGGGGCCTTCACAGCAAGGCAGCGGCGAGTGAAATACAAGGGACAGAATGTGGACCTCAACATGACTATTGTACACCTTACCGAAGCATTTGAGATTCAGTCGTAATGGAAGGTATGACAAAGACTGGCTGTTCGACCAAGTTAATACATGTAGCGATGGGTCGGCAGTTCCACAATGATATGTTTGCACGGGTCAAAAATGACGACGAGGTCTCTGATCTATTCCCAATGACAGGAGTCTATCAAGGCTGTGTACTAGCGCTAACGCTGTTTAGCATGATGTTTTTTCTGTCATGCTGACAGGTGTTTTACTTGATGGTGACAATTTTAAACCTATGAGATATCGCGTTGATGGGAAGCTTTGATAAGAAAACCAGCCTCTTCAACAGTAAAACATAATGACCCTTCTGTTTGGGTTTATTATTTTTGTAATTCGTCTTTGAATGTGTGTACTGCGAATATCGTCTTTGACAGCCGTTTGGCCATTTTAACTCTTGTCCTGCTGAATATTCATTTATGCCACACCCACTACCGATTATCAACCAATCAGATTACTTGATGCAAATTGTTGCAACAAATTCACAATCTGAATGGCAAACAATGTAGATCCTGATCAGATGGCTTCGTCAGAAGCCATCTGATCTGGATCTACATTGTTTCAAAGATAAGGCATATCCGGGATTAGCAGGACAAGGGTTAAGGAAAAGTAAATACCCTTTTGACTTTCCGCTTGTGGCGTTTTCTTCATGGTGAAGTTGTTTTCTATTGTTGTTTCTTTCCCTTTGATGTCTTGGATTTGGTGCGGGGTAAATGCATCGATTCATGACCATTTTTCAACCAAAGAAGACTACAGTCAGAATCCAATATGCAGACAGAGGTGCTAGACGAGTCTCTTTCCTGATCATATGGCAAATGATGCAACATCAATGGAAAAGATGATAAAAAAGTGCGGGCCCAGTATGTGATAAGCGGTTTACCAGTACTCGTGTGTGGTCGGTGTGGTCAGTATATAAAAAGGATGTGGTATATCAACCGGCACTTGCACCAACCTTACAAGGAACTAACCATCAAGCTGAAAGGTTAAAGACTGCAAGTTGTCGATATGTTCACTTACCTTAAAGGCTGTCACACTGATGATATGATAGTCATAGAATTGGCAAATTGAATGCAACATTTGGCCAGCTACGTGGAAGTGTTTTGGATCGAAGTGGAATCGGACTTGACATACATTGCTGAACTATTTTATATCTGATGTGCTCCCAGTACTATTGTACGTTTGGTTTGGCATGCCAAAAGACTGAACCACTTCCTAAAAGTTGTCTTAGAAAAATTAAAGATTAAGTGGAAAGACAGGATTCTAGACACAGAAGTCTTGAAAAGGGTAGGGATGCAAAGCACACACTCTACTGATACTGACTCAAATAAGATCATCATGAGCCATTACACCAGGATGCCTGAGGAACGCTTACAAAAGACAATACTGAGAACTGAACAAGTCCGTGAAACGAACAACCCACAAAACTTAATTTTATATAGAGAAAACAGCGGTTTTTGGTGGTATACATTATTTTTTTTTATAATTATTTCCACTCCAAGATACAGGTTGTGGGAACTCGTTAGAGCCGCCTCAATGAAGCGGTTCTAACGAGCACCCACAATTTATTTTTGCTGTATAAATAAGAAACATATCACGTAATTTCATCAGAAAAGTAGCCATTTTGAAGATGGGAAAATGCACTATGTTGCACGGGTGTGTTATCGTAATACAGACACATGCTCCCATGGCTGTCAGATGAAGTGATACAAGGACACACCAAAGCCTCTCTCGGGGGCTTTAACATGACAACAAAGTCACGGGAACAAATTTCACAGGAACGAGCAAAGTGGCTAGGCCTCGTAAGTCGAGATACCAGTGAATGATGCATAAAGAATAAACGAATGCGAGCAGAAATGTCATCACGAAAACACGCCCATATAGTTTTGTCCCCTTGAACCCCACTTTTATACAGTAAAACACAGGTTTACAGGGGTAAACCTTATTTTTCTTATTTCTGCTCTAAAATATAATTTGTGGGTACTCGATGAGGCGGTTCTAACGGGCAGTTCTAACGAGTACCAACAATCTATATTTTGAGCAGAAATAAGAAAAATATCACATTTTTTCATCTTAAAATTTTCATTTTTCGGCGAAAAAGGTTTGTTTGTTTGTTTGTTTGATTTAAGGCTTAACGTCCCCGTCAACATTGTATAGATCATTTTGGAGACGTTGCCTCCAATTTTGTGGGACTTTTACCCGACAATGAGATGAAATGACATCTCAAGCCCTGCCGCCAAATGAAACCAATAGGGTTTATAAGCATGGACGGACCGACTCACAACCTTTTGCCTGGGCAGGCTTAGATCCTCTAAGCGGTTTACCAGTACTCATGTGTGGTCGGTTTCAGCTCTGCGTGGAAGCAATACGCAGCCCATCTATTTCTTCAAGCCCCGATTGGCGGGGGCCGACGGCGAAAAAAAAAAAAAATATATTTGTATAGGCTTGTTTTCGTAATGTGCTCAGCGCAAAGGCGTATCTTAGGCATCAGCAACTTCATCCTCTGACCTGTCTTACTCTGCGTGTAGTAGATTGGTCTCAGCAGCCATCTTCAAACGCACAATCCGTAGTTTTGTTAAAATTGTTTGGATTTTCTTTGATTTGATGTTGGTCATTTTGGAGACGTTGCTTCCAATTTTGTGGGACTTTTACCCGACAATGAGATGAAACGACATCTCAAGCCCTGTCGCCCAATGAAACCAATAGGGTTTATAAACATGGACGGTCCGACTCGCACCGCTCTGTCTCGGCAGGCTTAGATCCTCATAGCGGTTTACCAGTACTCGTGTGCGGGTCGAATTTTGCTCTGCGTGGAAGCATCATGCAATCCATATAAATCTTCAAGCCCCGATGGACGGAGGCCAGCAAATGATTGCTGTCTGTGCTTCAAGCCAGAATGACAAATCTTGGAGTATTACTGTGATTTTCTGAGTGGCGACATAAAGCTTACACATGCTATAGGACTTATTTATTGTCACTACAGCTTGTTTTAAGTAGGTGCATTGCTCCATTCTGTTGGTGAAGCTTATATTTTCTAGTCCTTTGGAATTAGTGATTTCACTACGGAATTGTGAACATATTTCAGTGCCACAGATGAGGCCTAATTGACCGAAACTAGCTAGTTTGGCTAAAAGAAATGTGTATACTCCATACTTTTCAATTCTGATATGTATTCCTTGCGTACAAAGGAAAAACCCTATATAGAACAAATTATACAAACAGCGAACAATTTTATCTGACTGTGCTGATACCCAGGCTGATCTTCGCAGAAGCTTTCTGTAGATTATGTCAAGCGCCGGTCCGTATTTTTATGACGTATGAAAACCGGAGAAGAGTTTTATTCTTCTACAATCTTGTATCTATATTTTGTGGGACGTGTTAGGCGGGGCTGTCTTGTATCCTTTTGATTTGGGCGTCCAACTGACAGTAGCTTACAGATGGGCACTGTCTGCTGCACTTGCAGCAGGTAAGGGTAGAAAGGGAATGCTGCTATTTTTTCAGTTTCTACATTTCTGCTCATTTTCTTCTGTATCCCCTGTCCATAACATTATCTCCTCTACTGTCTCTTATATCTCCCCCGACATCTTGGAGACGACAGAAAATGACCCACCAGAGTAGTGGTGCCGATGAACCCCAATACATTGCGTGGGACTTTGACAAGAAGCGAAGTGGCTTAAACTTTCGTACACATGCCCTTATTGGTAACGATCGACCAGAAGTTATATGATTTAATACAAAAGTGCTTATATTGCTGATGCCCACGTGACTTTTACTGACTGACTTATAAAGTTAAACCGCAAATTATATGTTGTAAATGAGCCAGCGCACGATAAAATCTACAAATAGACCTGGGCGACTAGCTAAGACTCAGATCAGCCTGCGCATCGGCACAGTCTGATCAGAGTCTTCGCTGTTCGCATGAACCTTCTATAGCCTCTGGACTATTCATAGGACAACAAGAGAATGCTCCGACCTGGCTGATCTGACGGCCCGACTGAACTGAGTCTTTGACCATAGCACGGGTCTTATTGTAGGTGATTTGTCATGCACCAGCTCAAATAAAAAAAACAAACAGAGCGCAATGAAAATAAAGGACTCGCATGTACAGGAAAGTGCTTTAATTATTGAATTGGTTAAAGCATGTAAGTAGGCCCTGCCCATCCTGGCTTAGAGAAATAGACTATGTTCCACAGAGCTGAAACCGGCCGCACACGTACCAGTAAACTGCTTATAGGGCCTAAGCCTGCCCAGGCAAAGTGATGCGATTCGAACCGTTCATGGCGAGTCATCCATGCATATAAGGACAATCCGCGTGACGTCACTTCCGCTTAAGTCCGCCATTTTCGGAGGTGTAAACAAATGTATTCTGCTATATGACCTTACCAAATATGCAGATGAAATATTTTAAATCAGTCTCAAACCTCTGAAAAGACTTACTCTATATTATTGTTCCGTATATTTCCTTTCATTTTTTATGATTGATGATAAAATATCAGACACATTTTGCTTTTAAAGCTGTTTAAAAATGATCAAATTTTAGGGATAAACACCGAAGCTTTCACCTCCACCAAATGAGAAAATGGCGGGAAAGAAAACCGTTCTTTATTTCTTTTAACTGAAGAGTTCCCTGCTGACTGTCCTTAAAAAGCCAATTGGTTTCATTCGGCGGCAGGGATTGAGATGTTACTTCATCGCAATGCGGGTAAAAGTGCCACAAAATTGGAAGCAACGTCTTCAAAATGACCTAAATAGTGTCGATGGGGGCGTACATTAAACTTCCACTCAGACAAACAAAGAAACCAACAATCCGTATCAGCCTTGGGTCCATAATGGAAATCAGTATAGACCCAGATACGACAAGGTGTCTGATCATGGTCTACACTGTTTGCTGAAACTGCATGAAATAAGGTCAAGGGTCGGTACCATTAGTTTTGCCTACATACAAACACATTCGACCCATTAATATTCCTTCACGGTGTTCTCATACTAAGCATGAAAACAAGCCTATGCAAATAAATTGAAAATTTTACCACCAGAAAATGAATATTTTCAGATAAAAAAATCTGATATTTTTCAAATATCTGCTTAAAAACGAGTTTGTGGAAACTTGTTAGAACAGTCTCGGCGAAGCGGTTTTAACGAGTACCCACCATCTGTTTTTAGGCTGAAATAATGAACATGTATACCCCTGTAAACCCCAGTTTTACTTTATATAGGTGGGGTTTAAGGGGGTCAAAGTTAAAGAGGCGGGATGTTGATCATCATGAAAACACACCTATATAATTTTGACCCTCTTGAACCCCACTTTTATATAGTAAAACTGGTGTTTACAGGGGTAAACCTTATTTTTCTTTTTCTTTTTTGTTGCTGTACAATATAGGTTGTTGGTTCTCGTTTGTACCCACAATCTATATTTAGAGCAGAAATAAGAAAAATAAAATTTACCCCTGTAAACCCAAGTTATACTACATGTAAATAAAAGTTAGGTTCAAAGGGGTCGAAATTATATGGGCGTGCCTTCGTGATGTAGATAGCATTCCACAGTTTCACACATCTGAACCTAGGGAAAAATATACAATATTTGGATGTAGGGCTAGAAACCAGCCTGTAATTGCTTGTTGCTGGACATTTTTGCAAAAACTAAAATCTTATGCTTGTCAATTATTGTAAATATTGAAGACATACTTGAGGTCACATGACTTTATCATCAAAGACAGTGATAATTTAACCCTTTTTGTGTTGAATTACACCATCCAACGTATGTCAGCAGATGTCCACTGAGTTATTTTTAGAAATATATTGAGAAAATGCCTGGACTCTTTGTCATGATCAGACGCCATAAAATGTGACTTCTGACATCACAAAAACAAGCCTACATAATTCTGAACCCCTTGAACCAACTTTTATATAGTAAAACTGGGGTTAGTAAAATAGAAGTGGAGGCAATGATCAGGAATCGATACAATAAACTCACAGCTCCAATCAGAGACACGAAAGGGAAAGACACACAAACATGAAACAACAGACCCTAATGGAAACACCAACAGCGGAAAGCCAAAAGGACAGTTACTTTCCCACAAAATGGCCAATAGGCTTTCCAAATAAAATAACATAAGCGACACAAACACCCAAAGACAAACCATAAAAAAAATAAACCGCGACAGAAGAACCGCCTTGGAACAGTCAGCGGAAACGAATTCCACTGGGGGGCTTAAATCGATTTTACGTAAAGTTTACAGGGGTAAACCTTATTTTTCTTATTTCTGCTCTTAAATATAGATTGTGGGTACTGGTTAGAACGACCTCGATTAGACGGTTCTAACGAACACCCACAATCTATATCACAATTTTTCATATTTAAATTTTCGTTTTTTTTCGGCCGTTAAAAACAAAGTATTTGTATAGGCGTGTTTTCGTAATGTCTTGGCCTGCACTCTTAACCAGTGTCCGATTTTTTAAATTCCGAATCAAATGGGTAACATTACGAAAACACGCCTATTCAAATACACACATTGAGACTTTTACCATCTAAAAATGAAAATTTTCGGATACAAAATCTGGTATTTTTTTTTTCTGTATAAAACATTGATTGCGGGCCATAAAATCAAAAAAGGCGTACATAGCTTTAATCAGATTGCAAAGTCTCGAAATGATCTGGAAAAAAATGACTACTTTTCTGAAAAAAAAAAAAAAATTGTTAGATATTTTTCTCATTTATACTCCAAACATTGGTTGTGAGTACTCGTTAGAACTGCCTCGATGAGGCGGTTATAACGAGAACCCACAACCTATGTCTTGGAGAGGAATAAGATATAATGTAAACCCCCGTTTTTTCTACAGAAAGTTTGGTTTTGGGGGTGTTCATTTCCCAAAAGAGATATCACGCATCTTTGAAAAAAATGCACCGAAAAATATACTCAAACTCGTGATCATGAAATTCGCCAAAGGAGTTCATATAAAATGACTACAATTAAGTGTAAGATGCCCTATGAACAATGAGAAATACTTTGGAAGAATGTAAATGCAAATAAAAATGAGCCAGTGCACGACAAAACCTACAATAAGACATGTGCGCCCACCGAAGACTCAGATCAGCCTACGCATCCGTGCAGTCTAACCAGAGTCTTTGTCGTGTGATCTAAGGATAGCTAAGGGCCCAATGCTCCTTCCTGCAGGAAGAGAAGTCTCTGGTTAGACTATATGGATGCGCAACGTAATCTAATTCTTTGCTGGGCGCACATGTAAGTTGTAGGAAATGCTGTACCCCGGCTCAAATTTTGCTATATCCTCGACTCAGCTTTTCTATATCTCGTTCAACTCATGTGTCGTTCATTAAGGTCACAGGCATAGTCAGCCCCCGCCCATCGGGGCTTGAAGAAATAAATGGGCTGCATGATGCTTCCACGCAGAGCTGAATCCGACCGCACACGAGTACTGGTAAACAGCTTAGAGGATCTAAGTCTGCCCAGGTAAACAGGTGCGAGTCGGACCGTCCATGCTTATAAGCCCTATTGGTTTCATAGGGCGACAGGACCTGAGATGTCATTTCATCTCAGTGTCGGGTAAAAGTCCCACAAAATTGGAAGCAACGTCTCCAAAATGACCTATATAGTGATGACGGGGACGTTAAACATCAAATCAAACAAACAAAATCACAAGCATAGTAGCCTATCCCACAGAAACCACTCTCACGAAGTTTTACTTTGGGTCTTTGGTGGTGGAACGACCTGCATCAGAATTTGTAGCGATCTGTATATATTGTCTGAAATGAAAAAGGCATTACAATGTCGCAATTACTCAAGCAAGACAATGTTATTGATTCCACTGCTCATCATGTCAAGTCCGTAAAAATACCAGAAGTGAAGGCAATGATCAGGAATCGATATAATTACCTTACACCCTCCATCCAGGACAACAAAGGGAGATAAACACAATTCTAATGCACTTGCGTATGTAACGCGACGTCTGATTGGATAACGTCAATATTTGCAACAGTACATTCTGCGATATACTGTCGGAAACCCGACGTCATCACGTAACGTCGCTTTTCATTGCTTGGCATTTGGTTTTACGCAGTTCACAGCGCTTGCCGTTTGTGCAAAATACTACAAATTTTAAGAAAACAACCGAATAAATGCAATAGAACGGCAATAACTGTTTTGCAAAATTGTCATTTGGGGAAGTAGATCGTCGGTTTGAAGGTCGAAAACTCCGACCGCAAACCGCCGATTTACCTCCCCAAATAACAACTTTGAATAGAGTTATCCCCTAAACATAAATCAATGACATCATAATTGAAACATCATTGAAAACAGCCAAAAAGACAGTTTCTTTCCCCAAAATTGGCGGAGGGCTATCCAAAATGTCAGAACACACATGCAAAGAAAAACAATGACAATAGTTAACCACAACAGAAGCACCGCCTATTAACGGTCAGCAACATTACCGTTTGTTTGTATTGGGGTTTAACGGCCCAGTCAACACTATTTAGCTCATTTTGGAGCCGGACAGTTTACCTATCCAGACTTTTCCTGGGCAGGCTTATACGTCAGCTGTTAACCAGTACAGTGCACATTCTTTCGCCAGAAACTGACAACTTCCCCTCTTGAATCAGCGGAAGTAAGAGAACAACCGTAGAAAATATTTCATGATCAATCATTATCAATCTGCATGAAAGAATGTTGCCGAGCCCGGCAGGTATCGAGCCAGCGTCCTCACCAGTCAGACGCGTTTACGACTGAGCTACCGAGCCGGCGCAACATTACCGTAGTGGGGGTGGTGCTGGGTGGGGTTGGGTGGGGCGGGGGGGGGGTGGGGGCTCTTAAATCGATATTACGCAGTCTTGACCCTCGCATAAGTTCTGCCGTGGTTTACATATAGTCAAGAGAATTGTTCAGTCCGTGTGAAGGAGAGCATCAAAACATAAAATTTATTAAGAGATTAAACAAGGATGGCGACTCGACAGCATTAAACAAGTGAAATGCTGGAGCAGCCTTCCATTTTATACAAAGAAATTGGTGGTGTTACCAGGTAAATATTGCTTTTATGTCTGCTTTAGAACAAAGAAGTCTGTATTCCTTAGAACCGCCGAGCAGATCGTCAATCAGACGCCCTGACAAAACCCGGAGATTTGGTTTTGTTTGAATTGAAGTTTTACATCCCCGTCAACACTAGTTAGGTCATTTAGAGACGTTGCTTCCAATTTTGTGGGACTTTTACCTGACACTGAGATGAAATGACACATGTCGTTCAAACAAACCATTTGCCTGGGCAGGCTTGGACTCTAAGCGGTTTACCAGTACTCATATGTGGTCGGTTTCAGCTTTGCATGGAAGCATAATGCAGTCCAATCTATTTCTCCAGGTCCCGATGGGCGGGGGCGACAAAACCAGGAGAACCAGGAGGCAAAACACCTATCGTCTTTCAAGAAACTGGCGTCTCACCTGTGACCCTAGCGCGTCTCGATCCGTCAGCGGTGTGACAGGTAATGTTTAATATTGGAGCTGAACTTAGCACTGGACAAGAAACTTCTGACAGTCCCAAGAAGTTACAATTACGAAAACACGCCTATAGAAATGCAGTATAAATTTTATCGCTGAAAAAAAAAACACGAAATTTCTAAGACGAAAAATTGTGATACTCTTCTTATTTATGCTCAAAATATAGATTGTAGGTACTCGAGGCGGTTCTAACGAGTATCCACAATCTATATTTTAGAGCGGAAATAAGAAAAATAGGGTTTACTCCTGTAAACCCCAGTTTTCTATATAAAGTTGGGTTCAAGGAGGTCAAAATTATGTAGGCGTGTTTTCGTGATGTTTTCTGCTGGTCGCCCCAAGGCACTCGCTCTTTGTAATTTCATATGTATTCTTTGGATTCCAGCTTACAGTGGCGAGGTCTTATCTTTCATTCATCTCAGGTATTAAATTTGATTTGTTTTTCAGTTTACTTTGAATTTATTCTGTGATGGTCTCTTGATTGATTTAGTTACATAGTACCTACAGGTGAACCTAATGTGAACAGGTGTTGTAAATAATATTAGAACCCAGAGTGAAGGTTGGGCCCATACTCCCCAGTGGTTCTCTCTACCGACCGTCCTAAGGCGGTGGTTCTAACCCTTGACCTGCTGAATATTTAAATAGGCCACACCCACCACTTATTATCAACCAATCGGATTTCTTGATGCAAACCATTGCAACAAATTCATAAATTGAATGACAAACAATGAAGATCCTGATCAGATGGCTTCTTCAGAAGCCATCTGATCTGGATCTGCATTGTTTGAAAGATCAGACATATCCGGGCTCATTTATATTGTTTATTTAAACCTTCAGCATGCTGTAGGCGACTTTAATCGCCAAAGGGGTAATCCAACTTAGCAACTTATCACGCTCACACTCCATCGGACGAGGTTCTTCTATACAGGAAGGATCGTTCATTCTTTCGATAAATAGCTATATTTTATCGGATGTGTTGACAACATATATCATCGAATGTGTTGCAAACGCCAGAAGTTTTCACGAGAGCGAAGCATTTTACGAGCAGCTGTTCAATTACACTACATTGCCAAAGTCACTTGTAAAATATAAAAGAAAAAATACTTTTTTTTTCGATTATATCCAAAAACATTTCATCTCGTATGTTGAAAGCAGTAGAGTTTTCACCCACGCTTTGCGCTTGTGGAAATCCTGATGTTTTCAACACTCTCGATCAAATAGTTTTGGTATTCATATAAAAAAGGAACAATTCTTTCTAAATAATAAAAGACTGCAGTGGAATGACTGCCTTGGAATAGAGAGCAGAAAATATGTGAATTTAAAAGATGGACAAAATGAAAATATTTACCCCATTAATCACTCTATTAGTCCTCGGTGGCCAAGAGAACGCGCCACCTGATCAAGGGCTACACATGTTGCTTAAGTAAAGTGACAGCTGCAAAACTTATCTGTTTTCCTTCGTCCCTGTTTTATCGTGACAAACGCATATTTAATGGTGGAATGCGAAGTTTTGATTAGCACTGACTGTCAAGAATTATTATTTTGCTGTCCATAATCAAAAAGCATGCGTTAAACACGATGAAACAAGGACAATGATCTATTCCAAAACAAACACGATGCATAAATTAAATGAAATACTCGTTTAGACGCGAACATTGACAAAAATAAATGTGCATCTGAAGTCATTTAGCGCGTGCTTATACACGCATTACGTTAATACGTGCGTTATCGTAACTTGTTACACAGAACAAATTCCTGTGTGCTGTATTGGGAAAATGGTGATGCCTTCTTAGAATCACTTTTCAGAGAAATAAAGATCCTGACCCAGTTGTCCAAAGCGTCATTAGCTTAAGGAGCTCGTTAGTTGTTAAATTGTTAACTTTTCTATCAAGTAAAATATCTTAAAGTCTGGTATTTTGTGGAAAAATGTGGGTAGCTTTTGCAAAAAGGTACTCGCATTGTTCCTGTAAAAATATCAGTGGATTTGTCATAATTGATGATCAAAGACACCGATATGTCAACTAATGATGTCGATAGTTTTAAACAACTGGCCCCCGGTCACAATTGTACATACCTACATACGGAATTCTAAGCCTCCACTGAATAAATGGAAAGTATATTACAAGGCCACTGCACATGAATATCACAGCATAAAGGAACTGAATTCTTCCAGTCTGTATAATTGGCGCAACAACCAAATAAACTGACATCACCAGTACTATTATTGGTATTATTATTGGAACCTGGAATAAAGAGAGTAAATTAATAAAGAAACAAGATGTGTTGTGAAACAATGATGCCCCCCCCCCCCCGGACAGCGCATGTTAAATATGAAAGCAGTATCACTAAGCAATCGAAAGGTATGGCCAATGTTCAAGTCTTGAAAAAGTAGGCCAAGGTCACAAGGTAAAAAATTATGGGATTGTTGAAAAGGTCTTGTGACATGGTATGCACATTTGAAATATGAAAGCTTGATCACTTACCAATTGAAAGTTATGGCCAATGTTAAAATTTAAAAAAAGAAGGTCAAAAATATGGTACCACTGAAAAGGTCTTGTGAAAAAGAATGCACATGTGAAATATGAAAGCCCAATCATTTACCAATCAAAAGTAATGGACTATGTTAAAGTTTTTAAAAAGTAGGCCAAACGTCAAGGTCAAGGTCACGAGGTCAAAAATTATGATTCCACTAGAAAGGTCTTGTGACAAGAAATGCACATGT
Source organism: Lucinisca nassula (assembly GCA_963580285.1). Taxonomy (NCBI): domain Eukaryota; kingdom Metazoa; phylum Mollusca; class Bivalvia; order Lucinida; family Lucinidae; genus Lucinisca; species Lucinisca nassula. The sequence goes on along the minus strand of OY757017.1, from coordinate 72,096,120 downwards.
GAAATATGAAAGCCCTACCACTTACCAATCGAAAGTTATGGCCAATGTTAAGGTTTTTGAAAAGTAGGTCAAACATCAAGGTCAAGGTCACAAGTTCAAAAAAATTCAGGTACCACTAGAAAGATCTTGTGACAAGGAATGCACATGTGAAATATGAAAGCCCTATGACTTACCAATCGAAAGTTATGGCCAATGTTATTGTTTTTAAAACAATTGAAAAAAAGTAGATCAAAGGTTAAGGTCACGAGATCAAAATTATGGTACCAGTGGAAAGGTCTTGTGATAAGGTATAAACATGTGAAATATGAAAGCTCTATCTATTACCATTCGAAAGTAATGCCAAATGTTAAGGCTTTTGTAGACAGAAAAAACGGACAAACAGACAAACGGACAGACAGACAGACCAAAAACTATATACCCCCCCCCACCAATCTAGATTCCGGGGTTATAAAAAATGGCCGTTAGCACTTCACGTATACAACACCTTTGAAGTCGCCCCCGCCCATCGGGACTAAGAGAAAGATTGGGCTTCACGGTGCTTCCACGCAGAGCTGAAACCAACCGCACACGAATACCGGTAAACCGCTTAGAAGGACTAAGCCTGTCCAGTCAAAGAGGTGTGAGTCAGACCGTCCAATGAATATAAACCTTTTGGTTTCATTTGGTGGCAGGGGTTTAGATGCCATTTCATCTCAATGTCGGGTAAAATCCCACAAAATTGTAGGAAACGTCTCTAAAATAGTGTTGATTGGGACGCTAAAATTTAATTCAAACAAACGAACAAACAAACAAACACCTCTGTAAACTCCAATCTAGATAAAGAAAACTGGGGTTAACAGGGGTATACAATATTTCTCTTGTTTATACTCCAAGACATATAGGTTGTGGTTACTCGTTAGAACCTCCGCAATGAGGTGGTTTAACGAACACCAATATATAGGTTGTGGGTACTCGTTAGAACCGCCTCGACGAGGCGGTTCTAACGAGCACCGATAATCTATGTTTGGACCTAAAATAAGAAAAATGTACCAATTTTTGTTAGCTTAACAGATGGGAAATATAAAATTAGCCGCTTGAAATAGTGAACCCAACACGCAGTGTCTGTCCTTTCTTATATCATCCATACCCGCATTTTAAAATTATATACATTGTTTGCTGTTGTTTTCACTCTGTATTATTATATGCCAGCGCATGACAAAACCTACAATAAGACATGTGCGCCCAACGAAGACTCAGATCAGCCTGCGCTTACAGCATTGTATATAAGAAATACTTACTCATAAACCATCAAGTTAACAACTTCGTATATTAAATACTTACGAAGTTAACAAATTCTTATATTAAATACGTACACATAAAACATCTAGTTAACAACTTCGTATATTAAATACCTACACATAAAACATCTAGTTAACAACTTCGATTATTAAATACGTATACATAATACAGCAAGTTAACAAGTTCGTATATTAAATACCTACACATAAAACATCTAGCTAACAACTTCGTATACTATATACATACACATAAAACATCAAATTAACAACTTCGTATTTAACTACCTACACATAAAACATCTAGTTAACAATTTCGTATAATAATTCGTACACATAAAACATCTAGTAAACAACTGCGTAAAGAAAAAACGTACACATAAAACATCAAGTTAACAACTTCGTACATTAAATACATACACATAAAACACCAAGTTAACAAGTTCGTATCATATATAGAACTTCATATAACCAATACCCACACATACAATACCAAATTAACAAGTTCGTATTATAAATACTTACTCACATATTTTCAGCATAAATAGTAGCAAAAAGGTACCTTGTATGGTCGATGAAGCTCTGGCTCGGTGTATCTTAGTATCAATACAGTAGCAATAGTAGCTCCATACCCCACCCATACACAGAAACCATAGAAATCGATGAGAGTGCTCAAGTCGCCGAGCAATGTTAGTATAATTGCAACTGAGGACTGAAACAGTTAAGAGATGAAACAAGAAGAGATATGACACAATCAAATGACTCGATCCTGATAGCATTGTACTATTTTGGAAAGGAACAAATATTAAGTAGTGGCCCTGGATTGCGCGCTGAGTCCTTATTGTAGAATCGGACCAAACCGGTGGCCTCCAGTGTGTTCACAAGGTTTTTCTATGATTTGACCTACTGACCTACTTTCTGACCCGACATGACCAATATTCGAACTTGACCGAGATATTGTCAACATGATCATTCTGATCAAGTTTGAAGATGATTGGACCAAAACTGTGGCCTTGAGTGTGTTCACAAGGTTTTTCAATGATTTGACCTACTGACCTATTTTTTGATCCCACATGACCCATATTCGAATCTGACCGAGATATTGTCGAGATAATCATTCTGAGCAAGTTTGGTGATGATCGGACTAAAGATGTGGCCGCCAGTGTGTTCACAAGGTTTTTTCTAAGATTTGACCTACTGACCTATATTCTGACCAAACATGACCCATATTCGAACTTGACCGAGATATTGTCAAGATGATCGTTGTGAGTTAGATTATCATTATGAGCAAGTGTGATGATGATCGGACCAAAACTGTAGCCTCTAGTGTTTTCACAAGATTTTTTCTATGAGTTTACCTGCTGACCTACTTTGTGACGCGACATGACCAATATTCCAACTTGACCTAGATATTGTCAAAATGATCATTCTGAGCAACTTGATGATGATCGGACCAAAACTGTGGCCTCTGGTGTGTTCAGATGGTTTTTCTATGATTTGACCTACTGACCTACGTTTTGACCCAACATGACCCATATTCGAACTTTACCAAAATATTGTCAAGATGATCATTTTGAGTAAGTATGATGATGATCGGACTAAAACTATGGCCTCTGGTGTGTTCACAAGGTTTTTTCTTATGATTTGACCTACTGACCTACTCTCTGACCCGACATATTCGAACCTGACCGCGATATTGTCAAGTTGATCACTCTGAGTAAAACTGATGATAATCGGACCAAAACTATGGCCTCTAGTGAGTTCACAAGGATTTTCAATTATTTGACCTACATGTACTGGCCTACTTTTGACCCGACATGAATCATATTCAAACTTGACCGAGATATTGTCAAGATTATCATTCTGAGAAAATATGATGATGATCGGACCAAGCCTATGACCTCTACTTTGTTCACAAGATTTTTTCTATGATTTGACCTACTGACCTACTTTTTGAGCTGACATGACCATATTCGAACTTGACCGAGATACTGTCAATGTGATTTTTTCTGAGCAAGTGTGATGATGATCGGACCAAAACTAGTATGTTCACAAGGTTTTTCTATGATTTGACATACAGACCTACTTTTTACCCCGACATGACCCATATTCGACCATGATGATCATTCTGACAAACTTTGAAAATGCTTGGCCAAAACTGTGGCCTATAGAGTGTTCATAAAAAAAGTTTATACACGGACGACGGCCGACGTGCGACGACGCCGGATATCTCACACATTATTATCATTTATATCGTTAGATTTATAATCAACTTTTTTATAAACGTCATCAAAATGACATTAACTACAAAGCTTTATTGCTACATGTAATATTTACACTCTCTTCATCTACAATTTGATGATTTATATGGTATGAGAACCTGATTGGAAAAAAATCAAAGTATTCAAACACAGTTTCTCTATTAAAAGCAGGCAACCATGTGGGACAATTGTAATCCGCCTATTACCTGTGTCCAATTTAAACCACGCGACAAATTGTATAGAAATTAATGGGGCATGTGAATCTATCTATCTATCTATCTATCTTCGTAATACTGCCTACGCCCTCGCGGGCATTTTTGGCAGGTGACTGCACGTCTAAGACATGATTGAATAAATACTAGGCTAGATAGCGAAAATGTGATTGAAAATTATGAAAATTCAATCTTTTATCTTAATTTTGATTATAATTTTATATTTTTTAAATAAAATTTAAACTGGTCAATTTTGAAATGAAAATAGGACCCTTCGTCTCGTGAACCTCTCGTTTACTTTAATAGAAAATTAGCAAAAACTCACGAGGGTGTCTGTTTTTATACTGTAATAATTAAATTATAAAATACGTTGTTAAAAATGTGACTTTAAATTCTAGAAGAAAAATGATTTTTCTTTCCAACAGTATCAAATAATTGAAGATCAAATAAAAACAAAGTTGGTCATTTTCAGGTTGTTTTCTTGCCATTTTCAGTACTTTCAGCCGTCTTTCCTCATTGTATCTATTTATAGCTATCGGTTCTCATATTACGCGATTATCGGATTAAATCGGAAATTTCCGGGTTTTAGCTGGTTTAAGACGAATGTCAAAGTGAGCTGCTGAAAACATATTTGTTAATGACATTTAATGCTGAAATAGATTTATTTTTATTTTTTCTGCATGTGACTGACGCGCAATTAACAAACACTTCATATTGTTTACAAAAGAAGAAGAAGAAAGAAAAAAAAAAACTTTAATTATTGATTTTTTTGACTAGCGAAAATATATTGTTTTCGGTGAAAAATCTTTTTTTTCCGGTACTTCACACACATGCTTAATTGGAAATTGTTGCTAATTACTGCCAATCATGCCGGTTGTGGAAATACTACTTAAAACCCTTAGGTACTTTTTCTGATCAAAGTCTACGTTGTGCGAAAGATCCAATGCTTCTTCATGCAGCAAGAGAAATCTCGGATGCGCACGCTGATGTGATTCTTTGCTGGGCACACGTAAATTGTAGGGAGTGCTGTGCCCTGGTTCAAATATTATTTTCTGGGATAAATTGCATGTAATTACACACAGAAAAATAATCATCACGAAAACACGCCTATATGCCTATATAATTTTGACCGCTTGAACCCCACTTTTATCTAATAAAACTGGGTTTTGCAGAGGTAAACCTTGTTTCTTATTTCTACTCTGTATATAGATTGTGGGTACTCGTTACACAATCTATATTTTGTGCAACAGAAATTTCACAATTTTTCATCTTAAAATTTTCTCTTTTTCGGCAATAAAATTTACTGTGTAGTTGTACAGGCATGTTTTGTAATGTGTTGTTAGGGTTGCAAAACAAAATATATTTTAATGCTAACCAATTACATGTATCAACAAAAGCTGATTTAACAAGTTTCGATTAATATGCATCAATTAATACATGCATAGAATTTAAGAGTTGACACGCGCTGTGTGTATATTCAAACTAATTGCTTTATGACCGGAAGCCTTAATTGTTGACACGATATCGACAAACTTATGTTAGGTAATCTTTAGACAAACGTTCTCTGTAGTTAATGGACTCGGTCCAGTTAACGCTTTCCCTTTCACCCTAAGCTTCTGTTAATTAGAATTTAGCCCCCCCCCTCCTACCCTAACACACACACACACACACACACACACACACACACACACACACACACACACACACACACACACACACACACACACACACACACACACACACATACACACACACACACACACAAACAAAAATGAAAGAAAAAGGGTTGAGCACAATTCAAGTCTTTCTATTATAACAAAATATATCCATATACCGCACAATGAACACTCTGATCAGATTGTGCAGATGCCAGGTTGGTCTGGGGTTTGTCATATAATCTTATTCGCTAGTTATCAAGTATCCTATTTTCTTCTCGAAGATATATCTCTTACAGCGTTCCTAACGAGTACCCAAAATCGATGTTTTGGAGCAAGAATTAACACACTCGCGCGTCAACGTGCATTTTTTCATATCTCCAAAATAGCTATTCTTCTAATGAAAATCCTTGATAATTTTCTTATTTATACTGCAAACATAGGTTATGGGTGTTCGTTAGAACCGCCTCAATGAGCGCAAAATAGTGTATACCCCCTAAACCCAAGTTTTCTCCTATACAAAGTGGGGTTTATGGGGTGTACATTTCACGGACTTCTTAACCTAATGTATGTTTTTACTTTTTTTTTTTTTGGGGGGGGGGGGGGGTAAATACCAAAAATATTTTTTCATCTAGTCTATCGAAAACATAAAATTTTTCACTCTTGCAAAAAGAAAAAAAAAAAAAAAAAAAGAAAAAAGAAACTTTTCTAACGAGTGCGATGAAAACGTCATAGTTTTCACGAGTGTGCAGCATGGGTGATTTTTTTATTATTTTCATAAAACATCAGAATATAGAACTTAAAAATCAGTGTAGCTGAACATTATTATTTACAACAATCATGGTATTTAAATTAATTGATACAACCACATTTTTGCAACAAAATTTCTCTAAAGACTTTAGTACACCTCTGATTAACGATCAGCTCGATATGAGTGAAATAATATTGAAAGGGCTATACCCCGCTCCAACATTTTAGTATAGTAGGAGCTGTTTTTGTTGAATTTTGTGTGAGATAATCAGCATCAATGTGGTAACATGTCCATGCAATTGAAAGTTTTATTATTTAAATTCACTTCAGTGAAGTACCAGTGGGTTTTTATCAAAAATAAACCATATTATGACAGTTTGCAAGTTTAAGGATATATGTTATGAGTGCCTCAGTGAAGCGGTCCTAACAATAATACACAATTTATGTAGCAGAAAGTTCATCTTGCAGTTTGTGAATTTAACAGCTAGATTATATCATTAAGTATGTAGAAATAGAGGGATTCTAGTTTCAACTGAACAATTTTAATAAGAGTAACAAGATACCAAAAATTTATTTCCATTACGATAACACACCCGTGCGTCATAATGCATTTTTTTACATCTCCAAAACGGTCAATTTTCTGATGAAAATTTGTGATAATTATTCTTATTTATACTCAAAACATAGATTGTGGGTGCTTGTTAGAACCGCCTCATTGAGGTGGTTCTAATGAGTACCTACAACCTATGTCTATGAGCAGAAATAAGAAAAATAATGTATACCACCCTAAACCCCAGTTTTCTCTATATAAAGTGGGGTGTAAGGGGATGTTCATTTCTCGGACTTGTAAGCGTGATGATATAATTCTATGGAGAAAAATTTCTGAGCATAAAACAGTGTAGCTCAAGATAAGCCATCTGATCAGGATCTTCACTGTTCATCTTGCAGTCTGTGAATTTAACAGGTAGAATAGAAAGTAGAGAAATTCTAATTTCAACTAAATATTTAAAAGAGTAACAAGATGCCAAAGGTCACCGTGTTATGAACACCCTCTTAACCCCACTTTATATAGCGAAAATTGGGGTTTACAGGGGTATACATTATTTTTCTTATTTCTGCTCCAAAACATAGGTTGTGAGTAGTAAGTAGTTTGAACCGTGTCTTTTAGGTGGTTCTAACAAGCATCCGCAACTTATATTTGGAGTATTAATAAGAAAAATATCACAAGTTTTCATCAGGAAAAATACCATTATGGTAACATGTAAGAATGCTCTATGTCATACGGAAATGTTATCTTACGATATTCCATGTAATTCTATGGTGAAAATTTTCTGAGCATAACAACAGTTTAGCTCCAGATAAGCCATCTGTTCAGGATCTTCACTGTTCATCATGCAGTTTGTGAATTAAACAGATAGCTTATATTAAGTATATGTATATTGAAAGTAGAGAAATTCTCATCTTAAGTGAACATTTTAAAAATAGTAACGAGATGCCATCTGATCAGGATCTTCACTGTTCATCATGCAGTTTGTGAATTTAACAGATAGCGTATATTAAGTATATAGAAAGTACTCACTGTAGAGAAATTCTAATTTCAAGTGAACATTTTTAAAAGAGTAGCAAGATGCCGTCTGATTAGGATCTTCACTGTTCATCATGCAGTTTGTGAATTAAAAAAAAATAACAGATTGATTATACCAAGTAAGAAGAAAGTAGAGAATTCTAATTTCAACTAAACATTTTTATCGGAGTAACAACATGCCAAAAATATATTTCATAAAATTCTATGGTGAAAATTTTCCTGAGCATTATAACATGTTTTTCATTTTATTTAATTCTATTTTTTTCTTTATATATGCCCATGAGGTGATATACCATACCAGTAGGTGTCATTTTCAATAAACAGTAATTATATTCAATTATCATAGCCATTATATGCCTTATTAAAGCACAGGTCCTCCTGCATTTGGTCCTCAAGTCCTCAAATTATACCTTCCCGCTCTGTATTAACAGGGGCAAACATTATTTTGCTCTTTCTGGTCCAAGACATAGATTGTGGGTACTCGGTAGAGCAGTCTCAATTATGAGTTTCAAACAAACCAGGGACAGGAACGTGGAAACCAGCAGTGCAAAGCTACTGTACTTAGTAGCGTTTGTCAATCCGTCTCAAAACTATCAAAACTTTAACATTGAGTCAACTGCGTTCTTCTTAACACACATTGAGCATCAAGGCCAAGTTGTTCAAAGCAGCGTAATATAACCCTTTTTGTACCAAATGGAATCTTCCACCTTATATACAGCAGGACTCCATTACAAAATTTAGGGGTGTCAGGTTGTGTTTTCATCATAATCTATTTGGAAAATGACTGAACTTTAAGTAAACAGGGTAGGCCCTGATCAGACGCCGCGCTCTGTGGCATCTGATCTGGGCCTGCACTGTTTGCCAAGGTACCCCTTTAGGGGTTTCTGGTATACTGAATGGGTTAATAAACTCGCTACTGGTCAAAACGTTAACTATTTAATAGGTACCTTATACTCTTGTTTTTCTGCTGGAAAATGTGAGGAGCTTTTTGCAAAATTGATGCAAACCCTATTCGCATTTTTTTTTTTTTGCTGTACAAAATGATCAAAAATTTAACGACTCGTTAACTAAAGACTTCGCAAAAAAAAAAAAAAATAAATAAATGAATAAAATAAATGAAAAAAGTGGCATTAGGTTATTTTATAAATGCGGCATAAAACAAACACTTTCCCTTAAAATACTATACTATTTGAAAAGCAATTTTATCCGTATTATATATGGAAGAATAAATCATCATATTAAGTTAAAACAAATATGCCACAGTAATACCCTTAAGCAATTGTCTGAGACAAGGATTAACGGTCACAACCGATAGTTATCGAAAACTGCCGACTATAGCCGAATTGCTTTGAAACAGGTGTCAAGTAGCGTAATTCTGGAAGCTACCTGGAAAAACTGCCAGTACAGGTTTGTTCCCTTGATTTCCCTTGATTTCATTTGGCCGAACTTTTTCCGTATGATCGACGTAATACGAGTGTTGTCGACGTCTAATCATATTGCTGGAATTTATTTTGTCTTCTCCTAAATGTTTTGTGACGTCACGTGACTCAAAAATCCATTTTCCTACTGCCAAAGTTTTGCTGAAGCCGAGAATGACGTAGTTTTTGAAGGATATCAAGAATTTATCCAGAAATCAAGCACGACCACTTAGCAGTACAGTAAAATTCCTATGTTAAGACCACCTTTAGGACCGTTCAAAAGTGGTCTTTAAGACCACTTTTGAACAGTTCCTAAGGTGATCTCACACAAGAGCACACAAGATGTAGAAAACACAAAGAAAATGTACCTGAAAACTTCTAAATATGCTTTTAAAGGCATATTTGTTTCTTTATTTTAGAAAGTGTTAATCGCGGAATTTCACTGTATAAAGTAATTATTTTTACTTACGGTAAAGAGAATAGAAGGCATAGGGGTCAACCTGCTGACTTGAATGAATGACAAAAATGAAGGAAAATGTTTATCCCTTGCAGCTGCGAAACATAATCTGAAATAGAAATGACCATAAGAGAAATAAAAAGGAACGGGCCTGCGTGGCCTGTTTGGTAAGAGTGCTGACTCTGACATTAGGTCTCACACCGCTGTGGTTGGAGCCTCGCTCGCACAGGAGCTTGGCGTAATAAAATTTAAAGGGCTTGTCCCTACGTTTCTATATAATAGAAAAGAAGGGCGGACACTGTTTCAGAGGTCCGATGATTTTCATTCGAAAATCTCAACATCTACATATTGCTCCGTCGAAATGCAGCGTTAACACATTTAATTAATGTGCAATATAATTTCCGCCGCATCTAAAAGTACTACTCTACTCTTTAATCCACGACAATCCGTCTGTTTCTTTATAATTTACTCTTCGCACAGTTACTGGTTACGTCACCATGTTTGTTTACTCGGAGCAAGTCCATATGCGTTATCTGATTGGTCTAAAAATAACCCAAGAAAATCGTCGCGTGCTTGGTTGCCAATAAAAATGCTATAAAAAATAAATGCGATTCTCCTAACGAAAACAAAATGGCGGCGTAACCAGCAACTGTGCGATCAGGATATTTATAAGAAATGCACACTTTACGGTGAATTAAATGACAAAGCAGTTCTATAAGAGGCGGCGGAAGGTCGACGATTCGTTCATTAACGTAACCAATATTGTATTTCAACGGAGCAATATGTAGATTTTGAGATTTTTGCATGAAAATCAACGGATCTCTGAAACAGTGTCCGTCCTTCGTTTCTATTACATAGAAACGTATATAGAGATGAACCCTTTAATTGCAATACGTCAACCTCCTGTGCTCACTCGGGTCAGATGTGAGATGCGAAGTTCTGCAATGGAAGGTAAGGTAGTCTCCGGTTTTCGCTCAACTCTCTTTAACGAACGTCTCGAAATAAGAGAAATTATCTTGAAAACGACGTGAAACCAAAACAAAACAAAATAAATAAATAAATAAAATAAAAAGGAATGGACTGAATGTATGCATAGAAATGGCACTTAAGGAGGCCGACCTTAATTTCGGTTGCGCAACGTTCTGCGCATTGCCGTCAGTCGGCACTGTAACGACATTCTCTTTTTAAGTAATATTTCGGTTATAATATAAGGAAATTCTCCAGGGTAGGTATCTCAGAAAAAAAATTAAGGTCGGCCTCCTTAAGTTAGCACACGTTGCAAATAGCGAGCACTTGGTCAGAGGATCTAGTATGACTCGAGACGAAAAGATAGAACAGGCATTTTTCTACTTTTAAAAGTGAAAATAATTTTCGTAACTTCCTGTTTTCTTCCCAGTAATCTGAGTCCTTCCGAGAAAGGGGTCTTCTCTTTAACCCATTTTGAACCGGAAACCCCAAAACGGGTACCCTGGTAAACAGTGCAGGCCAAGATCAGACGCGGCGTGCCGCGTCTGATCAGGGTCTACACTGTTTACAAAAAGCATAGCCATTTTCCAAATAAATTTTTAAGAAAACACAACCTCACACCCCTAAATTTTGAAATAGACTCCCGATATATATATAAGGAGGAAGATTACATTTGGTACAAAAAGGGTTAAACCCATATATGACAATATAATCTTCCAGCTAATAGCTTGGGGCCGACACATTTTCAATTAAAGGGATGCCAGGTTTGTTTTGTTTGTCGTAAATTTACAAAAAGACGCTTGATCTTTAAGCCATCAGTGTAGATCCAGATCAGACGCAGCGTTCTTCGGCGTTCGATCTTGGCCAACATAATAAAGGCAATGCTTTCATATAAAGGTTGACCCCTTTTTATAATGTTCACAAAGGAGTTTTCAAAGATCTAGAGTAGAACATGTATCCAATCATCATTTTAAACACAAAAAAGTTATATGAATGTGTTAGAAACGGCCATGTAAACCCCACTTTATAATGAGAGATGTGGAGTTTAAAGGGGTATTAATTGTGTTCCTTAATTTTACTCAAAAACAAAGAAACATAGATTTTGGATACTCGTTAAAACCATTCAAATCAGTTAGGTCTAACGAGCACCCACAAGGTTTTTTAGCAATGAGTCGAACGATTAAAATGCAATGTCAGTTCTGTGTTGCAGTCGACCGTCAAGTCAGGCAATAAGACTGATTTTGCGGAGACTACGGAAAAAAGCCTAGATAAAATCCATACGGTAGACTGATATCAGACGTATTAACGGTTTAACCCAGGCTTGTCACATTTCATCTTATGCCATCATGCCAGACCAGATTCTTATTTTATGCTGTCTCAACTTGATGTGATGGGATTTATTGAGGAGAACTGAAGAAGGGGAATATTTATTCAACTAAGGATTACTTTATAAAAGAAGTCACATCTCGTCCGACTTTATAAGTCTATCCATGCGGCTCAATTAAGAAACGTACCTTCCACTGGCAAATAGGCATCCATTTGCAGACCCCAAACACGAGAAAACGACAAACAATGGCATAAGCCACCAAACAACGCCAAGCATATAATCCGCCCAGGTCTGAAAACAGACAATATATTTTTTAAATCTTTTTCTACGTTACGATAACAAGCATGTGTCACCTAAAGAATTCTCTCATATCTCGAAAATGTTCAATCTTCTGATGAAAATGGTTATATTTTCCTTATTTATACTCAAAACATAGATTGTGGGTGCTCGTTAGAACCGCCTCAATGAGGCGGTTCTAACGAGTACCCACAAGTTAAGGCTTGGAACACAAATAAAAATACAGTGTACGCATCTGTATCTATAAAATGTTGGATTCAGAGGACGGGCCTGTTAACCGGATGACTACATAAACCAGTTTTACAATATAATGCAGGCAAAAATATTATGAGGAATAAATACGACATCAAGTGAGACATACGAGACATACGTTTAAAGCAAAGTCTTAGTTTTAATCATAAAGTTAACCATATTTTAGAAGGCTGAATTTATCAGTATGCCGCGTCGTGAGAAATAGAGGATCTTACATGAGTGGTCATTTCATATGAAATTTATGAAATGAAACTTTCGCGAGTTTCATAAATTTCATATGAAATGATCGCGAATTTAAGATTCTGTTAAACTTTATCATATGACCGTTAAAATAAAAATTATTGCATTTTAGGACTTGGAAATATGTCAACTATGTTGTTGACATGGACATCGCCATGACGTTACTTATTCCCGCCAAAGTGTTATTACACGTTGGGATATTTATTACATGACGTTATCCACTGCATATCAACGACGTCATATGATAAATAGAGGATATTAAATGAGTGTTCGTCGAGCATTGTATCCCTTTTCCTTAACGCGTTTAATAAATTCAGTAATACATGAGCACGAATGCTCATATTTATCATGTGTCATATTTTTCAAATGACATTTAAAGCGCGTTTAATTCACCATTTTTGTATAAAAATGTCAATATTCCGCTAGTTTTTTTTTGTTTTGTTTGATTTTATCTAAAATGTCAAGAATCTAACTACACGTAGGTTGTGTAGCAGGGCAGCCCGGTTGTGTATCTCCTGGTCAAAAAACAGTGACGACAGGGTTTTTCCTGACAGAGCTGATAGGAAATTAAAATCAAAGCACTGACAACACTTCTGGGTCGATGTCTCTGAGTAAGTCTCTAAGAGTAGGCTGCATAAATAGTCTTCAACTGAGACTAACACTGTTTTGTTTAACGCTTAATTTCATGTACCTTAAGCAAACAGTGTAGATGTTCATCAGATGCTGCGTTCTGCGCGTCTGAACTGGGTCTAGACTGTTATTCCCAAATCCAATGCATGTGCCCAGTCTAGAATTTGTGGATAATCTTATTTACATAACACTCTTGACGTCACAATGACAAAAATAGCACGACTATGAACCGTTATCTGGATTTCATACAAATAAGTGATACAAAATATAAATCCGCCAAAAGGTCCACTCATAAAAAAACGCCATAATTTGGTGCCGCCAAATTAATAGTCACGTAGAAATCAGCAACAAAATGCCAGTAAAATCCATTAATGTGCCAGCCGTATACTACTCCTTTAGTACTTATATACAGTGAAATTCCGCTATAAAGACAATAATAAGACCATTATAATAAAGGCAAATTATGTTTTAAATGGAGGATCTTACAAGAGTGCTCATGTATTATTGAATTTATTAAACGAGTTGAGGAAAAGGGATAAAATGCTCGGCAAAGCCGAGCATTTTATCCCTTTTCCGCAACGAGTTTAATAAATTCAATAATACATGAGCACGAATGCAAGATTCTATTTATCATATGGCATTCAAAACGCATTTTATTCACGATTGTTTACAAAAATATCAATATCCCGCCATTAGTAAACGCGGCGTCGTTAAGGACGTCGTACATGTAACGTTACTGGACGTATCTAGCTAATTTGCATATTTAATCCACTAGTGGATTATCGAAAATATTACATGGCGTTATTACACTCTCAGACGCGACGTCATATGATAAAAGCATATTTAGAAGGTTTCAGTTAGATTTTCTCTTAGTTTTCAACATCCAGTATGCTCTTGAGTGAAACCACCTTACGGGTCTTAAAGACCACTTTTCAACAGTCCCAAAGGTGGTTGTACGTACGAGATTGCCTACACATTTTGAACAATTCCAAAGGGGGACTTAATATAGGAATTTTACTGTACTTGTTAATCAATTATAGTTCCCAGGATAACTGTATTAATGCTAAGGTTATAGACATATGAGGATTTCATATGGCCAACATAGAATAGTGAAAATAATGCTTTCTCTTTTATCTCTAAAAAGTCAAATGAAAAATCTAGGGGGCAGGGTTGTGGGGGGCAACAATCACAAGACGTACAGCCCATCATTGACTCTAGAAGGAAATGACAAGAAATCAGCACAACAATAAACGCTTAACAGTTATCCCCCCGGTTCATTAGACTGCAAGCAAGCACTTAACAACAAATACAACAAAGCTGAAGAGATGTTTTTATGACATAACACAAAGCGACAATAAAAGAACAACATTAGAACCACTGTCTATGAACGGTCGGCAGCACAAGCTTCCGTGATTTTAAGACCTTTTGCTGGCCGCAAATAGTCTCCCGCCCTAGGTTCAGGTATTACACCGTTGGCATTATGGTTTCATATCCCAATCAATGCATCAGCACAGATGCATATAATAGTTTGTCTGTCATTAGTCTCATTACTGACAATGACCAGTTTTAATCACAGTTTTTGTGTGTTCTAAGGTGGCTGATGAGACAAATTCTACCTCTGAACTATCTTTAGGTTAGAGAAAGACAGCTCTGTTGGTGATACATCTGCTCTGGCTTTGTGCTCTGCCCGTTTCTGCTCAGCTTCGCTGATTCGTTTTTCCTAATATTCACTACCAATCCTTTCGATGAGGCCTCGCCACTTTGCTCTGTACTGTGCAATTTGTTCACACGACCCTGTTGGTATATTGAAGTCCTTGAGGGAGGCTTTGAGGGTGTCATTGTAGCGCTTCTTCTGACTTCCATGGGAGCGGTTCACCAAAGAGAATTTTCTTTAGCAGACGTTTCTCAGGCATTCGGGATACATGGTCTGTCCATCTTAACTTTGCTAGTTTCAGAAGAGTGTGTTACTTTGCATCCCTGCCCCTTTCAGGACTTCGGTGTCTGGAATTCTGTCTTGCCACTTAATCAATAAGAGTTTTCTAAGACAGCTTGTATGGAAGTGATTAAGTCTTTTCGCGTGCCGTTAGTAAACCGCCCATGTTTCACATACATAAACTAGTGTTGACTTCATTCTCTTTCTCTAGAAGAATAAAATAAAACAACTCTAGCTTATTTCTATAAGCTCCCCCGAAGCCCTGACCAGTTTGCACGTGTCTGTTTATCTAACCGCACGCGCCTAGTTTTTTACCTATGTACATGTACACGACGCGAAGACTTGCAAGGAATCTCTGCTTCGGTTTGCTTCCTGATCCCTATCCCTGAATACCCTAGTAAAACTCATATTGCGGACGTTACTTCGCATATTGGACCTCACATCTAGTTCATGTAATGTTCCATTTGACTTTTTGGGTTTGGGGATTTTTAGATGATGAATGGTCTAAAGCCTTGGGCGCGGAAGGTGAGTCGGGTTGTGTGGTTGCTTTTTGAATTGTTGAAGAGCTGATAAAATCTGAGGCTGGGTCTGTTGCTTTGGCTTCAGCTGTAAAAATAGATGAACCATCTGGAAGGCGCATGGTTTTGTGCGTATCTTTAGAAACATACGCACAACCAACTTTATCTCCTTCTTTGGAACCATCAGTATAGACTTGCTGGTAATACGGATTTCTACTAATTGCGCACCTCTTGTGGCTGATCTGTTCTTGTATTGTTATGAAAGAGACTTCATTTTGTCGCTTTCCATTGATAACCAATCTGAAATTGTTGAAGCTTTTAGCTCCACTTCTAGATATTTAAATGATTTATTAAATATTGATAATACCTATTTTGATCGTTTGATCAGTCAGATTTACCCCCTAGAACTTCAGTTAAATAAAGCAAATTCTTCTGATACCGAGGCCCCGTTTTTGGATTTACATCTATCTATTGTAGATGGATTTGTTTCGTGCAAAATTTATGATAAACGCGATGACTTTGATTTTGAGATTGTAAATTTTCCTTTTTGGGATGGTGATGTTCCTCGTGCGCCATCCTATGGCGTTTATATTTCGCAATTAATTCGATTTGCTAGAGTGTGTAGTCATGTAACTGACTTCAACACTCGTAATAAATTATTAACGGCTAAACTCCTTAATCAGGGTTATCGGTACCATAAACTACGCAAAGCCTTTTCAAAATTTTATAGACGCCATTCTGATTTAATTTCAAAATTCAATATTGGACTTAAATCTCTTCTGCAACAAGGTCTATCGGAACCCGAATTTTATGGTGTCTTAGTATATAAATTCAGAAAAATATATAACCGCAATGACTTCAGCACCCAATTTCGTAAAATCATTCTTCGATATAAAAAGATTGGGTACAACATGGATATTATACGACAGACTGCATGCATGGTAGTTAACCCAATCACGGTTGGCAACTTTGCTTCCCTCTTTAATTGCACGCCGGTGGGTCAGGCCTCAGATTCTATGGATTGTGGCCACGTAAAATCGATTTAAGCCCCCCAGTGGAAATCTTCCACTGACCGTTCCAAGGCGGCTCTTCTGTGGCGATTTATTTATGTTGTTGTTTGTTACTTACTGTGTGTATCACTTGTGTCTTTTAATTTTGGATGGCCATATGGCCATTTTGTGGGAAAGTAACTGTCCATATGGCCTTCCTTTGTTTAGGTTTCCATTATGGTCTGGTCGCTTAATGTTTGTATTTCTTTCCCTTTGGTGTCTTTTATGGATGGAGTAAGTTAATTGTATCAATTCCTGATCTTTGTTTTACTTCTATTTTCCAACGTAAAGGCTTATTGAGAATTAGAGAGATAATGCTGGTTGGTGCCTGATGCTCTGTCTCTGGTCGGGCTCATCGGAGTCTGACTGTTGGTTTTCTTTTGCTCCGGCATTTCGGTGATTTCTTGCTGTCAGGTCCTCACAGTTGTCTCGCCTCTGTGGTTCTTTGGTTTTTGTGTTCACGGAGATGTTGCACTGGTGGGTTGGGGGGGGGGACCTTCGTGCGGGCTGGGCGGGTTGTTTGTCTAGGTTGCGACGGAAGTTGGGGCGGGGGTTGTGGCCGCGTGGGGTCGATTTAAGCCCCCCAGTGGAAATCTTCCACTGACCGTTCCAGGGCGGCTCTTCTGTGGCGATTTATTTATGTTGTTGTTTGTTACTTACTGTGTGTATCACTTGTGTCTTTTAATTTTGGATGGCCATATGGCCATTTTGTGGGAAAGTAACTGTCCTTATGGCCTTCCTTTGTTTAGGTTTCCATTATGGTCTGGTCGCTTAATGTTTGTATTTCTTTCCCTTTGGTGTCTTTTATGGGTGGAGTAAGTTAATTGTATCAATTCCTGATCTTTGTTTTACTTCTACTTTAGCCCATCGATGTTCCGATACTGTCGTCAAAACTATCGAACTGTGCTTCTACCGAACACCGTACACTAAACACTACCATGGTAGAATCTTTGTTCTCTTTTTTGCCTTACCTCCATACTCTCTGCATAATTTTAGAATCACCATTCTGCATTAGTTTACTATCCATCATCTTTGTCCACCACCTTAGACTTTACTTACTTATACCTTCAAGTTCCACTAGGTCCACCTCAGTATTGTCTTCAGTCGTCTACATCATCTAACCCGTTAGACATTTGAGTGCTTATAATAAAATTATTCTCCTAGCTCTGTTATATTCCCCATGCTCCCCTCCCCTCCACCAAAAATTCTTTATTTAATACTCAATAGTTTCAAATGGTAAGCATTTTCTCCTAAACTGTCTAGTATACGTGTAAGATCCATGAACTTTTACTAAAAATGTACCTACCACTGCAACAGCGTGTGATAATAGCACCTCTTCTTTTGACATCACTGCAAAGTAACCAATGTTAGCCAACACGTATGCCAGGGTTGTCAGTGGTATGCCTATTATTATACTTCTCGGTAAATTTCTGAAAAAAAATGTAGCATTAAAATCGTATAGCAAAAATAAATAAAGGATCTTATACGAGCAGTCATTTCATATGAAATTTATGAAGCAAGCCTCCGGCGAGTTTCTATGATTTCATATGACATGACCACGAAAATGAGATACATTTATGGGTTCCAAACCAATTTTTTGTTTGCCAAAGAAGTTCAAAAGAATTCAAAAGAAAAAGTAGGAATGTCGTGGACGGCACGAAAGGACAATTCAAATGATAAATACATGTAAATAGCCTCCTTACATGCGTGTTAATGTATTTTTGAATTATTAAAGGAGTTGAAGAAAAGGTATAAATTGAGAGGCTTCGCCGAGCATTTTATCCCTTTCCTCAATGAGTTTAATACATTCAGTAATACACGACCACGAATGCAAGATTCTATTTATCATATGACGTCTAAAACGCATTTTATTCCCGATTTTTAAACAAAAAAGTGGATATTTAGTAAACGTGACGTCGTTAAGGACGTCGTACGTGTTAAGTTACGGGGCGTATCTAACTATCTAACTAATTTGCATATTTAATCATCTAGTACAACGTTATGAGGCGGATCTAACGAGCAGCCCCGATCTATATCATCCGTTAGATCCGCCTCATTGAGGATCTAAAGAGCAGCCCCAATCTATGTCATTAAACAATATGAATAGAATGAACTAATCGTTTCGTTTTGAGAGAAACCAAGAAAAATAGTGTATTCCATTGTCAATCCCACATTTTTATATAAAATGGGCTTTACAAGGATTTTCATAATACAGACTTGTTCGACTCTCCGTGATCTAACTGGTGGTTTTCTTCTGCTCTGACGTCGGATTGTTGTTGAGTCCTCAACCCCGATTCATGACAGTATAAATCTATACATAACCATTTCACTGTGTATTTCATTTTGACTTACTGTTGAGCTAGAAAGCCTCCATGCGGATCAATTTGTTATTGTTATTCTGTTTAATACTTCACTGGAACTGAGGGCGAGAGTTGAAATTTCATAAACTCCGGAGCTGAAGCCACCCCACCCCTAGTCGTTTTACCACTGACCGTCCCAAGGCAGTCGTTCTTTTGCAGTGTCATATTTGTTAACTGGCTTTGTGCTATTGGTTCATGTTTCGTGTGTTTATGTGTGTGGCTTCATGTCACATACTTTCTTTAGGTGACTTGAGAGATGGCTGTGTTTTTGATCGTGGCTTTTCCTGGGTGACCTTTCTTACCAGTTGTTAACCCTTGTCCTGCTGAATATTCATATATGCCACACCCACTACCGATTATCAACCAATCAGATTACTTGATGCAAATTATTGCAACAAATTCACAATCTGAATGGCAAACAATGTAGATCCTGATCAGAAAGTCAGAAGCCATCTGATCTGGATCTACATTGTTTCAAAGAAAAGGCATATCCGGGCTCAGCAGAACAATGGTTAATATTTTGTCAATGGCGTTTCATTCGAATAATTACATGTAGCATCGCGAAAACAGGCCTATATAATTTTTACCCCTTGAACCCCACTTTTATATAGTAAAACTGGGGTTTGCAGGGGTAAACCTTATTTTTCTGATTTCTGCTCTATAATATAGATTGTTGGTACTCGTTAGAACCGCCTCGATGAGGCGGTTCTAACGAGTACCCACAATCTATTGTTTTAGCAGAAATAAAAAAAATATCACAATTTCTTATTCTTAAAATTTTCATTTTTTTTGCCGATAAAGGTATCAATGTATTTGTATAGGCGTCTTTTCGTAATGGGCTAAAATTATTTCAAATGTACTCACTTTTCAGGATTTTGAAGTTCTTCTGTTACAAAATTCAAATTGTTCCTAAAAAGATATAGAAAAATCTAATCACTAATAGCACTGGTGGATCGTTTTTCTTTGAGTCATGGTAGGATGAAACAAATGGCCCTGACCGAGGACTTAGACTGTTTCATTTGACCCTTAAGTTCCTCTACTTTAAGCAAACAGTCAAGTCTATGATCGACTTCGGATTTTGTGACGACTCCGAGGCCAACGTTATGATAAATAATTGTTATGAAAAACATTTTATAATTTTTAACGTCGTCTTCACCGCCTAATTGCTAACTACATGTAGGATTCCAGTTTAGAAACATTTCTGCAACAGGTACTGCTGAAAGCTTGACCCGAGTTTGTAATACTTGTTTTCATGCTAAACTTATATTAGAATGAAATTTGTCCTGCTCACAAATTTTAAAATGCCAACAATTGTTGGCATTTAAAACTTAGTGGGCATGACAAATATGATTCTGTGCTGAACTGAAAATGAAAATAGCATCACTTTTTATATTTAATTTCTATGTGCATTACAAACTACGCACTAAACGTCCGCTGCGATAACACACCTTTGCGGCACAGTGCATTTTTCATATCTCCAAAATGGCTACTTTTCTGATGAAAATCCGTGATTTTTTTTCTTATTTATATTGCAAACATAGGTTGTGGGTGCTCGTTAGAACCGCCTCATTGAGGCTGTTCTAACGAGTACCCACAATCCATGTCTTGGAGCATAAACAAGAAAAAATAATGTATACACCCGTAAACCCAAGTTTTCTCGATATAAAGTGGGGTTTAAGGGGTGTTCATTTCGCAGACTTGTTCACGAGAAATTATTGCCGGGAAAAAAGATAAGATAGTACAAAGATGTTAAGCCACAGACAGCATGCATGCTTGGATGCTTGGTTGTCTACCCGTTTAACAGTGGACAACTTTTTTCGCGCTTTGATTGTATTGCAGTGGGTCACAGGTAAGATTCTGTGATGGAACCATAATAAATCTTTTTAGAGTTTTTAATAATGTCCTGAGTTCGGAACTTAATGGTCCAACTGTAGTTCTCTGAAGTTGAGTCCTCAACCCTGATTCATTATTATCTTTCGCCCCCTTGGAGAAATAGATTGGGCTAGACGGTGCTTCCACGCAGAGCTGAAACTGAGTACTGGTAAACCCCTTAGAAGGACTAAGCATGCCCGGGCAATGTTGTGTGAGTCAGACTGTCCAGTGCATATAAGCATTTTGGTTTCATTGGGTGACAGGGCTTGAGATGTCGTTTCATCTCAATGTCGGGTAAAGGTCTCACAAAATTGGAAGTAAGGTCTCGAAAATGACTTAGATAGTGTTGAGCAAGGGGACGTTAAGCCTCAATACAAACAAAACAAATCATTATTATCTTAATTCGAGCCTAGTTGCAACATACGAGAACTCACTGTTAAGCTAGGAGTCCACCATGTGAACCAATTTGTTTTTGTTTTCTTTGTTTGTATTGAGGTTTAACATCCCCGTTAACACTATTTAGGTCATTTTGGAGACGTTACTTCCAATTTTAATGGACTTTTATCCGAACTGGAGATGGAATGACAGCTCAAGCCCTGCTACCCGATGAAACTAAAAATGCTTATATGCATGGACGGCCCGGCCCGACTTGCATCACTTTGCCTGGGCAGGCTCAGACTTTCTAAGTGGTTTACATTCTAGTGTTGGGTAAGTTTTAGCTCTGCGTGGAGGCACCATGCAGCCCAATCTATTTCTCTAGGCCCCGGTAGGCGCGGGCCCTTGTTTTAATTAATCTGTAGGAATCTGCAAGCCAATTTAGGCGTGATGCCTAATTGCTTTTTCTTGCTGCCCGCCCCAAGGCAGGCGTTCAATTGCAACTTCGTACTCGTCTAACCTTCAAAAACTCGAAAACGGATGGCTTGCTTGCCTTGCCCAGTTCGATCCTTACATACTTTTTGTTTGTTTGTTTCGGAGTTTAACGGTCTAGTCAACACTATTTAGGTCATATCGAGCCGGCCCCTTTACCTATCCACACTTTTCCTGGGCAGGCTTATACGTAAACATGTTCTATAAAAGGGTTACCCTTTGGAAGCAAGGAACAACAGAACTGAAAAATATGGAGTGTGCATGTTTTCTGGGCCAGACTAGCTAGTTTCGGCCAATTAGGCCTCAACCCTCAAATATTTTAAAAATTCCACAATGGAATCAATTATCCCAAAGGACAAGGAAATATAAACTACACTATGATGTAGCTCATGAAGACTTTTTACGGCCGCCACACATTCCCAGACACCAGCTGTAGTGACGTTAAATATGTTCTATAAAAGGGTTAGCCGTTTTCCAGTACAGCGTACATTCTTTCGCCTGAAACTGACAACTGCCCTATTTGAATCAACGAACGGGGGAACATAGTCATAGAAAAGATTTCATGAGCAATATCCACGAAAGAATGTTGTGGACCTTACAGAATTATTACAACAGCTCCAAATATACACATATTTGGATACAGCCCAACCTGTATTGAGCAAGCACCTAAGGGATAACCAAAATGTGCTTGCATAAGACAGGTGCTTGCTTAATACAGGCAAATTCTAATGCATTTGTCTTTTTGTGGAACCAAATGCATTCTTGCTTAAGACAGGTTGCTTGCTTAATAGAGTTGGCCACTATGACAGGTTTTACTGTATTTTCGGGAGGTTTTTTCCTGTTTTTATCTTTGAAAGGTATGTTGTGTGTACTCATTATAATGAGTAAACACAACATACTTTCAAAGAAGACAGTAAAGATATCCTTCAGTCAGCTCCATTATTCCTCATGAGCTGACGGCGGCCCCCGCCCATTAGGGCTTGAAGAAATAGATGGGCTGCATGATGCTTCCATGCAGAGCTGAAACCGATCAAACACGAGTACTGGTAAAACGCTTAGAGGATCTAAGCCTGCCCAGGCAAAGCGGTGCGAGTCGGACCATCCATGCTTATAAACTCTATTGGTTTCATTGGGCGACAGGGCTTAAGATGTCATTTCATCTCAATGGAACTGGAAACAACGTCTCCAAAATGACCTATACAATGTTGACGGGGGCGTTAAATCTAAAATCGAACAAACAAAACAAGCAAATCATACACACTGAAGCTATGTATAAACCTCAGTTGATCGAACTACCGTTATCTCGAACAAATTTTCATTAGTCAAAAGGTTTAATTTATAGTTCGACTGCATATTTATAGACATTGTGTGTTGATGTATGTGATGTTTTGTGTTTTGGGTTTGTGTTGAAAATAACAGCCACACTTCAATAACTTCAAGTTAACACATTCGTGGTCATCATTTTGTTCGAGACTTGGGGAGTCAGAACAACCGTTGGTCAAATCGGAGAGCTGTGGTGCAGTGGTAGTGCATTGGATTTGAGATCGAGAGGTAGCCAGATCGATCCCCGCAAGCGCTAACTTTTGCTTCCTTGAGCAAGAGACACTACAGACATTGTTTAGCACTGGTTACTACCACAACCTCGTTATAACACGGTCCATTATAACACGGTTTGGATATAACAAGGTTTGGATATAACACGGTTTCAAGAGGGATCCCAAAATGCGTAGATTATATAGAAAAATGACCATAAATGGTCATTTTTCTATATAATCTACACATTTTTGTTTGGATATAACAAGAGGTCCACATGGAAAAATATGTTACCCCGATTATTATTATTATCATTATTTCATTTTGAATCACAGAACTAGGTCACGGGTTATAATGAAGATGACTTGAGCATATCTTTTTTGATGTTTTATAAGATAAAGGTATGTTATGTGATCTATAAAATAAAGGTATGCTGTCAGTATTAATTAGAATCACTTCAGTGAGGCGATGCTTATGAATACACATAACATATCCTTTCAGTAAAATTAGAAGAAAAAATCCTTAAGGGTAATGGGAACACCTCGCAGATTATTCCCAGATTTTTCAAAGGGAGACAACTTTTGGAACTTCCTGTTCGCTTTTCTATAAGCCCTGTCAGACAAAAATGGGTCTAATTTGCTCCTCAGGAGCAAATTATTTCCTTTAAGAATTGACCCCTATTGACAAGGTATGGGAATAATCTATAGGGACTCAAGAGTGTGTTCGAAAAAGACGTGGTAAACGAGTCATCCAAGATCGAGTTATTTAGGGGAAGACTGTATCGAAAGTTGTCGTCGGGGCGGCGGGGAGGGGTTGAATCGGCGGTTTTACGATCGGAAATTTCGTGTTATGGCGATGCGTCAACGGAAATTGCGGTCGTAAAACTGACGCTTTACGTCTTCTAAACAGTTACCCCTATTCTTATGTACTTATTCTGTTGTTTTTTTTGTTGTTGTTTTTTTGCAGAAAGCGACAGGCTCTATGAGCTGCGTAAAACAAAATGCCAGTCAATGAAAAGCGACGTCACGTGGCGACGTCAGATTTTCCGACAGTATATCGCAGAATAAACTGTTGCTTATTTTTTACGTCATCCATTAAAACGTCGCGTTACATACGCAAATACGTTAAAATGAAGTTACACTGTACATAATTCTCTTCCTTGGATGGCGTGAGATTTTTTCTGAGCAGCTCCTCAAATATTGATCACATTGTAACGAAACTCTCACCTACCAGCCGTCATAAGCCCACAGCCCATTATAAAACGCTATAGCTATCAATGATGGGTCCTTTTTGGTATCTTGGAAACCTTCTTTCAGGTACTGTGTATTGCCTAAATGAAGAAAAATATCATCCATGATCATGCAAGATTGCGCCTTCACAAAGCCCGAAAACCAGGATTTTTTTTTTTAGAGGAAAATTGGAAACATGACCATAACAAGTCCGTGTATTGAGTACCACTGAGAAACATATTTTTTTTCAGGGAATAATGTGTTCACAAGGGTATATATTACATGTTTTTCTTTTCTGTTTTGTTTAAAACGTAGATTGTGATACTCGTTAGAACCGCCTTAAAGATGCGGTTCTAAAGACTATCCACCATCTTTGTTTCCATCGGAAATAAGAAAACATTCACAAATTTTCAGCAAAAAAAGTCAGTTTTGGGGAAAGACTACACCATGCATACAGATCCTTATGTTAAATGTAATCTCTCTTACTTTTCCTGCAATCATAAAATGTGACCGCTCGTTAGAACCGTCAATGTATGCTTCTTTCTTTTTATTTATTATATAGGTGCGCATGTATTATTGAATTTATGAAACGAGTTGAGGAAAAGGGATAAAATGCGAGGCTTTGTCGAGCATTTTATTCCTTTTCCTCAACGAGTTTAATAAATTCAATAATACATGAACACGAATGCAAGATTCTATTTATCATATGACATGATAAACGCATTTTATTCACGATTGTTTCATAAAAATGTCAGTTTTCCGCCATAAGTAAACGCGACGGGGCGTATCTAACTAATTTGCATATTAAATCCACTAGTGGATTATCGAATTTATTACATGACGTTATTACATTCTCATGATAAATTATATTCAAAAGCTTAATTTGAACATATTTTATTCAATAAGTTCACAAAATAATACAAAATACAAGCAAAGTTAAACACATACAAAGGATCAGAACGAAAGCAAGTCTTATATAGTTCCTTTCCTTATAAGACTAGTGACAATGTATTGTTAACGGCGGTATACAGCCGTGAATGTGAATTGATTTTACTATTTGAGCATCGGAGTATTTAAACCTGAATTAAGTATACAGAATAATGACATTGAATTTAAGAAAAAAAAAATCTTACAAGCAGAAGGAGATAGATGATAATAATAATTTTGAAAATAAACAAATAACAATTACCATTATTGATGATACAATATATAGATGAAAAAAAAAAAAATCAAGCGGCTGGGGAGGAGGAGGTATCGATGCAGGACTGTGTCAGAGATTTTTTGCTTATTTTGGACACTCATACCATCGATAATTCAACGAGCTCGTTAGTGGTCGAAAGAAAGTTAACTTTCTGATCAAAGCACTGAGAGTACTGGTGTGTCTAATATATCTGAGTGTAGGCTGGTTGAAAAATAGTTATGGACTGAGACTTAAAGTATTTCGTTTAACCTTTAATTTCCAGTTTTGAAGCAAAATGCAAAAAGTGTAGACCATGATCAGACGCCGCCTTTAAGTGCAACTTCGAATTTTGAAATTAAATCGGAATGACGCCTATAAAATTTTGGAAAAGGCTTTGCATAGTTCATGATACAAATAACCCTGATTAAGAAGTTTAGTAGTTAACAATTAATTACGAGTGTTGAAGTCAGTAACATGACTAGACACTCTGGCAAATCGAATTAATTGCGAAATACGTCTTATGAGGAACGCACGAGGAACATCACCATCCAAGAAAGAAAACATCACAATTTCAAAATCAAAATCATCGCGTTTATCATAAAATTTGCAAGAAACAAACCCATCTTCAATAGAGAGATGTAAATCCTATGCCTATGGGACCTATCAGTTGCCATAACAACCAAAGTTCTGGAGCAATTTTACGAAAGTGTATATGCAAGCAATCCCCACCAAAAACAAGCTACAAATAAACTCTGGCTGCCATCTGCTTGCAAGCTGCAAAGATATTCCGGCTCGAAAGTGTGGACGACGGACGACGACGGACGATGGAGGCTGCCATCCTATAAGCTCACCGGAGCCATCGGCTCAGGTGAGCTAAAAAACTTTCTTTTGAAGTAAAAAGGTATATAATAACATATTTAATCGCTATAGTAACTTTATCTGCTTCACAGTTACACGTCTCTTGGACACAGCACTCTGACGCCAGTAACCTCATTTTGTTACACACATTGTCATATCATTTTTTACCTGACGTTATCCCCTGAATAACAGCGACGTTATCCCCTACCCCCTGTTGTCTACACTGTTTATGTCAAATTTTATTTTGTTGCCATTAGGAAAACATGTCCGTGTGAAATAATGGCGTCCAACATGGTGTCAGAAGTGACAAATTTGAGGTAAAAATGATAACAGCTTTCTTATTTCTGCTTTTAACATAGATTGTGGGTGCTCGTTAGAACCGCCTCAATGAGGCGATTCTAACGAGTACACACAACCTATGTAATGGAGCAAAAATAAGAAAAATAATGTATACCTCGTAAATCCCAGTTTTCTCTATATAAAGTGGGATATAGGTCCTCTTCATTTCAAGGACTGGTTCACGGGATGTAATTTGGTTATTTGTTTTCTTCAATGGAATTTTTTTTCGAAATCAGTTGGGTAATAAAACATTTTTTTCATGGCCATTTGAGGGAAGTCAAAACCATTGCCCCGAGGCGCCGAGGACGATCCCATGTACTACCGCACGAGACGGTGGAACCATTTCCCCGAGGCGCCGAGGACGATCCCATGCACTACTGCCTTCGGACGATAGTGCATGGGACCGTCCTCGGGACAATGGTTTTGACTATCACCCAAAGGCCATTAAAACACTGTTTAATACTCACCTGTTGAAAGTTTGTATATCCCTCCGATGGTTATAATACATATGGCCATAAGTTTTAGGCACGTGGTGACGTTCTGGAGACAGGTGGCCCACTTCACACTATACATATTTACTGCAGCAAGGATCACTAAAAACAAGCCGGAAACAGGAATACTAGAAACAAGACAGAAAGTGATAAGTCAGACCGCGTTTACACTAGTAATCTGAACCGGACTAACTTGATCCGAATCAAACCCAAGTTGATCCGGATGAAGATGCATTCATATCAGGTACCAAGTTTTTTTTTTCTTGTCGACTGAAGAACGATGAACAAAGCATGTGGTCGCAGTTTACTGTAATTAAATGCATTATTATGCTTTTATCTATCTCTTCTAGGGAGTAAGCCCCAATTTATATTGAGAAAACTGAAGGTTTACATATACAGTAGAACTTCGATGGCTCGAACACCGATGGCTCGTTTACCATGGATGTGTCGAACCCATTCTTGAGCCCCTAGCGAAATCCTCTCCATAAGAAATAGTTGGGGATAATTAAGGAGATTTTAGTCTTTTATCTTGCAAATCTATGCTGTGTGTACTCATTAGAATCGCCTCGATGAGGCGATTCTAATGAGTACACACAGCAAACATTTTTATTATAGAACACCGAAGAGATGTCTAAAAATATCTCGTTATGCCTCTTGACAGTAACCTCAGTGGATCGAACTACCCCTGTCTCGAACAGATTTTCGAGGTCCCAAATGTGTTCGAGCCATTGAAGTTCGACTATACATTGGTTTTCGTATTTATGCTAAAAAAAGGTTGTGTGTACTCATTAGAACAACATCAATTAAGGTGGTTCTAACGAGCACTCACAATCTTAGAAAAGAACAGAAATAAGATGCATACCATATTTTGGGGTGAGGGGGTGGGGTTGAGGGGGATATGAAAGAATGCAATATATTACACTCTCTAGCCCAGTAGTGTACTTTTAAATTAAAACCTCACATATAGACATATTTCCTAGAAAATCAACATTGAAATTTAAATTGAATTTCTTCGTGAGAAATAAAGGATCACGGTCGAGTGGTCAGTTGATAGGAAATTCTGAAACGAGCCTTGCCGAGGTTTACAGATTTCGTATCATTAAGTTTATATATATTTCATATCATGAGAGGTTGACATTTTTTCTTTGTATTTTCTGCCTAAAATAATGTTATAGCAGATACAGGAAACACTACGCTGTGACGGAAAGCGTGATAATGCTTTGCGTAGTTTCTGCGTGATATTAACCCATGTTCTGCTGAATAAATTAGTTTTGCCACACCCAAGAATCAGCCAATCAAATAACTTGATCATATGTACCTGTTCATTTTACAAACTGTATGGCAAACGGTGTAGAGCCTGATCAGATGGCTTCTGATCTGGATCTACACTGTTTGCGGAAAACAGTGTAGAGCCTGATCAGATGGCTTCTTCAGAAGCCATCTGATCTGGATCTACACTGTTTGCAAAGGTAGTAGTTGTCGTTTTCAGCGGGATAGGGGTTCAACATGGTGCATATGGAAAACATGTGAATTACGTTATGCCACTTATTAACAACGACATCATGTATAGAGAATCTTACACTCGTAATCATTTCATATGAACTTTATGAAACAAGCCTCAGGCGAGTTTCATGAATTTCATAGGAAATGACACCGACTCTTATATTCCGTTTATCTTATAATGAGTTTAAATCGGATTTCCGCTATAGGGTCTAGTTGTTTCATGTTTGCGCTTCTTTCCCTTTGGTGTCTCTGATGGGAGCTGTGGGTTAAATGTATCGATTCCTGATTATTGCATTCACTTCTATTTTTATTGCCGCAGAAGTTCACAAGAATTTCAGTAGAAAACACAGGGTTGTCATGACCGGCGTCCTGTGTTAATATTTACATTTCCAGTGTAAAGTCTAATATAAACCTATAGAAATTTATGTAGTTCATACTTCCAAGAACACATCGAGTCACATGTTTTTCAGTGACGTCAAGTGACGCCAATCTAAACCATGGTTCTCTACGGGCGCTATTGATGTCAACGCTGTTCCGCTCTTTGTAGAAAAAACGGCTTTAAAAGCTTTTTTGTTTTCGCCCAGTGATGAGGGGCAAAGAATGTAAACATAAAAAATAAACTTAATTTTTTCTGCTTTTCATGGAAGTATAGTTTATACTAATAGTTCGATTGAGATGGAAGCTTCAAACTTATTTAATCGCTCTCGAACACTCATTCCGGATGTTTTCACGCGCGCGAGAGAGAAGCAGTGACTATAACACCACTGCTACCTATTTACACCTGGGCAAGGTGAGGCAGTGTCATTACGTGTCTTGCCCAAGGACACACCTCGATACCGGGTGAAAGATTCGAACGCACAACCTCTCGATCATGAGTCGAACGCGTTAACCACTGCGCTATCGAGTCTGACGAAGTATGGAAGTATGAACGACAGTGGTCGCTAGTAAAGTTTACATGAACCCCTTGAGGGGTTCATTTACTTTGCACGCGACCCACTGCGATCATACTTTCATGGACGGCAGAAAAAATAAATTCATTTCTTAATTACAGGTAATACCATGTTATGACGCATGGCGTTTGGTTTCATTGGGCGACAGGGCTTGAGATGTCATTTCATCTCAATGTCAGGTAAAAGTCCCACAAAATTGGAAGCAACGTCTCCAAAATGACCTTTAAAGTTTTGACGTGGACGTTAAGTAGAAGTAAAACAAAGATCAGGAATTGATACAATTAACTTACTCCACCCATAAAAGACACAAAAGGGAAAGAAATACAAACATTAAGCGACCAGACCATAATGGAAACCTAAACAAAGGAAGTCCATAAGGACAGTTACTTTCCCACAAAATGGCCATATGGCCATCCAAAACCAAAAGACACAAGTGATACACACAGCAAGTAACAAACAACAACATAAATAAATCGTAAAAACCGTTAAACCTCAAATCAAACAAACAAACAATGACACATGGCGTCCACTTAATAACAGTGATGTTATATGATAAAATAAAATATCATTTGAAACTGAAGTCCGTTGTCCCAGTTTATCTACCACCTTACACGTGCCATCCCCAATCCCAGCATCTTGTCGCCGTCTGAGTAATCGTGTCGTCGGGGACAAGAAACCGTAGCTACCATGTTATCTTCTACATTCTCTCTTGTTTCATCGTGGGGGCAAGAAACCGCGATGTCAAGTTAAACTGTTAAATCGGTCTCGATAATATAAAATAATCATATCAATATTTTTTTTTCCTTTTTGTTTTTTGTTTTTCGGCCCTTTCAAGATTATTTCAACCATATCGAGCCGATCGTTAATCAGAGTCGGGCGAAAGCATGGGTACCAGTAGAAAAACATCATATCAATGTTGGCCATAAACATACTGAGCATTTCGAAAACACATCCGTGCGGCATAGTGCAATTTTCACATCTCTAAAATGGCTACTTTTCTGATGAGAATTCGTGATATTTTTCTTATTTCTTATTTATACAGCAAACATAGGTTGTAGGTAGGGCTGGCAATGGGAGCTGAGAAGATAATCGATTATCAGTCCTGTCATTGCGATCGATAATCGATTAGTAATCGCTAAGGTTTTTGTCATTATTTTTCCTGTCTGGCTTTCTGTCTGGGCATGACTCTTACCATATGTTGCACTTTACCATATGTTTATTTGAACAGAGAGGCCCGAGCAAACAGTGTAGACCCAGATGAGACGCCGCATAATGCGGCGTCTCATCAGGGTCTGCACTGTTTGCCATTCATCCAGCTATTTTAGGCATAGCTTTGTGTAGTAAATTGTATGTATCAAGTAATCGATTAAAAGCAAATCAGAAATGATAATCATTTGTGTGGTATTTATCGATCGATTAATCGATTATACGATTAATCGTGTCAGCCTTAGTTGTAGGTGCTCGTTAGAACCGCCTAATGGAGGCGTCCACAACCTTTGTCTGGAAGCATAAATAAGAAAGATAATATATATCCTCGTAAACCCCAGTTTTCTCTAGGTAAAGTAGGGTTTAAAGGGGTGTTCATTTCACGGACTTATTCACGAGATAGTACAAGACTATCATTATATTATATTCCAGTAATTTTAAGAAAATAAGCCGCGAAAATCGAAAACATTTCTTTGGACTTGTATGCACAACAAAGGCTTAGATCACCATGTACATCTCCGCTGACTGATCGGTGTGCCAGCTCGTCACGATAATAAGGCCGTGGAATGAACACCCGTGTCTCCACTTTTTATAGGAGAAAACAGGGATAGGAGAAAATAGGAGAAACTATATATTAGTTTTCGTATTTCTACTCCAGGGCATAGTGTGTGTGTGTGTGGGGGGGTGCATGTGTGTATGTGTGTGAGTTTTACGCCCACCAACCGCTAAGGTCATATGGAGACGGAGTGTTTGTTTTAAGACTCATCCGAAAGTCTGATGAACATGTAGCTTGTGGGTACTCGTTAGACCCGCCTCAGTGAGGCGGTTCTAATAAGTACCCACAACCTATGCTTAGGCATTTTCAAGAAAATAAACCAATATTTTTCATCAGATATATGATAATATATGATTATTGTAATATGTGCGGACAACCTGGAGATATACAGACGATTCTCTTCTATAACGAAAACGCTCTTCTCATCAATATTTAATATAACAAAAACTCTTTTTTATCAACATTCGATATGACGAAAACTCTCTATGCTTGTATACCGGCATTCGATATAAGGACAAAACGACAATTTCAGTGGATAAACGGCAAATCAAGAACACTGTATTTAGTACTAATAGAAACAAACGCTATGTATATTTGTTAGAATCGCCTCCGCGAGGCCATTCTTACAAATTTACACAACATTTTCTTTCGGACGCGATTCTCATAAATATCCATTTGAAATAATTAAGACAAAATGTCCACAACATCTGTTTCTTGTAAGGCGAAAAAATAGCTGTGTTTCCGCTGACATGCTGAAAAACATTTTAGTCGGATGGTAGGAGAAACTTTTTTTTCTCCGGAAAAAAACAAAAACAGGTCGGACCTGTATTTTTTATGTGTTTTTTTGTTTTTGTACATGTGTTTTGTTAATAAAATTGTCATGTTGAGACTTGCACTGTACACATATCATGCTAAAAAAACCAGCTCCGTATTTTGGAATTACTATGTAAAAATGCAAAGACGACCCTGGTTAGGGTCGGAAATTGAAAATGGTAGAATGGGTGTTTTAATTTTTATTTTGTTCTTTTATTGATAAAAATAGTAGAAGCAGAGTTGATCGGGTTAGCGGAAACACGGCTATTTTTTATGCCTAATTAAGGAGTAAATACTTTTTTTTAAACATTTTAATACTACCCGTTATTAGGTTTCTTTACAGAATTCTTTAAAGCGACAAAATGTTAGGGAGCACATAGTACAGTCAACCCTCTTAGTGTGTGTGTGTGTGTGTGTGTGTGTGTGTGTGTGTGTGTGTGTGTGTGTGTGTGTGTGTGTGTGTGTGTGTGTGTGTGTGTGTGTGTGTGTGTGAATATAGGGATCAACCATGGATTTTCAAGCATTAACAAGCCGGGTCCCGAGGAAGCTGTTTGAACATTAGGCCGCCAGGGATACGGCAAATGTTAATGCAATGAAATAACCATGGATGATCGTTGTTCTTGCATAACTTACGATTCCGACAGCAACTGTTGACGAAAACGCCCAAAACCTTCCGCTACGTTCAGGGTGATAACGTTACGTCGCTCAACGTAACGTAAACAAAGCAAGGCCAGTCTTGTGATATCAAAAGCTAAAAATCAATGTTCAAACCGCATGCGAATTTCATGATTTGAACATGGTTTTGCTGTTTGAGCACGGCTTTCGGTCCATTTGACAATGGCTTCAAACTGCCAATGCGCATAGATATTTATGCAAGAATTCGGGTTTATCGTCGCTTTCAACAATTTTTCAGTCATATCACGACGGTGTCTGGTCGCGACAGGGAGCTCAATGCTCACGTTTATAGTGCTGCCTCACGGAATTATCATGTCCCAGACACATTACATGATACCACACCTAGTCACATTATCCTGACACTGGGTCGACCAGTCCTAGCTCTACTCCGTAAATCTAAGTGCCAAGCGAGGGGCAGCTAGTACCATTCTTAACGACTTTGGTATGTCGCGGCCCGGGATCGAACCCGTGACCTCCCGTTCCCCGGAGCGGACACTCTACCAACTGAGCTATCAGGGCCGGTCTCAATCCTCTTTATATCGGCATTCGATATAAACGACAAAGTTCGTTTTAAGGACAATTTCAACGAAACGAAACCTAAGCTCAAGATCAGACTGAACTATGGAGATATGCAAGAATATATTATACTCCAAGATACAAATATTGTGATATTTGTTAGAATCGCCTCGCTGAGGCGATTCTAACAAATGTCCACAATATGTATGTCTTTGATTTTGTATGGGAAAAAGTCCATTATGAGCTATCATAGTCTTTATTTGGATTCTTCATCACGATAACATACCCGTGCAACAAAGCGCATTTTACATCTTCAAAATGGCTACTTTTCTAATGAAAATCCATAAATATTTTTCTTATTTATACTGCAAACATAGGTTGTGGGTGCTCGTTAGTACTCACAACCTATTCCTTGGAGCAGAAATAAGAAAAAAATAATGTATACCCCTGTAAACCCCAGTTTTCCCTATATAAACTGGGATTTAGTGTATGTATGTTTGTGTGTGTGTGTGGTGTGTGTGTGTGGGGGGGGGGGTCATTTCACAGACTTGCTCACGTGATGTTACAGCGGCAAATTCTTTATAATACCAAAATATTAGAGAAAAGATGCTCGTTATAACGAGGGTCCTCTGTCCACAATATTGTGACGGAGTGGCTCCGGAGGCAGATGTGAGTCATCACTGTGTGCTCATGTCAAAAGCTACGTTTACCCTTGTCGTGAGTTAAAGTTTTGTTACTTACTCATTGCAAGTATGGTAACTATTTTAACAGGAACCTGTGGAGGGTCGTTGCATTCTGGGAAGAATGGTTTGACGACGTAAGTCCCGAGTGACATAGCCATGACAGTAAACATCGTTGGTCGGGCCAGAAACAGGCCAACCTGTTGATAAAGAAAACATGCCTATTCAAAAACACTGAACAGTTTACAACTAAAAATGTGTGTTTTTTTTTTTTTTTTCAGATAAAAAAATCTTGATAGTTTTCTTATTTCTGCTCAAAGCATAGATAGTGAGTACTCGTTAGAACCGCCTCGACCGAGTAACCACACTTTTTGAGCAGACATAAGAAAAAATAATAATCTGTACCCCTGTAAACCCGAGTTTTACTTTACAAAAGTGGGGTTTAAGAGGGTCAAAATTAAACAGGCGTGTTTGCGTGGTTACTTGTATCTTAGACAATTTTATTAGAAACAAGATTAGTTGTTTTTTTAAACAAAAAAGTTAAGAAACTCCGCTTTTAGCACTATCAAATGATCCAATGGCATATTATTAAACACAACTTCCCATAAGTCAACAATTGAGAAGTTTCAGGTTGAAATATTTTTTATCTTTTTTGAAAATTACTATTTTGTGTTCTTGCGAATAGGTCCTGATCAGCCGCCACAGAATATGGGATGTCCTGTTTGTCTGTAGAGTGACAGGAAGTTCTCTGCAACGAAGAGGGTCAGTTTTGGGTGGTGTTAATCTATGGGGTGCCGTTTTCCTATTTAATCCATATTTATAGATATCCATAATTCGATTTATCCATAATTTGAATTATGGATATCCATAAATCAGACGAATAATGGATATCCATAATTCGAATTATAGATATCCATAATTCGATTTATGGATATCGTTAATTCAGAGTGATTTATGGATCAGCAGAATAATGGATATCCATATTTTGATTAATTGATATCCATAACTTGAATAAGTGATATCAATAGTTCGAATTATGGATATCATTAATTCGAATTATGTATATCCATAATTCGGTCCATTTATGGATATCCATAACTCGATTTATGGATATCCATAATTCGTCTTGGCAAATAAATACAATAAATAATGACTTAAACCAAAGGGTTTAGCGGTGAATTATGGATATCCATAGTTCGAATTATGGATACCATTAATTCGAATTATGTATATCCATAATTCGGTCCATTTATGGATATCCATAATTCGATTTATGGATATCCATAATTCGTCTTGGCAAATAAATACAATAAATAATGACTGAAACCAAAGTGTTTTGCGGTGAATTATGGATATCCATAATTCGAAAAATGGATATCCATAATTCAACCCGATTTATAATATCTACAATTCGATTTTTGGATATCCATAATTCGAATTCAGAGTGCTTTATGGATATCCATAATTTGTCTTGGCAAATAAATACAATAAATAATGACTGAAACCAAAGGGTTTTGCGGTGAATTATGGATATTCATAATTCGAAATATGGATATCAATAATTCAACCCGATTTATAAATATCCATAATTCGATTTATCGATATCCATAATTCGAATTCAGAGTGATTTATGGATATCCATAATTCGATTTATGGATATCCATAATTGATTTGAATTATGGATATCCATAAATCGTATTATGGATATCCATTATCCGATTTATGGATATCTATAATTCGAAGTATGGATAATCATAAATCAGTCGAATTATGGATACACATAGATAATTATTGATATCCTATAATAATTATGGATATTTATAATTCGAATTATGGATATCAATAAATAATTATGGATATCTTTAAATAGGGAATAAACAGTAAAACGGTGCCCCATATTAATCTTCGTAGGTTTTCCGGTCATTTCCGACCTCAGTTGATTTTATGTTTGACGTCCCTCGTCAACACTACATAGGTCACTTTGGTGACGTTGCTTCCAATTTTGGTGGACTTTCACCCGACAATGAGATGAAATGACATCTCAAGCCTTGTCGCCCAATGAAAACCAATAGGGTTTATGGACGGTCCGACTCGCACCGCTTTGCCTGTCCAGGAACCGCGGTGCGAGGCGGACCGTCCTTGCTAATAAGCCCTATTGTTTCATTGGGCGACAGGGCTTGAGATGTCATTTCATCTCATTGTCGGGTGAAAGTCCCACAAAATCGGAAGCAACGTCTCCAAAGTGACCTAAGTAGTTTTGACGCGGGACGTCAAACATCAAATCAACTGGGGTCGGAAATGACCGGAAAACCTACGATGATTAATATCATCGAGGCGGTTCTAACGAGTACCCACAATCTATATTTTAGAGCAGAAATCAGAAAAATAAGGTTTACCCCTGCAAACCCCAGTTGTACTATATAAAAGTGGGGGTCAAGAGGCTCAAAATCATATAGACGTATTTACGCGTTCGTGTGTAAAAATGACAAACTTTTCCTGAAAACGAACCCCCACATTTAAGCAAAGGTCCTTACCCAGTCAAACAAAAATGCCGGTATTGCTCCAAAAACGCTTTTTCGTCTTCCAAACGTGTACATGAGATAGGCATGTTCTCCTCCAGACTGTGGTATGGCTGTTCCGAGTTCAGCGTACGCTAGAGCGCCTGAAAAAGGTCATTGCAATTCCAATACACTCATGTTTGTAAAACCACGTCCGATTGGATAACGTTATAAGTTTGGGACAATATACTGTCTGAAACCCGACGTCATCACGTAACGCCGCTTTTCATTGGTTAACATTTGCTTTTACGGAGCTCACAGCGATTGCCACTTTGTGCAAAATAGTACAATTTTTAACAAAATAAGTGCATGCGAGAAAGAATGGGGATAACTATCTAAAAATTGTAATTTGGGGAGGTGAATCGTCGGTTTTACGGTCGCGAATTCCGTTTTATGGCTCCGCTAAGGAGATTTCCGACCGAAAAAAATACCCGGTTTAACTCCCTAAATGACAATTTTCGATCCAGTTATCCCTTAAGTGATACAGGGGACTCGTTAAAACGACAGCATTTGTCCCCTAACATTTGACCGTTATAAAGAACCAGTGCTTCAGCTGAAGTGCACGACCCGCCGGATGCTTTTAGCTTTATGAGTGTTACCATATATGGGTATGGCGGCCATTTTGGTCATGTGACCTGGACATAAAACGGTTCCCCCAATTAATGCGCCTTATCGTAAGAGGCAAAAATATATCTTATACTTTAGTACTGTATTCTGAATCGTTTGCAGGATAAAATCCAACACAAAAGCATATGTGTCAAAGTTTGACCTAGGCACAAAGAAGGTCAAGGTCAACCCAGGGTCACCATTTTAGCAATTTATGATGGGCCTACGTTCCAGATGCTATTTATCAAGTTTCGTGGAAATCTGCACAGTGGTTCTGGAGAAGACTATTTTTGAAGGGTTTTTACCAAATATTGCTTGGCGGCCATTTTGGTCATGTGACCTGGACCCCATGAGGAAATTTTGGTTTCCCCCATCCCGTAGAGGCTCCATATGAAATTTGACTTCAATCGGCCCAACGATTTCCGAGGAGAAGCAGTTCGAAAATTTTCACATTTTTCGCCTCGGCGAGGCTGTACTAAATGGAATGTAATATTTCGCAAGTTCATTGATAAGATCTCATTGATATTTATCAGTATACCAAAAATTGTTTAAATATTCCAAGCGGTTAAGTCACTATCACCAATTTTCACAAACGGATTACGGACGGACATATAGACAGACCATATATGGCTTGGCGGCCATTTTGGTCATGTGTCCTGGACCCCATGAGCAATATTTGGTTTCCCCCATCCCATAGAGGCTCCATATGAAATTTGATTTCAATCGGCCCAACGGTTTCCGAGGAGAAGCAGTTCGAAAATTTTCACATTTTTCGCCTCGGCGAAGCTATACTAAATGGAATGTAATATTTCGCAAGTTCATTGGTTAGATCTCATTGATATCTATCAGTATGCCAAAAATTGTTTAAATATTCCAAGCGGTTAAGTCACTTTCACCATTTTCACAAACGGGTTACGGACGGACAGACAGACAAACCATATATGGCTTGGCGGCCATTTTGGTCATGTGACCTTGACCCCATGAGCAAATTTTGGTTTCACCCATCCCATAGAGGTTCCATATGAAATTTGACTTCAATCGGCCCAACGGTTTCCGAGGAGAAGCAGTTCGAAAATTTTCACATTTTTCGCCTCGGCGAGGCTATACTAAATGGAATGTAATATTTCGTAAGTTCATTGGTTAGATCTCATTGATATCTATCAGTATGCCAAAAATTGTTTAAATATTCCAAGCGGTTAAGTCACTATCACCAATTTTCACAAACGGGTTACAGACGGACCCAAAGAAGGTCAAGGTCAACCCAGGGTCACCATTTTAGCAATTTATGATAGGCCTACATCCCAGATGCTATTTATCAAGTTTCGTGGAAATCTGCCCAGTGGTTCTGGAGATGACTATTTTTGAAGGGTTTTTACCATATATGGCTTGGCGGCCATTTTGGTCATGTGACCTGGACCCCATGAGCAAATTTTGGTTTCCCTATCCCATAGAGGCTCCATATGAAGTTTGATTTCAATCGGCCCAACGGTTTCCGAGGAGAAGCAGTTCGAAAATTTTCACATTTTTCGCCTCGGCGAGGCTATACTAAATGGAATGTAATATTTCGCAAGTTCATTGGTTAGATCTCGTTGATATCTATCAGTATGCCAAAAATTGTTTAAATATTCCAAGCGGTTAAGTCACTATCACCAATTTTCACTTACGGGTTACGGACGGACAGACAGACAAACCTTATATGGCTTGGCGGCCATTTTGGTCATGTGACCTTGACCCCATGAGCAAATTTTGGTTTCCCCCATCCCATAGTGGCTCCATATGAAATTTGACTTCAATCGGCCCAACGGTTTCCGAGGAGAAGCAGTTCAAAAATGTTCGAAAATTTTCACATTTTTCGCCTCGGCGAGGCTATACTAAATGGAATGTAATATTTCGTAAGTTCATTGGTTAGATCTCATTGATATCTATCAGTATGCCAAAAATTGTTTAAATATTCCAAGCGGTTAAGTCACTATCACCAATTTTCACAAACGGGTTACGGACGGACAGACAGAACGACAGATTGACAGACTGACAGAATGACAGAATGACAGAATGACACGGTGATTTTAGGGCACTCTTAGAAAAAACCGACTTCTGTCGGTTGCTTTTTCTGCGGGTCGTGCAATTTGGCCCCATAAACAACATCCTGATATTCAATAAAGGGCCCTTCATGCTCCAATAAACTAATTTTGTAGGCATTTATTCTAACAAATATCCATAAAACGTTTTTCTTTAACTATTAAATATAACCAGTGCTTCAGCTGAAGTGCACGACCCGCCGGATGCTTTTAGCTTTATGAGTGTTACCATATATGGGTATGGCGGCAATTTTGGTCATGTGACCTGGACCTAAAACGGTTCCCCCAATAAATGCGCCTTATCGTAAGGAGCAAAAATATATCTTATACTTTAATACTGTATTCTGAATCGTTTGCAGGATAAAATGCATTCTCACTTTTTCCGATACAAAAGCATATGTGTCAAAGTTTGACCTAGGCACAAAGAAGGTCAAGGTCAACCCAAGGTCACCATTTTAGCAATTTATGATGGGCCTACGTCCCAGATGCTATTTATCAAGTTTCGTGGAAATCTGCCCAGTGGTTCTGGAGAAGACTATTTTTGAAGGGTTTTACCATATATGGCTTGGTGGCCATTTTGGTCATGTGACCTGTACCCCATGAGCAAATTTTGGTTTCCCCCATCCCATAGAGGCTCCATATGAAATTTGACTTCATCAGCCCAACGCTTTCCGAGGAGAAGCAGTTCGAAAATTTTCACATTTTTCGCCTCGGCGAGGCTATACTAAATGGAATGTAATATTTCGCAAGTTCATTGGTAAGATCTTATTGATATCTATCAGTATGCCAAAAAGTGTTTAAATATTCCAAGCGGTTAAGTCACTATCACCAATTTTCACAAACGGGTTACGGACGGACAGACAGACAGACCATATATGGCTTGGCGGCCATTTTGGTCATGTGACCTGGACCTCATGAGCAAATTTTGGTTTCTCCCATCCCATAGAGGCTTCATATGAAATTTGATTTCAATCGGCCCAACGCTTTCCGAGGAGAAGCAGTTCGAACATTTTCACATTTTTCGCGTCGGCGAGGCTATACTAAATGGAATGTAATATTTCGCAAGTTCATTGGTTAGATCTTATTGATATCTATCTGTATGCCAAAAATTGTTTAAATATTCCAAGCGGTTAAGTCATTATCAGCAATTTTCACAAACGGTTTATGGACGGACAGACAGACATACCATATATGGCTTGGCGACCATTTTGGTCATGTGACCTGGACCCAATGAGCAAATTTTGGTTTCCCCCTTCCCATAGAGGCTGCATATGAAATTTGACTTCAATCGGCCCAACGCTTTCCGAGGAGAAGCAGTTCGAAAATTTTCACATTTTTTGCCTCGGCGAGGCTATACTAAATGGAATGTAATATTTCACTAGTTCATTGGTTAGATCTCATTGATATCTATCAGTATGCCAAAAATCGTTTAAATATTCCAAGCGGTTAAGTCACTATCACCAATTTTCACAAACGGGTTACGGACGGACAGACTGACAGACTGACAGAATGACAGAATGACCGAATGACAGAATGACACGGTGATTTTAGGGCACACTTAGAAATCAACCGACTTCAGTCGTTTGCTTTTTCTGCGGGTCGTGCAATATTCTTGAATATATCCACCGATTCGGCTTATCTTGAGCAATGGATTCGTTCTATTGAAATTATCGTTCAACGCGATTTCTCGGTGTATATAATGTAGGTATAAAGAGGGTTGAGTATACACCATATGGTGATATAGAGAGTGGATGAGTGAGGCAAAGGTGACGTGTGGGGCGTCCAACTGATATTGAATTACAGTTGGGAAGGCCTGCAGTCCTTGCAGCAGATAAAGGTAGATGGGGTGTGGGTGGGGAGGGGGAGGGGGGGGGGGGTGGCATTGTTAATTC
Source organism: Lucinisca nassula (assembly GCA_963580285.1). NCBI lineage: Eukaryota > Metazoa > Mollusca > Bivalvia > Lucinida > Lucinidae > Lucinisca > Lucinisca nassula. The sequence goes on along the minus strand of OY757017.1, from coordinate 72,054,534 downwards.
TTCCGTCTCTACACTTACATTCATTTTCCTCTTTCTCCCCCTGTCGAATGCTTTGTAAACTCCACTTAGTATGTTGAAAAGTTGGGTTCACAGGTGGCATACAGCGAGTGTCATTCAAGGTCTAAAACAAAGGTTGTGGGGTTTCTTTGGGACCACAAAACCAGTTCGAGACAGGGATAGTGCGGGCCACTGAGGGCTACTTCCAGGAGGCATAACGAGGATAATTGTGGTCTTCTTTTCGGTGTTCTATGCAATAAATGTATGTTGTGTGTACACATTAGAATCGCCTCATTGAGGCGATTCTAATGAGTACACACAGCATAAATTTAAAAGATAAAAGACCAAAATATCCAAAAAAATCCCTCCGTTTCATTTGTAGATAAATTTCCTAGGACTCAATAATGGGTTCGACTCAACCATGGTAAACGAGCCATCGATGTTCAATAGTACTTACCAAGTGTTGATAGAACGCCACATGCAAACCATATTACCAAGCTGAGGCCCACGGAGCCCGTTCCTTCCAGCACACCCTTAGGTGAAATGAATATACCTGAACCTACAAAAGAAAGAAAATCCATAACAATAAAAAAACAGAACTTATATTACATGAAATTAGGTCATTGATGGTTAGGGTTAGGAGTAGGTTACTGATGGTTAGGGTTAGGAGTAGGTCACGCGCTGATGGTAAGGGTAAGGTGTAGGTTACTGCTGTTAAGGGTTAGGAGAAGGTCACTAATATTTAGGATTAGGTGTAGGTCACTAATGGTGAAGGGTTAGACTCAGGTCACTGATGGTTAGGGTTAGGAGTAGGACACTGATGGTTAGGGTTTGGAGTAAGTCACTGATGGTTAAGGTTAGGAGTAGTCAGGGTTAGGGTAAGTAGTAGGTCACTGATGGTTAAGGTTAGTAGTAGTCACTGATGGTTAGTGTTAGGAGTGGGTCACTGATGGTTAGGGTTAGGAGTAGGTCACTGATGGTTAGGGTTAGGAGTAGGTCACTGATGGTTAGGATTAGGAGTAGGTCACTGATGGTTAGGGTTAGGAATATGGCACTGATGGTTAGGGTTAACAGTAGGTTACTGATGGATAAGGTTAGGAGTAGGTCACTGATGGTTAGGGTTAGGAGTAGGACACTGATGGTTTGGGATAGGAGGAGGTTACTGATGGTAAGGGTAAGGAGTAGGTCACTGATGGTAAGGGTTAGGAGTAGGACACTGATGGTTTGGGATAGGAGGAGGTTACTGATGGTAAGGGTAAGGAGTAGGTCAGTGATGGTTAGGGTAAGGAGTAGGTCAGTGATGGTTAGGGTAAGGAGTAGTCCAGTGATGGTAAGGGTAAGGAGTAGGTCAATGATGGTTAGGGTTAGGAGTAGGTCAATGATGGTTAGGGTTAGGAGTAGGTCAATGATGGTTAGGGTTAAGAGTAGGTCACTGATGGTTAGGGTAAGGAGTAGATCACTGATGGTTAGGGTTAGGAGTAGGTCACTGATCGTTAGGGTTAGTAGTAGTAGTCCCTGATGGTTAGGGTTATGAGTAGGTCACCGATGGTTAGGGATACGAGTAGGTCACTGATGGTTAGGGTTACGAGTAGGTCACTGATGGTTAGGGTAAGGAGTAGGTCACTGATGGTTAGGGTTAGTAGTAGTAGTCACTGGTGGTTAGGGTTAGTAGTAGTAGTCACTGGTGGTTAGGGTTAGGAGTAGAGTACTGATTGTTAGGGTCAGGAGAAGGGTCACTTATGGTTAGGGGCAAGGAGTAGGTCACTTATGGTTGGGGTTAGTAGTTGTCACTGATGGTTAGAGTTAGGAGTAGGTCACTGATGGTTAGGGTTAGTAGTGGTCACTGATGGTTAGGGTTAGAAGTAGGTCACTGTTGGTTAGGTTTAGGAGTGGTCACTGATGGTTAGGGTTAGGAGTAGGTCACTGATGGTAAGGGTTAGTAGTGATCACTGATGGTTAGTATTAGGAGTAGGTCACTGATGGTTAGGGTTAGTGGTGGTCACTGATGGTTAGGGTTAGGAGTGGTCACTGATGGTAAGGGTTAGGGGTAGGTCACTGATAGTTAGTGTAGTAGTGGTCACTGATAGTTAGGGCTAGGAGTAGGTCACTGATGGTTAGAGCCGGTTTGCTGCATCATTTGAAGATTATTTGACAATAGACGGTGTAATGTCATTTTCTTGCATCATTAACATTACGAGGGTAGGCTGAAAAGTTCTGAACCTGACCAAGAAGCAGGCATCGAACAGCCGTGAAATTTTGTATTCATTAAATCCAAACCTTTATTACTTGATTTCACTCAAATGAGTTCAAGTTTACTTGCAATAACGTAGAAATTCTAGACTTTGAAAATTGATACTAGCACGTTTTTGAGAAAATGGACAGAATCTGGCATCGTAGTGTCATCAAGTTCCTCCATAAAAAGGGGTTAGCTCCTAAGAACATTCATGCCGATATGGTTGCTACATTAGGGGATGATGCTCCTTCGTATGCAACCGTGAAAAGGTGGGCAGCAAATTTTAAGATGGGCAAGGACAGCCTTGAAGATGATGACCGGTGTGGTCGACCCACAACGGCAACAGCTGAGGAAACCATCAGCCAAGTGCACAGGGCCGTGATGGGTGACAGGCGTTTAACTGTGAATCAGTTAGCTAACACTGCTGGCATCTCCCGTGAACGAATAGAGAACATTCTACACAGTGAATTAGGAATGTCGAAGGTTTCCGCCAGATGGGTGCCACGGCTTTTGACGCCTGACCAAAAGTTGACCAGACCGAACCTGTCACAAGCCAACTTGGCTTTTTTTGAAGCAGACCAAGATGATTTTCTTGAGCGTTTTTCACTCAGGATGAGTGTTGGGTTCATCACCTGAGCCAGAGACCAAAAGACAATCCATGCAATGGAAGCACCCTGGCTCACCCCCTTCCTCTGCAGGGAAGGTGATGGCATCAGTGTTCTGGGATGCCAAGGGTATAATATTCATAGATTACCTTCAAAAGGGCAGAACAATTAATGGGGAGTATTATGCAGATCTGCTAAAACAATTGCGAAAAACAATTAAGGCTGAATGACCCGGAAAATTGACAAAAGGGGTCTCGTTCCATCAGGACAATGCGCCTGCTCATAAATCGGTTGTCGCAATGGCTGCTGTGCATGACTATGGCTTCACACTTGTCGATCACCCTCCGTATTCACCTGATCTAGCATCATCAGATTATTTCCTGTTTCCAAACATGAAAAAAGCACTTGGCTGGGCAGCATTATCGGTCAGACGAGGAGGTGGTAGCTGCTCTGGAGGAGTTTTTCAGGGACCAAGATGAGACCTTCTATACCACTGGGATCCAAGGACTCCAGCATCGCTGGAGGAAGTGTGTGGACAGGAAGGGAGACTATGTTGAAAAATAAGGCACTTTCAACATGGACAAACCATTGGATCTTGGTCAGGCTCAGAACTTTTCAGCCTACCCTCGTATAGTCAACTGTCCGACAAACTGTACACTTAAGAGCTACAGCTACAATTTTCTTTGGCATCCTGGTTTCAGACAAGAAGATTTTAATGGATCAATGGAAAATCAGTTGTCCCCAAGCCAGGACCATTTTGACAAACTGGCAATAATTTAAACAATCTTACTACAGGTACATAAGATGTAGCAACATGCCATATATCAAATGCCTGAGCTTTTAGGTGTCAGCCAAGATGTTTAAATGTTTCCCCATTATAAGTCTAAGTGAAACCAGAGGGCCCCGGGCTAGGAAAATTTTGACCAATCTTGGTAGAGGCCGACTAGATGAAACTACAAACTTATGAAAAAAAAATGAATAAGCACTGCTTATAAGATGCCCCCAGCAAGCCAAAGGTCAATAAACCAGAGCTGTCAAAGGAAAGACTACCCCGCCTGTTTTGTGCCTTGAACTTCGGTAATCAAATCCGATTAATAGAGGATCTTACACGAGTGGTCATTTCATATGATATTTATTAAACGAGCCTTCGGTGAGTTTCATAAATTTCATATGAAATGACCACGAGTGTAAGATTCTGTTTATCATATGACCACAATAAATTGGATTTTATCGCCTTTGAGTTTAACAATTTTCAACAAGAAAAATTCATTGTTGACATGGACTCTTCATGACGTTACTTAATCCCCCCAAAGTGTTATTACACGTGTTTTCATACGATTTTTATTACACGACGTTACACACTGCTTATCAACGACGTCATGTGATAAATAGAGGATCTTATATGAGTGTTCATGTATTATTGAAATTATTATCAAATTATTAAACAAGTTGAGGAAAAGGGATAAAATGCGAGTCGAGCATTTTATCCCTTTTCCTGAACGAGTTTAATACATTCAATAATACACGAGCATGAATGCAAGATTCTATTTATCATATGACTTTTATTCACGATTGTTTACTCGTACAAAATGTCAATATTCCGCCATTAGTCGTTAAGGACGTCGTACATGTAAGGTTACGGGGCGTATCTTGCTAATTTGCATATGAAATCCACTAGTGGATAATCGAAAATATTACATGGCGTAATTACTCTCTCGGACGCGACGTCATATGATAAAAAATGTTATTCGATAAACTGCAACTTACACTCGTGGTCATTTCATATGAGATGAACTTGAAACCCGCCTCTATTTCTTAGTATGTATGAAAAATCTTCGGGTCTATGGGGCTGATCCATATGACGCACAGCAAAAACTCTGATCAGGCTGCGCGGATGCGCAGATGGTCAGAGTCTTTGCTCGATGCCTCTCAAGTTGGACGCAACCCAATGCAGTAATAGTGCGCGCTTTATAAAATTGTGCTTCGTGAAAATGTGAATTCCGAGATAATCAAAACGGAAACAGCAACAAGTAGAAATTGGTTTTAGTCTGTTGCGTTTCCAGTGCGGATATACTTGTTTTGGGGAGGTATAGAGGCGGTTTTATGCTCGGACATTTCGTTTTACGGCGACGCGTCAGCGGTTAAAAAGTACTCAAAAAGTGCGTTCGGTTTAGCAATGTGCTGCCTAATCTATTTCTCCAAGCCCCTATGGGCGGGGCGCGTTATGAATGGAAAATAAAAACTTCCTTGGAAGGATAAGTATGAGTAGGATGAGAATGCTTATCATACGGGCATAATCTGGTACTCAAGAAACCATACTTAGCAATGAAATCAATGCATATCTGAAACAAATGAAGATGGTATTTTCACAGTGTGAAAAGATATGATATATTCACAATGACCATGCTATTTTCAACTACTTTTTTAGTTGGTTAGCATTCCAGTACAGATTTGTTTAATAATTAAATTTTTCGTTAAATGCCAGAAACATTTTTAATTTCGTGGATTAAAAGCCCCAGAATTTTGACCCGTGCTTCGCATTTGTGAAATGTCTGATGTTTTCAACACACCTGATGAAATAATTTTAGTATTCACCTTACAAAAAGTAATTATCTTTTATATACTTGACTGGACTATGAAATTGATATTTGCAGCATACAAAGTATCACTCCATCTAAAAATGTCATGGTTCAAAGCTTTATTATCGGAATGCATATCTTAAATTTTAATGATTTTAGGTGAATGATATGAAGTCCTAGTGACATTTGTAAATATCGTGAAAATATTTTCCCCAAAATGTGAGAGATTCATAAAAGTTAAAAAAAAAATACATGTAGTAATACAAATTCAGTTTACAATAAAATGTTGGCAGCTACTCTCTCTCTCTCTCTCTCTCTCTCTCTCTCTCTCTCTCTCTCTCTCTCTCTCTCTCTCTCTCTCTCTCTCTATCACGATAACTAGTCCGTGAAATGAAGACCCCCTTAAACCCCACTTTATATAGAGAAAAACTGGGGTTTACAGGGGTATACATTATTATTCTTATTTCTGCTCCAAAACATAGGTTGTGGGTACTCGGTAGAACCGCCTCAATGAGGCGGTTCTACCGAGTACACACAACCTACGTTTGCTGTAAAAATAAGAAAAAAATATCAGGGATTTTCACCAGAAAAGTAGCCATTTTGGAGATGTGAAAAACGCAAAATCACACGGGTATGCTATCGTAATCTCTCTCTCTCTCTCTCTCTCTCTCTCTCTCTCTCTCTCTCTCTCTCTCTCTCTCTCTCTCTCTCTCTCTCTCTCTCTCTCTCTCTCATGTTTTACTTTACAGCTAGCCCTTACAAGATTTTTTTCCATGTTTTACGAGCCGATCGTTAATCAAAGGTACCCAGAGGATAAGTAGAGCTTTCAGAATCTGATAAAGAGCCTCGCGTATGCCATCTAATAGCACGCGACCAAATTATGGTAGCCAAAAGGTGAAACTTGACATTCTGGAGCCATTGGCGGTCATCTTGTTTGTTTGTTTGTTTGTTTGTTTTGAGGTTTAACGTCCCCGCCAACACTATTTAGGTTATTTTGGAGACGTTGCTTCCAATTTTGTGGGACTTTTACCTGACATTGAGATGAAATGACATCTCAACCCCTGCCGCCCAATGAAACCAATAGGGTTTATAAGCCTGGACGGGCCGACTCGCAGCAGATTTCCTGGGACGGTCATCTTAGACTTTGATGTGCACTTTACAAATGGCACCGACACAAAGCTTCCTGACATGAAGTCAAGGATGGTTGTACTGTAAGCATTACAATAACACATCCGTGTGATATAGTGCATTTTTCAAACCTCAAAAAAAAGGTAATTTTTCTGATGAAAATTTGCGATATTTTTCTTATTTATACTCCAAACATAGGTTTTGGGTGCTCGTTAGAACCGCCTCAGTGAGGCGGTTCTAACGAGTACCCACAACCTACGTCTTGGAGCAGAAATAAGGAAAATAGTGTTCCCCCCCCCCCCCCTAAACCCCAGTTTTCCCTATATAAAATTGGGTGTAAGGGAGTGTTCATTTACGGACGTGTTAGCGTAATGTGGAAGACCCTTTTTGCTTGTTTCATCTAAAATGTGGACGGATTGACGGACAATGTGTCTTGTTTTTTAAAGTTTTAAGCTGATGCATTTATGATGCAAGTTATGAAGAAAAATCATTAAAAATGTGGACGGATTGACAGACGGACAGATGGATGGACATTGTGTATTGTTGTTATGGCCATATGTTTAAAGTTTGAAGTTGAAAAACAAATGAGTAATGTTCTTGTGACCTTATGTTTTATGTTTGAAACTGATAAACTGATAACGCACACGTGCGACATTGTGCATTCTTTCGAGGCGGTTTACCAGTGCTCATTAGCGGTCGGTTTCAGCTCTTTGTTGAATCACCATGTAGCCCAATCTATTTTATTTCTACAAGCCCCGATAGGCGGGGCCAACTATAACAAGTGTCAAATTCACAAAACTTTACGATAATCCTGACAAGTCTGGTGCGGTTCTAATCTGTGTTTACACTCAAAATAACAAACAACGCAGAGTTTTTAACCCTTTGACTGATAACCAGGACTAGCAGACGGCATTTTCAAAGTGTATTTTTCTTAAACGCTTTCAGCGATAATGAGCCTAGACATTACATGAGAATCAAGCAGATTTAATAATAAAAAATATTTTAAGAAAACAAATTGTCGTCTACTCCAATTTTCCAGTGCATGGTTCCCTCAGAATCCAAAGTTGGCCCGTATGATCTGAGAACGTGCTTATCAAACTGCGCAGGCTGATCTAAATCTTCACAGGAGATGACCTTTGCACAAGCCATTGGCTTTTTGTCAAATCCTGGACCATATGTATTTGTCTGTTTTCTTATCCTTGTATGTGAAGCAATCAAAATAAAGTTTAAACCAAATCTTCACTGGGCACACATACCTTTGCGTGTTGTACCCAGGACCAGTGAGTATAAACTGGATGTTTGGCATCGATCAGTGAACACATACGTACGCTAAAATGGTGTCTTTCAAATCTCAAGAACTAGTATTTTTCAGATGAAAATATTCGATATGTATCTTATTTCTAGTCCAAATAGATATTGTTGGTACTCGTTAGAACCGCCACAATGAGGCGGTTCTAACGAGTACCAACAATCTATGTTTTTGAGCAAAAATAAGGAAAATGATGTTTACCCCCATAAACACCATTATTCTCTGTTTAAAATGAGGTTTCGTTACACGAACTTACACTCCACATGTACACATTACGCAAACACGCCTATACAAATACATTGGCACCTTTATCGCGGAAAAAATGAAAATTTTATGATGAAAAATTGTGATATTTTTTCTTATTTCTGCTCCAAATATACCAGATTGTGGGCACTCGTCATCCGTGTGATAACGTGCATTTTTCAAACCTCAAAAAATTATTTTTTCTGATGAAAATTTGCGATATTTTTCTTATTTATACTAGACACCAAACATAGGTTTTGGGTGCTCGTCAGAACCGCCTCGATGAGGCGGTTCTAACGAGTACCCACAATATATACTTTAGAGCAGAAATAAGAAAAATAAGGTATTTCCCCGGAAACCCCAGTTTTACTATACAAAAGGGGGGTTCAAGGGGGTCAAAATTATATAGGCGTATTCTCGTGATGCTCCATATTTCTCAGTTCTGTGGTGTATTTCTTGCTTCCAAAGGATAACCCTTTCTAGAACATATTTACTATTAAATTAACCTGATGGTCGTTTTCGCGCGATACAGCTGCCTTTTTTGTTACACCGGAATGCAGAAATTCGAGCTGTACTATTTTTAAATACTCTTTGCCAGTTTTATTCTCTTGGCACGTTTATGACGTTAACATGGATGATAGGATTTGTAATAATTAACAAAATAAGTTTGTTTTGATGTTTAACGTCCCTGCCAACACTTTGTAGATCATTCTGAAGACGTTGCTTCCAATTTTGTCGGACTTGTACCCGACATTGAGATGGAATGACACCTCAAGATTGTTTACTCGTAGTCCATATTCTGTGATGACGCAGCGATGTTGCCACCCTCAGTGCAGCTACACACTCACCTATCATCGTGCCAACAATGAGGGCTGTTCCAGACAGTAGCCCAACATGTTTCTTCAATTCAATGTTACTAACGTGGTCTCCGTCATCTTCGATCTTCACCTCAGGGGTGCGACTGACCTCCATCATCATATCGTAGTCATGGTAACCATTCTCCATCGGCATGGGTCCTTGTGAAATCAAAATAAAGGAAAAAGAAATCAATGTTCAGGGAACTGCTATATCTCGAATACGGATGGGTCGTTTACCACGGTTTATTCGATTTTTTTCTGGAGTCCCCAGAGAATATTTTCGAAAGAGGTACAGAGGACCCTAGTTATAACAACAATATTTGTTTCCTATTATTCTTCCGTCATAGAGAATCTACCGTGATAAAGAATCCCAGTTAGGAGTATGAGAGGTGATAAAGGGCCTTTTCCCCATTTTTACTCCAAGAAACAAATGTTTTTGTTTGTTTTATTTGAGGTTTAACGTCCCCGTCAACACTGTAAAGGTCATTTTGGAGAAGTTGCTTCCAATTTTGTGGGACTTTTACCCGATATTGAGATGAAATGACATCTCCAGCCCTGTCGCCCAATGGAACCAATAGGGTTTATTAGCATGGACGGACCGCCTCGCACCGCGGTTCCTGGACAGGCTTAGATCCTCTAAGCGGTTTACCAGTACTACTGTGCGGGCCGGATTCAGCTCTGCGTGGAAGCATCATGCAGCCCATATATTTCTTCAAGCCCCTATGGGCGGGGGCCTAAGAAACAAATGTTATAGACATTTGTTAGAATCGCCTCGGCGATTCTAACAAATATCTATAACATTTGTTTCTAGGAGTATTAGATTACAGGACCCTTTCATGACTATGGACTCGAATTCTGTACTTCCAACCCGAGGGAAGCCCACGCCGCTCGGAACCGAGCTAAGTAGTCATTGCATTTAAATTGCCGTTACAACGAGTTTTGCCGTTAAAACGAATGTCGGTATAAAGAGGGTTGATTTTGTGTTGTTTATACTCATTAGAAACGCAATTCTAATCAGTAAACACGACATTCCATTATTTTACAGCCGGTCGTAAATATATCTACATAATTTTCACCTACGGGGGCTGTTCCAAAAACAATGTCACTTTCATTGTTTCTCATTGACTGCAGATGTTTAAATCATACTCTCTGTCTACTTGAATATACCCTTTTTAGCCGGTCAATCCATTTTTGGAAGCAGTTTTCATTGCTCTTAAAGGAACTCATTTTTGATTTTTATTTGCCTTCACTGCAGCTGGTGTTGTGCCGTGTGGCGGCGGTAAAACGTCTCCCCGTACATCAACCATAGTGCAGTTTATATTTTACTTGTGGTCCTTTGAGATCAGCGTGAATATTCTGAGAAATCAGAAATATATTATTGGTTTAGACTCATATTCTAGACAGGTTTTTAACTATTTGGACCCAATTTTGATTTATATCAGTCTTTGTATCGACTGCCTATTCAAAATTCGCAAAATTGCAGTATGTTTCCTCTGGCTTTCTTTGCCGGATCATTACAGGGTCACTGATGAGGCTTTATTAGCCGAAACTACGTAGTATGACCCATCTTCTTTCTTATGAATGTTTTCATTGCTCTTAAAGGAACAAATTTTTGATTTTTATTTGCCTTCACTGCAGCTGGTGTTGTGCCGTTTGGCGGCGGTAAAACGTCTCCCCGTACATCAACCATAGTGCAGTTTATATTTTACTTTTGGTCCTTTGAGATCAGCGTGAATATTCTGAGAAATCAGAAATATATTATTGGTTTAGACTCATATTCTAGACAGGTTTTTAACTATTTGGACCCAATTTTGATTTATATCAGTCTTTGTATCGACTGCCTATTCAAAATTCGCAAAATTGCAGTATGTTTCCTCTGGCTTTCTTTGCCGGATCATTACAGGGGCACTGATGAGGCTTTATTAGCCGAAACTACGTAGTATGACCCATCTTCTTTCTTATGAATGTTTTCATTGCTCTTAAAGGAACTCATTTTTGATTTTTATTCATACTCTTGAATGGGGACACCCATCAGATACTGATAAACCGCACATCCAAAGGCATTTCTCGAATTGCATCTCTTTCCAGATAGACGATATTGGAGTTTTGGAAACAAAAATAGTCGTAGGGGTCAGGTTTGGCAAAACTGGAGGATGTGGTAGGACTGTGATCTTCTTTAACTCCAAAAACTTGGTCACGCTTTAGTCCTGTTTTGGGGTGGCAGGTTTCGTAGTAATTCTTCAATTTTCTTAGTACATTTTATAGAACTCTGCCTTTTGGCACCAGAATTTGCATGACTGTATCCTTATTGTTGAAGAAAATTACATACAAAGCCTTATTTAACATTCGTCGTTGTAACATTATCACATACTTGAAAATTCTAGTCAGAATTCTAGTCAAAACTCCGTCCCACCAAAGCCAAATTCTATCTAACACTCCAAGTGAACCAACACAACCATATATCACTCGTTTTGGACGTGCAGTTAAACCCAAAGTTTTAGAATTATTAGATTTGTTTGTGTGTTTGATTTGATGTTTAACGTCCCTGTCAACACTGTAAAGGTCATTTTGGAGACGTTGCTTCCAATTTTGTGGGACTTTTACCCGACATTGAGATGAAATGACATCTCAAGCCCTGTCGCCCAATGAAACCAATAGGGTTTATTAGCATGGGAGGTCCGCCTCGCACCGCGGTTCCTGGACAGGCTTAGAACCTCTAAGCGGTTTACCAGTACTAGTGTGCGGGCCGGATTCAGCTCTGCGTGGAAGCACCATGCAGTCCATATATATTATAGTGATTCATATGTGGAACATGATCAGTGATTCTACAGTGTTTAGTCATCAAACAGTGCTAAGCACTATAAACTGGTTTTCTTTACAATGTGATCCTTCTACAGCGATGTTCTAAAATGTTATGCACTATAAACCCAAGGTCACACGCCGGGCCGACCGATGTCCGGCATCGTTGGAGCTCGGTAGATTTTTGGGGTGTCGCCGAGTTCCCATTATCGGAGGAATAGCTCGGTGACGTGAACGGGCTACGGGCGACCGACCAAACACCGGTCGATGACCTTACGGAGTCTGTCTTAACAGGGGAGATTTTTTCGGCCTATGTGGTAGCAACTACCGGCCGGTGGTCGATCGGACATCGGGGGTATACGGCCGGTACCCGAGCAGGTTACAGGACACCGTGCGATCACCGGACGGGTTGTAAACGGTCTTTGAACACTGGCTGGCCGATGTTCGGCCGTTGTAACTCGGACTTGGCGGGAGGCGGGGGCGGGGGTCGATGGTCAGCTATTACATCACTGTATATATGTCCAACCTGCCTGGCATGGTCAGTTCATCACTATGGCTGCACCGAGAAGACTTCGATTTTCCTGGCAACTTTTTGCAACCTTAAAGTCTGTCAAAATAGCGAGTACACATTGAAATCCTGATGTTGCTCGCGCGAGATGTTGCTTGTGTAAATACAACCAGCTGAATGTTGTACACGGACTGGAGCGAGCGGCTTATATGCAAGCGGCGATATTCGGTCGAGTTCCAGCCGAGTTCCGGCCGATGTCCGGCCGAGCTTCGGCCACTGTCCCTTACAGCGGTCACCCACCGGTACTATATTTTCCAAGGCTCGGTCCCACATCGGTCAGACCTCGGCCGAAAAACGGTCGGTGTCCATTCACAAAAGATTGTCCTCTGGTGGCCTCAGATTCACGGGACACCGGCCGATACTCAGCCGTACACCGGCCGATGCGTATTCCGATGTGGTTAGGATGGGGCTGCGATGAAGGAGCTCGGTAAGAGCCCGTCGAATTTTAATTCCGAAGTTAAATTTCGCCGAGCTGCCCATCGATGCGGTTTTAAGCCCCAAACGCCGGCCGGTGACCACGGGGTACCGGCCGGTGTTTGGCGAAAGTCGCATCGCTCGCTCATCGAAACATCATCGGCCGGGCTATGTGACCTAGGCATAAACCGATTGTATGGTAGTAGCTTTATAAGTGAAGCAAAGTAAAAGGACTTATGAGACCTAAGCTGCTGAAATGTTGATTCATCATAATGTTTGATTTACCATAATTGCTTTTCTTTGTGTTCTTAAAGTGTATTTCCAGCAGCATTTGACAGTTGTCGCCAACATAGACATATAGTGCAGAACGATGAACTTTTGTTAAATTTGGCGCTGCCTAAACCTGATATAGATGCCAAGATCAGAATATGCCAATGTGCACTTTACAAACTTTACAGCGGCAAACTTTTTATTGCAGTTTACATTGCTTGATTTCATATTAGTTTGCTGATCTTTTCAAAAGAAAAGAGATGTAACATGATCACATATTTCAGCACTTATTGACTGGTGTAGCTTTTACCTAACTGTTGGTTAATTTAATTTCACTATTTAGTCAGACCACTTGATAAAAGTTACCTCCCTTCTCGTCATGTAAAAAGTTGCACCTTCCAGTAGATGTTGTATAAATTCTTTATCAAACAGAAATGGTATGCTTTTAGCGCCCGGTTACCTTACAAAATGTATCAAGTCAAATGAACTTTTATTCAAGTTATTCCACTTTTTAGTTTTTGCTATATTAAGCTTGTCTGGAGCTAAGCTTGTCTAAACGTTTTAAAGGTAATTAAGTGAAACTTGATACACTGATAGGGGGCTATGAGAGAAATTGCAGAATGCAAGAAGCATAACTCTGCCAACAGTATTTACGGAGCTTTTGACGGAAGTTCTACCATTACCGTAGTAAAATGGTAAATGATACCCATTAAAAGGGTATCAAAGGGGTATCAGAGTATGAAAGTTCTTTACAAATAGAAAATAAATAAATAAATATACTACATAGTGTAAATGTCCACTAGTCTTAGTTACTGGTGTAGTATTACACCGATATTATAAAGGAAACATTACATCCACCACGCAACGGAAACATTTTCTTCAAAAAAAAAAAAAAAAAAAAAAAGAAAAATGATGGATCCTTTACATCAGTAATGAAGATCAGTTATACTATGGTGTAAACTTTTCTTCGATCTTCAGGCGTTTAATTACACCATATATCTAGATTAATATACCGAGTATACAATGGAGATAACTTACACCAAAACTGGTGATGGTAAGCTGCCACCAGTTTTGGTGTTACAGTAATGTTTCCTTTACTTTTAACAGTGCAGGGGTATACATTTTTTTTCTAATTTAAGCTCGAAAACATAGATTGTGGGTACTCGTTAGAACCGCCTCATTGAGGCGGTTCTAACGAGTACCTACAACCTATGTCTTGGAGCAGAAATACGAAAAATAATGTATACCCCGTAAACCCAATTTTCCTGTATATGTAGTGGAGTTTACAGGGTGTTCATTCCACGGGTTTGTTAACATAATGCCAGCTTATCACAATATCCTTTACGTTAGATTTTGTTTGATTTGCGATTTAACGTCCCCGTCAACACTATTTAGGTCAATTTGGGGACGTTGCTTCCACTTTTTTGGGACTTTTACCCGACATTGAGATGAAATGCCATCTCAATCCCTGCCGCCCAATGAAACATAAACATGTACACTCCATATTTTGAGGTGCATTCCTTGCTTCCAAAGGATAACCCTTTTATAGAACCTATTTATAAGCATGGACTCGCAGCAATTTTCCTGGGCAGGCTTAGACGTCCTAAGCGGATTACCAGTACTCATGTGCGGTCCGTATCAGCTCTGCGTGGAAGCATCGTGCAGCCCAATCTAAATCTCCAAGCCCCGATGAGCGGGGGCGGCCTTTACGCTAGATAACCATACAGTTTATGTTTCCAAATATGAAAGATTTTCTGTCGAAATTTGCGAAAATTTTCTTAGTTATGCCCCAAACATAGATTGCGGGTGCCTTTTTCAACCTGGGTAAAAATCATAGATTGTCGGTGTTTGTTAGAACCGCCTCGACGAGGCGGTTCTAACGAATATCGGCAATCTATGTTTTTACGCAAAATTGGGAAAAAAACATGTCTACCCTGCCCCCCCCCCCCCCTCCGTCCCCCATTTTACCATTACATATACGTGGGATCTACATGGGTGATCTTGACACGACCTAGTTAAAGTGACAGCCTTAGTATACATCTTATCAGAAGTGCATTTAAATGGTTCATGGCCATTAAGTAGCTCTCGAAACACAATGCATTTAAGACCTTTGATAAAGAAAATAGAGCAATTCAGATATTTTTGTTTTAAGTATGTACTCCTGTCAACCATCTCCATTGTTATTTGCCGTGTTGTGTCAATAGAACAGAAGGGAACAAAAAGAGGACACAACTCTTATATAAAACTCTCAAACGACCCTCAGGTGGCATGTACGTAAGAAATGTACGACTTTTTAACATTCATTGACGTATCACTTCAGGGGAATTGACACACCTTCATGGGAGGCAAATCCTGCAAAAGTATTTTTGCCTCTCATATCAATAGAGGTCAACTCTTAAAGTAAATATGAACTCAATCCATCAAATGGTTTGGAAAATATGAGCTCTTATAAACTTTAACATTAAAAATTCCTAATTCTGCAACATTGACCTTGAGGTTATGGGTGAATGAAACTTTCGACCTGTATCTATCATCATTCCAAATATGAAGCAAATCCATCATATGGTTTAGGAAATATGAGCTCTCAAAAGGCATACCATAAAAAAATATGTCTGTGACCTTGAGGTTTGGGGTATGGCTGAATAATACTTTGGACCTGTAACTATCGTCATACCGAATATGAAGCAAATCCATTACGTATATAGTTTGGAAAATATAAGCTAGTAACATACTTAAATGTGAAAATTTCTGTGCCTGTGACCTTGACCTTGAGGTAATGTTCATTGGTGGGGGTACTGCTGAATATCACTTTGGATCTTTATCTATTATAGCACCAAATATAAACACAATCGATCATACGGTTTGGAAAATATGAACTGTGACCTTGACCTTGAAGTCTTAAATATGGCTGGGGATATTACCAAAAGAAAACCTTTGGACCTGACTGACTGACAGTTGTTTTTAAGGTAACCGGGCGCCATAGGCACATAGGGGCTACCTTTGGACCTGTATCTGTCATCATAGCAAATATAAACCAAATCCTTGTATGTTTTGGTAAATACTAATTCTTTGAAAACTTAAACATTAAACATTTCTAAATCTGTGACCTTTACCTTGAGGTCAAGGGCATGGGCGGGGGCAATGCTGAATGAGTCTTTGGACCTACATCTATCAACGTACCAAATATGGACCAAATCAATCGACATGTACAATTTTTTAACATTCATTCACGTATCACTTCAGGGGAATGGATACACATTCAGGGGAGGCAACTCCTGCAAAAGGAGTTTTGCCTCTCACATCAATAGGGGTCAACTCCTAAAGTAAATATGAACTCAATCCATCAAATGGTTTAGAAAATATGAGCTCTTATCAAAAGGGGTCAACTCTTAAAGTAAATATGAACTCAATCCATCAAATGGTTTGAAAAATATGAGCTCTTAAAATGTTAACATTAAAAATTTCTAACTCTGCAACTAAGAGGTACCATCGACTTATAATGGGGAAAAATGAAAAGTGGCATTTACTGCCAAGTCTTTGCAGATATTTTGACAAAACGTTCATAAAAATATTCCTTAAACAATCAAAGTGCCATGTGATTTATGCCTATTGCTCACTTGTTTTGGTTGCTTGGTTGCCATGGAAATAAAAATCCCCCCCCCACCAAGAAGAGGTTTGAAATCATCTTCACAAAACCATATGCTCTATAAGGCTGAGATTTTAGCGAAATACCCACCATATTTGCCTTGATATGTTTCATGTTTTTATGAAATTCGGCTCTTTTGTTTGGCTGCTATGGCAAAATAGAGTTTTCATAGACTTGTAATGGGGAAAATTGTGAATTGGCATTTACAGACAAGCATTTGGGGATATTTTTGCAGAACTTTCATAGAAATATTCTTTCAGCAATCTTCTATTTGCCATATGATTTTTGGCCCACTGCTCAGCGACATCAGATCTCTGAAGCTATACTTGACTGATTGTGTCCAAATTTTCTCCGTAGCGTCCTTGGGCTCAGGGCTTTCATGGTTTATTAAAACACATGGCTGTTAGTGGGCAGTTCCCCCTGAGCTCTGGTGAGCACAGTGGCCCATGGGCCTCTTGTCTCTATATAAAGCGGGGCTTAGGGGTGTTCATTTCACCGACTTGTTCACGTTGCCAATATAAGGGGGAGTAAACGGAGATAATATTGGAAAACATGCTGTCTGTATCAAATCAAAGAAACCCGGAAAGGGATATGATTTTTTTATTTTATAAGTTGGGCGCACAAGATAATATCTTGTGCGGACAAAATACTATCTTGTTCAGACAACATTTTATCTTGTGCGCACAAGATATTATCTTGTGCGGACATTATATGCTTGTGCGCACAACTTATTATCTTGTGCAGACAAGATATTATCTTGTCCGCACAAGATATTAAGTTGTGCGAACAAGATATCTTGTCCGCCCAGGATAATATCTTGTCCGTACAACATAGATCTTGTGCGGACAAGATATTATCGTGTTCGCACAACTTAATATCTTGTTCGCACAACATATTAAAAAAAAATCATGTCCCTTCCCGGGTTCCGCACAAATCTCCTAAATCCTGAAAGACATGTGGGCATGTGAAAAATTGCCCTATGTTGCACGGATGTATTATCGAAATGCATATGAACTGGGTCAGACATGATAAGTGGAGAGGCTTTTTACCGTCTATGGTCTATTTATATAACTTGACCTTTGTTATAGATATTCAAATTTTGTCAAATGGCGACATATGCTTAATATTTGATAGCACGTTAATGCGCTTTTCGCTGTGCCTTTTTTGAGAAGCGTCAAACAAAAACATGTCTTCCATCAAATAAACCAAGTCATTGCGATAACACTCCGGTCCCCGCCCATCGGGGCTTGAAGAAATAGATGCGCTGCATGATGCTTCCACGCAGAGCTGAAACCGACCCACACACGAGTACTGGTAAACCGCCTGCCCAGGCAAAGCGGTGCGAGTCGTACCACCCATGTTTATAAACCCTATTGGTTTCATTGGGCGGCAGGGCTTGAGATGTCATTTCATCTCATGGTCAGGTAAAAGTCCCAAAATTGGAAGCAACGTCTCCAAAATGACCTTTACAGTGTTGTCGAGGACGTCAAACAAACAAAATCAGCTGTCATAATAAAATGTCCCTAGAGGTGTTATAGAAAAGAAAAAACTGAGTTTGGACTCCCGGGAATTAATCATTCGAAAAATAAAAGAGAAGGGTTCGCAGGACTTTAGAATAAAGGAACTAGGAATCCACCATTTTACCGTGACTAATCCGCCCCGCCCATCGGGACTTGAAGAAATAGATTAACTGCATGATGCTTCCACGCATAGCTGAAACCAACTGCACACGAGTACTGGTAAACCTCGGTGAGGCGGTTCAAACGAGTACCCACAATGTTTGTTTTTGAGCAGAAATATGAAAAATAATGTATATCCTTGCAAACCCTCTTTTTACTTTATAAAGGATCAAAATTATATAGGTGTGTTTTACTGGTGCTGTGCATATATATCGACCAACTATAAAATTTACCAACTTGAAGAACTAGAATCGATTCCTACATGTATAAATAATGTATTTGTCCAAATGATAATACATGTAAAAAGAAAAATCAATCCAATGAAAAAAATAACTAGCTATGTTTATGTGGCATCCGCTTAATTATTGACGAGTTTCTGATTTAACCCTTGTCATGCTTAGCCAGGATATGCCTTATCTTTGAAACAATGTAGATCCAGATCAGATGGCTTCTGACGAAGCCATCTGATCAGGATCTACATTGTTTGCCATTCAGATTGTGAATTTGTTGCAATACTTTGCATCAAGTAATCTGATTGGCTGATAATCAGTGGTGGGTGTGACATATTTAAATATTCAGCAGGACAAGGGTTAAACTTGGTATGGTCACTCTCATGGGTTTTTTTTTTTTTGTTTATGGTTTTACGGCCCTTTCAAGATTATTTCACTCATATCGAGCCGATCGTTAATCAGAGGTGGGCGAAAATCGGAGTACCCGGAGAAAAACCACCTGACCTTCCGTTGCAGAACTTGGCGTCTCACATGTGACCCGAGCGAGGCTCGAACCACAGCGGTGAGAGACCTAATGATCAAGAGTCAGCGCTCTTAACCACTAGGCCACGGAGGCCCTTTGTCATGGGTTTAACGCATATAATGCCACAAGCTATAATTAACCATTCGGCCCCCGCCCATTGGGACTTGAAGAAATAGATAGGCTGCACGATGCTTCCACGCAGAGCTGAAACCGATCCGCACACGCGTACTGGTAAACCGCTTTGAGGTTCTAAGCCTGCCCAGGCATAGCGGTGCGAGTTGGACCGTCCATGCGTATAAACCCTATTGGTTTCATTGGGCGACAGGGCTTGAGATGTCATTTCATCTCAATGTCGGGTAAAAGTCCCACAAAATTGAGAGCAACGTCTCCAAAATGACCTTTACAGTGTTGACGGGGACGTTAAACCTTAAATCAAACAAAAAGATATAACCATTGTCCTACTGAATATTTAATTATGGCACACCCACTACTGATTATCAACCAATCAGATTACTTGATGCAAATTATTGTGACAAATTCATAAACTGATTGACAAACAATGGAGATTCTGATCAGATTGCTTCTTCAGAAGCCATCTGATCTGGAACTTCATTGTTTGAAAGATAAGACATATCCGGGCTCAGCAGCACAAGGTTTATGACTCTTTCTGCTTTTAAAAGCACATTTATTTTATCTCTGTGTATCCTACAGCCAATGTGCACCTATGGCACTATTAAAATGTGGCCTTTGAGGCTTAAGTGGTCTTAAGTTCAAATTAGCCTTTTTCACCGAATACTGACGGAAAATCACCTGAACAAGTCCGTGAAATGAGCACCCCCTTACACCCCAATTTGTATAGAGAAAACTGGGGTTTACGGAGGTAAACAGTATTTTTTTTTATTTTTACTCCAAGACATAGGTTGTGGGTACTCGTTAGAACCGCCCCATGTTTGCAGTACAAATACGAAAAATATCATGAAATTAGCCATTTTGGAGATGTGAAAAAATGCACTATGTCGCACGGTTGTGTTATCGTAATGCGAGACCACGGACGGACGGACTCACATAATGAATAAAGTGCATGTCTTTCATTGGTCACGCAATGTTTTGTTTTAACACATATTTATTTGCTACTTGCACTTATGCACATGACAGAAATACACACCATAATTGATGCGCGTCGCGAGACCACGTGCTTTATAGCAAGGTCAGCTTGCAAATTATCAGATCATTTTATGAAACATGCCTTAGAAAATAGAAGTGAAGGCATTGATCAGGAATCGATAGAATTATCCCACAGCTCCCATCAGAGACACAAAAGGGAAGGAAACACAATCATGAAACAAGAAACCCTAATGAAAACATCAATAGCGGAAAGCCAAAAGGACAGTCACTTTCCCACAAAATGGCCAATTGGCTATCCAAAACAAAATAATATAAGTGATTTAAACAGTCAAAAACATAACAAAATTTAAACCGCGACAAACAGCCTTGGAACGGTCAGTGAAACGAATTTATTTTCCACTGGGGGGGGGGGGGGGGGGGGCTTTAACCGATTTTACGTGGCTACAATCCTTGCCCTTACTTCCGTCACGATTTAGACAAATAATTTTAATTTGTTCAGTCCGCCTTAGAAGTCATGATTAACGTACACAGGGTTTTCGGATCCCCCAACTATTGGCGTTTGCAGAAATAGATTAGGCTGCATGATGCTTCCACGAATAACTGGAACCGACCTCACACGGGTATACTTATAAACCGATTAGAAGGCTATTGATACATTGTTATGCCTGCCATGCAAAGTGGCACGAGTCAGACCGTCCCTGCATATAAACTATATTGGTTTGTTTGGGCGGTAGGCTTGAGATGTCGTTTCGTCTCGATGTCGGTAAAAAATCCCACAAATTTGGAAGAAACGCCTCCAAAAGGACCAAAATAGTTTTGACGGGGACGTAAAACCTCAATTTAAACAAGCAAAGGGTTTCCAATAGAAAAAAAAAAAACCTAAATATTGAGCGAACTGGAAACCCAAGTAGTGTGGAAAAAAAGTTTTGCAAGAAAATCCGAGTTCTCACTACTAATGAACAGATTGGGCTGCAGAGCAAAAATCGACCAAATGTGAGTACATTAAGACCACCTTTGGGACTGTTGAAAAGTGGTCTTTAAGACCACTTTTGAACTTTCCCAAAGGTGGTCTCTGACCAGAGGACCACTGTATGCAGAAAACACAAAGAAAGAATAACCTCAATCACTGAATAAGCTTTTTAAAGCAGAATTAGTCTTAATTTTAGGTGGTCTTAATAGCGGAATTTCACTGTTGATAAAACTCTCAGAAGATCTTATCCTGCCCTGGCAAAGTGTTGCGAGTCGGACCGTCCCTAGAAATGAACCTTAGCTGTTCCTTTGGGTGGCAGGGATTGAGATGTCATTTCATATCAATGTCGGGGGCCCACAAAACTGGAGGGTACGTCTACAATATGACCTGCTTACTGTTGACGGGCTTCTCAAACCTCAACTCAAACAAGGGGGCTTGAAAAATAGATGGGCTGCATGATGCTTTCACGCACAGCTGAAACAGACCCGCACGCGAGTACTGGTAAACCGCTTTTGGGATCTAAGCCTGCCCTGGCAATGCGGTGCGAGTCGGACCGCCCATGCTTATAAACCCTATTGGTTTCATCGGGCGGCAGGGCTTGAGAAGTCATTTCATCTCAATGTCGGGTAAAAGTCCCACAAAATTAGAAACAAGGTCTCCAAAATGACCTTTACAATGTTGACGGGGACGTTAAACCTCAAATCAAACAAATCAACTCAAACAAACAAACGCCTTCCACTACTGCTACAACTTCCAGTACTTAATAATAATAATAATAATAATAATAATAATAATAATAATAATAATAATAATAATAATGGTGATGATGATGACGACGACGATGATGATGATGATGTACTGTATATATGTATATGTTCTGCGCAAAGTAAGAATCGGTACAATTCTAGAATTGTCCTGCACAAAGTAAGAATTCTCACTTTGTTGCGCAAAGTGAGAATTCCTACCTTGCGCAATACAATTCCGGAATTGTCTCTGCGCAAAGTGGGAATCGGGACAAAGTGAGAATTCTTACCTTGCGCAATTACAGTATCGGAATTGCCTCTGCGCAAATTGGGAATCGGGACAAATTAATGCGTAACTATACCAAATTTAGTGGCACAGAGGCCTGTCTGATATTTAATCTTCATCAGTGTGTCTAAACCCCAAAGTTTTGAAACCGCAACGGATGATGGACAAGACCCGGCAAACACAGCACATCCCCCTCCGAGCACACACCGACCGACGTAGCTCATGAGACGGGTCAACTGGAGGCATCAGGCAAGAGACGCCTACCAGGGAACTTATAGGCGTCCCCCACCGAACCAACATCAGCAAACATGGCCCACACTCCACGGAAGTGTCCCGGGCATCAGGAAGGAGATGCCCAAAGTAGCGAGACTTGCAAAATTTATAATATTACAAAAAGTGGCAACCAAATCCGCTAAGATACATGTCCCACCTGACAAAGTTAGAATAGTAAAATATTATTACGGGATTTTATCACATTCATGTGGAAACTGATCCCTGGTGGTAAAAATCATTCTATAAAATGTAGTCCAAACTTCGCTTCTATCTCATGCACATTCCACTTTAATTGTCTTAAAAGAATATGAGCGGCATCACGCATTAGAGCCTTCGCTGTACGCATGAAGAATATATGGGACTAGAGGAAGGTTCAGACAAAGAATCAAATATCTGGCCTCAGTGAGACTTTGCGCATGTGCATTCATGTGATCAATTTACGGATATACGCTAAGTACCTTTTATGCGTGACGCCGCTGATATCATAGGCAGATGCTCATTAGTCCAGTGTTGGTAATGATTTCTTGATGGCTGGGTACACTTGAATTTGTTTTGAAATGCATTTTATTTTTGCCGATATCATTATCATTTTTTCATTTTTACTGCTGTTGCTTATGAAATTTTCCAACTTCATCAGTAGTTTATTACGCATTTTAGATTGATTTCCCATTTTTCCCTGTTTTGATATTTAACAAGTGAAAACTAAAAGATCTTACACAAGTGGCCATTTCATGCATAATTGATCAGGTAACCACACAGTTTCTGGGCTTGATGCCCAGACTATAATGTTACCCAGACTATGCAGATGATAAATGCTATTCCCACAGATGAAAATTCGATTCTCACTTTGTTCCAAATATTCCCACTTTCTCCATACGGATGAAACATTCGATTCTCACTTTGTCCAAAAGATTCCTACTTTGCGCAGAGACATTTACCTGTTTCATATAACATTCGAATCCCTTGCGCAATTCTAGAATTGTACCGGTACAATTCTAGAATTGCGCAACAAAGTAGGAATTCCTACTTTGCGCAAGACAATTCTAGAATTGTACCGATTCTTACTTTGCGCTGAACATATATACAGCATATTAACCGTATAAATCCAATAAATTCCATCAATAAATAGCATTATTAATTGATTATCCTATATTACACAAGGTCAACCAATATTCAAAAATCATAAATCATGTTTTTAATTGCGTCAATTAATAAAATTGCCATTAATCAAGTAATTTCGTATTGGCCCAGTTACAGGTCCTCGGTCAGCTGTATTGGCCTCGGCCTTCGGCCTCGTGCCAATACAGCAGACCTCGGACCTGTACCTGGGCCAATATGAAATTACTTGATTAATAACATTATATTATAAAATGTTATGCTTACCTTTTCCATTCATTTTTGGCAGTGAGAAAAAGCCTGTAAATCACAAAGTTTTGTTTTAGCGCACTTGTTTGTTTACATCTGTGTTTACTACTACGAAGAAAATACTTACTGTGCCCACTTGTCCAAAGGCATGTTTTGGCTGCATCCGGTCCCTTGAGTATTCTCATCATACTAAATGTACGAGTATTCATTGAAATACTATACTTAAATATCCGGGCACGGCGAGGTTATGACATACTGGCTTTGACATTGAACTTTTCAACTGTCGCATCAGCATGAAAGGATACCCTTAGAGCAGTCATGTTTATTAACCCATTTGGTACCGGAAACCCCAAAACGGGTATCCTAGCAAACAGTGCAGGCCCAGATCAGACGCCGCAGAACGCGGCGTCTGATCAGGACCTCCACTGTTCGCTAAAAGTTCAGTAATTTTCCAAATAAATTTTGTAGAAAACACAACATGACAAACCTAAATTTGGACATGGACTCCTGCTATATATAAGAAGGAAGATTCCATTTGGTACAAAAAGGATTAAATTGAAAAGAGAAACAACTAATTGGATTCTGATACACTCAGTGTTGTCGAAATCGACATTGCTAAACTCTGTTAGCCACACGAGTTCCTGGCGAGAGAATGTTATTCGCCCTGCATAAGGCTGCGCTGGAAAAGTCTGACTGGCTTGATAGAGTTGACCGGGCCATAAACTCCAAACAAACAAATCTATCTGTTGCATTCAACTCTTTTTTTTGTCAAATCTGAATTCTAAAACAGGTCAAATAATATGTCCAAAACAACAAATAATTTTGAATCAGGCATGCGTGCTAATAGGAAAAAAAGTATTGATATATCAAATATTTTTGTCAATAATATAAGTATATATATTTTTTTATGCCCCCGGAATCAAAGATTCGGGGGCATACAGTTTTTGGTCTGTCTGTCTGTCCATCTGTTTGTCTGTTTGTCTGTCCGCAAAAACCTTAACATTGGGCATAACTTTTGAATGGCAACTGATAGGGCTTTCATATTTCACATGTGCATTCCTTGTCACATGGCCTTTCAAAAAGTACCATAAATTTTGACTTCGTGACCTTGACCTTGACATTTGACCTACTTTTGACCTCCGTTTTAAAAACTTTAACATTGACCAGAACATTCGATTGAAAGTGGTAGGGCTTTCATATTTTACATGTGCATTCCTTGTCACAAGACCTTTCTAGTGGTACCATAAATTTTGACCTCATGACCTTGATTTGACGTTTGACCTACTATTTAAAAACTTTAACATTCTATAACTTTCGATTGGTAAGTGGTAGGGCTTTATATTTCACAAGTGCATTCCTTGTCAAAAGACCTTTCTAGTGGTACCACAATTTTGACCTCGTGACCTTGACCTGGACATTTGACCTACTTTTTAAAAACTTTAACATTGGCCATAACTTTGATTGGTAAGTGATATGGCTTTCATATTTCACATGTGCATTCTATGTCTAAAGACCTTTCCAACGATCCCATATTAATTTACCTTGTGACCTTGAACTACTTTTTTTAGACTTGAATTGGCCATGCATTTCGATTGCTTAGTGATACTGCTTTCATGTTTAACATGCGCTGTCCGGGGGCATCAGTGTTTCACAAACACATCTTGTTTTATTTTGATTTACGAGCCTTTCAAGATTAGTTCACACATATTGAGGCGACCGGGGTACCCGGTCAAAAACCACCTGACCATCCGTTGCAGAACTTGGCGTCTCACATTTGTCAATAATATAAGGACCTAAGTCGATGACAACAAATGCGTCTTGTTATAAGGAACAGCAATTTATACGGTTTATGTGTGAGAATCTGAATGATTTCTGAGATATTTAGACTTTATGAATTGGAAGGGTTGGGACATTCCCCCGCGGGGTTCCCCGATCGGTGTGGATGAAAACGCCTTCCCATTGCGAAAACACGCCTATACAAATATATTGTATTTGATTTCGCCGAAAAAATAAAGGTGTTTTGATGAAAAATTGTAATATTTTTTTTTAATTCTGCTCAAAATATAGATTGTCGGTACACGTTAGAACCGCCTCGATGAGGCAGTTCTAACGTGTACCGACAATCTATATTTTGAGCAGAAATAACAAAAAATAGGTTAACCCCTGTAACCCCAGTTTACTATACAAAAGTGGGGTTCGATGGGGTCAAAAGCATATAGGCGTGTTTTCGTGATGTCA
The DNA here is from genome assembly GCA_963580285.1 of Lucinisca nassula. NCBI lineage: Eukaryota > Metazoa > Mollusca > Bivalvia > Lucinida > Lucinidae > Lucinisca > Lucinisca nassula. The sequence continues at coordinate 72,028,454 of OY757017.1, read as the reverse complement.
CGTATGGTTTAGTGGCGGGGATCTGAAGAGTTTTCCAAGATATTAAATTAAGCCTTATGTGAACTTGAGGCGGGGGCACATCCCCGGGGGATCCCTAATTGGTGTCACTAAAAAGAACAACAATATATATGATTTAGGGGTGGGGATTTGAATAGTTTCTGAGATATGAAGCCTTATGTGAACTGGGGTAGGAGTGGGGCATGGCCCAAGGAGACCCCTGTTACAGTTTGTTGTTATTGAATGCGTCTTATCATAAGGAATAAGAATATTAATAGTTTTCGGTGGAGATCTCTATAAGGCTTTTTATGAAGTGAAGGGGTGAGACATGACCTCGGCGGACCCCGGAGGACTCCCAGGTTGTTGTCACTTTGTCTTATCATACGCAAACAGCAATCGCTATGGTGAGACTGCGCTGACGTTTTACATAAGCTACCTCAAGATCTTCACTGCATGTCGGCAAACAGCAATCGCTTTGGTGTGACTGTGGTCTCCATAACATGTCGACAAACAGCAATCGCTTTGGTGAGACTGTGCTGACGTTTTGCATAAGCTACCTCAAGATTTCCACTGCATGTCGGCAAACAGCAATCGCTTTGGTGAGACTGCGGTCTCCATAACATGTCGACAAACAGCAATCGCTTTGGTGAGAGTATGCTGACGTTTTGCATAAGCTACCTCAAGATCTCCATAACATGTCGGCAAACAGCAATCGCTTTGGTGAGACCGCGCTGACGTTTTGCATAAGCTACCTCAAGATCTCCATAACATGTCGGCAAACAGCAATCGCTTTGGTGAGACTGCGGTCTCCATAACATGTCGGCAAACAGCAATCGCTATGGTGAGACCGCGCTGACGTTTTGCATAAGCTACCTCAAGATCTCCATAACATGTCGGCAAACAGCAATCGCTTTGGTGAGACTGCGGTCTCCATAACATGTCGGCAAACAGCAATCGCTTTGGTGAGACTGCGGTCTCCATAACATGTCGACAAACAGCAATCGCTTTGGTGACACTGCGCTGACGTTTTGCATAAGCTACCTCAAGATCTCCATAACATGTCGACAAACAGCAATCGCTATGGTGAGACTGCGCTGACGTTTTGAATAAGCTACCTCAAGATCTTCACTCCATGTCGACAAACAGCAATCGCTATGGTGAGACTGCACTGACGTTTTGAATAAGCTACCTCAAGATCTTCACTCCATGTCGGCAAACAACAATCACTTTGGTGAGACTGCGCTGACGTTTTGAATAAGCTACCTCAAGATCTCCATAACATGTCGACAAACAGCAATCGCTTTGGTGAGACTGCGCTGACGTTTTGAATAAGCTTCCTCAAGATCTCCATAACATGTCGACAAACAGCAATCGCTATGGTGAGACTGCGCTGACGTTTTGAATAAGCTACCTCAAGATCTTCACTCCATGTCGGCAAACAGCAATCGCTTTGGTGAGACAGCGCTGACGTTTTGAATAAGCTACCTCAAGATCTCCATAACATGTCGACAAACAGCAATCGCTTTGGTGAGACAGCGCTGACGTTTTGAATAAGCTACCTCAAGATTGCAATAACCTGTCGGCAAACAACAATCGCTTTGGTGAGACTGCGCTGACGTTTTGCATAAGCTACCTCAAGATCTCCACTGCATGTCGGCAAACAGCAATTGCTTTGGTGAGACTGCGCTGACGTTTTGCATCAGCTACCTCAAGATCTCCAAAACATGTCGGCAAACAGCAATTGCTTTGGTGAGACTGCGCTGACGTTTTGCATCAGCTACCTCAAGATCTCCATAACATGTCGGCAAACAGCAATCGCTATGGTGAGACTGCGCTGACGTTTTGCATCAGCTACCTCAAGATCTCCATAACATGTCGGCAAACAGCAATCGCTATGGTGACACTGCGTCGACGTTTTGCATAAGCTACCTCAAGATCTCCAAAACATGTCGGCAAACAGCAATCGCTATGGTGAGACTGCGTTGACGTTTTACATATGCTACCTCGAGATATTCACTCCATGTCGGCAAACAGCAATCGCTTTGGTGAGACTGCGTTGACGTTTTACATATGCTACCTCAAGATTTCCACTCCATGTCGGCAAACAGCAATCGCTTTGGTGAGACTGCGTTGACGTTTTACATATGCTACCTCGAGATTTTCACTCCATGTCGGCAAACAGCAATCGCTTTGGTGAGACTGCGTTGACGTTTTACATATGCTACCTCAAGATTTTCACTCCATGTCGGCAAACAGCAATCGCTTTGGTGAGACTGCGTTGACGTTTTACATATGCTACCTCGAGATATTCACTCCATGTCGGCAAACAGCAATCGCTTTGGTGAGACTGCGTCGACGTTTTACATATGCTACCTCAAGATTTTCACTCCATGTCGGCAAACAGCAATCGCTTTGGTGAGACTGCGTCGACGTTTTACATATGCTACCTCAAGATTTTCACTCCATGTCGGCAAACAGCAATCGCTTTGGTGAGACTGCGCTGACGTTTTACAAAAGCTACTTCAAGATCTTCACACCATGTCGGCAAACAGCAATCGCTTTGGTGAGACTGCGTCGACGTTTTACATATGCTACCTCAAGATTTTCACTCCATGTCGGCAAACAGCAATCGCTTTGGTGAGACTGCGTTGACGTTTTACATATGCTACCTCAAGATTTTCACTCCATGTCGGCAAACAGCAATCGCTATGGTGAGACTGCGCTGACGTTTTACATAAGCTACCTCAAGATCTTCACACCATGTCGGCAAACAGCAATCGCTATTATGAAACTGCGCTGACGATCTCCGCTGCATGTCCTCAAACAACAAAGTCTTTGAGACAGCGCTCTTTCGCAGGTTCGCATGATCCTTTGTTGGTCGGCAATCTGATAAGTAGGGTATCCTTTTCTTATGAGCAGGTCCATGTCCGAATCATTCCGTGAGACGGCCTGTTTCTTACTAAATTCAAACGTTTGGTTCTTTTAGGGCAGATCAGTTGTTATTGGATCCAAAATTAATAAACCGCTGACCGCCCACTGTTTTTCTTCACGTGATCATCACGTTTACAACTCCGTGAAATAAACAGCCCACTAAACCTCACTTTATATAGAGGAAACTGAGGTTTTGTGGGTATAAATTATTTTCTTATTATTACTCCTACACATAGGTTGTGGATACTCGCCAGAGCCGCGGACAGACTGACAACTGACAGTATAGCAAATTATATCAATAATTCCTTTATGATAATTTTTATGTTTATAAAATTAAATATATCATATGAGGATTTAAAAATAATACAATCACCATGTGTTTTGTATATAGTTTTTTAGTGATACTTTTGACAGTTTCTTCACAATTCTCCTCCATTTCTACGCCCCCCCCCACCCCACTTCTACCAAAGAACACGTGTTTTGAGACAGGTATAGGGCGAAATGTCTCCGGCGCGAAACGTCCAGTACCCGGTAGTCGTTTCACGTTACATATACATTTTTAATCTCACACTCCAAACCATTGACTGTGTATTTCGTCACTGATGATGATTTTATCATGCATGTGCGTTAGTATTGTGTGTGGATATGTGTTCATCATTTGTTTGTTGCCATACGCCATTGATTTGCCTATAACCCAAATTACTGGTATATCTGTGCAACACACTGGTAAAGGCAAGCGCGCAGGGTAAGGAACAAACACACCGGATAAGGAAATTTTTCCGCTCAGGATAAAAAAGAAAATGGCGGGATAGGTATCACATGTGCAGGTTTGTTGTTGTTCTAGATCTCGTGTTATGGTTACTAATCAATACGGCTGCTCACATTAGCTTCACGGAAGACACATATTATCCACAAATTTATATTCGATGGTCCGAATTCGACAGTTACATCCAGTCAAACGGAGAACCGGACACAGTGGAGCTACTCCACCGCGAAATCTCATTATTTTACATGAAACGCTCTTCTGGGAAGATGGCATGCACTTTTTGGTTGGTTGTAGACATACACATGATAACTCGGATTGTTGCAAATACGATTTAAGGAAAATTTGAAAATAGAAGGCCCACAGTGAGAAATCCTAGTTCAATTTTCAATACAACGCCCACGGGCAAGGAGATGGGTACAACGCATATGATAAGACACACAATTTTCCGGGGAAAATGGTTGTTGTATGGTCGTAGCACTAGTAAATTACCATCTCAGATTAGGTTTTCCGATATTAATAATTAGTTCTACATAGTTTAAAGCACCAATTGTTACCTTTAGGAAACGGTTAAAATTTGTGTGCCTTGTCTTGGCATGCGCATTGCTCTGGTTCAAGCAATATAATCACCCCTATGGGGGATAGATTGATTGGGTTCATCGCGATCATGAATTAGAGAAATGTTGTTTGTTTGTTTGATTTGAGGTTTAACGTCCCCGTCAACACTGTAAAGGTCATTTTGGAGACGTTGCTTCCAATTTTGTGGGACTTTTACCCGACATTGAGATGAAATGACATCTCAAGCCCTGTCGCCCAATGAAACCAATAGGGTTTACTAGCATGGACGATCCGCCTCGCACCGCGGTTCCTGGACAGGCTTAGATCTCTAAGCGGTTTACCAGTACTAGTGTGCGGGCCGGATTCAGCTCTGCTTGGAAGCATCATGCAGCCCATATATTTCTTCAAGCCCCTATGGGCGGGGGCTTAGAGAGAGAGAAATGATGTATTTGTCCATGCAGTATTTCTGGTAGAAAATTGTATGCTTGTTCTTTTGGCTGAAAATAAGGTAGATAAATTTGCCAAATTCGTGAGACATACCTATTACATGGTCATTAAAGGGCCTGATATGATTTGGCTTCTTTTTGACCCTCATTCAAATCCTCTTCAGTGTGCGACGTTTCACTTGCTAACAGGCGTCGTTAATGGAAACATACACAGAAACGAGTTGTTTCGTCTTCAAGTATTTTCAGAATAACTTGACGTTTGATGTGTCTGTATTGAGTTAATAAATTGTGACGAAAATAGTAAGAAAAAGGTGATAAAAGTATACCCCTTCGAAAGAAAAAGACAATAGAAAGTGCCCTTAGAAACCCGGTTTCAATTGGCGCATTAATATATCAGGTAGCACTGCTCATCGTTTGTACACTAAGTGAGTCGTATCTTGTTACCCCACCCACTTGCGTTATCATCGAGATATACGAAAAATGAAAAATTACAGGATCAAATTGAAACAAGTATCAAATAATTCCTTGATAGCTAGCTAAGAAAATGAGTAATTACAACATATATTTAGCTTTACTATAAACTTTAAGGAGTTATGGCAATTTTATGTTGATATTTCTGATAATGGCCAAAAATTTATTTATGAAAAAATAAACACAGAGTTCACAGTTCATTTTTTATATATTTTCACCACATGTTAGCATATCAAAACGGTATCTGTATACAAAATATAAAATATGTACAGGCAAGGCTGGGCTATTATATTTTGAAAGCCATAAAGGTGACAAATTTTGCAATTTTGGTCAAAATCAGCTGGGAGTAGGGGTAAAGTCATGGTAAAAACATACCTTATTTGTGAATGACCAAACATTTTATTGATTTGTATTTTCTTTGAAGCTGTATCTTTTCATATAACTTCCTTTGGCTATCAATCACCATACAACATTTATGAAACAAATATTCCTGGGTGGGGGGGGGGGGGGGGGGGGTGCAGATATAATTGGAGATCTTAACAGGCCCTTTGTACGCGGTTCGTCGTCGGATATAAGGCAAATATTGTTTGTTTGATTTGAGGTTGAACTTCCCCGTCAACACTATAAAGGTCATTTTGGAGACGTTGCTTCCAATTTTGTGGGAATTTTACCCGACACTGAGATGAAACGGCATTGCAAGCCCTGCCGCCCAATGAAACCAATAGGGTTTATAAGCATGGGCGGGTCGACTCGCACCGCTTTGCCTGGGCAGGCTTAGATCCTCTAAGCAGTTTACCAGTACTCGTGTGTGGGTGGGTTTCAGCTCTGCGTGGAAGCTTCAAGCATCATGCAGCCCATCTATTTCTTAAGCCCCGATGGGCAAGGCAAATATTAAAGTATGTACATATATTGGTAACTGAATGATTATGCCGGCCTCGGTAGCTCAGTCGGATTCGCGTCTGCTGGTGATCAGGAGGGCACGAGTTCGACACCTGCCGGGGTCGGCAACATTCTTTCGTGGATATTGATCATGAAACCTTTTCTAAGACCATTCTCTCCCTTCCGCTAATTCAAGAAGGGCAGTTGTCAGTTTCTGGCGAAAGAATGTACAGTGTACTGGTTAACCGCTTACGTATAAGCCTGTCCAGGAAAAGTGTGAATAGGTAAACTGACCGGCTCAAAAATGACCTAAAATAGTGTTTACAGTGCCGTTAAACTCTCAAACAAACCAAGAGGCACTACTGAAAACAAACCCAAAACATTTAAATGTCAATTTGCACAGGACATTATATTAGCCTTGCCAAGTGGTCCTACCTAATATATTTTTACGGACCACATTCTCCCTTGGCCGAATTCTCCTAGGTCAAATCGTCCGGGCCAAATTGTACTAGATTCATAGTGTATGTGTATGTGTGTGTGGGTGGGTGGGGGTGCATCGCTAGAACCAGAGCAATGCACATGCCAAGACAATGCACAAAAACTTTGAACGTTTCCTAAAGATCACAATTGGTGCTTTTAACTATGTAGGACTTATTATTAATATCGGAAAACCTAATCTGAGATGGAAATTTACTAGTGCTACGACCATACAACAACCATTTTCCCCGGAAAATTGTGTGTCTTATCATATGCGTTGTACTCATTTCCTTGCCTGTGGGCGTTGTATTGAAAATTGAACTAGGATTTCTCACTGCGTGCCTTCTAATTTCAAATTTTCCTTAAATCGTATTTGCAACAGTCCAATTTATCATGTGTATGTCTACAACCAACAAAAAAGTGCATGCCATCTTCCCAGAAGAGCGTTTCATGTAAAATAATGAGATTTCGCGGTGGAGTAGCTCCACTGTGTCCGGTTCTCCGTTTGACTGGATGTAACTGTCGAATTTGGACCATCGAATATAAATTTGTGAATAATATGTGTCTTCCGTGAAGCTAATGTGAGCAGCCGTATTGATTAGTAACCATAACACGAGATCTAGAACAACAACAAACCTGCACATGTGATACCCATTCCGCCATTTTCTATTTTATCCTGATCGGAAAAATTTCCTTATCCGGTGTGTTTGTTCCTTACCCTGTGCGCTTGCCTTTACCAGTGTGGTGCAATAAAGAGCATTCTATACACGGGTGGACATCAGGGGAGCTATCGCGAAAACGCGTCAACGTAATTTTGCTCCCACGACACATTCGGGAACACTCGCGATAGTTCCTAGGACCTGGAAATGGTAAACAAAGCTAGGTACCCTTGTGCGTTTTGATTTATTGTAGAAGAATGAGAGAATAATGTAAAATTTAGGCGATGCTAAGCAATGTTAAAATGATTTATCTTTCTAAGCAGCCCGAAAAACATATTGAAAAAATTGTTGCTGAAAGTAGGTGACCGTAGCAAAATCGAACACAGGATAATCTGACCATAGTTTTCTGCCAACACGAATGAATGATGCAACTGTTTTGTAAGTTTTCGCTTAGAACGAGCTCCTTTGGCACATATTCTGGGTAGGTCAGCCCTCGGTCATCATTTAGACGTAAAAAATGATCAATCCATGTACAGTGAAGGGGTAATGCCGCAAATTTTCAGGCGGAGTAGCTCCCACATCATCGCGACAGCTCCCAAAACACGCTCTAGTTCCCGCGAGCATATCAGATACTGAGGCTGTTACATTTGACCATTACCCCAGTTAGGTGGTTCGCTAAGTTTAGCAAACTAAAATCAATGCATGAGTTCATTCAGTTATTTACAATTTAATACAGAGGTGTACTAAAACGTTTACCTCTGAGTCCCAATTTATACCTTGAGGGCTTTGACCTTTTCTGCGGTTTTGGCATTTTCACAGAGGAGGTAAGACTATTCCACTAAGGAATAGTTCCGGGAAAAAGGAATTCTTCAGTGCCCCACTATAGGCCTGATACATATGATACTGACTGTTGTTTTCGCCCCCGCCCATCGGGGCTTGGAGAAATAGTTTGGGCTGCATGATGCTTCCACGCAGAGCTGAATCTGACCACACACGAGTACTGGTAAACCGCTTAGAAGGATTAAACCTGCCCAGGCAAAGCGATGTGAGTCATATGGTCCAATGCATATAAGCCTTCCGGTTTCATTGGGCGACAGGGCTTGAGATGTCATTTAATATCAATGTCGGGTAAAAGTCCCGCAAATTGGAAGCAACGTCTCCAAAATGACCGACACAGTGTTGACGGGGACGTTTAACCTCAAATAATACAAACAAAATCCCCCAGGGTGGCCACTTTTCTGAAAACAAAATTCCGGGCTGTTCTCCAAACACTTTCGGAAATTCAATTTTATGACCAAAATACTCTACTTGTTACCAGTTTTCGCCCTTTTTGGCATTATTTACAACAGACAATCGTAACAAAGCCCTTAGAAGAAATATTTCTCTGGCAGCCGACAGCCAATGATTTTACGGACTGCTGGTCGCTCTGTTGACCCCCACCCTCACCCTGTTTGTTTCTTCTGGAAACATATATGGTAGAAAAGGCTGTGGATCGTTTCACGTTTCGATTTGTGTGGGTATTGTGAAAAAGGTTTTTTGTAAATTATGGTGAGTCTGGGTGGTATTATTTTTTATGGTAGGGCAGCATGGTAAATTTTTCATAAATCATTATTTAAATTTATTTATCTAAATTTTCTAGAACAACTAGACTTCTGTCTCAATTTAGGAAAGGAGTGTGGTAGCTCAGTGGCTAGTGCATCTGCCTATGGTGGCCTAGTGGATAAGAGCGCTGACTCTTAGTCATTAGGTCTCTCACCGCCGTAGGTTCGAGCCTCGCTCGGGCCACGTGTGAGACGCCAAGTTCTGCAACGGAAGGTCAGGTGGTTTTTCTCCGGGTACTCCGGTTTTCGCCCACCTCTGATTAACGATCGGCTCGATATGAGTGAAATAATCTTGAAAGGGCCGTAAAACCCAAACCAAAAAAAAAAAAAAAAAAAAAAAAAAAAAAAAAAAAAAAAATCTGCCTATGGTGCTAGAGGGCCCCGGTTCGATTCCCGGCAGAGTTAGTAAAACTGCGGTGTTAGAACATGCTCCACTTGAACGGATGAATGCCACAAAGTACACCATCCTTCGAATCGGGCCGATAACTGGTGGCCCCTGTGCATGGAGAATCATCCCATGTGCTGGTGAAAGAGCCTCACCGTAATTAAATAGTTAATGTGTAGGCTTTCATCCGGCAAATCTGGAGTGGATGTAATTTACACCTGCCGAAAATGCCCCAAAGAACGTACGCAGGATTTTATTTTGTTTATTTTGAAGTTTAAAGTCCCCGTCAACACTGTAAAGGTCATTTTGGAGACGTTTCTTCCAATTTTGTGGGACTTTTACCCGACATTGAGATGAAATGACATCTTAAGCCATGTCGCCCAATTGAAACCCATAGGGTTTATAAGCATGGACGTGTCGACTCGCACCGCATAGCCTAGGCAGGCTTAGATCCTCCAAGCGATTTACCAGTACTCGTGTGCGGGTCGGTTTCAGCTCTGCGTGGAAGCATCATGCAGCCCATCTATTTCTTCAAGCCCCGATTGGCGCGGGCTAACGTAGGCAGGATAGATAGATAGATTATGTTTATTTGTTTGATTTGGGGTTTAACGTCCCCGTCAACACTGTATAGGTTATATTGGATGCGTTGCTTCAAATTTTTGTGGGACTTTTACCCGACATTGAGATGAAATGACATCTCAAGCCCTGCCGCCCAATGAAACCAATAATGTTTATATGCATGGACGGACCAACTCACATCACTTTTCCTGGGCATGCTTAGAACCTCTTAGCGGTTTACCAGTATTCACGTGCGGTTGGTTTCAGCTCTGCGTGGAAGCATGAAGCCGCCAGATAGATAGATAGATAGATAGATAGATAGATAGATAGATAGATTGATAGATAAATAGATAGATAGATAGATAGATAGATAGATAGATAGATAGATAGATAGATAGATAGATAGATAGATAGATAGATAGATAGATAGATAGATAGATAGAGCTTGTGTCGTGACGACACACACCTGGTCAATCTTACTGAGGGGCTACCGCGGGCCGTAATCAACAGAAAACAACTGGAATTCAAGAGCTGTTTAACCGCAGATTAACTGTGAATAAAAGCCAAATCTTCCCCAAATTGCGATTTTCTACAAATTTATACATCCAGGCAACGATTTCAAATAAACGCTTATGATTTCTGACAGGTAGCAGTATGAAAATCTTGCACAATTCGTCAACGGTGTTTGAACAGTACTTGAATAAAATGGGCATTATCTCATAATTTATCCAAATAAAATAACAAATTAATTACCAGAAAGAGCTTTAAAATGATAAACTTTTGATAATTGTAAGAATTTAATTTCATTGGCGGCAAAATATGAATATTTTGAATTTTAATTTGCATTTCTATCCAATCCTGACATAGACGTTTAACCCCGACCTTATAAAGGCAACTCTCGACCGGTGACGGGGTTATAGGTCAGTATCAGGATACAGAGTAGCATCCAAACACATTAAAATTCCTACAAGTATCGGAAAAATTCGTTTTAAAAGTCGTTCTAATAATTTATTAGTTATTTCATTTGGATAAATACTGAGATTAATGCCGATTTTATTCAAGTATCGTGTAGATATTGTTGACTTACTTTATAAGAAATCATAAAACGTTATTAGAAATCGTTGACTGGATGTATAATTTAGTAGAAATGACAATTTGGGGAGGATATTTCTTTTCTTCACAGTCATATCGCGGTTTAAAATCTCTAAAATTCCCCTTGTTTTCCAATGATTACGGCCCACAGTTCCCCACGGTTAATATAGACCAGGTTTGTGACGTCACGGGATTTCGCTCTTTGCCTTAAAAACATGTTATATTCCATTATTGTAACAATGAGTCATTTATATGATGTTAGCGGTTGCCTGGTGGATTAAATCGACATATAATATAATCTAAAAACTTCTCTCCATGTGATGGAATGATAGACTCGTGGTTACTAGAGCGTGTTTTGGGAGCTGGCGCGATGATGTGGGCGCTACTTCGCCTGACAATTTTGACATCACTCCTTCACAATACATGAACTGATAAAAAATTTACATCTAAATGGTGAATTAGGGCCGACATACACAGACTTTGCGCAAAATAACCTCGTTCTAAGCGAAAACTTACAAAACAGTTGCATCCTTCATTCGCGTTGACATAAAACTATGGTCAGATTACCCTGTGTTCGATTTTGTTACGGTCACCTACTTTCAGCAAAGATTTTTTCAATAATTTTTTGGCCTGCTTAGAAAGATAAACCATTTTAACAGTGCTAAGCATCGCCGAAATTTTATATTATTCTCTCATTCTTCTACAATAAACCAGAACGCACAAGGGTACCTACCTTTATTTACCATTTCCATGTCCTAGGAACTATCGCGAGAGTTCCCGGATGTGTCGTGGGAGCAAAATAACGTTGACGCGATTTCGCTGATGTCCACTCGTGATGTAGCTGATGTGAAACGACGCTATGCCACTCAACAACAGTGAATTCATACATGATCATGGTAAGACGTGTGTGTGTGTGTGTGTGTGTGTGTGTGTGTGTGTGTGTGTGTGTGTGTGCGTGTGTGTGTGTGTGTGTGTGTGTGTGTGTGTGTGTGTGTGTGTGTGTGTGTGTGTGTGTGTGTGTGTGTGTGTGTGTGTGTGTGTGTGTGTGTGTGTGTGTGTGTGTGAAGTCGGGTTTAACGTCGCTTTCAACAATTTTTTCAGTCATATCACCACGGTGTCTGTTTGCGACAGGAAGATCAATGCTCACTTTTATAGTGCTGCCTCACTGAAGTATCATGTCCCAGACACATTACATGATACCACACCCAGTCACATTATCGTGACACTGGGTCGACCAGTCCTAGCTCTACCCCGTAAATCTGAGTGCCAAGCGAGGAGCAGCTAGTACCATTTTTAACGACTTTGGTATGCCGCGGCCCGAGATCGAACCCGTGACCTCCCGTTCCCCGGAGCGGACACTCTACCAACTGAGCTAATCATTGGAAAGGCACTTGAACAAAGGTTCGGAAAAGTGTCACTTATATTATAATGTTATTGATCAATTAATTTCGTATTGGCCCAGTTACAGGTCCGAGGTCTGCTGTATTGGCCCGAGGTCAATAATATTTGTTTTTTAGTCAAGTCAAAATTTGTAATTTTTTGAAAATTATGCATTAGAAATTTATTGGATGATAAACGTAAAAGCCGTTTTGGTAATTTTCATTGGTTGTTTCCGAGATATTTACGGCCTATGCAACACGGGGAAAGCCATTTCGTCTCATTCATTGACGTTGTAGGAAATACGGTTGTATGCGAACGAGACAAGTAACCGCCAGACTAATAAACAGAGACCATTTGACTTTTTAGTGTAAGATCGAATTTTATATTACGATAACACACCCGTTTGAAAAATAGCCATCAGAAGAGATGGCAAATCCCCCGACAATAAGCCAATATGGCCTTCAGAAGTTTGTTCACCAATAGAAAGTGCACCAGAATTAAACCAGCAATATATCACAAAAATATTCGAGTTATGGCCATCACAAGATTATACTGTCAGGGGAGATAACTAAAAAGCAGGGTACTCAGAATTGTGGTTCTTGCTCATGACATGCCTGCTTAAGCTCATGTATTTCTGTATGAAGTACCATCAATATGTCTCAAAGGGTATTGGAGATATGGTGATCACAAGCTGGTCATACTGTTATATTGGAATGGTAGATAACTCAAATACCACAACACCAACAGTTGTGGTTCTTGCACATGACACCCCTTCTGTACCTTGTATACAATTGTGCCAAGTTCCTTCAATATATCTCAAAGGGTATTGGAGTACCCAGAGTTGTAATTCTTGAGCATGACACGCCTGCTAAACCTCATGTGTACCTGCATCAAGTACCACCAATATGTCTCAAAGGGTATTGGAGGTACGGTGATCACAAGGTGGTCATACTGTTATATTGGAAAGGGAGATAACTCAAATACCATACCACCCAGAGTTGTGGTTCTCAGGCATGAAGTGCCGTCTCGACCTTGTATACAATTGTGCCAAGTACTATCAATATATCCCAAAGGGTATTGTAGTTATGGCCATCACAAGGTTATATTGTCAGGGTAGATAATTAAAAGCCCAGGGCACCCAGAGTCGTGGTTCTTGCACGTGAGACACCTGCTTAACCTCATGTACAACTGTACCAAATACCATCAATATATCTCAAAGAGTATTGGAGATGTGGCTATCATAAGGTAGTGATTCTATTTTATTGGAAGGGGAGATAACTAAAAAAAACTATGGCACCCAGAGCTGTGGTTCTTGTGCATGTCACACCGCCTCTGCCTTGTGAACAACTGTGCCAGGTACCATCAATATATCTTAAAGGGTATTGGGGTTATGGCCATCACAAAGTAGTCATTTTATTTTATTTAAAGGGGAGATAACTCGATAGTCACTCAATTTTATTCGAAGTGGAGATAACTCAAAAACCATGGCAACCAGAGTTGTGGTTCTTGTGCATGACACGCCGTCTCAGCCTTGTGAACAACTGTGCCAGGTACCATTAATATATCTCAAAAGGTATTGGGGTTATGGCCATCACAAAGTAGTCATTCTATTTTATTAAAAGGGGAAATAACTCGATAAGTATGTCATCCAGAATTCTGGTTCTTGCGCATGACACGCCGTCTCAGCCCTGTGAACAATTGTGCCAAGAACAATCAATGAATCTCAAAGGGTATAGGAGTGATGGCCATCACAAGGTTGCGTCTACGGACGGACAGACGGACGGACGCCAGGTTGATCGTTATATCCCCCGAAGCTATTCGGTGGTGGGGGGATAAAAAGTGCATCTCTTTATAGCTCCAAATTGTTTACTGTTCTGGTGATTTTTTGTTTGATTCGCGGTTTAAGGTCCCCGTCAACACTGTATAGGTAATTTTGGAGACATTGCTTCCATTTTTTGGGACTTTTACCCGACATTGAGACTAAGGGGAAACTGGTAAACCGCTTAGAGGATCTAAGCCTGCCCAGGCAAAGCCGTGCGAGTCGGATCCGTCCATGCTTATTAACCCTTTTGGTTTCTTTGGGCGGCAGGGCTTGAGATGTCATTTGATCTCAATGTCGGGTAAAAGTCCCTCAAAATTGGAAGCAACGTCTCCAAAATGACCTTTACAGTGTTGGCGGGGACGTTAAACCTAAAATCAAACAAGCAAGTACTCGTGTGTACTTTTCTGATGAAAATGTGTGATATTTTTTCTTAAACATAGGTAAGAACCGCCTCATCACGGAGTATGATCAACTGGTGTTCATGAGTGAAATGACATGAGTGAAATGGCAAGCGATTTTGGTACTTATCGCCTATGCGAGCAGCGAAGGTTCAGGCGAGCCTGCGCATCCGCGCAGTCTCGCCAGAACCTCCGCTGCTCGCTCATACAAGCAGTGAATCAAGAGGAACATTCAGACGGAAAGCCATATCCCTGGCCCCTCTGAATTGCAGGGCATGCGCAGTTAAAATTTGTCATGACGGAATGCTCGAAGACACAAATTCGCTTGGCGGGGCTCATTTGATCTTACACTGGAAAAAAATCAAATTTTTTGTTTCTTGCATTTTTCGAAACGGAAATGTTTAGCTTCACTATCACGTGACTCGCTCACGGAGTCACGGAGAAAACTAAGTTTAATATCAGTTTAGGAAATATAGTGGTATTCCATTACGAAAGCACGCCTATACACATACATTGCCAATTTTTGGGCCAAAAATTAGAAATTTTAAGATGAAAAATTGTGATATTTTTCTTATTTCTGCTCAAACCATAGATTGTGGGGACTCGATAGAACCGCCTCAGCGAGGCGGTTCTATCGAATACCCACAATCTATGTTTTTGAGCAGAAATAAGAAAAATAGTGTATACCCCCTTAAGCCCCAGTTTTACCATATAAAAGTGGGGTATGAGGGGGTCAAAATTATATAGGCGTGTTCTCGTAATGAACGTGTTTATTGGTGAAAGTTTGCACCTGAGAAAAAACATGAGAAGACATTATTATAAATGGTTACTGAAATTACTGTTTAATACAGTGACGATATCGTTTTCGATTTCACTGAGAAATCTCAAAATTTCATTGAAAAACATGCATGTAAGAAAATTCTGATATACGAACTTATAAGCTTTCTTGCATCATGAACTGCTATCGAAGGTCAACCACTCTGAAGCATAATCATAGCTATTTTTGCTTATCAGTGCTAAAAATATTCAGAATCTACATTTAATTTAAACAGTGATAACAGATTATTAGACGGGGTTGTTACTGACTTGCTGTAGTAGCCTAAAGTTTAAATTTCTCGTGTCACGTCCTTAGTCTCTTGTGATATACATAGAGGATCTTACATGAGTGCTGATGTATTATTGAATTTATTAAACGAGTTGAGGAAAAGGGATAAAATGCGAGGCTTTGCCGAGCATTTTATCCCTTTTTCTCAACGAGTTTAATAAATTTAATAATACATGAGTACGAATGCAAGATTCTATTTATCATATGACATTTTACACGCATTTTATTCACGATTGTTTACAAAAATGTCAACATTCCGCCGTAAGTAAACGCGACGTCATTAAGGACGTCGTGCATGTAACGTTACGGGACGTATCTAGCTAATTTGCATATTTAATCCACTAGTGGATTATCGAAAATATTACATGGCGTTATTACACTCTCAGACGCGACGTCATATGATAAAAAAAATTAGCATACTGTGAAATTTAATGAAACAAGATTCTTAGAAACACCAAGGCTTTAATTTCAACAACTGAATTCAGATGAATTTTATCATATCTTAAATGTCAATGTTTAAGGAACACAAAATCATCAAATTTTATATCATTCTGGAAACACAATGTCACAAAATGCACATTTTTGTTAAAGTACAGAAAAAGCACATTTTTAGAGGGTAAAAAAGTATCACCGTGAAGTCGGAAAAAATGCAGTGTCGAGTTCAGTAGCACTTTGAAACGTTTGAAAATTAAGATTTAATTATTAAAAAAAAAACGTCGCTCACATCATTTGGACGTCCTACAGGAACGTTGTTAATAGTGAGTATGCCCTCCACGGTTTTCGTGTAATTCTCGAACACGCTGGCGCATTCCCTGAACCAATTTTCGAATGAATCTTGCCTCCAAATTGTTCCATTCGTCGACTAGTGCACGTGCACGGTCATCGAGCGTGTGGACGTCATTACGTTTCCTGACGTTACGTCCAAGACGGTCCCAAACGTGCTCAATGGGATTCATATCGGGACTCCTACTCGGCCACTCGAGTTTCTCGATTCCTGGGCCAGAGAATCTGTCACAATACGTGCCGTATGTGGTCGCGCATTGTCGTCTTGAAATATGGGACGCGCGGCACGCTATGCGCGAAAATGTTGGTACATTATTGATTCAAGAATGTTATCAATATAGCATTGACCTATTAATGCCCCTCTACAAACGACAAAATCAAGTTTGTGGTCATGAGTTTAGCATCCCCACACCATGACAGAACCGCCACCAAACATTTCTGTTTCTGCTACAACGTTGTCCTTGAAAGCGTCCTGTCCACGTTTACGCCAAACACGAATTCGCCCATCGGTAAAACGTAACAGGAAACGACTTTCATCGGACCAGTAAACACGGCGCCATGTTCGCAGATTCACCTACGCCTGTCAGCAGCCCACTGCGCCTGCGTTCGCGCCTGTGAAACAGAGTCAAACACGTTCGATGTCGCGGGCGACCTGCCTCGATCCCAGCCTTATTCAGTCGCCTGTTTACAGATCTTGAACTGGCTCTGACGTTCAGTCGTGTCCACTGCTGGTGAAGTTCTGGACACGAAGCTTTAGGATCTCGAGCCGCCCATCGATCATCAGCAGCAGAAGATACCCAGGGTCTCCCAGAATGTGGTCTGTCAGTGACGTCAATGGTTGCTCGGTACTTCGAAATTAGTCGGCTTACTTGGTTTGGTTGATTCTAAAGCGTCTGGTAATATTTAGCCTTCTGTGTTTGACCAGACTCCCACATACCAATGTTGCGCCATCTGTCCTTAATTTGCAGCGTACGATGTGCCCTGTCGCAACATAACAGCCTAATTGCAAACTTGCAATTTTGAAACACGAGGGTGTACCATGAAAATCCCCTGCCACGAACAACGCGTGTCTAATCGGCAAATAAGCATGCCATTATTTTAGTGCCGATATGTAAGACAATAATTGACCTGCGAGCTGTATATTTTAACACTTAAGCTGCCTATTACCTGATTTCTTTTAAATTATTTCTATTTTCCTGTTCGGGTAAAAGCCTGAAGTGAAATCGGAATACCTCGAAAGACACCATCATGGATACCGGGGTTACCTATTACCAACCTAGATGATGTTTTGTTTTATTTTATTTTTTTTTTCATTTTTCTTATAATTTGACAGAGAAAATGATACTTCACATTTCACGTGACTCGTCTCTGGCAGATGACTCGTGAAATGCTTAGTCTGATTTTCTCTGAAATAAGCGAAAGACTCTGAATGTCGTCTGCTTTGAAAATGTACATGACGCATTTAGAATTAGAAGCAGACTTGTTCTGTAGATCAAACTCTTGGATATTCCCTTTTCAATATTAAAAACATGTGTCAACGGATTTCAGACTTAAACCAAACATTTACACAAAAATGTGCGAGAAAATGTTCATAATTAACAAATAAATATCGTATGAATTCGGATTTTTAATGATTGAGTAAAACTGCGCCAGCCGGACTACCTTTTGTGCGAAAACATATTTCAGTGGTAGTGGTGTACATTAGGAAAACATGTCCGTAAGACATAATGGCGTCCAACATGGTGTCAGAAAAAGATAAATATTAGGTAAAAATGATAACATCTTTATTATTTCTGCTTTCAACATAGATTGTCGGTGCTCGTTAGAACCGCCTCAACGAGGCGGTTCTAACGAGTACCCACAATCTATGTTTTTAAGCAAATAAGGCAGATAAAGTTTGCCCCCGTAAACCCCACTTTTCTCTATATAAGGTGGGGTTTAGGGGGGTCTTCGTTTCACGGACTTGTTATCGTGATGAAGCTCGAAGAGGCTTGAAAACGGCAATGCCGGCTAAGAACGACAGATACAATCTGTCGTTAAAAACTCAAAATGCACCTTAAAAATATATGTATGCCATTAATGGACCGCCCCCCGCCGATCGGGGCTTGGAGAAATGGATTGGGCTGCACGATGCTTCCACGCAGAGATGATACCGACACACACACGAGTACTGGTAAACAGCTTAAAGGATCTTAGCCTGCCCAGGCAAAGCGGTGCGAGTCGGACCGTCCGTCCTTATAAAACCTATTAGTTTCATTGGGCGGCAGGGCTTGAGATGTCATTCCATCTCAATGTCGGGTAAAATTCCCACAAAATTGGAAGCGACGGCTCCAAAATGACCTTTACAGTGTTGACGGGGACGTTAAACCTCAAATCTTACAAACAAACCCAAACTGACACTAAGCCGGACTACCTTTTTGTGCGGACACATGTTTCAGCGGTAATGTAATCCGGAAGGGGTTTGAAAACGGCAATGCCAGCTAAGAATGACAGATGCGATCTGTCATTAAAAATCCGAATGTACCTTAAAAATACATGTATGTCATTAATGGTAACGGCGGTCACGACCTCCCAAAATAGTATGAACAAGGTTACGATAAAATAATCTCCAGAAAGTATAACCCTTTCAACCCGGTAGACTGATATAGATACCTCCAATGCAGATAATGTTGACCCAGATGGGATGTAAACTAAAAAGCTAGCCCATCACGAAAACACGCCTATATCATTTTGACCCCCTCGAACCCCACTTTTAAATAGTAAAAATCGGGTTTACAGGGGGTACACCTTATTTTTCTTATTTCTGCTCTAAAATAAAGATTGTGGGTACTCGTTCGAACCGCCTCAATGAGGCGATTGAGGCGGTTCTAACGAGTACCAACAATCTATATTTTAGAGCAGAAATAGGAAAAATATCACTATTTTTCATCTCAAAATTACGGTTTTTTTTTCGGTGGTAAAATTTACAATGTATTTATATAGGCATGTTCTCGAAATGTTTGGAAATAAAGAACACATAAAAGAACGAAAATCGGAGACTCGTTTAAGTCTTAATACTCCATATTATAAGATAAAATATTCCACTGCAGAACTCGGGAACAAAGGAGAAAAGGATTAAATAATATAACACTATAAAGGACTAAAATATAAGTACAAACCTTGTTACACTGTATCCCGTCTCTGCTTAACCCTTTATGTACCAAATGGAATCTTCCTCCTTATATATAACAGGAGTCCGTTTCAAAATTTAGGGGTGTCAGGTTGTGTTTTCGTCAAAATTTATTTTGGAAAATGGCTGAACTTTTTGCAAAAAGTGCAGGCCCTGATCAGACGCCGCGTTCAGCGGCGTCTGACCTTGGCCTGCACTGTTTACCAGGGTACACGTTTTGGGGTTTCTGGTACTAAATGGGTTAATTACAGGCCCTTTAACTTTAGTCATACAGACAATAAAACAACCATGGATATAATAGCATTTTTGTAGCTCAACAGCTACCGGCCCCGATAGCTCCGGGGAACGGGAGGTCACGGGTTCGATCCCGGGCCGCGACATACCAAAATCGTTAAAATGGTACTAGCTGCTCCTCGCTTGGCACTCGGATTTGCAGGGTAGAGCTAGGACTGGTCGACCCAATGTCAGGATAATGGGACTGGGTGTGGTATATGTAATGTGTCTGGGACATGATACTTCAGTGAGGCAGCACTATAAATGTGAGCATTGAGCTCCCTGTCGCAACCAGACACCGTCGTGATATGACTGAAAAATTGTTGAAAGTGACGTTAAACCCGAATTCACACACACACACACACACACACACACACACACACACACACACACACACACACACACACACACACACACACACACACACACACACACACACACACACACACACACACACACACACACAGCTCTACAACTAGCATTCGCTTTCGGTAAAAAATAATAATATTGTTAGGCCCCGCCCATCGGGGGCAATGAGAAATAGAATGGGATGCAAAGTGCTTCCACGCAGAGCTGAAACCGACCGCACAGCACATGAATACTGGCAAACCGCTCTGCCCAGGCCAAGTAATGCGAGTCGGACAATCCATGCATATAAACCCTTTTTGTTTTCCTTTTGGAAGTCATTTCATCTCATGTCGGGTAAAAGACCCACAAAATTGGGAGCAACGTCTCAAAAATGACCTAAATTGTGTTGACATGGGACATTAAACCTCAATTCAAACAAGTTCTAAAGGTTGCAAAATATATTGTTAGTGCTCGTTAAGGCAGTTTTGACTAGTACTCACAATCTTTCTCTCTCTCTCTCTCTCTTTCTTTCTTTCTTTCTTTTTTAAGCAGAATAAAAAATGTATAATCCAAAAGAAGTAGGGCGACAGATACATGTTCACGGGCTGGTGTTTGTTTGTTTGGAGTTGAACGGCCCAGTCAATGATATTTATGTTATATCGAGCCGGTTAATTCACCTATAGACACTTTTCCTGAGGAGGCTTTCACATAAGAAGTCAACAAGTAAAGTGCACATTCTTCCGCAAGAAACTGACAACTGCCCTTCCTGAGTCAACGCAAGGGAGAGAATGTCCGTAGAAAAAAAATCAAGACCAGTCTCCACGAAATACATTACGATTACACATCCGTGTGATATAGTGCATTTTTCATAACACTAAAAAAAGGTAATTTTTCTGCTGAAAATGTGTGATATTTTTCTTATTTAAACTCCAAACATAGGTATCGGGTGCTCGTTAGAGCCGCCTCATTGAGTATCCACAACCTATGTCTTGGAGCAAAAATAAAGACAATGATGTTTACCCCCGTAAACCCCTGTTTTCTCTATATAAACTGGGGGTTTTGTTTGTTTGTTTGATTTGAGGTTTAACGTCGTCCCTATTAACACTATTTAGGTCATTTTGAATATGTTGCTTCTAATTTTGTGGGACTTTTACCCGACATTGAGATGAAATGACATCTCAATCCCTGCCGCCCAATGAAACCAATAGGGTTTATAAGAATGGACTGGCCGACTCGCAGCAATTTTCCAGGGCAGGCTTAGACGTTCTAAGCGGATTACCAGTACGCATGTGCGGTCGGCATCAGCTCTGCATGGAAGCATCGTGCAGCCCAATCTATTTCTCCAAGCCCCGATGGGCGGGGGCGGAAAGTGGGGTTTAGGGGGGTGTTTATTTCACGGACTTGTTCACGTGATTGTATTGCCGGTCCGACATGAACATGATGTCATAAACATGTTATGAAATCCTCTGGATTCTGTGCATTAGAAATGACTTTTGTGCACTGAACTTGAAACCCCTGTGACGTTACACGAACAACAAAAATACGTTCTGAAATTGAAGACTTTGTTTGTCCTTGGATGCATTCAGATGTTACTCCGCACCGTACCGTTTGTGATTAAAATCACAGCTCTGGGCGGCAGTGCACGATCTCTCATTACGATTGATTTGAGGTTTAACGTTCCTGTCAACACTGTAAAGGTCATTTTGGAGACGGTGCATCTAGTTTTGTGGGACTTTTACCCGACATTGAGATGAAATGACATCTCAAGCCCTGTCGCCCAATGAAACCAATAGGGTTTTTAAGCACGGACGGGCCGACTCGCACCGCTTTGCCTGGGCAGGCTTAGATTCTCTGAGCGGTTTACCAGTTCTCGTGTGCGGGTCGGTTTCAGCACTGCGTGGAAGCATCATGTAGCCCATATATTTCTTCAAGCCCCTATGGGCGGGGGCCGCCCTGTGACTTTAAACGAACAACAATCTGAAATTGAAGGCATCGTATGTCCTTGGATGCATTCAGGTGTTACTCTGTACCATACCGTTTATAATTAACCCATTAAGTCCCAGAAACCCCAAAACGGGTTCCCTGGCAAACCGTGTAGGCCTTGATCAGACGCCTGTTCTGCGGCGTCTAATCAGGACCTATATACTGTTTGCAAAAGGTTAAGCCATCTTCCTGAGCCCCCGCCCATCGGGGCTTGAAGAAATAGATTGGCTGCATGATGCTTCCACGCAGAGCTGAAACTGACCCGCACACGAGTACTAGTAAACCGCTTAGAGGATCTAAGCCTGCATGCCAAGGCAAAGCGGTGTGAGTTCCGGACCGTCCATGCTTATAAACCCTATTTCATTTGGCGGCGGGGCTTGAGAAGTGATTTCATCTCAATGTCGGGTAGAAGTCCCACAAAATTGGAAGCAACGTCTCCAAAATGACCTTTACAGTGTTGACGGGGACGTTAAACCTCAAATCAAACCTTGGATGCATTCAGGTGTTATTCTGCACCATACCGTTTATGATTAATCAATTTAGTACCAGAAACCCCAAAACGGATACCCTTGCAAACAGTGCATGCATTGATCAGTCTGACCAGGGCCTCCGCTGTTTGCAAAAATTCAGTCATTTTCCAAATCAATTTTTAAGAAAACACAACCTGACATCCCTAAATTTTTTAATGGATCCCTGCCATATATAAGGAGGAAGATTCCATTTGGTACAAAATGGGTTAAAATCACAGAGGCGGCAGTGCACGACCTGTGTTTCATGGACGCTCAAGACAGAGGCGGTAGCGCACGATCTGTGTTTCATGGACACTCAGTGC
This sequence comes from Lucinisca nassula, assembly GCA_963580285.1. Classification (NCBI taxonomy): domain Eukaryota; kingdom Metazoa; phylum Mollusca; class Bivalvia; order Lucinida; family Lucinidae; genus Lucinisca; species Lucinisca nassula. The sequence continues at coordinate 72,005,544 of OY757017.1, read as the reverse complement.
ACGAGCTGTGTTTCATGGACGCTCAGGAAAATTACTATCGTTACATCTTTGAGCCGATGACTCATCATGTAAACATTTGAAGGACATTGACATTCAAACTGTTATCAAGTCAACAATGAAAACGTGATACTGTCTCCGCTGAACCCATTTTAACCGTGGTTCGAGCCTCGCTCGGGTCATATGTGAGACGCCAAGTTCTGCAACGGAAGGTCAGGTGGTTTTTCTCCGGATACTCCCGGTTTTCGCCCACCTCTGATTAACGATCGGCTCGATGTGAGTGAAATAATCTTGAAAGGACCGTTAAACCAAAAACAAACAAACAAACAAACCCATTTTAACCCCTTTTGTACCAAATGGAATCTTCCTCCTTATATATAACAGGAGTCCACTTCAAAATTTAGGCGCGTCAGGTTGTTTTTTCTTCAAAATTTATTTGGAACATGGCTGAACTTTTAGCAAATAGTGGAGGCCCTGATCAGACGCCGCGTTCTGCGGCGTCTGATCTGGGCCTGCACTGTTTGCCAAGGTACCACTTTCTGGTACTGAATGGGTTAAACACAGGAATTGTTCTCGTTATAAATCAAAGTACTGAAAGTACTGAGGAAAGTTGATTTATGAGGAATAATTATTATATAACAATGTTAGTCATAGATCAAGCAGTTATCTAGATATTTTGTTGAAAAAAAATATATAACTTCCCATATCACAGGTCCAGGTGTATGAATGACATTTGACGTGTCACCAGTAACAATTCTGATTCTGGTTCTGATTTGACAAGGTCCAAGTGGGTTAAAAAATTCGACAAAGAAAAAATGATTCATCGATTGTTTAGAGTTTAACGACAGGTCAACCCTAGTGGATCATTTTGGGGAAAAGAGATAGAAGAGTAGAGGAGATGATTTGTTTGTTTGTTTGATTTGAGGTTTTACGTTCTCTCCACACTGTAAAGGTCATTTTGGAGACGTTGCTTCCAATTTGTGGGACTTTTACCTGACATTGAGATGAAATGACTTCTCAAGCCCTGCCGCCCAATGAAACCAATAGGGTTCATAAGCATGGACGGGCCGACTCGCACCGCTTTGCCTGGGCAGGCTTAGATCCTCTAAGCAGTTTACCAGTACTCGTGTGCGGGTCGGTTTCAGCTCTGCGTGGAAGCATCATGCAGCCCATATATTTCTTCAAGCCCCGAAGGGCAGGGCCGTTGTAGAGAAGATGAAAGTGAGGGACAGAGGAGAAAGAGGAAAATGAATGGAAGTGTAGAAACAGAAGAAATATCAACACTCCCTCACTCTACCGTTACCTGCTGCAAGGACAGCAGGTGTTGCCAAACTGTAAGTCAATATCAGCTGGACTCCCCAGTAACACAAGATACACATCGCCATTGCCTCACTCAACTACCCCCGCGAAGAAAATACGGAAGAAAGAAAGAAAAACGTGCCTGCCAATTTTTTCATGGTCCAACCATAAATTTCTAAATTAGCTCAGTATGTCTGCTAAAAATCTTACAGAGAAGTTCTCCTAGCGGGCACATGATGTCTTAGCAACGTCGCATCAACGTCGCATTGATACGACGATGCACATACTTTGTGCAGCCGCTTGGAGCTATGTTCCTTCGGGCGTCGGGACATAAAAAGGAGAATAGCTTGACAAAAAAGATCATTTTTAATCCATTTGATTTAGACATTATAACTGGTCAGACGCCGCGTTTACCCAAGGTGAATTAAAATACGTTTATTCCCACCTGTACGGGGTCCTATAAACATTGACCCATAAATGTCAATTGTTTCAATACTGTGACATTTGGAAACAGTTAAGATAGATTAGATGCCACAGAATGTTGCTTCTGAACGGTGTCTTCATATTTGCTAAAGTACGGAACACGTGTTTTGTAATATAAGAGCTCTCGAAAGCAGGCGAATTGTAGGTTAGTAAAGGGTTGTGATAAGCTAACTCTTTTAACCATGTGGACCGGTGCAGACGCCGAGGTAGAAATGCACTGTATCTATGCAAACCTTGAAGATCCTGATAAGACGGCACGTAGCTAGAACGTCTCGCCAGAATCTACATGTACACTGTTTGCCATCCTGTCAGTGAACTAATCAGAAATCCTTTTCTATAAGAATATATTTAAAGCGAGAAGGTCCTGTTTAGAAACTCAGGGATGAAAGAGTAAAACATAGAGGTAGTTCGATCACGAACCGTGGTTAACGCTGGTTAACCACTGGTTAACCAAAGTGTGATCGAACTCAGTCTGGTAGCGGTCTGGTAGCATGGCGGAAGTGTCGTGACGTCACTCTGGTCGAACCAAACTAAAGCGTGGGTTACTCTGGTAGATACGTCACACCATACGTAACAAAAATGTCGGCGAAAGGTGCGAACACTAATGTCCAGGAATTGACTGCTTCTATTCAAGAAATAGAGGGTCTGTGTACTAGTCAACCAAACATCTACCAGACGTCGTTCGATCACACCGGTGAAAAAACATGGAAATCATGGGAAGAACGTGCACAATTTGACTTCCGCTAACATGGTCTGGAAGATGGTCGAACTCCCTCATAAATATCACCGAAAAGCGCGTAGGAAAATAGTTCCAGAGTACTGTTTTCTTTTAAGAATTCGTCTTTCTGTGCCAATTTATATTCTATCCGTATAAAGTCTCGAAAACTAAAATATTTTGAAAGACGTTCCATGCGGAGCCGGCCTGCAAAATTAATTTTCAAGAGTTCATTTGGACTATTTTATGCAGCGAACGAACAGCGGAAGTGGAGCAACGCGGTCCAGTACCGGAAGTAGAAATGTAATGACAAAGAAACTTGATTTAAAAAATCAACTTTCAAAAATTGGGGCGGATTTCAAAATTTGCGGATGTCAGGTAAAAATTTATATCTTAAAAATTGCTTGAACTTTGGCAAACAGTGAATGTCCTGATCAGACGCCGCATTTTGAGGCGTTTGATCTGGGCAAGCCCTGTTTCCTAGTATACCGGCGTTTCCCGTATAAAATGGGCCAGGGGATATAAGTGAGGCTGGGAATTGGAAAAAAAACTACACGAAGATCTGCAAACGGCTCAGACCAGCCTGCAGTGAGTGGAATTGGAGTACCATGTGTGAGCATTCTAGAGACAAGAGTGTTTCTTCTTAAACAGCCTCATACAAGGTCTGCGCTTTTGTACAGGCATAGGTCACATACGCCGTGTTGTACATGTGCGTTTTGTTGTGAATCGCTTTTGGTTTTAATAGTACACCATGAGTACTGTGTCAAGTTAAATTAAAAGCACTGACACCATTGATGGGCCGATTGTTTCTGAGTGTGTTTGAGTTTTACGTCACGCCAACAACTAAGTTCATATGGTGCCGAGTCTCATCCGAAAGTCCTGAATGCGAAGCGAGTAGGTTATCAACTACACCACGGAGAGTTCGACTCTCTGAGAGTAGGGTGGAAAAATGGTCAAGGATCTGAATTTTAACACTTAAATACCTGTACTTTAAGTAAAATGTGTAGATCCTGATCAGAGGCCAGAGGCTCGCTTCATAAATTTTATATGAAATGACCACTCGTGTAAGATCGTCCTTGTAATGAGTACCCCTGTTAACCCAATTCATCTACAGAAGTGTGGTGTTTACAAAAGGGCACATGGTTTTCTTAAATCTCATTCAAACCATAGATTATGGGTATGGCATCCATCAATCCATGCAAATATGACACACAATTTCACCAGGGAATGCCCATTAAGGGGAATGGATACACATTCTGGGTAGGCAACACCTGTAAAAGTGTTTTGTTCCTCTTTTTCATAGGGGTCAACCCTTTAAGGGTAAGAAGTTGTTCCTTGAGAGCAAATTCTTTCATTTAACCCTTGTCCTGCTGAGCCCGGATATGTCTTATCTTTCAAACGATGAAGATCCAGACTGATCAGGATCTTCATTGTTTGCCATTCAGTTGATTCAGTAATCTGATTGGTTGATAATCAGTAGTGGGTGTGGCATATATAAATATTCAGCATGTTAAGGATTAAGAGTATACTCTTTATTCCGTGTTACAGATTATAGAAAAGCGAACAAGAAATCCCACAAAAGTTGTTAGCATTTGAAAAACGCCGAAAAATCTGCCAGGCGTATATATTCCCCTTAAATAGGCAAGAAAGAAAGCAATGTAGTGAAAGATTTTTCGACGTATGCACAGGGGATAGAAATTTCTTGCACTCCAGATAAGGAAATCCATAGTTTTAGCTTGGGATAGAAATCTTGTTCTGACCCTGGTGCTATTACCCAAAATCGAATATTCTCGCGTGTTTGATAAATGCACTGGTTGAATACTATGGGGCGCCGTTTTACTATTTAATCCGTATTTAAAGATATCCATAAATCGAATTATGGATATCCATAATTCGATTTATGGATATCCATAAATCAGCCGAATAATGGATATCCATAATTTCAGATCAATTTATGGATATCCATAATTCGAATTATGGATATCCATTATTCTTCTGATTTATGGATATCCATATTTCGAATTATGGATATCCATAATTCGATTCATAGATATCCATAATTCAGATCGATTTATGGATATCCATAAATCACCGCTAAAGCTTTTGGTTAAATGATTTCTCCCTAAGACACGTGATTGTTAATGTAAAATTCTTCAAGGTCTCCATCATCGCTTGAAGATGATGGCCAATCAAAGGGACCTCTCTGACGTGCAGCCTTTTCAGCCCGTAAGGCTTCCAAAGCAACTGACGCCATACGCTGAACGTCAGCCACGTGTGCAGTTAAATATCGGAACCAGCCGTAAGATCTGCAAATTCCGGCCAACGCATCCTGTCCCTCTGGAATAACCTCTATGAGGACTGCGCACCTAAGGACATTGAAAGTCGGATGTAAGATTATAATGACTCAAACAGGCAATCCGTGCATGCTTTCTCGAGAAAAATGCACATGGTCGTAATACAGTAAAATTCCTATATTAAGACCGCTTTTGAACAGTTCCAAAGGTGGTCCTTGACCAGAGGATATTGTGTGCAGAATTCACGAAGAAATAATAAGTGCACCCTTCTAAAAAAGCTTTATAATGCAAAATTATTCTTAATTTTAGGTGGTCTTAATAGCAGAATTTCACTGTTTATAGAATTAAGATATATCCATATAATACCCTACTTGAGATGTATGGAGTACCAGGCTGATTCAGATATGCCTCCTGGCGCCAGCCCATCGGGGCTTGGAGAAATAGATTTGGCTGCATGAGCTGAGAGTACTGGTAAACCGTTTAGAAGGTCCAAGCCTGTCCAAACAAAGTCCTGCGAGTCAATGGGTGACAGGGATTGAGTTGTTTGTTTGTTTGTTTGTTTGTTTTGATAGTACAGTGCACATTCTTTCGCAGGAAACTGACAACTGCCCTTTTTGAATCAGCGAAAGGGAGAGAATGACCGTAGAAAATATTTCATGATCAATCTCCACGAACGAATGTTGCCGACCCTGGCAGGTATCGAGCCCGCGTCCTCCTGATCACCAGTCAGACACGCATCCGACTGAGCTACCGAAGCCGGCGGGATTGAGATGTCATTTCATCTAAATGAAGGCTTAATGCCCTACATAATTGGATGCAACGTCTCCAAAATGACTTTAATGGTATTGAAGGGGACGTTAAACCTCAAATCAAACAAAACAAATTATTCCTACACCATAGGCCACCACTAAGCCTACCCTACATTACCTCCACCTCCATCCCGGCTTTCATTACACACATAAATTGGAAACCTGACGCAAATGGTTTATTTACAGAGTTGAATTATGGATATTCATAATTCGATTTATGGATATCCATAAATCAGCCGAATAATGGATATCTATAACTCAATTTATGGATATCAATAAATCGAATAACGGATATCCATTATTCGATTTATGGATATCATTAATTCACTAAGATTTATGGATATCCATAATTCGAATTATGGATATCCATTAATAATTATGGATATCCATAAATAATAATGGATATCCATTATTCGAATTATGGATATCCATTATTCGAATTATGGATATCCATAAATAATTATGGATGTCTATAAATACGGATTAAATAGTAAAACGGCGCCCCTTAGAATACGACCTCATATGCACCGTTAAGGTTGACGTCACAGCACGTTACGCGACGTCACTAAACAATCACAATATGGCGGACGTCATGCAGCATTAAAAATCCGCGCTAAGAAATGGAAGGTATGCAAGAAAAAAATCTGTCCCTCGGGATCACTGTCCGGCATCACTCGGCAAGCCTCGTGATGCCGGACAGTGACCCTCGGGACGGATTTTTCCATCCACCCCTCACACCCATATAAGATTCTTATATTCTACCCCTCCTTTTTATCTCACCCTCTTTAGCCAACCTTCTATGCACTATTTGTATTTTATAGTCATGTAAGAAAACGTTATCTTGCATGTGCTTGTTATTTTACTGCATATGCATTTACAGAGCAAGAATTACTTTTTTGAGGTGAAAACCAATAATAGTCATCGAGTGTGTTGAGAACACCAGAATTTTCACGAGTGCGAAGCGCATGTGAACATTTTAATATTTTCAACACAATCGATGGAATAGTTTTGGTATTGAACTCAACATGTTAAAACAGTTTAAAACGTTTTATTATTATTATTATTTCATCATGCGAAAAAGCCTTCATTTTGTGACGCCGCTCAAAGATCATTTGATGTTAGACGTATAAAGTCATTCTTTCTCATGCAGGCCATCTATTTCTTCAAGCCCCGATGGGCGGGGTACTCATCATCCTCATCAAAAAAAAGTAAGAAAAGGTTTAAATACAGTCCGTAATACGGCGAGGTTTTCCTCTAACATGGCCATAATTTGGGAGAATTTGAAGGAAATAACCTATTTTTTGTCCATTTTAGTGTCATTACACAAACAAGCCTATACAAATACATTGCCACCTTTATCGCCGAAAAAATGAAAATTTTATGATGAAAAATTGTGATATTTTTCTTATTTCTACTCAAAATATAGATTGTGGGCACTTGTTAGAACTGCCTCGATGAGGCGGTTCTAACGAGTACCCAGAATCTATATTTTAAGTAGAAATAAGAAAAATATCACAATTTTTCATCATATAGATTGTGGGCGAGTACTCAGAATCTATATTTTAGAGCAGAAATAAGAAAAATAAGGTATACCCCCGGAAACCCCAGTTTTACTATATTAAAGTGGGGTTCAAGGGGGTCAAAATGATATAGGCGTGTTTTCGTGATGGTTAGAATCGGAATAGACCCGCTCTAGTGTGTGAATTATGAAATAAATCACAGTTTGTTGGTCAGATAAAAAACAAAAAACAGAAAAATCGCTCGTGCTTCGCGCTTGTGTTTTGATCCACATTACAATTGCCATCCAAACTGTGATTAATTACTGATCAATCTCTTAACCCTTATCTTGCTGAATATTCATTTAAGCCACACCCATTTCTGTCTATCAACCAATCAAATTATTTGATGTAATTTATTGCTACAAATTCATACATTGAATGCCAAACAGTGTAGATCCTGATCAGATGGCTTCTTCAGAAGCCATCTGATCTAGATCTACACTGTTTGCAAAGATAGGGGTTGTCGTGAACAGCAAGATAAGGGTTAAATAACAGCGTCGTTATATTTAAGGAGAGTAGGTTAAAAGGACTATTTGCAAAAAAGTGTTAAAATGGCTATTTGAAGTCATCTGCAGATAGCCAAAATAAGTTAAAATGGCTTTTGCAGTCAACTGTAAGTAGCCGGAAAGAACACGTTCACATGACTATTAATAGTCATATTAAAATATCAATGAAACACAAAACCTATTTTCATACCATTACTCCGAATTAAGATATGCGCAATTCTGATACAGTGCAGTTTATATTTGTTAATTTGTATACTTTATGACATATGATAGTTTTAATAGTACGCCAAAGCGTCTTTTAGGGAAATTGATATATCTTGACATATTTTTCGCCAATGCATTTTTGACTCCGTGTTTGCTTTCTTGAAATCTGAAGGGGGTTAACTCTTATTTGTTTGTTTGTTTGTTTGTCACGTCCCCGCCAACACTGTATTGGTCATTTTTGGAGACGTTGCTTTCAATTTTGTGGGACTTTCACTCGGCATTAAGATGAAACGACAGCCAAGCATGGACGGTCCGACTCGCACCGCTTTACCTACTCTAAGCTCGTGTGCGGTCGGTATCAGCTCTGCGTGGAAGCATCATGCAGTCCATCTATTTCTTCGAACCCCGATGAGCGAGGGCCGGGGTAAAATCTCAAAGGAAAGACCTTTGCTCCTAAGGACCCTAAATGTCAGGCGAATAAGAATGTTTTAAGATTTGCTTCCCTTGGAAGTATAGCCCATAAAGATGGCACATACGTGACCTTGACCCTTTCACCCCTGAGTTTCTGGGGCCTCTTTCATCTTCTGTTTTGGAATGCATACATGGTTACAATAGGTGTTTTATATGTTTCTAGAAAAACCAAAATCATTAGGAAAAAAATGTCCATATGAATTAGTGGCGTCCAATGGTGTCAGAAATAACAAATTTTAGGTAAAAATTAATAACATCTTTCTCATTTCAGCTTTCAACATAGATTGTGGGTGCTCATTAGAAACGCCTCAATGAGGCGGTTCTAACGAGTACTCACAATCTATGTTTTTAAGTAAAAATAAGGCAGATAATGTATACCCCAGTAAACCACACTTTTCTTTATATAAAGTGGGGTTTAGAGGGGTCTTCGTTTCACGGACTTGTTATCTTGTTGTGGAAAACAGTTTCTAAAAGATCTACACTGTTTGCATAAGTATCTGTGCCTGACAACAGGGCAGAACTGACAGGTTTTAATATCGTATTTTAATATACATTTTTTTCAGATGAAAATTTTTGATATTTTTCTTATTTCTAGAACAAACTTAGATTGTGGGAACTCGTTCGAACCGCCTTACGCACAGTCTATATTTTGAGCATAAATAAGGAAAAACACATTCCCCTGTAAACCTCAACTTTTCCTTATAAAGTCGGTTCATCACGTAAACATGCCTATAAAATTTTTACCCCCTTGAACCCCACTTTTATATAGAAAAACTGGGGTATACAGGGGTAAACCTTATTTTCTTATTTCTGCTCTAAAATATAGATTGTGGCTACTCGTTAGAACCGCCTCGATGAGGCGGTGCTAACGAGTACCCACAATCTTTATTTTGAGCAGAAATAAGAAAATATCACAATTTTTCTTCTGTAAAATTTACAATGTATAAGTATAGGCATGTTTTCGAAATGTGAAAGTTGTGTTCAGTACACGGCATTATTATTCTTTATGAGTGAAAATGCATGCAAAATCAGTTAAGTCGTTTAAACATTGAAAAAAAAAATCGAATTCAATCATACGTCTGTCATCACGTTAACAAGCCTTTGCTGAGTTATATTTAAACCTCACTTATATATAGAGAAAATGGCCCCCGCCCATCGGAGCTTGAAGAAATAGATGGGCTGCATGATACTTCCACGCAGAGCTGAAACCGACCCGCACACGAGTACTGGTAAACCGCTTAGAAGATCTAAGCCTGCCCATGCAAAGTGGTGCGAGTCGGCCCGTCCAAGCTTAAAACCCCTATTGATTTCATTTGGCGGCAGGGATTGAGATGTCATTTCATCTCAATGTCGGGTAAAAGTCCACCAAATTGGAAGCAACGTCTCCAAAATGACCTATACAGTGTTGACGGGGACGTTAAACCTCAAATCAAACAAAATCTGTACGAGTGTAATTTCAAAATCAGTTAAGTCGTTTAAACATTGAAAAAAAAAAAAAAAAAACGTCTGTCATCACGTTTACAAGCCCTTGCTGAGTTATATTTAAACCTCACTTATATAAAGAGAAAAGCTGAGTTTAAAAAGGTATACTTTTACTTAAAGACGAGTTCTTGCTGGTACTCGTTGGAATAGCCTGAATGAGGTGGTTCTAACGAGCAACCGGAACCTAAATTCCCAGCAGACTGAATTTGTAAAATGTCACATCACGTGAACAAGTCCGTGAAATGAACACCCCCTTACACCCCGCTTTGAATAGAGAAAACTGGGGTTTACGGGGGTAAAAATTATTTTTCTTATTTCTACTTCAAGACATAAGTTGTGGGTACTCGTTAGAACCGCCTCAATGAGGCGGTTCTAACGAGCACCCACAACCTATGTTTGCAGTATAATTAAGGAAAACATCACCGATTTTCACCAGAAAAAGTAGCCATTTTGGAGATGTTAAAATGGGTGTGTTATCGTAATGGCGAATTTTACTAGAAAAAAAAATTGGCAGATTTGGAGAGATGTTAGACCTTGGATTTGTTGACAAAATGTTTTCTCAGTCGATGTTGCAACATGACATCAGCTGACGGACGGACGGGGGTAGGGTGCAGCAGAGACATAGGGTACTAACAATACTACGAGGTTCTCTCATTGAAGCTACATGCGGACAGCGAAGGCTTTTGTCGGAGAGACGGACGAAGGATAGACAACGGGGCCTGACCATACTACGTATATAATCAAACTACGAATACATGTTTGGCCCCCGCCCATCGGGGCTTGAAGAAATAGATGGGCTGCATGATGCTTCCACGCAGAGCTAAAACCGACCCGCATACAAATACTGGTAAACCGTTTAGAGGATTTAAGCCTGCCAAGGCAAAGCGGTGCGAGTCGGACCGCTTATAAATCCCATTGGTTTCATTGGGCGGCATGGCTTGAGATGTCATTTCAGCTCAATGTCGGATAAAAGTCCCACAAAATTGGAAGTTGTGTCCCCAACATGACCATTACAGTGTTGACGGGGACGTTAAACCTCAAATCAACAAACGTACAAACGAATACAATGTTCCATACTATAGGCTCCCTCATTAATGAAATGACATCTCAAGCCCTGTCGCCCAATGAAACCAATAGGGTTTATTAGCATGGACGGTCCGCCTCGCACCGCGGTTCCTGGACAGGCTTAGATCCTCTAAGCGGTTTACCAGTACTAGTGTGCGGGCCGGATTCAGCTCTGCGTGGAAGCATAATGCAGCCCATATATTTCTTCAAGCCCCTGCTCCATCATTAAAGCTACGACCGGATAGCGAAGGCTCTAATCAGAGCATTATGTTGACAAGTCATTTTAATGAACACCCCCTAAACCCCACTTTATATAGAGAAAACTGGGGTTTACGGGGTATACATTTTCTTCATATTTCTGCTAAAAAAACATAGCTTTTGGGTACTCGTTAGAACCGCCTCAATGAGGCGGTTCTAACGAGTTCCCATAACCAATGATTGCAGTATTACAGTAAAACCTTTCATAGTGGCCACCTCTATTGAGCAAGCAACCTGTCTTAAGCAAACATGCATTTGGTTTCCAAAAAAGGGAAATCCTTTAATATTTGCCTGTATTAAGCAAGCACCTGTTATAAGCAAGCACATTTGTGTTATCCTTTAGGCACTTGCTTAATACAAGACGGGCTGTAAATTAGCAAAAATATCATGGATTTTCATTTTTGAGTTATGAAAGAAAATCCACTACGTCGCATGGGTGTATAATCCTAATGGAACGGCTGACGGACCGACGACAAACACGAGAGCCAGACCATACTGCATCATTAACTAGTAGAACTTAATCACTCGTCTAAAATGAGCCCCGCCAAGCGAATTTGTGTCTTCGAGCATTCCGTAATGACAAATTTTAACTGCGCATGCCCAGCCATCCAGAGGGGCCAGGGATATGGCTTTCTGTCTGAAGAGTCCTCTTGATTCACTGCTTGTATGGGCGAGCAGCGAAGGTTCTGGCGAGACTGCGCGGATGCGCAGGCTCGCCTGAACCTTCGCTGCTCGCATAGGCGATAAGTAACAAAATCGCTTGACGGGGCCCAAATGTAATTTCACTCTTACCGTTTATGTAAACTGCAATTCCTGAACGGGCAAGACAATCATTTCGTTTCATCTACATTATGCAGACTCACAGTTTGACCTCGTATGCACCCACACGTATAATAATAAGATATTGTTTCATTTGATACAATATGATCCTAAACTACCATAATAATGTCTACATAGGAATAAATAAGTCAATAAGTAAATAAAATGAATTAATTTCACCACTCAACCAGCATTGTGCCGGCCACGGTGGCTCAGTCGGATGCGCGTCTGACTGGTGATCAGGAGGTCGCGGGTTCGACTCCCGCCGGGGTCGGCAACATTCTTTCGTGGAGATTGATCATGAAATCTTTTCTACGGTCATTCTCTCCCTTCCGCTGATTCAAGAAGGGCAGTTGTCAGTTTCTGGCGAAAGAATGTGCACTATACTGGTTACCCGCTTACGTATAAGCCTGCCCAGGAAAGTGTTGATAGGTAAACTGACCGGCTCAAAAATTACCTAAATAGTGTTGACTGGGCCGTTAAACTCCAATACAAACAAACAAACAACCAGCATTGCACTTAAAAAATATTGACGTTTGTTTGGTATCCATTGACGTTGACCTAACCTCGGTCATAACTTCAAAAGTATAGTAGTCGCAGATAAGATTGACTAGGCGGAGCTATTCAGGTGTTGTCAATATATGTCAAATTCGCCGAGTACAACAGAAGATTCGGTAGAGTGCCTTTCGCACGCTTTCTACAAGCGCACAAAATGGTCATATACGCCACAGCTATAGTTGTGTTACAGTTGAATTCACACAATCGGGTGACTTGGTTTACCCTTTTGTTCATGGAATATTCCCAAGGCAGGTACAAACGATAGCGCCGCCAAGTAAATCTTATCTGCGACTACTATACTTGCACTTCACAATCATACTTAACGTTGTATTAGCTAACTGGGACGGGCCTCCGTGGCTTAGTGGTTAAGAGCGCTGTCTCTTGATCATTAGGTCTGTCACCGCTGTGGTTCGAGCCTCGCTCGGGTCATATGTGAGACGCCAAGTTCTGCAACGGAAGGTCAGGTGGTTTTTCTCCGGGTACTCCGGTTTTCGCCCACCTCTGATTAACGATCGGCTCGATATGAGTGAAATAATCTTGAAAGGGCCGTAACCCCCCCCCCCCCCAAAAAAAAAAAAAAAAAAAAAAAAAAATTAGCTAACTGTATAAAATTGTACCATCTCTCTTTGACAGCTTAATGTGGGGCTCTTTCTGACGTGCTCACTGAAACCGCTCAGAGCATCTAAGCCTGCACAGGCAATGCGATGCGAGTCGGACCGTTCATGCTTATAAAGCCTATTGGTTTCATTGGGCAACAGGGCTTGAGTTACCATTCCATTTCAATGTCGGATAAAAGTCCCACAAAAATGGGAGCAACGTCTCCAAAATGACCTGTACAGTGTTGACGGTGACGTTAAACCACAAATCAAACAAACAAAGAAATTTATTAATTGCAAACATTGGTTTCATTGCAACATTGATAGGTCGAGAAGTACAACAGAAGTGTTCAGCTAAAGTGAGACACATTCAGGGAGCATAGAGAGAGGGAGGGAAAAATCCTCCAACAATTCGTTATATCAATGCGTTTCCCATTACGAAAACACACCCGTGCGATATAGTGCATTTTTTCCATCTCAAAAATGGCTACTTTTCTGATAAAAATCTGTGATATTTTTCTTATTGATAGTGCAAACATAGGTTGTGAGTGCTCGTTAGAACCGCCTCCTAACGAGTACCCACAACCTATGTTTTGGAGCAGAAATAAGAAAAAATGATGTATACCCCCGTACATCCCAGTTTTCTCTATATAAAGTGCGGTGTACGGGGGATGGGGTTCATTTCACGGACTTGTTCAAGTGATACCTGACAAACAGAGACCTATGGGCCAAAATGATCACCTGAGTGAACAGCTTCAAAAGCTGAATTTTTGTATTTCAGCCTTAAAGGTGCATTATTGAGCTACCGGGTCTCAAAATTTTTTTTCCGGTTTTTATCTTCAATGCATACTCCTTTGTCATGTGTACACTTTTGGAGCCAAATACAGCTTCAGAACTTTGTGAAAATGGTCGTTTTCATTCGTGTTTACCATTCGCTCTGAACATGTGTTCGGAATTTCTGTTCTAAAAATAAATCTGTCACTTTACACATACATGGCGACAGTATCGTCTCTGAGTGTCGTTACTTATGGCATGGTATTCAGCGTCGTATTTTTTCCGATTCAGGCATGGCATAAGCAAACAAGGCCAAAAATGAACGTCGCATAACGTCATATATGGGGATTCTATTTTTGTCACGAACTAAAAATAGATCTAACTAGTGTTCGAAACCTAGTTAGGGAATCCCTCTCAAACTCGTTTACCTGTCATCATAATTGTTCGCATTTTTGCATAAAATGCATTCATTTGTATTGTTTTAAAGAAAAATACCTGCTATATGTATTTTATTTTTGGAAGCACTTTTTCCAGATAGCTCAATAATGCACCTTTAAATTGAAAGGCAAATGTACATGTATCTCTCAATAAACAGTTTTAATAAAACAGGGTCTGGTATAATTTTCCTGGCTTCCAAAAAGTAGTGGTGTAGTGGTTACGCTACTCGCCTTGCAAACCAGGGGTCGCAGGATCGATCCCGGGCTTCTCCAGACTTTCGGATGAGTCTTTAAACCGAGGTCCCGTCTCCGTATCACCTTAGCTGTTGGTGGGATGTAAAACTCAAACACTCACTCACTCCTAGGTTTACAAAGGATTGTTCTCCTTTTTCGGAATTTATTATGCAACATGTACATGATCATGATATGAAATCTGTACCACTCCACCATAAATTCTGGGCCAGAACTCACTCCGCCACAACAAACTGGCCAGAAGATGACAGCATCATAACAGTCTGAAGGGTTTCGGCATCTGTACCACTCCACCATAAATACTGGGCTTTAAGATTGTTCAGAAAACTCATTCTGCCACAACAAACTGGCCAGAAGATGACAGAATACATATTTAAAAACATTTTTCAATTTTTATACTATATACAGTAACATTCCTATATTAAGACCACCTTTTGGACTGTTCAAAAGTGGTCTTTAAGACCACTTTTGAACAATCCCAAAGGTGGTCTCTGACCAGAGGATACTATATGCAGAAAAGACAAAGAAAGAATAACTGCAACCTACTAAATAAGCTAAAAGCAGATTTAGTCTTAATTTTAGGTGGTCTTAATAGCGGAATTTTACTGTACATTTAATGGTAATGTTCAGGCCCCCGCCTATCGGGGCTTGAAGAAATATATGGGCTGCATGATGCTTCCACGCAGAGCTGAAACCGTCCCGCACACGAGTACTGGTAAACCGCTTAGAGGATCTAAACCTGCCAAGGCAAAGCAGTGCGAGTCGGCCCGCCCATGCTTATAAGCCCTATTGGTTTCATTGGGTGGCAGGCCTTGAGAAGTCATTTCATCTCAATGTCGGGTAAAAGTCCCACAAAATTGGAAGCAGCGTCTCCATAATGACCTTTACAGTGTTGATGGGGACATTAAACCTCAAATCAAACAAACAAATAATGGTAATGTTAATGAAATTTAAGATACATACATGTCGATTGGCTTGGTTCTTCTGTCGCGGTTTATTTTTGTTATGGTTTGTCTTTTGGTGTTTGTGTCGCTTATATCATTTTGTTTTGGATAGCCAATTGGCCATTTTGTGGGAATGTAACTGTCATTTTTCCTTTCCGCTATTGATGTTTCCATTAGGGTCTGTTGTTTCATGTGTGTGTTTTTCCCTTAGGTGTCTCTGATGGGAGATGGGTTGATTGTATCGATTCCGGAGCATTGTCCCCACTTCTATTTTGGGTAAACAGTAAAGTAGCTGATCCTGAATTGGGTCTTCACCGTTTGCCATTCGGCATAAAGCCAAAGTGGGTTCTAATAGGCAAATTTTAGGAGTTGATTTTTACAAGTACAATTGTTCAGTAAAAAGGAATCCTTGGGAAATACAGCATACAAACAGCAAACTCGGTTTTATTCAGTCTATTCATGAGTGGGTGCAACTTACTTCATCCATCTCGATTTGAGGACAAAGTCAGATTACGTCTTAAGATGCAATTTCTCTCGGCAGCTAAAGAGTTTAATTGGTTTGCACTGTTGTATAATATGATCAGTCTACTGCATGAATGTTAATAGTAGCATAATGCAACCATAAAATGTTCCTGTTCTCCACGCTTATTAGTCCATCCATTTCATTCTCGGAATATGGCAGACCAACTCGTAGCATTACGATAACAAACCCGTGTGATACAGTGCATTTTCTCATATCTCCAAAATGACTAGTTTTTCGATGAAAATTTTGACATTTTCCTTATATATGCTCAAAACATAGGTTGTGGGTGCTCGTTAGAACCGCCTGTATACCACTGTAAACCCCAGTTTTCTCTATATATAGTGGGGTTTAGAGGGGTGTTCATTTCACGGACTTGTTCACGTGATGGTAACACCACTAGTGTAGCAGTGCCACACTTTTTATTATTATAATTATTACTATAATTATCAAATCAACTTATGTAATGAAATACAACTAATAAAACAGTCGATTTAAACAAAAAATAAATTCAAAATAGTGCTTTTTGTTTCCAGGTAGCATAAAATAGTATAAAATATCACAGTTGGAATTATCAGATGAATCTAAATTATCCTGGAACAAGCTGTCAATAGAATATTTTGCCATTTGGTCTTTTTTTCAGCAGAAGATCTGTAGATTAATTTTACTACAGAGCCAGTACATCACACCATATGCACAGATATGGCATGTAGGCTAGTGGTTAAAATTTTATCATTCCAGTTAGGTCAGAATGTTAATGAAAGGCACCGATGCTAGTATTGATCAGTGACCCCTATAAATCAACTTCAGGGGCGGTGCCACCGTTGTGTCTGTACAAGGTCAAAGGTCACCAAGTGCATTTTTCTTCAAATTGACAAAGAGCGGCCTTTTATATACCAATCAGAAGCTATTTAAAACGTCTTTTAACTCAACGAAAACACCTACATCATATAGTATAGAAATAAAATTTAGTGTCAGTCCAATAAGATTTTCCAAATTTCAAAATGGATGCCAAGATGGCAGCCAAAATAGTCAAAATAGCCATAATTAAAAATTATGCTATAGGACATCATGGAATTTCGTTTTTCGTTTTTTTTTTAAGTTTTTTTTGTTTGTTTTTGTTTGTTTGTTTGTTTGTTTTTTGCAGGTTTCTTGGTCTGCAAAGCAAATGAATGTCTTCTCAGCATTATATGTTCTTCCGGTATAGACATATTCTAAGATGGTGTCAAAGATGGCTGCCGTCATTGTCTCAGAAAATAGCAAAATTTGTCAGTTGCCCTGAAATCCGTTTGTGGAAAATGAATTATATTAACAAGCGCCACAGCTGATAGCGGCTAGTAAGTTATTGTCAGCAACGTCCGAGCTATTCGACATTTCGTTTTCTATGTTCAAGATTAAAGGTCAGTTAATGCTTACTTGAATTGAGCAGTTTTTATAACTTTTAAGGCAGATCATAATCGGTATCACTGTCCGAATCGGCATATAGGGGATTTTGACACGAATGCCTTTCATCGCTTATACATGCCATTGTACATTTCCAATTACGAGATCGGCATGTGCACCTGCTTGTTGCAAATCCCTTGCATTTTCAAGTAAGTATACACACACGCACACCTTTGAAACAGCCTTTTTTCTACAAAGAAGCTTCATTTCTACAAAGAAGCAGCTTGAGTTCGCCATTATCTGCCATATACCAGCCATTATTGACAGGCGAACCTATGCTGGGTCTCGTTGCTATAAACTGTAACCATGTGGATGTCTGATGATGTGCCGGCTTGATTAGCAATTCAAGGGCATCTGGGGTGGGAGGAAAGTTCTCTGCTTCACATTTGCCTTGCAGAAATAATGTGCAACGCAGTTCATCGCTAGATGTTTTCTCCGTGTCTGGAGACTATAACTTGCAGACGAAGCACTCAGCCTGTCTGACAGTTTGAGCAGTTAAAGCCATGTCCAAGCTTTTGGAGGAGCCTCGCATCTCCTTAAATACTTTCCAGGTTGACCTCTTTCCGGGACCTGACAGCTGGGTAACGGTATCGCAGCCAGGTATGGCTTGGAATGCTGGAATAGCCTTCCTGAGTTGTGGCAACAATTTAATGCCATGTACTGCTACGTATTTTTCTTCTTAGCTGTTCCAGACTGGAACCATACCTCATTTTTAAGCTGATGTTAATAATAATAATAATAATAATAATAATAATAATAATAATAATTATCTAACTTATTTATATAGGGTAACACATTTAGTACAAGTACTAATCTTCCATGTGGCCCTCTTTTCCTGGGTAGGAACCAGTACTAAGCAATGTGGATAAAGTCCCTTGCTCAAGGAAACAGCACTTGGCGCTTGCGGGGATCGAACCGGCTACATCTCGATCTCAAACCCGATGCTTTACCACTGCACCACTGTGCTCCACGAAAGTGCACAAGCAGCACTAGAACATCTGTGTCTCTGCACACTTTGACTGTGCGTTCATAATGCTGTTTGGAAGCATCTAACGCATGAATGATGACTCGCGTGTCTGCTTCTTCATGTGTGGCTTTCAGACACTTTATATCCCATCCAATTGAGGATTCAGCACTTTCAATTTCAGTGAAACCAACGGCTGTGACAATTTCAGCATCTAAAGCATTGGCTTGAAGCATTATTTGCTCTGAAAGAAACCTTGCGAGGTCGGCTTTATTTTCAAGCAAGTCGATAAATTGCTTCCAATTCGATGGCAGGGGTATATCGACATTTTCCATGATTCTTCGATACTTCGTTCGTTTAGTTCTGGTTCCACCCTTTTTGACAATATGTCGTAACGATCAAAAACGACATCGACACGTGTGCATTAATCTTTTGCATACTTAAATACTTAACGCGGCCTCTCTCTCTCTCTCTCTCTCTCTCTCTCTCTCTCTCTCTCTCTCTCTCTCTCTCTCTCTCTCTCTCTCTCTCTCTCTCTCCCTCCCCCCCCCCCCTCCTCCCTCCCTCCCTCTCTCTCTCTCTCTCTCTCTCTCTCTCTCTCTCTCTCTCTCTCTGTCTGTCTGTCTGTCTGTCTGTCTGTCTGTCTGTCTCTCTCTCTCTCTCTCTCTCTCTCTCTCTCTCTCTCTCTCTCTCTCTCTCTCTCTCTCTCTCTCTCTCTCTAGTCAAGAGTATGCCCCTTTATGAGTAAATTGCTAGTGATAAGTAGATGACCTGCGTTCATTATTATATGCTTTGTGATGCATAGCATAACTTTAGAACCATATATGCTAGGGTTTTGAAATTTTATATATGAATTCCTCATAAAAAATCAGCTGATATTTATTTTTCTTGTCAGGATTATGTCCCTTTTTGAGTTATGGCCCTTTGAAAAAATTGGATGAAATCTTGTCAGCAAAATATCTCAAAAACTATTAAACTCAGCGCCTTGAAAGTTGAGTTGAGTAATGGCCCTTTGAAAAAATTTGGATGAAATCTTGTCAGCAAAATATCTCAAAAACTATTAAACCTAGAGCCTTGAAAATTGAGTGGGTTGGTAGTGATAAGCAGATAACCTGATTAACTTTAGAATAAATTCTGAAAAAGTTGGATGAAATCTTGTTCTTCATTTCTGACCCGTTGAAAAGTTTGACATTTAGGAGCAATCATATAGTTGGGGGCAGTGTTTTACAAACGCCATTTCTAGTTTAGATCGTTTTGGAGACGTTGCATCCAACTTTGTGGGAATTTTAAACGACATCGCAAGCCATATCGCCCAAACAAATCAATAGGGTTGATATGCAGGGACGGTCCGACTTGCACCACTTTGCCTCGACAGGCTGAGATCTTCTAAGTGGTTTACCAGTACTCATTCGCTGTGGATTTTATCGCTACGTGGAAGCACCTTGCTGTCCGATCTATTTCTCCAAGCCCCAATGGGCGGGGGCTAAAGACTTTAACCGTTAACTCAAACTTTTGGATTTAAAAGTTTAAACATATTTTATTGCATCAGAAAGAGCAATGGGGTTGGGTTGGGCCACAAGTTCTCGCAACATTAGTTACGGCCATTTTGGATGTGTCAGTCTAAATCGAAGTTATCCCCGTTCTAATGCACATAATCGGTTTTGTTAAATATTGTTTGTTCGATTTGAGGTTTAACGTCCCTGTCAACACTGTATAGGTCATTTTGGAGACGTTGCTTCCAATTTTGTGGGACTTTTAACCGACACTGAGATGAAACGACATCTCAAGCCCTGTCGCCCAATGAAACCAATAGGGTGTATACGCATGGACGGTCCAACTCGCACCGCTTTGCCTGGGCAGGCTTAGATCCTCTAAGCGGTTTACCAACTCGTTTGCGGTCGGTTTCAGCTCTGCGTGGAAGCATCATGTAGCCCATCTATTTCTTCAAGCCTCGACAGGCGGGTCCGTTGTTAAATACTGTATTATTTTTCAGAAAGCGACAAGCGCGGTGAGCTGTGTAAAACCAAAAG
Source organism: Lucinisca nassula (assembly GCA_963580285.1). Taxonomy (NCBI): domain Eukaryota; kingdom Metazoa; phylum Mollusca; class Bivalvia; order Lucinida; family Lucinidae; genus Lucinisca; species Lucinisca nassula. The sequence goes on along the minus strand of OY757017.1, from coordinate 71,985,065 downwards.
CGACGTTATATGATGACGTCGGGTTTTCCAAAAGTGTATCCAGCATATTTGACATTAGATGTTGCGTTATATTTAGGTAAATGCATTTCGCGCTATAGAAGTAAATGCTTTAGAATCGTCAGTTTACTAGCGGTGCATAAGTGACGCCATACATCATCACGTTAACAAGTCCTTTTAATGAACAACCCTCTAAACCCCACTTTATATAGATAAAACTGGGGTTTTTACAGGGGTATACATTATTTTCCTTACTTTTGCTCAAAAACATAGATTGTGGGTACTCGTTAGAATCGCCTCAGTGAGGCGGTTCTAACGAGCACTCACAATCTATGTTTGGAGCAGAAATGAGAAAAATATTAAACATTTTCACCTGAAAAATGCTGGTTCTGGAGATAGTGAAAAAAAAACAAAAAAAAAAAACAAAATTTTGCGCACGGGCGTGTTATCGTAATGTTAGCTGTCTCAGCCCATGAGGGAGATCAGAATTTCCGTGAACCGCTGAAAACAGAAGAGACTCTGTTTCATAGGTTAAAATGTCCTGACAAGCACTCACATTCTATATCCGCGGATCAAATAAGCAAAATACCACAAAATATCATGTTATAAATGAAATTTTTAAAGTGAGTGTTGATCACCCATACGCCTCGGTCAAACCATACCGATCATACCAAACACCACTAGGTGCTGATCAACCAAACAGCCATTATGAAAAGACGCCTATTTAAATATGTTGAACATTTTATCACTAAAAATGAACATTTTCTGACAAAAAACAAATCGAATGTTTTTCATCATTCTGCTCAAAACTTAAATTGTGGGCACCCGTTAGATCCGCCTCGGCCTGTCGGTTATAACGAGTACCCACAGTCTATGTTTCTGAGTAGAAAATAGAAGACTAATTTAACCCCAGTTCTGCTATTAAAAGGGGAGTTTAAGAGCGTCAAATTTTCGTGATGCTAGTTTTCTTTATATAGCATGAGATTTACAGGCTTGTTTATTTCATGGACTTGGTAACGTGATGACAGCTTTTCGAAAACACGCCTATTCAAATATAACTTCTTCCTCGTTGAATTCGTGCCCTTGAAGAGCGCGTGAAAAGCACACGTGCACATCTGCCTCACTTGTCCAGATTCTTTTCAACAACATGAGATCAAGGACGTCCTCTGTGTCATTCAGGCGCTTGGATACGATGTTGTTGTTGTGGTTGTTTATCTTTCTGTCTGCACCCACTAGGGTTTTTCATCCTAAGTTCTGACCATTTTAAAAAAATGATAGCCTTAGTGACTTACAGCAGTAAATTGGCTCTATCATGTTTATACAGACATCCAGATGGGAGAGAGTAATTCCTTTCATGGCAAAGTGTAATGCAGCTACACCAGTCAAAGGGAAACAATCCAAACAGGCTTTTCAAAAGGGCACGAATTTAATGAGAAAGTTTCTGGGTGATCATGATCGATATAGTGACGTCATTACAGGCATGTTATTTATAGAAACTGTCATGTTTTGTTGTCTTTCTGATTTTCTAATATAAATTGATAATTTGAAGTAAATTCTGATTATTTGTGAAATAATGACAGTTTGTTTACAGTGTGCAGCTCGTATGCTAAACAATTAAGGGGCACGAATCAGGAAGAAAACAGCATTCTGAAAATTGTATCACCAAAAATGAAAATTTTCAGATAAAAAATCTGATATTTTTCATTTTTCTGCTCAAAACATAGATTGTTGGAAGTCGTTAGAATCGCCTCCACGAGGCGGTTCTAACGAGTACAAACAAAAAATGTTTTGGGCATAAATAATAAAAATAATGTTAACCCCTATAAACACATGTTTTATTATATAAAGTGGGGTTTAAGGGGGTCAAATTTATATAGGTACGTTTTCCTGATGGCCTTCCATCTCGGAACGAGGATGTTTGGAGTCATTAAGATTATATATCGCGAACATGAAGACCGAATTTCATGAACAGGCGCAAAAATATCTGAGGGGCAAGGATGAGTCCTCATTGGCCTAAACTAGCTAGTCTGGCCCAGAAAAAAATGTGCACTCCCGAATTTTCAGTTCTGTGCTGTAGTTCTTGCTCCCAAAGGATTACCGTTCATAGAACATATTTAACTTCAATACAGCTGGTATTGAGGGGATGTCTGGCGCTCTCCCTGTTCTTCGTCAGATTGACTGGCCCCCGGCTCACTGATGATTAAGTTACCATTTAATGCTTTCATTTATATTTTATAAAAAAAATACATGGCATTGGTTTGGCTGACCAGTGATATGCGTTTTAACAAAGTAAGGGAGTTAATATAATTATGCAGAAAAACGAGTGGATCAGTCAAGGAGGAGTGCCTCACCTTCGTTATAAACCTCATGAAAGTGGGTGATATTTTTTATCTTTTTCATTGATTCCACTGCTGAATTTAGAAAATATTTCAGGGTCACTAATGAGGTTGTATTGGCCGAAACTATTAAACTAGTTTTGTTTGTATTGGAGTTTAACGGCCCAGTCAACACTATTTTAGGTCATTTTGAGCCGGTCAGTTTACCTATTTACACCTGCCCCCGCCCATAGGGGCTTGAAGAAATATATGGGCTGCACGATGCTTCCACGCAGAGCTGAATCCGGCCCGCACACTAGTAGTGGTAAACCGCTTAGAGGATCTAAGCCTGTCCAGGAACCGCGGTGCGAGGCGGACCGTCCATGCTAATAAACCATATTGGTTTCATTGGGCGATAGGGCTTGAGGCGTCATTTCATCTCAATGTCGGGTAGAAGTCCCACAAAATTGGAAGCAACGTCTCCAAAATGACCTTTACAGTGTTGACGGGGACGTTAAACCTCAAATCAAACAAAACAAAACCTATTTACACTTTCCTGTGCAAGCTTATAGTTAAGCGGTTCGGCCCCCGCCCATCGGGGCTTGAAGAAATATATGGGCTGCACGATGCTTCCACGCAGAGCTAAGTCCGACCCGCACACGAGTACTGGTAAACAGCTTAGAGGATCTACGCCTGTCCAGGCAAACCGGTGCGAGTTGGAACCTCCACGCTTATAAACCCTATTGGTTTCATTGGGCGACAGGGCTTGAGATGTCATTTCATCTCAACGTCGGGTAAAAGTCCCACAAAATTGAAAGCAACGTCTCCAAAATGACCTGTACAGTGTTGACGGGGGCGTTAAACCTCAAATCAAACAAACAAAATAGTTAAGCGGTTAACCAGTACAGTGCACATGTTTTCGCCATAAACTCACAACAGCCCTTCTTTAATCAGCGGAAGGGAGAGAATTGCCGTAGAAAAGATTTCATAATCCACGAAAGAATGTTGCCGGCCCCGGCAGGTATCGAACCGGCGTCCTCCTGATCAGCAGTCAGGCGCGCATCCGGCTGAGCTACCGAGGCTCGCGAAACTAGCTAGAGTGACTCATGACAACGTAGGCTACAATTTTCAGTTCTGTAGTGTATTCCATGCATCCAAGGTATAACATTGTTAGACAACTGGCAACGTGATGACAGCTTTCACCGTCTGTACGAGTTTGCTTTCAGTCAACAAGATTCTATGATGAGGCCCAATTGGTCGAAACTATCAAGTCTGGTCCAGAAAAACTTATACATTCCATACTATTCAGTTCTACTGTGTATTCCATGCATCCAAAGGATAATCCTTTAATAGAACACACGTTCTGTACTGAAACTGAACGCGAGGACGGAATATAACAAACCGGCGCAGGCTTCCCTGTGAGTGCGCATGTCCGAAGACATGTTTCCGGTCATTGCGGCTCATATACAGTCGAACCTCGAAAACTCGAAAACGAATAGCGCGTTCTGGTGGTGTCCCTTTGAAATTCATCCAATACCTCTAGATATCCATGTACAGTAAAATTCCTGTATTACGACCACCTTTGGGACTGTTCAAAAGTGGTCTTTAAGACCATTTTTGACCAATGCCAAAGGTGGCCTTACATAAGGAGACATCGGGTGCCGAAAACACAAAGGAATAATAACTGAAACCTACTAACTAAGCTTTTACAAGCAGTTTTAGTCGTAATTTTTGGTGGTCTATATAAAAGCGGAATTTTACTGTATTTCGACATTCTTGGGAGATTTCCTGTCAAAGGTATGCTGTGCATACTCATTAGAATCGCCTCAAGGAGGCGATTCTAATGATTACACACATCATACCTTTTATTGAAGCGATCCCAGTCAGGCTTCATGACCAGTTCCCTTGATTAAACCGCAACAGTTTGAAGTACCACTACATGTATTTCGAACAAAGTTTCATGGTACAAAATGTATTCGAGTTATCACAGTTTGACTTTTCGTGAGTTGGTGAAAGAACAAGCTGAAATGCAATTAAATTTCAATGCCTCGAACACCGATAGCTTATGCCCCCGCCCATCGGGGCTTGGAGAAACAGACGGGAGAAGCCTCCGTGGTGTAGTGGTGATGCTACTCGCCTTGAAAACCATAGGTTGTGGGTTCGATCCCGGGCCTCTCCAGACTTTCGGATTTGTCTTTAAACCTAGGTCCCGTCTCCGTATGACCTTAGCTGTTGTTTGGACATAAAACAGAGAGAGAGAGAGAGAGAGAGAGAGAGAGAGAGAGAGAGAGAGAGAGAGAGTTGGCTGCATAAGCTGAAACCGACCAGACTCGAGTACTGGTAAACAGTCTGCCCAGGAAAAGCGTTGCGAGTTGGACCGTTCCTTGAACCCCAGCGGTTTCATTTAGCGGTAGGGTTTGAGACGTCACTTCATTTTAATGCCTGGTAAAAGACCCAACGTCTCCACAATGACCTAAACAGTGTTAGCCTCAACAAACACACAAACAAAGTCGAAGAAACTGACTTTGGAAATGCGTTTATTTTACAGAAAAGAAGAGAGCTACTTCATACTAATGAAACAAATCTAAAACGAATTTACAATTTGCATTCAATACATTATTGCTTCTTGATAAGTACCCACATGCTCATATGTTTTTGGTCCAAAAGCATTGTAAATGTGTTTAGTTCCAAAAAAAAAGGTATTGGTTAAAACATATTTATTCATATTACATGTATAATACAAACATACAATATACAAATGTGCATTGCAATCAACAGTATATGTAAGGATCTGTTTATATAAATCTGTTTCCCGAGAAATGTATTTCATGCACACCAGACAAGGAAATCCGTGATTTTACTATGGGATAGAAATTTATGTTCTGACCCTGGTGTTCCGACCCCAAATCGAATATAATCGCGTGTTTGATAAATGCACTGGTTGATTACAACCTCATGCGCGGCGTCGTCATGCGTGACGTCACTTAACATTCCTGTTGTGACATCACAAAATGGCGGACGTCGGTAACCGAAGTGACAGCAGCATTAAAAATTTGCAATAGAAATGGAAGGTATGCAAGAAAAAGAATCCAATATGGGTGTGAGGGATGGATAGAAAAATCTGTCCCTCTGGATCACTGTCCGGCATCACTCGGCAAGCCTCGTGATGCCGGACAGTGTCCCTCGGGACGGATTTTTCAATCCACCCCTCACACCCATATAAGATTCTTATAATATCCATTGCAATCAACCGGTGAGAACATATGTAAAATTGACATGTGGTTAATTTAAAAACATTTTTTTGTAGATCTAACAATATAATGAAATATGGAAATTAACAATAACACAGAGAATAAGAATAATAAATCTATGAGATTCAGATTATGTTATGACTGAAAGAAAGGCAAAAGTAAACATGAAAGGGAAGTCAAACTGACTATTTAGTGTGTGTGTGTGTGTGTGTGTGTGTGTGAGAGAGAGAGAGAGAGAGAGAGAGAGAGAGAGAGAGAGAGAGAGAGAGAGAGAGAGAGAGAGAGAGAGAGGGAGAGAGAGAGAGAGAGAGAGAGAGATGGTGTGTGCCCTCACGTTTTGAAACGTGTACTATCAAGCGTGACCGGCCCCGATAGCTCAGTTGGTAGAGTGTCCACTCGGGGGAACGGGAGGTCACGGGTTCGATTCCGGGCCGCATCATACCAAAGTCGTTAAAAATGGTACTAGCTGCTCCTCGCATGCGCACTCAGATTTACGGGGTAAAGCTAGGACTGGTCGACCCAGTGTCAGGATAATGTGACTGGGTGTGGTATCATGTAATGTGTCTGGGGCACGATACTTCAGTGAGGCAGCACTATAAAAGTGAGCATTGAGCTCCCAGTCGCAACCAGACACCGTCGTGATATGACTGAAAAATTGTTGAAAGCGACGTTAAACCCGAATTCACACACACGCTATCAAGCATGTACTTTTGAACTGCAAGGACTATTTGGGTATTAGCCTGATTGTCTAAACTATTATCACCGAATAAATTGGATTTTAGATTTGGAGTACAATAGGGGCTTAGACTATTCAATAAGACGATTCTTTCGTCACTGAAGCTTTGGCTTTGGCATTCCAAAACAAAAACTATTTAGTCGTTTCAATGGCTCCTCATACACAGTATGGGTCATCAATTATATTTTTCGAAAACAAATGGTGTTTTAAAATACTGAAATTCGTTCTGAATCTGGTAGGTTGTATATGTAAACTCCTTTTCTGCCTGTATGATAATACTTGGGCGGTCTATTCTTATTTTTACTGAGATTGTATTTCAGACTTGGAACTGAAGAACATTCTCTAATATGAGAAGATGTACGTATCATGCCACATCTTTATACTAGCAGGAAGAAAGGAGTTGTAATATAGCAGTGTTCTGGCCAAAGCAGGTCGCATATTGTTAGCTTCCCGTACATTATAGGGGGTTGTATCGTCAGTAACTGGCGGAATAATTGAACTTAAATAGTTTGGGGACATACCAGTTGACGTTTTGCAAAATAAACAAAGTTTGTGATTTTGCCGCCATTGTTCCAAATTTTCCCAACCTGTTTCCTTATACAGTAGTTCAATGGATACTAATTTAGTAGTTCCCGTGACAATTCTGGCGGCTACAAGTTGAACTTTTTCAAGGGCATTCTTTTCATATTGCGTGCAACTGTCCCACACTCTATTCTAAGACAGGTCTTACAAAAGATATGTAAACAGTTTCCAAGGATGGACTATCGAGAACCAATTTCAACTAGGCCTAACAGTTACAAGTATTTGGCGGAATATAATTAGCAACTAGAATGAGAAGTTTTTCAGTAAATTTCTTAGCATATTCGTTTGTGTTTTCATTAAAAGTGGAATTCCAATCAAAGTCGGATACTTCCTGGCGAAGATCACCATAGTTACCGTTTTCATACATGTATATCCAAATGTGCCGAGTAATAGTTAGTTTCTTAAACTTAAATATGCAAAATAATGGACAGTGGTACCTGGTGTCTTGCATTAAAATGGCTCACCCACCCCAGCGACTACAACTGAATGCATGTTACTGATAAGTATTAAATCAATGATAGAAGATGAAGATTCTGAATAGTTAGTTCGTTCATCTATAAGTTGGGATTGAATTATTGTTTACAAATATCTGTTATCTGTGATATACTGTGTTATTTCGAACTGGTTGTTGAATTCCTAGCATGTTTTTTTTTCTGATGGCTCATTTATTAGGGATAATTTATCTGATTTGCTCTTAAAAACTTATGTTCTGTTTACTCGTTAGAATCGCCTCGTCGAGGCGATTCTAACGAGTATACACAACACACATTAATGTGATAAAAAGCTACGAGTAAGCAAAACGCTCAGTGGCTGGAACTCACCCTGTTTAGAACAAATTTTCATAGTCCCAAAGGTGTTTGAGCCATTGGGGTTCGACTGTACAGTTTTGGGTTTAACGACACGTCAACCCTGGTGGGCCATTTTGTGCTGTCTCCATGAGAATGTGAGAAATGAGATAGAATAGTTGGTAGAGGAGGTGAAAGTGAGGGACAGAGGAGAAAGAGGAAAATGAACGGAAGTGAAGAAACAGTAGAAATACCAACACTCCTCTTCTACCCTTATCTGTTGCAAGTCTGCAGACCATGCTCAACTGTAAGCCAATGTCAGCTGGAAGCCCCGGTGACGCAGGATACACGTCACCTTTGCCTCACCTAAACACCCCGACTATGAACTGGTAACTAACGTGAGCTAAATGGATCGCTTACACAGCATGATACCCTACTACTGCAGGTCAATAACACGCATTTTTTAAGTGCTTCAAGAGCAGATAACCTTAGAAATAGGTCAGCCTGTATTCAAATGTGACAATAATTTCTTATATCACTGATACAGAAACTACAGGCAAAAACAAAAACATTTTTTAGATACACAAAAAAAACAGATAACTCAAGAACTTAACCCTCAATATGCATAACCCGAAAACATTACGAAAACTCACCTATACAAATGCATTGAATACTTTACCATCGTAAAAACGAAACTTTAAGATTAAAAAAAATGTGATATTTTTCTTATTTCTGCTCAAAATATGGATTGTGGGCACTCGTTAGAACCGCCTCGTAGAGGCGGTTCTGACGAGTACCCACAATCTATATTTTAGAGCAAATATAAGAAAAATAAGGTTTACCCCTGTAAACCCTAGTTTTACTATAGAGCAGTGGGGTTCCTCAGTTGGTAGAGTGTCCGCTCCGGGGAGGTCACGGGTTCGATCCCGGGCCGCGACATACCAAAGTCGTTAAAAATGGTACTAGCTGCTCCTCGCTTGGCACTCAGATTTACGGGGTAGAGCTAGAACTGGTCGACCCAGTGCCAGGGTAATGTGACTGGGTGTGATATCATGTAATGTGTCTGGGACATGATACTTCAGTGAGGCAGCACTATACAAGTGAGCATTGAGCTCCCTGTCGCAACCAGACACCGTTGTGATATGACTGAAAAATTGTTGAAAGAGACGTTAAACCCGAATTCACACACACACACACACACACACACACACACACAGAACAGTGGGGTTCAAGGGGGTCAAAATTATATAGGCGTGTTTTCGTGATGGTATCATTGGTTGAAAACAGTATAGCTCCAGACCGGCTCCTCGGAAGCCAGCTAATCACGATCTATATTGTTTCTCATGCTGCTTTTGAATCCATGGTAAAAATCAAAATCATCACCACGTGAACAAGTCCGTGAAATGAACACCCCCTTACACCCCACTTTATATTGAGAAAACAGGGGTTTACGGGGGTAAATATTATTTTTCTTATTTCTGCTCCAAGACATAGGTTGTGGGTACTCGTTAGAACCGCCTCAATGAGGCGGTTCTATCGAGTACCCACGACCTATGTTTTAGAGCAGAAATAAGGTTTACCCCTGTAAACATCAGTTTTACTATATAAAAGTTGGGTTCAAGGGGGTCCAAATTATATAGGCATGTTTTCGTGATGGTATATCCGTAAAGTTTCATCAAGCTGTTCCATATACATGTTTTACAGAAATATGGACCAAAAACTATATTTCACATAAATATAGGCCAAACAACTATATTTCAGACAAATGATATTGATACTTTTCCTATTAATACTCTAAACATAGGTTGCGGGAGCTCGTTAGAACCGCCTAATTGAGGCGGTTCAAAAGAGTGCCCACAACCTATGTCTTAGAGCAGAAATATGGAAAATAACGCATACCCCTGTTAACCCCGGGTTTCTCTGTTCCATAGCTGACATGTCTCATGAGCTACGTCGGCCGGTGTGTGCTCGGAGAGGGATGTGCTGTGTTTGCCTGTTCTTGTCCATCATCCGTTTCGGTTTCAAAACTTTGGGGTTTAGACACACTGATTAAGATTAAATATCAGAAAGCCTCTGTGTAATTATATTTGGTATAGTTACACCTTAATTGAAACTAGTGGGTCGGTATCTCTGCTGGTGGATGATTCGTTCTTCATCGAGGGTATCATCAGCTCAGTATTAGTTCCTTAGTGCTGAGGTTGATACTGCGGTGTTGACCTCAGCACTCAAGTACTGATTTAAATAACTATATTATATCTTTAACTTTTGCAGTATATAATTCTAACTTTTCTAAAACTATAAGACTGACTTGTCAGGTGAGACATGTATCTTAGCGGATTGGGTTTCCCCGTTTGGTTATAGTTTAAATATTGCAAGTCTCGCTACTTTGGGCATCTTCTTCCGGATGCCCGGGACTTCCGTGGAGCGTGGGCCATGTTTGCTGATGTTGGCTCGGTGGGTGCGCCTGTCTGGATCGAGCGTCTCTTGCCTGATGCCTCCAGCTGACATGTCTCATGAGCTACGTCGGTCGGTGTGTGCTCGGAGAGGGATGTGCTGTGTTTGCCAGGAATCTTGTCCATCATCCGTTTCGGTTTCAAAACTTTGGGGTTTAGACACTCTGATGAAGATTAAATATCAGAAAGACCTCTGTGTTACTAAATTTGTTATAGTTACACCTTAATTCCATATACATGCTATACAGAAATATAGGCTAAACAATAAGTTCTAGAAAGGGTTATCCTTTGGAAGCATGGAATGCACCACAGAACTGGTAAGTATGGAGTGTAAATGTTTTCTGGACCAGACTAGCTAGTTTTGACCATTTAGGCTTCATCAGTGACATCGTCTGAACTATTTTTCAGACAAATGAAACTCGTACTCTTCTTATAAATACTCTAAACATAGGTTGCGGGTACTCGTTACAACCGCCTCGTCGAGGCGGTTCAAACGAGTACCCACAACCTATGTTTTCTCTGTAAAAAGTGGGTGTTATGGGGTGTTCATTACACGGACTTGTTAACGTGATGTCGCAGGCCTCGGTAGCTCAGTCCGATACCCGCCTAACTTGCAATCAGAAGGTCGCGTGCTCAATACCTGCGGGGTCGGAAACATTCTTTCGTGGGGATTGATCATGAAATATTTTCTACGGGCATTCCCTCAATTCTGCTCATTCAATAATGGTAGTTTTCAGTTTGGCACTATACTGGATGGACCGCTTATGTATAAGCCTGCCCAGGAAAAGTGTTGTAGGTTAACACAACGAAACGATACGACTTAAACAGTGTTGAGTGGACCGCGAAAACTCCCAACAAACAAAACAATATATACTTAAAGTTAATCCAAATTCAAACAGTCCAATATGGGCATCGCAGGGATATAATTTTTGTCACTAATGAGCCATGGAACGTAAAAATACATATCTGTCTTAAGACACAAATTAACACATATACTCTGCTAAAAATGGCCCTCGCCCATCGGGGCTTGATAAAAAAGATTTTGACTGCATTATGCTTCCGATGAAACCGACCGCACATGGGGATTCATAAACCGCTTATAAGGACTAAGCCTGCCAAGGCAAAGGGGTGCGAGTCGGACCGTCCATTCACATAAACCCTATTGGTTTCATTTGGCGGCAGAGCTTAATATGTCATTTCATCTCAATGTCGGGCAAAAGTCCCGCAAAATAGGAAGGAACTTCTCCAAAATGACCTAAATAGTGTTGACGGGAATGTTAAACCTCATTTAAAATACATCCCTGCTTGCGTCATGATGAAAGGGAATATCAATGGGCATATTTACAGTGTATAACAAAGACGTAGTTGCAGTTTGATCTGAGCCTTTGTTGTGCGCACAACATCACGTGACCAAGTCTGTGAAATGAACACCCCCTAAACCCCACTTTATATAGAGATAACTGGGGTTTACGGGGGTAAACATTATTTTTTTATTTCTGCTCCAAGACATGGGTTGTGGCTACTCGTTAGAACCGCCTCAATGAGGCGGTTCTTACTAGCACCCGAAACCTATGTTTTGAGTATAAATAAGAAAAATTTCGCAAATTTTCATCATAAAAAATACCTTTCTTGAGGTATGAAAAAATGCACTACATCACCCGGATGTGTTATCGTAATGATTCTGTACATAGCAACAGATAAGGTAAGTATTTTGTGATAACTAAAGGATAGTTTTTGTCAGTTCTCCATAAAAACCTATATTGTGGGTATTCATTAGAACCGCTTCGCTGAGGCGGTTCTAATGAGTACCCACAACATAGGTTCCTATAGAGAAATATGGAAAACTATTATTCAACAATCACAAAATACTTACTTTATCTGTTGCTATGCTGTATAAAACGCTTTCCTTGTCACGGTTCAAGCATTCTCAGCACTGTACATGTACATGATCCAAGTTATAGTAGCCGCACATAAGATTGGGAGCGCGTAGCTATCGTTTGCACTCACCTCTGGAATATTCTATAAATAAAACGATAAACCAAGTTACCCGGCTGTAAAATAAACAAAAGCTATGGTGTATATAGTCATTTGGTCAATTTGCAAAAGACATGCGAAAGGCACTCTACCGACTCTTCTTGTGGACTCATATTTGTCATATATATTCACAATACCTGAACTGACCCGCTATGCGACTACTACACTATTTATACCGATTAATGCTCCAACTCGGAGATAGCCTGTGTGTTGGAGGCTTAAGTGTTTTCATGTTTACAGGAAGCAGTTTCCAAAAGACTAATGATGTCTTGGTATTCCCTCTCAATGGCAATCTTGAGTGGAGATGTGTCTTCATTATCAGAATGATTAACTTCTGCCCCTTTAGCCAAAAGATTTTTAACAGTCTCAGTATGACCATTCTGTACAGCAATATACAATGGTGATATACCTTCACTATCCGCTAAATTCACATCTGCACCATGTTCTAGCAATAAACGAACACATTCCGTATGGCCATTTTGCGCTGCCATGTAAAGCGGCGAAACATTGCGATTGTCACATGCGTTTACCTTAGCACCACGCTTAAGGATACGTTCTAAGATGTTTTTGTTTCCCCGGAAAGCAGCAATATAAAGTGGTGTCGCACCATCATCTGTACATTGATCTACAATTGCTTTATGTTTCAACAGCACATCAACTGTCTCTATGTGTTCGTTATGAGCTGCGATGTACAATGGAGAGACATCATGGCTGTCTCTCAAATTTATGTCAGCGACATTGTCTACATTCTCCAGTAAGATTTCAACAGTCTTTGCATGTCCGTTTTGAGAGGCAATATACAGTGGTGAGACACACTGTTTATCAAGCTGATTCACGGCAGCATTATATTCAAGTAAAACTGTCACAGTTTCTAAGTGACCATTTTGGCATGCGATATTTAGTGGCGACACACCATCATCATCACATAAGTTAATACTAGCACCATTTTCAAGAAGAACTTGTACAACGTCTTTATGACCGTTTCGTGCAGCTATGTAAAGAGCCGATTCGCCATTATTTTCACGCTTAGCCTGGTTTGCTTTGTTGTTCAAAAGCAGCTTGACTATGTTCTGAAAACCATTTTGAGCTGCAATGTAGAGGGGAGAAATATTTTCTTTGTCACAGAGGTTTACTTCCGCTCCATGCGCAAGCAAGATCTTGGCCACTTCTTCTTGACCCCTTTCAGACGCAATGAATAAAGGTGTTGCACCATCTTTATCGCCTTGATTTATACATGTAGATACACCATGGCCAAGTAACAGTTTAACAATTTCAGCATGACCTTCATGTGCAGCAATCCACAATGGAGACAATGAACCTTTTGACAGCACGCGTACGTTCGCCTCTTTCTCTAACAGAGCAATACAAGTGTTCTTCAGACCCATCGCGGCTGCTTCAAACAAAGGTGTAGACTCGAACAGATTTTGATTGTCAATAAGCGATGTGCTCGTGCTCTCGACCACCATTCTCACCATGTCTGGATTCCTAGAGTAAACAGCCATATGCAATGCGGACGTTTTAAGTGGTTCGCATTGGTCCTTGAGACGTCCTACATTCCCTGTCTTCAGCAGCTTAGCAACAATATCTTTATTTCCTCCAAAACAAGCCGCATGAAGAAAACTGATACACAATTGTCCAATATTTTGTCTACCAGGAAAACTTTCAAGTCTTGAAAAGATGTAGTAAAACAGTATCGACATGTTTAGAGCTAGTATCCAATGGAAAGCTTTCACGTCTTTTCTTTCTAATATTATATTTAAGGCTGTCATTCTATTCCAAATATTTTCTCTTTTTGCAGAATCCATTCGATCTTCATTCACTTGCGTTTCGATCTCAAGCATCAACTGTGTCAGCTCTGAACTGTTCAATAGCTCGAGTTTCTTAATAAAACTCATTAGAATTTCATCCTCTTCAAAGTAAGCGTTCAGGAATACGTCCAAGAAATTACCTTTTCTGATTTCTTTAATATGTCTTTCGGCCAGGATGGCACACTCATTTGCTGTTAGTTGTCCCCCGTGAGATTTTAATATGACCAAATATCTCTGAACAAAACTCAATGGAAAACATCGGAACATTTCTCCTTCATATTCCTTTGCAAAGTGATATAGCACAGCTTCGAATAATGATTCATGTATAAATCTAAAACAAGATTTCTCTTTAACAAAATATATATTCTCCAACTTATTCATAGCCTCTTGGATCCCCTCTGGCGATAATTTTGATTCTGCATTTACTGCGGAGTACAATAAGTCTTCCTGTTCCTCATAAGCTCCATATTGGAAATGTTCAGTATTGAAATAACCATCACAAACGGCACACAACAGCAATGCAATATATTCAGGTCTCCTATCTCTTTTGAACTGTTTTATATTGTAAATATTTGCCGAGATAGGGTCGGTAAAGAATGATTTGCCTTCTTTCTGAAAGCTTTCATTACAGCTGTACATTTTGCAGAGGAGGGGAAAGTTCAGCTGATCACCACTGAGTATGTCGGTTGGATCAAATGTTCGCACAAGATTCCGTGTATGGTTTTTAAACATCTGTTCCTTTTCATCTTGGCTTAGCTGTATTTTAACATTGTGAAGATCTATAACGTTCTTGTGTACTATTGATTTAGCTTCGCTTAGATCCTTATTATCAATGATGTGTTTTCTACTCGTGAAAATTATTTTACTATCTCCTGACAAAAACTGAACATCTTCCGCTTTTATGCTGTCAAAACTTGCCAACCCAAGAGGATCATCAAGAATAAAAACCTGGGACTCAGAGAAGTCATGGTATTTCTTTATTTCACGTATATTAGTGACTGGCAATATTGTATATCCTTCTTTCTCAAACTGTATTGCGATGTGATAGGCCATTGCTGATTTGCCAGCACCTGATGCACCAGATATTGTTATGAAATTATGCTGCTAGCATTTTTCAATGGCATAGCGATAGGCGTCCGTTTCTACAAACAATGTCTCTTCTTTTTTCCATGTGTCTACGATGTATCTGCGAAGGGCTGAAAACAAAAAATCCATTCTTCAATATGTTCCTGTTGGAAATATGTACGTTGTACGAGAACAAAATCTATAACAGCTATATGTATTAATGATGAAATGACAATCTTACAGAAAGGTACCCATTGATATCGGCTTCAGAGTGTCAAACTTTAACAAATCCATGAAATGAGCACCGTTGTAACTCTTCTTTATTTAAATAGTGAGATTAGCAAATGTATAAATTTATCTTGTTTCTTCCCTAAGGCATGGATTGCTGGCATTGTGAGGATATCCATAAGAAATTGATTCTAACGAGTTTATGTTTGAAGCATAACTAAGGAAAATATCATAAATGTTCCTCAGAAGAAAAAAAAACAAAACATTTTACGAACAAAGAAGGACACACATTTCCTGTCAGAGTGGTTCTAAAATTAATAGAAGGAACGCTTATAAGTCTAACTATATGGGCGAACCATTCTCTACAGACCAAATCTCAAGAAACGAAGCAGTGATAGGCTGATTTTGGGTGAACTTGAAAACAATAAGGATGATCTTGCCGACGTGTTCCAGGAATAATAGCACTACTGAAACATTAATTGTGTCGGAATACAGCAGTTCCTACAATTTACCTGTGCACCCAGCGAAGACCCAGATCATCCTACGCAGTCTAATCAGCGTCTTCGCTATGAACTCTAAGGATAGCTAAGGGCCCAATATTCCTTCGTGCAGCGAGAGAAATCTTTGGTCAGCACAGGCTGCACTAATTCTTCGCTGGGTGCGCATCTTAAGTGGAGAAATGCTGCCCCCCCCCGGCTCAATTCCACAGAATTCCACAGAAGGCTTTGTCGTGCCTCTGGGAGCGCAAAGTCATCGAATCACATATGTCGGTAAAGATTAAGCATGGATGTCTAATAAATGTTGTCATACCTAAATGAAAGTTTGTATCAAAAATCATATACGAAGAACAATAGCTCAAGGTCAAATAAAGATGCTTGCATTAAAGTCGCCACCCCAACATGCAAGTTTTACTAAGTATCATTAATGAAGCCTTAATAGTTCTTGAGAAATGGACTCAAACCTTATGGCGAAAGCTATAGTTGACGCAACAGTTCACAGATTAAACTTCAGGAACCGAAGAGCCAAAATAATCCAAAGCGTATCCAGAACAGCAAAGGTTAAGACGGACAAACACATCTTAACAACCACAACAAAATCACAGGTAATAAGCCGAGTTGGCAGTTCTTTCCGAAACAGAAGGCAACTCAGTTACCTTTACTGAACTAAATAATTTAGACATACACAAGCAATAAAATGAAAACACTTAAAAATTGAACAGCACGTAACTCAAATCAAACGGAAGTCAGTGAACCATGAAATGTATGTCAAGGTCAAATACGGATGCTTGCATTTCAGTTGCCATCCTTGAATGCAAGTCTGTACCAAGTATCTCTTAACCTTTTTTGGAATGGACTTGAACACGGTTGAAAAGTCTTTTACCCTCTTCAGTTGCACGCCGGTGGGTCGGGCCCTTAGATTGTATGACGGTTCCGGCCTACCGGAATTCAACTGTTGGTTTTCTTTGCTCGAGTATTTCAGTTATTTCATGCTGTCACGTTACATCAATTTAAGCCCAACCCCCCCCCCCCAGTGAAATACTTTTACTGACCCTTCTAAGGCGATTTAAGCCCGAAAAAAAAAACACCGACCATTCCCAGGCGGCTCTTCTGTTTTCTGGTTTATTAGTGTTATAGTTTGTCTTTGCATATATGTAAAGTTAGTATCTTATTTTTTAGTTTTGATAACCGTTATTGTCTCGTATGGCTGATATTAGTAGGTAATTGCATCGATTCCTGGGCATTTCCTTCACTTCTGTTTTGAACGTTAGGGTGAACGCTAGGGTGGTCGCAATTATTGATGGATTTACGAACATACTAACTGGCGGAAAAATTCGACTCGTATATCGCGCTATGCTAAGGGCAGAAGCAACAAAAATACAACGGTTCTTCCTAACACTGCTGATATGCACAGGTCATCTGTTCTCTTTCATACTTTTGTATAAGTTCTAAAAGTTTAGACAGCAACTTCTGTGACGTTCTCTTTCACACTTTTGTATACGTTCTAAAATTTTAGACAGTAACTATCTGTCTTTAGTTGGATGTTTAGTTGAAATTGTTAGCTTATTGTATTAACCATTGTCCTGCTGAGTGAGTGAGTGTTTGAGTTTTACGTCCCACCAAAAGCTAAGGTCATACGGAGACGGGACCTCTGTTTAAAGACTCATCCGAAAGTCTATTGTCCTGCTGATTAAATTAATTTAGCTACATTCATTTTTTGACTATCAACGAATCTAATTACTTGATATTATGCATTCATTCAATAACAAAAATCATCTCAAACACTGTAGATCCTGATCAAATCGCTACTTGGGAGGCCGTCCGATCTGTATCTTAACTGTTTGCAACAACCGGGGCTTTAAGAAATAGATTGGGCTGCATGAAGCTTTCGTGCAGAGCTGAAACCGATCGAACGTTTGAGTACTGGCTCACTGCTTAGAAAAACCTGAGTCTGTCCAGGCAAAGAGGTTCAAGTCAGACCGTCCCTTAAACACCAGCCGTTTCATTGGTCTGTAGGGTTCGACATGTCATTTGATCGCAGTGTCGGGTAAAAGTCCACTAAAATCGGAAGTAATATCTCAAAAAATGACCTGGATAGTGTTGACGGGACCTAAAACCTCAACACAAACGAACAAAACACACTTTGCATATGGTTCAGCTGGACAAAGGTTAGCAGGAATACATTAGTGACTCTCACCTTGAATATGTTTCCTGGCCGCCTTCTTTTCCTTTTGGACTTTTACGTATTCCTTAAATATATCTCTGTATTCTTCATCACCAATATCCAAGTTTTTCCATTCGTTTGCTCTGCTTGTGAGATTACATTTACTCAAACGGGTATGGCCTGAAAAAAAAACAACAAAACAACAAAAAAAAAAACAAAAAAAAAAAACAAAAAAAAAAAAAAGTCATTCTATCCCCTCTGGGCTAACTGAGCACACGAAAAAATGTTGATTTTTACTATTTTTACCCAAACAACAGGACTTAATTTTCCATGCAGAGACAATTTGCATGAAATGCCAAATCCTGTTTTCTGGGAAAAATAAGAAAATATTTCAAAACGTCGTCTGCTGAAAAAAATACTCAGCACGCAGAGCGCCAAATGGCAGCTTACGTTTCGAGAAGGTCTGATACCAGATAAGATGTAAACTGGTCCTATCATCTACACAGAGTCTCAGGAAACATGAAAATCTAGATTTAGAAACGTGAGTTATTGTACTATTTAAGCAACGAAAGAAATGGTGTGGATTCCCAACTTTATTGGTCGCATAAATGCCAAAAATAAAAGAAAGTTTTTTCCTTTCTTTCTTTCATGATGGGGCTCATATAGAGAAAATGACAATTTTAAGCTTTATGAGCGTCAGATTGAATCATGATTCCTCTTTTAGCATGGTACTGCATTTCTTAATATGCTGCAATGATTAGAGTCACTTTATGAAAGTACATGGCTTCTATCACAGTGTTATTTTTGTAGCACCGTTATTATATCGTTTATATTGCACCCCTCTCCCTCCCCTGCCAATCCGAGCTTGGGGAAATAGATTTGGCTGCATGGTGCTTCCACGCAGAGCTGAAACCAACCGAACTAAAGTAATTGTAAACCGCTTACATGGTCTAAGTCTGCAACGGATAAGTAGTGCGTGTCGGACCGTTCCTTAACCATAGCGGTTTCTTTGGACGGTTGGCCTGAGATGCATTTTTGTCTCAATGTCGGGTCCCAATCAATCGAAAGCAACGTTTCCAAAATTACTTGAATAGTGTTGACGAGGACGTGAAACCTTCAGTCAAACTCAATCATTTATAATAATATTATGGCATGATCTTAAAACTCAAACTGAAGAAATGTCCCGTCTCATCACGTTAACAAGTCCGTGTAATTATCATTCAAATTTATGGTCAAACCAATGATTATTACTGCCAAATAACGTTTAAACCTAATCATTGCTTTTTGACTTACGAGGGTGGTCAATAAATTCGAGAACTTTTGCTATAACTTAATAATGAATAACGATACTCACGAATACTGTTTATTATTTCTCGACATAGGATCCCTTGACCTCGATACACTTTTGACATCTGTTCATCCACGTGCCGAACGCGTGACGTAAGCCGTCACGTGACACCTCCCTAAGCGCCACCGTTATAGCAGCCCCTAGTTCATCTCGCGTCTCATATTTTACTCCACGCAGCTGATCCTTCACATTTGGAAACAGGAAAAAGTCACAGATAGGCAAGTCTGAGCTATACGGTGGATGCGGTAGAGTTTCGATGCCCAGTTCCTTGAGGGTGGACGTCACACTCACGTGCACTGGAGCGTTGTCTTGGTGCAAAATGAACCCCGACCTTACAAGTTCAGGACGTTTATCTCGAATAGCTCTCTTCAACTGGAATTTAATAAGATGTGCGTAGTATTCAATATTGACTGTAGTTTTAGCTGGCACCATGTGATTCAACACAATTCCTTTCGTGTCACAGAATATGATGGGCATAACTTTACAGACTGACTTGGGAAGTCAGGCTTTTACAGGCGATGGTGACGATGCATGCTTCCACACGGAACTCTGTTGCTTGCTTTCCAGCTCAAAGAAGTGGAACCATGATTCATCACATGTTATTATTTTATTCAGGAACCCATCACCTTCCTCAACATATCGGTTGAGAATATCTCAACGGATCTGTTTCCTTACTCTCTTCTGGTCAGGCTGAAGTAGACGGGGTACCCAATTTGCACAGACGCGGCTTAATTGAAGCTTTGCCGTCAGAATCTCTTGGGTTCTACCATAACTTAAGTTAAAGTCCTCCGCTACATTTCTTACAGTCACTCGTCTGTCTTCCATTACGTATTGTTCAATGGCAGCACAGTTTTCCTCTGTAGTATACTTCACAATGCGGCCAGATCGGGCGTCATCTTTGGTCGATGTTCTTCCGTCACTGAAGCGATGCCACCATTTATGAATACAAGATTTCGAAAATGCTGCTTCTCCGTATGCTTTTTGGAGATCCTCTTTGATTTTGCTCATAGTCTTCCCTAATTTTACGTAGAATGTAATGATAGTCCTCTGTTCTGATACAATGTCGTCAGCCATTTCTGAACGGTGAACGTGAAGAATGACGTCGAAAATATGACGTCATTGAAAAACTAGTGACGTCACGAACGCAATACCTTGATGACGTTGTCCATATAAATTTTTTTGCGATTGGTTGTATATTAAAAAAGTTATAGCAAAAGTTCTCGAATTTATTGATCACCCCACGTAACTATGTTTTAACTTTCTTATGACGAAAATGAATAAAGGCAGCAGATATTATTGAATTCTTTCGACCCATGGGTGCTACAAATGAATTATGTTCAAATCGGCCTAGTGGTTCAGATGAGATGTTATATAAAGTGTTGACAATGACAACAATGGTCGATGGACCAAGCTCCCCTGAAGCCTTAAGTCTAATGAGCTCAAAAGTCACTGCTTTGTCGTTGTGTCATTAAAACTGTCTTTATGCCATATAAACTCTAGAGACCATATTTGACTCCGATGTTAAAAAGGTCATGGACAACCCGGGGGCTCCATTTTAAAAAGAAAGGACAGTGCCTAAGTGCCCAAAAGGTTGCATACCAAGTTTCAAGGTCATCTGACAACATTTTAGTTCTTGAGATGAAGTATTTTAAATCATTCTCACAGTAGGTCATGTGACCAAGATCCCCTGAACAACATTTTGACGCTCGATTTCAGATGACGCTTGACATACTGAATCTGGGGCGCCCAATGACATTGATCGTTAATATTTACGTAAATACATAAAAAACATTTTCCCACTCTAGTTAGGATGACCTTTTATAATGGCCTCTAATAAACAGTCCTTTGGACCATAGCGTACATCTCAGGCTTATCTTTTCAAAGTGATTATTTGGTGACCATCAGCAGAGAGAATTAAGAAGGGGGCACATTAAGGGGAGCGTATGTGATAATAGACTTTTCTGATTTTTTTTCAACGAGTTATTGTTACAAATTACTTATTTACTGTAAAACATTTTAACACTAGAACAGAGTAACAAAGTAAATTTAAAAAAATCACACCCATGTTTTGTATCAGTAATAAATTTGCAAATCATTTTACCATTCTTTCAACCAAAACAAGAGATGTCATCAAACAACATGGCTCGCCTGGACAAACGCCTTTGGGTACATGGGTATAGGTGAGGTTATTAGCTAATCTGCTGGAAGCAGTTGTTCGTCGTCTGTCATCCGTCCGTCCGTCTGCATGTCCGTCGTCAACTTTCACATTTTCGACATCTACTCCCGAACCGGCAGTCAGATTAACCTGATACCTGGTGGGAGGCATCCTGGGGACATGAAGATTTGGATTTGCTAAAATGGTTCTGTTTAGCTGCCATGGCAGCCATCTTGGAAGTCTTTAAACGACATCTCTCCCAAACCATGGGTCGAATTGAGCTGAAACATGAAAGGCGGTATGAAGATGACATGGAGATTCAGATTTGCAAAAACCGTACCGTTCTGATTTCAAAGATGGCCACCAAAAGGCGATGACAAGTCTATTTATAACCATTTTATTACCCAGTGTTATGGTGTTATGATGTTTTGAGCTATAGGATGAGTTTAAACCACTTTTAACCTGAATGAACTATATCACCCTCTAATATTTTTACAACTAGACAGTTCTATTTGCCTTTCATTGGTCTATATAATATATGCATTTTGGAATCCATATTTGAACATTGGTGTATCTAATACAGTGTTATTAAGAACCAAGTGAAAACACAGTAAATGTGTTCTTTATATGTGTTGTGTTTACATACTATTAAAGTCCTACTAATGATTGAAA
Source organism: Lucinisca nassula (assembly GCA_963580285.1). Taxonomy (NCBI): domain Eukaryota; kingdom Metazoa; phylum Mollusca; class Bivalvia; order Lucinida; family Lucinidae; genus Lucinisca; species Lucinisca nassula. The sequence goes on along the minus strand of OY757017.1, from coordinate 71,962,975 downwards.
AGTGGTGTTTTTTCCTTGATCTTAAAGTATCGTGTCTCTTAAAAAAAGTTCACTGATCTTTTGTACAGTGTATTCAATGGATTAGGTAATAAAACATACATATCATGGAAGCTTGGAGTATAGTCAAATCTATTGCATCGAGGACATGCGGACGACCAGATGCACTACTGCCCGCGGCTTTCGGCATCATGTTTTCCACAGCACCTTGAGGCAACAGTTTAGACTATAGTCCAAACTGCCATGAAATAACTTTATACTTAATTAGTATGATTTCTTATTAACCCCTTTATATTTGAATTTCTAAAGCAGTCTCTTTCATATTTGCATTTGGACATTTGTTTTTTTGTTTCAGTGTACGAGCGAATTTTATTTCCTCGAATGAACATCAAGACTGGTATTTTTACGAATGGCACATTCACGAGTGAAAATACAAGTTTTGGTGTTCATGAGTGAAATGAAATTTAATTTTACACTGAAAAAAGTCAGATCAATGGTTTCTTACATGTTTCAAAACGGCAATATTTAGCTTCACCTATAGCGTCACTCACCCACGGAGAAAACTAACTTTGTCCAATGCGCTTATTGGGTATAATATTGGGTGTAAACTATGAGTTTGCACCTGGGAAAAAGCCTGGGATGACAATTTCACGAATGCTTACTGAAATATTTGAGAAAGTAGTTTCCAAAAGAAGTTGAGAAGTGATCTATCGTCGCATGAAAAATATTAATTTTTAATCAGGTAGCAATGGCAAAACTGATCATAGAATTAGATTAGAAGGCAAAAGTAGTCCCAAACAGTGATAAATAAAACTGATATTAGTCAATGTTTGAAAGAGTGACGACATCGTTTTCAATTTCATGGAGAAACCTCTAGATTTCATTGAAAAGCATGTAAGAAATGCCCATTCTTGTCAATAGGGTGTTCAGCCAACAATCGTTAACAGGTCGGCAAACAGCGTAGACTCTATTAGAGCAGCATCTAATTTGGATCTACATCATTTGTATAGTTATCTGAACCCGCCTACATGGTTGAAAGGACAAACATATATCGTAAATGCAAATATATCACCGCTCTGGATTTGCCATAAACGAGTTTGTTAGGGTATCGCAGGCTATAAGAGCTACCCCTGATTAAAGTTAAATAGTAGGTAGAAACACTTACTCCTATTAGACTTTGACAAGCGGTTTGAAAATCAGCATTGGACAACTCCGGTGTAGGTTTATGGCACAGAAAGTCATTCCTGTAGTACTTAATTCTTGCAATATCCGCCCCTTTGGTGATAGTACACTCATCTGGCAGCTCGTCCCATCCTTTCGGTGGCGGTGCTTCTTTAGTCGTGTTTCTTATCAAACAAACGAGCAGGGTTAAATTAAAGTCTTTGCTCGTTACATGTTCTGTAAAATAAGGGAAAAACATGTAATAAGAGAGACAATACTACCCCTGTGCAACGGTTTTAAGTTTCTGAATGGTTCGAATTTTTTGTTTACTTCTAGGCTGTCATTTTAGCATTGTTACAAACTTTTGGGAATACAGTGGGAGCTGTAGAAGACGCTTTCAGTGACTTCATAAAACTTTATACCATCTATAGCCTACCGTCAAGAAGTTAGAGTAATACTTATACATGTACTTGTAAAGCTTTACTTTTTACAAGGTATGCTGGAATTAGCACGGGTTTACATTATTTTTATTATCTTTATGCCTAGGCACAGATTTTGGATACTTATTAGAAATGAGGCGGTTCTAACAAGTACTGAAACATTATAAGAAAAAATTCACAAAAATGTCATTTTAGAGCCATAAAAATAAATTCATATCCTCGCATGGGGGTACGGGGTATTCTAATGAACAACTGAGCCAACAGTGCTATTGCTGCAAGGTAGCAGTTTCTTTGAACATTTGTGTACAAAGATTCAAACTCTGTTTCACAATTGGCCGATTAATGCGGGTACTCATTACAACCGGCTCAGTGAGTAGGTATTTGTTAAAACCGTCTCACTGAATTGGTATCTGTTAGAAGCGTCTCAATGAATTTATGTTTACTGAATAGTTACTCGCTAGAACCGCCTCGCTGAATAGGAATTCCTTACAACTGCCTCAATCAGTGGGTATTCGCTAGATCCGCATCGGTTAGAACCGCTTAACTGAGTGTGTTTGCATTTTGTCTACGTCAAAGAGCGGGTATCAGTAAGAACTGCCTCATAGTATTCAGTAGAACCACCACATCTGGATATGGGGGTAAGCTTCACTGCCACCTCACTGAGTGGGTATTGGTTAGTATCGCCTTGCTGTTTGGGTATTCGTAAGAACTTCCTCAGGGTATTCGTTAGAAACGCATCACCGAGTATAGGTATTCGTTTTTACCGCCTAACAGCTTAGATGTTCGTTAGAACTCCCCCACTCAGTGGGTATTCGTTAGAACCGCATCGATGAGTGGGTACGATGAGTGGGTATTTGTACGAACTGCCTCACTGAGTGGATTTTCGTTACAACTGCTTCACTGAGTGGGTATTTGTTAGAACTGCCTCAATGAGTGGGCATTCGCTAGAAGCGCCTGACGGTGGGTATTTGTATATATATATATATTATATATATATATAAATTGGTCATGATATGGGGTGGTCGTGTCTAAACCGAGATAAGTGGCGCAAAATTTTAACCGTGGTATGAGGCATATATACTATATATATATAAAGCCCCACATTGCAATTTATATATGTCGCCCCACAAACATAGTGTTCACGAAGAAGTAAATCCTTCGTTTTATGTGTTTGGTTTAGTTCCATTACGCATGCCCGATATCGTTGATCTCGATATCTATACATCTTAAACGTAGTTAAGTGGTAGAAAATGTTAACCCAGATATGAGGCATATATATTAAACATATATAGAGCCCCACAATACCAACCCAGATATGAGGTATATATATATTATACATATATAAAGCCCCACAATACCCTTTATATATGTCGCCCCACAAACATTACGTTCGCGAAAAATACAAAAAAAAAAATCCTTGTTTTATTCGCCTTCTCTAGTGCCATACACACGCGAATCTCGTAAACGTGTGTATGCCTCTACATTACGTAGTTCGGAGTAAAGCCCCAGTCTCACTGTCACGTAGTGAGGGCTATGCTTTACTACATGTACATTAATTTTGCGCCGTTTTGTAGGGAAGCGATGCCAAGCAATAACTACAAAACCCACTAAAACGTAATAAAACGTAGAATAAAACGTAGCAAATATATTAAGGCGTAGGAAAACGAAGGTTATGCTTATTAACGCGCTATACTGCTTTTTTCCTTTTTAAACGTATTGCCGTTTTAGTGCGTTTCATTTCGTACAGGTTTTGGCTACGCTAAGAATTTTGAAGCAATCGCAGTTGAGCCACATATTTAGCCGCACCACGCAATTTTGTGGGAAAGTAACTGTCCTGTTGGCTATCCGCTATAGATTTCATGATCAATCTCACCGAAACTTTCGGAATGTTGCCGACCCCGGCAGGTATCAAACCCGCGTCCTCCTGATCACCAGTCAGACGTGCATCCGACTGAGCTATCGAGGCCTGCGAATACTTTTGTATCACAAAAATTAATCCTGCCCGAGCCCATCGGGCCTGACGAAATAGATGGGCTGCATAATGCTTCCACGCAGAGCTGAAACCGACCCGCAAACGAGTACTGGTAAACCGCTTAGAGGATCTAAGCCTGCCCAGGCAAAGCAAAACACGAGTACTGGTAAGCGGCTTAGAGGATCTAAGCCTACCCAGGCGAGTCGGACCGTCCATGCTTAGAAACATTATGGGTTTCATTTCATCTCAATGTCGGATAAAAGTACCACAAAATTGGACGCAACGTCTCCAAAATGACCTTTACAGTGTTGACGGGGACGTTAAACCTCAAATCAAACAAACAAAATCTCAACAATTAAATTCAATTTTTGGTCGATTGTCTGTCGAACGACCCTAAGTTATAATTGCGTGTCGGGTAAAAGTCCCACAAAATTGGAAGCAACGTCTCCAAAATGACCTTTACAGTGTTGACGGGGACGTTAAACCTCAAATCAAACAAACAAAACAAAAATCTATAGAATTTGGACTGGAATCAAATGTTGTGTTTGACAAACAGTGTAGACACAGATCAGACGCCGTTGAACACGATGTCTGATCATGGTCTACAGTGTTTGCTTATCGTACGCGATATCGGATCAGGATCTATACAAATATCTTACAATACAGGTCTGTAAAAGTTAGTGTTGACGGGGACGTTAAACTTCAGATCAAACAAGTAAAACTGTTAAAGTTAAGGGAAATGTCAACAGTTTTCGTTACTATTCCAACCTAGACTCAGATACAAGTGCTTCAGGGCTTTGATTTATAAAAACTTGGTATTTTTCATTATTTCGGCTGCAAACGTGGATTGCGGGTGCTCGTTAGAATCATCCGCAATCTGTAAAATGTATGGTTCAATTGTAGTTTTTACGAATGTAGGAAAAAAAGTCACAGGAAAAAAAATACAGTTTTGGGTAGGAAAACAGTCACGGAAAAACAAGTCTCAAAATTTGTTTGAATAATGTTTTCATTAGTGTTATGTGAGTAACTAACTGAAAAGCATGATGATTCAAAATAAGTGTTGACAACGACGAACTACGACAAGCAAAGGAGTATTCCATCCTTGTTGATCCCTTAGAGTCTTCACTTTTCTGTAATACGCCCTTGCCACGGCTAAAATGTCATCTTTCATGTCAGATATATCATAAGTGATGGAAACTTTTGACATTCTTTCTTATTTTAGCCTACATATAGACTATGGGTCGTTGTTAGGACAGCCTCAATGGGGTGTTGCAATCTATGTTTTTGAGTGAGTGAGTGTTAGAGTTTTACGTCCCACCAACAGCTAAGGTCATATGGAGACGGGATCTCGGTTTAAAGATGTTGGCTCGGTGGGGGACGCCTATAGGTTCTCTGGTAGGCGTCTCTTGCCTGATGCCTCCAGTTGACCTGTCTCATGAGCTACGTCGGTCGGTGTGTGCTCGGAGGGGGATGTGCTGTGTTTGCCGGGTCCTGTCCAACATCCATTTCGGTTTCAAAACTTTGGGGTTTAGACACACTGATGAAGATTATATATAAGAAAGGCTTCTGTGTCACTAAATTTGGTATAGTTACACTTTAATTGCAACCACTGGGTCGGTATCTCTGCTGGTGGATGATTCGTTCGTCCCCGAGGGTATCATCAGCTCAGTATCAGTTCCTGAGTGTTGAGGTTGATCTTTCGGACGGTGTTGACGTCAGCACTCAAGTACTGATTTAAATAACTATACTATATCTTTAATTTTTGCAGTATAAATTTCTAATTTTTCTAAAACTAAGACTGACTTGTCAGGTGGGACATGTATCTTAGCGGATTTGGTTGCCACTTTTTGTAATATTATAAATTTTGCAAGCCTCGCTACTTTGGGCATCTCCTTCCTGAAGCCCGGGACTTCCATGGAGTGTGGGCCATGTTTGCTGATGTTGGCTCGGTGGGGGACGCCTATAGGTTCTCTGGTAGGCGTCTCTTGCCTGATGCCTCCAGTTGACCTGTCGCATGAGCTACGTCGGTCGGTGTGTGCTCGGAGGGGGATGTGCTGTGTTTGCCGGGTCTTGTCCAACATCCGTTTCGGTTTCAAAACTTTAGGGTTTAGACACACTGATGAAGATTAAATATCAGAAAGGCCTCTGTGTCACTAAATTTGGTATAGTTACACTTTAATTTAAAGACTCATCCGAAAGTCTGGAGAAGCCCGGGATCGATCCTGCGATCCCTGGTTTACAAGGCGAGTAGCGTAACCACTACACCACGGAGGCTTCTAATCTATGTTTTTGAACCGAAAATAAGGCAAATATGACTGTTATGTGTTATATGAGGTTCTGATTGATAAGTTCGAATCCAGAATATTGACAATGACTAACGAGGACTGACCACGGAGTTTCCCATCTTTTAAGACCCATAAGAGTCTTCACATATATTTTTTATTTGTGATTTTTTTTTCGGCGTCTTTTTTTCAGTGATTTTTTTCCTGTGACCAGTTTTTACTACCTCATATTAACTTGCCTGTGCATCGAATAACCTTGTAAAAATGATCTTATCTTAATCAAACATTATTTGCCAAATTAAATTTTCTTTTGTAGTTTTATATATTTATAGATATTTATATAGTATTATTTTTTGTTTTGTTTTTATTTATTTATTTTTGTGTGTGTGTGTGTGTGTGGGGGGGGGGGGGTTATTTATTTTAATGTATTCGGAGACAGTATACAAGAGTCCTGTCAAAACATTTTCTACACTTATTACATCCAGCAAAGGCACAGATCAGCCTATACATCTGCGTTGTCTGATCGGAGTCCTCACTAGGTGCACGAAGAAACAATGGGTCCTGCTAAGCCTGCCCAGGCGACGCGATGTGAGTCAGACCGTCCAGTGCATGTTAGCCTTTTTTGTTTCATTGGGCGGCAGGGCTTGAGCTTTGTCGGGTAAAAGTCCCACAGCGTTGGAAGCAACGTCTCCAAAATGACCCTTATAGAGTTAACGGGGACGTTCAATCTCAGTACAGTAAAAAAAAAAATAAATAATAAAAAAAATAAAAAAAAACTATCAATAAGGCGCATAGCGAATGTAGACATTGCTGTGTTCAGGCTGATTAGTGATGATTATCGTCGATAAAGCAGGTGTCAGTTTCGTAATCGTGTTTATAACGAGCGTGGCTGAGCTTTTGACACTCTACCACAAACGTGCCATGCGTTAATTATTTCCTATCAATCGACCTTTTGTGCATTTTGAGTTTTACGTCCCACCAACAGCTAAGGTCATGCGGAGACAAGACTCATCCGAACGTCTCGAACACGCGACGCAGACAATGACTTTTGTATCAAGGCATTAAACTATATATTACAATGTAAAATGTTTCTTGTTTTTTTGTTTGTTTGTTTGTTTTTTTTCTTCATAAACCTGATAAATTTGTTTTGGCTAAAGCATTTAGCCAAAGCAAATACATGAGCGAACACAAACATACAATGATGTTTTAACTTCCATTCTGTTCTTGTTGTTGTTTTAATTTTCCTGTCTACTCAAGTTTTCTGGTTTCAATCTCCTCGTAAATATCGGGCAGGAAATGTCCCTTCTTGGCGTGGGCGGAAAGAATGGCACAGGAAAAGGCTAATGGAAATAAAGTCACAGGTAAAACTTAAAAAAAAATGTCACAAATAGAAAAAAACGAAATCATTCATTTTATAAATATATAATGAATATATAAAAGTAACGGCAACGCCTGCAAATCCGACATTTCCCGGTGTCAAACCCTTTGACCTAAAGATACCAAGAAAACCTAAATTGGAAACTGTTGCCTATTTATTCACTCTGCTGCAGCTTCTTACAAACTTTATTGTTTAAAAATACATTTTATTTTGGCAAACAGTAAACAGTGTGGACCCAGATCAGATTGCTTCACGAAGAGGAGCAAAAATATGAAAAAATACGAATACCCCCGTAAGCCCTACTTTTTATGCCCCCGCCTTTCGAAGAATGGTGGAAGGGCATATAGCGCTGCCACTGTCCGTCCGTCCGTTCGTCCGTCCGAAACTTATACGAAGTCAATAACTTTCTTATTTATGAATGGATTTTGAAATCCGATCTTCATCAAACTCGCAGATAACCAGGAGGGGCTTACAGTCTACGTCGAGTTCGAATATGGGCTGCACGGGACAAACAGCTTTGGTGTTACCTGTCCTTGAGCATAAATATAAGTGAAAAATGGTGTCTCCAGCTTTTCTCAGTAGTTTATGATCTGATCTTTTTGGCTCACCTGAGCCGAAGGCACACTAGGTGAGGTTATAGTATAGGTAGGCATCCGTCGTCCGTCAATCGTCCACACCTTTGAACTTGAATATCTAAGTGACTAGCTGACCAATCCCAATCAAATTTTATGTGCAGTATCACTGGGTTGGGGGATTGACTGCATTAGGTTTCGGACCAGTTTTGAAAAATTTTCCCATAGACTTTTAATGAGGAAAACGACGTCTCCACTTTTTCTCAGCCATTTCTGATCCGATCGTCATCAAACTTGCAGATAACCAGGAAGGGCTTACAGTTTACGTCGAGTTCATATTTGGGATGCATGGGACAAACAGTTTTGGAGTTACCTGCCCTTGAGCATAAATATAAGTGAAAAAATGGTGTCTCCAGCTTTTCTCAGTCGTTTATGATCTGATCTTTTTGTAACGTCATACACGAGAACAAGCATAAAATCTTGGACGTGTTCGAATTTGGCACGAATCTGACGAGCGGGTTTTTTTTCAGTTACATCTCCTTTTTCAGTTACATCCCCTGGAGCGTGAAAAAGTTTTCCAATAGACTTAATGGGGAAAACGACGTCTCCACTTTTTCTCCGCCATTTCTAATCCGATCTTCATTGGACTTGCAGATAACCAGGAGGGGTTTACAGTCTACGTTGAGTTCAAATTAAGGCTGCACGGGACAAACAGCTTCTGAGTTACATGCCCTTGAGCATAAATGTAAGTAAAAAATGGTGTCTCCAGCTTTTCTCAGCCGTTTTTGATTGGTTCATTTTGTAACTTTTGGTAAAGAGGACAAGCATAAAATTTCAAGCGAGTTCAAAGTTGACTTGAATCTGACCAGTGGTTTTCCAGTAACATCTTGAGTGTGAAAGAGTTTCCCATATACTAACAATGGGATAACGACGTCTCCATGCAGATAACCAGGAGGGGCATACAGTCTATGTTGAGTTTGAATTTGGGCCACGCAGGTCAAATGACTTCTGAGTTACCCGCCCTTGGGCATAAATATTAGCGAAAAATGGTGTATCCAGCTTTCCGCAACCGTTTTTGATCTCATCTTTTTTGTCACTTTTGGTAAATTGGAATAAGCATAACATCTCTAATGAGTTCGATTTTGGCTTGAATCTGACCACCGGATTTCCAGTTACATCCCATTGAGGGTGAAAAATTTTCCCATAGACTTACAATGGGAAACCGATGTCTCCAACTTTGCTTGGCTATTTCTAACATGACCTTCATCAAACTTCCAGATAACCAGAAGGAGCTTACATTCTATGTTTAGTTCGAATTTGGACCGCATGAGACATCGATAAAAACTCGGATGAGTTTGAATTTGGTTTGAATCTGACCAGCGGTTTTCCAGTTACATCCCTACATCCCCTTGAGCGTGACAAATTTTCCCGTAGACTTATAACGGGGAAAACGACGTCTCCACTTTTTCTCAGCCATTTCTGATCCGATCGTCATCAAACTTGCAGATAACCAGGAGGGGCTTACAGTTTACGTCGAGTTCTTATTTGGGATGCATGGGCACACAGTTTGGGAGTCACATGCCCTTGAGCATAAATATTAGTGAAAAATAGTGTCTCCACCTTTTCTCAGCCGTTTCTAATCTGATCTTTTATGAAACGAGAACAGGCATAAAACCTCAGATGTGTTTGAATTTGGCTTGAATCTGACATTAGGTTTTGCAGTTACAGCCCTTAAAGTGCGAACGATTTTCCCATAGATTTACAATGGACAAACGACGTTACCAACTTTTCTCCGCCATTTCTGATCTGATCTTCATCAAACTTGCAGATAATCAGGAGAGACATTCAGTCTAAATAGAGTTTGAATTTTTTTCGGCTGCACGAGACAACCAATTTTGGAGTTACCTGCCCTTGTTTATTGATTAGAGGTTTAACATCCTTGTCAGCACAGTGTAGGTCATTTTGGAGACGTTGCTTCTAGTTTTGTGGGACATTTGCCCGACATCGAGGTGAAATTATATCTTAAGCCCTTTCCACCCAGTGAAACCAATAGGGTCATTATGCATGGACGGTGTCCAACTGGCACCACTCACCCTGGGCAGGCTTAGAACCTGTTTACCAGTACTCATGTGTGGTTGGTTCCAGCTCTGCATAGAAACACCATGTAGCCCAGTCTATTTCTTCAAGCCCCGATGGGCATTCTTAAAACATCATTATTAGAGTTTCTGGTACACAGGTGAGCAATATAGGGCCATTTGGCCCTCTTGTTTATGCCTGTGACATTTTTTCCTACATTCGTAAAAACTACCATTGAACCATACATTCTACAGATTGCGGATGATTTTAACGAGCACCCGCAATCTACGTTTGCAGCCGAAATAATGAAAAATATCAAGTTTTTATAAATCAAAGCATTGAAGCACTTTGTTTGTTTGATTTGAGGTTTAACGTCCCCGTCAACATTGTAAAGGTCATTTTGGAGACGTTGCTTCCAATTTTGTGGGACCGTTACCCGACATTGAGATGACATGACATCTCAAGCCCTGTCGCCCAATGAAACCAATAGGGTTTATTAGCATGGACGGTCCGCCTCGCACCGCGGTTCCTGGACAGGCTTAGATCCTCTAAGCGGTTTACCAGTACTAGTGTGCGGGCCAGATTCAGCTCTGCGCGGAAGCATCATGCAACCCATATATTTCTTCAAGCCCCTATGGGCGGGGGCGGATATCTGAGTCTAGGTTGGAAAATGATCCTGAACGGTTACGTTAACTGTTGACATTTCGCTTAACTTTTACAGTTTTACTTGTTTGCTTTGAACTTTAACGTCCCCGTCAACACTAACTTTTACAGACCTGTAGTGTAAGATATTTGTATAGACCCTGATCCGATATCGCGTACTGTAAGCAAACATTGTAGACCATGATCAGACATCGCGTTCAGCGGCGTCTGATCTGTGTCTGCACTGTTTGTCAAACACAACACTTGATTCCAGTCCAAATTCTATAGATAACACTCTGACGCAATACTCTGACCTCAACGCGGCTATTTTCCTACAAATTTGTGAAAGCCACGTGGACTTAAGCAAAGAAAACCTAAAACCCATTTTTAATTTGGGTCGTTTGTCAAACAATCGAACCAAAAATTGAATTTAATTGTTGAGTTTTTGTTTGTTTGATTTGAGATTTAACGTCCCCGTCAACACTGTAAAGGTCATTCTGGAGACGTTGCGTCCAATTTTGTGGAATATTTATCCGACATTGAGATGAAATGACATCTCAAGCCGTGTCGCCCAAAGAAACCCAAAAGGTTTCTAAGCATGGACGGTCTGACTCGCTTTGCATTGCCTGGGCAGGCTTAGATCCTCTAAGACGCTTACCAGTACTCGTGTTTTGCTTTGGCTGGGCAGGCTTAGAGTCTCTAAGCGGTTTACCAGTATTCGTTTGCGGGTCGGTTTCAGCTCTTCGTGGAAGCATAATGCAGCCCATGTGTTTCGTCCGGCCCGATGGGCGCGGGCAGGATAAACTTTTGTGATACAAATGTATTCGCCGGCCTCGATAACTCAGTCGGATGCAATGTAAATGTAGGGACTTGGACAAGTCTAGTCTAACTGGTGATCAGGAGGACCCGAGTTCGATACATGCCGGGGTCGGCTACATTCTTTCGGTGAGATTGATCATGAAATCTAGCATGTAGCCAACAGGACAGTTACTTTCCCACAGAATTGCTATTTGGAGCGTAGTGCACATGGCTATATATAGCCAAATATGTGACCCAGCTGCGTTTGCTTAAAAATTCTCAGCGTAGCGTATACCTAGCAAAAACCCGTACGAAAAGAAACGCACTAAAACGTCAATGCGTATAAAACGTAAAAAGCAGTATAGCGCGTTAATACGCTTAACTTTCGGTTTCCGACGCCCTAATATATTTTCTACTTTTTATTACGTTTCAGTGGGTTTTGTAGTTATTGCTTGGTATCGCTTCTCTACAAAACGGCGCAAAATTAATCTACATGTAGTAAAGTATAGCCCTCACTACGTGACAGTGAGACTGGGGCTTTACTCCGAACCACGTAACGTAGAGGCATACACGTTTACGAAATTCGCGTCTGTATGGCACTAGAGAAGACGAATAAAAACAAGGATTTTTTTTTTACTTTTCGTGAACGTAATAATTGTGGGGCGACATACATAAAGGGCATTGTGGGGATTTATATAAATATAATATATATATGCCTCATATCTGGGTTGGTATTGTGGGGCTGTATATATGTTTAAAATATATATGCCTCATATCTGGGTTAACATTTTTTAGAGAACTGAAAGAGAGCTCTATTTCACACAGATGTGTTATCGTTATGTCTGAACAATTAGCAATGTGCATTCCTACAATAATTACACTTTGAGCGGATATGAGTAAAACTGAATATCGTTTGTTTGTTTGATTTGAGGTTTAACGTCCCCTTCAACACTGTATAGGTCATTTTGAAGACGTTACTTCCAATTATGTGGGATTGAAAAGACATCTCAAGACCTGTCGCCCAATGAAACCAATAGGGTTTATACGCGCTTTGCCTGGGCAGGCTTAGATCCTCTAAGCGGTTTTCCAGTATTAATGTGCAGTCAGTTTCCGCTCTGCGTGGAAGCATCATGCAGTCCATCTATTTCTTCAAGTCCGGATCGGCGGGGGTCGAAATTGAATATCGTGAAAAATAACTAAATAATGCATTTCAACCAATGAAAGTCTTACAGACCCGGTACTCAATTATAAGCATTGTTACAACGCATAATGTAGTAATGTAGTAATTTTTTCATTTTGAAATTTTTACTACATTATGCGTTGGCATAGTCGACGCGAAATGAAATAAAATGTCGTTTTTACTTCATTATGCGTCGATACTAAGAGGTTTGAGCGAAATGAAAGAATTATTTCATTTTGCGGCGATGGGTGGCATACTTAATTTTACTTCATTATGCGTCAACAGTTTGTTTGTTTGATTTGAGGTTTAACGTTCCCGTCAAGACTATTTAGGTCATTTTGGAGACATTGCTTCAAATTTTATGGGACTTTTACCCGATATTGAGATGAAATGACATCTCAATCGCTGCCGTCCAATTAAAAGCAATAGGGTTTATATGCATGGATGGGCCGACTCGCAGCAGTTTTCCTGGACAGGCTTAGACCTTCTAAGCAGATTACGAGGACTCATGTACGGGCGGTATCAGCTCTGCGTGGAAGCATCGTGCAGCCCATCTATTTATATCCCCGGCATACGAAGTATGCAAGGGGGTATATAGTTTTTGTCCATTCTGTCTGTCTGTCTTTCTGTCTGTCTGTCTGTCTGCCTGTCTGTCTTTTGTTTGATTTGTTTGATTTGAGGTTTAACGTCCCTGTCAACACTATTTAGGTCATTTTGGAGACGTTGCTTCCAATTTCATGGGACTTTTACACGATTTTAATTCTACTGGCTTAATCAAATACAATGAAATTCCACTATTAAGACCACCTAAAATTAATACAAATTTTGTTTTTAAAGCATATTTGGAAGGTTAAAGCTACATTTTCTTTGTGATTTTGACCTTCAGTGTACTTTTGTGGAAGACCGTCTTTTGGACTGTTCAACTGTGGTCTTAAAGACCACTTTTGAACCGTCTCAAATGTGGTCTAAATTGTAGGAATTTAACTGTATTGCTTCCTAAGTCTTTTCGAAGACAGCTATGTTCTACCATCATTACTTCATTATGCGTCGATATGGTGCATATCAACGCGAAATGAAATAATTTTTTTACTTCATTTCGCGTCGACAATGCCAACGCATAATGTAGTAAAAAAAATCAAAATGTAGTAATTACTACATTACTACATTATGCGTTGTAACAAAGCATGTTAGTTAAATGACCCTACTGTCCAGCGGAGGATCACTACTGGTGAGATAAGACCATAGATAATTTGACCAGCCAATGCTAGTGTAAGGAACAGCAGCATAAACTCCTTAGGTAGAGACGATTTATGATCGGAGAAAAGCAATCGTTAAAAGCCTTTATTGAGTGTGCAAATTGTATGGCCATTGAAATTGATAATGCTTAAAATTCATTGTAAACAATATATCAGCAGTTATTGTGAACCCATGCGTTTGGAGTGGTCCATTTCCAATTATAGGGGTGTCAGGTGTTTTTTTTGTGTGTGTAGAAAGTTTAACAAAAATGTAAGTACGCTAAGCAAAGAGTGTAAACTGAGATCAGACACCGCGTTGTGCGACATCTGATCTGGTTCCACACTGTTTGCCAATGACCCCAAAAAAGACCGCTAGTCATACATGCGTTAAAGTTTTATATTTCTTCCAAATTTCTAGTTTAAGTAGAGTAGTTAAATTGTTGCGGAAAGTGTTCATTTGCTTTCCGAAAAGTTCATAAAATCTGAACAGTCATGGAGTGGTCAAGAATATTCTTAACACTTTTATACCAAGAATGTATATACGGGGGTGTGCATGTCTTTCAGTTTGCAGAAACATAAGTAAGGCGATTCTGACAATATCTGAACAGTTCTAAAGATGATCTTAATAATTAAATTTTGCTACAGAATAGAACAGAATATATTTTATTTGGTACTGTAGGCCTCCGGACCATAATACAACATACACACACAAACCGACCACAGAGTTACTTTGTTGATTTCCAGACACTTCGGCCCCACTACCACCTCGGCCCCTAGACAGGTCGGCCCAAAACCAAGTCGGCCCTAGACACCTCGGCCTTGTCACCTCGGCCCTAGACACCTCGGCCCCACTGTCACCTCGGCCCCTAGACACCTCGGCCCCAAAGACACCTCGGCCCTACTTTTGATACCTTTTAAGGTATGGGCATGTATATCATGTTAAAATCGGCCCCGCTCATCGGGACTTCAAGAAACCGACAGCCTGTGACATGATTACTGGTAAACCGCTTAGAGGTTCTAAGCTTGGCCAGGAATAGCAGTACGAGTCGGACCGTTCACTACTCTGAGTACACTCTTAAGGACAGCTAGAGTCAGCATCACGAAAAGTGGGGTTAAGCTGGTTGTTCTAATTGTGAATATTTGATACTGATAGTCAATGAGCCTTTTCTACAAAAATATATAGGGCCATGAAGACTTTGCACTCAGTGCATATCCAGATCCATCTGATCTGGATCTACACTGTCATTCAGTCTGCGAATTTTAAATGAATACAATATACATGTATCAAGTAATTTGAGGGTCTGAAATGTGACTAATAAATAAATAAATTATACAGTATAGTTGTTACTGGCCGTCTTTAAATATGAGCTGAAATAACAATCAAATGGGAATTTCAAAATGAAAAATTATAACAATGGAAACATACTGAGCAATTCCTACAAAAATACGAGTAGAGAATACTTTGCGCACAGTGCACATCCAGATCTACTCTGTTTGCCACTAATATATACATATAGTACACATGTATCAAGTAATTTGAGCGGCTGATAGTCAGAAATGTGACTAATAAATAAATAAATAAATAAATTATACGATATACTCGTTACTGTCCGCCTTTAATATGAGCTAGAATGACAATCAAATGTGTGAAAATTGATAACAATGATCTGTTTATCATCAAGGATCTCTTTATTGGGGAAAAGGGATTAGTAACGCCTGGTTGTTTATTGAGCTTCACACTTTACTAACTTAAATGATTAGTTGTTCTTGTATAACTTTTTGCTAAATAGTGTACTAACCTGAAATTCATTAATTTCCGCTGAACACGATAATTCTTATCTTTGCAAACAGTGTAGATCCTGATCATATTGCTTCTGCCATCTGAACCGGATCTGCACCGCTTTACATGCAGTTTTTGAACTGCAAGCATACATTAAATTAATTAGTTTACTTACGAGAATAGTTCTAGTTCAGCGAACCCGAACACTGATAATTACCTAATAAATAAATGAATAAATAAATAATAAAAAATTGTGTGTTTGTATTGGAGTTTAACGGCCCAGTCAACATTGTTTTAGTTCGTTTTCGAGCCGGGCAGTTTACCTATCCATACTTATCCTGGGCAGGCTTATACGTAAGCGGTTAACCAATACAGTGCACCTGTTTTTCGCCAGAAAGTGACAACTGCCCTTCTTGAAACAGCAGAAGGGAGAGAATGACCGTAAAAAAGATTTCATAATCATTCTCCACGAAAGAAAGTTTGCCGACCCCGGTAGGTATCGAACCTGCGTCCTCCTGATCACCAGTCAGACGCGCATCCGACTTAGCTACCGATGCCAAAAAAATAAATAAATTAATTAATATATAAATATGTTAACAAATATAAGATTATCCCCCATCATCACCATGATTGGCGAAACCGAGGAATGATTTTTTTTACGGCCCCATCCACCTATCAATCCAGATTTCCATCAAATTAATAAGGATAATGAGGTATCATGTTCTTATTGAAATTAATTTAAAAAGTATTTTAGCGGTGTGGAATTATTTCGGATAATAAAAAAGCCTATAGATGATCAAAAGAGCAGAAATGTAGAAAAAAGAGCCTGCTCGAAAGCATGCTGCAATGCAATTAGAATTATACATTGAAATAAAAGAGGGGACTTTTCAAATGTATCTTCCATTCTTCTTAAATGGACATATAGATTTTCTATTTAGTAACGTTATAATAAATAATAAATATATAAATATATATATTATAGGTTGGGCTCATCGGAGTCTAACTGTTGGTTTTCTTTTGCTCCA
Organism: Lucinisca nassula; assembly: GCA_963580285.1. Classification (NCBI taxonomy): domain Eukaryota; kingdom Metazoa; phylum Mollusca; class Bivalvia; order Lucinida; family Lucinidae; genus Lucinisca; species Lucinisca nassula. The sequence goes on along the minus strand of OY757017.1, from coordinate 71,946,437 downwards.
GCATTTCAGTGGTTTCTTGCTGTCGAGTCCTCACCGTTGTCTCACCTCTGTGGTTCTTTGATTTTTGTGTTCACGGAGATGTTGCACTGATGAGTTAGGAGGCCTTCATGCGGACTGAACAAATTATTTGTCTAAATCGCGACGGAAGTAAGGGCGAGGATTGTGGCCACGTAAAATCGATTTAAGCCCCCCAGTGGAAATCTTTCACTGACCGTTCCAAGGCGGCTCTTCTGTGGCGATTTATTTATGTTGTTGTTTGTTACTTACTGTGTGTATCACTTGTGTCTTTTGGTTTTGGATGGCCATATGGCCATTTTGTGGGAAAGTAACTGTCCTTATGGCCTTCCTTTGTTTAGGTTTCCATTATGGTCTGGTCGCTTAATGTGTGTATTTCTTTCCCTTTGGTGTCTTTTATGGGTGGAGTAAGTTAATCGTATCAATTCCTGATCTTTGTTTTACTTCTACTTCAAATATTCGTGGCTCCCTATCAAAATAATCAAATAAAAAAAAACTCATCGGGCATCCAACCCGATCTCCAATTTAGTTTATACTAATTTATTTTAGTTCGATTGCGATGAAAGCTACAAGCTTATTGAACCGCTCTCGAACACTCATTCCGGGTGTTTTCACACGCGCGCGAGAGAGAGGCAGTGGGTTTTTACACCACTGCTACCCATTTACACCTGGGTGGAGTGGGACAGTGTCATTACGTTTCTTGCCCAAGAACACACCTCGATACCGGTGGCGGATTCGAACGCACAACCTTTCGATCGTAAGTCGAACGCGCTAACCACTGCGCTATCGAGGCTGACTGATCTCCAATTTAAGTGGAAGCCCCGTGAAAAGCAAAGTGGGGCCGAAGTGTCTAGGTATATGGGGCCGACGTGTCTAGGGGCCGAGGTGTCCGGGGGCCGACCCGTCTAGGTTTTCAATTTTATGTGGGGCCGAGGTGGTTTGGGGGCCGAGGTGTCTAGGGGCCGAAGGGTCTAGGGGCCGAGGTGGTTTTGGGGCCGAAGTGTCCTGTTACGGAAAAGTGACCCAAATGAGTTGAAAATGAGTTTCGCCTTAGTTAATTAAGTTTTTTTTTGTGGGGGTGGGGGTGCGTTACGGCCCTTCAAGATTATTTTAAATAATAATAAAAAAAAACAAAAATAACAAGAATTTCACCACAGGCTATGTTCAGTCTGAGATAGTAGTTCTTGAGAAGTGGACTTGAACATTTGGGTTAGCGCAAATGTTGAGGGATTGTCCAACGGACAAACAAACGGACGGAAAACCGGTTTCCTTTGTCGCGCACTGCCAATAGCAGGTGCTTGAGAAAAAAAAAAACGAAAGAAAAGTTTAAGTTCAATTTCATAGATTTGCACTGCCATCACGAACATGCCTATATAAATTTGACCCCCTTAACCAATTTTTTATATATTAAAACTGAGGTTTACAGGGGTAAATATTATTTTTCTAATTTCTTAGATTGTGGATACTCTTTGGAATTGCCTCGTCGATGCGGTTCTAACGAGTACCCACAATCTATGTTTTGAAACGAAATAAGAAAAATATCCGATTTTTTTTTTATCTGAAAATGTTCATTTTTGGTGGTTAAACTGTCAATATATTTGAATAGGCGCGTTTTCGTAATGCTAAGAAGCGTGACATAGTGCTCAGGCACATACAAAGTCTTACAGTCAGGAGAAGAAACTAATAAATAAAGTCTTTTACACATGCAACCTTGTTCAGTGAAGACTGTACCATTGATGAGTGACGAATTAAGGGTTGTTTTTTTTTTTGTTTGTTTTTTGTTCATAATTAGTGCAATGCAGTTTGTTTAAAATTGTACATCTTTAAAATATATTGAAAATAAGAATATTTTTATACGAAATATAACAAGATGTGGCATTCCTCCGAATGCACCCTATACGTTATAAGTCAAAATAATAAATAAATCCTTTTGCTTGCAGAACTGCGCGTACCCATGTTACAATGCGTGTCTGTAATTAATTTATCATGGGCGTAGTGTTTATGCATCACAGTTGATTTTATTGCACAGGTACTCAGAATTGACCATTAGTTAATTTTATTGATCAGCTAGTTCCGTGCCAAAGTCCCCCACCCAGTTTTTTTTTCTAACTGACAGTTCCAAGGCGGTTCTTCTGTTTCCGTTTTGTTATTATTATGATTATATTGTTATTATTATTGTCTGGAGAACCCACGACCCTTGGTTTGTGAGGCCACTACACCACGGTGTCTTCTGAACACTCTAATCTATAAATCCACAATTTATATGAAATACGGGGTGTCCATATATCACCCCTTATTCTGTCTGATATTTAATTGTACGAATTTGAAGTGCTATACAGACTTAGGTATACATCCCGATTTTTTATCCTTTGCAAATCCACGAGTTTAGAGAAATTAACGAGCAAAAGTTGTTGGACTGTTATCAAGTCCATCAACAACAACAACGACAATAAATATGTCAAGATCGTGAGTTTACAGTTATGATCTGAATAGACCTATACATTATTCTAACATTTAAATAATCCACGGAAAATATTAGGGACGATTGTTTTTTTTTTTTTTTTTTTTCATAATTAGTGGATTGCATTAAAGGTGAATGATAGCAAAACTGGAATAAAATTGGTCCTTCTATTATATTTAGCAACGGGTTCCATCAAAGAGGTTGCAAGCTCAAAAATGTAAAAGTCAGAAATAAAACTTTTCCCATCAAATTAAAAAAATGAGGAATGCGTCATCGAATATATACATGTATTTACAAGTCATGAGGTGTCGATATACAACCTAGTTAAGTGGTATTTTAACCGAAATATCAGGCGCATATTATTGCATATATAAAGCCCCGCAATGTCATTTGTATATGGCATCCACCGTTTGACACAGCGATTTCTTTTCTATCTCCAAAAATAGTTACATTTCTAACGAAAATGTGTGATATTCTTCTTCTTCTTATATTCCAAACCGGCCCCGATAGCTCAGTTGGTAGAGTGTCCGCTCCGGGGAACGGGAGGTCTCCGGTTCGATCCCGGGCCGCGACATACCAAAGTCGTTAAAAATGGTACTAGCTGCTCCTCGCTTGGCACTCAGATTTACGGGGTAGAGCTAGGACTGGTCGATCCAGTGTCAGGATAATGTGACTGGGTGTGGTATCATGTAATGTGTCTGGGACATGATACTTCAGTGAGGCAGCACTATAAACGTGAGCATTGAGCTCCCTGTCGCAACCAGACACCGTCGTGATATGACTGAAAAATTGTTGAAAGCGACGTTAAACCCGAATTCACACACACACACACACACACACACACACACTTATATTCCAAACATATGTTGTGGTTGCTCGTACGGCGATTATAACGAGTTTTTGTTTGTCTGATTTGAGGTTTAACGTCCCCGTCAACACTGTACACGTCATTTTTGAGACGTTCATTACTTGATCAAGTCCGTGATATAAAGACCCCCCTAAACCCCACTTCATATAGAGAAAACGGGGGTTACGGGGGTAAACATTATTTTCCTAATTTCTGCTCCAAGACATAGGTTGTTGGTACTCGTTAGAACCGGCTCGATGAGGCGGTTCTAACAAGCACCCAAAACCTATGTTTGGAGTATAAATAAGAAAAATGTCACAAATTTTCATCAGAAAAATTGCCTTTTTGAGGTTTGAAAATGCACTATAGCACACGGATGTGTTATCGTTTTGTGGGACTTTTACCCGACATTGAGATGAAATTACATCTCAAGCCCTGTCGCACAATGAAACCAATAGAGTTTAAAAGCATGGACGGTCCGACTCGCACCGCTTTGCCTGGGCAGGCTTAGATCCTCTAGGCTGTTTACCAGTACTCATGTGCGGCCGGTTTCAGCTCTGCGTGGAAGCATCATGCAGCCCATCTATTTCTTCAAGCCCCGATGAACGGGGTCAGGATTATAACGAGTATACACAACTTATGATAAAGAAACATAATGTATATACCTATAAACCCCTTAATTTTCACTTCAGAGTGAGATTTAAAGGGGTGTCCATTACATGGTCCTGTTATCATGCTGAGCTTTTGGTTCATAAAAACTACAATTTCTGCGTTTTCTATGTATTTCCTTTAATTCTGCACACAAGACCTACGTCGGTGAACGTACAGCTACTTCAGACTGCTACAACTTATGCAAAATATATACTGATTCTTTTTTTTTTCTTTTTTTTTTTTTCATTATTATCATAACTGGTTCAAAATTTGCCAAAAACAAAGCGATTAGGTCCCCATTTATCACTATCAGTGGCGTTTTTTTAATTTGTTTTTGTTTAATATTATTGTTGTTTTTGTTTTACGGCCCTTTCAAGATAATTTAACTTACATCGAGCCGATCGTTACTCAGAGGTGGGCGAAAAACGGAGTTCCAGGAGAAAAAAAAAACTCCACATTACGTTCGGTTGCAGAACTTGGCGTCTAATATGTGACCCGAGCCAGGCTCGAACCACAGGGGTGAGAGACCTAATGATTAAGAGTCAGCGCTCTTATCCACTGTGACGTTATGACAGATGTCGGCCCCCGCCCATAGGGGCTTGAAGAAATATATGGGCTGCATGATGCTTCCACGCAGAGCTGAATCGATCCGGCCCGCACACTAGTACTGGTAAACCGCTTAGAGGATCTAAGCCTGTCAAAGAATCGCGGTGCGAGGCGGACCGTTCATGCTAATAAACCCTATTGGTTTCATTGGGCGACAGAGCTTGAGATGTCATTTCATCTCAGTGTCGGGTATAAGTCCCACAAAATTGGAAGCAACGTCTCCAAAATGAACTTTACAGTGTTGACGGGGAGTTAAACCTCAAATCAAACAAACGTTATGGCAGATGTGTGCCTTGCGTTGAGGTTTACAAGTACATTGGGTAGTTTCATTATATTTTCGTAAGTATGTCATTTATGTAATAAAGGACGCATACAAATTATTATTATATGTAGACATGACAATCTATATCCACAAAACTGATGGTGCAAAAGAACATGCATTTACATCTTTGAATACGCCTTCGCTTTAAACCGGAAAGGTGGGGCGTACAAACCGCCACTGAAGATAAAAAAATCGGTGGCTCTTACATGATGAAAAAAATAAAAATAAATAATACACACCAAACTCAGTGAGTAAAATGTAACAAGTATATGGGTGCTCGTTTGAAATATCCATATCCTAATAAGGCAAATAAGGTATTCCTACGTAACCCCCTTTGTATTTAAAGTGGAGTTTACAACGGGCCGCCATGGCCTATTTGTTAAGAGCGCTGACTCTTAATCATTAAGTCTCTCGCCGCTGTGGTTCGAGCCTACTCGGGTCACATGTGAAATGCGAAGTTCTGCAACGGAAGGTCAGGTGGTGTTTCTCCGGGTACTACTGTTTTCACCCACTTCTGATTAACAATCAGCTCGAAATAAGTGAAAATATCTTGAACGGGCCGTAAAACCAACGCAAAAGTGGGGATTACAAGACCGTTCATAACAGGCGATTCTAACGAATAATAACCATTATACAGGGAATAGCGTTGCTTACAAAGATCTACAGTGTTGATTGTGCTTCTGCTCCGAGTCACAGACTGTGGGTAAAGCAAGTAAACCTCACTTTCAACAGAAAAGGTTGTGTTTTCAAGGTATTTCCACATTTCTGCTCAAAATAGTAACTGTGGCTGTCAGTTAATTAAACTAAGACACTATCACAATTTTTCGCTAGATCTGGGACCAAGTAAATGTAAATTAGGTCCGTGGCTAGATGTGTGTCTTTTTCAGAGCCTTAAAAGGGTAGCAGTGTCTGAAATTAATGATATGCTCTTAACCCTCAGAAACATTAAAACGTCACGACTTTTCGCCTGAAAAAATGACATTCATCCTAAACAAGCCTATATAATGTAGAGCCCCTTAAACCCCACTTTTATGTAGTGTACATTATTTTTCTTATTTGCACTCAAAACATAGAATATTGGTACTCATTGGAACCGCCTTGGCACGGCAGTTCTAAAGAGTACCCACAATGTCTGTTTTAGCACAAATGTGAAAAATATCAGAATTTTGTATTTGGAAATTTTAAGATTTGGTATTAAAATCTCAATATATTTGAAGGCCCCCGCCCATCGGGGCTTGACGAAATAGAAAGGTGCCATGATGCTTCCACGCAGAGCTGAAACCGACCGCACACGAGTACTGGTAAACCGCTTTGACGATCTAAGCCTGCCCAGTCAAAGCGGTGTGAGTCGGTCTGTCCATGCTTATAAACCCTACTGGTTTCATTGGGCGACAGTGAGTGAGTTTTAATTTTACGTCCCACCAACAGCTAAGGTCATACGGAGACGGGACCTCGGTTTAAAGACTCATCCGAAAGTCTGGAGAAGCCCGGGATCGATCCTGCGATCCCTGGTTTACAAGGCGAGTAGCGTAACCACTGCACCACGGAGGCTTCTCATTGGGCGACAGGACTTGAGATATTATTTCATCTCAATGTCGGATAAATGAAGCACAAAATTGGAAGCAACGTCTCCAAAATGACCTATACTGTGTTGACGGGGACGTTAAACCTCAAATAAAACAAAAAAAAACAAACAATATATTTGAATAGGCGTGTTTTGAAGACCAGAACTTTCATCATGTTTACAAGTCCATATAATGAGCATTCTTGTAAGCCCACCTTATATAGGGAAATGTCTGTTTTAATGGGTACAATGGTTTCCGTCTTAATATTTAGTGCGCGGGTAGTCATTAGAACCGCCTCAACGAGGCGGTACATGTACATGAACAAAGGCACACCTAAAGTCTATATCTAGAAAAGAAAAAAAAAAAAAAAAAAAAAAAGAAAATGAAACAAATTATTTGAAGAGATATGAAATACAATATTACAGTAGTGGTTTGCATCTGTAAATTTTTATTCTTTTCAGATTTTATTAGACATCTGATAATGGTCGGTTATGTAGTTTTCACGCAGCGATAACGTCTCCCAAATGGCAATTAAGCCACGTTTACCGTAATCTGACCCCCTTCCAACCTGCAAATATGTTACATGTATAAATAGTAATGATCTGAGAGTAGCATTCCGAACTTTGTCAAAAATACCGCAAAATTCGAGAAGTACATGTATGTTTGTGAGACAACAAAAATATTTATGACAGACTGCATCATAATTCTACGGTTATTTTTCTTCAGTCCATTTGATTTGTTTTGTTTGATTAGAGGTTTAACGTCCCGGTCAACACTGTAAAGGTCATTTTGGAGACGTTGCTCCCCATTTTGTGGGATTTTTACCTGACATTGAGATGAAATGACATCTCATGCCCTGCCGCCCAATGAAACCAATAGGGTTTATAAGCATGGACGGGCAGATTCGCACCGCTTTGCCTGGGCAGGCTTAGATCTTAAAAGCGGTTTACCACAACTCGTGTGCGGGTCGGTTTCAGCTCTAGGTTGAAGCATCATGCAGCCCATATACTTGTTCGCGCCCCTATGAGCGGGGGGCCGATTCCTCAGTCCATATTCTCGACGTTTATAAGCATTAGGCTTAAAATTGAGTGCACAACGTGCTTCTTCTTCTTCTTACCGGCCCGATAGCTCAGTTGGTAGAGTGTCCGCTCCGGGGAACGGGAGGTCACGGGTTCGATCCCGGGCCGCGACATACCAAAGTCGTTAGAAATGGTACTAGCTGCTCCTCGCTTGGCACCCAGATTTACTGGGTAGAGCTAGGACTGGTTGACCCAGTGTCAGGATAATGTGACTGGGTGTGGTATCATGTAATGTGTCTGGGACATGATACTTCAGTGAGGCAGCACTATAAAAGTGAGCATTGAGCTCCCTGTCGCAACCAGACACCGTCGTGATATGGCTGAAAAATTGTTGAAAGCGACATAAAACCCGAATTCACACACACAATTCTTCTTCTTCACCCGCTTTTGAAGTCAAATTACTAAACGCACTGGATGGTCGATTGTCCCTGCGTTTAGGCTGGAAAAGGGATCCTAAGCTTGAACCCATTTCGCTGAACCCTTAATTCGATCAGAGGAGATTCTGATGAACCGCCGTATTCGATTGCGACTGATCCCAGCTTTTGTGAGAATGGTTCCCACCCTGGTCTTACAGTGTTTCTAGCTTAAGATTTTAGAGAATTAAATTTTATGTAATGCTTGTTGGTGCCTGATGCTCTGTCTCTGGTCGGGCCCATTGGAGTCTAACTGTAGTTTTTCTTTTGCTCCATCATTTCAGTTTCTTCTTGCTGTCGAGTACTCACCGTGGTTGTTCTCGGAGATGTTGCACTGTTGCGTTAGGAGGCATTCATGCGGATTGTTTAAATCGCATTGCGGGCGCGTAAAATCGATTTAAGCCCCCCCCCCCCCCACCACCCACCCACCCACCCACCCCCCTCGTAAGAGAAATTGCCCTGACCGTTTCAACGCGGTGCGTCTGTTTTGTTCTTATACTTCATCGGCATGTGTATGTCGCTGGTGTCGTTTTGGTTTTGGATAGCTGATTGCCCTTGTTCACAGCCGGCCAACCGGAGTTCGCCCGTTGGTTAATATTTCAGTTGTTCTGTGCTGCATTTGACTAATGCTATGGTCACAAAGATCGGCCGGTATCCGGGGATAGGGGGTAATCGTGCGTACACCGCTGGTTTTGGCCTTTTTTCCGACATCGGACAACACCGGTCAAAAAATTTGTCACACATCATTTACATAAATGGCACCGTCCGGAGGCCGTGCGGAGGCCGTCCGAAAACCGCCTGGTAATCGTACGGCGTCTGTTTTCAAAGAGAAATCTTTTGGGGCCCGGCGAGGCAGTGAATACCGACCGAACATCTAATACTAATCGGCAGATCCTATCGCAATCCTATGATGTCCGAGTGATAACCGGCCTATTCACCGGACATCGTACGAATATCGCCCGAGTATCCTACGGACAACGAACGATGCTTGTACCAGGCCTGGCCGAATGTCGGGCGATTGTCGGGCGGTGTGATGGAAACGCGCTATAATTTTGTACATAGCGACTGATGGGGGTTTATATATTCTGGCCGGTGACCGGACGATGTCTGTAACATATCTGGTCCACACCGGTTCAAGCCGATCGGACATCGATGGGTTACTTTTCAATGTGTAAACAGACATCGGCCGGATATCGGCCCATGTCCGGTCCCAAAAAATTCTCCCCTGAGGCTACATACACCGGCCGATTACCCCTCGATTCCCGACCGGATATCTGAAGAATATGTGGCCAATTATGAAAATTAACGGGACACCGGAGAAATTTTAACTTCGAGTTAAAACTCTTCGGGCACCTCTCCGATGCTGCCTGAGAGCCCCGCCACCGGCCGGCCATGTCTGGAGTTCGGCCGGGGACCAGGCCAAAATGGCTAAAAATCATACCGGGTGTACATCCTAAACCTAATCGGAAGAGATTGTGACCAAAGCATAAACCGTGACAGAAGTAAGGGCGAGGATTGCGGCATTTAAGCCCCGCAGTGGCATTCTGTTCACTGACCGTTCCCATGCGGTTCTTCTGTCGCGGTTTATTTTTTGTTATGGTTTGTCTTTGAGTGTGTGTTTCGCTTGAATTTTTTTTTTTTTTTTAGTTAGCCAATTGACCATTTTGTGGGAAAGTGACTGTCCTTTTGGCTTTCCGCTATTGGTGTTTCCATTAGGGTCTAATTATTTCATGTTTTTTTGTTATTTTTCATGGGATCTGTTTGTTAATTGCATCGATTCCTGATCACTGCCTTCACTTCTATTTAATAGAAGCCTCCGTGGTGCAGTGGTTATGCTACTCGCCTTGTAAACCAGGGATCGCAGGATCGACGCCGGGCTTCTCCAGACTCTCGAATGAGTCTTTAAAACCGAGGTCCCGCCTCCGTATGACCTTAGCTGTTGGTGGGACGTAAAACTCAAACACTCACTCACTTCTATTTATTAATGATTATTTTGATTGCAGTTAGTACAGTCCTGGTATTTCATTTTGGAATGGTCTAAAAATTAAAATTCAGTTTTTGAAATAGATGACGGTATGTCTATGGTTGTTTGAAATCGATGACAATATTCCTACACAGAATGTACAATCTTCCGTTTTAAATTATCCCTTTTGATTCCAGTCCATGTTACATCTTGCCTCTCGGAACAGCAAGAAAGGTAATCCCTTACAACCCTGAAACCCGGTACAGATACTTATGCAAACAGTGTAAATTCTGACTTGATGGCTCTGAGCATTCTAATCAGGATATATATTGCGTACCATAAAATTGGCGTACCAAACCAACCTCACTGATGGAAGAGTGCACTCGAGAATCTCACGGGTGGGCGGTTTGAGGGTAAAGAAATCAAAGCATTGGCAGCACTGTTAGGCCGATTGACTCAGAGCGCAGGTTGTGTAAAACGGCCGTGAACTTGGACTTTTTCGGTATACCCTTCGATTCTTGTTCCTAATGCAGACAGTGTAGACCCTGATCAGACGCCACATTATGTGACGTCTGATCTGGTCTACACTGTTTGCCAAACCAAACACATGATTCGAGTCCAGATTTTACAGATAACTCTCTTACATCTGACGTCATAGTGGAACAAATAACGCGGATTGTTTTAGGTCGATTGGATTGTCAATCGACCCTAAGTTGCTAAGCTGAAAACCTTTTCCGTGCTAAAGTACATGTGGTTATCACAGTCTTGTCGGAATAACTACTTTATCGAAAATATTCGCAGTGAGATCAGAGTGTTGCGTAAGATAGTTATATTGGAATTAAAGGTTTGGCTTGGCAAACAATGTAGACCAAGACCAGACGCCACAGAACGCGGCATCTGATCAAGATCTACACTGATTGCTTAAAGCCACATAATTTTAAGGTTAAAATAAACATTGACCCAAAATTATTATAAGCTTAGACCAAGTTACTATTACTGATTTGAAAGAAATCCAATTAACCTATTTATAGACTATAGCAGCTTTATTTTATCGCTGTAAGGTATTACTAATTAAATGTATAAGAACACAGAAAACATGTTTTTTTCTTTTCATGGTTTAACTGCAGTTCTGTTCCGAAGTTAGCAGACATATGTGCGAGGTTTTACGTCTCTTACCAGACTGAAATATCATGCGGGTAGATGTTGTATGGATACTAATGCCTAGAAGGGACATGCAATGTGCGAACAAGATAATATCTTCTGCGCACAACTTAATATCTCGAGCGCGCAAGATATTATCTTGTTTGCAGAACATAGATCTTGTGCGGACAGCATTATATTTTGTGCACACAACTTATTAGCTTGTTTGTACAAGATAATATCTTTAATCATGGTCTTTGGTTCCTCATGGCTTTTTTAAACAATAAACATTGAAAATCGGTGTTTTCTCGGGGTTTAAGTATGGATTTCTTCGTTCATACGCATTATAGGGTTGAAATATCGCTTTATGGTCGAATATCAAAATTGTAATGTGTCCGAATCATTTTGTCCCCTAAAGGGTTTCCTGGGAAGATATTAATCTACGTAAAAAAGGGAGAAGGCAGTCAACTCTTATTTTTCTTTTCACTAAAAATATGTGTATTGAATTGATACGGGATGACTAAAATCAACCCTTACATAACGATGCATGTGAATATAAAATGTGAGGTGAGAAGAATTGGATATTTTAGTTAAAGTCTTAAAACAGTCAACTACTTTTGCTTTATATCATCCTGAAACGGTGGATCTACAATTTATATAAGATACGGGGTGTCTCAATTTCACCATTTTTATACCCCAATCACAAAGTGGGGAGGGGCATATAGTTATGCCTTTGTCCGTATTATATACGTACGTACGTACGTCGGTACGTCACATTTTGTAGTACTATTCCTGCCTCCGCAACTCCTCCTACCGTATTTGATGCAGGGCATTGAAACTTGCAACACTTTTAAGACACATTGGACATGTGCATAAAGGAAACAGGATCCAGATCCAGCCCCTTATTTCAGAATTATGTCCCCTTGAAAAACTTAATCATTTTGGCCATGTGTGTAGACTGGGAGTTGGCATTTTAAAATTTGTGAGCAGGACAAATATCATTCTCTGCTATCTGAGAAAGGACAATCGCTCAACTTCTTAGTATTTTAATTTTTATGAGCACCACAAGATTCATGCTCAGCTGAGTTGAGCATAAAAAGTTTTGTAACCTGGGGGCCAGGTCACCTTCTTCCTGAGCAGGCTTTTGTCATACTGTACATATATTATGTATTTCATAGTCGTTTAGGTGTGCTGATGAAGCGTAAAGTAGCTAGTCTATCCCTTCCCCCGCCCTCACACACCAACAACAACAACAACAACAAAAAAAAAACAAAAAAAAACAATAATCATAAAATGAAATAAAAATAGCCATCGGAAGAGATGGCAAATCCCCCGACCAAAATCCAATATGGCCTTCAGAAGACTGTTCACCAATAGAAAGTGCACCAGAATTAAACCAGCAATATATCACAAAAGTATTGCAGTTATGGCCATCACAAGATTATACTGTCAGGGGAGATAACTGAAAAACCAGGGCACTCAGAAATGTGGTTCTTGCGCATGACATGCCTGCTTAAGCTCATGTATTTCTGTACAAAGTACCATCAGTATGTCTGAAAAAGTATTGGAGATATGGTGATCACAAGCTGGTCATACTGTTATATTGGAAGGGTAGATAACTCAAATACCACAGCACCAACAGTTGTGGTTCTTGCACATGACATCCCTTCTATACCTTGTATACAATTGTGCCAAAGTCCTTCAATATATCTCAAAGGGTGTTGGAGTTATGGCCATCACATGGTTATATTGCCAGGTGAGATAACTATAAAACCAGAGCACCAAGAGCTGTAATTCTTGAGCATGACACACCTGCTTAACCTCATGTACATCTGCATCAAGTACCACCAATATGTCTCAAAGGGTATTGGAGGTACGATGATCACAAGGTTGTCATACTGTTATATTGGAAGGGGAGATAACTCAAATATCATAGCACCCAGAGTTGTGGTTCTTAGGCATGAAGCACCGTCTCAATGTTGTATACAATTGTGCCAAGTACCATCAATATATCTCAAAGGGTATTGGAGTTATGGCCATCACAAGGTTATATTGTCAGGGGAGATAATTAAAAAAACCAGGGCACCCAGAGTTGTGGTTCTTGCACCTGACACACCTGCTTAACCTCATGTACAACTGTACCAAGTATCATAAATAATCTCAAAGAGTGTTGGAGATGTGGCCATCACAAGGTAGTGATTCTATATTATTGGAAGGGGAGATAACTAAAAAAACCATGACACCCAGAGTTGTGGTTCTTGTGCATGACACACCGACTCGGCCTTGTGAACAAATGTGCCAGGTATCATCAATATATCTTAAAGGGTATTGGAATTATGTCCATCACAAGGTTGTCACTCTATTTTATTGGAAGGGGAGATAACTCCAAAACCATGGCAACCAGAGTTGTTGTTCTTGTGCATGACACGCCGTCTCAGCCTTGTGAACAACTGTGCCAGGTACCATCAATATATCTCAAAGGGTATTGGAGTTATGGCCATCACAAAGTAGTCATTCTATTTTATTAAAAGGGGAGATAACTAAAAAAGTATGGCATCCAGAGTTCTGGTTCTTGCGCTTGATGACACGCCGTCTCAGCCTTGTGAACAATTGTGCCAAGAACCATCAATGAATCTCAAAGGGTATAGGAGTTATGGCCATCACAAAGTTGTCACTCTATTTTTTGGAAGGGGAGATAACTCCAAAACCATGGCAACCAGAGTTGTGGTTCTTGTGCATGACACGCCGTCTCAGCCTTGTGAACAACTGTGCCAGGTACCATCAATATATCTCAAAGGGTATTGGAGTTATGGCCATCACAAAGTAGTCATTCTATTTTATTAAAAGGGGAGATAACTTAAAAAGTATGGCATCCGGAGTTCTGGTTCTTGTGCATGACACGCCGCCTCGGCCTTGTGAACAATTGTGCCAAGAACCATCAATGAATCTCAAAGGGTATAGGAGTTATGGCCATCACAAGGTTGGTCTACGGACGGACGGACGGACAGACGGACGGACGCCAGGCTGATCGCTATATCCCCGAACCTATTCGGTCGGGGGATAATAAAAATGAAAACTTCACATATATCAGTTCTATGGTGTTTTGTTTGTTTCAGATGAGCTTTATCCTCCAAACACCAGTTAGGCCTTTTTGAGACGCTCTTCCAATTTCGTAGGACTCACTGGATAGTGGGATGAAATGACTTCTCTAGCACTGCTGCCCAAACAGACTGTTCACATGCAACGTCAAAACTTATTTTCTTTGAGAAATAGTAATAAAAAGAAAGAAAAGAAAATATATTTGAAACTGACGCCGGCAAACGTCCTGATTGGCAGTTAAAGGGGATAAACCAACATTTGAAACCTCACATTTCTTTCCCGTAAATTCGTACAGTAAAGGGCAGATGAATTAGCATGCCTTTTGAAATCATACCCTTTAATATTAGAGAGGAAGACAGCATTTGAAAAATCTTGCCCGCCCGCTAAGGTGTAGTCACCCACATCCTATGTTTGAGACCAAAAATAAGGAAAATAAGGTATTGGTATTCCCATGCAAACTCTCCTTGTACTTAAAATGGGGTTTACAACGGGTCCCATAGTCTTTGGGGGAAAATCGATAACTCCTAATGTCAGAGTCTTATAACTCTGCGGTTCGAGCCTAACTCGGGTCACGTGAAATGCCAACGGAAGGTCAGGTGGTGTTTCTACGGGTACTCCGGTTTTTGCCCACTTCTGATAAACGATGGCTTCGCAATAAATGAAATTATATTGAAAGGGCCATAAAACCAAATCAAACACAAGTGGGATTTATAAGGTCGTTCCCAACTGAGGCGATTCATACGCGTACCTACAACCATTATATAGGGAATATCGGGGTTTACGAAGATCTACAGTATTGCTCGTATTTCTGTGGATAAACCCACTCATGTAGATAAAGTTGGATTTACCAGGGCTTTATAAAGGCCTCAAAGGACAGCAGTGTCTCAAATGGATCATATATTCGTTACCCTAGACAAATGTGAAAAATATCAGAAAATTTGTATCTGAAAATTTTTATTTTGCGTGGAAAAATATTTGAACAAGCCTGTTTTCGTTATGGTAGAAAAAATGAAGCTTTACTTTCTTGAAGAAGCCCAATGCTCTCATCGTCTTTACAAGCCCATACGATGAACTATCTTATAAACGCCACTTTATATAGGTAAATCTTTCGATAAAATGGGTATCAATAGTATCCGTTTTGTTCTAAAAATATTGAGCGTGGGTAGTTGTTAGAACCGCCTCATTGAGGCAAACGCGCCTAACGTCTATATCCAGAAAAGAAAAATAAAACTAAAGCAATTCGTTTGAAGAGATATGAAATACAACATCATAGCTACGAATGTCGTTATGGATTGCATTGGTATCCAAAACAGGTTTCCTTTATACGGATGTGCGATAGAGATTAATGGATTAGTTGTCTTATACTTTGGTTCTTTTCTGATATCGGTCGGCAGTGCAGTTCTCGGCTACATGTAATGATTCCGTGCAGCGATAACGTCTCCCAAATGGCAATTCTGCCATCAGTTACCTACAAATAAGTTACAATGACATGATCTGAGATTACCATGAAATCCGAGAAGTGCATATGTTTGCGATGCTACAAAAATGCTGTGTTTTCTCCTTCTTCTTTTTCTTTCTTCTTCTTCTTCTTCTTCTTCTTCTTCTTCTTCTTCTTCTTCTTCTTCTTCTTCTCCTCTCTTCATTTGAAGTCAAATTACTTAACGCACTGCTGGGTCGATTGTCCCCGAGCTTAGCACGAGCTTGAACCCATTTCGTTGAACCCTTCTAAAGCTATACTTTATGCGAACATAGTAGAACCTGATCAGCCGCCGCATTCGACTGATCCCGAGCATTTATACCCGGTCGTTCAGTGTTTCTAGCTTAGACATTCTCGCAGAGAGAGAGAGAGAGAGAGAGAGAGAGAGAGGGAGAGAGAGAAGGTAAACAAGTGCGTATAAATGGCCTTGTTTATCCCACTGTATACTGAGTATTGTGAGTACTCAATGAGATGGTTCCAACTTGGCGAGCACCGACAATATATGCTTGGAACATAAATAAGTATTATCCCACTGTATACTGAGTACAAGAGGATATATTTTCTATTTCTATGAATTGTAAATTGTGAGTACTCAGTAAGGCGACTCATACAAGCAGGTCCAGCACCCACAACTTTTGTTAGAGTAAAAGGAAAGTATCTCAATATTTCACCAGAAAAATGTTTTTGAACTATGCAAGGGTTTGTTATCGTTACAAGAGAGAGAGAGAGAGAGAGAGAGAGAGAGAGAGAGAGAGAGAGAGAGAGCATCAGAGAGAACATGTCCGTGTAGTAAGCACCTCTCTAAACACCCCTTCATATAGAGAAAACTGGGGTACACAAGGATATGCATCATTATGACGCGATTATAAGGAGTATATAATCTATGTTTGGAGAAAAAAAAATAAGAAAAAATATCACGCTTTTTATCAGAAAAGTCACTATTTTCGAGTCATTAAAGAATGCACTACGTCGCACGGATGTATTATCGTAAGAGAGAGAGAGAGAGAGAGAGAGAGAGAGAGAGAGAGAGAGAGAGAGAGAGAGAGAGAGTTTGCTTCATATCCCTTAGTCATGTGTTAGGAATGTCAATACTAGAACTAGAAGCATCAGCTAAAATGAAAGGTGGAATTTACAAGTGAAAATGTAATTTCCCTTCTTTGATCCAAGCGATGATCTCAACCGGGAGGCGTCACTTTTGCAGATACTAAGAGCAAAATTTCAGAAATGTAACAATTATGTTCAAATTTTGACAATTTTGTCAGTTCACCCGACAGTTCTGTGAGTGCTTTGAATGTGCGGGGAATGTGCTCTCCCACCTAAGGTAAGTTACATTACGCTAATAGTTCGGTCTTCGAGACCGCTTATATATATGGGTCTGATAAAGGTGTATATATGTGGGTCTGATATAACTGTACATGTTTTGATTTGTTTGTTTGTTGATTTTAGGTTTAACTTCCCCGCCAACACCGTAAAGGTCATTTTGGAGACGTTGCTTCCAATTTAGTGGGACTTTTACCGACATTGAAATGAAATGACATCTCAAGCCCTGTCGCCCAATGAAACC
Organism: Lucinisca nassula; assembly: GCA_963580285.1. Lineage (NCBI taxonomy): Eukaryota > Metazoa > Mollusca > Bivalvia > Lucinida > Lucinidae > Lucinisca > Lucinisca nassula. The sequence continues at coordinate 71,929,235 of OY757017.1, read as the reverse complement.
AATAGGGTTTATAAGCATGGACGGTCCGACTCGTGCGCAACGCTTTGCCCGGGCAGGTTTAGACCCCAAAGCTGTTCACCAGTACTCGTGCGCGGGTCGGAATCAGCTCTGCGTGGAAGCATCATGCAGCCCATATATTCCTTCAAGCCCCGAGGGGCGGGGGCCGAAGTGCACATGTCAATTTACAATTTAAACTAAGTACAAAGCGAATGTGGTTGACATGTCTCGCCGACTGCCCATCATGCAAACACGCCTATAAAATTTTGACCCCCTTAAACCCCAATTTTATATATTCAAACTGAGTTTACAGTGGTATACATTATTTTACACGCCCCCCGCCCATCGGGGCTTGAGGAAATAGATGGGCTGCACGATGCTTCCACGCAGAGCTGAAACTGACCCGCACATGAGTACTGGTAAACCGCTTAGAGGATCTAAGCCTGCCCAGGTAAAGTGGTGCGAGTCGGACCGTCCATGCTTATAAACCCTATTGGTTTCATTGGGCGACAGGGCTTGAGATGTCATTTCATCTCGATGTCGGGTAAAAGTCCCACAAAATTGGAAGCAACGTCTCCAAAATGACCTATACAGTGTTGACGGGGACGTTTAACCACAAATCAAACAAAACAAACATTATTTTACACATTGTGGGGACTCGCAGGATTTTGGTGGTAAAATTTTGCCAATGTATTTAAATATTAGGCGTGTGTTCGTTGTGTGTATTTTTATAATTCCCCTTAATTGTTAGTAAAGTTCGAATGAGCCTGCACATAAATTGAGCATTTCGATTAAAAAAAATAAAACTTTTACTTCATTATATTTATCTTTAGCCTTGCTTTTACGGTCCTTTCAAGACTATTTCACTTTGTCTACCCAAATCTTCATCAATGGTTGGCGAAAACCGGATGTTTGGAGAAAAACAACCTAAACTTCCGATACAGAACTTGCCCCCCCCCCCCTTCTCACCTGCCCCTGTCATGGACTACAATGATACCGTTCATACCTGTACAACCACCATTTTCAGATCATTCAGACGATTCATTATGTATTTCCTTATTTCAAATGTGTATCCTCGTTATAACCGCCTCAGTTAGTACCCATAAACCTACGCTTCAGAGCACAAACAAGGAAACTCACAGGCCATGTAAAGATTTAAGTGGTTTTAGAATTGAAGAAAGATATTAATTAGATATGAAATCGAAATAAACGCAGGGTACATGTAATTATTTTGAATAAAATTTAACCCATTTGTACCAGAAACCCCAAAACGGTTATCCTGGCAAACAGTGCAGGCCCAGATCAGACATCACAGAACGCGGCGTCTGATCAGGGCATCCGCAGTTTGCTTAAAGTTCAGTTATTTTCAAAATAAATTTTGAAGGAAACACAACCTGTCACCCCTAAATTTTGAAATGGACTCCTGCTATATATAAGGAGGAAGATTCCATTTGGTACTAAAAGGGGTTAAAGCAAATAATAATTATGATCGATGTAACGGTCTATTTCCCTGTTCTTGTTTTCATTTTTCGGAGACACTGTAATATTTTGAGGTAGGATTACAAGTTCTGCAACGGATTGGCAAGTATTTTTTTCTCCAAATACTCCGGTTTGCGGCCAACTCCAATTAATGATCAGCTCAAACAAGTCAAATAGTATAAAAATGCCGAAAATCCAAAACCACCACAAAAGTTGTAAACGCACTGCATAATTACGTTTCGAAGGAGAACATTTTCCAAATTGTTATCTTTTGCTGCGTCAGAACAAGAAATCGATACCACCCACAGCTAAATGAGTTTTGTTGTCGGGTGTTATATATACTGCAGGTACGTTTACGAGGCGATATATATTCTTATCTTGCGCTCTTGTGCTAACCGATACAAGGGAGACTACCGTGAAACCCCATATATATATAATCGCTACAAAACCGTGTTGCTAGCCAACAACCTAGGGAAAGTAAACTCGATGCCCTGAATCCACTGCAGGGCATGAAAAAATGCGGGGTGGTATGAACACCCCGCATTTTTTTCACACCCCACAGAAAAGGTTTTATATAGAAAAACACCCCGTATCTGGCAACTTTCTTAGTATATATATATATATATATATATATATATATATATATATATATATATATATATATATATATATATATATATATAACTATCTCACCGACTTGGTATTCTTTAGAACCGCATTATTGTGTATGTATCCTCTATAACAGCCTCACTGAGACGGTAGTCTTTAGAACAGCCTAATTGAATAGGTATTCCTTATAACTGTTTCACTAACTTGACAGTCTGTAGAACCGCCTCATTTAGTAGGCATTCTCTGTAACCGCCTCACTTAGTATTCACTTAGAACCGCCTCATTGAGTAGGTATTCCTTATATCCGCATGGCTCAATGGGCATTCTTTAGAATCGCCTCACTGTGTAGGTAATCTTTATAACCGCCTCAATGAGTAGGTATTTTTTAACCGCCTCACTGACATGGTATTCTTTAGAACCACCTCATTGAGTAGGCATTCTTTGTCAACCTCCTGTCTCAATGGGTATTCTTTAAGGACGCCTAACTTTGTAGGTATTTTTACAACCGCCTCACTCATAGGGTATTCTTTAGAAACGCCTCATATAGTAGATAAACTTTTTAACCGCCTCACTCAATGGGTATTCTTTAGAAATGCCCCATTGAGTAGGAATTCTTTGTAACCGCCTCACTCAATGGGTATTCTTTAGAAATGCCCCATTGAGTAGGTATTCTTTATAACCACCTCACTCAGTGGGTATTTTTAGGACCGCCTAATTCAGTAGTCGTTTCTGACAAAGCTGCATAATAATGGAGTGGTAACACTGAATGCGCATGCTTGAAGTCTCGTCTTTTGCCGGGGAAGGTACCAAGCAAATCTCCAGACAAATTAGGACAAATGGATTGCTCCAAGCGAAACGTTGTTGAAGAGCTTCTGCTTGTAGTGATTTAAAATGCCCTGTAGAAATGGAGATGTACCTGCCTACTTGATGAACTATTACGATAACACAACCGTGCGACATAGTGCATTTTATCACATCTCCAAAATAGCTAATTTTCTGATGAAAATCCGTGATAATTTTCTTACTAATACTGCAAAATATAGGTCGTGTCTGCTCTTTAGAACGGCCTCATTAAGGCGGTTCTAACGAGTAACCAAAACCAAGAAAACAAGAAAAATATGTATACCCCGTCATGCCCAGTTTTCCCTTTATAAAGTGGGGTTTAGGGGGTGTTCATGTCACCGATTTGGTCACGTGATGTTTTGAGTCAACGTGCATCCAATGTGCGAATAGCGTGAGTTTCGCTGTTTGCTAGGGCTGGCTTATCGGAGCCAAAAGATAATCAATTATCAGTCCTGCCATTATGATAAATAATCGATTGATTATCACTGAAGATTTGGTCATAATCTTACGTGTCTGGCTTTCTGTCGTAGCATGACACTTACAATATGTTGTACTTTACCATATGTATTTGAACATACAGGCCTGAGCAAACAGTGCAGACCCAGAGGAGACGCCGCAGGTCTCATATGGGTCTGCACTGTATGCCACTCATCCATCTATTTTAGGTTTGGTTGTAAATTGTACTTATCAAATAATCAATAACAAGCAAATCTGTAATGATAATCATTCTTGTGGAATTTATTATCGATATATCGATTACCCTATTAATCGAGTCAGCCTCACTGTGTGCTCATGCTCGAAAGGGCCCCGCCGAACAGGGATAGGAGAAGTTTACCTGGCTACATGGCGTTTCCATGCAGAGCTGTAACCGACCGTACATGAGTACTGGTAAACCGATTAATAGGTAAAAGCCTGCCCAGGCAAAGTGGTGCAAGTCGGACCGTTCATACATATAGTGGGTATTCTTTTGGTTTTGCTGGGAAGCAGGGCTTGAAATGTCGTTTCATCTCAGTGTCGGGTAAAAGTCCCACATAGCTGGAGGCAACGTCTCGAAAATGACCTATATAGTATTTACGGGGAAGTTTAACCTCAATTCAAACAAACATTACGAAAACTCGCCTAAGCAAATACAGTGTAGTCTTTATCTCCGAAAAAATGATAATTTCAAGATGAAAAATTATGATTATTTTCTTATTTCTGCTCAAAATATAGATTGTGAGTACTCGTTAGAACCGCCTCGTCGAGGCGGTTCTAACGAATACCCATAATCTATATTTTAGAGCAGAAATAAGAAAAAAAAAGGTTTACCCATGTAAACCCCAGTTTTACTATATGAAAGTGGGGTCCAAGCGGGTCAAAATAATATAGCCGTGCTTTCGTGATGCATGCTCGAAACCTCCTTTCCTATTGATGCGAATCAAATTTTCTACGATTTATTTCTGAATCACAGAGGCTTGAAGACATTAATTTTGAATAATATAGACAGTGTAATGAGAAACAAACCGGTTTTGCCGTTTAAGCAACATAGGTGCAGATCAGCTTGCGTATTCGTGCAAACGGATCAGCTCATAAGACATCAATGGATTTTCATGAAACTTCAGTTGTTGCTTACTTGAGGTTTATCAACTATATATATATATTACTTTGTTTCATTTGATAAATTACTATAGGACTCAGGAGAGCTCCCTGAGGTAATCCCCTGTAGAGTTCATACACACCTGTGAACTTTTCGGTCTTAAATCAATAGGTGTGATTATTTTCATTTTTTGTTGTTTTGATTTGCAACAGAACTCTATAAGGATTAATCTAATACAAAAAATGTAAATGTGTCCAAGTCTGTTAATTTTCCTGATAAATTTATTTACAATTTTTTTTTCTATTTTTCATTAAAATTTGTAAAAGATAAAATGTTCATCATAAGAATTAGATGTGTTACTGATCTTGTCCCCACAAGATATTGCATATAAAATAGGCCACATATATCCTCTATATAGTTAACAAATTAAAAAAAAAATCAGAAACCGGTAACATTGTTTTTGAATGCTAGATATGGGTTCAGGTCTATTTTTGTGTTAAAATCAGTTGCAATGTCAGGGGACAAGATTTTCTGAAAGTGCATTTTTATTGTGTTTCTATAAACATTTAGTGCCACCTTATCATACAAAGCTAAGCATAGGCATTTATGTAATACCCCCCCCCCGACACACACACACACCCTTTCCCCCCGTCCCACCCCCCCCCTCCCCCCAGAAAAAAAAACACTATTACAGACGGGATTTTTAGTTTGGCTTTTAAAAAGTAAATGAGAACATACAGTAGCAATGTATACAAGTTCTATCCTAACATTTTAAAAAGAAAATATATAATGCATTCATGCATTGTTCATGATGTATGTGTTGACAGTATTGCAAAAATGATAATGCTAAAAAAATTACAATATGACACAATAAGAATAAGGCAAGGTGGATCTTTTTACCCTATTTTATATGGTCTTTTTTACATTTTAAACCCAGCAATACAAAGACACTTGGTGTCAGTAATACACAATGCCGTATTGAATTTGCTTAATAAATTACTTTCATTATCCTATATTTCTTTAATTACCTTTGTTGTTGTCATTTTCTTCTTTAAAATAAAACAGCAGTCAATAATTTGCCAACTGTGAAGGGACAGACTGGTTTTCTGATTTGTTCTGATGATTGATTAGTCCATGTTTTTGGTATATTTTTTCTTATATCACTTGGCCAAAGAGACTCACACTCCGCTCCCCCACCAGAGACTTTGTAAGATCATGAAAAGTATGGATTGCGTTTTTTTCTAGGTTCATTATAACATCTGCAAAAGTGTAAGCTACTATGTTTTAGTCTTCAAAATAAATGCAGAGCTAGTCACACTGGGACTAGTTGTAAAATTGACATTTGTCATAAACTTCCCTAAATGAAATAGCTGGAAGGCAAGTTGCTGTAACTAATTATTTGACTGCTGATATTATATTTAGATTTTGTAATACCATTCACATATTTAGTGATATGTTTGCTGTACTTGCCATCTATGTTAAGTTTTCTAGCTCTGTATTCATCAGTTTAAAAATTGGCGCGAATCAGCTGTTAGCTGTACTACTAGCATATTTGCTGAACCAAAATCTGCAGTTGGCTTTATATTTTTCTATAGTACTGATAGCAGATATACTGTTTGCTCTTTCCTTCCTGTAAAATGATTTGAAAGTTGAACTGAACAGTCTTCTCTATTATAATAATTCATGTTACTCAAATATAACTGGTTGTTTTCTGGATCATATTTGATCATATTTAAAAATATAACTTCCTTCCTGATTTGCACAGCAGGTGACATTTGTTGCGATTAAAGTAGATTGTGCTTTAGTTTAGATTTTGAGGGGGCATTATCAGAGTGACAAAAGAGCCAAAACAACAGTGTTTCCATTTTGTCTACAGTAATCTGTGTATACTATGGGCCAAAAGATCAGAAAATATTGTCTGTGGTATTTTGATATACCTGGCTCAGCCATAATAAAACATCATTACGCTTGGACATTCAGGCAGTCTGTGCCATTCCGGTATGACAATCAGACATTTCAAACTTTTTAAGTAAACTGCATGAGTTACATACTCAACAGAGAGTCAAGCTAAACTGTCTGGTTTACAGAACCATCTGTTTTACTTTTCATTTCAGCAAACTTTGTCATAATAAGCTTCAGCAATCGGGCCCCGCTTATCGGGGCTTGAAGAAATAGATGGGCTGCATGATGCTTCCACGCAGAGCTGAAACCGACCCGCACACGAGTACTGGTAAACCGCTTAGAGGACCTAAGCCTGCCCAGGCAAAGCGGTGCGAGTCGGACCATCCATGCTTATAAACCCTATTGGTTTCATTAGGGGTCAGGGCTTGAGATGTCTTTTCATCCCAATGTCGGGTAAAAGTCCCACAAAATTGGAAGCAACGTCTCAAAAATGACCTTTACAGTGTTGACAGGGATGTTAAACCTCAGAACAAACAAAACAAATAAAATAAGCTTCAGCAGACTTTAGGGTTACATTAAATGCAAAAACGCTTGTTATGAAATGAAATATATTTTTTAAAATAAAACCCGGTTGAATTGTTAATGAAAGCTGATAATGAATTGTGTTATTTTGGTGTTCTCCAGGGTACCATAACTAATACTAATGCTGATTATATGAGCTCATATTATACACAGCAAGGTTTAAACACACATATATTCAGGTTGATAAATATATTGGTGAGCAATTTCTCGACTGAAAGTTATTCCATACCTACAAATGGTTTGCAAAAAAAAAAAAAAAAATAAAAAATCTGACCATTACTATTCAATGTTCAAATGCAGTATGTTACCGGTCTCAGATTTTCAAGAAAAGTTGGCAAAATGTTCTACACATATATGGGCAATTTTCATATTAAAATGATGGGGTGACAAGAACTGCAACAGTGTGAAATCAAAAGTCAAACATACTCCAAAAGATTTTATGGTTGTATAATCTGGGGACTCCTTCATCTGAAATTGAGAATGGTCTATGGAATGTTGCCTGAACAGTAGCAAATGTGACACAAAAATAATCACAAATGACTACAGTGATGCCTGAGAACAAAATAACTCCAAAACATAAGAAGCTGTTATGTATATATACACTTGTTTGCGGGGACTCCTATCTTCAGATGTGCTAATAAACAAAACGTTGTAGATTTATAATGAAAACAGATATGAGAGTGAAATAGCTAAATAATGAACAGTCATTTACCAGGCATTAATTATGCACAATATCATGGAAATCTGTGCGTGGGCAGAACCCTATGGAAATTTACTATAGGCCGGAACTCCTCCTTTGTTTCCATCAGGCAAAACACGTCTATATATTTTTGCCCCCCCTCAAACCCAACTTTTATATAGTAAAACTTGGTTTAACAGGGCCAATGCTATACATTATTCTGCTTATTTCTGCTCAAAACGTAGATTGTGTGTACTCGTAAGAACCGCTTCGCCGAGGCAGTTCTAACGATTACCCACAATCTACGTTTGAGTAGAAATATTAAAAACATCAGGCCTAGGGTTTTTATCTGAAAAAAAAATCATTTTTGATGGTACAACTTTACCAATATATTTGAATAGATGTTTGTCTAAAATTTCAAGACCTTAGCTAATCTTTGTAGCTGTGTAGGCTGGTTTGTGTTTTTTCATTTCGCAAACCGAATGTCAGGTTTCCACGTGACGGAGTTAATATACTACCGGGTTGTTATCGAAAGAAGATATATATCCCACCAGAAATAAGACACACATTCTTTGTGACCTTTAAAAGAAAGTGAAGGAAATCAAAGTAGAGTGAGTGTTTGAGTTTACGTGACACTAACAGCTAAGGTCATACGGATGTGGGACCTCGGTTTAAAGACTCATCCGGAAGTCTGGAGAAGCACTGGATCGAACCAAGGACCCCTTCCATATGAGGCGCCATCAAAGTAGAACCAAACTATGACATAATGTACCCAGTTTGGCCATAAGCCGTAATAATGTGCGGACAAGAAAATTTGAGCTATCGACTTAAAAAGTAGGTCAAGGTCGTGAAATCTGACCACGGGACTGATATGTTACATCGGATTTGGCGTGAGTTCAACAAATGGATATATACCAATTTGTCTATATTTCATGTGTTCGTTCAGTAAATAGGGATAAGACAAGCAAACGCTGACAATCTCTACATGTTTGTGACCTTGGAGGTGGCACTACAGTAAAAAAAATCCCCTTACTCGCAATGTAAATTGGGGCATATTCCATGTTCTACCACATTTCAGCGAGTCTAATGCTTCCACTATGAGGCATATAATTTGACAGGATGACCATTTACCTTCCAGAAGCAGCTAAAAAATATGGGTGCTGTGCGGCATATTTTGGCCTTTTTGGCAGCCAGTGTCAACAAACCCATACCGCAGCGAATAAATCCAGGCATTTCCAGTGGCCAGTCAGCACAATTCTCTGGTTCAATTTAAATCAGCTGCATTTTACAATAGGACATACCTACTAATATTTCTTCTAATAAACAATAAAACTTCTCAGAAAAATAATGGCTTTGCACCAAATCCAATCAGAAGCAGCAGAATATTCAATTCTGTACTGAAAGCTCTCCCCAAAGCAAGTGCAGCTTTCATAAAGACCAATTATTTACTGTAGTGCAACCTATACCAAACCCTAATTTCTTTATGATCCACCAAAAGAATTGTCAAACACAAGTTTAGACCATATCTTATAATATAGTCATGCATAATTAATGTTCAGTGACAAAGAATCGTTAAACTTTGCGAAAAAGTTATCGCTTCCAGATTCTACAATGAAAGCTGGACAAACCATGTTTTGTGAAAAAGCGCAAAGTTTACCTCTTTCCAGAATGGAACCCAGAAACCGGCTTGCATCAGTGCTTCTTCTCAGATGTCTTTCGAATACTTTAATCCTAAAATGCACTAAATCATGTCCTATTAGCACCCATGCTAGAAATTTTGGCTGTTCTCACTCCTATACCCACTAAGTTCAGTAAAAATGGCATTTTGAGGATATTTTGGGGACAAAACTTTGAGAAAATGATTATAAATGCCTTAATGCCATGAGAAATGGCTAAATATATCTATTCAAATCTTGTAACATGAACCCAACCAATAAGAACTTACAATGGCTGAGAAAACTCATTGCGATATTGCAGCGGGCTGTTCAGAGAGACAATTTTGAAATTTTGCATTGGCTTGAGATCCTTGCCTAATGCCAAGTAACCTCAGTGTTATATTCAATATGGACTATTTTCTTTTTCTTGTGTTCCTGTTTATACTTTTACTGCAAGTCTGCTTTCCAAACAGTCCAATGACAACTGATTTACATGGCTTTGAAGTACCCCCCCCCTCCAATTACATGGAACAGAAGCAAAAACTGATAAAATATACCCAGTTAGTCCTAAACTAGCTCTAAACTTACAATTTATACAGTTTCTGTGACAAAATACATGCCAGGAAGATCCAGTTTAAGATACAGAATTGGAGGGAACCTATTAATTGTGAAAATATTATGTAATGAATGAAAACATTAGAGAAGAGCTGATTTTTCTACTTTCGGTTAAGGTGGCACTACAGTAAAAAAATCCCCTTACTCACAATGTAAATTGGGGCATTTTCCATGTTCTACCACATTTCAGCAAGTCTAATGCTTCCATTATGAGGCATATAATTTGACAGGATGACCATTTACCTTCCAGAAGCAGCTAATAAATATGGGTGCTGTGCGGCATATTTTGGCCTTTTTGGCAGCCAGTGTCAACAAACCCATACCGCAGCGAATAAATCCAGGCATTTCCAGTGGCCAGTCAGCACAATTTTCTGGTTCAATTTAAATCAGCTGCATTTTACAATAGCAAATACCAACTAATATTTCTTCTAATAAACAATAAAACTTCTCAGAAAAATAATGACTTAGCACCAAATCCAATCAGAAGCAGCAGAATATTCAATTCTGTACTGAAAGCTCTCCCCAAAGCAAGTGCAGCTTTCATAAAGACCAATTATTTACTGTAGTGCAGCCTGGAAGGTCACCAATATCAAATTAACTTCAAAGTACACACAGATTGCAATGATATATTGTCACAAATTTGAGTTCAATAAATTTTATCAGGAGAAAGGTGCAGACAAACTGTAATTGGCGTAAATCTTACAGATTTTGGGAATTGAAAAAGGTGTGGTAGGTGGACGTTTGTGTGGACCACTGCACTAATGTAGTTTCCTCATATTAATTCTATATGCGTGAATACGTATGCGTCACGGGTGTGAATGCGTAAGCACAACAGGTGTGAATGCGTATGCGTCACACGTGTATATGCGAACACGTCACAGGCGCGTATGCACAGGCTTCACAATTGTAAATATAAATGCATTACAGCACTAAAGTTTGTGGCGTGTGATCAGTCCGTCAGGCTCAGCCTCGAACAGACGGACGAACTGGCACCTGGATAAACCTGGCGGACAGACAGACAAACGCTATAACGTCACCTAGAGTGTCCTTTACAAAAAGGGCACTCCCGTTGATCGTACAGGAAGATTCGACCACCAATGCCAGACTGTTTGCATGCAGATCAAAACAAAATATAAATTTCCTAATTTAATAAAATTTACAATTAATTTCAAATATTCATGATGTGATTAGGCGATGAATCCTATAGTTCTGTTGAGACAGAAAAATAACAAGTATTCTTAAGATTGAAGTGAAAGTTGTCAGCTGAATGAAAAACCTAAAGATTAACAAAAAGAAAAATGATCCCCAAAATGTCCAGTTTTAAAGCCTAAATAAAAATGGAAGGCAAGTACGAGTTTAAGAAAAACTCGATGAGCCTCGCGAAAAAAATGGTACGAACATAAGAAATGCTCGATGAACGAGTACAGAGATATCCTACCTCAGATGAACCATAAAAGTTACGCTGAGCGATATTGGACAGTTTGATGAACTTGGATCTTGATTTTATATGACCCTAAAGTTTATTATGGAAAAGAAGCAGAATATACCAGATTCCGCTTTAAAAAGATGGTCATACTAGCTAGTAATGCAACCCAAAGTATGATAAATAATTAAATAAGTATTTCTTTATTATTGGAGTGAATAGGCAGATTTTACACTCCAGGATTAAGGGACTGGATATAAAAATAGCTAAATCAGCATAATACTGAGGGTAGCCATTAAAACAAAAGAAAGGTAATCGAAGTTAATCAATCAGTCAAGTTTGGTAATTCGGTTCAATACGAAATATTCGTTGCTTTCCGTATACTTACGGAATTAAGCGACGATCAAGTTTAAGGAATGGTACGCTGATTGGCTCGTCAGATTATTGACTGACGAATGAAAAGGCGTCTTGTATAAAACTTCGGTCAATTTAGCAACATGTCTGCCTCCTTACGAAGACAAAATGTCAAACTTATAATTCTTCCAGAATGCTTGACTTTTAAGGTCAAAATGACTTATTAAGTAAGTGTTAGCATTCATATTGACACCCGAATTCGTGACTGTCATACAACTACAACGGGCTATTATGTACAGCCAGAAAACTGATGTCAAATTATGAAAGATAACTGAAACATGAATCATGTCATGACAGTTTGCCTTGCAATATCCTAAATTGTAACTGTTACGGTCAGACCAAGCCTACTACATTAGCCTTTCCTTATTGAAAAAAAAATATTTGGTACAAATATTTTTTAAGGAGTTTCAAATCATACTGTAAGAATAAAAATAACAATACAAAAATAAAATCATCCAGCTGTTCAATATTTGCAAAAAAAAATTAATCATCAACCCTAACAGATAATCACATCATTTTTTCTCTACCATAGCGTAGATAGTTGGACAGCAGCTGCACAAATACACATCTAACCACGGGCGTAGTTATATACCACGGGCGTAGATCACTGGACAGAAACAGAATATCATATATCGTTATATTCTGATTACATCAGATGTGCTTCAGCGGTATCGAAGTAAAAGGTGTTATGTTGGTAACCATTAACCATCAGTTGTACTTCAACGGTATCAAAGTAAAAGGTGTTATGTTGATAACCAGTAACGTTGATAACCAGTAACCATAGGTGTAGATCACAGGATAGAAACAGAATATCATATGTCGTTATAACTGATAACGTTGGATATTCTTCACCACCGTTGTAGTGTATAATTAAATTTTAAGTTAAGTCCCATCTTACACAGATGTAGATCACAGGATAGAAATGGAATATCATATATTTGGACATTCCGATAATGTCATTAGAGTTGATTACCGTTTACTATAGGCGTTGATTACCATTTACCATAGACGGTGATTACCATTTACCATAGACGTTGATTATACTAGGTATTATGCAGCTACTGTCCATAGGAGTGCACTACTGTAGACTTAAAATTCTTCACAGTCGTAGTAGTCCAGCTCCATATCTGAATTACCAGCCTCGAGGGTAAGGCAGTTATCCCTCTCCCGATTTTCCATTGCAGCAAGAGGACCCCGTTCAGCCTCCTCCCTTATGCGAAGGCGTTCAGTCTGATCCTGGAGCCGCTCCAGGTCTCTAGCCCTACGCCTTGCAGGGTCCTCCGGCTGCAAAGTGCTCTCCAGGGTAATGATGCCAATTTTTTTAGGCATCACACCCTGGGGAGGAACAAAATCCCTATTTGGATATCTACATGCCTCCACCCCCGAGCCATGGCTCTTCAGATGCCGGTTCGCATCTGCTCTCCTCTTGAAGGATTTCCTGCAGGTGCGGCAAATGAAAATTTCTATTTCCCTCTCGTGAACTGCCTTCCAATGGCGTACCATAGAGGGGTACGTAGTGTACACGGGAGTAGCACACCCCGGCTCAGGGCAGGCCATGCCCTGAGGGGGAAACATAATCGCCCGTTGATTTGCCATTATTCTGAAGTAGAGTAAATAATTTTCTGTATAATATTTTCATCTAAACTTTTCAAGTAATACCTTGCCAACATGCAGGTCAAATTGAATTTCCAAAATCTTAGGTCCACTTCTTTCTCACATCTGCATGTCCAATTATTGTACATGCAGCTGAGAAAAAGAAAAATTAAAAATAAACTCATATATGCCAAAATTACTACAGGTGGATATTAATTAATAAAACTAATAAGGACCAGTATCCTAACAGCCCTAATGACATCATACACAACACAATTTCAAATGGGTCAAATCCCCATTCAGATATAGGTCACAGTGACTCATACGTTAGACAAATACAGGCCACAGTGACTCAAATGCACTGTAATTTCTCAAGTTAAAAGTATTTTTACAGGTAATAAGGTTATAATAGCTGCTATGCTGATGTCAGAAATCACACTGGTCATTATTCTTATAAACTCTACCATAACTTACAGCTAACAATCTTATTCTATGAACACTTATCCATCTTTGACAAAATACATGAAACAGCCATAATTCAGGCTCATAAAGCCTCAAGAGGTCAAGAACTTATTATCTCTTGAATAAATCAAAAGAAGCAAATTATATCAACTACATTACTACTTCTACATTAACATTTTTTTTCCATTTATGATTTTTTTTATATATGAATTTTTAATAATATATATAAATATATTATCATTATATAGATTAAATATATTCTACTGATCTAATCTATATTTTGTCATCATTATGGTGAGTATATTCCTCTAGGCTTTACCACCCTCTCTCGTCTACTCCTAATCTGCACAGGCATTTCAGACGGAGCAGGCTGGTTTGAAGCCACTTCCTTATTTTGAGGAATCTGAGTTTCATTTTCTGTAACCTGAGGCACTTGTTGAGCCTCAGTTAACCAATTCTTAGGGGGTTTTCCTCCCTGAAAGGGTTTAATTTGGTCTACATGAACAACAATAGGGGTACTGTCTTGGCTCTTTTGAATTCTGTATGTTAAATATGAGATACATTTTATAACCAAGTATGGTCCAATCCATCCTAGCCCTAATTTTTGTGAACCTGTGGGAGGATACCACCGCCAGACCCATGACCCTTCATTAAATTCTCTGGGTTTCAATCCACGGTCATAATTTTTCTTTTGACGTTTAGCAGCTATGCCCAATTGTCCATGTGCAAATGAAAATGCATCCTGCATAGCATGTCTTACCCATTCAATATACTTGATTGGACATTCTGTAATTGATTGATCTGGGGGTGGGCCTACCATTAGGTCTAGAGGGTAGTTAAGTTCTCTATTTAACATTAGCAAATTTGGTGTGACCCAACTACTTTTATGCTGGGTGGCCCTATAAGCTGCCATAACATATGGAAGATGGTCATCCCAGTCTTTCTGATTTTTATCAACGTACATTGCGAGCATAGAAAGAAGAATACGGTTGAACCTTTCGATCATTCCGTCAGATTTTGGATTATAACTTACAGTCCTGGTCTTTTCTACCTCTAATAGTTCACATATGGTTCTAAATAGCTCACTTTCGAACTCACGGCCTTGATCGCTGTGTATCTGAGTAGGAAATCCGAACCTTAAAAACACCTCTTGTACTAATTTATCCACTACAGTGCCTGCTGTATGGTTAGGTACAGCAAAAGCTTCTTTCCATTTAGTAAAATAACAGCCACAAACTATGATGTACTCATTTTGATTATTACTTTTTGGCAATGGACCCAAAATATCTACAGCCATAACTGACATTGGCTGGAAAACTTTAAACTGTTGTAAAGCAGATTTTCCTTTGCCAGGTCCGGGTTTTCTACGAGCACACATCTGACACTCCTGACACCAACGAGCAACATCTTCACTCATTCCAGGCCAATAAAACTTCTTCTTAATTGCAGCTATTGTTCTATCTCTACCTAGGTGGCCTGTTAGGCGGTGTTCATGCAGATGAGTGAAAATGGTGTCTCTAATTTCTTTAGGTGCCAACAATTGATTCTGTATTGCTCCTAACTCATCTTTAGTTTGCATATACACTAGATTATTATGAATAGTAAGCATTTCCCACTGATGCCATAAAGTAATGATGTCTTTGTGAACCTGTCTTATTTCAGATTTTTCTGGCTTGTTTTCAGATGACTGTTTCAACCGCATGACTTCACTAATGCATAAGTCATGCTGTTGAAACCGTACTATCTCATCATGTGTCCAAACATTTAACCAATTTGGGGTCAAAGTAGAAGTAAAACAAAGATCAGGAATTGATACAATTAACTTACTCCATCCATAAAAGACACCAAAGGGAAAGAAATACAAACATTAAGCGACCAGACCATAATGGAAACCTAAACAAAGGAAGGCCATATGGACAGTTACTTTCCCACAAAATGGCCATATGGCCATCCAAAATTAAAAGACACAAGTGATACACACAGTAAGTAACAAACAACAACATAAATAAATAGCCACAGAAGAGCCGCCTTGGAACGGTCAGTGGAAGATTTCCACTGGGGGGCTTAAATCGATTTTACGTGGCCACAATCCTCGCCCTTACTTCCGTCGCGATTTAGACAAATAATTTGTTCAGTCCGCATGAAGGCCTCCTAACTCATCGGTGCAACATCTCCGTGAACACAGAAATCAAAGAACCACAGAGGTGAGACAACGGTGAGGACTCGACAGCAAGAAACCACTGAAATGCTGGAGCAAAAGAAAACCAACAGTTAGACTCCGATGAGCCCGACCAGAGACAGAGCACCAGGCACCAACCAACATTATCTCTTTAATTTTCAATAAGCCTTTACGTTGGAGCCGTCATAGAATCTGAGGCCTGACCCACCGGCGTGCAATTAAAGAGGGAAGCAAAGTTGCCAACCGTGATTGGGTTAACTACCATGCATGCAGTCTGTCGTATAACATCCATGTTGTACCCAATCTTTTTATATCGAAGAATGATTTTACGAAATTGGGTGCTGAAGTCATTGCGGTTATATATTTTTCTGAATTTATATACTAAGTCACCATAAAATTCGGGTTCCGATAGACCTTGTTGCAGAAGAGATTTAAGTTCAATATTGAATTTTGAAATTAAATCAGAATGGCGTCTATAAAATTTTGAAAAGGCTTTGCGTAATTTATGGTACCGATAACCCTGATTAAGAAGTTTAGCCGTTAATAATTTATTACGAGTGTTGAAGTCAGTTACATGACTACACACTCTAGCAAATCGAATTAATTGCGAAATATAAACGCCATATGATTGCGCACGAGGAACATCACCATCCAAAAAAGGAAAATTTACAATCTCAAAATCAAAGTCATCGCGTTTATCATAAATTTTGCACGAAACAAATCCATCTACAATAGATAGATGTAAATCCAAAAACGGGGCCTCGGTATCAGAAGAATTTGCTTTATTTAACTGAAGTTCTAGGGGGTAAATCTGACTGATCAAACCATCAAAATAGGTATTATCAATATTTAATAAATCATCTAAATATCTAGAAGTAGAGCTAAAAGCTTCAATAATTTCAGATTGGTTATCAATGGAAAGCGACAAAATGAAGTCTCTTTCATAACAATACAAGAACAGATCAGCCACAAGAGGTGCGCAATTAGTACCCATCGGAATACCCACAATTTGTCTAAACAACTTAGTACCGAATCTAATATAAATATTGTCAAGTAGAAAGGTGAGGGCATCACACATTTTCTGATATGACCAAAGTGTATAATTCTTATGCTCTTTAGAAGTGAAAAATGCATTTCTGACATTACATGCAAGATAGAGAGAATCTTCTCTGTGAAAAGCCCATTCAATTAAATCATTAAGCTTTTCTTTTATAAGATTATGAGGAAGTGTAGTGTAAAGAGTGGAAAAATCGTAGGTAGACAGACTAGAAGCACGAAACTGTCTAGATTTCAATTTATTTAAAACCTCATTCGAATTTTTTATAGACCAAAACAGATTTCTTCCTGATCTGTCAAAGACTTTATCACAATATTTAATTACATGCGTTTTAATAGCAGTAAGACAGGAAAGTAATAATTTAGAAAGTTCAGTGGTAGTGCAAGAACTAGAATTTGCAATAAACCGTGCTTTGTAAGGTTTTTTCAAGTCTGCACTCTCGGCAAGATTTGCACCATTACTTAAAGCACCAATAGGTAGTTGCTGAGTGATTGCACATGGATCTGCGGACTGAGGTGACTGATTGCACTCCTGACATTCCAAAAATGGACATGAACGCTTGCGTTTTCTACTTAAACTGTCAGCATTTCCATGTAAGTGACCAGCACGGAAGATAGTATCATAGTCATAAGACCCCAGTATACTGATCCACCGTGCCAAGACACCTGAACAGTCTTTAAAATTGCTGAGCCATACCAATGGCCTATGATCAGTGCGCAGAATGAATTTCCGTCCCAGCAAATAATGCTTGTAATGTTGTACAAAATACACAACACTGTATAACTCTCTTTTGGTGGTACAATAATTTTGTTGAGCGGGGTTCAGAGTATGACTGCCATAAGCTATAACTTTTTCCTCATTATTTTGATATTGTGAAAGAACTGCCCCTATGGCTAGTCCACTAGCATCTGTATCTAAGATGAATTTGCCCCCTGTTTCCAAAGGAAATGCTAGAATTGGAGGTTGCATAAGCTTTTCCTTAAGAACGAGAGAGGCAGCCTCTTGCTCCGAGCCCCACTCAAATATGACCTTTTTCTTTGTAAGTCTAGTTAATGGAACAGCTAGTTCTGCAAATTTTGGCACCATTTTACGGTAGTACCCAACTAAACCAAGAAAGCTTTTAACTTCAGTCTTGTCTTCTGGACTTGGCCAAGTTTCTATCTCCCTTATCTTATCGGGGTCACAAGTTATTCCCTTTTCAGAAACTAAATGTCCCAAAAACACTACCTGCTTTTGTAGTAATTTACATTTTGAAATTTTTAATTTTAGATTTGCCTGTCTGAATCTCAAAAATACAGCTTTTAAATTTTCCAAAGCAGTGTCAAAGTCTTTACCCAAAACAATGATGTCATCTAAATAGACCAAGCATTTGTCAAATTGTAGCTGTTTTAATACAGCTTCCATCAAACAAGAGAACGAACTGGGCGCATTTTTTAGTCCAAAACACATGACTTTGAACATGAAGGTACCTATGCCCGGAACCGCAAAACTTGTCTTCTCTCGATCAAGAGAACTCAAGGACAACTGCCAATAACCACAAGCCATATCTAAGGTACTAAAGAAGCGAGATCCAGAGAGCCTGTCTAATGTTTCATCTATCCTGGGTAAAGGAAAGCTATCTAGTTTTGTGACGGCATTTAATGCACGTAAATCAACACAAAATCTCCATTCCCCAGACTTCTTAGCTACCAGACAAATGGGTGAATTCCAAGGACTGGTACTCGGTTCAATAACATTCTGATCAAGCATTTTCTTTATCTCAGCTTCTACAATATGTCTTTTAAACAAAGGTATTCTACGACAAGGCATTTTAAATGGCTTAGTGTCCCCTGTATCTATGTAATGCTCAGCCAGATTTGTCTGACCAAGTTTTCCATCAGGAGCCATAAACACATCCTGAAACTCCACAAGCAAAGATGACAACTTATGTTTTTCTTCAGAATTCAATTCAGATGAAGTATTTTCAACCAACGACTTCAAGTGATCAGGCAGGTGAATTTCAGATGAGGTGACCTTGACCTTTTCAATGTCATTGGGGTCACAAATAGAAATATGTTCAATAGGATGAATAGTTCCCAAAGTAACATCCTGCCTCAATTTTACACTCTTTTGACTAGTATTGAGTATTGAAACTGTCATCTGAGCTTGAGAGGTATCAACAAGTGTCTTACTAACAAGTAAGCCCTGTTCTATAAACCTATTTGAAGGGTCTACAATATTTAAGTGTGCAGCACAATTCTGAGAAGTATAAGTCTTTACATATGTCTCAGATTGAGGTGGAATGATAACATTTTCACAGAGTTGAATCCTGCTGCACACCTCAGTGTCATGTCTATGTAATTTAAGTTTTCCTTGATTTGTTTTTAGGACTTTCTTCCTAACCTTAACGTCAGCCTGATATAGATCTAATAAATTAATTCCTAAAATCCCAAGTGACTCCTCAATATTGGCAACAATGAATTCTTGATTGAACAAAATATGATCTAGCTGTATCTGCAAAGAGCAAATACCCCTTATTTTTAAACAAGAGTCATCAGCAGTGCGTACCTGGCGATTTGTAGGGTGCAGAGTTATTTCCTCTTGATTCAGTCTTTCTAAAACCTTTTCCGAAAGAACGCAAATGCTAGATCCCGTGTCTATCAGAAATTTCCCTTTTACAGGTCCAACTTTTCCTGTTACATAATAACAAGCTGCACTGATATATTGAATTCTGTCGGTTTCATTCTTGCCAAATTCGAAGTCATCCGAGATAGGAAAAATATCCCCTATATTTTGTTCTTTACCAGACCTTGACATTTTATTAGAAATTTGACTTTGAAATGTCAAGGACTGCTTTGACTTATTTTGCTTCTGCTCATTTGTAAGGCTAGACTGATACCCTTCTGACCCATAACTATCCTGAGGATTTATTTTCAAGTTGCCATTTAAATTTTTAGGACCTTGACATTTTTTTTTCTTCCTCCGGTGGGTGAATTTTAATTGTGGGTATTTGTTGTAAGGGAACATGTGGTTCTGATGTTTTGGTTAAAGGCATTTATTCTTGATTATTGAGGACTATCATTTCATTACATAATATTATGTAGCCCTCAGAGCTGACTGACGAGAAGTCCTCTGTCTTCAACAGGTAAGGGGCCTCCTTGGGGAAAATCAATAAATTACTTACTGTTGACTCGTGTATGTTATTGATTTTCCTCTTAATTGCCTCAGTCAGGGGATACAACAAGAGCTACTAATCACCCTATTAAGGGCCGCCTTTGATCTGCTATAGTCAGTATATCACAGGGGGCAATAAAACAATTATGACACACGGTGTGTTCTGCTGTTACAGAATAAATGCCTTTAAGTCTGAGTTTTCATTTGGGTGGCCTTTGCTTAAATGTTCCTGATTGGGTTGACCGCTCGGCCCGAGGGACAACCCCATTTAGTTTAAATCTCCCTTTAAAGAAGAATTTCTCTCAAGATCTCTCATTTTGCTAAAACACCTATTTTCTACATGTCCCCGTTTATTGCAATAAGTGCAAATTATCGGTCTGGGTTCAAAAGTTCTATACTCTTGTGACGCGGGTCTACCCAAAGAACCACTCCTAGACCTTAAGCTTTTTGGAGTAGCGTCCCCTTTCCGAGTGGGAGATCTGCCTCCCGGTCGAGTGGGAGACCTACCTCGCGGGAGTGAGGTATACGATCCCTGATTTTGGTTTGAGGTATACGATCCCTGATTTTGATTTGAGGTAACCGATCCCTGATTTTGATTTGGGGTCTGAAGGTTACTACTCATTTTGGAATTGTTGAGGGTGCTCATAATATTCCCAATTTGTCTTTCCAGTTTTTCAAATTTCTTCAAAACAATTTCTTCAATGGTTTTCTCTAAATCCTGTTTCGAAAAATTTTGCCAAAGTTCGAGCGGTCTAAGGGAAGTAAGCGATTTAGACTCAATGTCATTTATTGTACTGGTTACCTCCCCTTCTTTATCAAGCGGCGGCTTAACTATTTTGTCGAGATCACCGACGAACGCGGTGTATTCAATAGCCAAACTGATCGCGGCTCCTAATGTCTTTGGATGCTGAAATTGAACAAATTTCTGCAGCTCTACAGAGCCTAAACCAGCTATGAATTGGTCTATAATATGGGTTTCCAATGCTGCATATGGCAGCGTAGGAAATGCTTTCAGACTTAGTCGCCGTAAAGCAAACCCAAAGTCACTAGGACTTTCATCCTTCATGCGCCTACGATTTCGAAATTCACAGCGATATGCACTTTCTCTCTCTTGTGGGTTAAACCTATGCGACAAAGTGGTTTTCAAGACTGAATAGTTATTGTATTGATCTGCAGATAAACTGCCCAATAATTTCTGAGCTTCTCCCCTCAGTTTAATTGAAAGCATTTTAGCTTTTTGACTATCCGACCAATTGTTCCATTCAGCAATCTGCTCAAAGTGAATGATGTATTCCGACCATTCTGCGCTTGAAGTGCCGTCAAAAGTTTCAGGCTCTAACATTTTATTCTTGCTAGCACTTAGGATGTTGCTGGTGGGTTTGGATGGGTTTTCCGAGCCCCCCGACTGTGGTAACATGGTCGTTTGTGGATTTTCTGAATTATCAATAGCTGCTTGGTTGCAAGTCTGCGATGGTAAAGCTTGACTGCATGATTGCTGTGTATTGTGCTGCATTTCCGAGCCACTTGGACATGATGTTCGCGCGGTGATCCCCATTTGTCTGCTGCCTAATGCCGGGTTTTGCTGAGCGCTATTTGTTATAGCAACCCCGAAGTTATGTTGTGGGGTTGTGCCCAAAAGTTGCATTTGTGGTGCAGTGTTCTGTGCGGTATATGGTGCAGCATATGTTGAGGTATGCTGTGCGGAATATGGTGCAGTATTACCCGCGCCTACCCCGCTTATTGTATTTGCCCCCAACAATGGTAATAAAGTCCCTGATGGGGGAACATGCCGCCCGTTGTAAGTTGTAACTTAAATTATCGGCTTCCCCTATTCTTTGCGGCGGAAAACAATACGGCCTTGATGCCTGAGCCTGTAATGCTGAATGGCTGGTATTATCAGAAAAATAAGTTTCACCTGGCCTTGGAAGTGAATGCGCAAAATTCCTTAGTGCTAACTCACTTACTGTGGGTACCTCATAAGGCCTATGACTTTGGGGAAAATAATGCTCAGAGGTTTGAATCTGTGGTGCAATATTGTTTGGTAGGTTCGGCACATTAGTCTCTACTGACCCTTGCACTGGGTGTATTAGAGACACTGGGCCTATGGGTTGCGGAGCAATGTCTCCCATGTTTATGCCTGAACTTTGGTATGCATGTCTGCTTGCAGGATTTTCCTGACTAAATGTAAAGTTGGGGTTTACATTGCTAGTTCTAGCCGTTTGTTGTGGTACCTTAGAATAATAAATAGGATAATTAGATGCCTGTATGTTATAGGTTTGAAACCGTAAGCTATTGTTAGCAGGCATAGAAGCCATTTCAAGCCGATTTGAAGACGGCTGACTTCTGTATTGCTGACGATTCCTATTTGAACTAAAGGTGTCGACGCTAGCAGTCACCGGGGCGAATGCATTTTGACCCAAAAATATTGCCTGTTGAGACGCATATGCCGGATCGGATTCTGGTATATATCTATCATGATTTATCACTCTTCTGTCACTAACAGTTGAACCATGCTCCAATTCCCGATCCAACATATGCGTATTTCTATCATGCATCGCACCGGCACTCATGCTAGAGACAGGCCCTACCATGTTTGCATTGGTTGCTGTGAGAGCAGGACCGTGTCTAAGTGACAAACTTTGCATACGATGTAATAATTCAGCATGTTTGTCAGATAAATATGTAGTGTCGGATGAACCCGGCACGTATGCGCTTTCTGAAGGTGCAATCCCAGCAGCGACAGGCGCCGAACCCTGGACCACCGGGTTCACCGTCCCGCCGCTAGGACCCCCTGGCATTTGCATATGCGCACGTGCCGAATTCCATGCCGTCACCGGTGTACATGACGTATTATCTACGTCTGTCTTAAAGATCCGTTCATGCGATGTTGACTGACTGGGTATCAGAAGTTGATTCGAGTAGGGCGAGCCCCTATTTTCATGGCTTACATGCTCAACATTTGCAGATAAACGTAAGTCTCGGGAACAAGAGTGATCATAAGAGGGAATCTGAAAGTCAATACTTGTTGCTCCAGATACCCCGTTATAATCCCTAGTCGGGACATTAAATTCTTGAGAAGACGGCGTATCAACGTTGCCTCTCATTGTCCTCCTGAAATCCCGTTCCCAAAACTTGATATCAGCCCCAGTCTGGTAATTTCCAAAACTATCAAACTTATCATCTATCATACCTGAATCCCTCGCAGTAGGCGACTGTGTTGCTACACTGGTTTGGAAGGACACGGTCTTACTTACTACG
The DNA here is from genome assembly GCA_963580285.1 of Lucinisca nassula. Lineage (NCBI taxonomy): Eukaryota > Metazoa > Mollusca > Bivalvia > Lucinida > Lucinidae > Lucinisca > Lucinisca nassula. Next base: position 71,905,759 of record OY757017.1, on the reverse strand, counting down.
CTCGACTGGCCCGCTTGGATGACGTGGGGGTCTTGTACATTCTGCACACTTCTTGTGTATGTTGAATCTAGCCACGTATCAGACGACAATCGGCCCGTAGACGGACCGGTTGGCTGATTTAGTACATGTGTTTGATTTCCAGTACTCATATATACTGGTGTAATACTTGAATGTACCGGGGAAACAGTGTATGATTGCACTGGTGAAATAATTTGTGTAACTGCCGTGCTCTGTGGCACAGGCGAAAACTGAGAAAAATCTATCTCTTCTAGAACCATATCTGATCCTGAATATGACATGCTGACAAATTCCAATTCAAACTTTAAACACTATATAAACTGTACTCTTAAATTATAAACACATAACACTTCCTCATTTGCACTTTTTTTTTCAAAAAAAAAATCAAATCGCACTATTCTTTTCACACAACTTTTTTTTTCCATATAACTAAAGAAACATAACAAAACTATTTTATGAATCACTGACCTTAAAATCTACATATCAAAACAGAACAGGCATTGGTCACGGCACCAAATGTGGTAGGTAGACGTTTGTGTGGACCACTGCACTAATGTAGTTTCCTCATATTAATTCTATATGCGTGAATACGTATGCGTCACGGGTGTGAATGCGTAAGCACAACAGGTGTGAATGCGTATGCGTCACACGTGTATATGCGAACACGTCACAGGCGCGTATGCACAGGCTTCACAAGTGTAAATATAAATGCATTACAACACTAAAGTTTGTGGCGTGTGATCAGTCAGTCAGGCTCAGCCTCGAACAGACGGACGAATTGGCACCTGGATAAATCTGGCGGACAGACAGACAAACGCTATAACGTCACATAGAGTGTCCTTTACAAAAAGGGCACTCCCGTTGATCGTACAGGAAGATTCGACCACCAATGCCAGACTGTTTGCATGCAGATCAAAACAAAATATAAATTTCCTAATTTAATAAAATTTACAATTAATTTCAAATATTCATGATGTGATTAGGCGATGAATCCTATAGTTCTATTGAGACAGAAAAATAACAAGTATTCTTAAGATTGAAGTGAAAGTTGTCAGCTGAATGAAAAACCTAAAGATTAACAAAAAGAAAAATGATCCCAAAAATGTCCAGTTTTAAAGCCTAAATAAAAATGGAAGGCAAGTACGAGTTTAAGAGAAACTCGATGAGCCTCGCGAAAAAAATGGTACGAACATAAGAAATGCTCGATGAACGAGTACATAGATATCCTACCTCAGATGAACCATAAAAGTTACGCTGAGCGATATTGGACAGTTTGACGAACTTGGATCTTGATTTTATATGACCCTAAAGTTTATTATGGAAAAGAAGCAGAATATACCAGATTCCGCTTTAAAAAGATGGTCATACTAGCTAGTAATGCAACCCAAAGTATGATAAATAATTAAATAAGTATTTCTTTATTATTGGAGTGAATAGGCAGATTTTACACTCCAGGATTAAGGGACTGGATATAAAAATAGCTAAATCAGCATAATACTGAGGGTAGCCATTAAAACAAAAGAAAGGTAATCGAAGTTAATCAATCAGTCAAGTTTGGTAATTCGGTTCAATACGAAATATTCGTTGCTTTCCGTATACTTACGGAATTAAGCGACGATCAAGTTTAAGGAATGGTACGCTGATTGGCTCGTCAGATTATTGACTGACCAATGAAAAGGCGTCTTGTATAAAACTTCGGTCAATTTAGCAACATGTCTGCCTCCTTACGAAGACAAAATGTCAAACTTATAATTCTTCCAGAATGCTTGACTTTTAAGGTCAAAATGACTTATTAAGTAAGTGTTAGCATTCATATTGACACCCGAATTCGTGACTGTCATACAACTACAACGGGCTATTATGTACAGCCAGAAAACTGATGTCAAATTATGAAAGATAACTGAAACATGAATCATGTCATGACAGTTTGCCTTGCAATATCCTAAATTGTAACTGTTACGGTCATACCAAGCCTACTACAAAGGAAACGATCATGAATTGAATAAAATCAGATCCCAAATCGTCCTTACAGTATCACTAGGGGCAGAAGTCGAAACATGGAGTGACGACATTAAACAAAACAGAGCACTGGTTAACCGAGCCAGCAGCTCATTCCCAAACAGGTGGTAAAGCAGATAATCCGAAAGGAAACAACATACAAAATGAGGGAAAGAATCAGAACCACCAATAGGCAGGGCAAACGTAGCTAAAACTGAACAACTGAAATGAGGAATAATCAGAATCCCCAACACAACAACATAATTAGGTAAAGAATCAGAAACCACCAATATAAAACAGGAAGGAACCACAGCAAAAGCGCCGACTTATAACGGTCAGTAAAAATTACTGGCGGGCTTTAGTATACTTTACGGGATCTCAAGCATCACCCTCACTCACGTTCACTGTGGTTCAAACATGTATTTGTTAAAAGAAGATTTTGTATTAATGAAAATAAATATAATAAATATAAAAATGTATTTGTTCGGTCCGCGCGAAGGATTTCTAACTCATCGGTGAAACAACTCGGTAAACAAAAACATCACAACTAAAGCCAAGATGCCTCGACAATCAAACGCGTCTGCACACAACGCCACAGGAACACTGGAGCAAAAGAAAACCAACAGTTGAGCACCGTTGGACCATGCAACAGGCATAAAAGTTCCGGCTCCGACCAATTAATAAATTACTTTAAGCCAGAGCCACCATGGAGTCCGAACCCAGATCCACTGGCGTGCAATTAGAGGAAAACATAATTTCTGACCACGATACATGGGATACAATGTAAATGCTTTTAAACAGTCTGCATGCAGCATGCAGACTGTTTAAAGGCATTTACATTGTATCCCATGCGTTTTAACGGTTGATAGTTCTCTGATATTGTTTCGAAACGTTAGGTTTGTCTTTATTTTTTTTTATATATATCGATACATAATGTGACCATAAATCTCAGGCTGTGACATCTACAGGAGCCTGTGGCGTCAAAATTATGTACTCTTGTAAGTTTGGTTAAAATCCATCCATCTGCTCCGGAGATACATTGCATCAAATAATCAACAACAATGCCAATGCAGACGGGATCAAAAGTACTCATAACAGACCCACCTGCTTCAGAGGGGAAAAATAGTTATACTGCTTCAATAATGTCTGCCGGCCCCAGTGGCTCAGTCGGATGCGCGTCTGACTGGTGATCAGGAGGACGCGGGTTCGACTCCCGCCGGGGTCGGCAACAGTCTTTCGTGGAGATTGATCGTGAAATCTTTTCTACGGTCATTCTCTCCCTTCCGCTGATTCAAGAAGGGCAGTTGTCAGCTTCTGGCGAATGAATGTGCACTGTACTGGTTAACCGCTTACGTATAAGCCTGCCCAGGAAAGTGTTGATAGGTAAACTGACCGGCTCAAAAATGACCTAAATAGTGTTGACTGGGCCGTTAAACTCCAATACAAGCAAACAAAACAATAATGTCTACAAATATTTTGGTAAACATACTTTTCGTGGGAAACAGAATCGGCCCATGAGATTTTTTTAACACTTTCTGCTTCATTAGTTTCTTTAAACGTTCCTCGTGTGCAGACAAGTGTCCTGCCAATTTGTCTGGTGGCACTAGTACATTGAAATACTGTCTGACGGCCTCCGTTCCCAGATCCATAGTGAGGTTAAAGAAGCGGAGAGCATTCTTCTTCTTCAGTGGTAATCGAAAAGACTTTGATCTTACACCAATCAACGCCATGCTCAGCTAGTCATATTCTGTTTATCCGATTGAAGAAACCAAATGTGACGGACACAGCTAAAACAGAAAAAAATATTTAAACGACCATTGGCTCAAGGTAGATTACCCTGCACTTGAATTTTGCCTTGGAGACTCTCTCCCGAAATTGTTCCAAATATGGCCGCCAGAGTTAAAAAAGAAAAATCATTAAATCCCAATTACTCTTTAATCCTTTGACCAATCACATGCATGTTTACTGGAGAATAATGTCTAGGTGATCTCTACCAATACAGTAAAGTTGAATATGAGGGCCACCATAGCTTAAAATAGGAATTAAAAATCCGACAATCCCTTAACTGGCTTGGCCAATTAAATTCAATTGTAGCCTGTACCGTATTGAAGCTGTAGTTAGAACTCTGTAAGTGCTTATTACAGGGCCACAAGATCAACAAAACGATGTTTAAACAACTATTCAATGATATGATAGCAAGTTGAATGTTTTCTGTGCATAATTTTCTTTGGGTTGTTTTGTCTGTTGATTTGTTACCAGTGACAGACTTAATTATTGATGAAACATAGAATCAAAAAGTAGATGAACATAAGTATATCTACTCTTAAGCACACAGCTGTAAAATAAATTAATCAAAGCACTGACAGTGCTGATGGGGCGATGGTTTATAATCTTCGTGTAGTGTTAGGCAAATTTTGCATCTGGTTAGTAGTTTTTAAAAACCAGGCTTAAAGAAAATGTCGCAAAACGTTTCCATCACGAAAACACGTCTATATAATTTTGACCCCCTTTAACCCCACTTTTATATTGTAAAACTTGGGTTTACAGGGGTAAACCTTATTTTTATTATTTCTGCTCTAAAATATAGATTGTGGGTACTCGTTAGAACCGCCTCAATAAGGCGGTTCTAACGAGTACCACAATCTATATATTTTGAGCAGAAATAAGAAAAATATCCCATTTTTTCATCTTAAAATTTTCGTTTTTGGGCGGTAAAGTTTACAATGTATTTGTATGGTCGTGTTTTCGTAATGTAAAGTTGTATCCTTCATCATCTCCTATGTTAATAAAGTATCAATAAAATGGTTGTCACTTGATGCTCCGTTATCTGTCCCCACTTAGAGCGCCTAAGTAGAATAATTGCGGGATAGTAACAATTGCGTCCTAGGACTAATTGTCCCGGTTTTGTGACAGTTTGGGCCAAAAAGTCTCCAGCACGAAACGTCCTATTACCACGATAGTCACCAGTTTTACCCTCGCCCGCAATTATTAGATTGGTCTCTGCGTTCGGTTGTGCATCCCTTAAACACTAGCCAGTTTAGTCGTCAAAGAAATGCGATAAGATATTTTCTATAACAAAATAACTTCTTTATTGATAGAACTGCCCTAAAAATGACATATGTGTATTCTTAACCAGGGCGAATATGATTGAACTCTGCTATACTTTCTAATACCCATTTCTTACTGAATACAATCTGCTGCCTAAAAAAAAACACAAGATCATTTTAAAATATAGAGATACCTTGTTTGTTTGATTTGAAGTTGCTTCCAATTTTGTGGGACTTATATCCGACATTGAGATGACATGACATCTCAAGCCCTGTCGCCCAATGAACACAATAGGGTTTATAAGCATGGACGAGCCGACTGGCACCGCATTGCCTTGGCAGGCTTAGATCCACTAAGCGGTTTACCAGTACTCGTGTGCGGGTCGGTTTCAGCTCTGCGTGGAAGCATCATGCAGCCGATCTATTTCTTCAAGCCCCGATGGGCGAGGGCTATTAGAGATGTCAGTTTGGGTTTTCTACAAAATCTATTTGGGAAGTAGCTAAACTTTTTGCAAACAGTGTAAGCCCCGGTCAGATGCCGCACAAGGCGATTTTGATCTAGACCTGCACTATTTTACCATCACCCGCTATTTTTAGATTGGTCAATCCTTAAAATCCTACCCGTTCGAATGTGCATGCCCTAAAAAGCACCAGCCGGTTTTACGTCATCGAAGAAATGCAATAAGTTATCTTCTTCCGCCAAAAGAACTTCTTTATTGATAATGACATTCTCAACCAGAGAGAATATAATTGAACTCTGCTATATTTCTAAAACTGAGTACTTTTAATCCATTTTGTATTGAATGCAATATGCTAACTTATATGAGCACAAGGTCATTTCAAAATTTAGGGATGCTATGTTGGGTTTTCTTCAAAATTTATTTTGAATATATTAAATTATTTGCAAACAGCGTAGGTCCAGATTCCAAGCTGCAGAAGGTTGTTTTTGATCCTGATCTGCACTGTTTGCCAATTACCCGTTTTGGATTTCCTGTACAAAATCGGCATTTTGCAGTAAGACAAAATTCACTCTCTTCTAATCACCCCAAAAAAGTCTTCTGAAAAATTATTTACAAAATAAGAAGCCTTACTGCTTGTTATTCTAACTAGTGAAATAGAAGTAGAGGCAATGATCAGGAACCGATACACTTAACCCACAGCTCCCATCAGAGACATCAAAGGGAAAGAAATACAACCATGAAGCAACAGACCCCAACGGAAACACCAACAGCGGAAAGCCAAAAGGACAATCAAAATAGCCAAAAGGCTATCACAAATAAAACAATACAAGAGGCTCAATGAGCCTAAACCGCTCACCTGAGGAACTTAAGTTTTAACAATTCACAGACTTGACTACTAAATCTACTAATAGAATCCAGCCCATTGACCCTTACAGGATATAAGTCATCATTATTGCATTGCATTCCAAGTTTGAGACTTCTAGCTTCTATAGTTCCTGAGAAATCTTTGACGAAAATTTAACATTGGTCAAAATGGAGAGAAAGAAGAATGAAAGAACAGATGAACAAATAAGCTGAGAAAGCCCAATGTCTCTTACACAAAATAAGTCATGATTATTCTATTGAATACCAAATTTGATGCTTCTAGCTTTTATAGTTCCTGAGAAATCTTTGATTAAAAATTTAACATTGGTCTATTATCTCTATATGGAGAGAAAGAAGAATGAAGGAACAAATGAACCAGACTAGCTCCAAAACCTAATGCAGCCTTTCCCCTTGCCCAATGGTGCTACACATAAAATTTAAACAAGATTGGTCGACTGCCTTCTGAGATATGCTTCATTGAAAGTGTGGACGACGGATGGACGGACGACAGACGACGGACTCCGGAGCCTTGGTATACTATCAGCTCACTTGAGCCTTTGGCTCAGGTGAGCTAAAAATTCAAGTCGCTATTTCTGTTACAACATTTTCCCTACGTTAAGTCTATGGGCAAATTTTTTTGTCTCTCAAGGTCACGTAACTCCGAGGTCAATATTCCGATTCGGCCCAAAATTGAACTTAACCGAGATTTTATGCCTGTCCTCGATACCTGCAAGTTTGAAGCTGATATGAATAAAAATAAAGTTGCTATCGTGGTCACAACGTATTTTTTTATGCTCAAGGGCAGGTAACTCCAAGGCAAATAATCCGATTCGGCCCAAAATCGAACTTAACCGAGATTTTATGTCTGTCCTCGTTACCTGCAAGTTTGAAGCTGATCTGAAAAAATTCAAGTCGCTATCGTAGTCACAACATTTTCCCTATGTAAAGTCTATGGGCAAATTTTTTGTCGCTCAAGGTCATGTAACTCCGAGGTCAATATTCCGATTCGAACTTAACTGAGATTTTATGCCTGTCCACGTTACCTGCAAGTTTGAAGCTGATCTGAATAATAATAAAGTTGCTATCGTGGTCACAACGTATTTTTTATGCTCAAGGGCAGGTAACTCCAAGGCAAATAATCCGATTCGGCCCAAAATCTAACTTTACCGAGATTTTATGTCTGTCCTCGTTACCTGCAAGTTTGAAGCTGATCTGAAAAAAATTCAAGTCGCTATCGTAGTCACAACATTTTCCCTATGTTTAGTCTATGGGCAATTTTTTTGTCGCTCAAGGTCACGTAACTCCGAGGTCAATATTCCGATTCGGCCCAAAATCGAACTTAACCGGGATTTTATGCCTATCCTCGTTACCTGCAAGTTTGAAGCTGATCTGAATAAAAATAAAGTTGCTATCGTGGTCACAACGTATTTTTTCATGCTCAAGGGCAGGTAACTCCAAGGCAAATAATTCGATTCGGCCCAAAATCGAACTTAACCGTGATTTTATGTCTGTCCTCGTTACCTGCAAGTTTGAAGCTGATCTGAAAAAAATTCAAGTCGCTATCGTAGTCACAACATTTTCCCTATGTTAAGTCTATGGGCAAATTTTTTGTCGCTCAAGGTCACGTAACTCCGAGGTCAATATTCCGATTCTGCCCAAAATCGAACTTAACCGAGATTTTATGCCTGTCCTTATTATCTGCAAGAATGAAGTCGATCAGAAAAAAATTGACGGAGCTAGAGTGATGACAAGCTTTTTCCTATGTTAAGTCTACGGGAGCTATATGTTGCCATGGTAACCAGAGTTCCACTCAGATCTGCATGAAAACCTTATGCAGTCTTTCCACTTGCCCAATAATGTTACACATGAAATTTGATCAAAGTCGGCCAAGTAGTCTTCAAGATATACATTTTTGAAATTCACATTAACCCTTATGCAAAAATGCACAAGGGCAGGTAACTCCTAAGTGTATGATCCGATTCTGCCAATTATCGAACTTGACCGAGATTTCATGGCTGTGCTGGTTATCTGTAAGAATGAAGCCAATCCGAACAAAATTGAAGCAGCTACAGTGATGACAACATTTTCCCCATGTTAAGTCGATAGGCAATTTTTCGGGCGCTCAAGGAGACGTAACTCTTGAGTGAATTATCTGATTCGGCCCAAAATCGAACTTGACCGAGATTTTATGCCTGTACTGGTTATCTGCAAGAATGAAGTCGATCAGAAAAAAATTGACGAAGCTAGAGTGATGACAAGCTTTTTCCTATGTGAAGTCTATGGGAGCTAGATGTTGCCATGGCAACCAGAGTTCCACTCAGATCTGCCTGAAAACCTAATGAAGCCTTTCCACTTGCCCAATAATGCGGCACATGAAATTTGATCAAAGTTGGCCAAGTAGTCTTTAAGATATACATTTTTGAAATTCCCATTAACCCTAATGCAAAAACACACAAGGGCAGGTAACTCCTAAGTGAATGATCCGATTCTGCCAGTTATCGAACTTGACCGAGATTTCATGGCTGTGCTGGTTATCTGCAAGAATAAAGCCAATCTGAAAATAATTGAAGCAGCTACGGTGATGACAACATTCTCCCCATGTTAAGTCAATTGGTAATTTTTTCAACGCTCAAGGACACGTAACTCCTGAGTGAATAATCCGATTCAGCCCAAAATCGAACTTGATCGAGATTTCATGCCTGTCCTCGTTATCTGCAAGAATGAAGTCGATCAGAAAAAAATTGACGGAGCTAGAGTGATGACAAGCTTTTTCCTATGTTAAGCTTATGGGAGCTCTTTGTTGTTGTGGCAACCAGAGTTCTCATCCGATCTGCACGAAAACCTAATACAGCCTTTCCCTCTACCTGATGATGGTTCATATGAAATTTGATCAAGGCCGGCCCACTGGTTCCAGAGATATACTTCGTTGAAAGTGTGGACGACGGACGACGGACGCCGGCTCGTGGTATACTAATACCTCACATGAGCCTTCGGCTCAGGTGAGCTAATAAGCGACACAAACACCCAAAGACAAACCATAACAAAAATAATCCGCGACAGAAGAGCCGCCTTGGAACGGTCAGCGGAAACAAATTCCACTGCGTTGGGGGGGGGGGGGGTGGGGGGTGGGGGGAGGGGGGGGGTAGCAAAAATCGATCTTACGTGGCCACAATCCTCGCCCTTACTTCCGTAGCGATTAAGACAAATAATTTGTTCAGTCCGCATGAAGACCTCCGGTTTGACCCCTAACGTAAATGGCTCACCTCTCAAGCCCAGCTTATTTCTAACACATTGTTCAGCTACTAAGAACATTTATAGTGGACTGCTTCAGTCTCTCTCTCTTAGGAGCCTAGCTTCTCTAGTGTCACGAGAAAGATAGCTGCCAATACACGGTTCAAAGTTATCAAACAATCTAAAAATGCATCACTGCTTAGACACATCGAAATCAAATCGACAACAAACTTGATAATTCGTTTCGTTTCGTTGAGTTCAATGCGCGAGTATAACGTCTGTCTGGTTTCAACGGGGATCACTCCATTTAATACAGAGACAACTCGGTTGTAGTTAGACAGTGCTACAGGGCTGCGAATCGCGACAAGTCAGCAGCCAACTAGTGTGCCCAGAATAAAGAGACATCTGATGCTAAGGTGACAACTTGTTTGGTCTGGTTATCGGACAGGAGCACTTGTAACTTAGAATTTAGACGCCGATCCAAAGGTGGACCTAAAGCAATATAGAGATCTGTGCCGACAGGCTGCAAATCGCGATCTCTCAGTTTTGTCCTTGAGCAAACGTAGGTCAAGTCAAGATTTGTTGCTCCCACAGGATCGCTTGTGAGCTGGCAGCTCATAAATCGTATGGCCAGACGAGGACCTTGTGCAATGTGGACATGTCCACCAAACTTGGTAATGGGTTGTTTGCGCGTGTGGTAGATGGAGTTGTGATTTTGGAGGAAAAGTTGGTGTCGAGTCTTGGGTCCCGTTGCTGTTGCGACAAGCGTTACAGGTGCGATCATCGTGGTTCCATTCAAGGGTTTTTTTTAAGCGGGTGGCGATGCGTTGGACCGGCTATGTTGTACAGCGCATTGTTTTGATGAGTGGACTCGCTAACTGACTTTATAAGGTACTAACTATCGCTTTTATACTCCCTCGGAGGAACAAAACCTGGTGATACTTGTAACTGATTGGTCAAGATTGTACCTTCTCTATCCACTCAAACTCGAACGGCATGTAGCGCTTGTTTATGTTTAACAGATACTTCTTTACACCATATAACTGCATGCAAACTATCATTTCTATTATAAACAATCTACTGAGTACTTGTGTTTTCTTCCAAATGGAAAATCTGTCATAAATCTATCACTATCACATCTCCGGTAAAATTATATCAAATGCATGTGCTCTTGAAAACAAACATGTATAAATATGCTATTAACCAGAATAAACTTAAAATTCTAATCCTAGGGGTGAAACTATTGACGGTAGATAATCTTGTTGTGAAAAAGAAAATCTTTAGTGATCGCTTGAAACACGGCAAACTAAATTGGTTAAACTGAATATTTACCACACTAATATATACAGCTCGCCCAAAATTTAGCATATTTTGGAAACTTAAAAAATATCAGAAATCAGACACATAAAAGATATTTTATTTCATATGTCAAACATTGGCTTACATGTCGGCACTACAATAATGGCATGCTTATTTGCTGATTATACATGCGTTGCCCATGGCAGGAGATTTTCATGGTACACCCTCGTGTTTCAAAATTACAAGTTTGCAATTAGGCTGTTATGTTGCGACATGGCACATCGTACGCTGCAAATTAAGGATAGATGGCGCATCATTGGTATGCGGGAGTCTGGTCAAACACAGGGCTATTGCCAGACGCTTTAGAATCAACCAAAGCCAAGTAAGCCGACTAATTTCGAAGTACCGAGCAACCAATGACGTCACTGACAGACCACGTTCTGGGAGACCCCGGGTATCTTCTGCTGCTGATGATAGAGTGCTTTCTCGATGGGCGGCTCGAGATCCTAAAGCTTCGTGTCCCGAACTTCGCCAGCAGTGGACACAACTGAACGTCAGAGCCAGTTCAAGAACTGTAAACAGGCAACTGAAAAAGGCTGGGCTCAAGGCACGTCGCCCGCGACGTCGAACGTGTTTGACTCTGTTTCACAGGCGCGAACGCAGGCAGTGGGCTGCTGACAGGCTTAGGTGGAATCTGAGAACATGGCGCCGTCTTTACTGGTGCGATAAAAGTCGTTTCATGTTACATTTCACCGATGGGCGAATTTGTGTTTGGCGTAAACGTGGACAGGACGCTTACAAGGACAACGTAGTAGCAGAAACAGAAATGTTTGGTGGCGGTTCTGTCATGGTATGGGGATGCTTTAGTCATGACCACAGACTTGATCTTGTCGTTTGTAGAGGGACATTAACAGGTCAACGCTATATTGACAACATTCTTGAACCAATAGTGTAACCACATTTTTGCGCACAGCGTGCCGCACGTCCCATATTTCAAGACGACAATGCGCGACGACATAGGTCACGTATTGTAACAGATTCTCTGGCCCAGGAAGGTATCGAGAAACTCGAGTGGCCGAGTAGGAGTCCCGATATGAATCCAATTGAGCACGTTTGTGACTGTGGGGAAAACACTTGAAATTAATAAGAAATACTTCGTCCAGGTTCTTTCCTGTTAAACTGTTTAATGGCGTACACACCAGAAGTGACGTTATGCATAGTAACCTAGATTACAAAAACGTAACAACGTCGATGACGTACGTTACCGCGAAAATAAATGCTACTTGTACGTAAAGACGTTAAGAAAATGCGGCAAATCACGACATTCTTGGGGCCGCAAAGTGTAATATTACAGTTCACTGAAAGTATTTAGCTTACGCATCACATACATTTGATTTGTAAATTCAAGATTAATGAAAGCTATACTTTAAATAAAACTGAAATTGGATTCACTATGTTAAAAGTATCTAAGTTTCACAGTCTCTATTTTCTTCACACAAAACTTCGAGTGGATACAACCTCACTATGGGTCTAGAGGTACATAGTCCATTACTGGTTCGTATCTTCGCGGCTTGGATGAGTCCGTCCCTTCCGGTCATCAGCTCGTCGACTACAGCCAGTTTCCATTTCGTCCTCGGGCAGTCATCGTGAACCTGTACGATATCTCCAACTCTGATAGTCGGAGAGCTGGAACCAGTCGTTCGAGACTGACGACACAATTCTGACTGGATAAAAATAAAAAATGAGTTCCTTTAAGAACAAAGAAAACATTCATAAGAAGGAAGATGGGTCATACTACGTAGTTTCGGCTAATAAAGCCTCATCAGTGACCCTGTAATGATCCGGCAAAGAAAGCCAGAGGAAACATACTGCAATTTTGCGAATTTCGAATAGGCAGTCGAGTCAAAGACTGATATAAATCAAAATGGGGTCCAAATAATTAAAAATCTGTCTAGAATATGAGTCTAAACCAATAATTTATTTCCGATTTCTCAGAATATTCACGCTGATCTCAAAGGACCAAAAGTAAAATATAAACTGCACTATGGTTGATGTACGGGGAGACGTTTTACGGCCGCCACACGGCACAACACCAGCTGCAGTGAAGGCAAATAAAAAGATGAATCTTTTTTGACAGGGTGGGGGATATGCAGTGTACTTGCGGCGGCGGTTCTTTCTCGACAGGCACCTTCTCAATAAATCCCCGTCTCTCCTGATCCCTGATGATTGCTTCATACCTTTGCAGGACTTCCGGTTCCCGCTGTAATCGGTTAATGGTATTGTCAGTTCTTTTCAGCGTGATGTCGTAGTTTGATGGCAGGGCTGTAGGACTTGTTTACAAGGTAGTTTTGCATAGTATCTGTCGTCTCTAAGCTCAATTGACTCGTCCTGGTACTGCTTCGTGTAATCCGTAGCTTTCTCATCTGATTTTTCAGATACTATTCCCATGCTTTCTAGACTCCAAAAGCGCTCAAGTGTATTCTCTTCCGGTATACGGGAGGTGATGACGTTCAAAATGTGCTCGGTTGGTCTCCCGTTATTACTTGTAGGTGTGTCCGAAACCCGCCCAGAAAGCAGATATCCAATGTTCGACCGTACGGCTGTAGGTCCATTACCGCGAATGATTTCATCTTCTACAATGTCCCAGTAGTGATCTACACCGATTAACAAGGAAATGGTAAATGCGGTATCTCGTGTTACCGGGTGTGCGAGTGTTAACCCTCGAAGATATGGTAAGTCCCGTCAAATTGTAGTTTGGGTGCTGCTATGGACGGTACAATCAGCACGCGGATAGGAATCTTCTGATAGGAATCGGTCATCAGAAGTACAGTTAATGTCTCTAAGTGATGTACATCGTTGCTAATGCCCCCGAATGTTGACAAGCAAACTGTCTGTGTGTCATCTCTGGGAAGTTGTAGTTCATTGGCTAAATAAGCAGTGATAAATGACCTTTGGGCGCCTTCGTCAAATAAAATGGGTGCGTCACAGTGGGTGCTTGAAGAACTAACGGTGGCTATTGCTGTCTTCAGTAGTACTCCCGCGGCGACTGTGGTGTTGCTGCATGAAGAATAGCTGCACCATTTCTCGGCGTCTGTACATCCGTAGAAGAGTTTTTGGGCTGTTGATTAGACGGCGATGTCTGACAAATACTTGTATGGTGCTTTCTGTGGCATTTCTTCTGACATTTGCGTTTAGATTTGCAGGCTGAAACTTGGTGTCGCCCTATGCAGTTGAAGCACAATTTGTTCTTTTTTACAACCGCAGTAGAGCTTCTGCGTTCGCATTTTCCTGGTAATTTACGGCTACATGTGGTCCATCGCAAAAGACACATTTGACAGGCGGTCTGGGCTGAACGCTCCTTTCCGCTGAATCGGATCTGTTACTCTGCTGTGGTTTGGACTTTGCACCCGCGAAAAATGAGGCTGTAGAACCGTATGCTTCAACGTCCGGATGATGTTTGGGAAACCCGGCCTCAATAATGTTGATTTCTCTGTTTACGGCCCGTCATAACTCATCAAGTTGCCAATTGCTGTCTCCGAGTTCACGTGCAAGAATATTCCTAATTTCGCCCGGAAGTTTGTCCAAAACGATTGGTACGAGCAAGCTACCATAAGTGTCTTGAAATAGGCCTACGGACCCCAGACCACGAATATGCGTCTCCATCTTGTCGTAAAAATATCTCAGGCTATGCAGACTATTAGGCGGCGTCGGCATTTGTAGCAAAGCTTGCATAGTGGCATGAGTAATCTTGTGCTGCTGTCCGTATCTCTCTTTCAGCAGGTCGACGGCACGTGTATAATTGGCATTGGTGAGTGCAAATCCCTCTATAGTTCTCGCGGCATCCGACTCAAGCTGTGACTTAAGATAGCTAAACTTCAGCACATCAGTAAGGTTAACATTTAAGTGAATTGTAGACTCAAACGAATCCAAAAATGTCTGCCACTGTAAAATGTCACCATTAAATGTAGGCAGTGAAAGTTTGGGCAATTTGTGAAGAACTTCGACGAGATCTGGCTTAAAGTTTTCTGAATCACCTGCGGACTCGGGGGTGCTAAAGCAGTAGACGACTGAGCTGCATGTACATCGGTCACGGACTGAGCATCCCTAGCACTCAACAATGGCGGTAAGTCCCTCGCAGCTGCTCCCCCATGACATTTGCTGTACGAACAGAGTTCTCGTCTGCTAAATTCTAAGTTTAACGTATAATCCTCACCTTGAATAATTTCCTCTTCAATCCCTGCAACATCCGTCTGCTCCAGAATCTGTGGTTGAGTGTTCGAAGAGTCATTGCCTTAGCGGTGAGTGTCTCCAGAATAGCATGAAATTCCGTCATCGTTGATTTCCCTTTCGCCTCCTCAATCTTGTCCAACTGCTGCTGAATCACCCGGCGGCGGCCCTCTCGAATGGATCGCAACTTCTGTAAATCCATTTTTTTGTTTGGTCACGGCACCAATTTGGGGAAAACACTTGAAATTTATAAGAAATACTTCGTCCAGGTTCTTTCCAGTTAAGCTGTTTAATGGCGTACTTACCAGAAGTGATGTTATGCATAGTAACCTAGATTACAAAAACGTAACAATGTCGGTGACGTACGTTACCGCGAAAATAAATGCTACTTGTACGTAAAGACGTTATGAAAATGCGGCAAATCACGACATTGACCGTCTTGGACGTAATGTCATGAAACGTAATGACGTGCACACGCTCGATGACCTTGCACGTGTACTAGTCGACGAATGGAACAATTTTTAGGCAAGATTCATACGAAAATTGGTTCAGGGAATGCGCCATCGTGTTCAAGAATTACACGAACGCCGTATAGGGCATATTCACTATTAACGACGTTCCTGACTGACCTTTACCATTTAGAACGTCCAAATGATGTGAGTGACGTTTTTTAATAATTAAATCTTAATTTTCAAACGTTTCACAGTGCTATTAAACTCGACACTGCATTTTTCCGACTTCAAAGCGATACTTTTTTACACTCTGAAAATGTGCTTTTTCTGTACTTTAAAAAATGTACATTTTGTGACATTGTGTTTCCAGAATCATTTCAAATTTGATGATTTTGTGTTCCTTAAACATTGACATTTAAGATAAGATAAAATTTATCTGAATTCAGTTGTTGAAATTAAAGCCTTGGTGTTTCCAAGAATCTTGTTTCATTAAATTTCACAGTATGCTAAATTTTTTCGAGCAGTATACATGATATGTTTGCTACATATAACTTTAATGAACATGTTATTGAAGATGGTTTGTAAATATAATGTCTTCAGTTGCTGCGTTAATCGAGACATTTTGTCGTTATCAAGTCACCTGTGACGCTAGTGATACTACCCAACTTCTTTCCAGGATTTTGGAATTGTTTTCATACATGTACATATTTTTATTTTTCTGATACATTTGCTTTCTTACTGAAGCCTGTATTATTAGTCTGTTTAATCAAATGCATGTACGGTTATGATCAGGATTTTGTAAACAGAAGTCCCAGAGGTTTGTGCCTGATGCTTTGTCTCTGGTCGGCCTATCGGAGTCTAACTGATGCTTTTCTTTTGTTCCAGCATTTCAGTGGTTTCTTGCTGTCGAGTTGTCATCGTTATTTCGTCTTTGTTGTTGTTTGATTTTTGTGTTCTCGGATATTTTGCACTGATGAGTTATGAGGGCCGTCATGCGGACTGAAAAAATTATTTGTCTTAATCGCAACGGAAGTAAAGTCGGGAATTGCGGCCACGTAAAATCGATTTTAGCCCCCCCCCCCCCCCCTTGTGAAATTCTTTTCACTGACCGTTCCAAGGCGGTTATTCTGTCGGGGTTCACGAAAACATGCCTATGAAATTACTTCCCCCTCGAACCCCACTTTTATATAGAAAGACTGGGGTTTACAGGGGTAAACATTATTTTCCTTATTACTGCTCTAAAATATAGATTGTGGGTAGTCGTTAGAACCCACAATCTACATTTTGAGCAAAAATAAGAAACATATCACGATTTTTCATCTAAACTTTAGTTTTTTTCGGCGGTAAAGTTTACATTGTATTTGTAAAGGCGTGTTTTCGTAATGTTTTGTTATGGTTTGTCTTTAAGTGTGTGTATCGCTTATATTTTTTTTTTGTTTTGGATAGCCAATTGGACATTTTGTGGGAAAGTAACTGTCCTTTTTTGCTTTCTGCTATTGATGTTTGTGTTTCGTTCACATTGGTGTCTCTGATGGGGGCTGTTGGTTGATTTATCGATTTTTGATTATTGCCTTTACTTCTATTTTGTCCAGAAAAAGTTGTCACTTTTTAATGTAAAACTTGAACACGGAGTCATTGTGGTTAATGAACTGATTGTGGGATGGAAGGTAATACGGATCTATTAAAACATAATTCGTCATATTGCTTGGAAATTTACAACTGTTAACAACTTAAACACAAACGTGTTGTCTGTCTGACCTTGGTCTTTGGTCATGGACAGGGGTGGAAGTATGTGTATTACTGAATGATATTATAGACCTAGTATCATCGACTAAATTATAATACAAATCCAATATATATATGGAAAATATGTAAATAAGCAGTTCAGATGCTAGAAACTGAAACAAAATAATTGTAACATTCAATTTATCAATTTATGGCCTTGTTCTTTAGGACAAATTAAACTTGGACCTATACCATCAGCATACCAAATAAGTGTGTGTGTGTGTGTGTGTGTGTGTGTGTGTGTGTGTGTGTGTGAATTCGGGTTTAACGTCGCTTTCAACAATTTTTCAGTCATATCACGACGGTGTCTGGTTGCGACAGGCATCTCAATGCTCACTTTTATAGTGCTGCCTCACTGAAGTATCATGTCCAAGACACATTACATGATACCACACCCAGTCACATTATCCTGACCCTGGGTCGACCAGTCCTAGCTCTACCCCGTAAATCTGAGTGCCAAGCGAGGAGCAGCTAGTACCATTTTTAACGACTTTGGTATGTCACGGTCCGGGATGGAACCCGTGACCTCCCGTTCTCCCGCTCTACCAACTGAGCTATCAGGGCCGGTATATCAAATAAGAACTAGATCCATAATATCGTTTGGGAAATTTGATTCAAAAGAAACATTTATCACAGAATAATGTCCTAAAATAAATAATTTAAAATATGGCAGATTGTGACCTGTACATTGGCATGGATGGGACATTGTTGAATAATATTTTTGACCAATAATGAGAAGGTAAAGGAAAGATTCCATCTATCATGTATTTTGCGAAAAAAAAAATCCTTTTTTGATCTGTTTTGCTAGAAGTTTGCAAGTGGTATGCATGGGACACGCAAGTTTCTCGCATGAGAGTCTCATCATTAGATTTTGTTATTGTCACTTGCAAATGCTGCACGTGACGTGGTCAGTATCGGACTTTTCACCTCGCGGGTTGCAAGACCTAACTTGCGTGACCCGTATGGCATTTCTTTGACTTGCCAATAAATCCTGAGGGGCTCACAATCGTCTGGCCTGTTTTTTGCGAGCAAAAACTATCTCTTACAGTTATAGCTCTATCAAATAATATTTAAAGATATAAGGCAAAATCACTCAACCATGAAATATAGGTCAGACTGACTTACAAATATATTTTGAGGTCAATGATCAGGTCATATGGCACTAATATCACATGTATGACATTTCTCTATCAAAAAGTATTCAGTATAAAAGGCAAAATCACTGATCCATGAAATACCGGTCACACTGACCTAGATATATTTTGAGGTCAATCATCAGGTCTCAGGGAACTAATATACCAGGTATAACATTTCTCCAACAGTCTTCAAGATATAAGGTAAATCACTTGCCCGTGAAATGTAGGTCACCATGACGTCTTCAACCAATGTCATATAGTTGACTGATGTATAAACCATTCTGTTTATAACTTGTTTGCATAATGGAAATACGTATAACATATTACAAAGTTTTCCTAGATTTTGATCCCTAGTATCAACCCTCAGGCGTGACCCCGAGGGTTATTTTTGTCTGGAATCTTAGAAGACCCAGCCAGGTACCAAAGTTCTAAATGGGCCCCGTCAAGCGATTTTGGTACTTATCGCCTATGCGAGCAGCGAAGGTTCAGGCGAGCCTGCGCATCCGCGCAGTCTCGCCAGAACCTTCGCTGCTCGCTCATACAAGCAGTGAATCAAGTGGAACCTTCAGACAGAAAGCCATAACCCTGGCCCCTCTGAATGGCTGGGCATGCGCAGTTAAAACTTGTCATGACGGAATGCTCGAAGACCCAAATTCGCTTGGCGGGGCTCAAATATGAACGCTCTGTGATGAGTGACAGTAGAAATACAAGCATCTGAAAAACTTGAGCCCCGCCAAGCGAATTTGTGTCTTCGAGCATTCCGTCATGACAAATGTTAACTGCGCATGCCCAGCCATTCAGAGGGGCCAGGGATATGGCTTTCTGTCTGAAGGTTCCTCTTGATTCACTTCTTGTATGAGCGAGCAGCGAAGGTTCTGGCGAGACTGCGCGGATGCGCAGGCTCGCCTGAACCTTCGCTGCTCGCATAGGCGATAAGTACCAAAATCGCTTGACGGGGCCCACTTAAAGAATTACAAAGGTGTCTTAGATTTTGAAACCTACTCCCCACCTCATGAACCCAAGGTTGTGTTCTTTTGAAATCTCAGAAGACAGTCAAAAGCATGGTATTTGTTGGTTTTGTCAGCAAGCCTTCAGTTCAGACAATATAGATCCTACCCTTTGATATTAAAAATACTACCCCATTCAATTACTCGAATGTTCACCTTGTATGCATGCAGGATGTTTGACTGACCCACATAGGTATCCGTCAGTCCAGAACTGAACGGACAACAAACTGACAAACCAAACCATCAAGGCGAGGCTTGTGGAAACAGAAAATCCTCATCTGAATAGAGCTCTGCTCAGATAATAGGGTCCGAATCCTTTTTGAGAAGTTGGCGGAGCTTCTCATCTTCAACTCTCCCACTGGGTGTGTTAATATAAGAATCTTATATTGGTGTGAGGGGTGGATGGAAAAATCCGTCCCGAGGGTCACTGTCCGGCATCACGAGGCTTGCCGAGTGATGCCGGACAGTGATCCCGAGGGACGGATTTTTCTATCCACCCCTCACACCCATAAAGGATTCTTTTTCTTGCATACCTTCCATTTTAGCGCGGATTTTTAATGCTGCATTCACTTCGGTTACCAACGTTCACCATATTGTGATGACACTTCAGGAATGTTTAGTGACGTCACGTAACGTGCATGACGTCAACCTTAACGACGGCGCATACGAGGTCGTATTCAACCAGTTCATTTATCAAACTCGCGGGAATATTCGATATTGGGTCGGAACACCAGGGTCAGAACATAAATTTCTATCCCAGGGTAAAATCACGGATTCCCTTGTCTGGTGTGCAAGAAATTAATATAAAGAAGTTATCACACAAAAAAGCCCGGTAGAAAAGATTTTAAAAAAATCAACATTAAGTTCCAAAATGCGTTGTGACGAGTGACTGTCGAGATATAAGAATTTGAAAACCTTTAACGAAGTGTAACAGGATCGCGAACACGGACGACCGGGGTGCAAACAATAGCTCTCATTGTACATCGTACACAACAGGACACAAATCTCAAGAATTCAGTTAGAATAAGGCACCACAATTGAACTATAGAAGCACCATCTAGGAGCAGTCAGTTAAAATTTAATTGGATTTTTAACGCTAAGAGGATCTAAGCCAGCCCGACAAAGCGGCGCGAGTCGGACCGTCCATGATTATAAACCCTATTGGTTTCATCGAGCTAGAGGGCTTGAGATGTCATTTCATCTCAATGTGGGTAAAAGTCCCACGAAATTGGAAGCAACGTCTCCATAATGACCTATACAGTGTTGACGGGGACGTTAAACCTCAAATCAAACAACCAAACTGGGGGTGGCCACAATTTTGCCCTTAGTTTTATACGTGTAATATGTTCAGTCCGCATAAAGAGTTTCTAGCTCTTTTGAACTCGATGTCATTGGCACGGGCGGGGTTACTGCTGAACAAAACTTTCATGCATGTATGAAATATAAATATAATCATATAATTGAATTGAATATCTTGCCTGATGCCTCCAGTTGACCTGTCTCACTAGCTACGTGGGTCGGTGTGTGCTTGGAGGGGGATGTGCTGTGTTTGCCGGGACTTGTCCATCAGCCGTTTCGGTTTCACAACTTTGGGGTTGAGACACACTGATGAAGATTAAATATCAGAAAGGCCTCTGTGTCATTAAATTAGGTATAGTTACGCCTTATTTGAATATCTTCTATGTTCCAAACCATATGGTTCATAAGTAGTTTAGGTCGTAGTACCAAAGCGTTAATCCAAAATCGTTTATCCATTGACAAAATGGCAAATATCAATGTTCAGATCAACAGACATGGACTCCAGAAGAGTGTAGCCAGGCGTCCGCGGATATTAAGCATTACTTGGTAAGCAAGCTTCGCCCACCATGCCCATCGACCCGAACGAAGAAAAGGTGTAAATGCCGGAAAGGGTATGTCCGAGATTTTTGAAGTCTTCCTATGGCTTTCCATTGGCAAACATATCAGAAATAATTCTGGAAATGGCCGCATTGTACGGATCCAAAAGATCATGGTGCCTCCCATAAAACTTCTTTAGTGTTGATACCAGTTTGGTTTTTTGATACCCCTGGTAATGAGCACCTTCCCACGTTCCATAAAGTCCTGATACGTTGAACAGGCTCTAGCATAACGGATTAACTGTGAAAAGTAAAATCCATATGCTGGTGCAGACGGGATATTACTGCTAAATCATAAATGATACATGCATGAAAGTTTTGTTTAGAAAACAGGTGGTTGTTGAGAAATGAACTTTCGAAAAACTCTCTTATAAAATAAGCCTTGGCCCCTTAATTGGCCCTACCCCAAGGATTTGGTGATACGGAATATAAGTTTACCCTATAAAGCACACTGCTTCAGGAAAGTGAAATTTAGAAACCGGATCAAATTATCTTTATTAGCTTCTGAGATAATTCAATTTGAAATATTTCAGAAAGAGAGAACAGCTTCAAACTGCCTCATTAATATTCAGGAAGTATTCTGTGACGTCACGGTTGCAATTAAATTCTTTGAAGTTTTTAACACTCAAAATACTTGTGTTTTATAGTCATCATAAATTACTTAACTGCCTTTCTATATTATTGAAACTGATCTCAATCAAAATTAAATATGATGTCACACAATATTGTGAGTCTTAATTAACCAAAATTCAGGGGAGGGTGGGGTACTATTAGAGAAAAATAGGTAGTTATCAGATATAAATGAGCATAACTTTTGAACGAATGGAAATTTTCCATGCAGTCTTCAGTAAAATGATCTTCGTTTTGTCTTCTTTCAGTTTACTTAATACTAAAAATGTGTAAGTTTTCATTCCTGTGATGTTTGAATTAAGATACACCAGGAGTTTTCAATTTAAGTGCTTTGTTCTATTTTTAGCTCTGACAGCCGTTTTTCTCTTTGAGTAAATCCCTTTGAGCATTTTGGCAGAGTGTCACCTAGGCAACATTCCTATGCAGTTTGAATAAAATTGGTCCAACGAGCCTTCTGAGAGTTCCATAAATTTCATACCAAATGACCCCGAATGTAAGATTCCGTTTTCTTATAACGATTTTAAATCCATTTTATTGCACAAGAATTTCAATAGAAATCACAGGGTTGTCAGATGTTACGCATCAGTACCCATGTGATATTACAGGTGTGGCCATATGATTGCCGGGCGATTAGTACATTGTATATTGAAACAACTTATCTGAGAAGAACAAAATAAGCTAATAAGCCGCGTTTCTAATTATAATTGTTCTATGTTATTGTGTATTGTGTACATGTATCAATGTGGACATAATATATGTTTAAGCTAAGTAAGAAAATATTGATGCATATTCAAAACAGTTTCGAAAGCTCTTCAAACAACTGAGGATGAAACAAACTATTGTAACTTGTACATACTATCAATTTATTTCACGAACGCACATGTTCTTCTGTTTACTTTCCATAAGTTATAAAGTTCACACTAGATTCATTCTTTACAAATTATGAACAACATCTGAACAGTTTGTGAGGTATGAAGACTTATATAAACTAGATGGGTGGGACCTTTTAATCCTAAGGGTCCCCGGTTGGTGTCATGCAATGCCTGTTATAATTAGGATTAAGTTTACGCGTGGTTTAGGGTGGGTATCTGAACGCTGTCTTTGATATTAGACCTTTCAAGACGCGGTTGAGGTGGACATGTTCTACGAGACCTCAACTTGATATCACTAAAAGCATCGTAATTATCATAATGAATAGCAATACATATGATTTAGGGGTAGGGATCTAAATGGTTTCTGAGATACTAAGCATTATGTGAAGGGCGTTTCCCCTGGTGACCCCTGAATGCATCTTATCAAAACGATTACTAATATCGTTAAGGGTGGGGATCTGGATGGTTTCTGAGATATAAATCCTTTGTGAAGTGGCGGGGTCGGATAACGCCGGGAGACCCCGGTTAAGGTTACTTAATGCATCTTATCTCAACAAGAATATAAATGGTTTTGGGGTGCGGAACGGTTTCTTTTATGAAGAGGAGAGGTAGAGCATAACACCTGGGGTCCCTTGTTTGGTCCTTGGTCGTTGGTGTCACTGAATGCATCTTATCATAAGGTAAAACATATATATGGTTTAGGGGTTTGGAACCTGAGCGGTTTCTTAGATATTCGGCCTTGTATAAAGTGGAGGGTTCGGAACCATGGGGTACCCTTTGAAAACCTCTTGCAATACTTCATATTAATGTCAATCATAATTCCATTTTAAGTATGCGTCGAGCGGTTATACTAATATTCGTCCAAACAGAATATCGATGCCCCCAGCGGACAAATTTGGCCCGCGGATGTGAACTTGTAAACACTCTTGCACAACTTCATGTCCATATCTGTTATATCCAAACAATGAGAATGGTCAGTCTAGTGATTATTGCGAACTCACAAAATTTTGAAAGAAAAATAAGAAGAAGGAGAAGACAACAATAAGTGTCCCAACTTCGTTTTGTAGACTTAGGTAACTGTGAAAAAGCTATTAACGATCCGATCCGGTGATTAGGCCCACACCTATTTCCTATCTGAATACAACATCAATGTTATCATACATTGTAAAACAAACAAACATATCAGATATAAATACAGTGTATATGATGTAATAGATCAAACTACAAATACAAACATATTTCAATATAACTGTTTTAACAATTCGATGACCTGACAATGTTAAATTAATGACTCTTTTCGAGGTTACTGATAACAAAAGACAATAGACAATACTTTCATTTGCTCTAACACACCCATGTTGAATTGTAGTGGCAAATCATGACTTGTTTTATTTGAACTGAGGAGTCGAACGGCTGGTTTTCTTTTGCTTCAGCATTTTAGTGGTTTCTTGCTGTCGAGTCCTCGCTATTGTTTCATCTCTGTGGTTGTTTGATTTTTGTGTTCTCGGAGATGTTGCGGACAGAACAAAGTATTTGTCTAAATCTAGACGGAAGTAAGGGCGAGGATTGCGGCCGCGTAAAATCGATTTAAGCCCCCCATGCCACACAGTTCCAATGCGGTTCTTCTGTCGCGGTTTATTTTGATTTGGTTTGTCTGAGGGTGTGTATCGCTTATATACTTTTGTTTTGGATAGCCAATTGGCTATTTTGTGGGAAAGTTACTGTCTTTCTTGGCTTTCTGTCATTGTTGTTTCCATTAGGGTCTAGTTATTTCATGTTTGTGTTTCTTTCCCTTTGGTTCCTCTGATGGGAACTGTAGGTTAATTGTATCGATTCCTGATCATTACCTTCACTTCTATTTTACGTCCCCGTCAATACTAGTTATATCATTTTGAGACGTTGCTTCCACTTTCTGCGGGATTCTTACTCGACAGAGATAAAATGACTGAACGCTCAAGGAAACCAATAGTGTTTATATGAAGTGACGGTCCGACTCGCCCCACTTTCCCTAGGCATGCGTAGACCTTCTAAGAGGTTTACCATTTCTAATGTACGGTCAGTATCAGCTCTTCGTGGAAGCACCGCGCAGCCCAACCTATTTTTAAGTCACGAACGGCGGCGGCAAAAACAAAATCATGAAATCACACAAATAATACAAACCACAGAGGAACATATAAGAGAGAGCATCGGTGACAACCCAGGGACAACACCAGCATGAAAACACATGATATTGGTACCCACCAGAATGCCACCTCTCGCCGATACGGTTCTAATGAGCATCAACAACACATTGGCACATGTCCCCATGCAAAACTGCAGGAAACCATGCTAAAAGGTTCAAAGATGCTCTCGCTCATCTGTTCCTTTGTACTGTTGCAACAATAAATCATTAACTTGATTAGACAACCGTTTCATAATCAGATGGATACAAACAGCTATGTATAGCTATTTTAGAAGCTTATCACCTGCTTTAAAGAGGTTCTGCATATACACGACATACCTGTCCAAACCTTTATTTATATTTCAGCTATTTGACGTTTTCTTATGTAAAAACGTACTAGATGTATATTTGTGACTAGATAAGTCTAAAATTCTTACATAGGATAGAAAATAACAACTATGTTTCTCATTCTTCAACTGAGCCTGTATTGCATGCAAGGTAGAACCTATTATGCTTCAGGTTATTACCCTATCTGCATCTCTTAATTGCTAGGTTATGAGAACTCACCCTTATTTTCGAAGTTTGATAGAATCAAAATAGTGTGCACGTGTACCCACTTTATAAAGCATTCTGTAGAAATGTAACTTTGGACTACTCGTTATTTGTGCATCTTGTTCTCACTGATTGCGCTGCGTACCAACGCAGCGCCATTTGTGATGGGTTTGAGACACGGACTATGTATTCATGAAACTTGACTTTTCATTGATGTAAGCGATTGTCAGTTACTGAAGTTCGCGTTATATATAAAATTAAAACACTTTTTTAACAATTATAATTTGCGACTACATTCAATTATACATTTGCAATCTGAATTTTTGCCATTCACAATCTATTTTTGTTACATTTTGGATTTTTAATAACGGACTATGTTTTTCGTTTTAAACGTCGAAAGGGTATACGGTTTTGATTATTGTTTTATTTTCAATCAGTACAGTCTTGAATATACTCCTGAAATCCCGTTGTTGAATTGTCCTAATATTAAAATTCAGTGTTTGAAATAGATGACGGTATGTCTATGTGTGTTTGAAATAGATGACAGTGTTCCTACACAGAATGGTACAATCTAAGGTTTAAAATGATCCCTTTCGATTCAAATGATCGTCTACTGCGTAACAATTGAGCCTGTTACTACAGCAAAGGTTCATCCTTTCAACCCTGAAGCCCGGCACAGATACTATTGCAAACAAGGCAGACCCTGATGAGATGGCTCATAATATGCCACCTTATCAGGATATATTACTTGCCATCCTGATGACGCTTTTAAGCTAGATACTTTATTTAGTAGAATGGACGTGCCCAAAGTCAGTGATGGAATAGTCTACTCCAAAAAATCAGAGGTGAAAGGCTTGAAGGGGTGAATAAATCAAAGCACTGGCAGCACTGATAGGTCGAGTATCTCTGAGTGTAGAGTGGAAAAATGGCCCTGTAGGTGTTTCGTTTAACCTTTAAATAATTATACGCTAAGCAAATAGTGTAGAGCTTGATCAGACACCGCGTTCTGATATGGGTCTACACTGTTTGCAAAACCCAACACATGATTCCAGTCCGGAATCTACATATAACTCTCTAACATGTACTCTGAACTCACAGCGATACAAATAAGGCCCTCCCCCCAACTTCTTTTTCTCAAATGACCGCTATTGGTTTCCTAAAACACGCCATGTAATTTTGACCCCCTTAAACCCCACTTTTATATAGAAAAAACTTTGGTTAACGGTGGTATTGGTATATATTATTTCTTCTTATTTCCGATTTGTTTGTTTGTTTGTATTGGAGTTTAACGGTCCAGTCAACACTATTTTAGGCCGGCATCGGAAGCTCAGTAGGATGCGCGTCTGACTGGTGATCAGCAGGATGCGGGTTCGATACCTGCCGGGTCGGCAACACTCTTTCGTGGAAATTGAACATGAAATCTTTTCTACGGACATTCTTTCACTTCCGCTATTTCAAAAAGGTTAATTGTCAGTTTCTGACGAAAGAATGTGCACTGTTACAGTACTGGATAACCGCTTACGTATACGCCTGCCAAGGGAAAGTATGGATAGGTCATTTTGGAGCTAGTCAGGGCTCTTGCTCGTCATTATCACCTTGTGTCCCCGACGTGTGTTCCAAGTAAATTACTTGAACATATAGTCTTCTCATCATGGCATTACCTACATGGATGAACATAAACTCTTGTCAGATAGACAACATGCATTTAGAAAAAAAGCTATAGTTGTGAAACTCAGTTGAGCACGATTATTAATGACTGGGTAAAAATCTTGGACAATGGGGGGCAGGTTGACACATTAATTCTGGACTTTCAGAAGGCTTTTGACACACACCCTTACGAACTACTGAAATTCAAATTATCTGATTACGGTATTGTGGGGAAGAGTCTCAAATTGATAGATTCCTTTCTTTGCTACAGTAAATAGCGGGTGAATCTTGGGAGTGGGCTCCAGTTTTGTCTGGGGTCCTGCAAGGGACTCTTCTTGGTCTACTGTTAAGTTTCCCTGTCTATTAATGATATTTTCACAGACACTGACTCAAAAATAGGACTGTTCACCGACGACTGTGTTTGCTACCGGGAAATTAGAGACACAGATGACTCACTGAAACTTCAGAATGATTAATATAGACTTGTGGATGTTCGGCATGAAAATGGGGCATTAGATTTTAGCCCGTTAATGCATTTGTATGCGGATGGCCAAGAAGAGAGCCAATAAAATTTGTTTGTTTGTTTGATTTGAGGTTTAACGTCCCCGTCAACACTGTATAGGTCATTTTGGAGACGTTGCTTCCGAATTTGTGGGACTTTTACCCGACACTGAGATGAAATGACATCTCAAGCCCTGTCGACCAATGAAACTGATAGGGTTTATGAGCATGGATGGTCCGACTCGTACCGCTTTGCCAGGGAAGGCTTAGATCCTCTAAGCGGACAATAAAAATGAGGCGTCTTGCACCTAAGAGGGAACGGTCCTCGAGAATATGGATTCCATTAAAAACCTTGGTGTGACAATCACATAGGTTTTGAGATGGAATACACACATTAGCGATTTGTATATTAAGGCAAATCAAAGTTTGACCTAGGCACAAAAAATGTCAAGGTCAACCCAGGGTCACCATTTTAGCACTTTATGATGGGCCTACGCCCCAGATGCTATTTATCAAGTTTCGTGGAAATCTGCCCAGTGGTTCTTGGGAAGACTATTTTTTAAGGGTTTTTACCATTTATGGCTTGGCGGCCATTTTGGTCGTGTGACCTGGACCCCATGAGCAAATTTTGGTTTTACCCATCCCATAGAGGCTTCATATGAAATTTGATTTTAATCGGCCCAACGGTTTCCGAGGAGAAGCAGTGCGACAATTTTTACATTTTTCGCCTCGGCGAGGCTATACTAAATGGAATGTAACATTTGGCAAGTTCATTGGTTAGATCTCATTGATATCTATCAGTATGCCAAAAATTATTTAAATATTCCAATCGGTTAAGTCACTATCACCAATTTTCACAAACGGGTTACGGACGGACAGACAGACTGACAGAATGACACGGTGATTTTAGGGCACTCTTAGAAAATCAACCGACTTCAGTCGGTCGCTTTTTCTGCGGGTCGTGCAATAAAACGCTTGGTTTCCTGAAGCGAAATCTTTATCAGTGTCCTCAGGATGTAAAGGGAGCTCAATCTTGGAATATGGTAGTTGTATCTGGGACCCCAAGGGGGTGATCCTCGATGAAATCTTTGAAAAATGTACAGAATAGAGCTGCTACATTTGTTACAAGCAATTACTGCTTTGAAACTGAGAGTGTGACTGGAATAGGAAAACTGATGGGAGTCTCTCAAGAATACGAGAAGAGACAGTAGGCTCATACTGTTATACAAATGTCTAAAGGGTCTTGCCCGCACTCCAACAGATGCCCTTGTTCCCCCAGCTACAGGCCCTTGACCTTAAAAAGCAACTGGGTTCATCCTCTCTCCATGGGAAACATTTATGGAAGGTTTGATGCTTCTACGATAATAGCTTTGTAGTCTAGCCTGTTCACAAGGTATTTGATGTTAAGGACATTGTGACCTTGGCATTCGATCCTTGACCTTGAACATCAATAGGGTTCATCCTTTTTCCACTGGAAACATGTGTGGACGGTCTCATGCTTCTATGATGATAGCTTTGTCTTCTAACCTGTCCACAATGTTTTTAATGTCAAGTCTAGGGTGACCTTGATATTCGATCCTTGACATTGAAAATCAATAAGGTTCATCCTCTCTCCATGGGAAACATTTGTGGAAGGCCTGATGCTTCTATGATGATAGCTTTGTCTTCTACTGCTCGCAAGATTTTTAATGTCAAATCCATTATGATCTTGACATTTGACCCTTGACCTTAAAAATCAATAGGGTTCATCCTCTCTCCATGGGGAACATTTGTGGAAGGTTTGAGGATACTATAATGATAACTTTGTCTTTTATCATGTTCACAATGTTTTTAATGTCAAGTCCATTGTTGTCAAGTCCATAATGACCTTGACATTTGACCCTTGAAAGAATTTATCCTCTCTCCATGATGGGGAACATTTGTGGAAGGTTTGATGCTCTTCCGATGATGGCTTCGTCTTCAATCCTGTTTACAAGTTTCCGGACACACACACACACACACACACACACACACACACACACACACACACACACACACACACACATACACACACACACACACACACACACATACACACACATGAACGCACGGCTGCGATGCAATATCCCCACCGCAACTTTGTTGCGAGGGGATAATAACGAACAACCAGATAACACCCCCGTGCGACATTTTTCACATCTCAAAAATGGCAACTTTTCTGATGAAAGTCTGTAATAATTTTCTTATTTATACTGCAAACATAGATTTTGGGTGCTCGTTAGAACTGCCTCATTGAGGCGGTTCTAACGAGTACCCACAACCTATGTCTTGGAGCAGAAATAAGAAGAATAATGTTTACCCCTGTAAACCCCAGTTTTCTCTATATAAAGTGGGGTTTAGAGGGGTGTTCATTTCACGGATTTGTTCACGTGATGTGTCATTGACTGGTGATAGATAGATCTCCCAGAGATACAAAAGGCCTAACATGTAAAGTATTTGGTTGCTTATTTGCGGCGAAAGGCTCTTTATGACCTGCTCGCGATGTTTCATACTCTTGTTCCACCTTCTCTGTTGATGATTTGCACTGCCCTCAGTTGAGAATGGCCTTAGAAAACCTTTCCTATTTTTAGCTCGTCTGTTTTTTGAAAAAAAACTTTCGAGCTATTGTCATCACTCCGGCGTCTGCGTAGTCGTCCTGCGTCGTCCTGCGTCGTTCCAAAAAAACTTAACCTTGGCTATAACTTAAAAAGTATTAGACCTAGCCTCATGAAACTTCATACACACACTCATCATCACAAGAGCTACATTTTGACCAAGGACCATAACAACATTGTTGATTTTGGCTGAATTATCTCCCCTTTTCCAATTTTTTTCTGAAACACATTTTTTGCTCTCATTTTAATACTATTCACAACAGAGCCTTCAAACTTCACATGAATGTTCCTTGGGACAAGACCTTTTCAGTGATACCACACTTTTTGATCTGTGACCTTGACCTTTGAACTTTGACCTATTTTTCGAAAATTAAACGAAAACCTTAACCTTGACCATATTTCCAAAAGTATTTGGCCTACCTTCATGAAACTTCATACACATACTCACCATCACAAGAGCTACATTCCCTACAAGTTTTATAACTCCATCTTGCAATTTGATTGAATTATCTCCCCTTTTCTCTCCGTTTTTTTAAAATTGTTTTTGTCTCTTATTTCAATACTATTCACAACAGAGCCTTCCAACTTCACATGAATGTTCCTTGGGACAAGACCTTTTCAGTCATACCACGCTTTTTGACCTGTGACCTTGACCTTTGAACTTTGACCTATTTTTCGAAAAATTAACCAAAAAACTTAACCTTGACCATATTTCCAAAAGTATTTGGGCTACCTTCATGAAACTTCATACACACACTCACCATCACAAGAGCTACATTCCCTACAAGTTTTATAACTCCATCTTGCAATTTGATTGAATTATCTCCCCTTTTCTCTCGTTTTTTTTAAATTGTTTTTGTCTCTTATTTCAATACTATTCACAACAGAGCCTTCCAACTTCACATGAATGTTCCTTGGGACAAGACCTTTTCAGTCATACCACGCTTTTTGACCTGTGACCTTGACCTTTGAACTTTGACCTATTTTTCGAAAAATTAACCAAAAAACTTAACCTTGACCATATTTCCAAAAGTATTTGGCCTACCTTCATGAAACTTCATACACATACTCACCATCACAAGAGCTACAATCCCTACAAGTTTTATAACTCCATCTTGCAATTTGATTTGACTTAGAACTTTTGTTTTCTAAAAGAAACTGCAGACGAGCGTTGGCACCCGCTTGCGGTGCTCTTGTTTCTTTTGTATTACGTCAAACCCTTTAAAGAAATGCAAAATTGTGAAATCATTTAATTAAATTATAGGTAACAAAGTTGTTTTCCGCAGCGCTTCCTCCTTTGCTCCAACATGGAGCAATTTTGTACTTGTTCGTTAGTGGATGATTTTCAAATACACAGCAAGCATTGGGGCAGTATTTGAACAGCAAAAAGGAAAGCCCAAATTGCTGACCATGTCTTTGATATTTTAATCCATTTATTTGGATATTTCGGTGATTAAATATATTATTACCCAGAGATTTATTTAATATTTTGTTCTGTTCCTACTTAATGGGGATCTCAAGTCTATGTGCAGAAGTGCACCCCGAGTATTTCTTGAATGATTTAAAGAGGAATATATGCAAATGAGTCTGGATCATTTCATTTTTCTTTTAATTCCCCAGATTTCACCGCAGTACAAAATTATAGGAGACACTTTAGCATCAATAAGCTTTTCAAGTAAATTACATGGATTGTTTAGACGTTTTGGTCTTCAAAAATAGGCTTTTCTTCGTTTCCATAAAAAAGGTTGGTAATACAGTCAACAGTCAAGTACCCAGTTCCGGATCAGTCACTCGTCGTCGAGTATTGTAGCGAATACGGTTGCTTGCTGCTCAGAATGTTTGGTACCATTTTCAAGAAAAAATATCTCTCTACAAAATGCACATAATCATTCTTCCTGTTCCCCTCTGATTAACGATCGGCTCGATATGAGTGAAATAATCTTGAAAGGGCCGTAACCCCCCCCCCCCCAAATCATTCTTCCTGTTAAATCTTTTTCGGCTGACGTACATGGTTGCAGAGTATGAGACCATTGTAAGACTTCAGTTGCGAATCCCGGTACCCAGTTGCGGATCACGGGATATCGAATTGCGTCAATCTATTTGGAAACGATCAAAATATGTCAGTTTCTTTTCAGTGGCATTCAGTAAACATTAAACATCAATTTGTGATTGTGTCTCCACGCCTTTGTCATCTGTTCGCGCCCTCTCTCACTTGAAGATTGTGAGGGATATTTTCATGCAACTTTACAGACATGTTAACCCATCGGGGCCTAGAGAAATAGATTGGGCTGCACGGTGCTTCGGCGCAGAGCTGAAATCGACCGAACTTGAGTACTTGTAACAGCTTAGGTCTAAGCCTGCCCAGGAAAAGTGATGCGAGTCGGACCGCTCCTTAAACCTAGCGGTTGTATGGACGGTAGGGCTTGAGATGTCATTTCATCTCAATGTCGGGTAAAAGTCCCACAAAATCGGAAGCAATGTCTCCAAAATGACCTAAATAGTGTTGACGGAAACGAAAAGCCTCAGCTCAAACGAACAAAATACAGACATGTTAACCTTCAACAGATGATGCGCAGAAGAAACATTGCAATTTCGCTTTTGCACGAGCCTCCGTTACCAAATTGGGCAGAGCACCAGTGCAGAGATCGAACACACGATCCACCGGCAATCGACAGAAGCTACTATGACTACCTATATGACTCGCTAACGACTCCAGTAAACAGCCCAACATTCTGTCCTTCAAAGTTTCATTGTGAAGGTGTCCGTCTCCCTACTTAAAGGGACTTTGTGACCAAGTGGGTGAGAGCGCTGAATCTTATATAATAATAAGGTCTCTCACGGTCTCACCGCTTTGTTTCGAGCATGGCTCGGGCCAGGTCACATATGAGACGCTAAGTTCTACAACGGAAGGTCAGGCGATTTTTTCGGGTACTCCGGTTTTCGCCCATCTCTAATTTCTATATGTGAAACAACCTTTAAAGGGGCGTGAAACAGACATCAAAATCTAAATCCTCTGCCAACATGAAATTACGTAGAGAATGGACGCATAGGATGCACATTTATCCCAACTTAATAAATGGAGCATTGAAGTCGTGCATCACAAAAGATTATATAAATCTCTTCTCTCTCTCTTCTCTCTCTCTCTCTCTATCTCTCTCTCTCTCTCTCTCTCTCTCTCTCTCTCTCTCTCTCTCTCTCTCTCTCTCTCTCTCTCTCTTCATGCGATTTCCGACAATAGGTCACTGGTCACTATCAACGGCTCAGAACAGCCTGTATATCCGTGCAGTTTGATCGGAGCCTTCGCCAGTCGCATGTCCATGGAATTCATAGGGCCGTTAGCGTAGTGTCTGATAGAACACTCGATCAGCATCTACATTATCATGTCGTTGGAATTCGCATGAGCTGGTGGAATAAAGAAATAGATCAGCTCTAACTGTGATTTGTTGAGTAATAAATCACAGTTTGGAGGTCAGTTGTAAAGTAGATCAAATCACGAGCGCACAGCGCGCGTGATTTGTCTTCTTACAACTGACCGACAAACTTTGATTTATTACTCAACAAATTACAAACTAGAGCTGATCTATTTCGATTCTAACAGGCTGAAAATCGGCAGTAATGCCGTTGTTTCCTTCAAAAGCTCACAACATTTCGCCATTGTTTGAAGAAATCCCGCTAGAATTATCGACTGAAACACATTTATATTCTATTCTAACGTTTTCGATGCGAGAAAATGACGTTACACCGTCTAGCGCCAAAGAAATCGACTAGTGACGTCATATATTGGCAGTTTTTGTAATAACGTCACTCCCCACGCTCTTCCTTGTCGTGATTTGTTGTGGAAAAAAACACAAGTATATTCCATTGTCTATATGGGCGCGCTGTGTTAGAATTATAACTTTTGTGGGATGAGTGACTTCGGATAGGGATGATCAAGGAAAACAAAGTCATTGATTTCATCACAAAAAATTGCCTATATAAATTTGATCTCATTAAACTTAACATTTTATATGAAAAGGGGAGCACATTGTGTTGCTTATTTGAATTTAGGCTCAAAATCGAATGTGGGTACTCGATAGAACCGTCTCGCCCGGGCGGTTCAGTCTATATTTCATGCCAAAATATAACAGTATCAGATTCTTTTATTTGAAACGATAGAATTTTCAATATATTTCAATAGATGGTTTCGAAATAAAGGGGGCTGGTACGCCGCCCTGGCCCCTTCTCTGATTTGCACTGATCT
This sequence comes from Lucinisca nassula, assembly GCA_963580285.1. Classification (NCBI taxonomy): domain Eukaryota; kingdom Metazoa; phylum Mollusca; class Bivalvia; order Lucinida; family Lucinidae; genus Lucinisca; species Lucinisca nassula. The sequence continues at coordinate 71,871,103 of OY757017.1, read as the reverse complement.
GCACATGCATTTGCATTTGGCATAATACTAACCCGGACAGAAAAGAGGCCCTGGCCCATTCTCAGATTTGCACAGATCTACACATGTGTTTGCATTTGGTATAAGACTTGCCCGAACAAAAAAGAGGCCCTTTCCCGGGATTTCGGGGATCTTGGGGAGAGTGTTATAATTTCAAGGGGCGGGGCAGAAATGGTATTTATTAAAGGGAGTCGGGCACGTTTTCAGTGAACATGGTCCGTAATAAATGGGATGCCAATTTGGAGAACTTGGAAGAATTGGCCAAAAGTTTAATGGAGCTGGGGACAAAATATCACACCCTCTTGTCAAGGTTTTAGGGAAGATGATGGTGATGAGTGAGTGTGTTTCAGTTTTACGTCCCACCAACAGCTAAGGTCTTACGGAGACGGTACCTCGTTTTAAAGACTCATCCGAAAGTCTGGAGAAGCCCGGAATCAGTCCTGCAATCCCTGGTTTATCAGGCGAGCAGCATAACCACTACACCAAAGAGGCTTCTAAAATGGTGGTGGTGGTGATGATGATGATGATGATGATGATGATGATGATGATGATCAATCATGCAAAACGTTTAAAAAATCCTTCATATTGTTCGTATGGTCCCAGATCAGATGTCACATTGTAGCATCTGATCAAGATCTCTGCTGTTAATGTTTTGCAGGAAAAAAAGTTAGCGGATGACTGACTTATTATAACGAAAGACTCCTTCCCAGCAGGCACACGTCGCTAAGGCAACGTCAAATCAACGTCGGTGCAACGTCACGACGTTGCACCGACGTTGATGTGACGTTGCATAAACGTCATGACCTTTAACCGACGTTGATGTGACGTCACAATTACGTCATGTGCCTGCTGGGTTAGATGCAATACAGTCAACTGGTGCATCATTTGGTAAAAAGAAACTGACCTTTGTATTCAATTTCTGTGAAAACAATGTACGAAAATGATTGATCCGGAACTGGGGTCTAAAACTTCATTGTTTAATCGTTTACAAAATACATATGCCTTCGTATTTTTTTTTTTTCAAATTCTCTTTTTCGGGGTAAATCTACCCTTACCCGTTGCTCACGATGACTGCATAGCAAATAATCGTGTTTACACATTTTATCACTTAATTTAGACATCGGAAATACCAACGTCATTCTGAACGCACTTGATCGACAAATGTGTAATTTTTTCTGGATTTAAAGTATGACTGAATAGGCTTTATGCTAAATGGGTTTCAAATTGTCTTGGCGACTAATCAATGTCGTGTTGATCCGGTCCGGAACTTGGTACCTGACTGCACTGTCCCAGTGTCTGTATATATATGTATTACCAACGATAATATGACATTTATCCCCTTAATTCAATGGCAAATATCAATGGTTGCTTCGGCCCTTTTTACATGCTTAAATAATGATTTTAAAACTTTCAAGTTATTATTTGTATGTATTTTGTTCTTTCTACATTATTTTTGATAAATACATTTCTCAAATCAAGTTATCATATGAATAATGACCTCATTGTTATATTATATGTACGCCTCGATATTTTACAATTTATATTTATTTAAGCCACTTATATGTCATTTGATACCGTACAGTATAATTATAGTTTCTCTTACATAAAATGTAAACTGATCTCCTTACTTGAAAATCGAGCGTATGTTCGTTCAATCACAATATATTAGCTTCCACTGATTTTTGGAATTTCCAGTCTCGAAACAGTTTCGCTTTGCAATCGTTAGACGTCGGTAAAATCCGTAAAAGAGGGGTCGGTCTATATAGCGAAAGGAACGTTTTTGTTTAATATCAATATATTCTTACGAGCCTTTTTGCTTCTTGAACAGGTTATTTTGGATAGAGAAAAATAATAACATTAAATTAAACCGTAACTTCAGGTAAGTTGTAATAAATATGAGTATAATGCAATTGTCCTTTCATAATTCCCCAGTTAGAAATATTCCTTTCGAGAAAGGATGGCTCCTGTCGCTATTTCATATCCCAGAAAGGCACATAAAGCAAAAAAGTGCATTTAGTAAATCCATACATGATTTCCAGTACAATCAATACCTACATGTAATAAATTCCATGCAAGGAACACCCCTCAAAGCCCCACTTTAGACCAATTTCTGTAGCGGAAGGTCATGTTGTTTTTCTCCGGGTACTCCAGTTTTCGCCAACATATGATTAAAGCTAAACTCGAAGAAAATGAAATAATCTTGAAAGGGCCGTAAAACAAACCCCGCCATAAAAAAAAAAAATTTAGAAAAAGGAAATTGGGGTGAACCTTATTTTTCTTATCCAGCTCCAAGACAAACGTCGCGGGTATTCAATACAACCGTCTCGATGAGGTAGTTCTAACGATCACACATTACCTATTTAGAGTAGAGACAAAACAAATATCACAAAACATTAGGAAAACATACCTATTCAAATATATTGGTAACATTTTACCACCAAAACTGATTTTTTTTTTCAGATAAAAATCCTGATATCTTTAATATTTCTGTTCAAAATATAGACTGTGGGTACTCGTTAGAACCGCCTGTGCGAGGCGGTTCTAACGAGTACCCACAATCTATGTTTTGAGCACCAATAAGAAAAATAATGTATACCCCTGTAAACCCCAGTTTTACTATACAAAAGTGGGGTTTAAAGGGGTCAAAATTATATAGACATGTTTGCGTGATGATGTCATCAGAAAAATAGCCGTTTTGGAAATATGTTAGAATGTACTGTCACACATATATAATATCTTTTGTTTGAATCGAGGTTTTACGTCCCTGTCAACACAATTTAAGAAATTTTGGAGACGTAGCTTCCGATTTTATGGAATTTTTACCGACATTGAGATGAAATGGCATCTCACTCCCTACCGCTCAATGTAACCAATAAGGTTTATATGCAGGGACGTTCCGACTCCCTCCACTTTCCCTGGGCAGGCTTAGTCCTCCAAAGCGGGTTTTCAGTATTCATGTGCGGTGGGTTTAAGCTCTGCATGGAAGCACCATGCAATCAATGTATTTCTCCAAGCCCGATGGACGGGGGCATAGATGAAAAGGAATAAAAAAGGATGGACATTTTTAAAGCTCACACCACTTTACACTAGGGTATTGTCATTTAAAACAAAATGTTATCTCGCATGGTCATAAAATGACATATACATAATATGAAATAGGTGCGACCTAACTGCAACCAACCGTTTTGATGCTTATTAACCTCCCATTCTGTGTATTCTATATTAGGTGGGTCTTTTTGAAATGAAAATATTTTCTAAATGGACATTTGCAGTAGTACCGTAAAATTCCTATATTAAGATCTCCTTTTGGACTGTTCTAAAGTTGAACAGTCTCAAAGGTGGCCCCTGACTGAACAACTACAACAACAAAGTTAAACTTGATTTGTGTAGTAGATTGTTAATCGAAAGCAAACATAATAAAAAAACACGATGTGATTGTGAAACACTGATGCCCCCAAACAGGGCATGTTAAATATAAAAGCAATATCACTAAGCAGTCGGAAGGTATGGCCAATGTTCAAGTCTTAAAAAGTAGGTCAAGGTCACAAGGTAAAAAATTATGGGATCGTTTGAAAGGTCTTGTGACACAGAATGCACATGTGAAATATGAAAGCCCTAACACTTACTGATCGAAAGTTATGGCCAATGTTAAAGTTTTTAAAAAGTAGGTCAAACGTCAAGGTCACGAGGTCAAAAATTATGGTACCACTGGAAAGGTCTTGTGAAAAAGAATGCATATGTGAAGTATGAAAGCCCTATCACTTACCAATCGAAAGTAATAGACTATGCTAACGTTTTTCAAAAAGTAGGTCAAACGTCAAGGTCACGAGGTCAAAATTTATGGTACCATTAGAAAGGTCTTGTGACAAGGAATGCACATGTGAAATATGAAAGCCCTATCAATTACCAATCGAAAGTTATGACCAATGTTAAAGTTTTTACAAAAAAAAAAATCAAATGTCAAAGTCAAGAGGTCAAAAATTATGGTACCGCTAGAAAGGTCTTGTGACGCGGAATGCACATGTGAAATATGAAAGCTCCATCTATTACCGATCTAAAGTTATGGCCAATGTTAAAGATTCAAAAAAAATTGAAAAAAGTAGGCCAAGGTCAAGGTCACGAGATCAAAAATTATGGTACCACTGGAAAGGTTTTGTGTTAAGGTATACACATGTGAAATATGAAAGCCCTGTCACTTACCAGCCCATAGGGGCTTAAAGAAATATATGGGCTGCATGATGCTTCCACGCAGAGCTGAATCCGGCCCGCACACTAGTACTGGTAAACCGCTTAGAGGATCTAAGCCTGTCCAGGAACCGCGGTGCGAGGCGGACCGTCCATGCTAATAAACCCTATTGGTTTCATTGGGCGACAGGGCTTGAGATGTCATTTCATCTCAATGTCGGGTAAAAGTCCCGCAAAATTGGAAGCAACGTCTCCAAAATGACCTTTACAGTGTTGACGGGGACGTTAAACCTCAAATCAAACAAACTGTCACTTACCAATCGAAAGTTATAGACTATGCTAAAGTTTTTAAAAAGTAGGTCAAACGTCAAGGTCACGAGGTCAAAATTTATGGTACCATTAGAAAGGTCTTGTGACAAGGAATGCACATTTGAAATATGAAAGCCTTATCAATTACCAATCGAAAGTTATGACCAATGTTAAAGTTTTTACAAAAAAATCAAACGTCAAGGTCAAGAGGTCAAAATTAAGGTACCGCTAGAAAGGTCTTGTGACACGGAATGCACATGTGAAATATGAAAGCTTCATCTATTACCAATCTGAAGTTATGGCCAATGTTAAAGATTAAAAAAAAATGAAAAAAGTAGGCCAAGGTCAAGGTCACGGGATCAAAAATTATGGTACAACTGGAAAGGTTTTGTGATAAGGTATACACAGTCATGTGAAATATGAAAGCTCTCTATTACCATTCAAAAGTTATGCCAAATGTTAAGGTTTTTGTAGACAGACAAACAGACAGACCTAAAACTATATGCCCCCGAATCTCTTAGATTCCTGGGGCATAAAAATCACTCCGTCCAGATAATGGTATCTGTATTTACAGGGGTAACAACCTACGTCATAGCAGAGATGTCGTACCCATTTCAGAAGCGGCCATATTGGTCTAAATAGGGTAAACAAAATGCTTCAAACTAGATTTGTACATTACCAGTCTTCAGAGAACATACTTCAGCTGGTAACGAACAATATTTGCATCCCACCAATAAGCTAATTCCACCAGAAACATTGAAAATGCTTCGATAGCTTCGCCACAAGATTTGATTCGGCGCTGTAAACAATGATAGTTCCGACATCATTGCCAAATCAGCTTGTGTCGAATTATTTAAACAAAAGGCCACATTTCTGGGACAGATTTCAGTATGTTTGGTTCTTTTATGACCTAATGCACCGACTGCGCCTACTTGTTGTGACAAATGCCTTTTGTCCAGTAAACGCCGGCAAACCTAAGAATGGTTATGACGTCACTGTTCTGACGTAGGTTGTTCCCCCTGATTTAGTAGAACTTGAATTATTTTTGAAAACTGCAGTTGCATTCTACCAGTATTATTATTATTTTTGAAAACTGCAGTTGCATACATACTTTAGGGTAGGGAAGAGTTATTATTTCTGTTCAAGAGATAGAAATGTATCTTGTTCTATCTATCTATCTATCTATCTATCTATCTATCTATCTATCTATCTATCTATCTATCTATCTATCTATCTATCTATATATCTATCTATCTATCTATCTATCTATCTATCTATCTATCCATCTATCTGTCTGTCTGTCTGTCTTTCTATCTATCTATCTATCTATCTATCTATCTATCTATCTATCTATCTATCTATCTATCTATCTATCTATATCTATCTATCTATCTATCTATCTATCTATCTATCTATCTATCTATCTATCTATCTATCTCCCCGAAGCGATCCCCGCCCATCGTGGCTTGAAGAAATAGATGGGCTGCATGATGCTTCCACACAGAGCTTAAACCGACCACACTAGTTAACCGCTTAGAGGATCTATGCCTGCCCAGGGAAAGTGGTGCGAGTCAGACCGTCCATGCTTATAAACCGTAACGGTTTCATTGGGATACAAGGCTTGAGATGTCATTTCTCGCAAAGCTGAATCCGACCGCACAGGAGTACTGGTTACCCGCTTAGAGGATTTAATCCTGCCCAGGGAAAGCAGTGCGAGTTGGACCGTTCGTTCATGCTTATTAACCCTATTGGTTTCATTGGGCGACGGGGCTTGAGAAGTCATTTCATCTCGATGTCGGGATAAAAGTCCAACAAAATTGGAAGCAATGTCTCCAAAATGACCTATATAGTGTTGACAGGGACGTTAAACATCAAATCAAACAAATAAATTGAGATGTCATTTTTTCTCAATGTCGGGTAAAAGTCGCACAAAATTGGAAGCAACATCATCAAAATGACCTATACGTGTTGATGGGGACGTTAAACATCAAATCAAACAAACAAAACTCCCAGTGGGGACGTAATGGGTCTAAAAGACGAGTCTTCAGGAATCATGATTCTACTTTGCACCGGCCCCCGTCCATCGGGGCTTGAAGAAATATATGGGCTGCATGATGCTTCCACGCAGAGCTGAATCCGACCCGCACACGAGTACTGGTAAACCGCTTAGAGGATCTATGGTTGCCCAGGCAAAGCGGTGCGCACGAGTCACTGTCCATGCTTATAAACCCTATCGGTTTCATTGGGCGACAGGGCTTGAGATGTCATTTCATCTCAATGTCGGGTAAAAGTCCCACAAAATTGGAAGCACCGCCTCCAAAATGACCTTTACAGTGTTGACAGGGACTTTAAACCTCAAATCAAACAAACAAATCTACTATACACAAGTTACAAGTACGTCGCATTAGGTGTACATTATTACATACACTCCGAAAGCTTACATGGTAATTCTGTAATTACGACATCTATAACCTGCACAGGCACCGGAAATTCTTTATCAGAATATAGATGCGACTTATTCAGTATCACAGGGTTTATTTAACATCACTACAGCTGGTGTCTGGGAATGTGTGGCGGCGGTAAAACGTCTCCCTGCCCTACATCATAGTGTAGTTAAGTTTATATTTGCTTGTCCTTTGGGATCATTGATTCCATTGTGGAATTTTGAAAAAAACTTGAGGTTCACTGATGAGGCCTAATTGACCGAAACTAGCTAGTCTGGCCCAGAAGACATGCACACTTCATATTTTCCAGTTCTGTGGTGCATTCCTTGCTTCCAAAGGATAACCCTTTTATAGAACATATTTGTAGTTGGCCCTTTGATTTGTCCAGTAAACTTATGCAAATGTGTAAAAAGTCAAAACATGGGTAAAAAAATATACGTACAATGCAATCCAGTAGCATTGCATTTGCTTGATTTGAGGTTTAACGTCCCCAGCAACACTGTATAGGTCATTTTGGAGGCGTTGCTTCCAATTTTGTGGGACTTTTACCCGACATTGAGACGAAATGACATCTCAAGCCCTGTCGCCCAATGAAACCAATAGGGTTTATAAGCATGGACGGGTCGACTCGCACCGTTTTGCCTGGGCAGGCTTAGATCCTCTAAGCGGTTTACCAGTACTGGTGTGCCGCTGGTTCCAGCTCTGCGTGGAAGCATCATGCAGCCCATCTATTTCTTTAAGCCTCGATGGGTGGAGGCGAAGTCATATTGCGCACATTAAGTTTTGCTAGCTCTTATGTGTGACTTTGCCAAAGCCACCACTCAAAATTCACAATCATAAACATTGCAACACTTTCCCTACCAACAATCTGCAATGAAAATTGGTCTCTGAATTTTTAACAAACAGGACAAAGAATTCTATGAAAAGGGATACCCCCTTGAAATGGAACAACTAATTTGGTCGCCCAGCACTGCACACTAAAAAGTTTTGAGCTACTTGAACATGTGGCTTAACACAAACAAGTTGTTGATTAGTAATTCTGCAATGTTGTTAGATGCAGTGAGTTGAGATATAAAATATTTGTGTCTTTGGCTAGTTTAAACTCAGTCTTGACTATGGAAATCTTCGGATTTTTCTTATTTTGAGAAAAATTGAAAAGTTCTGCGAAACTGGCACATCTGCATGTGCAAGCTCATGTTTTCAAGGCTTTACACAACTTAATTCTTATGCATGTTTTTTATTTCATCTGTCCATTACTTTTATAATACATTTGTATTTCTGTCCTAAATATTATATCAGAATATAATAACTGGTGGAAAATGAAATATAATGGTCAATGGTTTCGAAAAGCTATCCATTTAATTATTCTGCTACTTTTATGGCATAAGAGTATGGCAAAATATGAGCCGTTGATATTAAGATGGAAAAATATGGTTGTAATTTGTGGGTGCGGTAGGGCTTGAGATGCCATTTAATATAAAGATCAGTTAAAAGTCCCACAGAATGTGAATCAACATCTTCAAAATGATGTAAATAATGTAAACAGGGACTTAAAGGTAAATTCAAACAAATGAAAAGGTAGCATTATCTGTGTGGTAATAATTAGCTGTATGATCTTTGTCTTGTTGTTGTTGTAGACCTATAAGGCATTTTATTGCTGCCTATGAACTCCCGTTTTATAGCGAAAGTCCATTAACAAGTCTTTGTCAGTTTCACCCTGGTTTAGTAACTAAACTGGAGTGTGATAGCCCAGTGGTTAGTGCACTTGCCTCTGATGCTAGAGGTTCCGGGTTCCGTCCCCGGCAGCGACTATAAAATTTCGGTGTCCTAACACGCTCCATTGGCATCATTTGCAGGAATGAATGTCATGAAGTGCACCATCCTTCGGATTGGGACGTTAGCTGGAGGCCCTGTGCAGGGAGAGTTATGCCCTGTGCAGGTTAAACCTTTTTGTACCAAATGGAATCTTCCTTCTTGTATATTGCAGGAATTCATTTCAAAATTTAGGGGTGTCAGGTTGTGTTTTTATCAAAATGTATTTGGAAAATGACTGTACTTTTAACAAACACTTACAGTGGAGGCCCTGATCAGACGCCACACTCTGCGGCGTCTCATCTGGGCCTGCACTGTTTGCCAGGGTACCCATTTGGGGGTTTCCAGTACTAAATGGATTAAAGACCCCTACAATAATAATTACAAGATTACTGTGTAGGCTTTCATCCTGCAAACCTATGTAAAGTACACCTGAGAGTTATGGTCAGATGTGACCGATCCCAGTTAAAGTAGAAAGAAAGAAAACTGCTGCATACTTCAAGTATGTGAACTGAAATTTTGGACGCCTATTTTTGACCAGGTATTGAAGTTTTTCTGAACAGTATGTACAATTTGATAATCTTTGTAAGGAGGCATATGGAGACCACTTGCACTTCCACATTTCAATTGTTCTGGAATTTATAATGAAAAGTTGTTAATGAAAATGGTGGCCTCAATAGAATGTTAGGAATGTAAAGTACTTCAGTAGTTGAGTATGAACAAGTTTTGTGACCTCCAATAAAAATAAAAAATGAGTTCCTTTAAGAGCAATGAAAACATTCATATAAAGAAAGAAGATGGGTCATACTGCATAGTTTCGGCTAATAAAGCCTCATCAGTGACCCTGTAATGATCTGGCAAAGAAAGCCTGAGGAAACATACTGCAATTTTGCGAATTTCGAATAGGAAGTCGATTCAAAGACTGATACAAATCAAAACGGGGTCCAAATAATTAAAAACCTGTCTAGAATATGAGTCTAAACGAATAATTTATTTCCGATTGCTCAGAATATTCACGCTGATCTCAAAGGTTCAAAAGTAAAATATAAACTGCACTATGGTTGATGTACGGGGAGACGTTTTACGGCAGCCACACGACACAACACCAGCTGCAGTGAATGCAAATAAAAATAAAAAATGAGTTCCTTTAAGAGCAATGAAAACATTCATAAGAAAGATGGGTCATACTAGGTAGTTTCAGCTAATAAAGCCTCATCAGTGACCCTGTAACGATCTGGCAAAGAAAGCCCGAGGAAACATACTGCAATTTTGCAAATTTCGGATAGGCAGTCGATTCAGACTGATATAAATCAAAACGGGGTCCCAATAATTAAAAGAAAGAAGAAAAAAGAAAGAATATTCACGCTGATCTCAAAGGACCAAAAGTAAAATATAAACTGCACTATGGTTGATGCTGCTTTGTTTGAACAAGTGGTACTTTGAAATGAAACACCAAAATTTGAACAAGATGTTTGCATCACAATTCACCTATTGCTGTGATTCTGGCCATCAGGGTGTAGAGTTTTCTTCTGGAGCTGCATGCTCAGATTGATCGGTCCTCATTTTCTTCGACTGAAGTGGAAAAATCCTCACTTAGCATTGTTGGTTGTATTGTTTTAACAACAGGTACATTGAACTGAAACACCAATTTTTAAGCAAGATGTTTCAAGAAAAATGTACCTACTGTATAATTTTATTCACTCATTTCACAGCAGGAAAACTTTTGTTTACTTCCTCTCGCCAACAATAACGGCTATTAGTTTTGACACGGTCTGTGACACTGTGTGTGTAGTACTACCTCATGCAGAGGAATATACCAGCGAAAGGGTAAAGAAGACACTTTTTATCATTGAATTAGATGTAGCTGTTAAACGGGAAAAAGCTGTATTGTGAGTTGATATGGTTGGTTGCAACAGCCAAGTTTGTTTATTTCGAAAAGATGAACGTGTGTCCATGGTAACAAGGAAGTTCAAATTTTAGCCAATCAGGTGCCTAATGTAACCGGAACCAATATTTTTAAACCGGAAGGACCATCAAATTTTCAGCCCAACAGCTGTTGGCTATTGAGGTTTTGAATGGGTGGGGTATGTTCCAATAAACAAATACACGTGTTACCGTTAAGCAACCAACTCTCGTTGTTTGCCGCCTTCGGCGGCAAACAACTCGTTGGTTGGTTGCTAATATAAATTCAACGAACACGTCAGACTGGTTTTGATACATGTATCTACAATCTGTATTTCAAACAATTCCATAAAATCTTAACAGGGTTTTCCTTTGACATTTATAGTCTCATAATAAAATTTAATTATTAACGCTTTGGTGGGTTTTCCTTCTCTAAAACTAAAGCATTCGTGTTGTGATTTATTTTCTTAACAGAAAAACACATTATTTTCTTTAAATCCATTGGTTAAAAATATTTAGTATAAAATGGCACTTTTGGAGCATTCTTCGCAAATTGAAATTGACGGTCAGAATATAGGGATTTTCTTCTTCCTAAATTACTAAAAGAGTCATCTCAACTGCCCAAAGCATACTAGCCTTTATATTCTTTCTACCTAAATGGATCTAAATACAGTAAAATTCCGCTATTAAGACCACTTGGTATTAAGACTAAGTAGAAGTAAAACAAAGATCAAGAATCGATACAATTAACTTACTCCACCCATCAAAGACACCAAAGGGAAAGAAACACAAACATGATGCGACCAGACCATAATGGAAACCTAAACAATGGAAGGCCATAAGGACAGTTACTTTCCTATAAAATGACCATATGGCCATCCAAAATAAAAAGACACAAGTGATACACACAGTAAGTAACAAGCAACAACATAAATAAACCGCCACAGAAGAACCGCCTTGGAACGGTCAGTGGAAAGATTTCCACTGGGGGGGGCTTAAATCGATTTTACGTGGCCATAATCCTCGCCCTTACCTCAGTCGCGGTATACACTAATTTTGTTTAGTCTGCATGAAGGCTTCCTAACTAATCTGCTTTTGAAAGCTTATTGAGAAGGTTTCAGTGATTCCTCCTTTGTGTTTTCTACACCTAGTGTCTCCTAATATGAGACCACCTTTGGGGCAGTTCAAAAGTGGTCTTAAAGACCACTCTTGAACAGTCCCAAAGGTAGTCTTAATATAGGAGTTTTACTGTATATGCCTTTATTCTAATGTGTTTCGACATTTAGGCGTCTTATGGCATTCAAAATGGAAGAAAGAAAACTTCTACAGATTTTTTTGGAATGAGAAAAGAGTTTCATTAAATTAGACCATAATTTCAGGCAATTTGTATTAAATAGGTGTATACTGTCATTTTCCTTCAATAGTTTCCCTTTTAGAAATATTCCTTTCGAGAAAGGAAGGCTCCTGTCGTTATTTCATATCCCAGAAAGACAAACTTTGAGCAATTATGGGCATTCAGTAAATCAATACATGATTTTCAGTGCAATCAATATCATCATGTAAGAAAGCTCATGCCATGAAACCCGTCAAAGCCCCACTTTACAACATGTTCTGCAACGGAAGGTCAGGTGGTTTGTCTCCGGTTACTCCTGTTTTCAACGACTACTGATTAAAGATAGAAGTAAGTGAAGTGGTTTTGAAAGGGCAATAAAACCACCACTTCATAAACAAAAACACTTTATAAAGAGAAACAAAAATGGGTGTACACTATTTTCCTTATTCTGCTCCAAGACAAACGTTGCTGGTGCTTGTTAAGGCGGTTCTAGCGAGCACACACGATCTATCTGGAGAACAGACAAAACAAATATCACAAATGAGCCAGCGCATGACAAAACCTACAATAAGATATGTGCGCCCAACGAAGACTCAGATCAGCCGGCGCATCCGCGCAGTCTGATCAGAGTCTTCGTTGTGCGCTCTAAGGATAGCTATGGGCTCAATGCTCCTTCATGCTTCAAGAGAAGTCTCTGATTAGACTATATGGATGCGCAGGCTGATCTGAGTCTTCGATGGGTGCACATGTCTTATTGTAGGTTTTGTCGTGCGCTGGCTCAAATGTAATCAGAAAAATAGCCGTCCTGAAAATATGTAAGAATGCACTGTCACAGGAATATATTATCGTTTATTTATTTGAACTGAAGTTTACGTACCCGCCAACACAATTTAGGTCATTTTGGAGACGTCTCTTTTAATGTTATGGGAGTTTTACCCGACATTGAGAAATGGCATCTCACGCCCCACCGCATTGAAAGCAATAGGGTTTATATGCAGGGCCGGTTCGACTCCCTCTACTTTGCCTGGACAGGCTTCCATCTTCTAAGCGGCTTACCAGTATCCATGTGCTGTCGGTTTCAGCTCTGCGTGGAAACATCCTGCAGCCCATCTATTTCTCCAAGCCCAATAGCCGGGGCATGATTATGTTATCGTTATGGAAAATAATAAGCAAAACGATGGATATTTTTAAAACAAAAAAAATTTACTCTAGGGTTACGTCATAAACTAAAATTCATCTCGCGTGGCTATAAAATGACTTATACATAGAATAATTGTCCCCCGCCCATCGGGGCTTGAAGAAATAGATTGGCTACATGATGCTTCCTAGCAGAGCTGAAACCGACCGCCCATTCATACTGGTAAACCGCTTAGAGGATCTAGCCTTGCCCAGGCAAAGCGGTGCGAGTCGGACCCTCCATGCTTATAAGCAGAAGTGGAGGCAATGATCAGGAATCGATACAATTAACCCACAGCTCCCATCAGAGACACCAAAGGGAAAGAAGCACAAACATGAAACAACAGACCCTAATGGAAATAATTGGGGGCCAAAAGGACAGTTACTTTCCCACAAAATGGCCAATAGGCTATCCAAAATAAAATAATATAAGCGACACAAACAACCAAAGACAAACCATAACAAAAATAAACCGCGACAGAAGAACCGCCTTAAACCCGATTGGTTTCATTGGGCGACAGGTCATGAGTTGTCATTTCATCTCAATGTCGAGTAAAAAGCCCCATAAAATCGAAAGCAACGTCTCCAAAATGACCTATACAGTATTGACGGGGACGTTAAACCTCAAATCAAACAAACAAACATAAAATAAATTTAGATAACTCGTTAGACTGGTTTTAATACAATCTGTATTTCAAAGAACTTCATAAATCTCAACCGCTGAATGGGGATTTCTTTTGGCATTTATATAGAGGATCTTACATGAGTGTTCATGTATTATTGAACTTATTAAACTACTTGAGGAAAAGAGATAAAATGCGAGGCTTTGCCGAGCATTTTATCCCTTTTCTTCGACGAGTTTAATAAATTCAGTAGTACATGAGCACGAATGCAAGATTCTATTTATCATATGACATTTAAAACGCATTTTATTCACGATTGTTTACAAACATTTCAATATTCCGCCGTTAGTTAACGCGACGTCATTAACGACGTCGTACATGTAACGTTACAGGACGTATCTAGCTAATTTGCATATTTAATCCACTAGTGGATTATCGAAAATATCAAATGGCGTTATTACACTCTCAGACGTGACATCATATGATATATAAGCTTATAACAAAATTTGAATATTGACGCTTTGATAGGTTTTACCTTTTCTTAAATTACAGCATTCGTGTTGTGATTTATTTATTAGCAGAGCAGTACATTCTCTTCTTGAATTCATTTGGTCAAAGGTATTCAGTAAATAATTGTACTTTTTGCCTATTCTTCAGCTTGAATTTGACTGTAGGGATAGAAAGACTTTCTTTGTCAGAAACTTCTTAAAACTTATACCAACCGCCCTTTAAGTTTTAAGGGTATTAGCATTTTTATTCTTTTTACTAAAATCTGTAAAACGCCTTTAGTCTAATGTTTTTCGACATTTTAGGCGTCTTTTTGGCATTAAAATGGAAAAATAAATAAGAAAACTATAATCAGATGTTATTGGAAAGGAGAAAAATAAAAAACCCGCAACGTTTGTCTTTGAGCAGAATAAGAAAAATAATGGACACCCTATTTTTTTCTCTTTATAAATTGCTTGCAGGTTTCCTAGGAACAGCCAAAGAGCGACGTTGACGTCATAACGTCTTATACATCATATTTAAAAGAATCATGGTTTATTTTGACGTCACTTAATGATCATATGACGTCGCTTGAGTCACGGTTTTCATTGAGGTGTGAACAACATTGCGTCCAAATAATCAATTAGATGGGTTTTCTGTACGTATGAAATGCACTAAGAATGCCGAAAAGTACAGTTAAATTCCTATATTAGGACCCCCTTTTCTTTAAGACCATTTTTGAACACATTACGATAACAAACCTGTGCAACATAGTGCATTTTTCATATCTCCAAAATGGCTACTTTCATCACGTGAACAAGTCCGTGAAATGAAGACCCCCTAAACCCCATTTTATATAGAGAAAACGGGGGTATACGGGGGTATACATTATTTTTCTAATTTCTGTTCCAAGACATAAGTTGTGGGTACTCGTTAGAACCGCTTCTAACGAGCACCCTCAACCTATGTTTTGAGCATTCATAAGAAAAATATTAAGGATTTTCATCAGAACAGTAGCCATTTTGGAGATGTGCAAAATGCACTTTGTTGCACAGGTGAGTAATCATAATGTCTGTTGAAAGTCCGTGATATTTTTCTTATTTATACTGCAATCATAGGTTGTTGGTGCTCTTTAGAACCGCCTAATTGAGGCGGTTCTAACGAGTACCCACAACCTATGTCTTGGAGCGAAAGTAAGAGAAATAATGTTTACCCCCGTAAACCCCAGTTTTCTCTATATAAAGTGGGGTTTAGGGGGTGCTCATTTCACGGACTTGTTCACGTAATGAGTCCGAACTGAGGACACTGTATGCGGAAAGCACAAAGAAAGAATCGCTGCAGCCTACTAAATAAGCTTTCAAAGCAGAATTAGTCTCAATTTTAGGAGTAATAGCTGAATGTCACTGTATTTCCGAAAACTCGCATTATTCAAAAACCACCTGTTCAAAGTTTTTCACTTAATATTGTTGACACTATAAGTGGTGAAGTGCTGCTTTCGCTTATAGTTCTTTGCATGCTAGTGCGTGGTTGTTTTACGACTTCCATTTCTATATCCGCACGTTTAGAACGTTCTGATAAACCTTCACTTACAACACTTTGAGCACTCTCTGCAGAGTTATTACTGCCAGTTAGACTCTCGTTCTCACCATGCGCTTCGTCATAATCTGTCATCACTTCACAATAATCTGCGGGACCAACAGAATGACCCCAGTTGTGCTGACAGGAATGTTAAACCTCAAACGAACAAGCCCTGTCACGAAATGGAATGCACAAAGAATGTAAATACAGTAAAATTCTTATATAAGGACCACCTTTGGGACTTTTCAAAGGTGGTCTTTAAGACCACTGTTGAAAAGTCCCAAAGTTAGTCTCTGAACTGAAGACACTGTATGCGGAAAGCACAAAGAAAGAATCGCTGCAGCCTACTATCTAAGCTTTTTAAAGAAGAATTTGTCTCAATTTTACGAGTAATAGTAGAATATCACAGTATTTTCTTAACTCTCATTATTCCAAAACCGCCTGTTCAAAGTTTTTCACTTAATATCGTTGACACTATAAGTGGTGAAGTGCTGCTTTCGCTTATAGTTCTCTGCATGCTAGTGCGTGGTTGTTTTACGACTTCCATTTCTATATCCGCACTTTTAGAACGTTCTGATAAACCTTCACTTACAACACTTTGAGCACTCTCTGCCGAGTTATTACTGCCAGTTAGGCTCTCGTTCTCACCATGCGCTTCGTCATAATCTGTCATCACTTCACAATAATCTGCGGAACCAACAGAATGACCACAGTAGTGATGACAAGAATGTAAAACCTCAAACAAACAAGCCCTGTCACGAAATGAAATGCACTAAGAATGTAAATACACTAAAATTCCTATATTAGGACCACCTTTGGGACTTTTCAAAAGTGGTCTTTAAGACCACTTTTGAAAAGTCCCAAAGGTAGTTTCTGAACTGAGGACATTGTATGCGGAAAGCAAAAGGAAAGAATCGCTGCAGCCTACTAAATAAGCTTTTTACAGCAGAATTAGTCTCAAGTTAAGGAGTAATAGAAGAATGTCACTGTATTTCCGTCCGAAAACTCGCATTATTCCAAAACCGCCTGTTCAAAGTTTTTCACTTAATATTGTTGACACTATAAGTGGTGAAGTGCTGCTTTCGCTTATAGTTCTTTGCATACTAGTGCGTGGTTGTTTTACGACTTCCATTTCTATATCCGCACTTTTAGAACGTTCTGATAAACCTTCACTTACAACACTTTGAGCACTCTCTGCAGAATTATTACTGTAAGTTAGACTCTCATTCTCACCATGCGCTTCGTCATAATCTCTCATCACTTCACAATAATCTGCGGGACCTACAGAATGACCCCAGTAGTGCTGACAGGAATGTAAAACCTCAAACAAACAAGCCCTGTCACGAAATGGAATGCACAAAGAATGTAAATACAGTAAAATTCTTATATAAGGACCACCTTTGGGACTTTTCAAAAGTGGTCTTTAAGACCACTTTTGAAAAGTCCCAAAGTTAGTCTCTGAACTGAAGACACTGTATGCGGAAAGCACAAAGAAAGAATCGCTGCAGCCTACTATCTAAGCTTTTTAAAGAAGAATTTGTCTCAATTTTAGGAGTAATAGTAGAATATCACAGTATTTTCTTAACTTTCATTATTCCAAAACCGCCTGTTCAAAGTTTTTCACTTAATATTGTTGACACTATAAGTGGTGAAGTGCTGCTTTCGCTTATAGTTCTCTGCATGCTAGTGCGTGGTTGTTTTACCACTTCCATTTCTATATCCGCACTTTTAGAACGTTCTGATAAACCTTCACTTACAACACTTTGAGCACTCTCTGCCGAGTTATTACTGCCAGTTAGGCTCTCATTCTCACCATGCGCTTCGTCATAATCTGTCATTACTTCACAATAATCTGCGGAACCAACAGAATAGCTTGAAACCGTTGAGATTTTTCTCTCATCATCTTTGTAAAGATCAGAGGGTAATCCAAATTTAACTCTACGGATAGGGATTGTGTCATAATCTTCCAATGATGATGTGGATGTGGTTGAGAATCTGCCCGGCGTGTAAGTAGTATCTTTGAGTTTCATAGACGCTGGGGTGAACTTTCTTGTTGGCCTAAGACTTCGGCTCTGCTTGTGTTTCTGGATACTAGAAGAAAGAATTTCATTACGAAAACGTGTCTATTTAAATACTTTGAAAAATGTTCCACCAACAACTGAAACATTTTCTGATATTCTGCCCAAAACATAGATTGTGTGCACGTGTAAGAGCCGCCTCGACGAGTCCGTTCTAACGAGACTAAAAGAGTACCCATAAACAATGTTTCTGAGCGGAAATAAGACAAATAACGTATACCCCTGTAAACCCCAGTTTAAACTAAACCAAGTCAAGCTCGGCCACGAGGACCCGCCCATCGCGGCTTGGAGAAAATGATTTGATTGCATTGTGCTTCTGCGCAGCGCTGAAGCCGACCAAACATGGGTACTGGTAAATTGCTGAGAAGGCCTAAGTCTGCCCATGCGAAGTTGTGCGAGTCGGACCAGTCCATGTATTTTAACCCCAGTGGATTATTTGGGTGGTAGGGTTTTAAATGCCATTTCAACTCAACGTCGGCAAAAGTCCCATAACATTAGAAGCAGCGTCTCCACAATGACCTCAGTAGTGTTGCCAGGGATGTAAAACCTTAAAAAACAAGCCCCGGCACGAAAACATCCGTCCACAATGGATGGCACAAACCAGTTTTCTGATCTACACAGTCTAGCAAACGTTTTGAAATTTAAGGGGAATGGGAACATTTGGCAGATTTTTTCCGCCATTTTTCAAAAGGAGACAACTTTTGGGACCTCCTGTTCGCTTTTCTATAAGCCCTGTCGCACTGAAAAAGGGGTCTACTCTTAAAGCAAAGAATTTGTTCCTCAGGAGCCAACTCTTACTTTCAAGAGTAGACCTCTTTTGACGTGGGGAACAAAAACACTTTTGCAGGAGTTGCCTCCCCTGAAGATGCCCCCTTAAGAAATAGAAATTAGAGGCGTTGTTGATCAAACTGCGTGGATATACATACAGATCTGAATCTTTGGTTTTTGTAAATGACAATCAAATCACTGCTGGCAACACTGGTGAGTCGATCGTCTCTGAGTGTAGGCTGGAAACATGATCCTGAACGAGAACTTGGTAGATGCAAAAGCTGCTCACATTTTTTTTCAGCAAGTAAAAATACCAAAATTTTCGATGTTGAATTTGCTAGCACAGTAACAATTCGACCACTTACGAGCTCGTTAAGCTAACAATGCTTTGAACAACTGGCCCCAGTACTGTAAACAAACAAACAAACAGTACAGACCCTGATTACAGCGATATTTTTCTATAAATAACTGTTACCTGGATTTCCTACAAATCAGTGATAGTCACGTTGTCATTAGAAACGAACGCCTACTGTGCATAGTAACTTTGGGTCGATCGACGAGCAATCGACTAAAAACAGATTTTTTCACGAGGTTGTGTAAATGTCAAAGTCCCCGTTTAGAACCCATTTCTCAGCCATCTCTCTGGGACAATCGGATAATCCAATGTGCTCTCAATGCTTTGCATCATGTTAACGAGCCTATATAATTAATGAACATCACTATTATCCCCATTTAAATATAGTAAAGTGGGGTTTTTGTCCCCGTACTTCACCATAGTGCAGATTATATTTTATTTTCTTTAGATGCATTGAGTCCACTGCGAGTAATATGAAAACCGAGTACCTGAAATCGATGCAAGGGGGCGTATTCAGCCTTGCAAACAACAATGCTGTTTATGAAGAAACTCAATAAAACCGAGTTTCCGGTTTTTATTCTAATATGCATTCTTTGCTGCAAAAGTCAACCTTTTTCATTTATTTTTCGTCACTGCAGCTGATTTTTAATGCCGCGTGGCGGCCTCAAAACGTCTCACCGTACGTCACCATAATACAAATCTTTGGATGTATCTAGCCAATTGCGAATAATATGAAAACCGTGTTGCGCTGAAACCGATGCTGAGGGGGGGGGGGGCGTATTCAGCCTTACAAACAACAGTGCTGTTTATGAAGAAACTCAATAAAACCGAGTTTCCGGTATTTTATTCTAATATGTATTCTTTGCTTCCAAAGTCAACCTTTTCATTGATTTTACAGGGGTATACATTATTTTATTTCACGTCGTCAGTCGTCCTTCGTCAACAATTTTCTTAAAATGCATCTCCCCGCAACCCGGGGAATGGATTTTGAAATAATTTCACAGGAACGTTCTTTGGATGACCGCCTATCAAAATTGCTTAAATGGTTCCGATACGCTGAAAGAAATGACCACCAGAATTAAAAATAGAAAACCTTAAAACATCTCCTTCTAGGACTATGGTCCGATTTCAAATAAATTCACAGAAATGTTCCTTAGGTGACCCACCACCAAATTTGCTAAAATAGGTTCGCTCCGCTGAACCAAATGGCCGCCAGAGCTAAAAATAGAAGAAAAAAAAACAACATTTTAACTGTCAGTCAACAATTTACTCAAACGGTATCCCCTCCTGCTGGTTGGATTTCAAAATAATTTCACAGGAATGTTCCGTGGGTGACCCTCAACTAAAACTGCTAAAATGGCTATGCTCCGCTAAACAGAGCTTAATATATAAAACTTTTAAATGACATCTCCTCCTAGGCAAAGAGCCGGATTTCAAAATTATTTTCACAGAAATCTTCCTCGTATGACCCTTCAATCGTTCCGCTCTGCTGAATAAAATGGCCACCAGAGCTGAATACAGAAAAAAAAATAAATGACATCTCCTACCAGGCAAATAGCCTGATTGCAGAAAAAGAAATATAGAAATGTTCCTCTTATGACCTTTTACCAACATTGCTAAAATCGTTCTGCCTAGCTGAACAAAATGGCCACCATAATTAAAAATAGCCATCAGAAGAGATGGGAAATCCCCCGACCAAAAGCCAATATGGCTTTCAGAAGATTGTTCACCAATAGAAAGTGCACCAGAATTAAACCAGCAATATATCACAAAAGTATTGCAGTTATGGCCATCACAAGATTATACTGTCAGGGGAGATAACTAAAAGGCCAGGGCACTCAGAATTGTGTTTCTTGCGCATGGCATGCCTGCTTAAGCTCATGTATTTCTTTACAAAGTTCCATCAAGGTATTGGTGATCACAAGATGTCGTACTATTATATTAGAAGGGTAGATAACTCAAATACCACAGCACCAACCGTTGTGGTTCTTGCACATGACACTCCTTCTGCACCTTGTATACAATTGCGCCAAGTTCCTTCAATATATCCCAAAGGGTGTTGGAGTTATGGCCATCACAAGGTTATATTGTCAGGGGAGATAACTAAAAAACCAGAGCACCAAGAGTTGTAATTCTTGAGCATGAAACACCTGCATAACCTAATGTACATCTGCACCAAGTACCACCAACATGTCTCAAAGGGTATTGGAGGTACGGTGATCATAAGGTGGTCATACTGTTATATTGGAAGGGGAGTTAACCCAAATATCATAGCACCCAGAGTTGTGGTTCATAGGCATGAAGCACCGTTTCAACCTTGTATACAATTGTGCCAAGTACCATCAATATATCTCATAGGTTATACGAGTTATGGCCATCACGAGGTTTTATTGTCAGGGGAGATAATTAAAAAACAGGGCACTCAGAGTTGTTGTTCTTGCACGTGACACACCTGCTTAACCTCATGTACAACTTATCAAGTACCATCAATATATCTCAAAGAGTATTGGAGATTTGGCCATCACAAGGTAGTGATTCTATATTATTGGAAGGGGAGATAACTCAAAAACTATGGCACCCAGAGTTGTGGTTCTTCGCATGACACACCGTCTCGGCCTTGTAAACAACTGTATCAGGTATCATCAATATATCTTAAAGGGTATTGGAGTTATGGCCATCACAAGGTAGTCACTCTATTTTAGTGGAAGGGGAGATAACTCAAAAACCATGGCAACCAGAGTTGTGGTTCTTGTGCATGACACGCTGTCTCAGCCTTGTGAACAACAGTGCCAGGTACCATCAATATATCTCAAAGGGTATTGGAGTTATGGCCATCACAAAGTAGTCATTCTATTTTATTTAAAGGGGAGATAACTCAAAAAGTATGGCATCCAGAGTTCTGGTTCTTGCGCATGACACCCCGTCTCAGCCTTGTGAACAATTGTGCCAAGAACCATCAATGAATCTCAAAGGGTATAGGAGTTATGGCCATCACAAGGTTGCGTCTACGGACGGACGGACGGACGGACGGACGGACAGACGGACGGACGGACGGACGCCAGGCTGATTGCTATATCCCCCGAACCTATTCGGTCGGGGGATAAAAATAGAAAAAAAAAAAAAAAAAAAAAACGTTTAAGCGACATCTCCAAGGCAAACAACTCGATTTCAAAATTTATTTTAGAAAGGAGCAAGGAATATTTCGCGGAAATATTCCTTGCCCCTTGCTAAAACTGTTTCTTCTCCCAACCTTGCTAAAATTATTCCTCAGCTGAACAAAATGGCTACCAGAGCTTAAAATAGAAAAAAGCTTTTAAGCGACATCTCTTTCAAGGCAAATGGCCCGATTTCAAAATTGTTTCGCAGACATATTCCTTGGATGACCATCTACCAAAGTTGCTAGAATGGTTCCGCTCCACTGAACACAATTATCGCAAACATACAACCTTTAAACGACATCTCCTCGCAGGCCAATGGCTTGATTTGATAATAATTTCACAAGGAGTGTTGTTACTGAAATTGCAAAAATCATTACCTTCCGGTAAACAAAATGGTCCACCAGGGCTTTAATGTAATATCTTTTGATTCACAATATACTAATAGATTTTGGGTACTCGATCATTCAGAATGTAAGTTTGGATTAGAAATAAGCCAAAAATATGGCAAGAGTGTCATATTAAGTGACTCGATTGTGATTGCAGTGTACTAATTCGGAAAGTAAAATGCAACGATATCCGAGCTATACCAAACCATTCTTTCCTGGTTCACTATCACATGGGCCCCGTCAAGAGATTTTGGTACTTATCGCCTATGCGAGCAGCGAAGGTTCAGGCGAGCCTGCGCATCCGCGCAGTCTCGCCAGAGTCTTGGCTGCTCGCTCATACAAGCAGTGAATCAGAAGGAAACTTCAGACAGAAAGCCATATCCCTGGCCCCCTGAATGGCTGGGGATGCGCAGTTAAAATTGGTCATGACGGAATGCCTGAAGACACAAATTCGCTTGGCGGGGCTCACATGGTGTCTACATGGTCATTATATTTGTAGAATCACATTCAACCAGATCAGTTTTTGTGACGAATTTAAATGGGATAAAGATACATTGGGAACTGATCGAATCAGAACCTGAAACCTATCCCAAACATCAAAGGAAGAGATGGACAACTATTAATATTCAGCCTTCCTCTTCAGTTCGGATGCAGGCAATTTATCTCGCAAAAATGGCAAGTGAAGGATTGTTTTCATTATGTTCTATAAAAGAGTATCCTTTGGAAGCAAGGAATACCCCGCAGAACTGGAAAATATGGAGTGTACATGTGTTCTGGGCCAGACTAGCTAGTTTCGGCCATTTAGGCCTCATCCGTGACCCTCAAATATTTTAAAAATTCCAAAATGGAATCAATGATCCCAAAGGACAAGAAAATATAAACTACACTATAATGTAGGGCAGGGAGACTTTTTACGGCCGCCGCACTTTCCCAGACACCAGCTGTAGTGGCGTTAAATATGTTATATAAAGGAAGCAAGAAATACGCCACAGAACTGGCAAATATGGTGTGTACATGTTTTCTCGGTCAGACTAGCTAGTTTTGGCAATTTAGGCCTCATCAGTTGCCCTCAAATATTTTCAAAATTCCACATTGGAATCAATGATCCCAATGGACAAGAAAATATAAACTATAGTGTAAGGCAGGGAGACTTTTACGGCCGCCACACATTCCCAGACACCAGCTGTAGTGTCGTCAAATATGTTCTATAAAGGGTTATCCTTTGGAAGAAAGGGAATACACCACAGAACTGCAAAAAATGGAGCGTACATGTTTTCTGGGCCAGGCTAGCTAGTTTCGGCCATTTAGGCCTCATGAGTGACCCTCAAATATTTTCAAAATTCCACAATGGAATTAATGATCCCAAAGGACAAGAGAATATAAACTACACTATAATGTAGGACAGGGAGACTTTTACGGCCGCCACACATCCCCAGACACCAGCTGTAGTGACGTTAAATATGTTCTATAAAGGCTTATCCTTTTGAAGCATGGAATACACCACAGAACTGGAAATTATGGAGTGTATATGTTTTCTGGGCCAGACTAGCTAGTTTCGGCCATTTAGGCCTCATCAGTGACCCTCAAATATTTTGAAAATTCCACAATGGAATCAATGATCCCAAAGGACAAGAAAGTATAAACTACACTATAATGTAGGACAGGGAGACTTTTTACGGCCGCCACACATTCCCAGACACCAGCTGTAGTGACAACACTGTATTGCAATTATTAGAGCACTTTAATATGAATCTGTACTTCACGTATTTGCACAACAAGAGTGTCAAATGGCCCTGTATCGCTCACTTGTGGACCATACAATCATTAGCATTGTTTAGAAAAAAATGTGATGAAAGGCAAGATATGTTTGTTAAACTGATTAATATAAATATCTTCAAAGATCATGGGTTGTCAATACAGTTGTACGTCAGTTGTACCAGTTGAACCCCTGGGTGGGGTCATTTTGGCCCCAATGCTAATAGTTGAAAATCTTCACTAGATGAAGCTTAACACCAAATTTCAAAGACCTGGGCCGTCTGGATTTAGACAAGAAGATTTTAAAGGTTTTCCCTATACAAGTCTATGTACAACATGTGGGCCCTGGGGCGGGCTTTTTTGGTCCCAAAGGCTATAATTCGAACAAACCTGCTAGAGGTTCACTATATGAAGCTTCATAACAAATATAAAAGACCAAAAGTCTAAGTAAAACATTTGGACCCCGAAGTGGGGTTATTTTTGCCCCTAAGGTTATAATTTGAAAATCTTGGTAGTTGTCCATTAGATAAAGCTTCATACCAAATATCATCAAAGACCTGGGCTTTCTTGTTTCAGACACGAAGACTTTTTAAAGGTTTTCCCTGTATAAGTCTATGTAAAACAAGTGGGCCCAGGGCGGGGTCATTTTTTTGCCCTACGGCTATAATTAGAGCAATCTTGGTAGAGGTCCACTAGATGAAGCTTCATACCAAATATCAAAGACCTAGGCCTTGTGGTTTCACACATGACGATTTTAAAGGTTTTCCCTATATATGGGCACCGGGGCCAGGCAATGTTTGCCCCAAGGCTATAATTTGAACAATTTTATTTGAGGTCCACAAGATGAAGCTTCAAACCAAGTATCAAAGATCTGGGTCATCTGGTTTCAGACAGAAATAATTTTAAAGGTTTTCCCAATGAAAGTCTATGTAAACTAAGATGGCCCCGGGACGGGCCATTTTAGGCCCTAAGACTAAAATTACAATGTGAACAAACTTTGGAGAGGTCCACTAGATGAAGCTTCATGCCAAATAACAAAGACCTTCGGGTTTCTGACAAGAATAAGTTTAAATGCTTTAGCTATATGAGTCTATATAAAACTATTGGGCCCTAGAGCGG
Organism: Lucinisca nassula; assembly: GCA_963580285.1. Lineage (NCBI taxonomy): Eukaryota > Metazoa > Mollusca > Bivalvia > Lucinida > Lucinidae > Lucinisca > Lucinisca nassula. The sequence goes on along the minus strand of OY757017.1, from coordinate 71,845,618 downwards.
AGCCATTTTGGCCCCAAGGCGTTAATTTGAACAATCTTGGTAGAGGTCATTAGATAATAATAAAAGGCAAAGCCTCGCATTTTATCCATTTTCCTCAACTCGTTTAATAAATTCAATAATACATGAACAATCATGTAAGATCCTCTATATAATGTATATAGATATAAAATAACTACACTTACTTTGGTGGAATAACATTCATTAAAAGCTGAACTAATACAACTATCCAATCTGAAACGAAATTAGCAAAGTCATGAACCAAATCAGACTTAAACGAATGTCCTTTCACTCCATATAGGATAAAAAGAACATTATAAAAGCACTTAAAGTCATAAGGTGTCGACTTATAAAACAATACAATAAGACATCATCGACCAGCGAAGACTCAAATCAGCCTGTGCATCCGCACAGTTTGATCTGTGTCTTGGATGAACCCTATATACCTCCGACCTATCCAAGAAGAGATGGTCGCATCACGATAACAAGTTCGTGAAATTAACACCCCAGTAAACCCCCACGTCATGTACAGGAAAACGGATCTAATAGGGGTGTGCATTATTATTCTCATTTCTGCTCTAAGACACGGGTTGTGGGTACTCATTAGAACCGCCTCATTGAGGCGGTTCTAATGAGCACCTACAACCTATGTTTGGAGTAAAATTAGGAAAATATAACATTTTCGTCAGAAAAATACCCCTTTTGGAGATATGAAAGAATGCCGCTTTATGCCACACAGGAGTATCGTAATGTATATAACCCGAGCTCTCCAAGGAGTGATTAATGACAACTATTGCTACACTAGACCAATGTGCAGGATTATCAGAGTTTAAACTGGTCGTACATGTCTTTATGTATGTTTTGTCATGCGCCAACTCTTATTTATACTTGGAAATATGGTCATTAGGCAAAAGACCTTAAATGACGGACATGACAAAGACATAACCCTTCTCGGTCCCAGCCCATCGGGGCTTGAAGAAATAGATGGGCTGCATGATGCTTCCACGCCGAGCTGAAACCGACCCGCACACGAGTACTGGTTAATCGTTTAGAGGATCTAAGCCTGTCTAGGCAAAGCGGTGCGAGTCGGACCCGTCCATGCTTATAAACCCAATTGGTTTCATTGGGCTTGAGACGTCATTTCATCTCAATGTCGAGTAAAAGTCCCACAAAATTGGAAGCAATGTCTCCAAAATGACATTTACAGTGCTGACGGGGACGTTAAACCTCCAATCCAGCAAACAAACATAACCATTCTTACACACCAGAAAAGGAAATCCATAGTTTTTGCTTGGGACAGAAATTCTGTTTTAACCCTGGTGTTCTTACCAAATCGATTATTCTTGCGTGTTTGATAAATGCACTGGTTGAATACGACCTCATTTGCGCCGTCGTTAAGGTTGAGGTCACAGCACGTTACGTGACGTCACTAAACATTCCTGTAGTGGCATCACAATACGGCGGACTTTGATTACAGAAGTGACTGCAATATTAAAAATGCACGCTCAGAAATGGAAGGTATGCAAGTAAATGAATCCTACATGGGTGTGTGGGGTGAACAGAAAAAACCGTCTCTCGGGATAACTGTCTGGCATTACTCGGCAAGCCTCGTGATGTCGGACAGTGATCCTCGGGACGGATTTTTCCATCCACCCCTCACACCCATGTAATATTCTTATATTCCATCCCTGAGTTTTTGAAGTGGCTTCTTCCATCTTCAATTTTGGTATGCGTTCATTGTAATAAACTGGCCCCCGCCCATCGGGGCTTGGAAAAAAAATAGATTGGGATGCATGATGCTTCAGCGCAGAGCTGAAACCGACCGAACATGAGTATTGGTAAATCGCTTAGGCGGTCTAAGCCTGCCCAAGCAAAGTGGCGCGAGTAGGACCGTCCCTTCATATAACCCCTATTAGTATGCTTAGACGGTATCATTTGAGGTGTCATTCCTTCTCAATGTTGGGAATTTGAAGCAACGTCTCCAAAATACCAAATAGTGTTGACGGGGACGTAACATTGTGATAAAGCAGCTGAAGCAGCATTTCAAGTATTATTTCTTGAATAAAAACAGTGTAGTACACCTTATTTTAAAATGTACCATCCCAGAAAACTACAGGTTTGTGCTGATACGAACTTAAAATGACTCGGAAGTGTAAAAAATGAGTAGTATCGCTCATGCTTCTAAATCTGCGTATTTTTAGCATTCTTGTAATCATTTTATGAACCCCTACTTTGCAAACTCAGCTTCTGAAAATCCATCTGATCGGGATTTACACTCTTTGTCATGCAGTTTGAGAATTAAATGAATACAAAATATTAGGATAAACTATACCTTACGGCAGTGGTCATCTTTAAATGATGTTAGTTCCGCTATTACTTGTTGTATCTTTACAATCGATATATCTAATTATAGGCAATACATGGAAGTTTTTATCAAACTTATTGAATGTTCATTTATTCTATTGGTACTTTGTAAAAACTGAAAAACAAATTGTAGCCGTGTTTTACTTTTATGGATTCATCTTTTTATCAAGCAACTCGAAAAGACCCTTTTTCTCAGAAAACCATCAACAAGATAAACCCTTAAAATTCTATCAGGTATTTCCTTTAAAACTTCTGGTATAGTTCGAACAATATGGCATGAGACTGGTCACCTGTTACTGACTTCAACACTCGTAATAAATTGTTAACTGCTAAACTTCTTAATCAGGGTTATAGGTATCATAAACTACGCCTTTTCAAAATTTTATAGACTTCATTCTGATTGAATGAACTCGAAAAGACCCTTTTTCTCAGAAAACCATCAACAAGATAAACCCTTTAAAATTCTATCAGGGATTTCCTTTAAAACTTCTGGTATAGTTCGAACAATATGGCATGAGACTGGTCACCTGTTACTGACTTCAACACTCGTAATAAATTGTTAACTGCTAAACTTCTTAATCAGGGTTATAGGTATCATAAACTACGCCTTTTCAAAATTTTATAGACGTCATTCTGATTGAATTTCAAAATTTAATGTTGGACTTAAATCCCTTCTGTAACAAGGTCTATCAGAACTCGACTTTTATGGTGACTTAGTAAATAAATTCAGAAATATTCATACTTGCAATGACTTCAGCACCCAATTTCGTAAAATAGTTCTTCGATATAAAAGGATTGGGTACAACATAAATGCTATACGACAGACTGCATGCATGGTAGTTAACCCAATCACGGTTGACAACGTTGCTTCCCTCTTTAATTGCGCGCCGGTGGGTCGGGCCTCAGATTCTATGACGGTTCCATCATAAAGGCTTACTGAGAACTAGAATAGACTTTAATGTTATGTAATGCTGACTGGTGCCTGATGCTCTGTCTCTTGTTGGGCCTACCGGAGTCTAACTGTTGGTTTTTCTTTTGCCCCAGCATTTCAGTGGTCGAGTCCTCATCGTTGTTTCATCTCTGTGATTTTTGTGTTCTCGGAGATGTTCCATTGATGAGTTAGGAGGCCTCCATGCGGACTAAACAAATTATTTGTCTAAATCGCGACGGAAGTAAGGGCGAGGATAGCGGCCGCGTAAAATCGATTTTAGTCCAACAGTGGAATTCGTTTCACTGACAGTTCCAAGGCGGTTCTTCTGCCCCGGTTTATTTTTGTTATGGTTTGTCTTTGAGTGTGTGTATTGCTTATATTTTTTGTTTTGGATAGCCATTTGGCCATTTTGTGGGAAAGTAACTATCCTTTTGGCTTTCCGCTATTAATGTTTCCATTAGGGTCTAGTTATTTCGTGTATGTGTTTATTTCCCTGTGGTGTCTCTGATTGGAGCTGTGGGTTCATTTTATAGATTCCTGGTCATTACCTTCACTTCTATTCTTCAAATACTAGTATAACCGCCCCAAATGACGTGGTTCTTACGAGAACATGTAGCCATATGTAATGCCTTCCTGCAGATATAAGATTCACTGATTTGTCAACTGTGCAACTGTTACTGAACTTACCTAAATACTTCAATAATCTTTTGGCTTTCCCAAATGGTAAAAAACCTATCACAGATAATGCTGCTACGACAACGGAAAATAAAAACTCTTTCCTGGGAACACCGGCGGTGAAAGGGACTATGACGATTGTGAGAGAAAATAACAAAACTATCACTGGAACAAAAACTGGAACCTGGAATATAAAAAGAATATTCATCTTTGAGCTTCTGAAGTTGAATCTTCCAATTTTGAATTTGGACACGTCCATTCCTGTAAATAGGAACCCTAAAAAATTGGGACACTTTGAGGCCTTGCTGTAATTCTCCTAAAATTAAGTAAGGAGTCCAAAAGGTGCAGACAGAATGACAAACAGTGTAGACCTTGATCAGAGCAGTCTGATCTGGGTCTGCACTGTTTGCTTAGGCCTATCTGATCCAATAATTAGGATCATTACGGTCGTCAATATTCATTTTATTAACATGGTGGTAAAAAGTGTCGATCCTCAGGATAAGTCACCTCATATATTCCTACACCTTCATCTATTCATGCACTGATTACCTTAGCAACTTTAGTGACATACATCGTTGACAGGATTATCGAAGAACAACAAGAAGATTTGTGATGATAATCCATATTTCAACATAAAACATACAAGATATCCATGATGCACCTGAATCTCGCACTTGAGTAAAGATCTATAACAATTGGAGATCATCAAATGATCATTCCTTTTTAGTGCTGTCTGCGATTTTGTTCAGTGGAGCAGACCAATTTAGCAGTTCTGGTAGAGATAAGTTATGGGAAATTTTTCATTGAGTCATATGCTTTAAAGTAGATCATGACGCAAATTTTGTAGGGGGTTTTGAACGAAACATTTCTGTGAAATCATTTGAAATCGCATCATCGGTTTGAGAGCCATCCACAGTTGTTTTCCTATTTTAGCTCTTTATTCAGTTAAGAATTTTTACGTGCCACCAACAACTGAGATCAAACGGAGACAGGACCTCGAGTGAAAGACCAATTCGACAATCTGGACAAGCCTTGAATCAATTAAACGACCCTTGGTTTGCGAGGTGAGTCAGTAAAGGAAGTGGGAACATTTTGGCAGTTGGGGTGCAAACCATATGTATCATTTTCTATTACATTGTATTGATATCTGGATGTTTGGATGTTGTGTACGGATTTTTATTTATTTTTGGCTCTGGCAGCCAGCTTGTTCATGCAGGAGAACCAGTGCAACTCTTTTCGCATTGGTTATGAAAGAAACATTACTCTTCTAAACGTATTTTGAAATCAAACCACATGCTTCAGAGGAGAAGTCCTTTACATGTTCTTCGTTTTAGCTCTAGTGGCAATATTTGTAATGGAATGAACCAATTTAGTTATTACTTTATAGAACCATGAGAGAAACATTTCTGTGGCATTCTATTGAAATCCTTCTGTTGCTTCCGCTGATTCAAGGAGGGTAGTTGTCAGTTTCTGGCGAAAAAATCTGCACTGTACTGGTTAACCGCTTATGTATAAGCCTGCCCAGGAAAATGTGGATAGGTAAACTGACCGGCTCAAAAATGACCTAGAATAGTGTTGGCCGTTAAACTCCAATATAAACAAAATAAATTTATTGAAATCCGGTCATTCGCTTAACCCATAAAATGCCAATCAGGACAATGGTCGTCTGCGTTGCCGTCTGCCAGTTACCTTAATAGTATTTTTTGCAAACAGTGTGGACCCAGATCAGACTGCTCCAGGAGCAGTCTGTGCTATGCCCAAACTTTTTGCATGTGTGCAAAAATATTTTTAAAAAGTCTGCAAAAAAATCAGCAGACGACATAAGCAGACGACATTTTCAGATGTAGTTTTTCTCGGCGTCTTCAGGGTTAAGATATGTAATTTTAAAAGAATCTCTTTTTGGCCCTGTTGGTGTGACCTTTTTCAGTTTAGCGATTTGGTGCAGGGCTATAACACGAACATTTCTGTGAAATTATATTTAAATCAAGCTGTCAGCTAACCTTTACCACTCTCTTTGCTAATTCAGCAGACGACAAGTTAATGATTTTTCCCTGAAAACAGGTTGTGACATTTCATGCAGAGATATTTTCTAATATTTTCTACTGAAATGGTTACCCAGAATACTAAGGGGTTAGAGAGAAACACCCCGAAGCCCTGAGACACATAGCTATTCTTTTGAAATTCGACCTCATCTATTTAAGAACTAATGCGCAGCATAACCAATTTACTAAACTTATTTTATTTATTATATTAAATATTTATTTTATTTTAATTGATAAATAAAGTCTTAAGTCTACTAATTGAGAGACCAGTCGCTGACTTATGGATATATATTAAGAAACCTTGTGAGATAATGTTTTGGTGTAATTCATGCCTTCTAGAATAAAAATTGAACCTAAGTTTTACAAGGTTTTTTTTGCTTTGTTTGTTTGATTTGAGGTTTAAAGTCCCCCTCGGGACCCCGGCTAGGACTGTGGCCACGTAAAATCGATTTAAGCCACCCAGTGGAATTCGTTTCACTGACCGTTCCAAAATAGAAGTGGAGGCAATGATCAGGAATCGATACAATTAACCCAAAGCTCCCATCAGAGACACCAAAGGGAAACACGCACACACATGAAACAACAGGCCCTAATGGAAACATCAACAGCGGAAAGCCAAAAGGACAGCTACTTTCCCACAAAATGGCCAATAGGCTATCAAAAATAAAATAATATAAACGACACAAACACCCAAAGACAAACCATAACAAAAATACACTGCGACAGAAGAACCGCCTTGGAACGGTCAGCGGAAACGAAGGCGGCTCTTCTGTCTTTATCTATTTTTGTTATGGTTTGTCTTTGAGTGTGTCTATCGCCTATATCATTTTTGTTTTGGAAAGCCAATTGGCCATTTTGTGGGAAAGTAACTGTCTTTTTGGCTTTCCGCTATTGATGTTTCTATTAGGATCTAGTTGTTTCACGTTTGTGTTTCTTTCCCTTTGGTGCCTCTGATGGGAGATGTGGGTTAATTGTATCGATTCCTGAACATTGGCTTCACTTCTATTCTGTATAGGCCATTTTGGAGACATTGCTTCCAATTTTGTGGGGCTTTTACCCGACACTAAGATGAAATGACATATCAAGCCCTGTCGCCCAGTGAAACCAATAGGGCGGTCCGACTCACACCGCTTTGCCTGGGCAGGCTCCTAAGACGTTTATATTTCGCAATTAATTCGATTTGCTAGAGTGTGTAGTCATGTAACTGACTTCAACACTCGTAATAAATTATTAACGGCTAAACTTCTTAATCAGGGTTATCGGTACCATAAACTACGCAAAGCCTTTTCAAAATTTTATAGACGCCAATCTGATTGAATTTCAAAATTTAATATTGGACTTAAATCTCTTCTGCAACAAGGTCTATCGGAACCCGAATTTTATGGTGACTTAGTATATAAATTCAGAAAAATATATAACCGCAATGACTTTAGCAACCAATTTCGTAAAATCATTCTTCGATATAAAAAAGATTGGGTACAACACGGATATTATACGACAGACTGCATTCATGGTAGTTAACCTAATCACGGTTGGCAACTTGGCTTCCCTCTTTAATTTCACGCCGGTGGGTCAGGCCTCAGATTCTATGACGGTTCCAACGTAAAGGCTTATTGAGAATTAGAGAGATCTAATTCAAGGGTAATGTTGGTTGGTGCCTGATGCTCTGTCTCTGGTCGGGCCCATCGGAGTCTAACTGTTGGTTTTCTTTTGCTCCAGCATTTCAGTGGTTTCTTGCTGTCGAGTCCTCACCGTTGTCTCACCTCTGTGGTTCTTTGATTATTAGTGTTCACAGAGATGTTGCACTGATGAGTTAGGAGGCCTTCATGGGGACTTAACAAATTATTTGTCTAAATCGCAACGGAAGTAAGGGCGAGGATTGTGGCCACGTAAAATCGATTTAAGCCCCCCCCATACCCCCCCCCCCCAGTGGAAATCTTTCCACTGACGGTTCCAAGGCGGTTCTTCTGTGGCGATTTATTTATGTTGTTGTTTGTTACTTACTGTGTGTATCACTTGTGTCTTTTTATTTCGGATGGGCATATGGCCATTTTGTGGGAAAGTAACTGTCCTTACGGCCTTCCTTTGTTTAGGTTTCCATTATGGTCTGGTCGCTTAATGTTTGTGTTTCTTTCCCTTTGGTGTCTTTGATGGGTGGAGTAAGTTAATTGTATCGATTCCTGATCTTTTTTTTACTTCTACTTAGATCCTCTAAGCGGTTTACAAGTACTCGTGTGCGGCCGGTTCAATTATGCGTGGAAGCATCATGCAGCCCATCTATTTCTTCAAGCCCGGATGGGCGGGGCCCAATTGCATGGTCTTGTTAACTTTACCTCATTTTGTAGATACTGCCTAGGTTTTATGAAAAGTTAGATGTTACCATTCATGCATTCATGAGTGAAAACAGGATAAACGGGATCTTCATAACTGACTTGCTATTTGTAGACGTCACTAATGTTGTATAACTTTTGTCCAATCCCATTGCAATAAATACAGTAAAATCCTATATTAAGACCACCTTTGGGACTGTTCAAAAGTGGTCTTTAAGACCACTTTTGAACAGTCCCAAAGGTGGTCCATGACCAGAGGACATTGGGTGCTAAAAACACAAAGAAAAGGTATCCGCAGCCTTCTAAATAAGCTTTTTAGAGCAAAATTAGTCTTAATTTAGGGGGTCTTAATAGCGGAATTGTACTGTATGTTTAATCTAACCTTATTCAGGCGATTACAATGTGTTTCCACAAACTAAGTAATAAAATTATTAGGAAATATCTGGCAGGTAATAATGATCAAGGACCAGCTAAAATAATGCTTGTTGTGCGCTTGACATGTGGACCGAGACAGTTGATGACACGTGTGATTCTTAGGACAACCGTTTGAAATGGTCATTCTCTGATGAAAGTGTGCATTTTTTTCTTGCTTCTTCTCCACATACAGAGTTTGGTTAATCATAAGAATCTCCTAAATGCGACGGTTCTAGCGAGAACTCACAATCTCTGATTTGGAAAAGCAATATACAAAAATAATGTATAGAATACGCCACAACCCACAACAAACTGGAGTTTATTGTGCATTTTTACGCTAGCAACTCCGGGTGACATACATTTAGTTTCACATCTCCAAAACGGTTATTTTTGTAGTGTCAATTTGAGATATTTTTCTTATTTATACTTCAAACTTAAATTGTGAGTGCTCGTTCGTGAGTGTCTTTGAGCAGAAATAAGAAAAAATGATGTATATCCCTATAAACCACAAAAAGGGGTTATTTTGGTGTTCATTGCACGGACTTGTTAACGAGATGTTCATTGCAGGCACAAGACGTAATTGCGACGTCACATTAAGGTCAGTGCAACGTCATAGCATTTATGTAACGTCACATCTACGACGTTGCACCGGCGTATATTTGACTTTGTTCTAGCGACGTGTGCATGCTTACATTAAAACGTGATGTTACGTGTGTGTGTTTGCTTAGGCTTTTCACGATCTTATTTACCTTATATGGTTTATAATAACTGGTTTTCTTCCAGCGCATAACAAGTAAACCCAACATGGTGACCCCATGAAACAGCCAAACCGTGAATACATAGAACCTCACTAGTGATCCGACATCCGTTATAAAGATCAGAACAATGGTACTAACGCACTGGAATGAATTGTGTAAGAGAGCATTATACATGTACATAGCTTAGCGGGGCCTCGTCCATCGGAGACTAGGGACATAGATTACGGTGCAAAGTACAATCACGCAGAGCTGAAACCGACCACACATGAGTACTAATAAACCGCTAAGAAGGTAAAAGCCTGCCAAGGAACAGTGGTGAGGGTTGCACTGTATATGCATATAAACCATATCGGTTTCATCGGGCGACAGGGCTTGAGATGTTATCTCAAAGTCAGGTAAAAGTAATAAAAAAAATTGGAAGCAACGTCTCCAAAATGACCCAAAAAGTTTTGACAGGGTCGTTAAACCTCGAATCAAACTCTTAGCCACAATACAAAACGGTGTACCGCTTTTTGACAACACCATTGTAGAATTACAGTAAAATTTTCATATTAAGACCACTTTTGAACAGTCCTTAAGTGGTTCATGAGCATCCTTCAAAATAAGCTTTTTAAAGCAGGATTAGTCTTAATAGCGGAATTTCGCTGCAATTTCCGTAAAATCCCGTTTATTCTTGTAGACTTTTCTTTGCCTTTATATAAATGGACTTACAAGGGTGTTGTGAACACAAAGCAGAGCTTGCCTGCTTTACCCGTTTTGTGCGAAAAAAAAAAGAAAAAAACAGAATGGGTATATTGCCAAAAAATGCAGGCCCAGATCAGACGCCACAGAACGCGGCGTTCAGGGCCTTCACTGTTGGCGAAAAGTTCAGCGACTTTGCTAATCATCACGAAAACACGCCTATATGATTTTGACCCTCTTGAATCCCACTCTTATACCAGTAAAATGGGGTTTACAGGGTAAACCTTATTTTTTCTTATTTCTGATCTAAAATATATATCGTGGGTACTCGTTAGAACCGTACCGGCCCCGAAAGCTCAGTTGGTAGAGTGTCCGCTCCGGGGAACGGGAGGTCACGGGTTCGATCCCGGGCCGCGACATACCAAAGTCGTTAAGAATGGTACTAGCTGCTCCTCGCTTGGCACTCAGATTTACGGGGTTGAGCTAGGACTGGTCGACCCAGTGTCAGGATAATGTAACTGGGTGTGGTATCATGTAATGTGTCTGGAACATGATACTTCAGTGAGGCAGCACTATAAAAGTGAGCATTGAGCTCCCTGTCGCAACCAGACACCGTCGTGATATGACTGAAAAATTGTTGAAAGCAACGTTAAACCCGAATTCACACACACACACGTTAGAACCGCCTAAATGAGGCGGTTCTAACGAGTACCCACTATCCATATTTTGAGCAGAAATCAGAAAATTATATGTGTTTTCGGCGATAAAGTTGACAATGTATTTGTATAGGCGTGTTTTCATAATGTACATTTTTTTAGAATTACTCAACCTGACACGCCTTTTCGAAATGGATATCCGCTATGTATTCTAAGAGTTTACAAGTCAAAGTGGGCCGCGCCAAGCGAATTTGGGTCTTCGAGCATTCCGTCATGACAAATTTTAACTGCGCATGCCCAGCCATTCAGAGGAGCCAGGGATATGGCTTTCTGTCTGAAGGTTCCTCTTGCTTCACTGCTTGTATGAGCGAGCAGCGAATGTTCTGGCGAGACTGCGCGGATGCGCAGGCTCGCCTGAACCTTCGCTGCTCGCATAGGCGATAAGTACCAAAATCGCTTGACGGGGCCCAAGTAATAAAAGTCATAGTCAACCACACTAAGTTTACAACAAAATTGAACATGTATTTTCTCAGTTTTCTTCCTAGTATAAGAGATAGATTCAAGATACTCGTTAGGACGACCAAGGTTGTGACGAACACGAAAACTCATTACTTGAAACAGTTTTATTAAATTCCGATGTCATTCATATACCGCCTTATAGAAAACCTTATCCCTTACATTTTTTGAATTAACTCTTATCCTGCTATTCACGACAACCCCTATCTTTGCAAACAGTGTAGATCCAGATCAGATGGCTCCTGAAGAAGCCATCTGATCAGGATCTACACTGTTTGACATTCAGTTTATGAATTTGTAGGAATAAATTACATCAAGTAATCTGATTGGTTCAAAGTGAGAAATGGGTTTGGCTTAACTGAATATTCAGCAAGAGAAGGGTTTAGACTCTTACCCTTGCGGCCACAGCAGGTACATGTATTTTGGTTTTCACGTGCACGTACGACAGGAGTTCAGGGATATAACCATCGTGAACGGCAACGGAGGCTGTTCTGAAATTACATAAAAAATACGCAGACCAATGAGAAAAGGGATCTCAGCATTCTGTGATTTTTTAAATAATTAGCCAACTACTAGGACTCACCAAACGCTCACCAAAGCGTTTGCTGTGGGGAAAGTAACTGTCATTTTGGCTTTCCGCTGTTGGTGTTGCCGCTGGGGTCTGTTGCTTCATGTTTGTGTTTCTTTCCCTTTGGTGTCTCTGATAGGAGCTGTGGGTTAATTGTATCGATTCCTGATCATTGCAACTACTTCTACGTATTTTGTAACAAGCGTGTGCAAAAGCAGCAAATATTTCTTCTCTTCCCTGTAAAATACACTGTTTGTTGTTTTTGGAAACGAGGAGCGTGATAGCTCAGTTGCCTCTGATGCTAGAGTGATTGAGTGTTTGAGTTGTACGTCCTACCAACAGCTAAGGTCATACGGAGATGGGACCTCGGTTTAAAGACTCATCCGAAAGCCTGGAAGCCACTACATTACGGAGGCTTCTACTCTCTGATGCTAGAGGCCCCCGGTTCGATCCCCGGAGGCGGTGATTATTTCGGTGTCCGAACACGCTCCATTGGCATCATTTGCAGGCATGAATGCCAAAAAGTGCACCGTCCTTCGGATCGGGACGTTAACTGGAGGCCTCCTGTGCAGGAAGAGTCATCTCCTGTGCAGGTTAAAGACCCCTACCGTAATTACATGATTGCTGTGTAGGCTTTCAACCCTGCAACCTGGAGTGTACATGTTTGTAATGTGCACCTGCGAGTAATGGTCAAATGTGACCGATCGTAGTATAAGTAGAAAGAAATAAAGTATCGCCAAACTACTACACGATTATCGCAATTACGATACGATTAAGTGAATCGTTGCACCTCTAGTTATTGCACTGAATATTGTTCCGAGTAAGGCTATGGAAGGACACGACTTTACGAAAACACGCCTATACAAATACATTGTTAAATTTGCCGCCGAAAAACAAAAAATTTTAAGATGAAAAATTGCGGTATTTTTCTTATTTCTTATTTCTGCTCTAAAATATAGACTGTTGGTACTCGTTAGAACCGCCTCTACCAACAGTCTATATTTTAGAGCAGAAATAAGAAAAATAAGGTTTACCCCGGTAAACCCCAGTTTTTCTATAAAAAAGTGGGGTTCAAAGGGGTCGAAATTATATAGGCGTGTTGACAAATATTTCGTGTAACGGCATTTGAAGTTGTGTCGCCAAACGATAGCATTCCTAGGAAACCGAGAACACGTACACAAACCGATATCAAGTGATACATAACGATATCAAGTGATACATAACGATATCAAGTGATACATTACGATATCAAGTGATATCCGCATGACTGTTTCTTGCATTTTATCGTGTATTCTTATCGTTCAATATTTATACATGCTACTTTCGTGCTCTGCAACGCAAAATCAGGAATTTCTCCGGGTATTCCAGTTTCCGCCCACCTCTGATTAATAATATGTTCAAAATAAGTAAAATAATCTTCAAAGGACCGTAAAACCAAAAATAAATACATAAATAACTTCGAAAATTGTTCCAATAACAATGACTTAACAGCGACAACTACAAGCTAGCACACCAGCGTTTAATGTTGGTTGGTGCCTGATGCTCTGTCTCTGGTCGGGCCCATCGGAGTCTAACTGTTGGTCTTCTTTTGCTCCAGTATTTCAGTGGCTTCTTGCTGTTGAGTCCTCGCCGTTGTTTCATCTCTGTGGTTGTTTGATTTTTGTGTTCACGAAGATGTTGCACTGAAGAGTTAGGAGGCCTTCATACTGACTGAACAAATTATTTATCTAAATCGCGACGGATTGTGTCCCGTCAAAATCGATTTAAGCCCCCCCCCCCCCCCACACACACACACACACAGAGGAATTCGTTTCGCTGACCGTTCCAAGGCGGTTCTTCTGTCGCAGTGTATTTTTGTTTATGGTCTGTCTTTGAGTGTGTGCATCGCATCGCTTATATTATTTGATTTGGATAGCCAATTGGCCATTTTGTGTGAAAAGTAACTGTTCTTTTGGCTTTCTGGTATTGAAGTTTCCATTAGGGTCTTGTTTTTTCATGTTTGTGCTTCTTTCCCGTTGGTGTTCCTGATGGGAGCTGTGGGTTAATTGTATCGAATCCTGATCATTGCCTTCACTTCTATTTTTAACCACCAAACTATGGAACAATTATCACGAAAACACGTCTATATAATTTTGACCCCCTTGAACCCTACTTTTAAACAATAATATAGATGGTGGGTATTCGTTAGAACAGCCTCGAGGCCCACTATCTATATTTTGAGCTCAAATAAGAAAAATATCACAGTTTTTCTTCTGAAAATTGTTTTTTTTTTTCGGCGGTAAAATTTACAATGTACTTCGGTGTAATCGATCGACATCGCTAATTTTCGAACATATCCGAGCTTTTATTCCTGACTTACTTGTTCGTAAGTTTCAAGAAGATCCGATCAAAACTGGAGGGGCTACAGTGATGACAAGGTACAAAATAAGCATTTTCAGCAAGGTAGGGGACATAACTCCGTATGTAAACGACCGATATCGCTAGTTTTTAAACCCTTGCGAGCTTTTATCCCTCACTTACATGTATTTGTTTGTAAGTTTCAATAAGATCCAATCAAAATTGAAGGGGCTACTGTGATGACAATGTCGAAAATAAGCATTCAGCAAAGTAGGGAATATAACTCCGAAAGTAATCCACCGAAATCACTAGTTTTCCAACTCGCCTGAGATTTTAACCATGACTTACTTGTATGTAAGTTTCAGGAAGATCAGATCAAAACTGAAGGGACTACGGTGATGACAAGGCAAAAAATAGTCATTTTCAGCAAGCAGGGGGACTTAACTCTACGATAAATAAGCCGACCTGGCCGAGTTTTGAACTCATCCGAGATTTTATCCCCAGCAACCTTACATATAAGTTTCAGAAAGATCCGATCAAAACTGAAGGCTCTAGGGTGATGATAAGCGTTTTCCCATTGTAAGTCTATGGGACATTGTGGTTGTCATAGCAACCAAAGTTTTTGTTCGATTTTGAAAAAAAGCTTATGTCATCAATGCCCCACCAGAGGCATGCTACAGATGAGAAATGGTTGAGATCAGCCTGCAGAGCGGTCCCCACCAATCGGGGCTTGAAGAAAAAGATGGTCTGCATGATGCTTCCACGCAGAGCTGAACCCGCACACGAGTACAGGTAAACCGCTTAGAGGACCTAAGCCTGCCCAGGCAATGCGGTGCGAGTCGGACCGTCCATGCTTATAAACCCTATTGTTTTCATTCGGAGACAGGGCTTGAGAAGTCATTTCATCTCAATGTCGGGTAAAAGTCCCACAAAATAGGAAGCAACGTCTCCAAAATGACCTATGCACTGTTAACGGGGACGTTAAACCTCAAATCAAACAAAACAAATTGGGCGAAAGGCTGGAGATGTCATTTCGTCTCAATGTTTGGTAAAAATCCGATAAAATTGGAAGCAACGCCTCCAAAATGACCTTTACAGTGTTGAAGGGGACGTTAAACCTCAAATCAAACAAACAAACAAATCAGCTTGCAGAGATATAAATGGTCAAAGGTGTGAATGGACGGATGGACGGACGACCCACGGTACATACTATAAGCTGCCCTGGAGCCTTCGGCCCAGGTGAGCTGAAAATAGGCATTTTCAGCGATCAATGATAATGGGCCGACGTGGCCGGTTTTCGAACTCATCCGAGTTCCCCAGTTTGAACTCATCCCCAGCCACTTTACATATAAGAATCACAAAGATCCGATCAAAACTGAAGGCGCTACAATGATGACAAGGTCAAAAATAGACATTTTCAGCAATCAAAGGGACGTAACTCTGTGATAAATTGGCCGATTTGGCCGGTTTTCAAACTCATCCGAGTTTTAATCGCAAGCCACCTTACGTATACGTTTCAGAAAGATCCTATCAAAACTGAAGGCGCTACG
Source organism: Lucinisca nassula (assembly GCA_963580285.1). NCBI lineage: Eukaryota > Metazoa > Mollusca > Bivalvia > Lucinida > Lucinidae > Lucinisca > Lucinisca nassula. Next base: position 71,829,799 of record OY757017.1, on the reverse strand, counting down.
GTGATGACAAGGTCAACAATAGGCATTTTCAGCAATCAAATGGACGTAACTCTATTATAAATGGGCCGACTTGGTTTTCGAACTCATCCGAGTTTTTATCCCAAGCTACCTTACGTATAAGTTTCAGAAGGATCCGATCAAAACTGAAGGGGCTACGGTGATGACAAAGTCCAAAATAGGCATTTTCAGCAATCAAAGGGACGTAACTCTATGATAAATGGGCCGATCTGGCCGGTTCTCGAACTCATCCGAGTTTTTATACCAAGCCACCTTACATATAAGTTTCAGAAAGATCCGATCAAAACTGAAGGGGCTGCGGTGATGACAAGGTCAAAACTAGTCATTTTCAGCAATCAAAGGGACGTAACTGTATGATAAATAGGCCGACTTGGCCAGATTTCGAACTCATTCGAGGTGTTATCCCATGCCACCTTAGATATAAGTTTCAGAAAGATCCGATCAAACCTGAAGGGGCTACGGTGATGACAATATCAAAAACAGGCAATTTTAGCAATCAAAGGGCTGTATCTCTATGAAAAATGTGCCGAACTGGCCAGTTTTTGAACTCATCCGAGTTTTTATCCCCAGCCACTTTACATATAAGTTCCAGAAAGATCCGATCAAAACTGAAGGGGCTACGGTGATGACAAAGTAAAAAAACAGGCATTTTAGCAATCAAAGGGACGTAACTAATGGGCCGACCTTGCCAGTTTTCGAACTCATCCGAGCTTTTATCCCCAGTCTACTTATATATAAGTTTCAGAAAGATCTGATCAAAATTTAAGGTGCTACGGTGATGACAAGCATTTTCCCATTGTAAGTCTTTGGGAGCTTGTGGTTGCCATAGCAGCAAAAGGTTTCATTCGATTTCGATAAAACGCAAATGTCACCAATGCCCCACCAGAGTCATGCTACAGATAAGAAATGATTGAGATCAGTCGTCAGGCTGTAGAGAAATAGCTGGTCAAATATGTGGACGGACGGACGACGGACGAACTATCATCCTATAAGCTCCCCTGGAGCCTTCGGCCCAGGTGAACTAAAAATCACTGACATACTTGCTAATAGTTTCAAAGCATCGTTAGCTTAACGAGCTCGTTAGTGGTCAAATTGTTAGCAGTTCTAACAAGTATAATATTTAATACAGTGGTATTTTTAGGGCCCCGCACTGAAAGTGTGGGTGCCCTATAGTAATCACTCTGTCCGTCCGTCTGTCTGTCTGTCTGTCCGTCTGTCCGTCCACAAATTTTCCTACTCCTCTGATAGCGCTGCCGGGGCCCTAGTCAGTTTCACGGACAGCTCTAGTTGCGTGGTATTTTTGCTGAAAAAATATTAGCATATTTGCCATTTTAAATGATCAAAGTTTTAACGATTCGTTAACTAATTACATCGTTAGTTTTGAACAACTGGCCACTGATCCAGATAAGACGGCACATTAATGTGATGAAAATTTATTTATTTAATTTCTTTAAATTTTATTTAACCCTAATGAAAATAGTATGAAGTATGAACGACACGGGGTTCACCTTCTGTGCTTGTGATCCGATGTCGTTCATACTTCAGTGAAAGTTAAAATACCTTGATTTCTTGATTAATATACGATGTTAAACAAAATTTATCCCAACCTGCCAGCGCTCAGAAAAGTTCCATTTGCATTCCCGAGAGCAATAAAGGCAACAAACACTGGTACAATGTAACCAAAGGGTCCCCACATCTTCTGGCCCCAAACCTATAAACATAAATAGATAATCTGTGATGGTCATTTCATTTAAATGTATGAAACTCGCCGAAGGCTCGATTCATAAATTGCATATGAAATGGCCACGCGTGTGAGATTATTTCTTATCATATGACCATATTCTTCATGTTTTCTACTTTGAAATTCAGGAAACATTGCGTTGTCATGCACGGTGTGAAAAGCGTTTCGCGACGTTGCTACATGATATTATGCACATTACACATGCATTACGAAATCACGTCCGTGTGACATAGTGCACCGTCTCATTTCTCCACATTAGGAAAACATGTCCGTGTGAAATAATGGAGTCCAACATGGTGTCAGAAGTGACAAATATTAAGTAAAATTTTTGACATCTTTCTTATTTCTGCTTTTAACATAGGTTGTGGGTACTCGTTAGAACCGCCTCAATGAGGCGGTTCTAACGAGTACCCACAGTCTATGTTTTTGAGCTAAAATAAGGCAGATAATGTTTACCCCCTTACACCCCACTTTTCTCTATATAAAGTGGGGTTTAGAGGGGTCTTCGTTTCACGGACTTGTTATCGTGATGAAAACAGGCATTATTCTGATGAGAATGTATAATGTTTATTTCCTATTTATATTCCAAACATAGGTTGTGGGTACTCCTAAGAACCGCTTCATTGAGCGAACTACTTTATTATAGGAATGATTTTCACTTTTGAGGATTTTATCTATGAATGAACTCCGGCGAATCACTCACAAACTGCATAAAACCCAAACAATTTGTGAGTGATTTGCCGGCGATTACACATCCATAAAATCCACAAAAATGATAATTCATTCCTTATAATCCGAACGTTGTCATAGAAATGTTAAAATGTCAGCAAAATGGTTTTCAAAGCGTAAGAGTATTCGCCACCGTGGCATGAGTATTCAATTAAAGGCTGCTACCTTTGAAAGGAGACTAGGCGAAAAAAAAACCCACAAGTCTTTATAATCCGTTTATTTCTCTTCTAACATTTACGTTTTCAACAGTTTTCCATCACCGGCCCCGATAGCTCAGTTGGTAGAGTGTCCTCTCCGGGGAACGCGAGGTCACGGGTTCGATCCCGGGCCGCGACATACCAAAGTCGTTAAAAATGGTACTAGCTGCTCCTCGCTTGGCACTCAGATTTACGGGGTAGAGCTAGGACTGGTCGACCCAGTGTCAGGATAATGTGACTGGGTGTGGTATCATATGTGTCTGGGACATGATACTCCAGTGAGTCAGCACTATAAAAGTGAGCATTGAGCTCCCTGTCGCAACCAGACACCGTCGTGATATGACTGAAAAATTGTTGAAAGCGACGTCTAACCCGAACTCACACACACAGTTTTCCATCTTTTAATCGAAGGCTGTTGACGTCATTTCAATACAAGGACGTAACGAACGGGTTCTAAACGTGCTCTTTGACGTCACGTTATATTACTATATGTGATTTATTTGAAATACACGTAGTTCTGAGATTCTTGCTCATGGAATTTATCGAAGTATAAAACTTTTATTTCAACCAATCAAATCGCTCGAAATGTACATGATAATGGAGAATAGGAATATTTCCCCGTAAAGCCCAGTCTACTCTATATAAATTGGGGTTTAGGGCTTGTTAACCCTTGTTCTGCTGAGCCCGGATATGCCTTTTCTTTGAAACAATGTAGATCCAGATCAGATGGCTTCTGAAGAAGCCATCTGATCAGGATCTACATTGTTTTTCATTCAGATTGTGAATTTGTTGTAATAATTTGCTACAGGTAAACTGATTGGTTGATAATCGGTAGTGGGTGTGGCATATTCAGCAGGACAAGGGTTAAGTTGATGATTACGTTTCTTGACGTTGCTAACTGATATTTCGCACGTTACATACTGAATAACAACAAAAAGCACCCGCTAGGAAAAATAGATTGGGCTACCAGGGCTACCTGCATGCTGAAACCGACAACTTTTTGAGTACAGGTAAACCGCTGAGGATGTCTAAACCTACCACACAAAGTGGTGTGAGTGGAATCGTTCCTTAAACCCTAGCAGTTTCTTTGGGCATTAAGGCTTGGGATGTCATTTCTTCCCAAAGTCGGGTAAAAGTCCCACAAAAGGGGAAACAATGTCTCCGAAATGATCTAAACAGTGTTGATGGGGACATAAAACCTTAACACAAACACACAAAACAAACAACGTCATATGAGCACCGCCAAGCGAATTTGTGTCTTCGAGCATTCCGTCATGACAAATTTTAACTGCGCATGCCCAGCCATTCAGAGGGGCCAGGTATATGGCTTTCTGTCTGAAGGTTCCTCTTGAGTCACAGCTTGTATGACCGAGCAACGAAGGTTCTGGCGAGACTGACCGGATGCGCAGGCTCGCCTGAACCTTCGCTGCTCGCACAGGCGATCAGTACCAAAATCGCTTGACGGGGCCCATATGATAAAAAGAATTAATAATATCGTAAATCCATCGAGCAGCAGTAGACAGTGACGTCACCATATGCTTTTGGTAAAATAGCTAAAATAGGCAGCTACGTCACTGCCATCGTTTGTTGGCGCACTTGTATAGTTCGAACAATTTGAACAGACTTTCGGATGAGTCTTTAAACCGAGGTCCCGTCTCCATATGACCTTAGCTGTTGGTGGGACGTAAAACTAAAATTCACTCACTCACTCGAACAATTTGACATGGGACTGGTGACCTCTATTACCATAATTTCACACACGTCTATCTTCGCCTTTTTCCGACGAGGTCGATATTGTTATTCAATACATAGAAGTCAGTAAATGGGTCGCCATTTAGGAGATGTCGAAAATTCACGAGAAGTTACGAAAATGAACTATTTGGCGAAAACACTGACTATTTTATTCTTTGCACAGCGGTCAGTCTCATGTCAAATTGTTCTAGCTATATTGTTCGTCAAGTGATCTCACTTCATGTTTCGGTTGCTCTGAACAATGCAAAAGCTTTCGGGTCTAAAAATAGTCAGCTACGTCACTACCATCTATTTTTCGGCAGACTGTACTTGCGGAACAAATATTCAGTGGCAGAATCAGATATTATTACCCAATCACTTAAACGAAGTGATAGCATATATCTCTGACTACTGGCCAGTTCCATTCAACCTTCACTAATGCCACTCGATGCTGTGAACGACCTGATCGATTTGCATCAGGTGGTCCACAACATCGAGGGGAAATAGTTTTGACTATACTCCAAGCTTCCATTTACCCATTCTATACTAGTTGACACTTCCATTTCTTTATGTTGGACAAGTCCATTTGTCATATAAGGAGTCGCAGACCAAATTCTTCGTTTTTAGTCTATTTTTTAATGGAAACTTCTTTTAGCAAATAGTGTAGGTCCTGATCTGACGCCGCGGTCTGCGGCGTCTGATCTGGGCCTGCAATGTTTGCCAAGGTATCCCTTTACGGGTTTCCCGCCTACAATAGGTTAAAAAAACTTTATGATACAGTAAATTCATAACGACAAAACTTCTCTTATAAGAACAATAAACGCTGAGGATTTTCTTCGGTGAACGAAGAAGATTTAGCGACCGATTGGGTAATAAAGAAATTATTTCATGTTTGAGTATAGTAAAAAAATTATGCCCATCACGATAACAAATCCGTGAAACGAAGACCCCTCTAAACCCCACTTTATATAGAGGAAAGTGGGGTTTAAGGGGGTTAACATTATATGTCTTATTTTTGCTTGAAAACATAGATTGTTGGGTACTCGTTAGAACCGCCTCATTGAGGCGGTTCTAACGAGCACCCACAATCTATGTTGAAAGCAGAAATAAGAAAGAAGATATCTTTTTTACCCAAAATTTGTCACTTCTGACACCATGTCGGACGCCATTATTTCACACGGACATATTTTCCTAAAACGATCGGTGCTGCGAACGACCTGATCCACCATTGCCTTCGGCTTCGTTCAATAATGACTCAGATCGTCCACAGCACCAAGGGTCATTGTTTTGATTTTTTTTTCTCCAAGTTTCCATGAAATAACTTTATGATACAGTATATTCATAACGTCAAACTATGGAAGCCGATAGGGGACATTTTGACTTGTGACTAACGACTTGTGACTACCGACTTGCGACTAATGACTTTTTACTTGTGACTTTTGACATACCTTAAGCAACGGCCGATTTCGGACAACGACGGCTAAGATTCCGGTGAGGCAAGCGATTTTTCTCCTTCTGTTTTATATTGTTTGAAAAATGCCACCGAAAAGATCATATGGTAGGTTATTTACTCTGATTTTGTGAATTTTAAGACTTATGACTTGTCACTTATGAATTTTGACTTATGAGTTTTGACTTGTCACTTATGACTTTTCACTTTCGAATTGTGACTTTCGACTTATGACTTGTCACTTATGACTTTTGAGTTTTGACTTGCAACTTAAGACAATTTCTTGGCGCGAATCTAAAGTAATAGGGCCTAACAACACAGGCGGTAGTAAATTGTCACTAAAACAGAGTTGATAATACATGAAACAGGGTCTTCTAAGTGGCATTTCTAAACAATATACACCGGAATTGTCGGTGCCGTTGTCCGCTACCCGATATTTTTCGGGTTTGCACCAAAAGTCAACAAGTCATAAGTCGAAAGTGATAAGTCACAAGTCATAAATCACAAGTCAAAGTTATAAGTCGCAAGTCATAAGTCATACAAAGATAACAAAACAGAGTAAAAAACATAAACAAGTCTTCTTAATGGCATTCATCAAACAATATAATACAGGAGCAGCAAAATCGCTGGATCGACACCGTCGTTGACCGCCGTCTTCCACTGCGTCAGATTTGTCGAAAGTCAAAAGTCATAAGTCGCAAAAATTAGGCATGCAACTCCGACGTCGCAAGTCATAAGTCACAAGTTCAAAAGTCACAAGTCAAAATGTCCCCTATCGGCTTCCATATCAAACTGTCTCTTGTAAGAATAATAAACGTTGAGGGTTTTCTTCGGTGAACGAAGAAAATTTAGCGACTAATTGGGTAATAAAGCAATAATATCACGAGATGTTTGAGTATAGTCAAAAATAATGCCGATCGGTGCTGTGGTCGACCATCAGGTCGATCACAGCACCGATCGACATTATTTCCCTCGGCCTCGTCCAATAGTGACTCAGATCGTACACAGCACAGAGGGCCATTGTTTTCATCCATGAAATATCTTATGATACAGTACAGTCAGAACGTCAAAACTGTCTCTTGTAAGAATAATAAACGTTGAGGGTTTCTTTGGTGAACGAAGAAGATATAGCGACTGATTGGATAATAAATTAGTTATTTCATTAGAGGTTATGTGTGTAGTCAAAACTAATGTCCCTTGGTGTTTTGAACGACCTGGTGCACTATTGCCTTCGGCTTCGCTCAACAGTGCATCAGGTCATCTACGGCACCAAGGGGGCAATAGTTTTGACTATACTTCAAGCTTCCATGAAATAATTTTATGACACGACAAACCTGTCTCTTGTAAGAAAAATAAATGCACGATCGCGACTGATTGACAAAATAACCAAAATGTATAAGGTATCGTGGAACCCATTGATCGCAAGTTGAATTCTGTACGACTGCGCCGAAAAGTCTTGAAATGTATCCAACTTTAAATCAGTTGAGCATCTATTGTCCAAAATGTGGATTTGTTTGTTTGTTTGTTTGTATTGGAGTTTTACGGCCCAGTCAACACTATTTAGGTCATTTTTGAGCCGGTCAGTTTACCTATCAACACTTTCCTGGGCAGGCTTATACGTAAGCGGTTAACCAGTACAGTGCACATTCTTTCGCCAGAAACTGACAACTGCCCTTCTTGAATCAGCGGAAGGGAGAGAATGACCGTAGAAAAGATTTCATGATCAATCTCCACGAAAGAATGTTGCTGACCCCGGCGGGAGTCGAACCCGCGTCCTCCTGATCACCAGTCAGACGCGCATCCGACTGAGCCACTGAGGCCGGCGTCCAAAATGTGGAACAAATTAGCTTTGTTGGCTTATTTCGTTATAACATCTTTCACAACAGGAGGCAAAGCATAATTTCTACAAGTCCGTGAAATGAACACCCCTCTAAATCCCATTTTATTTGGAGCAAACTGAGGTTTACGGCGGTATATATTATTTTTCTTATTTATGGTGCAAACATAGATTGTGGGTACTCGATAGAACCGCCTCAATGAGGCGGTTCTAACGAGCACCCACAACCTATGTTTGCACCATAAATAAGAAAAATATCACCGATTTTTTTCAGAAAAGTAGTCATTTTGGAGATGTGAAAATGCACTATGTGTATTATATCTCTCAGACACCATACATTTGTTCATTTAATGAATACTATTCATTTAATGAATACACTAGCCTGTGAACCCTACTTTCTATAATGAAAGGTTGGGTTACCAAGTGCAATTTTTTTCTAAAAACATAGATCATTGGTACTTGTTGTATACATTGTTCAAAAGCATTATCCTTTGGAAGCAAGGACTACAAAATAGACAAGTTTACAAGTTCTTTCTCGGCCGGACTAGCTAGTTTCGACAATTATGCCCAGATATTTTCAATTTTCCGTTGTGGAATCAGTGATTCCAAAGGACTAGAAAACGTAATCAACGCTATGATGATGGACGTGTGGAGTCTGTTTACGGCAGCCACAATGAGGCGTTCGTAACAAACACCAACAATCTATGTTTTCAGTAAAATATTAGAAAGGTTGTAAAAACTTTCATCCGTAAATATCATTTCAAAGCCATGAAAGATATCATTCTCTCGCATTGGTGTGTTAAACTAAGGAGCGTATCCATTCACCACATTTGCATTATCTGCTGGTTCCTAGTCTGAAGGTTATCAGTGTTGGAAAAACAGGTAACCAGACCCCCCTGACCTTAAAAGGTCAGGGGGGGTCTGGTTACCTGTTTTTCCAATATTGACAATGTGCAAGCTGGGAGCCAGCAAATAATGCAAATATGGTGAATACTTGATCCTTACCACTCCAATGGCTTCCGCTGACATCATTTCATGTCTGCTTAAAACGGTTAAGAATGACGTCACACTCAGAAGGTACACGCAGGTCACAAACGGTATTACAGATACGATTAAAAGTGGCATGTTTCTGGAAGAAAAAAAAAGATACATGTAATCTACCGTTTATGGGATGCGCGCATTTTTAAAAGAATGTTGCATGGGAGAAAGGCAATACGTTTCAGGGTTGTTCTTAGAAATCAGAAATAAATTATTGGTTTAGACTCATATTCTAGACAGGTTTTTAATTATTTGGACCCCATTTTGATTTATATCAGTCTTTGAATCGACTGCCTATTCGAAATTCGCAAAATTGCAGTATGTTTCCTCTGGCTTTCTTTGCCGGATCATTGCAGGGTCACTGGTGGGGCTTTATTAGCCGAAACTGCGTGGTGTGACCCATCTTCTTTCTTATGAATGTTTTCATTGCTCTTAGGGGAACTCATTTTTGATTTTTATTTGCCTTCGCTGTGGCTGGTGTTGTGCCGTGTGGCGGCCGTAAAACGTCTCCCCGTACATCAACCATAGTACAGTTTATATTTTACTTTTGGTCCTTTGAGATCAGCGTGAATATTCTTAGAAATCAGAAATAAATTATTGGTTTAGACTCATATTCTAGACAGGTTTTTAATTATTTGGACCCCATTTTGATTTATATCAGTCTTTGAATCGACTGCCTATTCGAAATTCGCAAAATTGCAGTATGTTTCCTCTGGCTTTCTTTGCCGGATCATTGCAGGGTCACTGGTGGGGCTTTATTAGCCGAAACTGCGTGGTGTGACCCATCTTCTTTCTTATGAATGTTTTCATTGCTCTTAGGGGAACTCATTTTTGATTTTTTGTGTCAACTAGGTTCAAATAAAAAAAAAGATACTTTGTCTAAAAGTCAAAAACAAAGTAGAAGTAAAACAAAGATCAGGAATCGATACAATTAACTTACTCCACCCATCAAAGACACAAAAGGGAAAGAAACACAAACATGAAGCGACCAGACCATAATGGATACCTAAACAAAGGAAGGCCATAAGGACAGTTACTTTCCCACAAAATGGCACAATGGCCATCCAAACTAAAAATACACAAGTGATACACACAGTAAGTAACAAACAACAACATAAATAAACCGCCACAGTTTCTACCACGATACTGAGCATGCCTGTTCTAAGGCGAGGGAGAGAAGCCTCCGTGGTGTAATGGTTGCTCTACTTGCACTGTAAACCAGGGGTTCGCAGGATCGATCCCGGGCTTCTCCAGACTTTCGGATGAGTCTTTAGACCGAAGTCCCGTATCCGTATGACCTTTGCTGCTGGTGGGACGTAAAACTCATACACTCACTCATTCTAAGGCGAGAGAAAAGAAACAGGAATATAATATTCAACAGTGTATATTGCATTACGCAAACACGCCTATACAAATACATTGCCACCTTTATCGCCGAAAAAATGAAAATTTTATGATGAAAAATTGTAACATTTTTCTTATCTCTGCTCAAAATATAGATTGTGGGCACTCGTTAGAACCGCATCATCGAGGCGGTTCTAACGAGTACCCACAACCTATATTTTAGAGCAGAAATAAGAAAAATAAGGTATACCACCCGGAAACCCCAGTTTTACTATATAAAATTTGGGTTCAAGTGGGTGAAAATAATATAGACATGTTTTCGTGATGGTGTTTCTTTTATTATCCAAAAGCCGTATTGAAAAGATGAACAAATGGTTTATAAGTTTCTATAATGAGTCATGTATCAAGTGACCAGTACATTGTCTAGTTCTGGTGGGACAAGGTGAATAATTTAAGCCTGTCCAGCCGATACCGAGGCCCCGTTGTTGGATTTACATCTATCTATTGTAGATGGGTTTGTTTCTTGCAAAATTTATGATAAACGCAATGATTTTGATTTTGAGATTGTAAATTTTCCTTTCTGTGATGATGTAGCTCGTGCGGCATCCTATGACGTTTATATTTCGCAATTAATTCGAGTTGCCAGGGTGTCTAGTCATGTAACTGACTTCAACACTCGTAATAACTTGCTAACTGCTGAACTTCTTAATCAGGGTTATCGATATCATATACTACGCAAAGTCTTTTCATTCAAAATTTTATAGACGTCATTCCAATTTAATTTCAAAATTCAATGTTGGACTTAAATCTCTTCCACAACCAGGTCTATCGGAATTTTATGGTGACTTAGTTTATAAATTCAGAAAAAATATATAAATGCAATGACTCCAGCTACCAATTTCGTAAAATCGTTTTTCGACATAAAAAGATGGGGTACAACATAAATGTTATACGAAAGACTGCATGCATGGTAGTTAACCCAATCACGGTTGACGACTTTACTTCCCTCTTTAATTGCACACCGGTGGGTCAGACCTCAGATTCTATGACGGTTCCAGCGTAAAGGCTTACTGAGAATTAGAGAGTATCTTATTTTATGAATTGTTGGTTGGTGCCTGATGCACTGTCTCTGGTCGGGCACATCGGAATCTAACTGTTGGTCTTCCTTTGCTCCAGTATTTCAGTGGTTTCCTGCTGTCCAGTCCTCACCGTTGTTTTATCTCTGTGGTTGTTTGATTTTTATGTTCACGGAGATGTTGCACTGATGAGTTAGGAGGCCTTCATGCGGACTGAACAAATTATTTGTCTTAATCGCGACGGAAATAAGGGCGAGGATTGTGGCCACGTAAAATTGATTAGTGGAGTTCGTTTAACAGACCGTTCCAAGACTGTTCTCCTGTCGCGGTTTAGTTTTGTTATGGTTTGTCTTTGAGTGTGTGTATCGCTTATATTATTTTGTTTTAGCCGAATTGGCCATTTTGTGGGAAAGTAACTGTCCTTTTGGCTCTGTTATTGATGTTTCCATTAGGGTCTAGTTGTTTCATTTTTGTGTTTCTTTCCCTTCGGTGTCTCTGATGGGATCTGTGGGTTAATTGTATCGATTCCTGATCATTGTCTTCATTTCTATTTTGTTCCACTGGCCGATTTGTGATGTATTGCCCGAAAACTCCACACCGACATTTAAAGGATTCTTTTACCTATGAAATACATGTTCCAAAGAACAAGACACTGGTGATAGTCTTATAGTACGCTATCTGTTTTGTCTGTTTTACGTCTCCCAAGAGATGAGGCATTAGAAAAAGGAAAGACAGAGAGAAAACAAGAAAAAATAAAAGTCCCGATCCCTCGCCTGCTCCGAGCACAACAGCCCCTTGCCTTACAAAAGCCAAAGCAGCACTGAAAGGTGAAAAGTACCTTCACACCGACCCAGCCTCCCTCAATACTGACCGGTATGATGGCAAGCAAAGACAGCTCAAACGAGTACCTGTACTGCACTGCATAGGGGCGCTAAGCTTAGCTTTTATCATACGGTCGTGTGGATAGTTGTGGAGATTCTATTTAACAGATACTAACACTAAAAGCATCAAAGTACTGATAGCACGAGTTGGTCCATCGTCTCCAAGAGTAGGCTCGGAAAATGTTCCGACCATATCGTTCAACTCTTCGATTCCTGTTCCTCAAGGAAACAGTACAGACCACTCCGGCGTCTGATCTGTGTCTACACTGATTATGTGGAAGTTAGAAAATGGAGTTACCTGGGGATGCTGTTTGCGCGGCCAGCTCTAGTTAAGTGTACATTTGTTATGTTTTGTGTGTTTGATTGGAGGTTCAACGTCCCCGTCAACACTCTATAGGTCATTTTGGAGACGTCGCTTCCAGTTCTGTCGGATTTTACCCGACATTAAGATGAAATGACATCTCAAGCCCTGTCGCCCAATGAAACAAATAGGGTTTATAAACACGGACGGTCCGACTCGCATCGCTTTGCCTGGGCAGGGCTACATCCTCTAAGCGATTTACCAGTACTCGTGTGCGGTCGGTTTCAGCTCTTCGTGGAAGCATCATGTAGCCCATCAATTTCTTCAAGACACCCGATTGGCCGCAAGTGTACATTTGAAACATAACTTAGATTCATTTAGAAACTTTGGATAAATTGATGAACAATAGAACCAATACGAGATTACTCACCTCGGAGGGCGCCTTACTCCGGCCGTAACATGAGGAACATTGGCCCTACAATATAAAATATGACTGAGCCACCGCACGACAAAACCTAAATAAGACTTGTACAATCAGTGAGGACTCAGATCAGCCTGCACAGTCGCTTCTCTTATGAGCCTTCTACAGTCGCAGGGCTATCCAACGAGAAACATCACATTAACTAGTCCGTGTAATGAATATCCCTCTAAACCCAACTTTATTTAGAGGAAAATGGGATTTACGGGGGTAAACATTATTTTCTTTATTTCTGCTCAAAGACATATGTTGTTGATATTCGTTAGAACCGCCTTAATGATGCGGATCAAACGAGCACCATCAACCTATGTTTGGTATTTTTAAAAAAAATAAAATATCAAAAAATTTCATCAGAAAAAAATGTTCATTTTTAGATAAGTGTATGAAAAAAAATCGCTATGTCTCAAGGATGTGTTTTGGGAGTATACATGTAAGCGCAAACTCTTGCGATACGGGGTGGATGGTGAGGTTGATCTTAGTCTTGCCTGTTCGTAAATGTCTTGCTTTAGGTTTTATTGTGCTATGGCTCAAATACTATTTTCATACATACAGAGGACCCTCGTTATAACGACAATATTCGCTCCCTATCATTTGACCGTTATAAAGAATTGGCCACCATAAAGAGTCACAAAAAAGAGAAGTTTGATATTCAAAAAATGACATTTCTTCCCTTATTTACTCCAAAAAAATGGGCTGTGGATATTTGTTAGAATCGCCTCGCAGAGGCGATTCTAACAAATATCCACAGCACATTTTTGAAAATAAATCACAATGAATTACAATAGTCTTGAATATCTCCATTGGTTCGTCTCATCTTCAGCTGAGGATTAGTTTCATTGAAATTTTCGTTATAGCGTGTTATTTGTTTGTTTGTTTGTTGTTTGTTGTTTTTTTTTTATTTTGGGGGTGGGGTCGTTATATAGAATGTCGGTATAAAGTGGGTCGACTGTATTTTACAATCGAAAGCAACAAAGAGCACAAAGCATAAAGGCAAAATCGTTCGTGCGAGAGGGTAAGTAACTAGGGGATGGGTAAAGGTAATCATTACAACCTACCATCCACCGTATGCCCAAAGGCTATTGTATATGGCTATGACGATAGAATCGTACTTCGTCTCGGTGTGTTCAAACCCCTGTCGCAGAACGGCTGTCCTACCTGTAAGCATATACAGAATGTAAGCAAGTCCATGAAAGCAGTAGCCTTTATTTATGTTGTCGTTTGTTAATACTTGCTGTGTGTATCACTTGTGTCTTTTTGTTTTGGATGGCCATTTGGCCATTATGTGGGAAAGAAACTGTCCTTATGGCCATCCTTTGTTTGGGTTTCCATTATGGTCTGGTCGCTTCTGTTTGTGTTTCTTTCTCTTTGATGTCTTTGATGGGTGGAGTAAGTTAATTGTATCGATTCCTGATCTTTGTTTTACTTCTATTCTGGAAACTCCCACTTTATATTGGCCAATACAGATTTTTTTTGTGGGGGAGGGGTTGCTTTGTTGTTGGTGGTGATGGTGGTGTTTTTTTTTTTTTTTTTTGTTTTTTTTTTTGTTATCTTACCCCGGCAATTCTGCGGGGCGTAATGAATTGAAATCAACGGATATTTTCGCAGTTTTAACATGAGTTTGATACAACTGCGAGATAAAGAAAAGTCTTGCCCAAACTTATGTTCTCCATTAATTTATATAGAATTATTTTTCAGTGACGTCCCGTACAAGCTGTACAGGGCAAAATTGATTTTTTACAAAACAGAAGTGAAGGCAATGATCAGAAATCGATACAATTAACCCACAGCTCCCATCCGGACACCAAAGGGAAAGAAACACAAACAGGAAACAACAGACCTTAATGGAAACATCAATAGCGGAAAGCAAAAAGGACAGTTACTTTCCCACAAAATGGCCAATGGGCTCTCCAAAATAAAATAATATAAGCGACACAAACACCAAAGACAAATTCCACTGCGGGGGGGGGGGGGGGCTTAAATCGATTTTACGTGGCCATAATCCTTGCCTTTACTTCCGTCGCGATTAAGACAAATAAGACTGTATATGTTTTTAGGTTTTGCTCCAATTATAATTCGGGGAGTTTTGGTGTGTGTTTTTTTACTTTATTTATTTATTTATTTATGTTGTTGTTAGTTTTTATTCGGGCATAACGCTCGTTTCAGTATTATTACACTTTAATTGAGCCGCTCTTTAATCACTGAAGGGTGAAAACCGAGTAGCCGGACAAAACACTTAGCCTTGTCGTCTCAGTGATTGTTCTAGTACTGAAAATTGTTCTGAGTCGAAAACAACTACATATTTTTCAATGATTACAATATTGAGCAGAAATATCTATTGAAGAACTAGAACGATATCTTATGGCATATTCAGTTCCTTGTTAAAATTGTTCTATCAATGGAAAGATTGCTCCGCCTCCTAATGGCGGCTCTAAAACTCGCAGAAAATTATCATTCAATTTGATAAGACGATTGCATTTTAAGTGCGATAAAAGACAATATCTTACACCCCGCGTTCTCCTTGTTTAAAGAAGGCGTTACTCCTGCTCTGTAGGGGTGGGGCGGAGTTTAGTAGAAGCCAAACCGATAAAGTATGTAAGCATATTCTACGGCAGACATTCTGTATTCGCAACAAAATCAAAAGCGAGTAAGGACACATTGAATTCGAAACAGACTGCCTTTGCGTCTTAAAGCCGAAAACTTTAGACCAACACAGTAACTTACTGAACATTTTCCTTTTCAATGCAGCGGTCTGAGGCGTGAGGCGTGTATAGGAATTGATGTTCGCCTCCATTCGTAAGCCTAATCAGAAAGTGGGTAAAATAATCCTAGGCTCGTCCAAAGCTTTTATCGCCCCATTATATTAAAAACGAGCATTAGTCAGTGGTGACAAAGGGGGTGGGTGCATGTACAATATGAAATAATTCTGGCACAGGTAAAAGAAAAACAGGTTGGCCAACCAGAAGTGGATGCATTCACAAACATGAATTTATTCGTGTAAAGTTTAGTATGCATAAAAAATTAAATCCATTACAATATAGAACTTCTATAGTAAACATATCATTAAGTCGCTAAATAGATGGCCTAAGGACTACAACTCAGAATTGAAAACTGTGAAGTGTAAAAAAATCTGGGACAGACTAGATAGTTTCGGCCAATTAGGCCTCGATCATCAGTTCCGAAATTTCGCAGTAAAATAAATGATCCAAAAGGACAAGAAAATATAACTCACACTATGATGAAGGGCAGGGAGACATTTGATCGGTACAGCCGGCCTCGGTAGCTCAGTCGGGTGCGCGTCCGACTGGTGATCAAGAGGACGCAGGTTCGATACCTACCGGGGTCGGCAACATTCTCTCGTGGAGATTGATCATGAAATCTTTTCTACGGTCATTCTCTACCATCCACTGATTCAAGAAGGGCAGTTGTCAGTTTCTGGCGAAAGAATGTACAGTGTACTGGTTAACCGCTTACGTATAAGCCTGCCCAGGAAAAGTGTGGATAGGTAAACTGACCGGCTCAAAAATGACCTAAAATAGTGTTGACTGGGCCGTTAAACTCCAATACAAACAAACAAATAAAACCTTTACGACCGCCACATATTCCCTTAACACAGAACAGATACAGGCTAATTTGAGACAGTTCTTAGCGAACATGCTCAAAGATATCTTTTTCCTAGCCGTGGCCAATCTGTGATATGCTCTTGGTTTCCAACGGCAACCATTATGACTTACTCCACGGTTTTCAATTTTGTGTTGAAGTCATTGCTTCCAACGAAACCTTTTCATGGAACATATAACTTCACCAAAGCCGCTGTTACGGGAATGTGTGGCTGCCGTGAAAAGTCGCCCTGCCCTCAACCATAGTGTGGGTTATATTTTTTAAAAACCATTGTCATTGATGAGGCCTAACTGGCCGTAACTAGCTATCTGGCTTATGCATTACATGGCCTTTCAGTTCTATGTTGTAGTGCTTGCTTCCGAAACAATTTATTATGCATCATATTCCTTATATTTGCTCCAAGGCAAAGGCCGTGGGTACTCAATGAGGCGTTTCTGACGAATGCCCACAATCTGAATAAATCAAATACTCGTATAACTAGAAATTGTGTTTGTGAAACACTATGTCCCCAACCATATACTTGTCCCTAAATGGGACAGTAAATAGAACCTCATTATCATTTGCATTAAAAATAAACCTGTAAAATATTAACAGATTTTAAATAAAAGTTATTCAGGTCATCTATGCCTTAGTAGCAAACAGACTGCCAAATATCATGAGCCTAGCTCAAGTGGTTATCCAGTTATTTTGTTCACAAGGTTAATTTCCCTATAGCCAAAATGTATAAGTCCAAAAAGGGGCATAGCTCAATTAAATATTTTCAGAATTTCGTCAAAAGTTAATCAGGTCAGCTACACATTAGACCCAAACTGTATACCAAATACTATGAGCCTAGCTCAAGCGGTTAGTTTACAGGCTATGCATTTTTTCTGCAACAGGGCTTTGACTCCCTAAGGGCTCGATCATCACTGAGGGTTTTCCTTCAAGAAGCAAACAACTTTCACCCACCGTCAAAAGTTAATGAGGTTTTCAACACCTTAGACTCAAACTGTATACCAAATATCATGAGCCACGCTCGAGTGGTTCTCCAGATATCTTGTTCACAAGGTTTCCCCACAGCCACAATGCATAAGTCCGAAAAGGGGCATAACTCCGTTAACTGTTTTCGGAATTTCGTCAAAAGTTAATCAGGTCATCTACACCTTAGACCCAAATAGTCTACTAAATATCATGAGCCTAGCGGTTCTCCAGATATTTTGCTCACAAGGTTTCCCCATAGCCACAATGCGTAAGTCCAAAAAAGAGCGTAACTCCATTAAATATTTTCGAAATTTCATCAAAAGTTAATCAGGTCATCTATACGTTAGACCCAAACTGTCTACTAAATATCATGAGCCTAGCTGAAGCAGTTCTCCAGATATTTTGCTCACAAGGTTTCCCCATTGCCACAATGCATAAGTCCGAAAAGGGGCGTTACTTCATTAAATATTTTCAGAATTTCATCAAAAGTTAATCAGGTCATCTAAACATTAGACCCAAACTCTCTACTAAATATCATGAGACTAGTTCAAACGGTTCTTCTGATATTTTGTTCACAAGGTTTCCCCATAGCCGCAATGCATAAGTCCGAAAAGGGGCGTTACTCCGTTAAATATTTTCGGAATTTCGTCAAAAGTTAATCAGGTCATCTACATCTTAGACCCAAACTGTACTAAATATCATGAGCCTAGCTCAAGTGGTTCTCCAGATATCTTGCTCACAAGGTTTCCCCATAGCCACAATGCATAAGTCCGAAAAGGGGCGTAACTCTACATAAACAAGTCCGGCGAAAAAAAAAAATAAAATACGCGTCCGCTTATTTTTCATGCACATTCCATATATGAAATTTCGAGATCCTAGCTCAAACCATTCTTGAGTTTCCTACAGGGTAAAAGCGTAACGGACAGACGGACAAGACAGAACCAATATGCCCCATCACCTTCTTCGAAGTTGGGGGCATAAAAATAACATCTAACAAGTACCAGCTCTAAAGATGTCAAAGACTTCATTTCAGCGCACACATGAGTGTTATGTTAATTGGCAACCATTATAGTTGTACCGGGTAGACTATGGAAAAGGGGGAAAACATACCTTTACAAAGATTGTATAATCCAGACATTATGATAACTGTCAGAGTGACGAATTTCCCAATGTTGGCCAAAACATTAAGACCTTTCGACAGCTTTCTAAATATCCCGTTCATAACAGTTAATGATACTGAAATAAAACACACCATGAATAAACATAGGCAAAGACTTTTATTCCGTAATGCAACAAATCATGTACACGGTAGAAACCTTTTTGTTTTTGTTTCTACCTTCTACATGATCAATTGTTTTACTAAATAAGTCTACACTAAAATGGTGTTAATGGCTTGCCGTGATATGACGCCGTATATAATGTCTGCATTTATTTACCGAAACATTTAGTCCTTCATCATTTAAGTATAGACCGTACATAGTTACAAAGATCAATTTCTCTGCCATCCTAATGCATGATCCCATTATATTACATAGAAACGCAAGTTAAAGAAGCACAAACATAAAACAACTTCATCATTGAGATCCGCCCATAGGGGCTTAAGAAATATATGGGCTGCATGATGCTTCCACGCAGAGCTGAATCCGGCCCGCACACTAGTACTGGTAAACCGCTTAGAGGATCTAAGCCTGTCCAGGAACCGGGGTGCGAGGTGGACCGTCCATGCTAATAAACCCTATTTGTTTCATTGGACGACAGGGCTTGAGATGTCATTTCATCTCAATGTTGGGTAAAAGTCCCACAAAATTGGAAGCAACGTCTCCAAAATGACCTTTACAGTGTTGACGGGGACGTTAAACCTCAAATCAAAAAAAAATTGAGAAAACAACACAAGCGGAAAACCAAGCGGAGGGCCAATTACCCACAAAACGGGCAAACGGCCACCAAAAACAAAAAGATAACAGCAATGCAAAGGCGAACTTTAACAATAATAAAGTCACAACAGAAGAACCGCCTTGGAACGGTCAGTAAAATGTATTTTACTGTGGGTGGGGGCTTAAATCGATTTTTTTTTGCTTATAAACCGTTTCATAAATAAGCGACACAAACACCCACTCACACTTGTTCAAAATATACAAATATCTTTTTCATTTCTTTTAAACTCAAAGGGAATATGATATGAAATTTTTTATAATAACTTAGCGATCTAGATCACTTTGAAGAAAAACACTCAGAATTTCACTTGTCCAGGAAAATTGTCTATAAGGCTATTCAGACACGAAAGCACGCCAATATAACTCTGATCATGACCCCCTTGAACTCCACTTTTATATAGTAGAGCTGGTATTTACACTGATAAACCTTAATTTTCTCATTTCTGCTCTAAAATATAGAATGTGGGTACCCGGTAGAACCGCTTCGATGAGGCATTTGTAACGTCTACCAACACTCTGTATTTTAAACAGAATTAAGAAAAATATCACAATTTTTCATTTTAAAAGTTTTTTTTTGTGGTAAAATTCACATGGCACTTGCATGTTTTCGTAATGCAGATATGAATGGCAGGTCTGGTACAGCAACTTCTTGTTCACTTACCAATCAAATTTATTGTAAATTTCATACATACTTAAATACCTATTCAGGGTGTGTTTACATTATGTAAATACGAAGTTTCATAGTATTTGCATCTTCTACTGGTGGCAATACATAAGCTGCTGACAGATATATGATTGGCCATAATGCTAAATCCGTGCATTTGTGTATCATACATACTTACAATTTTATTTATTATATAAAGATGTAGCAAGGTAGTTTTGTGCAAATTAGCCGTAGCTATTGATTTTCTCTGCTTTACAAAAATCATATTTGTTCCATGAACGCAATATCTCCTACGTTTTCAATTGGAAGGAAAGAACTCGCAGGATACGTTTTGTTTAATTATAAGCTTACTAAAACAGACAAAAGTCATGATTTAATATAAGACGTCACATATACATCACGTGAACAAGTCCGTGAAATGAACACCCCCTTAAACCCCACTTTAATTAGAGAAAATTGGGGTTTACGGGGGTATATATTATTTCTCTTATTTCTGCTCCAAGACATAGGTTGTGGGTACTCATTAGAACCGCCTCATCGAGGCGGTTCTAACGAGCACTCACAACCAGTGTTTGCAGTATAAATAAGAAAAATATCACGGAGTTTTTTCGGAAAAGTAGCCATTTTGGAAAGGTGAAAAAATGCACTTTGTTGCATGGGTGTGTTATCGTAATGACGAAGGATATAGAAGGCCTTTCTGAAAATATTTACACTGTTGTACAGCCTATCCTCAATATAGTATCTGCAGATAATGTATATCTTGCTGAGAACCAGGACAATGTATTTAACCCATTAACTGCCAATCACAAAAATTGCCGGCTGCGTTGTTGTCTACTGAACACCTAAAAGGCATTGTTACAGATCAAAATCTGCAATAAGCTGTAGCAGACGACATTAACAGACGACATTTTCAGATGTAGCTGTTTTATCGACATCTTGATGGTTAGTCAAAGCGTATATATCACGTATAACTCTTTAACGCTCTGCATTCTGGTTATTTTAAGCAGCAGACGACATTTGGAATATTTTTCTCATTTTTCCCAGAAAACAAATAAGAAAAATACCAACGATTTGTCGTCTGCTGAATCCGCCTAGAGAGTGGTAAAGGTTAACCCATTTTGTACCAGAAACCCAAAAACGGGTAACCTGGCAAAACGTGCATGTCCAGAGGCGGCGTCTGATCAGGTCCTCCACTGTTTGCTAAAGGTTTAGTCGTTTTCCAAATAAATTTTGATGAAAAAACAATCTGACACCCCTAAATTTTGTTATGGACTCCTGCTATATATAAGCAGCAAGATTCCATTTGGTACAAAAAGGGTTAAAATCGGATTTTACTGCCAAAGAATCTCAAGTTGTCATGGACGGTTTCAAAACGCTACAAGCCAGTAACCTTTTTAGTGACATGTCGTTATCTCGCAAACGAGTATGACGTTATATGATAACATGATTTCTTGCACACAAGACAAGCAAAACCGTGATTTTACCCTGGGATAGAAATTTATGTTCTGACCCTGGTGTTCCGACCCAAAATCGAATATAATCGCGTGTTTGATAAGGTTGACGTCACAGCACGTTACGTCACGTCACTAAACATTCCTGTACTGTCATCACAATATGACGGACGTCGTTATTCGAAGTAACTGCACCAGTAAAAATTCGCGCTAAGAAATGGAAGGTATGCAAGAAAGAGAATCCTATATGGGCGTGAGGGGCGGATAGAAAAATCCGTCCCTCGGGATCACTGTCCGGCATCACTCGCAAGCCTCGTGATGCCGGACAGTGATCCTTGGGACGGATTTTTCAATCCACCCCTCACATCCATATAAGATTATTATATTATCATATGACGTCGTTAATAAGCAGTGGGTAACGTCATGTGATAAAAATCGTATTACCACACGTGTAATAACGCTTTGGCGGGATTAAGTAATGTCATGACGATGTCCATGTCAACAACACATTTTTCTTAGGAAAAATGTCAAATTCAAAGGCGATAAAATCCAATTTTAAGTGGTCATATGATAAACAGAATCTTACACTCGTGGTCATTTCATATAAAATTTATGAAACTCGCCGAAGGCTCGTTTCATAAATATCATTAAATGACCACTCGTGTAAGATCCTCTATTTCAGCGACGGAATCCGTTTCCATCATACCATGATGGTTGACAAACGAAATTCAGACTTTTACATTAATGTAAGCCCACTTTACCCGCATATGCAACCAAAACGTCGTGGTACACCCATGGAACGTGAGTGAAACGTGTAAATATAAACATATTAATGCTACAATGACTTGATCTGTCGCGTTGCATCACGTCGAATAGATGTTTCAAGATCAAAGTATCGTGCGGAACGTCGAGTTTGATGGATGAGATCTTGGATCCAAGGGAAGTGAAACTGTGCGTTAAATCAAGTTAGTAAGTAAGTAAGTAAGTAATTTCTTTATTTAAAGAGGGTGGCTCGTTTGGTACAATTACCAATCTTCCACGAGGCCCTCTAGTTAAAACATAATACATAACATCGACAAACTATAAATGAGTATTTACAAATGTGATGAGATTTCTTTCCAATTACATAATGTATGGAGAAGTGTGAGAGAGAAAAAAAAATGGAATGAAATTTATACGTTGATGAAATACGGCGATGAAGTCATACGTTTCAATATCTAGGTGTTAGTCATCCAGGAAATTAATCTATCTGAGAATGAGACCAGGGTATCATTATTTGTTATCTTTTATGGAATACTATTCCAAATAATTGGCCCTGAATACGAAATGCTTTCCTTGAATTTGGCTAAATTTAGTTTTGGAACAATGAAGACTTGACTTGAGCTAGATCTGAGCGTCATATTTAAAGGCTTTAATTCTCTTTTCTGGAAAAGCTCACACAAATAGTTCGGAGCTAAATGGTTAACAACTTTAAACATCATTTTTGCCTTGTTCAAGAATATATTTTGCTCAATTGACATAACTTTTAAGCGTGATTTAGCAGATTCATAGTCTACATATTCATATCCTAAGATAAATTTGAAAGCGCGTTTCTGTAATTTTGTTATATTAGAAATATTAAAGTTTGAAGAATTACCCCATATGACATTGCAGTAATTAAAGTGAGGCTGAATATATGCTTTAAAATAAAGAAGCCTATGTTCTGAACTTAAGAAATGTCTTATTTTTGACAACAACCAGATATAGGACGACACTTTCTTGCAAACAGCCTTGCAATGGGTACTCCATTGTAAATTTTCATCAATATATACGCCAAGTATTTTATCACCGTCAGTTATCTGTAATTCAATATTATCAAAAGTTAGTTTAAATACGCTTTCATCAATATGTAAACGTTTCTGGCGTGTTGTGATAAGCATTACTTTTGTTTTTGCAGTGTTAAGTAACATTCCATTTTGTTGACACCAGTCACGTAATGTTATAAGACAGTTTTGCAAGTTTAGCCTGAGCTCATTAATATCAGCATGTGCGTCATAAATAGTAGTATCGTCAGCATAAAGGTCTGTAGAGCAAATTTGATTGGAAAGATGCAATGGCAGATCATGTATAAAAATAAGCAAAAGTAACGGGCCCAATATGGATCCTTGTGGAACTCCGTATTTGACGTAATCACGTTCTGATATTTTATTATTTACAGAAACTACCTGTGTTCTATCACTCAGATAAGATTGTATTAATGAAACAAAATTATTGCTACATTTATAGCATTTAAGTTTCTCTAAAAGTAAGTCATGATCCACTAGGTCGAAAGCTTTTCTGAAATCTACCATGATAGAACCTACAATTTTGCCTTGGTTTATAGCCTTGAGCCAGTTTTCTGTCATGAGTGTTAATGCACTTTCGGTAGAATGTCCAGATCGAAAACCACTTTGTGTTTGATGTTTAAGGTTAAAATTGTTTAAATATGACATAAGATTCTTCTGTATAAATTTTTCTAGAAGTTTTGATAATGTTGGCAAGATAGGTATGGGACGGTAATTGTTCAGTTCATCTTTTGGGCCACCCTTGTGGAGCGGGGTTACTTTTGCTTGTTTCCATAAAGTGGGAAAACTGTTATTGTGTAAACATTTTTGGGCTATAAAAGTAATGCTTTTCGAAATAACACCCGAAGAAAGTTTTAATAGTTTGGGTCCAATTCCATCTAAGCCTGTTGCTTTAGTGATATCAAGCGAAGATAAAAATCTATATACAAAATTTTCATCTATATCGGGTAAACTAAAAAATGCGTTTTGCGGAACCTTATAATCAATATACTCCCTGAGTGTCCTTAAATCATTTGGCAGCAATGGCTCTTTAAGATCTGAAGCAATATTAATGAAATATTTGTTGAATATCTCCACTAATTCTTTATCATCTGAGACTGTCTCGCCATCGATTCGCACTCCCAAAATACCATTACTTCTTTTATTGCTATGTTTACTGGAGGCTCCAAATTCTTTAAAAAAAATGCAAATTGATTTCGGATCATCTTTCCCTGATTCGATATTTTGTTCATATGTGGATTTTTTAGCTATTTTAATTAAGGTCGATATTCTGTTTTGTAGAGTTTTATATTCTTCCATATCCCCATGTTTTTTATGATTATCTCTTTCTTTCATTGCATCCAATATTTCGGAAGTTATCCAGTCTGGTTGAGTTTTATACTTTACCCTTTGAGTTTTCAGTGGTGCGTGCTTGTTTACAATATTTATGAAAAGTGAATACCAATTATCAAGAATGTCATCAACTTCATGAAAATATCGCAAGTTATCCCAATTAATTGACAATAAATCTGTTAAAAACTCATTTTCGTTAAAATGTTTGAATGATCTGTAAGTTATATAGTTATGAGAGTTCTTTTTGCTACTTGAACTTACATTCCTATTACAAAAGATGGCGTAATGATCACTAATACCTAATTCAGAAACGCATACATATGATATATTATCTTCATTATTTGTATAAATGTGATCTATAAGGGTACTTGAAAGTGCCGTTACTCTTGTAGGTTGCATAACTACTTGACTTAATCCTAATGATTCAGTGAGAACTACCCAATCTCTATTTACATCAACATTTAATAGATTTTTATTAAAATCACCAAGTAAAATAACCTCTTTTCCCTCCAGTAATACTGTTTCAATAAACATTTCAAAACGGTCATTCCATTCAATTAATTCATTTGGATTTCTATATAGAGTACCACACAGAAATTGTTTACCCTTATTCGGCGTAATTTCAAGCCATATGCATGCAATATCATTGGTCTCAAGGTCATCCCTTCGCTTCGACATTATATGATCTTTAACATAAACAATTATGCCTCCACCACCGTTGTTGTTATTATCTTTACGATAAGGTGACTGAAAACCATTAATATGAAAACAATTTGTCGGTTTATGGCTCTTAAGCTTAGTTTCGCACAAACCAAATATATGTATATTCTCATTTCTCTCTGCAGTCAACATCAATTCAATTTCAGAAAATTTTGTCATATCCCTCGAACATAATCCCTGAACATCAAGAAACCCTATATTCATACCCTTATTTTTGAGATTTAAATTCAAAACAGACTCATTTTTATGGTTTTCTGATTGTCACTATGTATCTAAAGTAGAAGTAAAACAAAGATCAGGAATTGATACAATTAACTTACTCCATCCATAAAAGACACCAAAGGGAAAGAAACACAAACACCAAGCGACCAGACCACAATGGAAACCCAAACAAAGGAAGGCCATATGGACAGTCACTTTCCCACAAATGGCCATATGGCCACCCAAAATTAAAAGACACAAGTGACACACACAGCAAGTAACAAACAACAACATAAATAAATCGCCACAGAAGAGCCGCCCCGGAACGGCCAGTGGAAGATATTCACCGGGGGGCTTAAATCGATCCCACGTGGCCACAATCCCCGCCCCCACCTCCGTCGCGACTTAGACAAATAATTTGTTCAGTCCGCATGAAGGCCTCCTAACTCATCAGTGCAACAAATTCGTATAAAGCTGATTCGTATTGCCTCTCTATATCTATAGATGAATCAAGCTGTTTTGAATGAACTGAGCTGCATGTACATGCTGTGTCATTTGCAGAACACTTTGATAACACCCCAAAATTTCCTACAACATATGCAGATTGAATGCTTTTTTTCATCATACGTTGAACACTGACAGTCGAAAAATAAAGAATTACAGTCACTGCAAACAGAAGTTAAAACACTAAAATAATTTTCATTCACTGTACCATTATTTTGATCAATTACAGGCATTTGAAAATTGGTGGCACTAATGCCGAGTCCCTATTTCTGTGCTGTGTACCAACAATCAGAAAACTTGTGTCCAACAAGATTGCACTCATAGCAACGGCCTCGGTTACCGCCGAACCGTCTGACCGAATGTCCATATTGATGCCTCCGAAACCCATTTCCACCTTGATTTCCCCTAATTCCATTTCTAGCTGTCTTTCCTTGATATCCGGCTAGCCCGCTGAAATTTCCCGGGTTTTGCGATCTCCGTCTGTTGTATACGCATTCTCTGAAATCTGTAATTATTTGCAGTTTCCTATTGATTGCATCTAGGAGCCGTTTTATGCCAGAATCCGATAAATGAATAACATCATCCCTGTAGTATCTAGATGACAACTGGTCCTCTCTGAAGAAAAGGTCATAGCTGTCCTGAACCAGTTCTACTTTTTGATTTCTCCAATGAGCGACGAGCTTAGCTAAGCAGCGGTTGATAACACAAACATCAACATCTCCTCTCGGTGCCACAGAGCAAACTAGTACTCGACATTCAACATTGCGACATTTTATCAAACTCGAAAGTTCATCGTAGTGTTCTTCTATTCTTCTAGGATCAGCGCCATTTGATAAATCATTTCCACCTACGTAAAGAATAACAGTTGAAAAAGACTTCAAATCATACACATCTAATTGGTCGATCAAACGTTGAACAGTGGCTCCGCCTGTTGAGGACTTGTGGACAGTTTTGACCAGTCCTTTAGTGTTCACACCATTTATTATAGAAGCTCCGAGTAGAAGAATCTTTCCCCCAGATGGCTGAGGATTATACTGGGGTTTATGGCTTCTCGCAGGAATTATCTGAACTGGCCGTGTTGGTCTGCTACCATTGTTTACTACTACGGGTATGTGTTGCGGCTCTTCATTTGATATTGGAGTATCTGTTCGTTCACCACGTAGCGGTACTGCTTCTAGAGGAGATTGCGTGCGTGCCTCCTGCAACAACACGGATTTCTCTGCAACATTGGGCTGAAAAAATGACTGGCT
The DNA here is from genome assembly GCA_963580285.1 of Lucinisca nassula. NCBI lineage: Eukaryota > Metazoa > Mollusca > Bivalvia > Lucinida > Lucinidae > Lucinisca > Lucinisca nassula. The sequence continues at coordinate 71,802,521 of OY757017.1, read as the reverse complement.
TTCAGATGGATTATTGCTCACTATTTCGGAATACGTTGCCGGTTTCGACATATTTTCTACCAATACTATAATCGACTGTTTTAAGTCGCGCACGACGGACTCTATCTCATTTATCTTTGAAATTAACATGGACAGTTTTCTTCCGTTTGTTTGTTCGTCATCATGGGATGCAATTATCTCCAGTCCTTGTGGAATAAGTTGCGACATACTATGATTATCTTGCCTGGGACAATTTGGAGTACTTTCCCACATCGTCTGCCTTAGACTGACATTTTCGGCTTCATCGCTATAATCTGAATGCGTAATTCGTGGACTTAAGGCTCCAGGTTCGCTGCTGATGACATCCTGAGAGCTTTCTTCCTTGGTTGTCAGGCTGTCAACTTCCTGCACAAACCTTTTAAACAGAGTTAAAGTCACTGTCGGAAAATATGAAGAACGCCACAACCTGTGTCCGACTCCTGTGACTTTCACTGTACTGAAATGACTGTCAAGTATTATTTCGCATTTAAGTCCGTGCACATGGGTAATATATTTTGTAACAAATGTGGTGTCTTCTGCATCAATTTTGCTCGAAAAGTCTGCCTTTATCTTAGACAAGAACATATGAAAGAAAACATTTGAAGTAAAAGATAGAGTAGTCTTACTTTCATTTTGCTGAGTTCTGTAGAAGATTCTTTCAAAAGGATCCTTTTGACCCACTTCTGCCTGCCACTCATCATCAACAATATCCGAGAATGACATCGAGGATAATGTAGAAGCGCTACTTTCATTAAAATCCATTTCCTCTTCTCGAAGGCGCTTATCTATGTCCATATCCGAATCACTCGACCCTGCTTGTGAGCCCATGTTCAATGTCACAATCACAAAATCAACAAAATCTCTGTAAAACTGTAACTTCTCTGAGAGATTTTACACTATCTTGTAGCTAATCAAAATATCTATTAAATTTTTACTTTTATATGAGTTTCTGATCCATATTTGACGTTAAATTAAATTAATTCTATTTTTTTTTTCACGGCGTTATTTAGAAAAAACAACGTGACGCCACCATGGCGCGAAAGTTGCAAAAGTGATGTGTTTATAATACAGTCAAACCTGTCATAGTGGCCACCTCTATTAAGCAAGCAACCAGTCGTAAGCAAGCATACATTTAGTTCCCGAAAAGGGCAAATGCATTAATATTCATCTGTATTAAGCAAGCACCTGTCATAAGCAAGCATATTTTGATCATCCCTGAGGGGCTTGCTTAACACAGGTTGGACTGTATACCTTTTCTGCCACATGTCATTTCTGAATGTAAATAAGCGTGAAAATATGGGGTCAGGTCCTGCGTGTACGTGGCGTCATCATGTTTACTGTGAGTGTGTTACATGTTGCTGCTTTCTATCACATGCTACCCCATTATAAAGGAATGTAATTCGGAATCAGAAAACGCAAAGAGGGTGATACGGGATTCTGTACTATTGTGTCGGAAACCCGTACATGAAACAGACAGTACTGTAAAACACTTATATTTGGCGGTCATTTTATTTTGGCGCTAGTGGCGGTCTAGGAAAAACCGCCAAAAAAAAAAAAAAAAAACGCCAATGAAGATCAAAGATCAAATTTCATTCCCAATACGCATCGCAAGTCTGATATAGGACAAAACACCGTCAACCAATCAAGGCATAGTCCGTGACAAAAAGAGTGATCAACTACTTTATAAGTCGAACATAGTGTTAGGTAGCATAGCTCAAACTTTATTCCATCCAGCCAGAGTAAAAATAGAGTTGATTAAGTCCCTCTTTGTTTAACTGATCAATTATGAAACCATTTAGCATGCTCAGCAGGGCTGAATAAATGCCGATACTGTCCAAAATTGCATGTATAATTGTTTATTAGTTGACGGCTTTGCCTGTGAGTAAACCTAGTCCGACATTTTGAGTAGCGAAAGCGTGAATGCAAGAAAGAAATCTACAACAAATTACAACTCAATTTCTGTTTTATTGAATAATTAAATAACAATGGAACTGGTTTGTATAATCACTCACACAACAAGACCGATGCAAGATGGAAAACAGTTGAATACATCTTGTATGGCTTGGATTTAATCACCGTGTAGAACTCGCATGCGTAAGACACACAGGGCTATATAAGAAATCGCATATTGTTTGTATTTATTTCGGAAATAGAAAATCTGCCAAGATTTAACCCGCCAGTCACAAAAATCGCCAAAATGTGCTGACGCCAAATTTAAGTGTCTTACAGTAATAGTTATGTAGCTACATGTATATAATAAAATTAAGTATTTAACTGGCATTATAAAACAAGGCATTTACCGGCAGCTACAACTGCAATCAACTTCCTCAGATTATCTGCAGGGCCACATCTGTCAAAAACGGTGTCTGCCACATAATCAGCAAAAGCGATGGTAAATACTGCTGTAGTCACAGGTTCGGCCAGAGCAATTCTCATCCACGTGTAGATAAATGTGGGAATTCTACCAAACGCCTTATGGATATAGCCGTACTCACAACCCGCCCGAGGAACAGATAACTGAAGTTCGACGAAGCACAATGCAGCTGAGATTAGAGAAAATGACAATTTAAGGATTCATTATGAAGCACTTATCAGAAAAAAGATGACGATGACATCATCGATAACTATACATTTAAACTCACGGAAACAGATTCTGTTTACGCACATAGGAAATACATTGAAATTATGGTTTTATGGGGAAAAGAAGATTCTAAAAACATAATATTTTTTTCCTTTAGGAAGATAAGTATTCTGCTGTGTCCTATCTATGACCACAGAAATATGTTCTCGAAAATTAAAATAATTAGATTACAGTCACTGTAAAAAAGTTCATTGCCTTTAACAAGTATAGATGTAACCCGTGACAAACGCCATGCTACGATAACATTAAATAAGAGAGGTGAAGGCAATGATCAGGAATCGATACAATTAACCCAAAGCTCCCATCTGAGACACCAAAGGGAAAGAAAAACAAACATGAAACAACAAACCCTATTGGAAGCTTCAATAGCGGAAAGCCAAAAGGACAGTTACTGTCCCACAAAATGGCCAATTGGCTATCCAAAACTAAATATTATAAGCGATACAAACACTTAAAGACATACCATAACAAAAATAAACCGCGACAGAAGAACCGCCTTTGAACTACTTCTAATTCATAATGGAACATACTTTTGTCATTTTGTTTGCTTACCAGTTTTATAGAATTATTTATCAGCTGTAGTTATATAATTATTTATTTATAACAATCCAAAAGTTGACTGATATTTTCACTTAGCCTTACTTCAGACAGCCACCCGTCCCTAGAAAATAAGTTTTTATTATTTTTTATTTGTTAACAATCACACTTTTCACACATAATATTTTTTCATACTTGTCGGAAGTTACGCAATTCTTCCTTCAGACAAGTCCTGAAAACTTTAATTAAATGAAGTAAGAAAATGAGGACTGTAGCAGTAGATTTGTTTAAACAAAAATTAAGCTTCATTAAAACTACACTTGTCACATATTTCTTTTGACAGTATTCACCGACAACAGACATGAAATGGAAAAATATCACACTTACAAGCAAAACATAATCACCCCGCGAAGTGAATCTTAACATTTATATTATTGCAATTAAAAACTTAACCAACTTTTTTCTAACTTGTTTTTCCTTATTAACAAACACCAAACTATTTTCTATGATTACTCTTAAACGAGATCATTTATCCGCATGGAATTTAGCAAGCCAAATACGCCTAATGTTTGTCTCACAGGCCCTTTTAATGTCTACCAATTCCAGAGACCAATTCAGAATTGCACATAATCTTTAGGTTTTATACCACATTTGAATTTCTATTAATGGTTGTGCTTTCTTGCGTGTAATTTTACAGTCGTGAGTGGAACATATTAAGGGATACTTGTATTTAACAAAGAGCGACTTCGGCTGGAACTAAAGTAGCTAGCTACCTTAGTAACAAAAGTTACAGCCGAACATCAAAGATAGCTACCAAAAAGACATCATCGGTTTACCAGTTCAGCCCACCTCTGGGGTAGAGTTGCTAAGGTACTGAAAAGTATTGAAGATGGCGGTTATGGCTGAAACGTAAGGTCTGCAAATGTGCAAGTCACAGATGTATCGTAATGAAAAAAACGGGCCTCCGTGGCCTAATGGATAAGAGCGCTGACTCTTAGTCATTAGGTCTCTCACCGCCGTGGGTTCGAGCCTCGCTCGGGTCACGTGTGAGACACCAAGTTCTGCAACGGAAGGTCAGGTGGTTTTTCTCCGGGTACTCCGGTTTTCGCCTACCTATGATTAACGATCGGCTCGATATGAGTGAAATAATCTTGAAAGGGCCGTAAAACCCAAACCAAAAAAAAAATCGTAATGAAAAACATGATTCTTTTTTAATGCTTTAGAAAGCTGCAAAATGCTTTTGTCGATCAATAAATGATTATTTTCTTCAACGAAGGCCCTGTGCTTCGTGTTGTCACGACAATCTACCTAAGTGGCAACCATAGATGTTCCTCGTATAAAGCGAGAACGCATGCCATTGGTGGTTACTTTAGTACCTACTTTAGTTCCAGTTGAAGTCGGTCAAAATCGCCATTTGGGGAGGTAAATCGGCGGCTTACCTCCCCAAAAGTTGTTAATGCCGTTATCACTATATCACCAATCTAATGTACCTATTCACTGTTTTTTGTTGCACACATTATCTGTTTTGCACAAAGCATTATGACAACAAATCCGTGTTTTGTTTGTTTGATTTGAGGTTTAACGTCCCCGTCAACACTATAAAGGTCATTTTGGAGACGTTGCTTCCAATTTTGTGGGACTTTTACCCGACATTGAGATGAAATGACATCTCAAGCCCTGTCGCCCAATGAAACCAATAGGGTCTATTAGCATGGACGGTCCGCCTCGCACCGCGGTTCCTGGACAGGCTTAGATCCTCTAAGCGGTTTACCAGTACTAGTGTACGGGCCGGATTCAGCTCTGCGTGGAAGCATCATGCAGCCCATATATTTCTTCAAGCCCCTATGGGCGGGGGCGCAACAAATCCGTGTGTCATAGTGCATTCTTTCATATATCCAAAACGGTCAGTTTTCGGATTAAAATTATGATATTTCTCTTATTCACATCCAAAACATAGGTCGTAGGTGCTCGTTATAACAGCCCCAATGAGGTGGTTCTGACAAGTACCAACCACCCATGTCTTGAAGCAGAAATAAGAAAATTAATATATACCCCATTAAACCCCAGTTTTCACTTAATGAAGTGGGGTTTACTGGGGGACCATTTTACGGACTTGTTAACGTGACGGTGTCAAAGCCGGTCTCAGTAACTTGTTCAAAGCGAGTCTGGCTGGTGGATAGGAGGTCGAGGGTTCGATATATGCCGGGTCGACAGCGTTCTTTCGTGGAAATTACGAAACACACGACCTTGTGACATAGTGCATCCTTTCATATCTCCAAAATGGCTACCTTGTGGTGAAAAAATGTGATAGTTTCCTTATTCGTACTCCAAACATAGATTGTTGGTGCTCGTTAGAACCGCCTAATTGAGGCGGTTCTAACGAGTGCCCACAACCTATGTCAAGTAGCAGAAATAAGTAAAATTATGTATACCCCCTTTAAACCCCAGTTTTCTCTGTATAAAGTGGGCTAAGAGTGGTGTTCATTCCACGGACTTCCTATCATGATGGATTGATCATGATATCTCTTATACGGTCATACTCATTCTCCCTATTTCGCTTGGTCAAGATAGGGCAGCTGTCAGCTTCAGACGAATTACAACAGCGCAATCGGCAAGTTAGCAATCGGTCTTCTCCCAGACGTACTTTTGATGTTGTTTGAGACGAATATCAAATACGTGCCGAAAGCTTTGTTGCACCGTTTTGAACTTTCCATCACGTGCTTCTGAACCGGTATTTTAGATGATTGACACACGTCTTTGGACGTTTTAAGCGTGGGCGGGATAATAGCGCTGTCAGTTAATGTTACAATCGATTTTAATACTGCTCAAAAGAAGATTGTGAATACTCGTTTAAACCTCGAAGCGGTTCTAACCAGCAGTACCCACAATCTATAGTCTGCTCAAAACAGAGATTGCGAGGTGGACCGTCCATGCTAATAAACCCTATTGGTTTCATTGGGCGACAGGGCTTGAGATGTCATTTCATCTCAATGTTGGGTAAAAGTCCCACAAAATTGGAAGCAACGTCTCCAAAATGACCTATACAGTGTTGACGGGGACGTTAAACCTCAAATTAAACAAAATACACAAAACCTCGAGGCGGTTCTGACCAGCAGTACCCACAAGCGAATATATATTTATCTCAAAACAGATTGTGGATACTCGTTTAAACCTCGAGGCTGTAGCAGAAACAAGAAAGAACAATGGATGAACCCCTGTATATACATGTATTAAAGTGGCCGAGCCGGCACTCGACATTGAATCAAGCGTGGTAGCTCAATGGTATAGTGCACCTGCCTGTGATGCTAGAGGCCCCCGGTTTGATTCCCGGCAGCGGTAATAAAACTGTGGTGTCCGAACATGCTCCGGGTGAATGCCACAAAGTGCACCGTCCTCCGCATCGGGACGTTAACTGGGAGGCCCATTCTGTGCAGGTTCAAGATTTCTTCGTTATCACATGTTTACTGTGTATGTTTTCATCCTGCAGACCTGGATCGGCAATGACCGATCACACTAGAATTGAAAACGCTCCAATGTTGATTCGACCGATATAGATAGAAATAGTAGAAAGAATGAATTGGAGAGGAGCAAATTCTTTCCTTTAAGAAAAGAAAATAAATAAATAAAAAAATCAGAAAATAAATAAATAAAAAAAATATTTATCACTTAATTGCTCGACTCGACGGTTACTGCTCGACTCGACGGACACTGTATAGGTCATTTTGGAGACGTTGCTTCCAATTTTGTGGGACTTTTACCCAACATTGAGATGAAATGACATCTCAAGCCCTGTCGCCCAATGAAGCCAATAGGGTTTATTAGCATGGACGGTCCGCCTCGAACCGCGGTTCCTGGACAGACTTAGATCCTCAAAGCCGTTTACCAGTACTAGTGTGCGGGCCGGATTCAGCTCTGCGTGGAAGCATCGTGCAGCCCATATATCTCTTCAAGCCCCTATGGGCATTTTTTTACGCCAGATTTTGCGTAAAGTTTCCAGTCGTGGCCAGTATTTTTTCTCCTGTCGCGTTCGTCTTTGTAAATGACAGCGAGTGCTCAATTGATCAAATGATTTAACAGTCTCAGGTCTGTAGGCTGGTGGGTATTGCCTATCGCGACTGCGGAAAAAAATTACAGGTCCATCTTGCGATACTCGGGTGTGCTGTGACAAATCAAGCATGTGGCTGATTAACACTTATTGAATGTTTTGCTTCCCGGATTTTTGTACACACACTTGGATTATCGGTAATTTGATTGTTGAGAAAATGTCGGGGTATAATTAAAGAAAGCGCTCATTACCTATATTTTGATTAAAAAAAAAAAAAAAAAAAAACAGAATCGTCGATATTGCGATTCCCTATCTAACACCATTATCCATACCATCAACAAATAACAAAATGCGTTTAACTGGCAAATAAATCAATTTTTGGCTATTAAACTTTAAAAATAGAATAACCAAACTAATCATAACCGAACTTTATTTTATCAGATGCATTAGTTTGAATTTTAAAAATTGATTCGAAAATAAACATTTTTTATGTGGAAGTTCGCCATTGCGACTGACCGGAGAAATGACCCGAATTACATGTGGTTCAAGCCCCAAAGTCTTTCGGATCCTTACGCGACACATGTTCATGGTGCTGCCTGACACAACAGCCTATAATACTGGCGCTTCAGATGTCTGTATACTTTAGCCATAAACTCCCAAAGCCTGCCCTGGCGAGTCGGACATGCAACGCTTCAGATGTCTGTTAACTTTAGCCATAAACTCCCAAAGCCTGCCCTGGCGAGTCGGACCATCCGAGCATATAAACCATATCGGTTTAACTGGGCGGCAGGGATTGAAATGTCATTTTATCTAAACGTCGGGTAAAATTTCGCACAAAACTGGAAGTAATGTCTCCAAAATGACCTAAATAATGTTAATAGGGATGTTTAACCTCAAATCAAGTAAACAAACAATCTAACAGAAAAGCAGAACTATTGGTCAATTAAAGTCCGTTATTGGTCACATGAAATCTGATGGGAATGACTTGGCAGATTTTCCACATTTTTCAAAAGGGGGCAACTTTCGGAACTTCCTGTTTGCTTTTCTATAAGCTTTGTCCCACGAAAAAGGGGTCTACTCTTAAAGGAAAGAATTTGCTCCTTTGGAGCAAATTCTTTCGTTTAGAGTTGACCATCATTGACATGGGAGACTAAAATACGCTTGAAAGAGTTGCCTCCCCTGAAGGTGTATGCATTCCACTGAAAGTCTGAAAAAATATATTTGTCACTTAATTGCTCGACTCGACGATTAGTAAAATATTTGGGCGGATTTTTGCGTGTTTTTTCGTGATTTTATGGGCCCACCCTTTTAAATTTTGAAACCTTCCTCACAACTGGACAAAAAATGGGCGGGAAAAAGAAACCCAGAAAACCAAATAAGTCTTACCCCTTATCCTGCTGAATATATATATTTAGCCTCAGCCATTGCCGACTGTCAAACATGAAAATTTCTTAACATTATTCACAAGCTGCATGGCAAACAGTGTAGGACCTCATCTCTGTTTGCAAAAGTAGGAGTTGTTATGGGTTAAATATACACTAAAGCCACTTTATAACTGAGCCTCCTGTTGTGCCCATTTCTGTTTGTTTGTTTGATTTGAGGTTTAACGTCACCTTCAACACTGTATAGGTCATTTTGGAGACGTTGCTTCCAATTTTGTGGGACTTTTACCCGTCATTGAGATGAAATGACATCTCAAGCCCTGTCACCCAATGAAGCCAATAGGGTTTATAAGTATGGGCGGGCTGCCTCGCATCGCTTTGTATGGGCTGGCTTAGATCCTCTAAGCGCTTTACCAGTACTCGTGTAGTCTGCGTGGTAGCCTCGTGCAGCCCATCTTTATCTTCAAGCCCCGATGGGCGGGGGCCGACCATTTCTGTATGCATTGGAATTGCACAAGGAGGGTAAATTACAAGGATTCGTGTCAAAAATACATTGTGTATAAAGAAGTTGTTTTGTGAAAGCAAAATGTAGGACAAAAGGTTAATTCTTTCATGGAGGTTTAAAATATTAGGCAATAGTAATTATATATCAGTTCTCAACAAGCTGTTGTATGATAAGCACTAAATCAAGGCGAGATGCAAAGGACTAAACTCAACCATTATAGATAAAGGTATGCACATGTATGTAATCAGACCGGACAGTCGTCGGCAGTCGCGAGCGGACGACAAAGGCGACCAGCGGAAAGGGGAAGCGTTCCCGACTGCCACCGAGTGTAGGCTGGTAATTTTTTTTTTTTTTTTTTTTACGGCCCTTTCCAGATTATTTCACTCGTATCGAGCCGATCGTTAATCAAAGGTGGGCGAAAACCGGAGTACCCGGAGAAAAACCACCTGACCTTCCGTTGCAGAACTTGGCGTCTCACATGTGACCCGAGCGAGGCTCGAACCACAGCGGTGAGAGACCTAATGGTCCAGAGTCAGCGCTCTTAACCACTAGGCCACGGAGGCCCGTGTAGGCTGGGAAAATAGTCCCGGACTGAGATCCAAACTTTCGTTCAAGCCCTAAATTCCACTTTCTTTGTAAACAGTGTAGACCCCGATCAGACGGTGCGTTCTGTGGCACCTGATCTGAGTCTCCATTGCTTGCCAAGCCTCTCACAGCGAATATTCTCTACTGAAATCATATACGCTAATTGGTGATTGATTTTTTACATGACCCGTGGCGTCATGCAGTAGATTTTTGACAATCGCTTAGCTCCGCCCTCTCCTGTGGGTTAACCGGTATTGGATGGTGATGTTAAGTATTGATTACGGTCAGTTTGACATTCTTGTCTCTTGATACACCTATTCTGGTGTAGCGTGTCAGTGTTTTTTGACGTATCTGCTCTTTAATGAACCGACGGGACATGACGTATTGCTAACTTGCTGGGTGCGCGGTTGTAATGGGCACTGTCCTGTGTGTGTGTGTGAATTCGGGATTAACGTCGCTTTCAACAATTTTTCAGTCATATCGCGACGGTGTCTGGTTGCGACAGGGAGCTCAATGCTCACGTTTATAGTGCTGCCTCACTGAAGTATCAAGTCCCAGACACATTACATGATACCACACCCAGTCACATTATCCTGACACTGGATCGACCAGTCCTAGCTCTACCCCGTAAATCTGAGTGCCAAGCGAGGAGCAGCTAGTACCATTTTTAACGACTTTTGTACGTCGCGGCCCGGGATCAAACCCGAGACCTCCCGTTCCCCGGAACGGACACTCTACCAACTGAGCTATCGGGGCCGGTTATGGGCACTGTCCTAGTCTACCGCTTATGTATGTGTGGTAAAATAAGCTGGCTCGGCTCAACATGGCAAAATAGTGCAGACTGGGCCATTAAACTGCATACAAAAGCAAACACTTAATTAAACCACCTTATTAAGACACACTTGAGTAAAAGAACCCCTGTAAATGCTTCATCTAATATGAAGCATTTGTGACGTTTACAAAGATGTCCAGTTTCCGGCGAAAGAATGTGAAGTGTACTTGTTAAGAGCGTATGCATAAGCCTGTCAAGGCAAAGTTTGGACAGGTAATTTAAAATTGGCAGGCTCGATATGATCTAATTAATGTTGGTAGGGCAGTTATACTTGTAACGAACAAAATAAAATGTCAAACACAGTGAGCTGTGTAAAACCAAATTCCAGTCAATGTGAAGCAATGTGACCTAATGACGTAAGATTTTTCTGACAGTATATCAGAGAATGTACTGTCAAAAGTGTTTGACGTCGCGTTACAATTCAATTCAATCGTACGTCCAATCGCGTTACATTTGCAAATGCATTAGAATGAGGGGATTACTGCATTAAAAATGTCATCTGGGTAGGTAAACCGACGGTTTTACGGTCGGAAATTTCGTTTTAAGGAGACGTGTCAGGGGAAACGTAAACCGTAATTTGCGAAGTAAAACCGCCGAGTTTTTACCTCCCCAATTGCCAATTTTTAATACAGTTATCCCTATCCAAATGTTCTTATTGACTTGTTTTGATCCAAAACTCGTGTTATTTTCCCCAAGACTGCAAGCGAATTGAGCTGAATAAAACCAAATGTCAACCAATGAAAATCGATCTTACATGATGATGTCGTGTTTCCGACAGTATTTCGCAGGCAATTGTGCATTTTGTTCATGTTTTCCAATCAGAAGTCGTGTTTCAGTAGCAAGCGCATTAGAATTTCATGGTGTTTGTTTCAATGAATGTCCTCTTAACACGTATGAACAACGAGATAAAGAACGCATATATGTTTAATGTTTGACTGTCTTTCGAGTATGGCAACAAAACTTACCTAGCATTGAAATCAATCCGCTCCACGCCCATATGACGTAACTCAAGCCAACAGAGCCACCAAACTGTATCACTCCTTTTGGTGAGGTGAATATACCTGGGCCTTGAGAAAGAAAAATAGCATTACACAACATTTTTTTTTTTTTTTGGGGGGGGGGGGGGGGTGGGGGGGTTCATTCTAACTGTTGGTTTTCTTTTGCTCCAGCATTTCAGTGATTTCTTGCTGTCGAGTCCTCGCCGTTGTTTCATCTCTGTGGTTGTTTGATTTTTGTGTTCTCGGAGATGTTGCACTGATGAGTTAGGAGGCCTTCATGCGGACTGAACTAATTATTTGTCTAAATCGCGACGGAAGTAAGGGCGAGGATTGCGGCCGCGTAAAATCGAATTTAGGCCCCCAGTGGAATTCATTTCACTGACCTTTCCAGGGCGGTTCATCTGTCGTGGTTTATTTTTGTTATGCCATTTTGTGGGGAAGTAACTGTCCTTTTGGCTTTCCGCTATTGATGTTTCCAGGAGGATCTATTTTTTTCGTGTTTGTGTTTCTTTTCCTTAGGTGTCTCTGATGGGGGCTGCGGGTTAATTGTATCGATTCCTGATCATTGCCTTCACTTCTATTTTATTCAGTGTAATGGTGCCTATTTTCTGAAAATCTTTCTTATGACATTATATCAGTTTAAAGTGTATTGTATTTTTGTCTGTCACATCAAGCGATAAAGCGGGTCCGAGAAACATATGCATCAAGCGAAGTCCTAAATCAGTCATCCCATAGACTTTACTGGGTGTTATATGGAAGCACAGTGACTGATGACCAGGAAGGAATCCATCTAGTGCATACACATGCTGATTTCCAATTTCCGTTTAACACACATGCTTAAAAGCTCTTCTTGCTTGTCGTTACTCATACAACAGTACAATTCACTAATAAATTTCAGGAATATGACAAAAAAGCCACAGAGGTTAACTATTTTAGTTTGCTGTCTAGACAAGATGATCCAAATATCCACTTACATTGTATATATCTATAAATTCTTATCATTTCTTAGGTTTACGGAAAACAGTTTATGCAGCTTTGCACGGCCCTCGACCAATGAAAAGCAGAGAATTTCTAAAGAACATAGAATTGGCCAATAATTAGATGCTTCTTTAAAATCATAAGAAGTCTGCTTGATTAAAGAGCACTAACCCACATTGGGCTTGTCGCCCAACATGGGCATACCGTGGAATTAAATTCACCTGTCTAAACCCACCACGACATAACTATTTTTACGCCAAGCTATCCAAACTTTGGTATCACGTGATATCAACGTTTGAATAATGCTCCGCAAGATAGTTTGGAAAATAAAGACGTCGTTTCCGTTTATTTGAGAGTTCAAAAGTGATGCATGTTACACTTTTAACAATCAAACACATTACAGACACAAAATGAGAGTCCGGTTTGATTGAGACTCGTGAGATTCGTCATAAATGATGCCATAGTTTGTAACATTACGTAACATAGTGCATTCTTTCATTTCTCCCAAAATGGCTACTTTTACTATGAAAGTTCGTGATAATTTTCTTATTTATTCTCCAAACATAGGTTGTGGGTGCTCGTTTACGCCCAGGTCACTCAGAATGTTTACTGTTCCACTAACGTTTCTCTATATACCGCGTGCTGACTCTAGTCGATTGTAGTCTACATTAGTCGCCAAATCATCATGCAAGTGGCTCTATATTCCCATTTATTTTTAATCAAGTTGTCTGAATTAGTAGTATTAGTACTGCCGTAGTTAGCACAAAACGGCGGACTAACGTATGGCCGATATCGAATACGACATTGTAACGTTATATCCATGTCGTAATGCTAACCCGGCGTGGCACGATATTATGTCTGTTATGTTCAGCGTGGTGGCTATAGAAAGTATTTCGATACTTCATCATAGTGTAGTATTTATTTTCATTTCCTTTGGGATCAATGAACAAAATGTTAGTGGCTCTGAAAATGAAGTACAGTAAAATCTCGCTATTAAGACCACCTTAAAGTAAGACTAAATCTGCTGTTTAAGGGCTCTTGAGAAGGTTTCGGTCATTCTTTCTTTTGTTTTTCTACAACCACTGTCTCCTAATAAGAGACCACATTTGGTACTGTTCCAAAGTAGTCTTCACTTTTGAACAGTCCCAAACGTGGTCTTAATATAGGAATTCTTATTATAATTCTGCTTATGAAGCGTACCAACAAAACCGAGACTTTTTTATGCATTCCAAAGGCAGCTGTATATATAGTAAAAGTCTTACTTTAAGACCACCTTTGGAACTGTTCAAAAGTGGTCTTCAAGACCACTTTTGAATAGTCCTAAAGGTTGTCTCTTAACAGAGGAGACTGAGTGTAGAGTGAGTTTTTTAGTTTTACGTCCCACCAACAGCTAAGGTCATACGGAGACGGGACCTTGGTTTAAAGACTCATCCGAAAGTCTGGAGAAGCCCGGGATCGATCCAGCGATCCCTGGTTTACAAGGCGAGTAGCGTAAAAACTGCACCACGGAGGCTTCTAAGACTGAGTGTAGAAAACACAAATAAAGAAAAACTGAAACTTCCTGAATTTGTTTTAAAATGAAACAAGAAAGTAACCTGAGGGACAGCCAAATCCCCCGCCGCACTTTGTATCAAGGCTCAGCCTTATGACATTCACCTGTGACATTGATCTTGAGTTGGCATAGCTTATTTATGGGTTCTGCACATCAGCTCAGTGAGGGCGTATATTTCACAAAAAGTTTAATGAATATCCTTCCAGGGGTAAAGGAGATATTGAACGGACAAAAAAAAAACACGATTCAAACTCGTGACCTTCACCCGTGACCTTGATCTTGAGTTGGCATGGTTTATTTAAAGTTTCTGCACATCAGCTCAGTGAAGGGTATATTTGATGAAAGTTTACCGAAAATCCTTCCAGGGATATGGAACGGACACAAAAAAGTTTCAAACTCGTGACCTTCAACTGAGACCTTGACATTGAGTCGGCATGGTTTATTTTTGTGTATTGCACATCAGCTCACTGAGACGGGCGTCCGTGGCCTAGTGGTTAAGAGCGCTGACTCTTTATCATAAGGTCTCTCACCGCTGTGGTTCGAGCCTCGATCGGGTCACATGTGAGACGCCAAGTTCTGCAACGGAAGGTCAGGTGGTTTTTGTCCGGGTACTCCGGTTTTCGCCCACCTCTGATTAACGATCGATTCGATATGAGTGAAATAATCTTGAAAGGGCCGTAAAACCAAAACCAAAAAAAAAAAAAAAGCTCACTGAGGGGGGAATAATTGACCAAAGATTAATGAAAATCCTTTGAAGGGTAAAGGAGATATGGAACGGACACAAAATTCAAAGTTTCATACTCGTGACCTCCCAATTGAACCTTGACCTGGTGTCGATGTGATTCATTTATGGGCTCTACTAAGGGGGATAATTGACCTAAGTTCAATGAATATTCTTCGAGGGGTAAAGGAGATATTGAATGGACACAAAAAAAATCAAAGTTTCAAACTCTTGACCTTCAAATATGACCTTGACCTTGAATTAGCATAGGTCATTTATGGGTTATTCACATCAGCTCACTGAGGGGGGATAATGGACCAAAGTTTAATGAGAATCCTTGCAGGGGTAAAGGAGATACGTAACTGACACAAAATTCAAAGTTTCAAACTCTTGACCTTCAAATGTGACCTTGATCTTGAGTCGGCATGGTTCATTTATGGGTTATGCACATCAGCTCACCCAAACAGATATTTGACCAAAGTTTAATGAAAATCCTTCCAAGGGTAATTGAGATATGGAACGGACACAAAATTCAAAGTTTCAAACTCGTGACTTTCAACTGTGACCTTAACCTTGAGTCGGCATGGTTCATTTATGGGTTCTGTACATAAGCTCTCTGAGACGAATAAACAAAGTTTAAAGCAAATCTATCAAAGGGTTCAGGAGATATGGAGCGGACAAGAAAGTGTTACGGACATTCAGACGGACAAACGGACGGACGCGCTGACAGACGGACAGCCGAAGGCCATTCCTATAATCCCTGCTCCGCTTCGCGGCGGGGGTTTAAAAATACATGTACATATTATTTTTTCTGGTCTTAATAGCGGAATTTCACATTATTTTTACCAATTACAGTCTGTAAGACCAGGCCTCCACCCCATATCACTCCAACTTCCTTGACCTTAATGATGGCCTCGCTACCTCGGCGTTTCACCTGCTCCAAGAAACTCCTACTACCTCTGTCGTCTCTACTACGCAGTCTAGGGGTCGGCTCAAGATTATCTAACCAAAACTGTTTCTTCTTGAAAATACTGCCGCGACGCCTGACTTGATGCAGAAAACTACCCCTCTCTTTTCTGCTTCGTAACCGTGTAGGAGTTTCTATGCTGTCAAGCCATACTTTGGACGGTGCTTCTACTATACCTATTCTTTTTCCTGAAATAAAGAAAACAGAAGTAAAGGCAATGATCAAGAATCGATACAAATGCCATACAGCTCCCACCCAAGACACCAAAGGGAAACAAGCACAAACGGACAAGAACTCTACCATAATGAAAACGTTACAAGCAGAAAGCCAAGCGTACAGGAAGTTTCCCACAAAATGACCAAACAAAACAGATATTCGCTGTACATACATGCAAAGACGAACTCAATAATAAACCACAACTGAAGAACCGACGTGGAACGGTCAGTAAAATGTTTTTTTACAGCGGGGTGGGGGGGGGGGGTGGTGGTGAGAGCTTAAATCGATTTTACTTGGCCACAATCCTCACCCTTTGTTCTGTCGTGGTTATAAAATACCTTTTTCCTGAAATAAATACATCTCAATCGTGAGGAAGGTTTGGTTGTATAGCTTTCATTGCCGGGGCGTTCTACTACTTTGTCTTCAGTAGGACATGGGCTTGTGTGCTTGCAGCAGGTGGGGCAT
Source organism: Lucinisca nassula (assembly GCA_963580285.1). Taxonomy (NCBI): domain Eukaryota; kingdom Metazoa; phylum Mollusca; class Bivalvia; order Lucinida; family Lucinidae; genus Lucinisca; species Lucinisca nassula. The sequence continues at coordinate 71,786,079 of OY757017.1, read as the reverse complement.
AGTGGGGAGAACATTTCCTCTTTTATTATAGCTCACCTGACCGAAGGTCATGGTGAGCTTTTCTTACTTGTCCGGTGTCGTCGTGCGTCGTGCGTGCGTAAACTTTTCCTGTGAACATACTACAGGCCACAGTTTTGTGGTCCGATCATGATCAAACTTGCTCCGAATGATCATCTTGACAATATCTCGGTCAAGTTCGAATATAGGTCATGTCGGGGCAAAAATAGGTCAGTAGGTCAAATCATAGAAAACCTTGAAAATACACTAGAGGCCACAGTTTTTGTCCGATCATCATAAAACTAGCTCAGAATGATCATCTTGACAATATCTAAGTCAAGTTCGAATATGGGTCATGTCGGGTCCAAAAGTAGGCCAGTAGGTCAAATCATACAAAAACCTTGAGAACACACTAGAGGCCACAGTTTAGTCTGATCATCATCAAACTTGCTCAGAATGACGATCTTGACAATATCTCGATCAAGTTCGAATATGGGTCATGTCGAGTCAAAAAGTAGGTCAGTAGATCAAATCATATGACAACCTTGTGAACACACTGGAGACCACAGTTTTGGTCCGATCATCATCAGTCTAGCTCAGAATGATCAGTTTGCCTGTCCATACTTTTCTTGGGAAGGCTTATACATAAGCGGTTAGCGGTCCGATCATCATCAGTCTAGCTCAGAATGATCAGTTTTCTTGTCCATACTTTTCTTGGGAAGGCTTATACGTATTCTTTTGCCAGAAAATGACAACTGCCCTCTTGAATAAGCGGAAGGAAGAGAATGACCGTAGAAAAGATTGCATGATTGATCGCCACGAAAGAATGTTGCCGTTGTGACAGGCTGCAATAGATTCTGAAATATACATGGTTTTGACTTTTTCCCATAACAAATCCTATGTGACCCAATTTGTACTTGGCGTTAATCGGTCAAGGTCATCCAGGGGTCATCATTTTAACAGACTATGACTGGCTCGAGTCCCCAGTGCTACATACTAAGTTTCGTGATAATCGGCCCCTTGGTCCAAGAGAAGATCTCTGAAGGTTTTTAACTTATATGGGCATGCCCGCCACATAAATTATGTGCCAAACTCGTATTACTTGATTTTCATTTCCTTGTTCCTTAAAGCTTTCATATCAACTTTGGTTACAAATGACCCTATCGTTTCTTAGGAAAGTAAGTTTTAATATTCTGAAAGACCTTTGGCCAAGGTCAGCGAATGACCTTGACATATAATCCCCATGTACTTCAATTCGCTTATTTAGTTTACTGCATCTACCAATTTTCAGATTACAGGCAGCAACAGTTTGCGAAAAATATATAGTTTTGACTTTTTCCCATACAAAAGTCTATGTGACCAAATTTGACCTTCTCGTAAAATAAGTCAAGGTCATCCGAGGGTCATCATTCAAACAAACTTTGATTGACCTGATGCTACATGCCAAGTTTCATGACAGTTGGCCTGCTGGTTAAAGAGAGGAAGATTTTTGAAGGATTTTACCTTATATGGCTTGGCGGCCATTGATCATTGATTCCATTGTGGAATTCTGAAAATATTTCAGGGTCATTGATGAGGCCTAATTGGCCGAAACTAGCTAGTCTGGCACAGAAAACATGTACACTTCATATTTTCCATTTCTATGGTGCTTTTCTTGCTTTCACAGGATAACCCTTTTATAGAACATATTTACAGCAGATGAGGTCAACAAACACTTGCAATTTAACCGCTTTACCTTTTTTTGCAAAATCTTCTTAAGGTCTACTTAATGTGGTTATGAAAAGCGAATGCAAAACTTCGACTAGACTTTAATACATTTACGTATTTGTAATGGGAATTCTTTGATCATCTCATTAGCCGATCAATTGTCCGCTATTTTTCGGCAATGGCACTGGGCCAAGGTGATGGCACGAATTTCTTTGCGATTATTTCTTATCTACAATCCATTAATAAAGCTTTAAAGTGTTTTAGATCTTCAAGTATGGATGTATATATATAAATAATCTGAGAAAGAGATCCTTACACAATTTATATGTACTTTCAGAGCAACAAATGCAAACATTACCATGAAAACAGGATTTCCATTACGAAAACAAACCTATACAAATATAAAGTAAATTTCACCGCCGAAAAAATCACAATTTTCAGATGAAAAATTGTGATATTTTCCTGATTTCTGATGGAAATATTTTAGAGCAGAAATAAGGAAAATAAGGTTCATCCCGGTAAAATAGAAGTGAAGACAGTGAACAGGAATCGATACAATTAACCCAAAGCTCCCATCAGAGACACCAAAGGGAAAGAAGCATAAACATGAAACAATACACCCTAATGGAAACATCAATAGCGGAAAGCCAAAAGGACAGTTACTTTCCCACAAAATGGCCAATTGGCTATCCATAACAAAATAATATAAGCGATACAAACACACAAAGACAGACCATAACAAAAATAAACCGCGACAAAAGAACCGCCTTGGAACGGTCAGTGAAACGAATTACACTGGGGAGGCTAAAATCGATTTTACGTGGCCACAGTCCACGCCCTTACTTCCGTCGCGATTTAGACAAATTATTTGTTCAGTCCACATGATGGCCTCCTAACTCGTCAGTGCAATATCTCCGTGAACACAAAAAATCAAACAACCACAGAGATGAAACAACGGTGAGGACTCGACAGCAAAACCACTGAAATGCTGGAGCAAAAGAAAACCAACAATTAGACTCCGATGGGCCCGACCAGAGACAGAGCATCAGGCACCAACCAACATTACATAAAATTAGATCCCTCGAATTCTCAGTAAGCCTTTACGCTAGAACCGTCATAGAATTCGAGGCCTGACCCACCGGCGTGCAATTAAAGAGGGAAGCAAAGTTATCAACCGTGATTGGGATAACTACCATGCATGCAGTCTGTCGTATAATATTTATGTTGTACCAAATCTATTTATATCGAAGACTGATTTTACGAAATCGGGTGCTGAAATCGATGCGGTTATATATTTTTCTGAATTTATATACCAAGTCACCATAAAATTCGGATTCCGATAGACCTTGTTGCAGAAGAGATTTAAGTCCAATATTGAATTTTGAAATTAAATCAAAATGACGTCTATAAAATTTTGAAAAGGCTTTGCGTAGTTTATGGTACCGATAACCCTGATTAAGAAGTTTAGCAGTTAACAATTTATTACGAGTGTTGAAGTCAGTTACATGACTACACACTCTGGCAAATCGAATAAGTTGCTAAATATAAACACCATAGGATGGCGTACGAGGCACATCGCTATCCAAAAAAGGAAATTTTACAATCTCAAAATCAAAATCATCGCGTTTATCATAAATTTTGCAAGAAACAAACCCATCTACAATAGATAAATGTAAATCCAAAAACAGGGCCTCGGTATCAGAAGAATTTGCTTTTTTAACTGAAGTTCTGGGGTTGGGGGTGGGGGGGGGGGTAAATTTGACTGATCAAATCATCGAAATAGGTATTATCAATACTTAATAAATCATACAAATTGCTAGAAGTCGAGCTAAAAGCTTCAATGATTTCAGATTGGTTTTCAGCAGAAAGGGACAGCATGAAGTCTCTCACATAAAACAAAAACACATCAGCGACAAAGGGTGTGCAATTAGTACCCATCGGAATACCCACAAATTGTCTAAATAACTTAGTACCAAATCGTAAGTAGAAAGGTGAGAGCTTCACACACTTTCTGACATGACCATAAAGTATAATGTTTATGCTCTTCAGAAGTGAAAGAAGCATTTCTTACATTACATGCAAGATAGAGAGAGTCTTCCCTATGAAATATCCATTCAATTAAATCATTAAGTTTTTCTTTTATACGATCATGAGAAAGTGTAGTGTAAAGGGTGGAAAAATCATATTAGTAGATAGACTTGAAGCACGAAAACGTCTATATAAAAGTGGGATTCAAGGGGGTCAGAATTATATATATATTTGCAAATTCTATTGTGCAAAATGTAAATGGTATTTATGATGACGTCAAAACTGACGCCATTGTTATCAACATTCAGAACAAGCCACCATGATGGTTTTACAGTCGCATTGAAGAAATTATATGAGCTTTAGGGCGTTTCGTCATGATTTTCTTTCTATCTTTCTTCCATTTCGTCTTAACCCCAGAAGGGGACACAGACAGTGTACATTATATACACTCCGGGTTTGCCGGTGGTTTTACTAAAACAACGGTCATCCATGAATATTTCATGGGAATAACATTAGCCGGGCCCCTCGGAAGATATCTGATAACGAGCCCACTTGTCCCGGGACCCGGGAAATTTTAATGCACGAAAACCATGGGTGATCCCAATATCGTTGTAATCATTACGGGGGACGTCTACTGCCACCGCACAGCTGCAGTAAAGTGAAAAATGATTAAAAAAATGAAGATGTAACAAAACAGTTCAAAAACAAAATATCAAAAAATAAAGGATTACATGGCCATTTTCTTTCTGTTTGTTGCTTAGGAGTGGTGAGTGTTTGATAGTATATAAATATTACATTCCTGAGAGGGTGATAGTGAAAAATGTCCCCTTCGGAATAAGAATATCAACCGAGGCGCAATTCCTGAGAGGGTGATAAGGGAAATTAAGCGATGTTAGCTGGTGAAACAGAAATTCAGAAGTTTAAATGTCTATAACTGCGTTATCTCCGAATAAAACCCTAAAGTGTGGGTATGCGTTTTCTTGATTAAATTGGAACCAAACTTTCTCGACTTTGTTACAAATTTTGGTTTAGACCCTTTTTGTCCAGCCTTCCGAAGAAACGAACCGTACGCACACTCATTTCCGCGCATGTGATAGTCGAATTATCGCAGGGTGATAGTATATAAATATCACATTTCTGAGAGGGTGATAGTAAGAATGTTCACCCTGAGGAAATGATTATCGACCGAGGCGAAGCCGAGGTCGATAATCATTTCCGAAGGGTGAACATTCTTACTATCACCCTCTCAGAAATGTGATATTTATTTTATTATACCGAACTTATTATCACCCTGATGTATGAAATCATGAATATCTTGAGGTATTAAAAAATTGAACCGTACGCGCATCATTTTTGCGCATGTGATAGTTTAATATCGCATGGGATAGTAATTGAACCGTACGCGCATCATTTTTGCGCATGTGATAGTTTAATATCGCATGGGATAGTAAACAACTATTTCATACCTTTTTGGGCGACAGTCAAAACTATCAGCCCCGAGGTGCTGTGGAGCACCTGTTGAACTATCGCCCGAGGCCGAAGGCCGAGGGCGATAGTTCATCAGGTGCTCCACAGCACCGAGGGGCTGATAGTTTTGACTGTCGCCCTTGGAGGTATGAAATAGTTGTTTTATTACCCAACTCGTATAAAGAGTTATTTTGATCACAATATGCAATTACTACTTGTCAAGTTGCTAGGTGATCACGTGACCATGAGATAGTTAAAACTATCTGCACCGGGCAATAGTTCAGTGCTCCGTGTGATAGTTCTCTGAAAACCGGTTCAATCCGATTTCATGCGAAAAGGTGTTAGATAGTCGAAAATGCTTAATAACTTCTTATATAGTAGGTTGGGTAATAATAAAAATTATCACCCTCTGGTCTATGAGCGTTTTGTATGGTAAAATCGCGTGAGGTATAATAACAAAAATTATTACCCTCAGGCCTCTGGGAATTTTGCATTGGAAAGTCACGTGGGGTATAATAATAAATAATATGTGAATACAGGGTAATCAAAACATTTATCATTACCTTCCATGTTTTACATTTATGGATTAATTAGTTCCCTGTGAATTTAGAAAGTTCGATGTTTTCATGTGCAAATTTTTGCAATAAATGTACTTGTAAAAGATATAGTACTGAGTAGTAAATACCAGTTGCTGTTAAAATGAGCCAGTGCATGACAAAACCTACAATAAGACATGTGCGCCCAGCGAAGACTCAGATCAGCCTGCGCATCCATATAGTCTAACAAGAGACTTCTCTTGCTGCAAGGAGCATTTGGCCCCTAACTATCCTTAGAGCGCACAACGAAGACTCTAATCAGACGGCGCGTATGCGCAGGCTGATCTGGGTCTTCGTTGGGCGCACATGTCTAATTGTAGGTTTTATCATGCGCTGGCTCGTTTTATCTAATTATTTATCAATTATATGTCTTGATTGATCTTCTTAAGATACCGGAGCATGTTTATGATAAAGGCGATAATAATATGTCCTTTTGAGGTAACTAATAATTAATTAAAGATAGGCAAACAAAATTGTAAGTTGTTTGGGTATTTCTCTGGGTACCACAGAATTCGGCCACCTCTGAATAACGATCGGCTCAAAATAAGTGAAATAATCTGGAAAGGGCCTTAAAACCAAAACAAAAACAAAACAAAAAAAAAAAAAACAAAAAAAAAAAACAATAAAAACAAAAAATGTTAATCTGATACCATGATGTGCTGATGCACGTTTTGTTTAAGAAAACTATCAGCTCTAGCAGTGATTTGTTGAGTAATAAGTCACAGGTTGGAGATTGTTGTAAAGGAGATGAAATCAGACCGCGTGGGTTAATTGTATCGATTCCTGATCATTCCCTTCACTTCTATTTTATAAATGATCGACAAACTGTGATTTTTTTCTCATCATATCAAACCCTAGAGCGGATCTATTTTGATTCTGACGCACAAATATCGACGATAATTTTGTTGTTTGTTCAAATCCTTTTGCAATTGTTAGAAGAAATCCCGCCAACATTTTTGACTGTATAACACACGATGGTGTCCTTGATGCGAGAAATAACGTTCACCGTCTAAAGTCAAAGAACGTTCGAGTTACGTCATACAACGGCGTTTTTTATGACGTAACTTGTCACTCTCTTTCGCCCTTTGATTTGTCCCCAACCTTTAGCCAATGTTAGTAAAACTGCCAACAATACTGTCAATGCACTTATAAATTTCAGTAATGTTTTTGATGCGTGAAAAATAACGTTGCATTATCTAAAGCTAAAAGAACTACGAGCGACGTCATAAAATGACGTCATTTCATGGTGTCACTCGTCACGATCATTCGCGCAGTGATTTGTTGCAGAAACAAGAGGACCAAGCTGGTCCTGTATCCCTCACCTGAGCTAACAGATTCAAAGGTTCAGGCAGTGCCAACCTTTACAGAAGGATTTATGGAAGGACATGAGGATGACAGGCTTAGCAATTTCTGCAAATCAAGTAGAATGTAACTCTATGATTAATAGGCTGACCTCACCAGTTTTCAAACTCATTCAAGCTTTTATTCCTGACTTGCTAAGAAGATCCGATATCACCTGATGGGGCTATGGTGATGACAAGTTCAAAAATAAGCAATTAACTGCTGCAATCAAAGAGATGTTACTCTGTGACAAATAGGCAAACCTCATGCGTTTTCAAACTCCTTTTCTGCCTGACTTATTTGTTTGTAAGTTTCATGAAGATCTGATCAAAATTGAAGGGGCAGCAGTGCTAACAAGGTCGAAAATAGGAATTTTTAATCAATCAAAGGCACATAACTCTATGATAAATGTGCCCACTTGACCAGTATCCAAGGTTTTATTCCCAGCCACCTTACATATAAGTTTCAGAAAGATCCGATCAAAACCAAAGGGGCTACGGTGATGACAAGGTCAAATTTTGACACTTTTAGCAATTAAAGGGATGTTACTCTAAGATAAATGGGCCAACTTGGCCGGTATTCGAACTCATCCTAGGTTTTATCCCCAGTCACCTTACATATAAGTTTCAGAAAGATCCGATCAAAACTGAAGGGGCTACGGTGATGACAAGGTCAAAAATCAACATGTTCAGCCCTAAAAGGGACATAACTTTATAGTAAATGGGGTGACTTGGCCGGTTTTCGAACTCATCCGAGATTTTATCCCCAGCCACCTTACATATAAGTTTCAGAAAGATCCGATCAAAACTTAAGGGGTACAGTGATAAGGTCAAAAATCAACATTTTCAGCAATCAAAGGGACCTAACTCTATGATAAATAGGCCACCTTGGCCAGTATTCGAACTCATCTAAGGTTTTATCCCCAGCCAACTTACATATAAGTTTCAGAAAGATCCGATCAAAACTGGAAGGGCTACTGTGATGACAAGGTCAAAAATCGTCATTTTCAGCAGTCAAAGGGACGTTACTCTGTGATAAATGGACCAACTTGGCCGGTTTTTGAACTCATCCGAGATTTTATCACCAGCCACGTTACATATAAGTTTCAGAAAGATTCGATCAAAACTGAAAGGGCTAGGGTGATGACAAGGTCAAAAATCAGCATTTTCAGCAATCAAAGGGACATTACTCTAAGATAAATGGGCCGACTTGGTCGGTTTTCAAACTCATCCGAGATTTTATCCCCAGCCACCTTACATATAAGTTTCAGAAAGATCCGATCAAAACTGAAGGGGCTACGGTGATGACAAGGTCAAAAATTGACATTTTCAGACATCAAAGGGACATAACTATATAGTTAATGGGGCGACTTGGCCGGTTTTCGAGCTCATCCGAGGTTTTATCCCCAGCCATCTTACATATAAGTTTCAGAAAGATCCGATCAAAACTGAAGGAGCTAAAGTGATGACAAGGTCAAAAATCAACATTTTCAGCAATCAAAGGGACCTAACTCTATTATAAATAGGCCACCTTGGCCGGTATTCGAACTCATCCAAGGTTTTATCCCAAGCCACCTTACATATAAGTTTCAGAAAGATCCGATCAAAACTTAAAGGGCTACGGTGATGACAAGGTCAAAAATCGTCATTTTCAGCAATCAAAGGGACGTTACTCTGTGATAAATGGACCAACTTGGCCGATTTTCGAACTCATCCAAGTTTTTATCCCCAGCCACCTTACATATAAGTTTCAGAAAGATCCAAACAAAACTGAAGGGGCTACGGTGATGACAAGGTCAAATATCTGCATTTTCAGCAATCAAAGGGACCTAACTCTATAATAAATAGGCCGACTTGGCCGGTTTTCGAACTCATCCGAGCTTTTATCCCCAGTCACCTTACATATAAGTTTCAGAAAGATCCGATCAAAACTGAAGGGGCTATTGTGATGACAAGGTCAAAAATCGGCATTTACAGCAATCAAAGGGACATAACTCTATCATTAATGGGCCGACTTGGCCAATTTTCGAACTCATCCGAGCTTTTATCCTCAGCCACCTTACATATAAGTTTCAGAAAGATCTGATAAAAACTGAAGGTGCTATGGTGATGACAAGCATTTTCCATTGTAAGTCTATGGGAAATTGGAATTGCCATAGCAACCAAAGTTTTCAATCAATTTTGATAAAAAGCTAAATTCTTCGTTGCCCCACCCAAGGCATGCTACAGATAAGAAATGATTGAGATCAGCCTGCAGACTGCGGAGATATAACTGGTCAAAGGTGGTGACGGACAGACGACGGACGACGGAGGGCGGATGACCAGTTATACTAAAAGCTCCCCTGGAGCCTTCGGCCCAGGTGAGCTAAAAAACACAGTTCCTTTTCATTGCCTGGGGCGCTGTGTTAAAATAATGATTTTCAATATGATAAAACACACGTGCGACATAAAGCTTTTTCTTCACATCTCAAAAAATGGCTAATTTTCTTAAGAAAATGCGTGATATTTTTCTTATTTATAGTGCAAACATAGGTTATGGGTACTCGATAGATCCGCCTCTCAGAGGCGGTTCTAACAAGTACCCACAACCTATGTCTTGTAGCAGAAAAAGGAAAATAATGTATACCCCGTAAACCCAATTTTTCGCTACATAAATAGGGGTTTGTGTCCCTTTGTATGAATGTTATGAATACCCCAATGGTTCATGGTCCCAATCCATTTATTACGATAAAACGTCCATGTGACATTGTATGTTCTCGCGTCTGGGAGAAATAGATGGGCTGCACTGTGCTTCCACGCAGAGCTGAACGTGACCAAACATAAGTACTGGTAAACCGCTAAGAAGGACTAAACCCAATGCAACGTGGTGTAAGTCAGACCGTCCAATGCATATAAACCTTTTGGTTTCTTTGGGCGGCAGGGCTTGAGATGTCATTTTATCTCAATTTCGGGTAAAAGTCCCATAACCGGAAGCAGCGTTTCCAAAATTACCTATTTAGTGTTGACGGGAACGTTAAACCTCAATTCATAGTATATTCTTTCATGTCTCTGACACGGTTATTTTTCGCATCATTACGATTACACAGCCGTGAAACATAGTGCATTTTTCACATCTCCAAAATAGCTACTTTTCTGATGAAAATCCATGACATTTTTCTTATTTATACTGCAAACTTAGGTTGTGGGTTCTCGTCGGAACCGCCTCATTGAGGCGGTTCTAACAGTACCCACAACCTATGTCTTGCAGCAGAAATAAGGCAAATCATGTATACCCCCGTAAACGCCAGTATATAAAGTAGGGTTGGGGGGGGGGGGGGGGTCATTTCACATGTTGAAAATTTGTGACATCTTCCTTACTAATGCTCCAGAGTTGAGGCGGCTGTAACGAGTACATGTCCAAATACATATGTTGTGTGTACTCGTTAGAACCGCCTCATACCGCCTCAATGAGGCGGTTCTAACGAGCACCCACAACATATGTTTGCAGTAGAAATAAGAAAAATATCACAGATTTTCATCAGAAAATGCCCTCAATTGCACCCCGGGTGTGTTATTGTAAAGTGCTTTCTGAAAAAGGGGCATCTGATCAGGATCAATATCGTGTGTCATGCTGTCTGTGAATTTGTAAATACATTATATCAAGTAACTGGACTGGTTGATTTGTTTGATTTGAGGTTTAACGTCCCCGTCAACACTATAAAGGTCATTTTGGAGACGTTGCTTCCAATTTTTGTGGGACTTTTACCCGACATTGAGATGAAATGACATCTCAAGCCCTGTCGCCCAATGAAACCAATAGGGTTTATTAGCATGGACGGTTCGCCTCGCACCGCGGTTCCTGGACAGGCTTAGATCCTCTAAGCGGTTTACCAGTTCTAGTGTGCGGGCCGGATTCAGCTCTGCGTGGAAGCATCATGCAGCCCATATATTTCTTCAAGCCCCTATGGGCGGGGGCGCGGACTGGTTGATAGTCAGAGATGTGTGCGGCTAAATTAATTTGAGCCAGCGCATGACAAAACCTACCATAAGACGTGTGCGTCCAACGAAGACTCAGATCAGCCTGCGCATCCGCGAAGTCTGGTCAGAGTCTTCGTTGTGCGCTCTGAGGATAGCTTAGGGCCCAATGCTCCTTCATGCAGCAAGTCTCTGGTTAGACTATATGGATGCGCAGGCTGATCTGAGTCTTCGATGGGCGCACATGTCTTATTGTAGGTTTTGTCGTGCGCTGGCTCTTTTTATTCAGCAGGATAAGGGTTCAGAAGTGTAACGTAAAGCACATTGAGAAAAATTGTCCAATTTGGCCTTTTCATAGCTTATCTTAAATATATTATTGTGATAATAATCGTTTTTATGAGCCGCGTCCAGCGAAATTCTTCTCTCTCTGCATGAAAAATGTTTTAGTTGACGGGCATCCTTTTAACGCAGGTTAATCTGATTCTGCGCTGGGCACATACAGTGAAATCCCGCTATTGAGACCACCTAAAATTAAGACTTAAAGGTTTCAGTCATTATGTCTGCGTGTTTTCTGCACTAAGCGTCTTCTAGAAATAGACCGCCTTTGGAACTGTTCAAAAGTGGTCTTAAAGACCACTTTTGAACATTCCCAAAGGTGGTCCTATTGTAGGAATTATATTGTAGTTTTTACGTGTGAGACGGTTTTCTCTGATTTGGCGGTGTAAATTATGTCACGCCAATGTGCTGGAACAGCTCAGAATGACGTCATAATTCCAGTTTTAGTAAATGACGTCACTTATGCGAACCATAGAGGTGAGACAACGGTGAGGACTCGACAGCAAGAAACCACTGAAATGCTGGAGCAAAAGAAAACCAACAGTTAGACTCCGATGAGCCCGACCAGAGACAGAGCATCAGGCACCAACCAACATTATCTCTTTAATTTTCAATAAGCCTTTACGTTGGAGCCGTCATAGAATCTGAGGCCTGACCCACCGGCGTGCAATTAAAGAGGGAAGCAAAGTTGCCAACCGTGATTGGGTTAACTACCATGCATGCAGTCTGTCGTATAATATCCATGTTGTACCCAATCTTTTTAAGATACGCATAAGCGTTTACGTAAAATACGTAAAATCGTAAACGAGGAGCACCTTGTTTTCGACTATGTTCAAACCTCAACTCAAACCATAAAGTCGTAAACGAGGCGAACATCGTTTTTTTTTTTTTTTTTTTTTTTCACTTAATCCGTTTAAACCTCGGGTTCTGATATGAGGAATCCAAACCCTCGATTCAACGGACAAGTCGTAAACGAAGCGAACCTCGTTTTTGACTTTATCCGTTATCCTTTGGGTCATCCCTGCAGGCACAAAACGTTGACTCAACGTTGAACTAACGTTGTTTCAACGTTAATTCAACGTTGAGTGCCTGCTGGGATGTTAGATACTATTCGCACAAAGTCAGTTTTTGCTTCACGCGACTTATTTGATAACCAAGATAAAACTGGATCTTTCGTCTCTGTCAGCAAACGTGTGAGACACGCATCCAAATTCCTCAAACATTCTTTCAATGTTTACCTCATTCTTGAAATGTTTGATGAATGGAAATATACCCAAGATTATATAAAGTGCATGTATCTCGACCATCAGTAAAGGATTTTCACTGGTGTGTGTGTACAAAACTGTGCACTAATACTACACAGATAGGCGCTGATAACAAAGAATGTTAGTGCATTAGAGAATATAAGAATCAGATATGGGATTCTAGTGTAGATGCGCGTTTCCAACCCGATGGATGACCGTGCTGAGCGGAACCGTGCTATGCCGAAATTCCGCTCAGCACGGTCATCCCTCGGATTGGAACCGCCCATAGCCTCGGTTCGCTCCAGCACGGTCATCCCTCAGGTTGGAAACGTCCATCTACAGCAGATCCACCGTATTGGATTCTTTTTCATGCACAACGCCACTAATATTTAAGTCATTTTTTTTTTTTTTTTTTTTTTTTTCGCGCATTATACTTATGTAGTTTGCCTGGGTAGAACAGTAGGGAAAGAACATAATTTCTACGTCAGGCTAAAACTGAGGATTTCCTTATTTGGTGTGCAAGAAATTCCAGTTGAACTGCAATGGCTCGTTCACCTTTGGGACCCTGAAAATTTTGTCTAGATAAGGGTAGTTTGAGCCAATGAGAGTCAATCATAGCACCAGGTGGGACAATTGTTATAAACTAAATTACCTGTGTCCGATTTAGGTTTCGCGACAAACTATATAGAAGTTAATAGGAAATAATGACAAATCTTTTTGCATTACTACGCTAGATAGCGAAAATGTGGTTTAATTATAAAAAATCAATATTTTATTGTTAATTTGAATATAATTTTATATATATTTCATCAAATTAAGATTGGTCAACTTTAGAATTAAAATAGGACCCTGTGTTTAATGCACTTCAATAATAAATCAGCAAAAAATACGCGACTGTATCTGATTTTAAACCGTAGTAATTGAAACATTCATTATGCAATGAAAAAAGAGGCTTGAAATTTAAGTAGAAAAATTATTTTTTCTTTCCTCCAATGTTAAATTTAAGAAAATCAAATAAAAACAAATTGGGTCATTTTGAGATTATTTTAATTTTTTCGGGATTTTCGGAGCTGGAAAAAAATGCCAGTACAGGTAGGACACTTGATTTTGATATGAGGCATGATGATCCCAATTGTCCCGTATGCACGCCAAGAGACATAATACACTCTCCATTTTGCCTTCATTTATATGGCGTCTTATGATAGCTGCACTTTCTATAAGGAGCTTCTCGTCCGAAGTTGCTAATTCAAATGCAGCCGCAACAACCTCTCCTTCTATATCACCAGCAAATACTAGTTCTGCTTTAGTAGTAGGGGCATTACTTGGGCGTCATGGACTGCGCATGCGCAACATTTGTATCACTTCCGGTGAAACGTAAGCGAAACGATGACGAAACTACCCTAAATATCGGACGAGTGTTCGAATGACGTAACTCGCGGTAATTACGCCGTAAGTATCCTAAATTTTGAGGCGAAAGATGTTCCCGCGGATTGGCGCAGTTCGCCGTCCCCGATCTGGTCGGGGTGATCGGGGTCTACCCCGTTCGCTCGAGCGCTCCTATCCCAATATTTAGGGAGATACTACCCGGTATAGTATCGATGGGGCGCAAATTAATTCTCTCACCCGCAAACCGATTATCGCCTCGAAAACCGGGAAAACAATGGAAGGTGTTGGAAGAGCTCGATTTGATGCGAGAAACTAGAAATGGACCGCGTCCCGGAAAAAAAGTTTGGTTTGTTCGATTTTAGGTTTAACGTCCCCGTCAACGCCGTATAGGTCATTTTGGGGGGCGTTGCTCCCAGTCGCGCGAGACCTTTACCGGACATATCTTTACCGGACATATCTACAACATTTGAATCTCGGAGAATCTTTCTCGGCTACGGAATTTATACGGATATCGCGGGGGCGTAGCCAGATAAACTTTGGGTATGCAGTGGGGTAAACCTTATTTTCCTTATTACTGACATAGGTTGTGGGTACTCGTTAGAACCGCCTCATCGAGGCGATTCTAACATATTTAAACCCAACTTTTATACAGTAAAATTTGGCTTTGCAGGGGTAAACATTATTTTCCTTATTACTGCTCCAAGACAAAGTTGTGGGTACTCGTGAGAACCGCCTCGGCAAGGCTACTCTAACATATATCTATAACATTTGTATCTCGGATCGCAAAAGGGGAAAGAACAACAAAATGATAAACGGATGATGATTAGCGTTATTATCCTAAAAATGTTAGTGAAAGAAAAAAATCGTTGACGCGACGTTGGTGCAACGTTGTATACCACGGCGTCTTATACGCATGCGCGTGTGTACGCGCTTGTCCGTTTTATGTCCAACCAACGACTAAGGGCATAGCGGAGACGGGGTGACATATAAAGCTTGTCCGGAGCGTACCTCTGATAGTTTTAAAGGTAATTTAGTGAAACTCGATACACCGATGGGGGGCTATGAGAGAAATCGCGGAATGCGATAAACATAACCATGCTAACACTATTTACGGAGTTACTTCCCTTCTTATTAGGACCCCGCACAATATTTTGGGTGCCCTATAGAAATCACCGAGTCAGTCAGTTTGTCACATCTAAACCAAAACATTGAACCGGTCATAACTTTAAAGGTCGCGAAACTTCGCATACATACCATCACAAGACCTACATTCTGATTAAAGGGTCATAACTGTATTGATTTTGGGTGCGCGTTTATGAGGCCAAAACCAAACCACTTAAACTCGGTCATAACTTCGAAAGGATTTGTCCTGCTGTCACGAAACTTCACACACACACACACACATACTTTCCATCACAACGGCCCCCGCCCATAGGGACTCGAAGAAATATATGGGCTGCGTGATGCTTCCACGCAGAGTTGAATCCGGTCCGCACACTAGTACTCGTAAACCGCTTAGAGGATCTAAGCCTGTCCAAGCAAAGCGGTGCGAGTCTGTCAATTCGCACTAATAAACCCTATTGGCTTCATTGGGCGACAGGGCTTGAGATGTCATTTTTATAACCGACCAACGACTGAGGGCATAGCGGAGGCGGAGCGATATACGCGCTCGATCAGGGTTAGCTCCGTTTGGTCAGGGGCAGTCGGTCAGTCGTTCATGCAAATTGTTGCGCGTGTTAAACGAAACGACGTCGTTTTAACGTTGTACACGCGGCGTGTGCCAGTGCACGGCAGCAGCACTCTTCCAGTCCAACATTTAGGATATAACTACTGTCAAACGCTGGTGCGGTGTCATGGTCAGCTTAATAAGTGGGATGTTTGGCCAGGACCCTCTAAGCGGTTTACCAGTACTCGTGGGGGGTTGAAAGACACCTGCAGTCCGATTTATTTATTCGAGCCCTAGAGGGGCGGGGAGCTAAATATCCCGTACAGAGGGCCCTCGCTATAACGACAGTATTTGTTCCCTTCTATGGCACCGTTATAAAGAATTCCGATTTGGAGTATGACGGGTACATTTTAAGGACCTCCTCGCCTTTTATCTTTCTCTACAAATGTTATAGATATATGTTAGAATCGCCTCATCGAGGCGTGGGTGCATTACAGCGTTTTGAATGTAACCCCCGACGATTTTAACCATTTGAGAAAAAAAATGCCTCACAGATACGTATACGAATGTCCTACCAAAGGATAACCCTTTTATAGAACATATTAGGATAGAACGTGTGGCGGCCGTAAAAAGTCTCCCTGCCCTACATCGTAGTGTATTTTATATTTTCTTGTCCTTCGGGATCATCGATTCAGTTGTGGAATTTTGAAAATATCTGAGGGTCACTGATGAGGCCTAATTGGCCGAAGCTTGCTAGTCTGGCCCAGAAAAACATGTACACTTCATATTTTCCATTTCTGTGGCGTATTTCGTGCTTCCAAAGGATAACCCTTTTATAGAACATATTAGGATAGAAATGATTACAGAACAAACGTATAGTTTTACATATTTATTTACACGCAAAGTAGTGGCAAATTATATATACATGTATAAATGTTCATGTAAAAAGTCTTTCCGTCTTCTTCTAAGCATTCTTTTCATTTTAGACACGATCAGGCGGTCGTTGAACTTCTTCTGGCGTGGGTTGAATTCTTTGATAATGTCTCGCATGGTTTTTCCTCGAGATCTAGCCATCACGTAGTACGCGCAGTATAGTCCGCATACGTTAGAACTAGATTGTTGAAGCTTTTTATCGTTCATTAAGTAGGGTTTATTGAGTACCTCTTCGAACCCAACGCCGTAACTTCTAGCATCGTTTCCTACTGAATCGAAAAATTCGTACGGTCCGTCTTTGGGAAAATAAAATGTTACCCAGTGTTCCCCTCTTTGATAACTCGTGGATGTGTTGGAAATGACGAACCTTCCTCTTCGTTTTTTAATTTGGTCCGCTGAGCAGACAGTTACGGGGTATCCGGAAAGTATACGAGTCAGTTGATCGCTGTTCATCGTCGCTTAATATTTAAAGGTTGTCCAGTCTACCAACTGCCCGCTTTTCGCTCTCGGTTTCTTACGATCAGAGGCCTCGCCCTTATGCTCCTTTCGTAATCGTGCTAGTTCTGACTTTGCCATTTCAACCGCTTGAGCCACTGGAGTGACCAATTTCACCACGGGTTTTTGCTGTTCTAGCATTTTAATTTCTTTTTGTCGCTGATCTTCCATTTCCTTTTGAAGACGGTTTCTTCTACCGCTACCTACGATATACCGTCCCATGTAATCGGGTTGAACGTAGCCCTCGCTCAAGTCTTTGAAATGCTGGTACCACGCGTCGTAGTCCGGGACTTAAGGCACCCATTTATTCAGTTTCTTGTCAAACACTTCTATAGAACCCATCTTTTTTCTCTAAATATAGGGATGCTTTACCCTTCTTACGTATATTTCATTCGGCATCGGATTCCTGGTTTTCATCGGTTTCTGTCAAGACATGGTCGGGCCAAACGCTGGCGAATAAATCCTTCCTCAGTTTCACGGCTTGCTGGATGGATTCGTCGACATTCATGTCATGCTGTATTCTTAACGTTTTAGCCGACTGTAGAATCTGCCGTTGAGTCGGATCCTTTTGCAGCCGGTGATAATCCATCAGAAACCTCGCGTAATCGTGTCTTAGTCTTTTCCTGAGGGAGGGCAAGTCCTCGTTTGCTGCGCGATGATGAGCGTCCTCGGGAGCAGTCCCATCTTCGATGTAGCTATTAACCTTGTCTTTAAAGCGCTCTGCATTCGATTGCCTTAGAGGTTCCTTAAACCTTCTCTCCCATATTTCTAGACACAGGCGGTCTTCTGCCAGATCATCTTTGACGCGTTTACCCGGGGGTCTAATATAGAGGTAATGCGTGTCGTTTACGTCGCTTATCGATTCCCTGTCATCGTCACTGTCATCGTCACTTATATCGGACTCTTCGGATACCTCTAATTTCCGCTTTCTTTCTACCGGAAATATGTCACTGCGTAAACGCTCTTGTTCGGGCGTGCTCGATTTTAGGTCGACTATCAGGTACCCGTAAGGCTGACTCGTAGCCTGTTCGAATCGTTTCATAAACGCGGAATGGGATGCTGGATAAATTCTTCTCGCCAACGTCGCCACTTGTTGTCTGTCGATGGGATTATTGAAAAGGACGAGGTATTGCGTGTTCAAAGCGATGTCTCTACAGGCTTTTCCTTGCGGAAATAGATTCTGCGTGAG
Source organism: Lucinisca nassula (assembly GCA_963580285.1). Classification (NCBI taxonomy): domain Eukaryota; kingdom Metazoa; phylum Mollusca; class Bivalvia; order Lucinida; family Lucinidae; genus Lucinisca; species Lucinisca nassula. The sequence goes on along the minus strand of OY757017.1, from coordinate 71,767,741 downwards.
ATATACGACGGACAAGTTTCTGTGATGACTTCCCTTAGTAAAGAGGTCCGCAATTCTTTGATCGCATTTAGCCTCGGTCATCAAGTCGTCAAAAACCAGGACGTTCCTTTTGCGGGTATCCACATACTCGGAGCTAGTCAGGTTGTCCGGTATACCGTGTACAAACTCTATCTGGGGAAGAGTGCGTTGCAAGTCGTCGTACAATCTTTGCCATTGGCCAAAACACCATACGATACGTTCGGGTGGAGGGTATATGAGGTCGGACAGGAGTAATTTTCTAGTCCATTCCGTTTTACCGCTTCCGCTAGGGCCAGTCACCACCATAGAAAACGGGTGTTGGAAGGTAATGTCGTTTGATATGTCTGGGACTATCCCACTACCGTGCTTATTGCGTTGGTGTCTTAACAAAGTAGCACGTCTCGAGAACCCGCGGTTACAGTCCGAGCATCGATTCATTTTCGTTTCAAGAGTTTGCAGTTTGGTTATTCTTACAAACTTTTCGCATCGTTGACCACCACCACTACAGTCAACACCACCACAGCCACCACCACCACCACCACAGACACCACTGCAGACACCACCCGCCCATAGGGGAAATATATGGGCTGCGTGATGCTTCCAAGCAGAGCTGATTCCGGCCCGCACACTAGTACTGGTAAACCGCTAGAGGGTCTAGGCCAAACATCCCACTTATTAAGCTGACCATGACACCGCACCAGTGTTTGACAGTAGTTATATCCTAAATGTTGGACTGGAAGAGTGCTGCTGCCGTGCACTGGCACACGCCGTGCGTACAACGTTAAAACGAGGTCGTTTCGTTTAACACGCCCAACAATTCGCATGAACGACTGACCGACTGCCCCTGACCAAACGGAGCTAACCCTGATCGAGCGCGTATATCGCTCCGCCTCCGCTATGCCCTCAGTCGTTGGTCGGTTATAAAAATGACATCTCAAGCCCTGTCGCCCCATGAAGTCAATAGGGTTTATTAGCGCGAACTGACAGACTCGCACCGCTTTGCTTGGACAGGCTTAGATCCTCTAAACGGTTTACGAGTACTAGTGTGCGGACCGGATTCAACTCTGCGTGGAAGCATCACGCAGCCCATATATTTCTTCGAGTCCCTAGTATGCCCTTAGTCGTTGGTTGGACATAAAACGGACAAGCGCGTACACACGCGCATGCGTATAAGACGCCGTGGTATACAACGTTGCACCAACGTCGCGTCAACGATTTTTTTCTTTCACTAACATTTTTAGGATAATAACGCTAATCATCATCCGTTTATCATTTTTTTGTTCTTTCCCCTTTTGCGATCCGAGATACAAATGTTATAGATATATGTTAGAGTAGCCTTGCCGAGGCGGTTCTCACGAGTACCCACAACTATGTCTGAGAGCAGTAATAAGGAAAATAATTTTTCCCCCTGCAAAGCCAAATTTTACTGTATAAAAGTTGGGTTTAAATATGTTAGAATCGCCTCGATGAGGCGGTTCTAACGAGTACCCACAACCTATGTCTTGGATCAGTAATAAGGAAAATAAGATTTACCCCACTGCATACCCAAAGTTTATCTGGCTACGCCCCCGCGATATCCGTATAAATTCCGTAGCCGAGAAAGATTCTCCGAGATTCAAATGTTGTAGATATGTCCGGTAAAGGTCTCGCGCGACTGGGAGCAACGCCCCCCCCCCCAAAAAAAAATGACCTATACGGCGTTGACGGGACGTTAAACCTAAAATCGAACAAACCAAACTTTTTTTTCCGGGACGCGGTCCATTCCTAGTTTCTCGCATCAAATCGAGCTCTTCCAACACCTTCCATTGTTTTCCCGGTTTTCGAGGCGATAATCGGTTTGCGGGTGAGAGAATTAATTTGCGCCCCATCGATACTATACCGGGTAGTATCTCCCTAAATATTGGGATAGGAGCGCTCGAGCGAACGGGGTAGACCCCGATCACCCCGACCAGATCGGGGACGGCGAACAGCGCCAATCCGCGGGAACATCTTTCGCCTCAAAATTTAGGATACTTACGGCGTAATTACCACGAGTTACGTCATTCGAACACTCGTCCGATATTTAGGGTAGTTTCGTCATCGTTTCGCTTACGTTTCACCGGAAGTGATACAAATGCTGCGCATGCGCAGTCCATGACGCCCAAGTAATGCCCCTACTACTTGCTTTCTTGCCAGAAAGCCAGCCTCTTTCCGAAATGCTTACAACGTTTGGCTTTCAATAATTGTCTTTCAATATTTTTCAATAGTTTTCTAACATATATTTTATATGCCTTTCCAGAATCATGGACAATCTTTCTTTGTTTCCGCCCGTTAATATATGATCTTCTTGTACTTATTGATGTATTTAAATGCAGCATAATGCGCTGCCTGTGATTGAGAGGATTCACTATCTGTGTGTAACGTGTCTTTCGCCGATATCTCGAGTGTAATTTCTGCGGCAATAGTTATTTTACCATGCCTCTCCGGTTTGCAAGTCCCGCCCGCGTACTTTGCAAAGTATTTACTAACCACCCTTTGCTGCAGGCGTAATAGTTTCTTCAACCGTGTTAGAGAAATGAACAATACAAACTCTCCAATCGTTGCCTTTTGGTACTCGGTGTTTTCTTGTCCCGAGATTTTGTCTTCATAGCCACCGGTTGTTCCATTTCGGAACAAAAAAGATACAAGGCTTTAATAATGAAAAATTTGTGTGGGTATGAAATAATAGCAATGATAGACACTAATCAGTTAGTGTGCGAAAATGGGAAATAATACAATCATGTACTCGTTTACATGGCTACAATCCAATAATAATAAAAATGGACCAAAGTACGAGGGCTGATTGATATGTTGCAAGCCTCATATTGAAGGATTTCAATTTTGTCGGAAATAGTGTATTATTTTTCAACCTAATTCCCTTCAGTATCAGCGGTGTTATGGGCGTAAATGCCACTTTTATAGAACTCTTTTTCTTGGCCTTTCAGAAAGCCATCCACTGAGTATATATCAGGTGAATAAGGCGGATTAGGTGAATAAGACGGATGCTCAATCAATCAATTCAAAGCCAGAGCCCTGAATGGCAACCATAGCAATGACAGACTTGTGAACAGGAGCATTGTCCTAATGGAACAACAGCCTTTAGTGAGATTTCCGCGGCGCTTAAGTTTAATATTTTCCTGTTCGTAACTGCGTCAGAAGTGAAGCATAGTATGTGCCATTGATTGTTTGTCCCTTTTGGAGATAATCTATCAGCAGAATACCATCTGCATCCCAGAAAACAGAGACCATAACCTTCCCAGCTGATGGAACAGTCTTTGTCTTCTTTGGCGGGGGTGAACCAGGGTGCTTCCATTGTTTCGATTGATGCTTGGCCTCTGGGGTAAAATGATGAACCCATGTTTCATCCAAAATGACAAATCTGTGAAGAAAGTTGGCAGAATCTTCCTCAAAAAGGTTAAGATTAGCAGGCGATAATGTGCGTCTGGTGTGCTTCTGGTCAACTGTCAGAAGTCTTGATACATGTAACCATCGCTTTGAAAGCTTTCTCAATGCCAGATCCTCTGTCAGAATGGAATGTACTCTTTCCTGTGCAATGCCAACTCTACAACTCACAATATCATAGACTTTATTGACCATTTCTTGGGTTGCAATATTGGCAGGCCTTCCAGGACGGGGTCATCCTGAATACTCTGTCTGCCGCGCTTAAATACCGCCACCCAACTTTTCACTGCAGCATATGAAGGCGCATCTTTCCAAGTGTTGCTACCATATCATAATGGATATCCTTTTTATGCAAAACAGAAGTGGAGGCAATGATCAGGAATCGATACAATCAACAAACAGCTCCCATCAGAGACACCAAAGGGCAAGAAACACAAACATGAAACAACATACCCTAATGGAAACACCAACGGCGGAAAGCCAAAAGGACAGTCACTTTCCTACAAAATGGCCAACGGGCTATTCAAAATAAAATACCACAAGCGACACAAACACCCAAAGACAAACCATAACAAAAATAAACCGCGACAGGAGAACCGCATTGGAACGGTCAGCGGAAACGAATTCCACTGGGGACTTAAATCGATTTTACGTGGCCACAATCCTCGCCCTTACTTCCGTCGCGATTTACACAAATAATTTGTTCAGTCCGCATGAAGGCCTCCTAACTCATCAGTGCAATTTTTCCGTGAACTCAAATAATCAAACAACCACAGAGATCTAACAACGGTGAGGACTCGACAGCAAGAGACCACTGAAATGCTGGATCAAAAAAAAACAAACAGTTAGCTCCGATGGGCCCGACCAGAGACAGAGCATCAGGCACCAACCAACATTACCTTGAATTAGATCTTGCATACACATTTATATCACTGATCTTTCACCGATTTTGTCCATTTTGCAAAAGCTAGTCGTCCTGTTTACTTTAGAGTGCTACCTTGTCGATATAAACTGACCAAATGAGACCAGTTCTTGGGTACACGGCCTTATATAGTGAGAGAAGGACTTAAAAAGAACACCCCTACATACCTCCTTCAATAGGAGGCTCACAACATATAAATCAGCCCTCGTAATAGGAGAAATGAGCATTTTTTTTTCTATTTTAGTTCTGATGACATCTGTTCATGAGAGTGGAACCGTGTTAGCAATTTCGGTAGTGGGCCGCCTAAGCTCGAGTGAGTGTTTTGAATATTTGCATATATATTTGTATCGCAAATGAGTGTTCAAATATTTGCATACACATATGTATCGCGGATGAGTATTCAAATTGTTGCAAATACATTTGTATCGCGGATGATTGCTTCCATTTTTTTAACATTTATATCGCGAGTGAGTGTTTCAAATGATAGCACATTTGTCACGTGGAAGAGTGAGTGTTTCATATGTCTCAGATGAGTAGGTCAATTTTTTTTCACACCCAGAGTGTTTCAATTTTTTTGCAAACACATTTGTAATGCGGGTGAATGTGTTTCTAGTTTTTACACACACGTTTGTATCTGATGTCCTCCATGGAGGTAAAAGAAAGAAAAAAGAGTATTTCAATTTGTTTTGCATACACATTTGTTTCGCGGATAAGTGCTTCCACTGGTTACATACACATTTGTTTTGCGAATGAGTGCTTCATTTTATGCATACAAATGTTTGTATCGCGGATTGGTGTTTCAGTTTTTTTGTCCGCGGACGAGTGTTTCAAATGGTAGCATAAACTTTTCTCGCGGATGAGTGTTTCGATTTTGTAATTCACTTTTGTATCGTGGAGGCGTGTTCCAAATACTTGCATACACATTTGTATCGCAGAGAAATGGTTCAATTTTGGCATACAATTTGTATCTTTTGATATAAGTTTGTTCGTAATGCAGAATGACTTTTATTTTTTACTGTTTCTGTAAACCATTTAAGTTCGAATAGAAAATCAACTAGTCTTAGACTTGAATGAAAGAGAAATTTACAAAATACACTATTAGTTTTTTGACAGTAATGTATAATGTTTTACCATGTGCATATAAAATAGCCATCCAAAGATATGGCAAACCCCCGACCAAAAGCCAATATGGCCTTCAGAAGATTACTAGTAAGCCAACGGTATAGTTTGTATATGTAATGTTTATTGAGACTGTTTTCACCTAATGATACAAAGGATCGCTTCTCAACATAATGAAGATCCCAGATTTCCAATGCACAAAGTACGGGTATACTGAGGTGTGGTTCTTGCACATGAAATGCCTTTTAAACCTTGTGTACAATTGTGGCAAATATCAACAATCTATCCGAAATGGTATTGGAGTTAAGACCAACAGAAGGTTATAGTGTCAGGGGAGATAACTAAAAAAACAGGAAACCCAGAGTCGTAATTCTTGCGCAAGATAAACCTGCGTAACCTCATGTGCATCTGAACCAAGTACCATCAATATGTCGCAAAGGGTATTGGAGATATGGTGATCACAAGATGGTCATACTATTATATTGGCAGGGCGGATTAATCTAATACCATAGCACCAGAGTTGTTGTTCTTAGGCTTGGCATGCCGTCCCAACCTTGCATACAATTGTGCCAAGTAACATCAATACATCTCACAGGGAATTGGAATTAATGCCATCACATGGTTATATTGTCAGGGGAGATTATTAATAAAACAGAGCACCCAGAGTCATGGTTCTTACATATGACAAGCCTGCTTAACCTCATGTACAATAGTATCAAATACCATCAATGTATCTCAAAGAGTATTGGAGATATGATCATTACAAGGTAGTGATTCTATTTTATTGGAAGGGGAGATGACCCAAAAACCATGGCGACCAGAGTTGTGGTTCTTGCGCATGCCACGCCGTCTCAGCCTTGTGAACAATTGTGCCAGGTACCATTAATATGTCTCAAAGGGTATTGGAATTACGGCCATCACAAGGTAGTCATTATATTTTATTGGAAGGGGAGATAACTCAAAAACTATGGCACCCAGAGTTGTGGTTCATGCTCATGACACGCGTTCTCAGCCTTGTGAACGATTGTGCCAAGTACCATCAATATATCTCAAAGGGTATTTGAGTTATGGTCATCACAAGGTTGTGTCTACGGACGGGCGGGCAGACGGGCGGACGGAAGCCAAGCCCCGAATCTATTCGGTCGGGGCTAATAAATAAGGATAATATAACATTGTTTCGTAATTTTCAGAGTCAGATTAAACAACAATAATCTTACATGTGTATGCCTCTTTATGTGTATAGCTTCGTAGGCAGATTAAAACAAGAGCTCCGAAAGCGGGGCATTTATGATGGATCACCTGTCGGTTTTCATTAAGTATGACTTAATGACGGATAATGTTTGGGGTCAGTTAAACTACAAGTACTCTATGTTTTCTTTTATTATCTCTCTCTTTATTCCTTTTATATTTTGGCTAGATGGGACCAGCTCAGTCATTGGCCCAGAAGTCCTAGTTCCGACTGTGTACCAGTGTCATCTTTACTGGGCCTGACACTGGCCACGCGGTATGCGGACCATGCTGAATCAGGGGGACGTACTTTTCAGTAGCTGCTAATAGAATGTATCATATGCTCACAAACATGGCACTTGCTCTGATCAATGCGGCTGGCACAGTGCATTTGCCATGTTGGCGATACTTGCATTTGGCTGGAAAAAATGACAATGCTGATTCTCAGTCAAACTACTCAGCCAGTGTGAGTAGCTATCCAGTCAGCCAGTGTGACTGGTCTTCAATATCGTCAGTCTAGCTACTCAGCCAGTGTGAGTAACTACCAAGTCAGCTAGCGTGACTGAGTGTGAAGCAGCATTAAATTGCAAAGTATCCACAATCCCTTGCAGCTACATGAAAAGTGATAACATAATGCAGGCTGTTGTAGCCTGGTAGAATTTGCGGATAATTTGATGAATGTTTTGTAAAACCCAAACATTGCATTAACTCTGTAATATTTTCTGATGACAAGGGACTTAAAGTTATGGTCTCATCTAGGACTGGGTGGTCTTGGTGGAAAGCTTTGCAAATAGAAGAAATGTGGTCTTCCAAGCACAGAAAAAGAACTGAAGTTGATGAAATGTTTTATCAGCCTTTAAAATGAAAAAGTTACCGTACATATTGGTATAAGTGTTTGATTTTCAGCAGTAGTACACAGTAGAGACATACATTGTTGGCTGCAAGGCTTATCAACAGGGCAGTATATACAGCTTTCCTATGGAGGTCAGACAGCTTGACCTTTAATATTACCATCGATAAAACAAAAATTATTAGTTGCAGCTTCAAATCTAGATTTAGGAAGGGTACCCCATCATAAACAAAATTTTATTTCCTAAAATTACTATTATACGCCCGTGGCAATTAGTAAGATGGAGCATATATATACTGACAGTGGTACAAGTTTGGGTTTGTGGAATGTAACCCAGGAACAATATGTGCTCCATATATTCTTACTTGGCACTATTAATAACCCTCAATGGCTCAAAACACCTGCCTCCAACAAGTTGCCATGGTCGGATTTATTTGGTGGACCATAACCTCAAAATAATATGGGCATAACTCGGGCAATAAGCGGTGGACTGTAATCTTGAAATAATATGCGCTGCTCCACATCATAGTCTAACTATACGAAAACGTTTCAGCTTCATCAGATGTGAAATGTAGGAGGCGTTGTCCGGAAACAAAATATATTTAGAAAATCTGTGAAAAGGGGACTAACTCTGGTAATATTTAGAGGACTGTAATCTCAAAATAATATGCTCTGTTCCACATCATGGTCTTACTATATGTAAAATTTCAACTTCATCAGATGTAAAATGTAGGGTGATTTATCCGGAAACGGAATGTTTAGACAATCTGTGAAAGGGGTATAAAACTGGTGAAGTTCTTCAGACCGTAACCTCGAAACAATATGCGCTGTTTCATATCATGGTCTTACTGTATGTAAATTTCAGCATCATTGGTTGTAAAATGTAGGAGGGAGCGAGTTTTTGAGTTTTACGTCCCACCAACAACAAAGGTCATACGGATACGGGAGCTCGGTTTAAAGACTCATCCGAAAGTCTGGAGAAGCCTGGGGTCGATCATGTGACCCCTGGTTTACAAGGCGAGTACGAGGACTGTTCAAATATGAATGCAACTAAGCACATAAAAATGATTCCGTGATAGATTCCGATGAAAAATTTATTTTGTCCCCTCAAAGTATTCCCCTTAAACAGATATACAAACGTTCAGTCTTCTGACCCAATCATTGAATGCATTTTGGTAGTCTTTTCGAGGTTTACTATGAAGGCACTGGAATATCGCAGAACCGAGGTGTTTGCGCTGTACAAATTTTCGACCAGAAAGGTATTTTTTCAGCCGCGGGAACAAAAACGTCACACGGGGCAACGGGGCAAGGTCAGGGGAATACGGGGGGGGGGGGTGAAGGAGTTCAACAACCTTTTCCTGCTTCAGATAGTCTTGCACAATGAACGCCTTGTTCTGACATTGGCCAAACCAGTTGCGGGTCTTCGTTCTTGGAAATATTTCTTCAATTTTCGAAGAACTTTATTCTTGTAAAACTTCGCATTTACAGATTTGCCTTTAGGCACAGCAACCAGAATAGCAGGGCCCTGATTTGAAAAGAATATTGGATACATTACCTTCTTGACGCTCATGGTCCGCTTTGCAATGCATGGTCTTTTGCAATACTTTGTTGCCCATATTTTGTTCTGAATCTTACGTTTTGGCTCAAAAAAGTGAACCCATGTCTCGTCACCTGTGACGACATTAGCGAAAGACAGTGCATTGTAATTTGGAAACTTTTTAAGCAACATCTTGGCGCACTGTTCGTCTGCTCATCTGTCATCAGATGGGGAATCCATCTACCACAGATCTTTCTCATTTTCAAATCCCGTTTCAGAATTGTATGAGCTGCTCCTAATGAGATGTCAACCATTCTAGCTATTTGCCTAGTGGTGTATCGTGCATCGGCAGCAACTATTGCTTTCACTCTAGCAACCATCTTGGCAGATGTTGCTCTTTTCGGCCGACGATCATGTGGTGCATCTTCTGTTGAGCCTAGCCCACAGCTGAATTTCATACACCAACGAAAAACTGTCGGAAAAGACATTTCATTATGCCCATAAACCGAACATATTTCATCAAAAATGTCTTTGCACCGTATAACAAGAATACAACGATTCTTAATATAGGACCGTATTTCAACGGCGTACTCTGACCTTCTTGCAACCATGTTTTGTATTAGTATACAAGAGTAGACAGTGTTTATCGAACGATATACATAGCTAAAGTGGACGGATTTTAATAAGTTTGGTTTCAATGTATAGGTAAAATGTTTTTCTACGCTGTGATATTTATTTCCAGGTGATTTTCGCATTAGTGCATGAGAAAACGCTCTACTTGCCTTCATATTTGAACAGTCCTCGTAGCGTAACCACTACACCACGGCGGCTTCAAAATGTAGGAGGCGTCATCCGAAAACAAAACGTTTACAAAAACAAAAAGAAAAGAAAAGAAAAAGGACATAACTCTATTATTATTTGGTGGACCGTAACCTCGAAACAATATGCGCCGCCCCATATCATGGTCTTTGTATGAAGTTTCAGCTTGATTGACTGTAAACTGTAGGAGTTATCCGTGAATGAAAAGTTTACAAAAAATTCAAAGGGGCATAACTCTATTATTATTTGGTGGACCGTAACCTCGAAACAATATGCGCTGTCACACATCATGGTCTAACTATGTATGAAGTTTCAGCTTGATCGGATGTAGACTGTATGAGGAGTTATCCGGAAACGAAAAGTTTACCAAAAAATTCAACGGAGCATATCGCCATTAATAGTTGGTGAACCGTAACCTCGAAACAATATGCGCTGCCCCATACCATGGTCTAACTATGTTTGCAGATTCAGCTTGATCGGATGTAAACTGTAGGAGGAGTTATCCGGAAACAAAAAGTTGACAAAACTTTTCAAAGGGACATAACTCTATTATTATTTTGTGGACCGTAACCTCGAAGCAATATGCGCTGCCCTACATCATGGTCTAAGTTTCAGCTTGATCGGATGTAAACTGCAGGAGGATTTATCCGGAAACGAAGAGTTAACAATAAAATTCAAAGGCGCATAACTATATTAATATTTGGTGGACCGTAACCTCGAAACAATATGTGCTGTCCCACATCATGGACTAACTATTATGAAGTTTCAGCTTGATCGGGTGTAAACTGTAATCGGAGTTATCCAGAAACAAAACGTTTACAGATGGACGGACGGACGCCAGGGGGTATAACATAATCCGTCCCGTTTTGCAAACGGGCGTATAAAAAGAAAGCAAACAAAACAAAGTTGACCAACTTACCAGCAATTTGGCGTTATCTGTGTTTCAGTTGCTGTGGAATTCAAAGCCTGAACTTAGGTGAAGTGAACTAAAACAGAGTTCCCATTAATATACAATGGAAATGTTTGTTGACGTCATTGTTTGTTGTCCGAGATCGTTTAAGGAGAATGTACACAATTGTCATATTTCATGTGTTTTAACGAAGGAAACTTTATTCGACTTTCTGTCACTTATAAATCCAGCAGGTATGAGAAAGCGGTCTACTCTTAAAGGAAAGAATTTGATTCTCAGAGAAGGCCCCTACACATATTGGTAAGGGAGACTACCTTAATTTTGAAAGAGTTGCATCCCACAAAGATTTATTCATTCCCTTTATAGTAACAAAAATCTAACCACAAATCTTATCAGAGCTGATAATTAATTCTCGTTCCTTTCATTCTACTTTAGCCGCAACCCAAGGAAACAGAGACTGGCCTGCGCATCTGCTCTGTCTGTTCAGCGTTTGTTTAAGCAAAAAGTTGTCCAGTATCGATGCGTTCCCCACGCAAGCAGTAAAACACGTGTGAGAATGTTGCGCCGACAGTTTTAAAAGTTGTTATGTTTTGGTTGTTAAAGTGTCCAAAGGCAGTTTCTAGGACTATACGACTTACATTCATCATATCCAGCCAAAATAATGATAATAAAAACCATTTAATAACAAAAGAATGCATCAAAGTGCACTTCATTCTGCATTACCTGGGCTGTGTTTAAACATAATGCATCTTGCAAGTTTATGTTGCTAGGTGTGTTTTCTGGCCATTAAGTCAGTGGTACATTCCCAAACACAGTCAAAAATACCCTGCACGAAAACTCGCCTGTACAAATACTTTGTAAACTTTACCACTGAAAAAAAAGAACATTTTAAGATGAAAAATTGTGATATTTTTTCTTATTTCTGCTCAAAATGTGGATTCTCGTTAGAGGCGGTTCTAACGAGTACCCACAATCTGTTTTTACAGCAGAAATAAGAAAAATCAGATTTACCCCTGTAAACCTTTAAACCTCAGTTTTTTTTCTATATAAAAGTGGGGATCAAGGAGGTCAAATTGTATAGGTGTGTTTTCGTGATGGGGACCATTAAAATTTGTTTGAGACAGGCGTAGTGCGAGCCACTGAAGGCCACAGTTTGGAAATTCTAACGAGCATAAAATATGTTTGTAGGAAAAATAAGCGAACTTAGGCATACCCGTATACGCACACATTTTTTTTTTTCATGTTATGTACGGTTAACCCACAGATGTTCATTTTACGGACTTGTAAACTTCAGGAGGTTACTACAGTTTTTTTTGTTTTTTTTTTTTTATTTTTTTTTTGTTTTCCTTTTCTTTTGTGGTTGTTTTGCCATTGTTTTTGCTTTAAAAAATTATTCAGTAAAATTCCTATAATGAGACCACCTTTGGGACTGTTCAAAAGTGGTCTTTCAGACCACTTTTGAACAGTCCCAAAGGTGGTCTCTGGTCTTTCAGACCACTTTTGAACAGTCCCAAAGGTGGTCTCTTTCTAGAAGGCACTGAGTACAGAAAATACACAGAAAGAATGACTGAAACCTTTTTAATATGTTTTAAAGGGGAAATTAGCCTTAATTAAGGTGGTCTAAATAGCGGAATTTCACTGTAATTTGTTGTTTTTTGTTGTTGTTGTTGTTGCTGCTGTTCTTATTTTGTTTTTGTCTGTTTGTTACTGTTGTTGTTGTTGTTGTTTTTGTTGTCGTTGTCTTGTGTCTTTTCTGTTGATGTCTGTATGTTAGTTTGCTACTGTTTATTTTCATGTGTGTTTGTGTTTGTTGTATATATATATTCAGTCTGCTGTTGTTGTTGTTTTCGGCTGCTGTTTGCATTACGATAACACACCCGTGCGAGATAGTGCATGTTTTCCCATCTCCAAAATGGTTAATTTTTTATGAAAATCCGTGATATTTTTCTTATAAATACTGCAAATATAGGTTGTGGGTGCTCGTTAGAACCGCCTCATTGAGGCGGTTCTAACGAGTACCCACAACCTATGTCTTGGAGAAAAAATGAGAAAAATAATGTTTACCCCTGTAAACCCCAGTTTTCTCTATATAAAGTGGGGTATAGGGGGGTCTTCATTTCACGGGCTTGTTCACGTGATGGTTTGTTTGTTTGTTTGTTTGTTGCTGATTGTTTGGTTGGTTTCGCTTTGTTTTTCGCTTTTCAATTAAAAAGAGGTTCTACTGTTGTTGTTTATTGTGATTTTTGTTGTTGTTTGTTTATTTATGTATTTGTTTTTGTCGTTGTTGGTATAAGCGGAGGAAACGAGCATGCCAAATGTTAAAAAGCAGAAAATAGAAAATGGCGACTTTAAAAGGCAATTCATAGGTTTTTTTTTTCAAGTTTTCTTCTTCTTCTTAAAATTTAGGCGTATATAACCTCTCCCCGCCCGGAAGCCCTATTATGTAATTTGTCCATTTTCGAGGTTTTCCTGTGATAAACTAAAATTCTCTGACTGTCGAACATGACACTGCGATTCCGTGTGGTGGCTTTTTGCATTAAGCCGCGTTGGAACATAAATATTGCTATAAGTACACTGAGATTCAGCCAAAATTAAGCATCACGAAAACACTCCTATTTAATTCTGACCCCCCTTGAACCCCATTTTTATATGGTAAAACTGGGCTTTACAGGAGTAAACCTTATTTTTCTTATTTTTGCTCTAAAATAGAGATTGTAGGTATTCGTTAGAACCGCCTCGATGAGGCGGTTCTAAGGAGTACCCACAATCTATATTTTGAGCAGAAATAAGACAAATATCACAAGTTTTCATCTTAAAATTTTCATTTTTTTCGGCGATAAATGTTTTTTTTTATTATTTATTCTTTATTTCAGAAATTACATCGTACAAGCATATACAACTTTACATACCTTATACAATACATACTATACACATTTAAGGGAAACACCCACAAAAACCAACTGTCACTTTAATATATTGCCTTTGATGAGGCGAACACTCCGGCACACATCCCATGACAATCGGTTGAGCGGTCTCGAAATTATGACCCCCTGAAACATTTCACAATTGCTGTCTATGAGGGCCGCCATTTTGTTAATCTGGTCACGTGACCAAAATAGTAAAATAATAATTTACAGCAAACTTTTCAGATTTTGTACTTAAAAACAGTAAATTATCATCGCATTGAATAAATGGAATGCATACTGAACTATTTATTGCTGTTTTATTGCACGAGAATCGCTGTAATTCAAAGTTTTCCAATTGTGAGTTTATGACATTTTACTCACAGCCTGGTTCTGGCCAAACAAAACCAGAATTTGTGAAATGTTCAAAAGGTCACAACTTCCCAACCACCCAGTCAACCCCCACAAAACCCGTACCAAAATGTCTGTCTCCTCAAAACCTTTGTTCTGAAGCGAAAGTTAATTTTTGTGGTTGTTTTCCTTTAATGTAACAAATCTATAATTTGTACATGTTAAACGTTTAACTAAAGGAATCAATCAAGGCATTTGGGATTTTGTAACTTAATTTTGTTTTACTGATTTTCAGTGGTATGCTTTTACAATACAATTTCGGAAACATTTTTGAAAAAAAGAAAGGAAAAAATATATACAAAAAAAAGAAACAATGGAAGAAAAAAAAAAAAAGGGGGGGGAAAGGAGAGGAAGAGAAGATCTTTCTGCTGCCTTTAGTATGCTGCCAAATTTATCCAAGAAATTAATCTAGTAAAGCGATCATAGTATTCCATTTCCTATTAAACTGGGTAATCTTATCTTTCATAAAATAGATTTGTTTCTCAATGTTTAGTTTCTGCTTTAGGTACGATATAAAATGCACGAACAATATTGGAGTTTGCTGACATTTGTTTTTAAATATAAAGTACTTTCCCAGCAGTATGATATAATTTTGTACTTGAGTTTTTAGCTCATTACAATTTACAGTAATACCAAAGGTTATAATCTTTTGGTTAAGAATAATATCAAAACTATGATCTTTTAAGAATTTTGATACTTCTGTCCAAAATTGTTGAACGAATAAACATTCCCAAAAGAGGTGGTTAAGTGTTTCTATTTCCATTGTGCAAAATTCACACAGTGTGGATACGGCAAGGTTACATTTCATCAGAAATTTATTTGTTGGTATAATTCGCATCAAGACCTTATATTGAAAGTTTTGAAGTTTTATGTCTTTTGTTGTTTTTAACATGTTTGTATATATACATTTCCAGTTTAAAGTACTATCACTAAATTGATTTGTCCACTTTACTTCAGATTTTATTTCTATCTTTGCTTTGTTTTTCATTAAAAGGTGATAAACATATTTATTTGTTTGCTTAGATTTTATCACTTGACTTATTGTTGTAGGTGTTTCGGGGATATGTATATTTTCGTTTTTGATAGATGTTTTCCATATTTTTGGTATGCTGCATATAAGTGTAAAGTATCTTAGATAGTCACGATCTGGTAAATTGTAGATATCCATTAATCTATCAAAGGAATAAATTTTATTTGCCGAGTCATTGTATATATGTTTAAATTGTTTAATGCCATTCTGGTACCAATTAAGATATACCAGTGTCTTTCCATCGGCTTTTATATGGGTATTATTCCATATTATTTCATTTCTATAGTTCAGTATCGCAGTTTTGTTGTTGCAGGAACACCATGCAAGAAGGATATCTTTTAAAAATTTGTTATTTTGTGCAAATGTCTCTACGTCCTTTTCAGTAAAATTACATTCGAATAGTAGTTTCCCGCCAAATGCATTCAATCTTTTTAGGTATAATTTATTTAGTATTCCATTTATGTCTGATTCGATTATACGTTTTATCCATGTTACTTTGAGAGATTTAATAAATATTTCCAGATCGATCATTTTTAAACCCCCATTTTCATAGTCATTAGTTAAAATATCCCTTTTGATTTTTTCTGGCTTGCCGTTCCATATAAACTCATACATTAGTTTCTTGATTCGATTTATTGTTGGTTTTGATGGGTTTGGTAGTGAGGTTAAAACATATATAAGTTTTGGGAGTGCGTAGTTTTTGATTACTGTAATTTTCCCCATTAGTGTTAATTTACGATGGTGCCACTGTTTTAGACATGCTTCAAAAAGTTTTATTTTAGATTCTAAATTACTTTGGAAAGTGATGTTTTTGTCATTGTTAAATGTCATACCAAGTGAACTTGCTTCGGATGAACTCCACTGAAATTTTCGCTTTTTTAAATAAACAGTTTCATTTTTTACCATGCTTCCGATTCGCAGAACTTGACATTTCTTTGCATTAAGATTTAAACCGGATATTAATGCAAAATCGTCTAGTACACCAATAAGCGTTTCAAATGATTTTAGCGAGCCATCTAGAATAAACGATGCGTCATCTGCAAAAAGCGACCTCTTGAATTCCTGGTTTAAGTAGTATATGCCTTTAATATCTTCACAAGTACTCACTTTATGTGACAGAAGTTCGATACACATGATAAAGAGATATGGCGATAAGGGGCATCCCTGCCGTACGCCACGTTTAATGGGAAAGAAACTAGACAAGAAACCGTTGTTTGAAACGCAGCTTTTTGCATCTGTATAAAACAAAGTTATCCATTGTATAAAAGTTTCACCAAAATTAAAATGTTTTAAACACTTTATTATGTAAGAGTGATTTATACTATCAAAGGCTTTCTCAAAGTCTGAGAAAAAGATAAGACCTGGTTTATTTTCTTCATTTACGTTTTCTATGATTTCCAACACAAGCCTTATATTTTCTCCAATATATCTACCCTTGATAAAACCGGTTTGTGAATCGTCTATTATTTTGGTTAGCACAGGCTTAATACGATTAGCAATTGCTTTTGTTGCTATTTTGTAGTCAACATTTAATAAACTTATAGGTCTCCAGTTATCGAGATTTGTAATATCTTTATTATCTTTTGGTAGAAGTGTAATTATGCTCTGTTTTTGTAGTTCAGTTAATGATCCCATTTCAAAGGAGTAATTGATTGAGTTTATAAAGTACTGCTTTAAATTATTCCAGAACAGTTTGTAAAATTCAACTGTTAGGCCATCTGACCCCGGACTTTTATTATTTTTCATGTCTTTTAGAGCTTTTGCGCATTCTATTTCTGTAAGTTGTCCTTCACAAAATTCTTTATCTGTCTCCTCAAGTTTATCTATGGCGTTATTAAAAAAGTCAAATCGTGACTCTTCTGTTTCTCTTTGGTCGTATAGTCTTCTGTAGTAAGTTTCCGTTTCATGCATTATATCACTTTGATTTGTATTTATACTATTATTAATCAGTAATCTTGATATAACTTTTCTTTCAGATCTCTTTTTCTCTAAACTTGCAAAATATGCCGTGTTTCTTTCACTGTATTCAGCTATATTAGCTTTCGATCGAAGAATTAAACCATTCAATTTGTTGTCTGTTAAAGTTTCTAGTTCAGTGTTTTTCTCATTTAAATCAGTATGCAGAGCTTCAGTTGTATGCGCATCAGTGCTTTCCGATAAAGATTTAGTCAACTGGCATATTTCATTTTTAAGTATTTTTTCTCTTTCATTTGCATGTTTCTTTTTCTTGGTTGCATATTTTATGGTTTCATTTCTAACAGTCCCCTTTATTATTTCCCATAGTGTATTTGGATTCGATCCATGATTTATCATCGCAATTTCATGTATACTTTTCTTTATAATTTCTTGAAATTCTATGTCCAGTAGTAAACTATTATTTAATTTAAAATAGCCTGGTCCTCGACTTATGTTCATGACATCAATATTTAAAATCACAGGGCTATGATCTGATTTATAGCTTAGACTGTGTTTGCATGAAGTAACCGAATTTTTCAAATTATCTGATATTAAAAAATAATCTAGCCGACAAAATATTGGTGGTTTATGAGATGAATGCCAAGTAAATTGCCTTGTGTTCGGATGCGTCTCCCGCCAAATATCCATTAATTTAAATGATTCTGTTATATCTTTAATCTTATTCCTGCATGATTTATGGGATTCAGTTTTGCCATTTCGTTTATCTAGTAATTCATTTAAAACTGTATTAAAGTCTCCTCCAATAATAAAATCTTTTTCTTCGTTTTCTTGCAAAAATTCTTCCAATCTTTTAAAAAGGGTGACATCGTCGTTGTTGGGCCCATATAAATTTACTATAGTTACTTCTTTACCATTTATTTTTAAATCCAAAGCTTGTATTCTACCATCTATTATGTTTGTGTATTTCAAAATTGTATACGAAAAATTTGGATTTATAAGTATTCCAATGCCTTCACTGTTATTGCTATGTCCGGAGTAAAACGCGTCATTGTTCCACTCGCCCTTCCAAATATCATGTGTACCTACTCCTGAGTGAGTTTCTTGCAGCAAACATACTGATATATTGTTTGTTTTAATCCATGCGAATATTTGTTCACGCTTTATTTTTTTACCCAGACCTCTAACATTATATGAACATATGGAAATATTCATTGGGTATGAAAAGGAGTGACAAAATGTATCCTAAATATCTGAAGGCAGCAGAAAGAGTAAAAAAGAAAAAAGAAAAGAAAATCATTTTCTTTGTCCATGTAGAGTGGGGGAGGGCTCTGATGATGCAGACATAAAGAACACTGACAGGGTATAAAGTATAGGTGCAATCATGGACAATTTCAAGGAAAACATTTTGGTTATCTGAAAAACAAAGTAATAATTAATAACCGTAATGTTTAATTTGAATGTTTTTTTAATACTGCCTATAAGAGTACTGTCGGACTTCAATGGCTCGAACATCTTTGGGACTTCGAAAAAACTTTAAGGCCGGGTTAGATCGAGTCACTGAGGGTTACCTCCAGGAGGTAGAATGGTAATAAGTTTGGGACTTTTCTTCGGTGTTCTGTATTCTAAGTATATCTCAAATGCATGCTGCGTGCACCCACTAGATTCGCCTCACGATTGCGACTCTAATGAGTTCACACAGCACCCATTTGTAGTCGACGAAAATACAGTCAAAAAAAGGAGTGGAGGCAATGATTATGGATCTGTCAAGCAAGCAACCTGTCCTAAGCAAGCATGCAAGTACTTCCCGGAAAAGGCCAATGCAGTAATAATCACCTGCGTTTAGCAAGCACCTGTCATAAGCAAGCACATTTTAAATATCCCTGAGGTGCTTGCTTAACACAGATTGGACCGTATCCTTAATCCCTCCCACTATTCCCTTTGTAGAGAAATTCCCTAGAACGTGTTCGACTCAGCCGTGGCAAAAGAGCCCTCGGTGTTTCGAGCCATCGAAGTTCTACTGTAAAAAGAAGTATAAATTGACCAAGCTATAAGATCAGTATGTAGTACGCAATTTTGTACAATAAACAAACGTTCTATGCAAGAAGTAACACGCCCAAAATTGTTTGAGGCAGCCGAAGTGATGTAGAATATGTTTACTGGTAAATGCGGGATTTGGGGATACCGCAGGTACACCATTGTGGATGTTCCTAACAAAGAGACTCACTACTCAAAATTTTTGGATGATGAAAAGATTGGTTGATCGAGAAAGGACAATGTTATCACACAGAACAGTTGCATTTAACGCTTTTCGGCCCTTGTAAACCGGTTATTACAAACAACGTAGGTCCAGAGATGTACCATAAAGGATCGTTTCATCAGGATCGACACTGTTTGTCATCATGTAAATGATATTTAGGAATAATGGGCCTATCCGAATTCAATGATGGGAGGGCCCATTTCAGGATTTCATGGACGAAAAGGTCAAATTGAATACAATACATTAAAAAGAGCGACAAAATTAAAATTGTACTTGTGGTATTCTATAGTGATTTCCCGATACATGTATATGCATTCATTCTTGTAAAAACCATACATATAAGCATTTATTTAAGAATATATACATATATACTTAAATGCAACCGGTGTGTGTGTGTGTGTGTGTGTGTGTGTGTGTGTGTGTGTGTGTGTGTGTGTGTATGTGTGTGTGTGTGTGTGTGCGCATGTATGTGTGCGTGCGAGCGTATGTTTGTATTTCTAGATTAAAATAAGCATGACTAAATTCCAGATGTCACACGCGTGCACGCATGCATCATACTTATGAATATAAGAGTATGCACGCGCGCATGCTGTTTACATCAATTTATGCATGTATTTAGCATGGAACAAGAATGTATGTATGTATGTATGTATGTATGTATGTATGTATGTATGTATGTATGTATGTATGTATGTATGTATGTATGTATGTATGTATGTATGTATGTATGTATGTATGTGCACACGTACGTGCGTATGTGTGTTTTTCTAGATGTAGATATACCTGTTCAAAAGTCCAGATGCCACGTGCCTGCAGGCGTGCAAACGTATATTTTAATACAAAGGTGTGCATGCGCGCACGCGAACCCGCATGCAGCCAAAATGTTTCACACGTACACACAGGCACGAATGCACGCAAAACATCTGCCCGCCCGCACGTATGTATACAAGCACGCTCCCGTGCACGCATGCACACACGCTCACGTTCATGTATTCACGAACGCGCCCGCGCATGGCACAGCACATGTCCCGGTACTGGAGAAGCACGCAGCGCCCACATGCACGAAGGTACATACGCATATAATAATGTCAATGAATATCACCATATATTATATACATCGTATTCTTTCAAAACAAGGGACAAGGTATCGAAAGTTTGGTTTTCTGTCATTAGAACACTATTTATGTCAAAAGAGTGCTAAA
The DNA here is from genome assembly GCA_963580285.1 of Lucinisca nassula. NCBI lineage: Eukaryota > Metazoa > Mollusca > Bivalvia > Lucinida > Lucinidae > Lucinisca > Lucinisca nassula. The sequence continues at coordinate 71,747,199 of OY757017.1, read as the reverse complement.
CAGATACATGTTCGCACAACCCATTTCTTGTTTAAGTGGATATAAAAGATTTCCACGACGCTTCGTATATGCGCAGCTTCGTCGGAACCCTTTTACAACCACTTTTGACTAACCTGCGTTTGTTCGACTTCGACCTGGTTCCATTTACGGTGTCACTAATTATAACTGGTTTAGTGCAGCCTAGTCAGTATATTAATCAAGCTCCCGTATTCTTACATACCTTTAACGAAACGAAAAATAAAGGTATGTATGAAGATTGGAAGTGACATTTAATAACAGTGCACAGAGTTTAGTTTGCGACAAAAGATCATCGCCCCCGCCCATTGGGGCTTGGTGATTTGGCTGCATGGTGCTTCCAAGCAGAACTGAAACTGACCACACATAAGTACTGGTAAACAAACTGTTTAGACGGACTAAGCCTGCCCAGGTAAAGTAGTGTGAGTCAGACCGCCCAATGCATACAAGCTTTTTGGTTTAATTGGGCGACAGGGCTTGAGACGTCATTTCATCTCAATATCGGGCAAAAGTCCCACAAAGTTGGAAGGAGCATCACAAAAATGACCAAAATAATGTTGACGGGGACGTTAGACACCAATTCAAAACAAAAACAGACACAGCAACAAATTATCTTGAGCGATCATCGGTTTATGCACTCCTTATTGCTTCGCTTTTGCCAATGCAAAAGGTGAGCAAGGAGAGCATACGTGCACTGGTAATGTCTTCTTACCAACCTCTGTATCCTCATGGCTTTGATTCTTCATTATCACTGTTTTGATATGATCAGATTAATTCGAAAAATGTTGTTGAACGAACACAGAATTTTCGGTGAGGCTAGGCACAAATGCGCCGGCCAGCAGAAATATGAATCATCGCCCACATGTTTTATTACAATATCATTGCCCGTTCGCCTGATGTTAAGAGAGAGATTTTCAACGATAACACATCGGTGTGATATACAGTGGAACCTCGACGACTCGAACAACAGTTCGTTTACCCTTGCTAATTCGAGCTAGTGCCGGAGTTCCTCGGGAACAATCCCCAAAACTCCAGATATCCATAGAAAATATAGGGATTTTTGTTTTTCTTTTATTATTATCTGTGTGCACTCATAAGGATCGCCTCAATTAGGCGACTCCAACGAGAATACACAATATGCAATTATTTTATTGCCAAGCTCGTAAAATATCCTTACTCAATCCCTATTATGCTTTCATAACCTGACACTATGAGTAAACGCCATTTGTTCAAAATAAATGTTACAATGTATTTGTATAGGCGTGCTTTCGTAATGACATGTTCTCCTTTTAAACACATAAATGTAATTTTTGACAAGATTTTTTCTTCTTTTGTGTTTTTTACACCCTGTGTCCCTTAGTTAGAGACCATCTTACGGACTGTTCAGAAGGACCACTTTTAAGACCACTTTTGAACAGTCCCAAATGTGGCCTTAGCATAGGAAGCTTAATGCACTCTTATCTTCACAAGGGTGATTGTACTATGAGTCAAACTGGACTGGCCTAGCCTTCGTTGACCTCAGGCTGACCTTGTTTGATGTGGCCTGAACTGCCACTAATATCATTACGATAACACACCCGTGTGACATAGTGCATTTTTTCACAGCTCCAAAATGGCTACTTTTCTAAGGAAAATCCGTGATAATTATCTTACAAATACTGCAAATATAGGTTGTGGGTGCTCGTTAGAACCGCCTCGTTGAGGCGGTTCTAACGAGTACCCACAACCTATATATTGGAGCAAATATAATAAAAATGATGTATACCCCCGTAAACCCCAGTTTTCTCTATATAAAGTGGGGTTTAGTGGGGTGTTCATTTCACGTACTTGTTCACATGATGTTCACATGGCTTTCCTTGGTAACATACGACATAATCAGGCTGTATATTATTAAAAAAAATCGCAGAATTGAAAAACTACAACTTCATCACTCATGCTGATCTGTTAAGTTAAGCGGACTGTTTTTTTTTTTTGTTTTTTTTTTTTTGGGGGGGGGGGCGGTGTTTTGCCTTACATTGTAATCAGTCACAACCCCCGCAGCATCACGGTATCACATCCGTGTGGAATAGAGCAGAAGAATTCTTTCATCCCTCCATTTTTCAGATGATTTTTTTTATTTTCTTTTATTTTCTTTTTCTAAATTCTACTCCAAACATAGATTGTAGGTAATCGTTAGAACCGCTTCGTTGTACACCATCTATGTTTGCAGCAAAGTTGTGAAAAATAGCAGAATTTTTATATAAAAAAATCATTTTTGGTGGGTAATATGTTCAATATATGGTATGAATAGGCGTGTTTTCGTAAAGGGCCAGGTTTTCTTACGGCTGGACCCATCTCTTAGAGACGAACTTAGAAAAGAAAATAGTGTATACCCCTGTGAACCCAATTTACTTTATATAAAGTGAGGTTTACATGGGTTTTCATTTCACGGACTTTTACACGTAATGCATCAAGAAAACACGCTTATATAATTTTAAACCCCTTAAACCTCACTTTTATCAAATAAATCTGGGGTCACAGCGGCATAGGTTTTTTTTCTTATTTTTTATATCTGCTCAGAAACATAGATTGTGGGTACTCGATAGAACCGCCCACAATCTATGTTTTGAGCCGAATTATGAAAAATATCAGAATTTTTTATGTAAAAAAAAATCATTTTGGTGGTAAAATCTTCAATTTACATATATAAATGTGTTTTCGTAAAGGGCGCGGGCTTGCTTATGACAGGGCTCATTTCATGATAAGTTTCAATGGGTTTCAATGATTGGTTTCAATGGGTTTCAATGATTGGTTTCAATGATTTCAATAGCAAGTAAAATATCTGGTATCTTTGCTTCGCCCCCGCCCATCGGGGCTTGAAGAAATAGATGGGCTGCATGATTCTTCCACGCCGAGTTGAAACCCACAGCACACGAGTACTGATAAACCGCTTAGAGGATCTAAGCCTGCCAAGGCAAAGCGGTGCGAGTCGAAACCTTATTGGTTTCAATGGGCGACAGGGTTTGAGATGTCATTTCATCTCAGTATCGAGTAAAAGTCCCACAAGATTGGCAGCAACGTCTCCAAAATGGCCTAAATAGTGTTGACGGGGACGTTAAACCTCAAACAGACAAAGGTATCTTTGCTGGAAAATTTTCAGTTGTCAGTTACTCACATTTTTCCAGCAAAAATAGTCTGATAACTATTAGATATTTGATCAAAGTTTTAATGATACGTTAACTAACGACATCATTTCTTTCAAGCAAACTATGCCCAGCTGTCTTCAGTTTGAGAGTCAGCTTTTAGGTATGATAAGGTGTGTGCGTCCGTAAGTGCGTGCGTGCATGTGCGTGCGTTTAACTTTCCGCCAACAGCTAAGGTCAAATCGAGACGGGACCTCGTTTTAAAGACTCGTGTCCAAAAGTCTGGAGAAGCCCGGAATACAATCCATGACCCCTGGTTTACAACACGAGCTTCTAGGTATGATAAGGTAAGTTCACAATTATTTAAGTTTAAGAGTAGAAATGTCTTTGTTTTCTTTAAGACAAAGACCATTCGTAAAGATAATAACGTCATGATTTTGTTTTATAGTTTGACACAGTTTCGTTTATCGGTATTAAGGTCATCTGCTATTGTATATATTTGTTATTTTCTTTTAGCATTTATCGGACACAGTGAAATATCATATTTCCAATGCTTCTTTTATGAAAATCCTTTATAAAGTAACTCCATTAAGTAGGCGTGGTTTATTTGGCACGTGCCAATCTTCTCTGAGACCCATTAATAAAATATACGATGTTACAACAACAAAATAGTTCACAGCTGGTATTGTGTATTTATTTTCACTCTAAAGCATAAAGAATAATCAAAGTACTGAAAGTACTGAGGAAAGTTGATTTATGAGGAATAATTATTATGATAACAATGCCAGTTGTAGATCAAGCATTTATCTAGACATTTTGTGAGAGTTAAACAATTCGACGAAGAAAATAAAAAAGATTCATCGATTGTTTTGAGTTTAACGACAGGTCAACCCTTGTGGATCATTTTGTCTTCTCTAAGAGAAAGGGGGTAAAGACATGGAAGAGATACCAGAGGAGATGAAAGTGAGGGACAGAGTGAATGGAAATGTAGAAAAAGAAGAAATTTCAACGCTCACCATCTACCGTTACCTGCTGCAAGGACAGCAGGCTTTGCCCAAATGTAAGTCAGTATCAGCTGGACTCCCCATTGACACAAGATACACATCACCTGTGCCTCACCCAACTACCCCCACGAAGAAAAAAAGGAAGAAAGAAAGATAAACGTGTCTGCTAATTTCTTCATGGTTTGTAAATTAGCTCAGTACATTCTGTGCTTGTCCCATCTGCTAAAAATCTTTCAGACAAGTTCTCCTAGCAGGCACATTACGTCTTAGCAACGTCGCATCAACGTTGCGTTGATACGACGATGCACATACGTTGTACAGCCGCTTGGAGCTGTATTCCTTCGGAAAAGGAGAATAACTTGGACGGTACAAAAAAGATTTGATTTAGACATTATAACCCTGATCAGACTGCCAAAGGCGAATTAAATTACGTTTATTCCAGATAAAAACATGCCAATTGTCTCAATAGTGGGACATTCGGAAACAGTTAAGACAGATTAGAGGCCACAGAATGTAGCGTCTGATCGATGTCTTCACTATTTGCTAAATGTATGGAACTTGATTTAAAACTCGCAGCTTACAATGCACGTATTGTAATTAGAGCTCTCGAAAGCAGGTAAATAACTGTGTTTGATGTTGGTCAGTTATGGGTTGTTTAAGTCGGTCACTGATAATCACAGTAGACCGGTGCAGACGCCGAGGTAGAATTGCACTGTATCTATGCAAAACTTGTAGATCCTGATAAGACGCCACTTAGATAGCTCGTCTCGCCAGAATCTACAGGTACACTGAATAATTGCCATCATGTCAGTGAACTAATCAGAAATCCCTTTCTATAAGTATATATTTAAAGCGAGAAGAGTCCTGTTCAGAAACTCAGGGATGAAAGAGTAAAACATAAATATCATCGGAAAGCGCGTAGGAAAATAGTCCTAGAGTATTGTTTTCTGTTTAGAATATGTCTTTTGTGCTAATTTATATTCAATCCGTTTAAAGTCTCGAAAAATAAAATATTTTGAAAGACGTTCCATGCCTGCAAAATCCGTTTTCAAGAGTTCCTTTGGACTATTTTATGCAGCGAACGAACAGCGGAAGTGGAATAACGCGGTCCAGTACCGGAAGTAGAAATGCAGTGACATAGAAACTTGATTTTATAAATCAACTTTCAAAAATGGAGCACTGTTCTGACGAGTATCCACAAGCAATGGTTGAAGCCAAACAAAAATAGGGACTATATTTCAACGTATTTCATCAGAGAAAAAAAAAACATTTCTAGAACCATGAAACATTGAATAATCGCTGATGGGTGTGCTATCCTACTACTGTTGCAAGAGAGTGATAACATTACAAAAAAAAAGAAGAAGAAGAAGAAGAAGTAATAAATTCAATAATACATGGATAAAATGCGAGGTATGCCGAGCATTTTATCCATTTTCTTCAACGAGTTTAATAAATTCAATAATACATGAGCACGAATGCAAGATTCTTTTTCTCATATGATATTTAAAACGCATTTTATTCACGATTTTTTAACAAAAATGACAATATTCCGCCACAAGTAAACGCGACGTCGATAAGGACGTCGTATATGCAACGTTACGGGGCGTATCTAACTAATTTGCATATTTAACCCACTAGTAGATTATCGAGTTTATTACATGGCGTTATTAAATTCTCAGACGAGACGTCATTATGATAAAGCGCATTTTTTTCATATCCCAAAAATAAGTGAGTTTCTGATGAAAAATTGTTTCTCATTCTGATTGGTACTTTAAACACAGGCTGTAGGTGCTCGTCAGGCGGCTCTAAACTAATTGGGGCGGTTCTAACGAGTACCAACAACTTATGTCTTGAAGCAGAACTTAGAAAAAATAATCAATATGCCGTAATAAAGCGGGGTATACGGGGGTGTTAAATTCACGGTATTGATCACGTAATGATACGCACGTTGCGAATAATCGCATATCACCCGCTCTTGAAGGAACTTGATCCATTGGGAGAGATTCGGCGCGTCATTCGCCACAGGTTGTAAAGGTAATCTAAAAATAGTTTCCCTTTCCAATTGGATGTATGGAGCAGAATTTTATATTGTTTCAGTAGCCTCGTTGGTGCGGTGGTTAAACTTCTCGCCTTGTAAACCAGGGATCGCAGGATCGATCCCGGGCTTCGCCAGAATTTCGGATGAGTCTTTAAACCGAGGTCCCTCCCGTCTCCGTATGACCTTAGCTGTTGGTGAGACATAAAACTCAAACACTCACTTTCTATCGTTTTCCTTTTCTAATTAGAAGCCTCCGTGGTCGAGTGGTTACACTATTCGCCTTGTAAACCAGGGGTCGCAGGTTTGATCCCGGGCTTCTCCAGACTTTCGGATGAGTGTTTAAACCGAGGTCCCTCCCGTCTCCGTATGACCTTAGCTATTGGTTGGACATAAAACTCAAACACTCACTCGCTTTATATCGTTTTCCTTTTCTAAGGACGTGGCTCAAACAGTAGCTAGTATAACTCGAGCAGATACTCGTAACACATTTCTTACAGCGGTTGTGTCCCTTACCAAACAAAATCAAAGCACTGAAAGCACCGGTGAATCGATTGTCTGAGATGATTCTGAACGGTGACATAGACTGTTAACATTTCGATTAACTCTTACATTCCTGTGCTGTCAGCAAAAAGTGTAAACTCTGATAAGACGCCGCGTTCTGCAGCGTCCGACCCATAAATTCCTGTACTGAAGCAAACAGATGCTGCGTTCTGCGGCGTCTGATCTGGGTTTACACTGTTTACCAAACCCAACATATGATACCTGTACAGATTCTACAGATAGCCCTCTTACGCAAAACTCTGATATAAAAGCGATATTTATATCGCGGCTATTTTCTATAAACAATCGTTTCCTAGACAGTGATAGTCAGGTGGACTAAAGCGTTAAAAAGCTACTGCTCTTTATAACTTTGGGTCTATTGATAAACAATCGACCCCCACAACCAAATTTGTAGACTAGGTACGAGGTCTATAGGGACAACCGTGTTCCAAACCCCCATCAGTTGACGAGGAAAACACACATCCTGTGACAAAGAGCACTTTATTTTATAAATATCAGTGAAATCAATAAAAAAAGTGATATTTTCACAGTGTGAAATATAAATGATATTTTGACGGTGTGAAAAATAACATGACCATGTTATATTCACAATAGCAGCCGGCACTACTTTTTGCTTTGATTTTCGTATAAAATAAAAAGAAAAAAAAATATTTTTCTCGATAAATGCCAATATTTCATCGAATGTGTTGAAAACATATTTCATCGAGTGTGTTGAAAACACCAGAAATTTTCACGAATGCGAACAACTGTTCAGTTACAGTACATCGCCAAAGTAACGTATAAAATAAAAAGAAAATTTACTTTGTTTTCGATAAATACCAAACATATTTCGTCTCGTGTGTTGAAAACATCAGAATTTTCACTCGTGCTTCGCACTTGTGAAAATTCTGATGTTTCCAACATACTCGATGATATGTTTTTGTATTTATCCGTCAAAACAGAAAATATCCTCTATGTTTCATACTGATATTTTTCTGCTGAAAAATTGTTGTATCTTTTTTTAACCTCCTACTCCAAACATAGATTGCAGAAGCTCGTTAGAGCCGCCTCATTGAGGCGCTTCTGATGAGTACCCACAATCAATGATTTGGAATAGGAATAAGAATAATAACCATCACGCAATCACGCCTATATAGTTTTGACCCCCTTGAACCCCACTTGTATATAGTAAAACTGGGGTTTACAGGGGTAAACCTTATTTTTCTTATTTCTGCTCTAAAATATAGTTTCTGGGTACTCTATGAGGCGGTTCTAACGTGTACCCACAATCTATATTTTGAGCAAAAATAAGAAAAATATCACAATTTTTCATCGTAAATTTTTCATTTTTACGCCGGGAAAATTTACAGTGTATTTGTATAGGCGTGTTTTCGTAATGGTAAACGCAGTTGTTTCTGTATAGTGGCATGTATAGGGATGTTCAATACACGGAACAGTAAACGTTTGTTTGTTTGATTTGAGTGTTAACGTCCCCGTCAACACTATGTAGGTCATATTGGAGACGTTGCTTCCAATTTTGTGAGACTTTTACCCGACATTGAGATGAAATGACTTCTCAATCCCTGCCGTCCAATGAAACCAATAGGGTTTATAAGCATGATCGGGCCGACTCGCAGCAATTTTCCTGGGCGGAACAGTAAACGTGATTTATTTTTAATTTATTTAATTATGTTTTTATTTTGTTGTTGTTGTCATTGTTGTTGTTGCTGCTGTCGCTGCTACTGCTGCTGTTGTTTATTTCGGACAACCCTAGCGGAAAAACACACTGACTCTGAATCACTATGTTTTTCAGTGCTGTAACGATCACATGCAATCTTAAATTCTGGGACAGAATGCCAGATTTTCAAATATGACCCGTTTTCACCGACCGCTGATTAAAATCAGCTCATAAGATTGAAAGCAGCTCAAGATAAGAGAGGGCTAAAAACCGCCCTCCTTCCGACCCGCCCCTCAAACAAACGTATGATTTTTTTTCGCTTTATTTTTCGTACGATAGGAAACTTCATAATCGGAGCCAGTTGCCCCGATAAGCTAATCTTCCAGAGCACGTGCGACTTTGAAATGTCAAACAATTAATGTAGATTTATCATTCATCAAACAACTTCGTTTCTGTGAGGGACGAAGATTGTCATGCAATTCTCTAGCCTTTTTATGGTTCCCAATCGAATGGAATGTCGGTAAATGTGTACGAGTTTGTCTTAATCACTATAGTGGCATGAGGTAACCAGTAGTCAGTCAACAGGTCGTCAAAGGAACAGCGTTGCTAATTCTGGTTGGTTTTCCTATCAAATCCGTATGTGCGTGGAATGTTTTGCATTATTTACGTTTGTACTGGTTGTCTACTCCGTCTTAGTACCCAAAAAATAAATTTTAAATAATAGCTCCGATGGTGCAGGCGGCTCTGAATATATCAGGTCGGCTCTGACGTCGGAAGGCGTGTGTTCGAAATCTCTTGATTGCCAAATAAAAAGAACGTCTTGCAGGTTTTGAAGGTATTCTTTTGACTTCTGCAAACTCGGTTTTACGAAACATTTCTTTATTGTAGTTATACTATGTTTTGAGAGTGTGACATTTTTGGTATTATAGCCATTTTACCAAGTGGCCCTCGATAAAACATTCAATATTTTATAAATATAATATGCAATTATGTACAAGGATACACATATGTTCAAATTGTAACATCCCTTTATCAGGATGTAATAAAACGAATAAGGTGCTGCAGCTAGGTTGCAAGATAAAATGCAGTTTTATGCAGTCAAAAAGCGTAAAACTCTATATAATCTTGCTTAAACTGAAATAGGACAATTTAAGATCATTTCGAAGCCATAAAATAGGAGTGCATAAATTTTGATGACTCTTGGTGTTTAAAACAGTTAATTCCGACATGAGCAAGTTAGACGTCTAAAGCAAGCACACCCTTACCTGGACCAGTGTATATAGTTTTGGCCAATTAGGCATCGTCAGTGACCCTAAAACCTTTTAAAACTCAACGAGTGTACTCAACGATTCAAAAGGACTTGAAAATAAAATCTACAGTCATCCCCGTGAAAACTATTTGGGTCATTTTGGAGACCTTGCTTCCAATTCCATGGGACTTTTACCCGACATTGAGATGAAATGAAATCTCAAGCCCTGCCACCCAAGCAAACCAAAAGGGTTATATGTAGGGACGGTCCGACTCGCATCACTTTGTCTGGGTAGGCTAAGATCCTCTAAGCGGTTTACAAGTACTCATGTGCGGTCGGTTTCAGCTCGGCGTGGAAGCACCATGCAGTCCAATCTATTTCTGCAAGCCTCGATGGGCGGGGGCCAATTTGTCAGTTCAAGCCGATATATTCTGAGGAAGACGCACATAGCATTTGCTTATCAGAGCCACTGGCTCCGATTATGAAGTTTCCTATTTCATGATGGTGAATTGTAATCTAAATGCTTTGGTACCGTGTTATATGCACAGTATCTGACACGGCACACAGAAGTACCTATTTTTTTTATTATTTTGCAAAGCCAATACTTACACATTAAGGGGGACATACTCTATGCGTTTTAGTTCACAAGTCGAAAAACCAACGGCGCTGGAGGGTTGAGCAGTGAAACACAGTGCCTCAATGATAAAACAACTAAACATGTGAGAATACAGTAAGCATGGATCTTGGGCGTGACACAACGTCTTATGATGGTTAACATTTCTGCCAAGTAATTTTACAATCCATTCAGGAATAATAAAGTTATTGACCAAATAAATGTGGCCTCTAAGTATGACCTTGACATTGGAGGTATGGACCCTGGTCTTGCGCACGACACATCGTCTAATGAAGATGAACATTTCTGCATGGTTACTTTAAGAAGTCCATCCAGAAAATAAACAAGTTATTGACCAGACATGAAAAGACCCTTTTTGACATTTGACCTCTAAGTATGACCTTGACCTTGGAGGTACAGACCTGGGTCTTGCGCGCTACGCATCGTCTCAAGATGGTTAACATTTCTGCCAAGTAATTTCAAAATCCATCCAGGAATAAGAAAGTTATTGACCGAAATCCACCCAGGAGTAAGAAAGTTATTCACAGAACACTTTTTTACACGTGACCTCTAAGTATGACCTTGACCTTGGAGGAACCGACCTGGATCTTAGGCGCAACACATTGTCTCATAATGGTCAACATTTCTGCCAAATAATTTCACAATCCATCCAAGAATAAGGAAGTTATTGACAAAACACGCAAAAGACCCTTTTTAAACTTTGACCCCATAAGTGTGACTTTTACCTTTGAGATACCGACCTGGTGCATGCGCGGGACACCTCGTCTCATGGTGGTTAACATTTCTGCCAAGTAATTTAAAAATCCATCTAAAAATGAGAAAGTCACTATTTGCACATACAAGATTTTTTTACCGACAAAGTTCCAAGGGAAGTGACTCAAAAGGTATAAATGCAAGACATAGTTCTTGCGCTCTGCACGTCGTCAAATGTTGATTAATATTTATAATGAAGTTTCGTGAAGATAGCTTGAATGGTTTTCGAGTTATAGAGCGGATACGATTCTGTGACAGGCGGGCGGACAGACGGACAGACAGATATACGCCTGGGGAAAAAACAATATATGTCTACCCGAAAATGAAAGGTGGTGTTGGGGGGAGGGGGGGGGGGAATAATAAATAAAATATCACGGGGTTTCATCAGAAAATTAGCCATTTTAGAGCTGTGAGAAAAATGTACTATGTCGCACGGGTGTGTTGTCGGAATGTTTGTTGTGAGAAGAAGCCAATCATGGCATACAGGCGACCAAAAAGCTTCAGAATTAAATTAATTTTCCCCGCACGATACGCCACCATACTCGTCTGACCTAGTTTTGTAGCGATGCGTTTACCGATATCCCATTTATTTTCCAGTCGATTTGTAGCGGTGTGTTTATGAATCGCATTAGACATAGCGCCGCCATTTTGAGTTTATCCACCCAATAAGACCCATTATGCTACATGTATTTTTAATGTAAATTTATTATGCCCCCGACTTTGAAAAAGTTGGGGGGGGGCATATTGCTTCTGGCTTGTCCGTTCGTACGTACGTTCGTCACGCTTTCTTCTGCATAGCATAACTTAAGAACCATGTATGCTAGTGTTTTGAATTTCATATATGGTTTCCTCATGAAAAAATAGTTGACCCGTATTTTTTCTTATCCGAATTATCTCCCCTTTTCGCGTTATTTCCCTTTTAATTAAATAACATAGAAAGATCGTTAGCAAGATATATCAAAAAGTGTTTTAGCTAGAGCCTTGATATTTGGTATACTGATTGGGACTGAGGAGGAGATTACCTGATTAAATTTTCAACAAATTTAATGAAATTTTGTTAAGAATTATGGCCCTTTGCAATTTCTGGCCATTTAATTGTGTTGCTTTCTGGTGCATTGCATAACTTTATAACCATGTATGCTAGTGTTTTGAAATTTCATTCATATATGGATTTCTCATGAAAAAATAGTTGACCAGAATTTTTTTCTTTTCCGAATTATCCACCCTTTTAGTTATTTCCCCTTTAATTAAATAACATAGAAATCTCGTTAACAATATATCTTAAAAAGTATTTCAGCTAGACCCTTGATCTTTGGTATACTGATTAGGACTAAGGAGGAGATTACCTGATTAAATTTTAAACCAATTAAATAAGATTTTGTTAGAGTTATTTCTGGCCATTTAATTGTGTTGCTTTCTGGTGCGAAACATAACTTTATAACAATGTATGCAAGTGTTTTAAAATTTCATATATGGTTTCCTTATAAAAAAATAGTTGACCCATATTTTTTATCCGAATTATCTCCCCTTTTCGTGTTATTTCCCTTTTAATTAAATAACATGTAAACCTTGTTAGCAAGATATCTCAAAAAGTATTTGAGCTAGAGCCTTGATATTTGGTATTCTAATTCGGACTGGGGAGGAGATCACCTGATTAAATTTTCAACCAATATAATAAATGTTTGTTGAGTTATGACCCTTTACAATTTCTGGCCATTTAATTGAGTTGATTTCCTGTGCATAGTATTACTTAAGATTTGTTTGATTTGTGATTTAACGTCCCCGTCAACACTGGGAAGGTCATTTTGGAGATATTGCTTCCAATTTTGTGGGACTTTTATCCGACATTGAGATAAAATGACATCTCAAGCCCTGCCACCCAATGAAACCAATAGTGTTTATAAGCATGGACGGTCCGACATGCACGGCATTGCCTGGGCAGGCTTAGATCCTCTAAGCTGTTTACCAGTACTCGTGTGCGGTACGGTTTCAGCTCTGCGTGGAAATATCATGCAGCCCGTCTATTTCTTCAAGCCCCGATGAGCGGGGGCTAAATATGACTTCAGAACTATGTATGCTAGTGTTTTTAAATTTCATACTGATGATATGGTTTCCTCATGAAAAAAATAGTCGACCCAATTTTTTTCTTATCTGACTTATCTCTCCTTTTCGCATTATTTCCCCTTTTAATTAAATAACAGAAATCTGTTAGCAAGATATCTCAGAAAGTATTTGAGCTAGAGCCTTTTATAGTATACTGATTGGGACTGAGGAGGAGATCACTTGATTATATTTTCAACCAATTTAATGAAAATATGTTAGAGTTATGGGCCTTTAGTATTTCTGGCCATTTACTTGTGTTGATTTCCTGTGCATAGTATTACTTAAGAACTATGTATGCTAGTGTTTTGAAATTTCATATATGGTTTCCTCATGAAAAAATAGTTGACCCATATTTTTTTCTTATTTTACTTGTCTCCCCTTTTCGCATTATTTCCTTTTTAATTAAATAACATAGAAATCTCGTTAGCAAGATATATCAAAAACTATTTGAGCTAGAGCTTTGAAATTTGGTATACTGATTCGGGCTGAGGAGGAGATCACTTGGTTAAATTTTCAACCGGTTTAATGAATTTTGTTAGAGTGATTGCCCTTTGCATTTTCAGATCATTTAATTGTGTTTCATTCTTGTAGCAAGATATTTAAAAAAAAACTATCTAAATTTTTGCCTAAAAACTTGACAGGCTGATTTGGAATGACTAGAACTTCACCTGTTTAACATTAAAAAAAATCGATGGGCATTTATGGACAAGCATATGGTTGATGATTTAGGGCATAGCGTTTTACAAACACCATTTCTAGTTAAAACCATTATGTTAATCTATATGTTTATGTGAGTGTGTTAACTCTGATAAAGGCTTGAAGCCGAAAGCGCTTAGTTAAAAGTACCGAAATTTGCATTGTTTAATGATTAATTATGTAATAAATCAGTGGACCAATAGGCCTGAACCGCTCACAATGGCTGCCATGGTAAAAAGCCTTCAAAAATCTTCTCAGAAACCACATGGCTGCACATATACTCAGCACACAGGTAAGCGGCTCAGGACCATTGCTTCTCTGGTTTTTTAAACACAGTAAAATTTCGCTATTAAGCCCACCTAAGATTAAGGCTAAATCTGCTTTTAAAAAGTTCATTGAAGGTTTCAGTTATTCTTTCTTTCTGTTTCCTACACCCATTATCTCCTAAAAAGAGACCACCTTTGGGACTGGTCTTTTGAACAGTCCCAAAGGTAGTCTTAATAGAGGAAGTTTACTGTTTAACCTTCACCGTCTGAATCGGCTACAATGACAGGGTGTGCCGTGAACTATTTCTCTTGATCTAGCCATCGTATAATCAAAGCTCTAACAGTACTAGTGGGTTGGTTATCTCTGGGGTTATGCTGGGAAAATAGTCCTGAACTGAAACTTAATAGAAGTGGAGGCAATGATCAGGAATCGATACAATTAGCCCACAGCTCCCATCAGAGACACCAAAGGGAAAGAAGCACAAACATGAAACAAATAGACCATAATGGAAACATCAAAATCGGAAAGCCAAAAGGACAATTACTTTCCCACAAAATGGTCAATTGGCTATCCAAAACAATATAAGCGATACACACACTCAAAGACAAACCATAACAAAATTAACCCGTGGCAGAAGAGCCGCCTTGGAATGGTCAGTGAAACGAATTTCACTGGGGGCTTAAATCGATTTTACGTGGGCACAATCCTCGCCCTTATTTCCGTCGCGATTTAGACAAATAATTGTCTCCTAACTCAGAATTGCAACATCTCCGTGAACACAAAAATCAAACAACCACAGAGATGAAACAGCGGCGAGGACTCGACAGCAAGAAACCACTGAAATGCTGAAGTAAAAGAAGACCAACAGTTAGACTCCAGTTTTTGTTTGTTTGTTTGATTTGAGCTTTAACGTCCCCGTTAACACTGTAAAGGTCATTTTGGAGACGTTGCTTCCAATTTTGTGGGACTTTTACCCGACATTGAGATGAAATGACATCTCAAGCCCTGTCGTCCAATGAAACCAGTAGGGTTTATAAGCATGGACGGTCCGACTCGTGCGCACCGCTTTGCCTGGGCAGGCTTAGATCCTCTAAGCGGTTTACCAGTACTCGTGTGCGGGCAGCTCTGCGTGGAAGCATCATGCAGCCCATATACTTCTTCAAGCCCCGATCGGCGGGAGCCGAGACTCCAGTTAAGAGTGTTTCGCTGAACCGTATTTTTAAGCAAACAGTCCCTGACGAGACGCCACGTTTATACTCTTTGTCGACCTCTCACACGAGTCAAACTGGCCTCGGTATAGCTCAGTCGGATGCGCGTCTGACTGGTGATCAGGCGGACGCAGGTTCGATACCTGCCGGGAGCAGCAGCAACATCCTTTCGTGGAGATTGATCATGAAATATTTTCTACTGTCATTCTCTCCCTTCCGCTGATTCAAGAAGGGCAGTTGTCAGTTTCTGGCGAAAGAATGCGCACTGTATTGGTTAACCGCTTACGTCTAAGCATGCCCAGGAAAGTGTGGCTAGGTAAACTGACCAGCTCAAAAATAACCTAAATATTGTTGACTGGGCCGTTAAACTGCAATGCAAACAAACAAAAACTTACAATATCCGCATAATTCTTCATACCGTTTGATCATTAACCGCTGGACGCTTTTGACCCACAGAGGGTTGACGCGTCGTTAAACACGAAATCATCACCTGGGATATGTCTCTGGGGATAGGCTGGGAAAATAGTCCTGAACTGAGACTTAGACCGTTTCGCTGAACCGTATATTTAAGCAAACGGTAAAGTCCCCGACGCGACGCCGCGTTTATACCCTTTGCCGATCTCTCACACGAGTCAAGCTGGCCTCGGTAGCTCAGTTGGATGCGCGTCTGACTGGTGATCAGGCGGACGGGCGTTCGATACCTGCCGGGATCGGCAGCAACATTCTTTCGTGGAGATGGATCATGAAATATTGTCAACAGTCATTCTCTCCCTTACGCTGATTCAAGAAGGGCAGTTGTCAGTTTCTGGCGAAAGAATGTGCAGTGTACTTGTTAACCACTTACGTCTAAGGAAAAGTGTGGCTAGGTAAACTTACCGGCTCAAAAATGACCTAAATAGTGTTGAATGGGCGGTTAAACTCCAATACAAACAAACAAACTCACACGAGTCAAGCTCTAATTTTACAGTTAACCAACCTTTTTAACATATCACCAGGACATCACAGGACAAGAATAATTTGGCTAAAATAGCCGTTACCTGGATTTCATACAAATAATGAGGAAGTTCGATCATCTATAGTTTACTTCGGTTGCTGTTACTTTTATTGCACCTTCCCCCTAGGTAAGTAAAACAACCAATCAATGCCTACGAAACAAATAACTGGTTCTAGTGTTCTGAAGTGCTTTAGGGAAAACTGCACTTCATAGCTCAAGACGAAACAACTACAGTAAAATTCCTATATTAAGACCACCTTTGGGACTGTTCAAAAGTGGTCTTTAAGACCACTTTTGAACACTCCCATGGGTGGTCTTATGAGACACTGTGTGTAAAAAAGCACAAAGAAAGAATATCTGAAACCTTCAGCAGATTTAGTCTTAATTCTAGGTGGTCGTAATAGCGGACGTTTACTGTAAATGCTACGATAACACACCCGTGCGACATTATACATTTTTATCCCCCACCCCCCCCCCCACCCCCGAGAATCTTTGATTCGGGGGGGGGCAAATAGTATTTGCCCTGTCTGTCTGTTTGTTTATTTGTTTGTCTGTCCGTCCGTCACATAAAACTTTAACCTTGATCATAACTTCAAAAGTATTTGACCTAGCCCGATGAAACTTCACACACTTATTCACCATCACAAGGGCTACATTCTGGCCACGGGCCATAACTCTGTTGTCATTTTTGGCTGAATTATCTCCCCTTGAAATTTTGCAAAAACTCGGAAATTGGCGCCCACACGGGGGCATTGGTCACCTATAGTGACAGCTCTTGTTTCACATCTCCAAAATGGCTACCATTCTGATGAAAATCCTTTTTTTTTTGTTGTTGTTGGTTTTTTTTATTATTATTATTATTATTGTTATTATTTGACTGCAAACACAGGTTGTGGGTGCTCGTAAGAACCGCCTCGTTGAGGTGGTTCTAACGATTACACACAACCTATGTCTAAAAAAATGAGATATACCCCTGGAAATCCCAGTTTTCTCTATATAAAGTGTGGTTTAGGGTGGTGTTCATTTCACGGCCTTGTGGTGATGTAAAGTTAATCGATCATCGGAAAAACAGATCAGTTATGTACTAATTTGCCTTAAGCGAATGGTCATCTAGAAAATCTCTTTTAAATTAAAGTAATAGATCAGCATTGGGTAAAAGGGTCAGTTTTAAAGTTGATCCAATCACGAGCTCGTAGGGCGAGTGATTTGTTTTACGTACAACTGACTGACAAACTGTGATTTATTACTCAACAAGGCACACACCAGAGCTGATCTTTGTCGATTCTTAAACACTTAAAATTGACAATAATTATGTTGTTTCCTTCAAATTTGCCCAGCCTGTCACCATTGTTGGGAGAAATCCCAACCAAAAATATTGATTGTATCACATGCATTCAAAGTAGAAGTAAAACAAAGATCAGGAATCGATACAATTACCTTCTCCACCCATCAAAGACACCAAAAGGAAAGAAACACAAACATGAAGCGACCAGACCATAATGGAAACCTAAACAAAGGAAGGCCATAAGGACAGTTACTTTCCCAAAAAATCGCCAAATCGCCATCCAAAATAAAAAGACACAAGTGATACACACAGTAAGTAACAACAACAACATAAATAAACCGCCACAGAAGAACCGCCCTGGAACGGTCAGTGGAAAGAATTCCACGTTAAATCTGTTTTACATGGCCATAATCCTCGCCCTTACCTCTGTCGCTTTTCTAACGTTTTCTATGCGAGAAAATGATGTTTCACCGTCTACCTTCAAAGCAAAAAAATGGCGTTTTTTTTTTTTTTGTTTGTTTTTTTTTCGTCACGCTGTTCCGTCCAGTGATTTGTTGCAGAAAAAATATGTTCCTTTTCACTGCATACGCATATAGGTGCGCTGTAACAGAATATCAAACCATTTGCCAAATGAATAAAAAAAACTTCCTTGTTCACGCATTGAAAAGGTGTCTGTCTATACCTACCTCCTGCTTAATTGCACAATCACGGACGAAAATAATTGCATATTTCACCTGGGGACCCATTACCGAATCCTATTCTTTGAGAGAAACTAATTATGGTTTACAACACGTTCGGCAGACTAACCGCTGTCAACTCCTTTGTCAGTGTGAAATTGTCAAAAATCCTCCACAAGGTGTTCACATGCGCCACCCGGTGCACCGGGAAATCAACAATATTCCATGTGCGATCAGCGAAGACACCGATCAGCCTGTGCGTCCGCGCAGTCTGATCGGTGTCTTCGCTGATCGCTGCATTTAATTTATAAAACGATCATGCTAAAATCGACATGTTATCAGACAACACGAACTCATACAGTTAAACAATGTCCTGCACATTTTTGCTAAATGCATGCCCATTTTCAGAATCTGTTTTTAAGATTAACATATAAATGCGGAGATAAGATCAGACTTTTAAGGACAAACTATTTTGTCCAATTACCTAAAGTGTGTTAAATGGGAAAAGATTTATAAAGCTATAAATTTTCAAACAGATCGTTTTTGTTCTCTTAATGTGCGACTTTGTAATGGAAACTGTTTTGAACATGTAAGTATTAATTTGCATGATGGTCACATCATACAATGTATATATACATATTTTCGTACTTTATTATTGTACTTTCAGTGGGGAAAAAGAGAAAAAGCATAGTTTAGCATATCATGACATTTTTCATCTATTGCCTGTGTTCCTGGCAGAAATATTGAGTTTTTGCTCTCTCTCTCTCTCTCTCTCTCTCTCTCTCTCTCTCTCTCTCTCTCTCTCTCTCTTTCCACGTGCATGCTCGCGTGCGTTCCTATGTGTGCGCGTGTGAAATTTTAGATTTAGAACCTTTAAGGTAATTATGCAAACCCCCACCCCCGAAGGGGAAGGGGACATACTGGTTTTGGTGCAGATCCCGCCGTCTTCTGCACCTGCGTATGCGTCGGCGTGGCACTTTCTTGGGTGCAAGTGCAAGCTGTCTCATGAACTGCTGGGTGGAGTTTGATCAAATTTGCATGGATATAACATTGGAACAGGATGAAGAACTGATTAGGTTTTTGGTGAACTCGGCCTTATTTTCAAGGTCACAGCCTTGCTAAATAGGTCAAATTTAGGCCAAATTTAGGTTGTGTGCAGTACATCTTATTAACTACTGGGTGGATTTTAATCAAATGTTCATGGATATAACAGTGGAACAGGATGAAGAACTGGTTAGGTTTTGGTGACATTGGCTTATTTTCAAAGTCACAGCTGCGATAAATAGGTCAAATTTAGACCAAAAGGTTGTGTGTTATCTCATGAACTACAGAATGGATTGTTTTGGCCCCTGCAGACAAGGCCGCTAACAACGTCGTCGTTGTGTGACGGCTCCACTATGTTAACACGCTTAAGCAGGAGCTTGGTGGTACTAAGGCCTATGAACTTCAGCCTTTAGCTGAAGAGAGAGCTATAGTAGATGAACATATTTGTCATTCAGCCACCATGTTTGCTGTGTGTATTACAGAAGGCCAAGACAAGCTTCCTACGCTATACTGGTTACCGAAACTTCATAAAAGACCTTACAAAGCACGGTTTATTGCAAATTCTAGCTCTTGCACTACCACTGAACTTTCTAAATTATTAACTTCCTGTCTTACTGCTATTAAAACGCATGTGATTAAATATTGTGATAAAGTCTTTGAAAGATCAGGAAGAAATCTGTTTTGGTCTATAAAAATTCGAATGGGGGTTTAAATAAATTGAAATCCAGACGTTTTCGTGTTTCTAGTCTGTCTGCTTACGATTTTTCCACTCTTTACACCTCACTTCCTCATAATCTTATAAAAGAAAAGCTTACTGATTTAATTGAATGGATTTTTCACAGAGAAGATTCTCTCTATCTTGCATGTAATGTCAGAAATGCATTTTTCACTTCTAAAGAGCATAAGAATTATACACTTTGGTCATGTCACAAAGTGTGTGATGCCCTCACCTTTCTACTTGACAATATTTATATTAGATTCGGTACTAAGTTATTTAGACAAATTGTGGGTATTCCGATGGGTACGAATTGCACACCTCTTGTGGCTGATCTGTTCTTGTATTGTTATGAAAGGGACTTCATTTTGTCGCTTTCCATTGATAACCAATCTGAAATTATTGAAGCTTTTAGTTCTACTTCTAGATATTTAGATGATTTATTAAATATTGACAATACTTACTTTGATGGTTTGATCAGTCAGATTTACCCCCAGAACTTCAGTTAAACAAGGCAAATTCCTCTGATACCGAGGCCCCCTTTTTGGATTTACATTTATCTATTGTAGATGGATTTGTTTCATGCAAAATTTATGATAAACGTGATGATTTTGACTTCGAGATTGTAAATTTTCCTTTTTTGGATGGTGATGTTCCTCGTGCGACATCCTACGGGGTTTATATTTCGCAGTTAATTCGATTCGCTAGAGTGTCTAGTCATGTATCCGACTTCAACACTCGTAATAAATTATTAACCGCTAAACTTCTTAATCAGGGGTATCGGTATCATAAACTACGTAAAGCATTTTCTAAGTTTTATAGACGTCATTCTGATTTGGTTTCAAAATTCAATGTTGGACTTAAAACGCTTCTGCTACAAGGCCTATCGGAACCCGAATTCTATGGTGACTTACTTCTGCTACAAGGCCTATCGGAACCCGAATTCTATGGTGACTTAGTACATAAATTTAGAAAAATACATGCCTGTAATGACTTTAGTACCCAATTTCGTAAAATCGTTCGTCGATATATAAAGATTGGGTACAACATGAATATTATAAAACAGACTGCATGCATGGTGGTTAACCCAATCTCGGTTGGCAACTTTGCTTCCCTCTATGATTGCACACCGGTGGGTCGGGCTTAAGATTATATGACGGTTCCAGCGTAAAACATAATTGGAATTTTATTTTATTTTAGTATTCTTTATGTTGGTTGGCGCCTGATGTTCCGTCTTTGGTCGGGCCCCTCGGAGTCTAACTGTTGGTTTTCTTTTGCTCCAGCAATTCTGTTGTTGTATGCTGTCGAGTCCTCAACCTTGTTTCATCTCTGTAGTTTTTGTATTTGTATGTTCTCGGAGACGTTACACTGATGAGTTAGGAAGCCTTCATGCGGACTAAACAAAATTAGTGTATACCGCGACAGAGGTAAGGGCGAGGATTATGGCCATGTAAAATCGATTTAAGCCCCCCAGTGGAATTCTTTCCACTGACCGTTCCAAGGCGGTTCTTCTGTGGCGGTTTATTTATGTTGTTGTTTGTTACTACTTACTGTGTGTATCACTTGTGTCTTTTTTATTTTTGATGGCCATTTGGCCATTTTGTGGGAAAGTAACTGTCTTTATGGTCATCCTTTGTTTATGGTCTGGTCGCTTCATGTTTGTGTTTCTTTCCCTTTTGTGTATTTGATGGGTGGAGTAAGTTAATTGTATCGATTCCTGATCTTTGTTTTTCTTCAACTTTTCAATCAAATCTGCTTGAGTATAACATTTGGTCAGGATAAAAAACTGATTATGTTTTTTTTATCTTGACCTCATTTTCAAGATGACAAATTAAGCTTAGTTTGAAAGGAATATATGGTACAGGGGGACAACTGTTTTCTCAGAAAGCAAAGCCGGAGGAAGAACTGATTAGGTTTTCGTGTTTCGTGACCTTGATCCCATTTTCAAGGTCACGGCGATGCTGTTAAATTTAGCTTGTTTTGAGAGAGGTATGTGATGGTGGGCATCTATTTTTCTCAGAAAATAAGACTTGTTGCTGGTCAGTTTGTTACTGCTACGGTCGAACTTTCTTAGCTCAAATATCTCTGGGACGAAGAAAATGGGTTCGAGATAGTAGTAGCTCGAACTATGGAGGGTTTGTCATAGCACCAGATCATGAGGCATGATGGTGATGACTTAAGGGGTTACACCATGCAGATTTTCCTGCCATTTTTGAATGGGAGACAACTCTCGAGACTTTCTGTTTGATTTTCTGTAAACTCTGTCCCACGGTCTACTCTTAAAAGGAAAAAATTTCACCTTGTCTTGGTGGTCTTCTTTAAGACTGGGGGATAGTGGGTGTAGAAAACACAAAGAAAAACTAAAACATTTGTTATTGAAGTATTTTAAGCTGGACTTAATGCATTTATTTTAACGTTAATTTATTTGAAGGTGACACAAGAGTCCTACGAAGTCTCTGATTAGACAGCGCGTATGCGCATAGCGCGGACAACGATCCGAGTCTTCGTTGTTCGCATGTGCGAATTTAGACCTTTTCCTGTGCACGAGGGCAAACAGATGGGCGTACTTGAGTCAACTGTTCCTGAACGTTGCACTGTCACGTGACTGTTCTGGTCTTAAATCAAGTGCAATGCATGACGTACGAATGTGTCGTCTGTTTTGAATCAAGCACAGAACATACATAGCGTTCCTTCATACGGCGCTTAGTCTATTTTCTTATATTTGTTCCTGACTGGAATCATTCTCGCCCCTGTCCATCGGGCTTGAAGAAATAGTTCGGCTGCATAATGCTTCCACGCATGGCTGAAACCGACCGCACACGAGTGCTGGTAAACCGCTTAGAGGATCTAAGCCTGCCCAAGCAAAGTCGGACCGTCCATGCTTGTGTCCCCTATTGGTTTCATTGGGCGACAAGGCCTGTTTGTTTGTTTGATTTGAGGTTTAACGTCCCCGTCAACACTGTAAAGGTCATTTGGAGACATTGCTTCCAATTTTGTGGGACTTTTACCCGACATTGAGATGAAATGACATCTTAAGCCCTGTCACCCAATGAAACCAATGGGGTTTATTAGCATGGCAGCCTCGCACCGCTGCTCCTGGACAGGCTTAGATCCTCTAAGCGGTTTACCAGTACTAGTGTGCGGGCCGGATTCAGCTCTGCGTGGAAGCATCATTCAGCCCATATATTTCTTCAAGCCCCTATGGGCGGGGGCTAACGGCAAGGCTTGATATGTCATTTCATCTCAATGTTGACTAAAAGTCCCACAAAATTGGAAGCAACGTCTCCAAAATGTCCTTTACAGTTTTGACGGGGACGTTAAACCTCAAATCAAACAAAGACTGAAATCATTCAGAATCATTCACTTTCTAAAGATGAGCAATTTTAATTATCAAATAAACATAGAACAATGCACTGTACCTTGCTCCAGTGAATCAAGTATGGTGCAGACCTGTGATTGAGAATTTAAAGTATACAGTTAGTGAATCTGTAAGCTATTTGAATCTAGTTTTTATGATCTGAAACATTTTCTTCAACATTCACCTCTGCTTCGCGGTTCTGGTAGGCAGCTACAAATGCAAAATGCCTTGAAGTTGGAAACGAGTCTGGTGCACTGCACCATCATCCCGGCACTACACATCTAGTAAAAAGTAGGGTCACTAAGTGTAGCACCAGAACATTACACCGTTCCAGGTGACAACCACTTAATTGAACAGAACACTGATCGGTGCACATGGAACGGGAGCAGAACCAGACTGCATATTTGTATAAGTATCGCATGTGCGCATGCGCAGAACAGTGGTGTAACTATAACGAAGTATTTTCTTATATTTCCTTTTGCAGATGAAACAAAAATGGCGACTGGATTTGACGAAACCGATTTCTGCGGATCGAGAAGTTCATTGTAAGTTTGTTTGTTTGTTTGTGTTGAAGTTTAACGGCCCAATCAATACTGTTTAAGCCATAATATTGAGCCGGTCAATTTACCTAATCACTGTTCTTGGGCAGGCTTATACGTAAGCGGTTAGCCAGTACAGTACAGATTTTTAACGAGAAACTGACAACTGCCCTTCTTGAATCAGCTGAAGGGAGAGAATGATCATAGAAAAGATTATGAGAAAGCTGTCTTAGAAGTGACTGACCAGACACAAACCAGCATGCTCAGCTACACAGACAAGCAAGAGTCTAGAAATGTAACATTACGCAAGTACGCCTATACAAATACATTGCCACCTTTATCGCCGAAAAAATAAAATTTTAACATGAAAAGTTGTGATATTTTACTTATTTCTGCTGAAAATATAGATTGTGGGCACTCGTTAGAACCGCCTAATCGAGGCGGTTCTAACGAGTACCCACAATCTATATTTTAGAGCAGAAATAAGAAAATTAAGGTTTACCCCTGTAAACCCAAGTTTTACTGTATAAAAGTGGGGTTCAAGGGGGTCAGAATTATATAGGCGTGTTTTCGTGATGATACGGGGAATCTATCTAAGCAAAGGACACTTAGATGCTGACAAGACTGATTCCTTAATTTGAAACCATCTTTTTCAGTAAGACAGTGTTGACGTCATCATGGTGTCACCGAAATTGTACAAGTGGCACTAGGCTTGGACATTAAGCCTTATAATGCCGATCAGAACAATTGTCGTCTACTTCGTCATCTGCTGGTATACTTAAAAAGTCATTGTTACAAACAACGTGGGCCTAGATCAGACTGCTCCTCTAGGAGCAGTTTGATCGGAGTTCACACCGTTTGTCTGTATGCCAAAATATTTGAAATGTTTGCCAGAAGATGAAGCACACGACATATATTCACCTTATTTGCATTATCTGCTGGTTCCCAGTCTGAAGGTCATCAGTGTTGGAAAAACAGGTAACCAGACCCCCCTGACCTTGAAAGGTCAGGGGGTCTGGTTACCTGTTTTTCCAATATTGACAATGTGCAAGCTGGGAGCAGTTTTTTTCTTGGCATCTTAAGATAAAACGCAAACAACGTTGCATGTATCGTATGATGAAAACACAATTATCAGTCGGATATAAGGAGCATGTCTTTCATTTTTGTCTAAAGAACAAAGTTTTGCAAACATTGTCGGTGTCATTCCGGTAAAAATATGCAACAGAGCAATGAAAACTTCAGATTAATTAGTCTCTACAACCGTCTAATCATACGCCGCACTTAACATACCATTTGCTCTTGGATTTGGACATTGAAATCAGGCACGCTGAGCATGCGCACGACAAAGACTACAAAACTGCTATGCCCGGACCAGCGATAACTCTGATCAACATCATTCAGCGAAACATTTAGAATCATTTCTTCCTGGATTTTTTTTTAACTGAGAAGACTCAGATCAGACTGCATATTCTGACCCTTCGCCGTTAACGCTTAACAGTTTGTTTGAATTTCTATGAGCTGCTCCGATTAAGTAAATCTGTCTAAATATGGTAACAGACTATGTAATGCTTTCACATTATTTGTTGTGAAGTGGTTTTAGCAGTATTCCTTCAGGGTGATTCAAGTAAGGTTTCCTTAGAATTTGCTTATCATTATCATCATCGTCATTTTTTTTTTGTTTATCACCATCATCATCATGGTCGTCATCATCATTATCAACAACAACATTATCATCATTATCATCAACGCAAATGGTATTGTCTCCCATGCTTGTCGGAGGCTGCGAATGTAATAAAGCCATGTACTAATACAAATTTGTTAGATAGGGTCCTGAACGACGTCGCGTTTACGGCGGAATATTGACATTTTCGTTAAAAAAATTGTGAATAAAATGATTTTTACATGTCATATGCTGGGAAAATGATTGTTTCGTGTAACACTTAAATCCCTGTCTTTTAAGCAAATAGTGTAGACCCAGATCAAATGCTGCGTTCTGGATTTTGTACATGGTCAGCGATAGTCACATAGACAATAGCAGGCGGAAAACTTCTGGGGCCATTTGTTCAAAACTAACAACGTCGTTAGTTAACGTATCGCTTGTTTGTTTGTATTGGAGTTTAACCAACCAGTCAACACTGTTTTAGGTCATTTTAGTCGGTCTATTTACCTATCCACACTTTTCCTGGGCAGGCTTATACGAAGGCGGTTAACCTATACAGTGCACGTTCTTTCGCCAGAAACTGACAACTGCCCTTCTTGAACCAGCGGAAGGGAGAGAATGGCCGTAGTAAAGATTTCATGGTCAGTCTCCAAGAAAGAATGTTGCCGACCCAGACAGGTATCGCATCCGCGTCCTCCTGATCACCAGTCAGATGCGCGTCCGACTGAGCTACCGAGGCCGGTATCGTTAAAACTTTGATCATTTAATATGGCAAATATGCTAATATTTTTGCTGAAAAAAATGTGAGCAGCTTTTGCTAATGCAAAAGCTGCTCACATTTTTGCTTGCAAAAGCTGCTCACATTTTTTCAGCAAAAATAACAAAATTTTAGTTATTGTACTTGCTAGAACAGTTAACAATTTGACCACTAACGAGCTTGTTAAGCATACTAGGCTTTGAACAACTGGCCCCTGGAGTATAAATACATATAACTTACTAACTTTGTTTATTGGCTATTGTTTGATTTGAGGTCTAACGTCCCCGTCAACACTGTAAAGGTCATTTTGGAGACGTTGCTTCCAATATTGTGGGACTTTTACCCGACATTGAGATGAAATGACATCTCAAGCCTTGTCGCCCAATGAAACCAATAGGGTTTATAAGCATGGACGGGCCGACTCGCATGCTTTGCATGGGCAGGCTTAGATCCTCTAACTGGTTTACCAGAACTCGTGTGCGGTTCGGTTTCAGCTCTGCGTGGAAGCATCATGCAGCCTATATGTTTCTTCAAGCCCCGATGGGCGGGGGCCGTTATTGGCTATCACGTGACTAAATGTACTGTGACCAACGAAAATGTGTTTTCGGTCAAGTAGAAACCTCCGTGTTATATTGGTTAAGTTTGTTTCTATGTGGCCCCCGCTCGTCGAGGCTTGATAAAAATACATGGGCTGCATGATGCTTCCACGCAGAGCTGAAACCGACCGCACACGAGTACTGGTAAACCGCTTAAAGGATCTAAGCCTGCCCAGGCAAAGCGGTGCGAATCTATACTTATAAACCCTATTGGTCTCATTGGGCTACAGGGCTTGAGATGTCATTTCATCTCGATGTGGGGCAAAAGTCCAACAAAATTGGAAGCAAAGTCTCCAAAATGACCTACATAGTGTTGACGGGGACGTTAAACCTCAAATCAAATTGTTTGCTTGATTTTAGGTTTCACGTCCCCGTCAACACTATTTAGGTTATTTTGGAGACGTTTCTTCCAGTTGTGTGGGACTTTTATCCAACATTGTGATGAAATGACATCCAGCCGCCCGATGAAACCAATGGGGTTTATAAGAATCGCACCACTTTGCCTTGGTAGGCTTAGACCCTCTAAATGGTTTACCCGGTCGGTTTCAGCTCTGCGTGGAAGCACCATGCAGCACTATCTATTTCTTCTAGCCCCGATGGGCAGTGGTTAAACTGCTCACCTCATAAAGCAGTGTCGAGTTTCTCTCCATCTTTAAACCTAGTTGTTATCCCCAGGTGGCAATAGCTGTTGATGCGACGTAAAACAACTTACAGCATGTCTCAAGTTGACCAAGTACAATCAGCGGAAACTCAACTCAGTCTGAGCATCTAATCAGTCAGAGCACAGCTATCGATCACAAAAACACGCTCATATAATTTGACCCCCTTAAATCCCACTTTTTTATAGTAATACATTATTTTTCATATTTTTTCTCAAGAACAGAAATTGTGGGTACGGTGAGGCGGTTCTAACGAGTACCCACAATTTGTGTTTCAAACAGAAATATGAAAAATATCAGAATTTTTATCTGATTTTTTTTTCATTTTTTGGTAGTAAAATTTTCGATATATTTGAATATATAGGCGCCGCGTGTTTTCGTAACGCAACGTCCGACTGAATAAACCTTTGGCCAATACCTGTCCATACAGCGCTTCACCCTTATTCTGCTGAATAAATTGGGCCCCGTCAAGCGATTTTGGTACTTATCGCCTATGCGAGCAGCGAAGGTTCAGGCGAGCCTGCGCATCCGCGCAGTCTCGCCAGAACCTTCGCTGCTCGCTCATACAAGCAGTGAATCAAGAGGAACCTTTAGAAAGAAAGCCATATCCCTGGCCCCTCTGAATGGCTGGGCATGCGCAGTTAAAATTTGTCATGACGGAATGCTCGAAGACACAAATTCGCTTGGTGGGGCTCAATTACTTTAACCACACCCATTTCTAACTATCAACCAATCAAATTACATGATATAATGTATTTGTTCAAACTGCATTACAAACAGTGTAGATCCTGATCTAGACTGTTTGCAAATGTAGGGGTTGTCGTGTTCAATCAAGACTCCGACCAGTCTATTCGGAGTCTTCACTTGGTGCACACGGCATGCCATAAGACAGGTTTTTGCGGCATGGTGCGTCCATGCATCGAACTTACCATACCAAAGTGTTGGCTAGTTGTCGGTACCACGATAATAGACATTTATTGCCAAATAAGTATTTTGGAACAAGAATTTAAATGCAAATGTGTTGAAAGGTAACCCTTGTGCCAATATTCTTAAGATGAATGGAGATACCAACACATTTTCCAGAATTTTTATCATTGTATTGTGTTTTTTTTTTTTTTTTTTGCTGTTGTTGTTTTTTAACGGCCCAGTCAATACTATTTAGGTCACGTCGTGTTGGTCAGGTAACGTGACCACACTTTTGCTGGGCAGGATTATATATAAGCGGCTAGCAATGCACATTCTTTCGACAGAAACTGACAACTGCCCTTCATTTGTTTTGTTATTAGCTCACCTGTCACGTAGTGACAAGGTGAGCTTTTGGGATCACTTTTTGTCCGTCGTGCGTCCGTCCGCCCGTGCGTGCGTCCGTGCGTCCGTAAACTTTTCTTCAAACGACATCTCCTCCTAAACCACTGATCGGATTTTGACCAAACTTCACAGGAATGATCCTTAGGTGGTCCCCTTTCAGAGTTGTTCAAATGGTTCCGGTCTGTTGCACATATAGGTCACAGTAGCCAAAAATAGATTTTTTTTCACCGAAAACTTAAAAAATCTTCTTCTCTGAAACCGCAAGGCCCAGGTCTTTGATATTTGGTATGAAGCTTCATCTAGTGGACCCCTACCAAGATTGTTCAAATTATAGTGCTGGGGCCAAAAAATGCCCCCGCACGGGGGGCCCTTTGGTTTTACATGGGCTTATCTAGGGAAAATCTTTAAAAATCTTCTTCTCAGAAACCGCAAGGCCCAGATCTTTGATATTTGGTATGAAGCTTCATCTAGTGGACCCCTACCAAGATTGTTCAAATTATAGTGCTGGAGCTAAAAATGCCCCCGCACGGGGGGCCCTTTGGTTTTACATGGGCTTATATAGGGAAAATCTTTTAAAATCTTCTTCTCTGAAACCGCAAGGCCCAGGTCTTTAATATTTGGTATGAAGCTTCATCTAGTGGACCCCTACCAAGATTGTTCAAATTATAGTGCTGGGGCCAAAAATGCCCCCGCACGGGGGCTCTTTGGTTTTACATGGGCTTATATAGGGAAAATATTTAAAAATCTTCTTCTCTGAAACTGCAAGGCCCAGGTCTTTGATATTAGGTATGAAGCTTTATCTAGTGGACCCCTACCAAGATTGTTCAAATTATAGTGCTGAAGCTAAAAATGCCCCCGCACGGGGGCCCTTTGGTTTTACATGGGCTTATATTGGGAAAATCTTGAAAAATCTTCTTCTCTGAAATCGCTAGGCCCAGGTCTTTGATATTTGGTGGGAAGCTTCATCTAGTGGACCCCTACCAAGATTGTTCAAATTATAGTGCTGGGGCCAAAAATGCCCCCGCACCAGGGCCCTTTTGTTTTACATAGGCTTATATAGGGAAAATCTTTAAAAATCTTCTTCTCTGAAACTGCAAGGCCCAGGTCTTTGATATTAGGTATGAAGCTTCATCTAGTGGACCCTTACCAAGATTGTTAAAATTATAGTGCTGGAGCTAAAAATGCCCCCCGCACGGGGGCTCTTTGGTTTTACATGGACTTAAATAGGGAAAATCTTGAAAAATCTTCTTCTCTGAAACCGCAAGGCCCAGGTCTTTGATATTTGGTATGAAGCTTCATCTAGTAGACCCTTACCAAGATTGTTCAAATTATAGTGCTGGGGCCAAAAATGCCCCCGCACCAGGGCCCTTTTGTTTTACATAGGCTTATGTAGGGAAAATCTTGAAAAATCTTCTTCTCTGAAACTGCAAGGCCCAGGTCTTTGATATTTGGTATGAAGCTTCATCTTGTGGACCTCTACCAAGATTGTTCAATTTATAGCCCTGGGACCAAAAATGCCCCCGCTCCGGGGCCCTTTGGTTTTACATAGACTTAATATAGGGAAAATCTTGAAAAATCTTCTTCTCTGAAACCACAAGGCTTAGGTCTTTGATATTTGTTATGAAGCTTCAGCTAGTGGACCTCTATAAAGATTGTTCAAATTATAGCCCTGAGACCAAAAATGCCCCCGCCATGTGGCCCTTTGGTTTTACATAGACTTATATAGGGAAAATCTTTAAAAAATCATCTTCTCTGAAACACAAGGCTTAGGTCTTTGATATTTGTTATGAAGCTTTAGCTAGTGGACCTCTACCAAGATTGTTCAAGTTATAGCTCTGGGGCCAAAAATGTCCCCACTCCGGGGCCCTTTGGTTTAACATAGACTGATATAGGGAAAATCTTGTTTTACATAGACTTCTATATGCAGGGTAAACCTTTAAAATCTTCTTCTCTGAAACAAGAAAGCCCAGGTCTTTCATATTCGATATGAAGCATCATCTTGTGGACCTCTACCAAGATTGTTCAAATTTTAGCCCTGGGGCCAAAATTTACCCTGCCCGGGGCCCACTTGTTATGCTTTGGATCAGGTGAGCGAACCAGGGCCCTCTGGGCCCTCTTGTATTGGAGGTTTAAAGTCCCCGTCAACACTGTAAAGGTCATTTTGGAGACGTTGCTTCCAATTTTGTGGGACTTTTACCTGACATTGAGATGAAATGACATATCAAGCCCTGTCTCCCAATGAAACCAATAGGGCTTATTAGCATGGACAGTCCGCTTGCACCGCGGTTCATGGACAGGCTTAGATCCTTCTTAAATCGGCGGGAAAGGAAATAATTGCGGTAGAGTATATATCATGGTCAGTCTCCGTCTCCACGAAATACTGTCAACAAACCCGAAGGGGGTCGAACCCGCAACCTTCTGAACGATCACCAGTCGGACGCGCTTCCGACTGTGCCGCGCTTCCGACTGTGCCATCGAGGACTGCATTTTACAGTGGGTTAATTTTTTACATTTTTACAAACATTTAAGAATACAGTATTATTGTGTTAGTGTGTATGTATGTAGAGAGAGAGAGAGAGAGAGAGAGAGAGAGAGAGAGAGAGAGTGAGAGAGAGAGAGAGAGAGAGAGAGAGAGACTATGGAAGGTTGGTAGTAATAATAAGAGAACAAGTACATAACACACACTCCCATAGCTCAGTTGGTAGAGTGTCCGCTCCGGGAAACGGGAGGTCACGGGTTCGATCCCGGGCCGCGACATACCAAAGTCGTTAAGAATGGTACTAGCTGCTCCTCGCTTGGCACTCAAATTTACGGGGTAGAGCTATAGGACTGGTTGACCCACTGTCAGGATAATGTGACTGGGTGTGGTATCCTGTAATGTGTCTGGGACATGATTCTTCAGTGAGGCAGCACTATAAAAGTGAGCATTTAGCTCCCTGTCGCAACCAGACACCGTCGTGATATGACTGAAAAATTGTTGAAAGCGACGTTAAACCCGAATACACACACACACACACACACACACACACACACACACACACACACACACACACACACACACACACACACACTCGCATGTTAAATAGCACTGTGCAAACAGCGTAGCCTTAATCAGATTGCGCATTTGTACAGTCTGGTCGTTTCCTTGGTTGCTAGGTGTAAGGTCTCCATAAATCAAACCGAGCATCAAATTTCTATTCGTGCATGTGTGTGTGTGTGTGAATTCGGGTTTAACGGTGTCTGGTTGCGACAGTCACATTATCCTGACACTGGGTCGACCAGTCCAAGCTCTACCCCTTAAATCTGAGTGCCAAGCAGGAGCAGCTAGTACCATTCTTAACGACTTTGGTATGTCGCGGCCCGGGATCGAAGCCGTGAACTCCTGTTTCCCGGAGCGGACACTCTACCAACTGAGCTATCGGGGCCGGTAAATTTCTATTCGTATTTAGGAATTTATGTTTGGCTTTGTTGTGTCTGTTTTCTTTACTGGTGTATTTCTCTGTTGTTTTCTTTTGTTTTTATTTATTTATTTATTTATTTACTTATTTATCTATGTTGTCATTTTTTGCTTTTTGTGTGTATTTTTTTATTTTTGTTGTTGTTGTTGTTGTTGTTGTTAATTTATTTACGCATTTTTTATTTATTTTTTATTTATTTATTTTTATTTTTTTCCTTGTTAAATTTTAACTGTTCCAAATTGGGAAATAGACCCTTTTTAAAATAGCACTTGTGTGAGGGTAAAAAAACAATCTTTTTAAGCCAGATTGGATCTTCCAAAGTCTTCTTCTTCTTCTTCTTGTTCTTGTTCTTCTTCTTCTTCGTCTTCTTCATATGGTGTGATCTGAAAAGACAAGGTGACAAATAAACTTCATTGAGATCACCTGCCATAACTTTTTAACGGCAATTTTGGTCGGAAATTGTTTATAATTTTGTTATACAGTGACAAGTTTCGCTTTTGGCTACTTTATGACACTAGAATTATGCTATTTTAACCGAATTTGAGCCAGCGCACGACAAAACCTAGAATATGATATTTGCGTCCATCGAAGACTCAGATCAGCCTGCGCACCCATATAGTCTAACCAGAGCCTTCTCTTGCTGCACGAATGAGCATTTGGGCTCTGAGTTATCATTAGAGCGCACAACGAAGACTCTGATCAGACTGCGCGGATGCGCAGGCTGATCTGAGTCTTCGCTGGGCGCACGTGTCTTATAGGTTTTGTCATGCGCTGGTTCATTTCGTTTCAGCCAATTTTGTCAGCTACCGTAAGCTCTCCAACTATTGGAGTGAGTGAGTGTTTGAGTTTTACGTCCCACCAACAGCTAAGGTCATACGGAGACGGGACCTCGGTTTAAAGACTCATCCGAAAGTCTGGAGAAGCCCGGAAGCGATCCGTCGACCCCTGGTTTACAAGGCGAGTAGCGTAACCACTCACCACTGAGGCTCCTCTCCAACTATAGGAACTGATTGTTAAAAATTATCGTCGTCGTTAGTTAATGTACTGTTAAAGCTTTGATCATTTAACGACACGTCAACCCTTGTGGGTCATTTGGTGTCGTCTCACAGAGAAATGGGGGAAAGAGATAGAAGAGAGAGTAGAGGAGATGAAAGTGAGGGACAGTGGCGAAAGAGGAAAATGAATGGAAGTGTAGAAATGAAAGAAATAACAACATTCCCCCTCTACCCTTACCTGCTGCAAAGACAGCAGGCCTTGCCCAAATGTAGGCCAATATCAGTTGGACACATACATGTCACCTTTGCCTCAGCCAACCACCCGCAATGCTTTGAACAACTGGATATAGATCGTGACGGGTCAGTCTGCATACAGTCTGCACTGTTTGTTGTTTCAGCACCGTTTGCGTGTAATAAAAAGAAGGCTCCTTTTCATAAATTTCATATTAAATGACCACGAATATATTACAAATATTTTAGATCGGATTTTTTGCCATACTTTGACCGTCAACGTTACGCGCCAGGGAAACTTGTTATTACATGCGTGGTCATTTATGGCATGACATCATCCTGGTTAGTCGACGTTTTTGGATAATTGCGGTAACTAGCCTGTGCGTAATTATGTCGGGTAACTCACTGTCGGGTAACTATAGTACAATGGGATAGGATGTTTGGTGTGTTTTATGACGTAATTTCTTTGTTTGATTCGAGGTTTAACGTCCCTGTCAACACTATATAGTTGTTTTTTTTTTGTTTTTTTTTTTTTTGGTCTGGGTTTTACGGCCCTTTCAAGATTATTTCACTCATATCGAGCCGATCGTTAATCATAGGTGGGCGAAAACCGGAGTACCCGGAGAAAAAACCACCTGACCTTCCGTTGCAGAACTTGGCGTCTCACACGTGACCCGAGCGAGGCTCGAACCCACGGCGACGAGAGACCTAATGACTAAGAGTCAGCGCTCTTATCCATTTGGCCACGGAGGCCCGTACACAATATAGGTCATTTTGGAGACGTTGCTTCCAATTTTGTGGGAGAAAGTGCATGGCATCTTCCCAGAAGAGCGTTTCATGTAAAATAATGAGATTTCGTGGTTGAGTAGCTACACCGTGTCCGGTTCTCTGTTTGATTGGCTGTATCTGTCGAATTCGGACCATCGAACATAAATTTGTGAATAATATGTGTCTTCCGTGAAGCTAATGTGAGCAGCCGTATTTATTAGTAACCATAACACGAGATCTAGAACAACAACAAACCTGCACATGTGATACCGATTCCGCCATTTTCTTCCTTATCCTCAGCGAAAAAAATTCCTTATCCTGAGCGTTTGTTCCTTACCCTGCGCGCTTGCCTTTACCAGTATGATAATAAAGATGTTAAAGTAACTGGAAAGCAGGTTAAAAGACACGTGTTTACCGTGTGAAAAATCACTTGGTATTGCTTTATTGGTGTCAAACAGGGTTGCAGCTTTATCTTTTAACTCAGAATTTATTATTGTAAAACTACGTTTACTTATACAAATACAATAAAGTTTAACCCACATAAGCGTTACAAACATGGTAGACCCTGATCAGTGGTCGCAAAGCCTGGCGTTTGACCAGTGTCTTCACCGTTTGCTTATAGCGCGGAATTTTTTGTGTGAACTTACAATGAATAAGATAAGCCTGAGGCAGCTTACATTGGAACTAGACTTTTCCAAAGCTTTTCGGTGGAAGTTTATTTTGTTTTGTTGAGGTTTTACGTACCCGTCAACACTATTTAGGTTATTATGAAGTTTTGGTTCCGATTTTGTCGGACTTTGTTCATTGAGATGAAATGACATCTCCAGCCCTACTGCCAAAAGAAACCGCTAGATTTTAAGGAAGGGTCCGACTCGAACCAACTTTTCTTGGCATTTAAGTGGTTTGCCAGCAGTCGAATTCGGTCGATCTCAGCTCTGAAAGGAAGCAGCATGCATCCCAATCTTTTTCCCCAAACCGCAATTGGCAGGGGCGAAGATTTTTTTTTTTTGTTATTTCATATTTCAGACTTTGACAGCACTGTTGGGTCGGTTGCCTGTGAGTGTAATCTGGGAAAATGCCAGCACTGAACGGGGTCTTATAAAATTATGTTGTTGGTATTCATTAATGAATACTCACAGCATAGGTGATTTTGTTGAGGTTTTACGTACCCGTCAATAGTATTTAGGTCATTATGAAGTCTTTGCTTCCGATTTTGTCGGACTCTAACCCGACATTGAGATGAAATGACATCTCCAGCCCTGCTGCACAAAGAAACCGCTATGGTTTAAGGAACGGTTCGACTCAAATTACCTTTCCTGGGCAGGCTTAGACCCTTTAAAGTGTTGTTTTATGCAGTACACTGACGTCATAACGGCTAGAAAAGCACGGTTGTAAATAAACCATTACAAAAGCACGCCTATACAAATAGATTGTAAACTTTACCGCCCCAAAAACGAATGGTTTTAAGTCGAAAAATCGTGATATTTACCTTATTTCTGCTCAAAATATAGATTGTGGCTACCCGTTAGAACCGCCTCATTGAGGCGGTTCTAACGAGTACCCACAATCTATATTTTAGAACAGAAATAAGAAAAATAAGGTTTACCCCTGTAAACCAGTTTACTGTATAAATGTGGGGTTCAATGGTGTCAGAATCACATAGGCGTGTTTTCGTGTTGGTTATCTGAATTTCGTACATATCAGTGATAGTCGCGTGGACACCATCAACGCAAAGCTAATGTGCTTAGTAACTTCAAGTCGACTGACAAACAACTGATCCAAAAGTCGCCATAATTCAACCCCCACTGTAACAGACATACCTGCATGTGATTCTTTGATTTATGTGAGCCAAACAGGCACGCGATGGCACTAAGATTTTTGTTTTGTAACAACTTTGATAAGATAATAAATTTGAAACATTTTACAGCATAATGAATTAAATTTTATAATTTGTGGTCATATTTCATATTTATGGACAAGATAATAATGATTATTGTCAATTCGTGTGGATTTAAATGTATTTTGATGATAATATTCGGGATATGATAATATTCTGGATATATCGTTTTGTGAAGTCGAGGCATAGACAATAATCTCGAAAATGGCTTATTCCATTTTATTTATTTTTTTTTTCGGATTAAAATTTGTGATATCATCAAGTTAACAAGTACGCTCTAAATGCCACATTCTACAGAGAAAACTGGGGTTTACAGGGGTATACATTATTTTTCTTATTTCTGCTCCAAGTCATAGGTTGTGATACTGGTAAACCGCTTAGAGGATCTAAGCCTGTCCAGGCAAAGCGGTGCGAGTCGACCGTCCATGCTTATAAACCCGATTGTTTTCATTGGGCGGCAGGGCTTGAGATGTCATTTCATCTCAATGTCGGGTAAAAGTCCCACAAAATTGGAAGCAACGTCTCCAAAATGACCTTTACAGTGTTGACGGGGACGTTAAACCTCAAATCAAACAAACACACAAACATAGGTTGTGGATTCTCGTTAGAACCGCCTCAACGAGGCTGTTCTAACGAGCATCTACAACCTCTTTTTTGTGCATACTGAATCAGGAAAAGAAAATCAACCGTCTTGGAGACATGGAAGAATGCACGAGTTATCGTAATCACCTTGTTTTTGGAGCGTAGCTGTTGCAGCGTAGCTCCAGTGAGATGATAAATGATTTCTGCACTACTTTCGGTGTTACTGCATATGACCCAATCACCAGTGAAAACATAGTACCCCGTGTTAACATAGTAGATTATTACGCCATGCGGTATCTTCTTATAGACTGCTTGACGGATGTTTAACTTATAAACTACTGGGAAAATTATGCTAATTTTTCACATGAAGATAAACATCATCAAGACGTAACCAAAGGAAATGTGTAATGCAAGATAAATAACCTCCCCAAGGGAATTTTTCAAAAACTGATTACATAAAATAACTTTAAAGTCGCCAAACAATTTCGCAAGCCGCAGTTATTGCACGAACTATAGCTCAGCAGAAATCTTCAAGTAAACTGTAGAACTGCATGGTTGCTGTATTGCTCAAAAACATTGAGTGTGGGTACTTGATAAAACTGCCTCGTCAAGGCGGTTCAATCAAGTCCCCGCAATCAATGTTTTGAGCAGAGATAAGAAAATATCACAATTTTGTATCTTAAAATTTCCATTTTTTTTTTTTTTTTTTTTTTTTTTGCCGAAAAATTGACAATGTATTTGTACAGGCCTGTTTTCGTGATGGTTGTTGCGGGGTCTACACCTTAGCGTGAGTTAATTTCAATATAGGTCTTGTCGCTTTAACACGACTTCTGGCCCAGAATAGTTTCAAACAGCTATGTTCATTGGATCATTATGAGCCTGAATTAAAATACCAATCAAACGCTAAATCAAATTATCAAAGCTACGCTCCATCAGCACTCTCAGTGCTTTGATTGAATAAGGTGATTCTTACGAACATTCAGAAAGCGCCTTATTGAGTCGGTTTAAACGAGGATCCACATTCTCTGTTTTTGATCTATGTTTTTGTTCAGTTATAAAGAAAACAGGTTGTACGATAGTAAAACTAGCTTTTGTCTAAATAAAGTGGGTTTTACGAGGGTGCTTATGATGTGCTCAAAGTCTGTTCTACATATCAAAGTTTATCTTCTGTAGCTGTTCTGAAAGTACTTAAATGATGGAATATGGTATAAATGGGGAAACATGTTGAAGGGCCAGGGAATATATTTGCTGTGGATGCAATCATATGAAACTATTCATGTCACATTTGTGATAGCAGTGTGCTCTAAAATGGAAAGAATTTGAAGATTTTTTTTTAATCCTCGAAGGGTGTCAGTTTAAAGAAAGGCAGTCATCAAATTGTTAAAATTTTAGAAAAAATACAACAAATATATCGGAGGTCAGTTGTGATGTTGTTTATCGTCATATTGTTGAAACTTTTATCCTTGAGTGTCGAAAGTATTCGCATATATTTGCTGAAAAAAATGTGAGTAGCTTTTGCAAATGCAAAAGCTACTCACATTTTTTTTCAGCAAAAAAACAAATACATCTGTATAAGGTACTTGCTAGGACAATTAACATTTTGTTCATTAAAAAGCTCGTTAAGCTAAAGTTGCTTTGAACAACTGGAACGGACAAATTTCCCGCTTTTTTAACATAGGGGAAAACTCCCATTACGAAAACACGCCTATATATACACATTGTAAACTTAAGCGCCGAAAAATCGAACATTTTAAGATGAAAACTTGTGATATTCTTCTAATTTCTGTTCAAAATATAGATCGTGAGTACTCGTTAGAACAGCCTCATCGAGGTGGTTCTAACGGGTACCCACATTCTATATTTTAGAGCAGAAATAAGAAAATAAGGTTAACCCCCTGTAAACCCCAGATTTACTATATAAAGTGGGGTTCAAGTGGGTCAAGCTTATAAAGGCATGTTTTCGTGATGTTTCGTCCGAAAAGGTTGCCTATTCTCGTTAAGGAAAAAAGTCGCTCCCCTGGAGCAAATTCTTTTCTTTAAGAAAAGGGTCCATAACAATAAGGGAGAAAAAAACTATTTTGGAAAGTTACCGCTCTTGAAGGTGTATCCATTTTACCTCAAATTCTTTTTGCTGACTACAATGATACATCGAGAACTCGAACCCGGATGGCTCGTTTACCATGGCTAGGTCGAACTCGTTCTAGAATCCCTGGAAAATCTCCCCATAACTCCAGATGCATGTTTCCATATATGGTAAAATTCCGCTTTTAAGACCACTTGAAATTAAGACTAAATGTGCTTTTAAATGCTTATTGAGAGGGTTTCAGCTATTCTTTCTTTGTGTAATACACCCGGAGACCACCTTTGGGACTGTTCAAAAGTGGTCTTAAAGACCACTTTTGAACAGTCCCAAAGGTGGTCTTAATATTGGAATTATACTGTTTTTAGGATAATTTATGACGGTTTGTTTGGTTTTATCTTGAAAAGTTATGATGTGTATACTCATTAGAATCGCCTCAATGAGGCGATTGTAATGAGGAGACACACCATAGTTATGCTGAATCGCCTCAGTTAGGCGATTCTAATGAGTACATATATATGTTGTGTGAACTAATGAGGCGTTTCTAATGATTACTCACAACATTGCTTTATTTTATAGAAAATCAAAAATGTATGCTTAAGTCATCCCCATTTTGTCTCATTGCCTGGTGCTATGATAAACAGTCAGTAGTTCCCCCTATCTTGAACCAATTTTCGTGATCCCAAATTTATTTTGAGATATTTGGCTAAAAAAGATTGGTTTGAGTATTTTACCGAACAAGTTTCACGGAACTATTGTGGCGTTGAAAATTTGAAAATGTTCTACAAAAAGTGGAATATATAGTGACTACCTAAATTAAGTATAAACCGACACATTTTGAAATACATTTGTATGGAAGCCCTGGAGGGACTTCTAACTTCCCCACTTCGGACTTCTTACTTCCGACTTCTAACTTCCGACTTCTGACTTCTTACTTCCGACTTCTTACTTCCGACTTCTAACTTCCAAGTTCTGACTTCCGACTTCGAATTCCAACTTCCGACTTCTAACTTCTGACTACTCGGAAGTTAGAAGTCGGAAGTAAGAAGTCGGAAGTTAGAAGTCGGAAGTAAGAAGTCGAAAGTTAGAAGTCGGAAGTGAGAAGTTAGAAGTCGGAAGTAAGAAGTCAGAAGTGGTGAAGTTAGAAGTCCCTCCAGGGCTTCCATACATTTGTGTTGTTTGTTTGTTTGTATTGGTTTTTGTTCGTTTCATTTGAGGTTTAACGTCCCCGTCAGCACTGTATAGGTCATTTTGGAGACGTTGCTTCCAATTTTGTGGGACTTTTACGCGACATTGAGATGAAATGACATCCCAAGCCCTGTCGCCCAATGAAACCAATAGGCTTTATAAGCATAGACGGACCGACACACACCGCTTTGCCTGGGCAGGCTTAGATCCACTTAGCGGTTTACCAGTACTCGTGTGCGGTCGGTTTCAGCTCTGTGTGGAAGCATTATGCAGCCAGTCTATTTCTTCAAGCCCCAATGGGCGGGGGCACTTGTTTGTATTGGTGTTGAACGGCCCAGTCAACACTATTTAGGTCATTTTTGAGCCGGTCAGTTTAACTATCCACACTTTTCCTGGGCAAGCTTATATGTATGTAACCAGTACAGTGAGCATTCTTTTGCCAGAAACTGACAACTGCCCTTCTTGAATCAGCGGAAGGTAGAAAATGACCGTAGAAAGATTTCA
Organism: Lucinisca nassula; assembly: GCA_963580285.1. NCBI lineage: Eukaryota > Metazoa > Mollusca > Bivalvia > Lucinida > Lucinidae > Lucinisca > Lucinisca nassula. The sequence goes on along the minus strand of OY757017.1, from coordinate 71,706,597 downwards.
TGATCAGTCTCCACGAAAGAATGTTGCCCATCCCGGATGGTATTGAACCAGTGTCTTCCTGATCACCAGTCAGACGCGCATCCGACTGAGCTACCGAGGCCGGCATTACATGCATAATGGAACTTTATATTTTGGCAATGCGTTTATGTAAATGATTTCTTAGAATCCCCCCTCTCTCTCTCTCTCTCTCTCTCTCTCTCTCTCTCTCTCTCTCTCTCTCTCTCTCTCTCTCTCTCTCTCTCTCTCTCTCTCTCTCTCTCTCTCTCTCTCACGCTGTTGGTGGGGTCAAGGTAAATTTATGTCAAGAATTTTAGACAGTATATTGAATAGTGAATCGTGTTACAAATATGACAAAATCCACAACGTACGAAAATGTACCCTATAGTGTCATATGATTCTTGTTTCCAGCCTAACCATTTTCTTGCTCATGTGCGCCACTGTTGGCGTGTCGCACGAGACGCGAGACGTGAGCAGCTAACTCTTATTCTGCTGAAAATATTAATTTAGCCTCACCCATTTCCAGCTGTCCGCCAATCAGATGACTTGATATATCATATTCATTCAGTGCACAAACTGCGTGTCAAACAGTGTAGATCCTGATCAGTCAGAAGCCATCTGATCTGGATCTACACTGTTTGCAAACATAAGGGTTGTCGTGAACAGCAAGATAAGGGTCAAAATGCGCGAGATTCCGCAATTACTCCGCTAGGCCGCTAGTCAAATTGTCTATTTTAGTAGATTTGTCTAGATTCGACCCAAAATTTAGTATAAATTCATCCTTAAAATAGATAGTATCATCTCATTTCTTTTAACAATAGAAGTAGGTTTTTGGATACAGAAAACGACCTCTCTTTTTTATGCCCTGAAACGTAAATAATCTACCTGTTGACAATACTTAGTGGTACAATGTTACACCAAAAATGAAGGCTATGTAAAATGCTGGAGATAAAGTGAAACAGTCAAATATATAAAAAAAATTTCCTTTCATAATTTGATTGATGAAATGTTTTTATTTATTTATTTATTTTATTTATTTATTTATTTATTTATAGCCCCGCTTTGAATAAGGGGGGGGGGGAGGGGGGGGGGGGGGCTTGTCCTTCTGTGATTCCGTAATTCCGTTATTCATGATAATTAAAAAACCGTTTGAGGTATTTTCATTAAACTCCCTTTGTATGATACTTGTATTCTTTGTCAACATTATCTGTGTAAAAGATGTATGTATTATACAAAGAAATAAAGTTTAAACGAAATATAAAGCACTGTAAGACGATGCGCAGAGCGAATGAACCATAACTCTGGATTGCCTACTTTTTGAGTTATTGCCCTTTGAACATTGAAAATGGCAACCGTAATTCCGTTATTCATGATAACTTAAAAACCGTTTGACGTGTTTTCATAAAACTTCACACAAATGTAAAGCACTATGAGACGATATGCAGAGCGCATGAACCATAACTTTGGATTGCCTACTTTTGGGGTTATTGCCCGTTGAACATTGAAAAATGGCAACCGTTATTCCGTTATTCATGATAACTCTAAAACCGTTTGAGGTATTTTCATGAAACTTCACACACATGTATAGCACTATGAGATGATGTGCAGAGCACATGAACCATAATTCTGGATTGTCTACTTTTGGAGTTATTGCCCTTTGAACATTGAAAAACTGGCAATTTTAACCTAGTCCGCTCCATAACTCAAAAACCGTTTGAGGTATTTTCATGAAACTTCACAGAACTGTAGAGCACTATAAGACGATATGCAGAGCGCATGAACCATAAATCTGGATTGCCTACTTTGGAGTTATTGCCCTTTGAGCATTGAAAAATGGCACTTGGAATAAACTCAGTACAGTAATAATTCGTGTCCGTTCCATAACTCTGAAACTATTTCAGATATTTTCACACACCTGTAAAGCAAATGTAAAGCATGATGAGTCGAGGTGCAGAGCAGAAGAACCGTTACTCTAGTTTGCTTACTTTTGGAGTTATTGCCTTTTGAACTTGGAATAAACTCTACAATACCAAGTTCAATCCTTTTTCCCGCCTTTAATTAGAGCTTGAAAGCTGAACACATTTTTTCTTGCATGTTTCTTTTCTGATAGCGCTATAGCGGTGCTATAGTCAGATCCTCTGACGGTTCTAGTTATTTGATTTATTTTGTCGTTGTTGTTGTTGTTGTTGTTTATGATATTCATTTTATTGGCTTAACCGTTATCAAGATAATACCACCATGCAAAGTGCGGAGCCAGCCTCGGTAGCTCAGTCGGCTACGCGTCTGACTGGTGATCAGGGGGACGCGGGTTCGATACCTGCCGGGGTGGGTAACATTCTTCGTGGAGATTGATCATGAACTCTTTTCTACGATCATTCTCTGCCTTCCACTGATTCAAGGAGGACAGATGTCTGTTTCTGGCGAAAGGATGTGCACTGTACTGGTTAACCGCTTACGCATAAGCATGCCCCAGGAAAATTGACCGGCTCAAAAATGACCTAAAATAGTGTTGGCTGGGTTGCTAAACTCCAATACAAACAAACAAAAATGTGCGGGTATGGTATATTGATAAGAGACTTAAACATATTAAATATATTATCATATGAAGTCGTTGATAAGCAATGGATAATGTCGTTTAATAAAGATCGTACGACCACACGTCCAATAACACTTAACGTCATGACGACGCCCATGTGTAGAATTGACAAATTTAAAGGCGACAAAATCCAGTTTAAAGTGGTCATATGATAAACAGAATCTTACAGTCGTGGCCATTTCTTTTAAAATTTATGAAACTCGCCAAAGGCTCGTTTCATAAATTTTAAATGAAATGACCACTCGTGTAAGATACTCTATTTTCCAAACTCATTACGATAACTAGTTAAATTCTAACCGTAGATTGTGGGTGCTCTTTAAAACCGCCTCGTTAAGGCGGTTCTAACTATGTTGTTGAGCAAAAATAATTGAAATAATGCATACCCCTATATATCCCATAATTATTTATATGAAGACAGCTTTATATGGGTGTTCCTTTCACGAACTTTCACGGTACGGTAGCTGTTGAGTTCGGCAGCATTTCTGATCATGAACCCCCGACCCCGATTCCGCTGATTCAAGAAAAAAACAGTTGTTAGTCGGGCAAATTATTTAAAATCATGCCTAAGAAAAATGTGCAGGCCCGCTATGAACTAAATAGTATTGATTTATTGGTTGAGTGATTGAGGTTGAACGTCCCCGTCAACACTGAATAGGTCATTTTGACGACGATGCTTCCAAATCTGTGGAACTTTTACCAATGACATCTCAAGTCCTCTCGCCCAATGACACGAAAGGGTTTATCAGCATGGACGGTCCGACTCGCACCGCTTTGCCTGGGCATGCAGGCTTAGATCCTCTAAGCGGTTTACCAGTACTGGTGTGCGGTCGGTTTCAGCTCTGCCTGGAAGCATCATGCAGCCCATATATTTCTTCAACCCCGATGGGCGGGGGCCATAAATAGTGTTGACTGGGTCGTTAAACTCCAAGGGGTAGAGTTATTGAACTGTGAATTCTTCCTTATGACGTTACAACAGATACCACTGGTAATAAGCACATGGGTCCCAAATTAACCATCCCAGCAGGCAAATGGCGTACTTGTGACGTCATACCGACGTCGGTGCGACGTCATGACGTTTATGCAACGTCATATCTACGTCGTTGCACCGACGTTGAATTGACGTTGCCCTTAAGACGTATGCTGGGATTTTTTTTAAACTTTTGGATTTTTGGAGACCTCCATAAATACTGTTAATGGATATCCGTACAAGGTTTTAATTTTTGTATCAAGGACTAGATTTCATTAAATTATGGTAATTACGAGACGCTTGTATGTGATCTACTAGATACAAAACAAATTCTCACGCAAACTTATAATTTATTTTGGTTTTTCACAAATTCTATAAGTTTCTTGTTGCAAACTGAATATAGCAAACTATATATGAAAGGAAGAATCAAAATGTATGAACAGGCGTTATCTGCAAACCGCGAAAACTCATTGCGGGTCGCGGATTTCGAAGGATATCTGCACGCGTGTGTCACAATTATGCAAAGCGCGAAAACCCATTATCGTATCTACGGATTTCAAAGGATAGCAATACAATCATCATCATGTGTCATAATTATGCAAACCGCGAAAACCCATAGCAATCTGTGGATTTCGACGGATGGCAACATGTGTGTGCCATATTTAGACTGCGAAAACCCATATCGACCTGTGGAAGTACATGTGTGCCATAAGTAAACTGCGAAAACCCATAGCGATCTGCGGATTTCGAAGGATAGCAACACGTGTGTGCCATATTTGGACTGCGAAAACCCATATCGACCTGTGGATTTCGAAGGCTAGCAGTACCAGTGTGCCATAAGTAAACTGCGAAAACCCATAGCGATATGTGTATTTCGAAGGATTTGAAGGGGATAAAATACAGTTTTAAGGGATGCAGCTCTTTCAATTAATATTTTGTCTCTTTTATCAATAGGGGTCTTTATTTGATTTTGTTTGTTTGATATGAGGTTAACGTCACCGTCAACACGGTAGGGGTCATTTTGGAGATGTTGCTTCCAATTTTGTGGGACTTTAGCCGACATTGAGATGAACTGGCATCTCAAGCCCTGTCGCCCAATGAAAACAATAGGGTTTATAAGCATGGGCTTATAAAGGCGGGGCCAGTCAATAGGGGTCTACCCTTAGAGGAATGTCTAAGCCTGCCCGGGCAAAGTGGTGTGAGTCAGACCGTCCAATGCATATTAGCCTTTATCTTTCATTCGGCGACAGGGCTTGAGATTTCATTTCATCTCAGTGTTGAGTAAAAGCCCCACATAACTGGAAGCAACGTCTCCAACATGACCCCAATAATGTTGACGGGGATGTTAAACCACGTTCAAAGAAACAACAAACACGTATTATTATTATTATTATTATTATTATTATTATTATTATTTGTTTTGTTTTTCCATAATGTGATGCGATTTCGGTTGCATAAATATTTAATGTTTTGAAGATAATTTGATAGATACGATCATATATCATTCTATGACATTCAAACACAACATATATATATATGTGAGTGATGGGAAAAGTGACTAGAGCGTAAAAGATATAATATTCTTCAACTTTGTTTCTTTTTTATGGATATTATGCACATCTGTCATAAGACGTCATAAAATACAATAAGAATCATATGCGCTTGTCTACCGATTTCAAAACCTGTTTCATTTTTATTCTGAAGTACGTGAAATGATTCCGAAGGAACAAATATGACATATGCAAGGATGCAAGATTTGTGATCAAAACTTTTTTTGGGAAATTATTGTTGACCATTAGGAAAACAGACTGATGTGAGGTTATGATTTCTTTCGTGTCCCTAAAAATGAAATTTTTATGATCATCAAGAAAACACGCCTATATAATTTTGACCCCTTTGAACCCCATATTTATACAGTAAAACTGGGGTTTTTAGGGGTAATCCTTATTTTTTCTTATTTCTGCTCTAAAATATAGATTGAAGGTACTTGTTAGAACCGCCTCAATGAGGCGGTTCTAACGAGTACCCACAATCTCAATGAGGCGGTTCTAACGAGTACCCACAATCTATATTTTGAGCAGAAATAAGAAAAATATCACAGCTTTTCATCTTAACATTTTCGTTTTTTTCGGTGGTAAAGTTTACAATGCGTTTGTTTATCCAAGTTTTCGGAATGCGAAAATACAGTAAAATTCCTTTGTTCAAACCACCTTTGGGACTGTCCCAAAGGTTTTCTCATTCTAGAGGATCCTGGGCGTAGAAAACTGTCTTAGAGGCGACGTCTTTCTAGAGGACCCTGGGCGCAGAAAACACAAGGAAAGAAAAGCTGATCATTTTTAAATACGCTTTGAAAAGCAGAATTGGTCTAAATTTTAGCTGGTCATAATAGCGGAAGTTTACTGTATGTGATATTTTCTTTACATGTATCTGTGTTTTAACCCTTATCCTGCTGAATAAATCAATTTTGTTGCACCTATTTCTGACTATCAACCAATCAAATTACTTAATACGATGCACAGTAAAACCTGTCTAACTGGCCACCTCTATTAAACTAGCAACCTGTGTTAAGCAAGCATGCATTCAGTTCCCGAAAAAGGAAAATGCATTAAAATTCACCTGTGTTAAGCAAGCACCTGTGTTGAGCAAGCACTTTTTGAATGTCCCACAGGTGGTTGCTTAATACAGGTTGGACTGTATTCCTTCAGATTCACAAGTTTTGTTTTTTTTTGTTGTTGTTTTTTTTTTTTTTTTTTTTTTGTTTGATTTTTTATTTTTTTGTTGTTGTTTTTTAATTGGAGTTAAACGTTCCAGTTAACACTATTTAGGTCATTTTAATATGATGCATTCCTTCATATTCACAAGTTTGTTTGTTTGAGTTGAGTTTAACGTCCTCGTCAACACTATTTAGGTAATTTTGGAGACGTTTTTATTGGTACTTTTACCCAACATTGAGGTGAAATGACATCTCAAGATTCCCTAACTGAATGACAAATAGTATAGATTCTGATCAGATATCTTCGGCCTCATCTACGCTGTTTGCAAAGTTAGGGATTAATGTGTTCAGCAGGATAAGGTAACTAAGGGCCCAATTTCGTATCTAATGTGAAAGCAACTTAATATGGACTATAGCTTGATTCGGATTAAGTCTTAGTGTGAATACAATCGTTGCGCTTCAATCATCACGCAAACATGCCTATATAATATTGACCCCCTTGAACCCCACTTTTACATTGTAAAACTGGGGTTTCCGGGGGTATACTTTATTTTCCTTAATTCTGCTCCAAAATATAGATTGTGGGTACTCGTAAGAACCGCCTCGATGAGGCGGTTCTAACGGGTGCCAACAATCTATATTTTGTGGGTACTCGTTAGAACCGCCTCGATGAGGCGGTTCTAACGAGTGCCAACAATCTATATTTTGAGCAGAAATAAGAAATATATTACGATTTTTCATCATAAAATTTTCATTTTTTCGGCGATAAAGGTGGTAATGTTTGCAAAGTTAGGGATTAATGTGTTCAGCAGGATAAGGGTAACTAAGGGCCCAATTTCGTATCTAATGTGAAAGCAACTTAATATGGACTATAGCTTGATTCGGATTAAGTCTTAGTGTGAATACAATCGTTGCGCTTCAATCATCACGCAAACATGCCTATATAATATTGACCCCCTTGAACCCCACTTTTACATTGTAAAACTGGGGTTTCCGGGGGTATACTTTATTTTCCTTAATTCTGCTCCAAAATATAGATTGTGGGTACTCGTAAGAACCGCCTCGATGAGGCGGTTCTAACGGGTGCCAACAATCTATATTTTGTGGGTACTCGTTAGAACCGCCTCGATGAGGCGGTTCTAACGAGTGCCAACAATCTATATTTTGAGCAGAAATAAGAAATATATTACGATTTTTCATCATAAAATTTTCATTTTTTCGGCGATAAAGGTGGTAATGTATTTGTATAGGCGTGTTTGCGTAATGGCCTGTAAGGCGAATGCTGCCTAAATCATTTCATTATTATAAGAAATGTTATTAAGATGGCTTGATACGTTCAAGGAATAAAAATTAAAATTATAATTTGTTCATAATTCCACAAAAATTATGACTGTAAGTTTGTTCGGTGCATTTTTTATTTCATTACCCTTTTTAGAATTTGAAAATGATAACGCATTTCAGCTGTCAAATTTTCACAATGAACACTCTCGACGGCCGAATAAGAGAATGCTTAAAATACACATCGTGGCAATGCGTTTAGTTGGAATAAATGCCCTACTTATACACTCCCGCCACTTTTGGTTTTTCCAAGAGCATTTTCAGATAGACTGTGATATTTTTCTCATTCGGCCTCAAAAATATAGTTTAGGGCGACCCATACAATCGCCCACAATTTATGTTTATGAGCAAGAATTAGGAAAAATTAAGTATACCCATTTTAGGGTAAAAAAAATGGGTTTTCCAGGGTACGGGTATTCATCATTACGGAAACATGCCTATACAAATACATTGTAAATGTTACCGCCGACAAAAAAAAAATTTAAGATGAAAAATTGTGATACTTTTCTTATTTCTGATCAAAATACAGATTGTGGGTACACGTTAGAACCGCCTCATCGAGGCGGTTCTAACGATACACACAATCTATATTTTTGAGCAGAAATGAGAAAAATAAGGTTTACCCCTGTAAACTCCAGTTGTACTATATCAAAGTGGGCTTCAATTGGGGTCAGAATTATATAGGCGTGCTTTCGTAATATTACACGGACATGACATACATGTACAATTGATGGCCGATCTTTGGGACTGCGTAAATGGCATGCCATACAAGCGTCGACTTTTCAGCCACGCCTTATATTTAACATTAAAAAAGTCGAGAAAGTAACAAAAATACCGCGAAAACGCTATAAAATCGCTCCATCATCTTCAGTGTAATTGATGCCATGTTCAAGGAAGTGTGTCAAAACATTGGGGACAGTGATCTTGATAAACAAAACCGTTGCCCCGACAAAATCCTGATAGGAAAGTAAACATACTGAAAGGTACAAAGTTTGACCAATATGCGTAAGAGGATTACAACATTTTTGTTATGGATTTTATGTCACTGACCTTATCATTTTCGAGAAAACATCGCATGGACAAAGATACTCTTAGGGGATAGACAGATTTTATACTATACAATGCTATAATGTTGTATAATGCAATTAGGAATTTGAGCTGAAAATTTAAATTGAAATTTTTAGTTGAAAAGTTGTGATAGTTCTTCTTATTTCTGTCCCCTTGCGTAGAATCTGGGTGCTTGTTAGAACTGCCTAATTGTGGCGATTCTAGATTCTAACTTTTAACGTATGTAATATTTCGGCAGAAATATGAAAAATGATATGTGGCCTTGCAAACCACACTTTTTTCTATAGAAGTGGATTTTTATGGACTGACTTGTGAATTTTAGACCACTACCAGTTCCATCATTATAAGTATAATTTATGTGCGGCACCCTGAGGACTAGGAGCTCGCGTCCACTTGTCACAGTTTGAACTGACGGATTTATCAAAGTATTAAAGAAACGGAAAGTTTTAAGATGACTTATCGACAACCGGGACAACAGGGTGCGGTAAAACCGAAGATGAAGTCCATATTTTGGGCTGGATGGAGGTGAGTGTTCCTTTAACTGTTCCTTTAACAACAGTCTTTTTGTATGGTATATGCGTGCCAGTTTTGTATGGTATATGCATAGCCAGTTTAATTTAGATAAATGAGACCCGATAATTGTTTGTTTGTTTGATTGTTTTGGGGTTTAATGTCACTGTCAGCACTGTATAGGTCATTTTGAAGACATTGCTTCCAATTTTGTGGGACTTTTACCCGTTAATGAGATGAAATGACATCACAAGCCCTGTCGCCAAAAGAATACAATACGGTTTCTAAGCATGGACGGTCCGACTCGCACCGCTTTGCCTAGGCAGGCTTAGATCCTCTAAGCGGTTTACCAGTACTCGTGTGCGGTTGGTTTCAGCTCTGTGTGGAAGGATCATTCAGCCCATCTATTTCTTCAAGCCCGATGGGCGGGGCCGGAGACCCGTGAATACCTGGGCAAAACGACACTTAGAAATACGTTGATGACATTTTAAGGATCTGTTCCAGAAAAAAAATCCAGTCAGAAACTCAATGCAATCGCGAAAACACGCCTATATAATTTTGACCCACTTTACCCCCACTTTTACACAGTAAAACTGGGATTTACAAGGGTATATAATATATTTCTTATTTCTGCTCAGAAACGTAGATTGTGGGTACTCGGTAGAACCGCCTCTAACGAATACCCACAATCTATCTTTTGAGGAGAAATAGGAAAAATATCAGACTTTTATTTGAAAATTTTCATTTTTTATGGTAAAATTGTCAATATATTTTAATAGGCGCGTTTTCGTAACGATTTCCAGATTATGTTGATATGTTTTCCAAAAAATTATTGCTTGTGCATTTCGGTCCTTCTTCGGGTTATGGTATACGCCCATGGGCGTATGCATTATAGACGCAGGGTTTAACACGGAAGTACAGCCATTAGTTACCCGCATGTTGACCTTTATATTTATGCACCAATAAGTATCAGCTTTCACAAGAAGACAAAAAAAGCGTCCCATAAAAAGAAATAGCTTCCACATAAAAAGAGGCCAACGGGCAGAGTTCTGGCAGAGAATTGCTATCACATTTGTACAAGCCCATGCATATTTGCTGTCGTATCTGTTCAGGTTATGCAAAAGATACATGTACAGCTACAAACCCTCGAACACGACGGACCACTGCCTACCCTGTAAGCTCCCCGGGAGCCTTCGGTTTTGGTGAGCTAAAAACCCTTGCCTGGCCGTTAGCATGTTTTTAGCCAATCTTCAATTAGTCTTTTTATAAAGTGTAGAAAAGTTGTCTACCTAACCTCTCCAACAGTTTTCAAACGTTCCATTTGATAAGGTGCACATGTGCCTTTTTTGAAGATGGAAAAGTACTTTTTGACAAAATTACAGCATTTACAACTTCGACATTTCAGACATTATACTTCAATCGGCAGGATCCTGTCGCAGACTGGCAATTACTCTCCAACTTCGATGGCTCGAACACCTTTCGGACAGCGAAAATCTGTTCCATCGGTGTTCGAGCCATCGAAGTTCCACTGTAGAATATTGCCGAAGACAATTAATTGCATAAAACACCTTTCTGGGATATAACTGTAGACATTCTCATTTAATATATGCTAAGCGTAGACCCAGCTTTTTGTAAAAAGCTATACTTGTTATTACTGATGACCAGTCTTAATCACCTTTATGAAATGTTACTGTTTCTATGTTCTAAGGTGGCTGATGAGACCAATTCTAGCTCTGAACTGTCTGTTGCAGATAGAGCAACAGAGGTTAGAGGAAGATAGCCCTGTCTCTGGCTTTGCGCTGTGCCCGTTTCTGCTCAGCTTCACTGATTCGTTTTGCTTCATATTCATTGGCACCCCTTTTGAGGAGGCCTCGCCACTTTGCACTGTCCTATGCAATTGGTTCCTACGACTCTGTTGGTATGTTGAAGTCCTTGAAAGAGGCTTTAGCGCTTATTTTCGTTTTAACGGCCCTTTCAAGACTGTTTTATTCAGAGGTAGACGGACATTGGAGATGAACCACCTGACTTTTCATGCAGAGTTGGTGTCTCGCATGCGAACGCCGGGCCGAGTTTGTGTTGTTTGTTTCTTTATATGGAGTTTAACGGCCCAGTCATCCATATGCAGATCATATCAAGCCGGCACACTTTCTGGGCAGGTTTATACAAAAGCGGTTCCCCAGATTAGTAGAGTGCGTCTCTTTCACCGGAAAATGACAACTGCCTTGAAGGAAGCAAATGGCTGTACGAAAGCTTTAAAAGTCAGTGCTCTTATCGACTAGGCCACGGAGGCCTGTAAAAATGGGTTTATATGTATCGATAATGTATCATACAAATATTAGTCCACAGTTTGTTGGTAACTTAGTCACTAAGTGGCTCATTTGGAAAGTTTGCAAAAATATTTACTTGGTTTGAAACATTTTCTGATTATATCTGGTCCCTTGGAACACGATCCGTTTTTGCTTTCTATCCTGTAGACAGCTACAAAGTGTGCTTTTGGGGTTTATGATGGTGTAGGTACTAATATTTATTTTTGTTCAAAAAACATAGTTTGTTGAAACAGTGAGAACCATCTCTACGGTACTATATTAAACGAGCACACGCAATCTATTCCATTCGGTGTTTTAAAATGTGCCTAAAACCAGTACCGGATGCCTAATTGTAGGTTTGAATTTTATGGTGACTTAGTATATAAATTCAGAAAAATATATAACCGCAATGACTTCAGCACCCAATTTCGTAAAATCATTCTTCGATATAAAAAGATTGGGTACAACATGGATGTTATACGACAGATTGCATGCATGGTAGTTAACCCAATCACGATTGGCAACTTTGCTTCCCTCTTTAATTGCACGCCGGTGGGTCAGGCCTCAGATTCTATGACGGCTCCAACGTAAAGGCTTATTGAGAATTAGAGAGATCTAATTCTTGGTAATGTTGGTTGGTGCCTGATGCTCTGTCTCTGGTCGGGCCCATCGGAGTCTAACTGTTGGTTTTCTTTTGCTCCAGCATTTCAGTGGTTTCTTGCTGTCGAGTCCTCACCGTTGTCTCACCTCTGTGGTTCTTTGATTTTTTGTGTTCACGGAGATGTTGCACTGATGAGTTAGGAGGCCTTCATGCGGACTGAACAATTTATTTGTCTAAATCGCGACGGAAGTAAGGGCGAGGATTGTGGCCACGTAAAATCGATTTAAGCCCCCCAGTGGAAATCTTTCCACTGACCGTTCCAAGGCTGTTCTTCTGTGGCGATTTATTTAAGTCGTTGTTTGTTACTTACTGTGTGTATCACTTGTGTCTTTTAATTTTGGATGGCCATATGACCATTTTGTGGGAAAGTAACTGTCCTTATGGCCTTCCTTTGTTTATTTTTCCATTATGGTCTTGTCGCTTAATGTTTGTATTTCTTTCCCTTTGGTGTCTTTGATGGGTGGAGTAAGTTAATTGTATCGATTCCTGATCTTTGTTTTACTTCTACTTTGATAATTTTGTACAGTTCAGACCTTCATGCAGATGTCACACTTGTAAGCCCCACTCTTTATGTACATTATGAAAACACGCCTATATAAATACATACTTAATTTCACCCACCCCCCCACCCCCACTCAAAAAAAAAAAAAAAAAAAAAAACAAGAAAATTTTAAAATTGTGATATTTTTCTTAATTCTGTTCAAAATATAGTTTGTGGATACACGTTAGAACCGCCTCGTTGAGGCGGTTCTAATGAGTACCCACAATGTATAGTTTAAAGAATAAATAAGAAAAAAAAGGTTTGCCCCTGTAAACCCCAGTTTTACTATGTAAAAGTGGAGTTCAGTGGGGTCAGAATTATACAGGCGTGTTTTCGTGATGAGGTTTGTATCCATGTATATTTATTAATTTTGTAAAGTTTGTTTTTGTTTGTTTGTTTGATTTGAAGTTTAACGTCTCCGTCAACACTGAAAATGTCATTTTGGAGACGTTGCTTCCAATTTTGTGGGACTTTTACCCGACATTGAGATGAAGCCTTGCCGCCCAATGAAACCAATAGGGTTTATAAGCATGGACGGGCCGACCCTCACCGTATTGCTTGGGCAGGCTTAGATCCTCTAAGCGGTCTACTAGTACTCGTGTGCGGGTCGGTTTCAACTCTGCGTGGAAGCTTCATGCAGCCCATCTATTTCTTCAAGCCCCGATGGGCGGGGGCTAAATTTTTAAGGTTGGATTCAGGAGAAATGTCATCCTTTGACATCACGTTAATAAGATCATTCAATGAACACCCTTGTAAGCTCAACTTTATACAGGGTAAATTGGGGCTTACAATGATAGAATTGCTTTGTTTTTTTATTTATTTGTTTATTTATCTTGTCAAAATTATAGAGTGTGGATACCACCTCAATGAGGCGGTCTGTAGAGCACCAACAATCTATGTTTGAAGCAGATTTAGGAAAAAAAACATCACAAATTCACCATTAACCTACATTAAAGTACCCGGCCCCGCTCATTGGGGCTTGAAAAAACAGATGGGCTGCATGATGCTTCCACGCAGACCTGAAACCGAGCGCACACGAGTACTGGTAAACCGCTTAGGGTCGGACTGTCCATGCTTATAAACCCTATTGGTTTCATTGGACGACAGGGCTTAAGATGTCATTTCATCTCAATGTCGGGTAAAAGTCCCACAAAATTGGAAGCAATGTCTCTTACCCTCTTTCTAATCAGGTCAGTTTTTTTACATTGATTGTATGCCAGGAATGGCCCAAAATTGGAAATAAATTCTGAGTGTGTGAACTTGGCTTGGGATTCGCAGCTTGGAATATCGATTTTGCCTAACATTCACTAATATTTTAAAGTGTATGAAGTTGGCTTTGAGTCTGGAGTATGGAGTTTGGAATTCGATTTATTCCGTAGTAGTATAGTACAGTAAAATATTAGCGAATGTTAGGTAAAATCGATATTCCAAGCCGCGAATCCCAAGCCAAGCTCACACACTCAATATTTTACTATACTTTACTACTACGGAATAAAGCGAATTCCATACTCCAGACTCCAAGCCAACTTCATACACTTATAAATTCTATTCTATTCTCCAAAATGACATATATAGTGTTGACATCAAATCAAACAAAACATTTCATTTCACATGAATGTACAAGTGATTTATGTATGATCTCTTGCTTAAGATACAATCGGTAGCAACTGGTACAACATACAATGTCACGTCTTCAATTCGCCATTAATGATATGTTTTATGAAAATAATTATTTTAAAAATTGAATTCTTCTTCTAATTTTTCATTCGTGTTTGAGACATTTGCCGTTTTTTTTATGAAAATACAGTGTCGGTTTGATTGATTTTAACATTTGATTGGATTTTACAATGTGGAGACATTATTGGTATGTACATGTAAGATGGCTGACAATAGACCGGAATTTGTTTGTAAAATGAAAACTTTATTCTCGAAGATATAAAAACTTCAGTTAAACATCGTTTTAGTGACATGAGCTACTATTTTGAAATCTAGGACAGTCTAGTTATTCTTATAAAGTAGTGCATCAGGAAAACACGCCTGTATAGATTCCCTTGAACCCCACTTTTATTTAGCAAAACTGGGGTTTAGAGGGGTAAACACTATTTTTCTTATTTCTCGTCTAAAATATATATTGTGGGTATTCGTTAGAACCGCCTCGATGAGGCGGTTCTAACTTGTACTCACAATCTATATTTTGAGCAGAAATAAGAAAAATATCACAATTTTTCATCTGAAAATTGTTGTTTTTAGGCGATAAACATTACCATGTATTTGCATAGGCGTGTTTTCACAATGGCAACTCTTTTATGAAAACCTTCTATATCCGAGATTGTTGCATCTTGGAATTCAATGAACATTTTTTTTCTGGAATAATATGAAGGATTCCTTTGTAATAAATCTGAAGACCTTATTTGGAGAAGCAAAATGATGACTAGGTTATGCTGAACTTGACCTTATTTTCATGGTGCATTGTCTTTGAAATTATCAGACAGGGCCAATTAGGTCATATTCTCCCGATCGCCATCACCACCCCACTCTCCCCATCACAAGGTCTTCATTTACTCAAGTACATGGTACTGTCTTATTATTTTTTTTTTTCCTTCTGGGGAAAATATAAGGGCTGCAGCAATTATTACTTGACAATTTGCATATTGCTCATTTTAAATCATGCAGTTACAGAATCTTCGTTTATCTCCCAAATCTGTGTTTGAATTCTTTTGAAACCGGTATAAAAATAATATTGTGAGTGCAAAAAGTTGATTATTTTGGGGGGATCTTGACCTTATTTTTAAGATCAGACTGAAAATTGATTTTGGGGGATCTTGACCGTATTTTTAAGGTCAGACTGAAAATTGACATTGTAAATTGTGTTGTGACCTTGAAAACAAGGTCATCAAACCTAATGTTGTCAGTTTATCATGTTTTATTCAGCCCCTTTTTTCTGTCCTGTTAACTATGCCAGTTAAACTAACATCAATTCCACTCAAATGATCCCATAATTCAGTACAAACAAGCTTAAGCTTAGTCAACTTTGATCAACTTTGACTTTTGATGACCTTGGAATGAGGTTAATGTTATCATAATATAACCGACTTGAAAACATTGCCCAATGATTCATCTAAGCTAGTTTCTGAGAATCAAGTCAAGAGGTCCAAAGAAACTTTACTCAAAGCTTCTGACCTGTTTTATTCTGGGGTGACCTTGAAAATAAGGCCAATTTCACTGAACATCTAACCAAATCAAAAACGTGTCCAGATGCTATATCCAGCCAAGTCTGGTGTAATGCTATATAATTTAATTGATAACTCGACTAAAGCTTAATATGAGTGCAATTATAGATATCAAGCCTCCCTGACCTTGAAATTGAGGTCAAGGACACCAAAATCTAAGTTCGAAGGCAAGTTCCAATGATACAAATATGCGGCAAAGTCTATGAAATGTCACATGATTTGAATTTAATAATGCCCGAATAAAGACAAACATTCCTTTCAATTTTGAAAATGTCACAGACCATGTGTCCTTCAAAATAAGGTGAAGGTCACACAAACCTAGTCAACCCTTTAGTTTCTCAAAATCTTATATTCAGATTAATTTCAAAAGAATCTCTGTTTTAATTCAAGAGAAGAAAATACGATTTATTAAATTCCAAGATGCAAAATTCACAGATAAAGAGGAGTTTCATAAAAGAGTTTTGCAGATGTCATATATCACATAAAAGAGGGGAAAAAAAACAACAAAAAAGATCTGGAGAGAAAAAGAAACACTCCATTGTACATGTATCACCTGCAATACGGGGACGACTCTTTAAGGTAGGGGGCGGGGGGGGGGGGTGGGGGGGTGGGGGCATAAGTTTAAGAGCTCAAGCTGAGCTATTAGGTGATCAGCTAATCGTTACGCGCATGCGTAACGTGTTTTACGCACATACATATTTTTGCTTGTGTTTACGCAATTTCGTTTTGGCATAAAAGTTTCTACGACTCTGATTGGGGTCTCTCTCTTTAAGATCACAGGTGTAGCATTTTCATTGCGTAGACGGGCGGTGTCCTTCTTTAAAAAGGTTTATTAGTTCTCTGGGTTATGCCTATACTTAATTGTAACACGTAACTTTAGTCATATATAATGAAGTTTGCGTGTTACATTATATGAGCCCCGCCATTGGAATTTGTGTCTTCGAGCAATCCGTCATGACAAATTTTAACTGCGCATGCCCAGCCATTCAGAGGGGCCAGGGATATGGCTTTCTGTCTGAAGCTCCCTCTTGATTCACTGCTTGTATGAGCGAGCAGCGAAGGTTCTGGCGAGACTGCGCGAAAGCGCAGTCTCGCCTGAACCTTCGCTGCTCGCATAGGCGATAAGTACCAAAATCGCTTGACGGGGCCCATACATTTTTAATGAATGTTTCTTGAAGTTCAGTTCACAGTTGATTTCAATGTTGCTGTTGTTATGCCTTTATTTCAATTCATAATACAGAGGACCTTCGTTATAACGACAGTATTTGTTCATTATTATTGTGTCGTTATAAAGAATTCACCGTAATAAAGCGTCCCAATTAGGAGTATGATAGGTAATAAAATGCCTTTTCCCCATCATTACTCCAAGAAACAAAGGTTATAGATATTTGTTAGAATCGCCTCACCGATGCGATTCTAACAAATGTCTATAACAGTTGTTTCTTGGAGTAATATATTACAAGAATCTTTCATGACTATGGATTCGATTTGGGCATTTCCAACCCGAGGGAAGCCCACGCCGCCTGGAACCGAGGTTAAGCCTTGAGCTAAGAAATCATTCCATTGAAAGTGTCGTTATAACGAGCTTTGCCGTTGTAACGAATGTCGGTTTAAAGAGGGTTGACTGTATATTGTGGATGACGTCGTGTCATAAAAATGATAGGACCGTGATAGTTACTGGTGCGTTACGTCATAACGGCGTCCGTGATTACCAATAGTTTTGTTTTTTGTACTTCTTCAACGATAATCGTAATATGATAAAATGAATCTTACACTCGTGGTCATTTCATATGAAAATTTATCAAACTCGCTGAAGACTTGTTTCATAAATTTCATATGAAATGAAAGTTCGTGTAAGATCCTCTATAAAGTCGCGAATAAAATGCGTTTTAAATGTCATATGATAAATAGAATCTTTCATTATTGAAATTATTAAAGTCGTTGAGGTAGAGGGATAAATCCCCTTTCCCCAACTCGTTTAATAAATTCAATAATACATGAACATCCATGTTAGATCCTCTATTTATTCTTCCATAAAGTCAGAGTTTTCTGAATACTCAAACATTGTCTGTGATGTAGAAGCCCCAAATTTTTCCATCAAAGCACTGAGAGTACCGGTGGATTTCCATCACAGAAAAATCAAAGCGCTGAGAGTACCGGTGGATTAATTGTCTCTGACTGTAAGCTGGGAAGAAAGTCCTGGATAGAAACTTAAACTGTTTCGTTTAACCCTAAATCCCAATTTTAAGCAAATAGTGAGTGAGTGAGTTTGAATTTTACGTCTCACCAACAGCTAAGGTCATACGGAGCCGGGACCTCAGTTTAAAGACTCATCCGAAAGTCTGGAGAAGCCCGGGCTCGATCATGCGACCCCTGGTTTACAAGGCGAGTAGCATAACACCTACACCACGGAGGCTCCATTAAGCAAAAAGAGTAAACACTATCTGATACCACTGTTTGCCAGGCCCAACCCATGATTCCAGTCCAGATTCTATAGATAACATTAATTTGTATAAAAATAGCTGTTACTTGTGAGTGAAGGTCACCTGGACTTCAGCATTGAAAAACGTACTGCGCTTCATAACTTTGGGTCGATTAATAAACAATCGACCCAAAAATGTCATATGGCAAAAAGAATCGTACACGAGCGGTCATTACATTCGAAATTTATCAAACTCACCGAAGCCTCGTTTCGGAGAGTGCTTAGGAAATGACCCTCGTGTGAGAATAATCAGTCAGGCAGTCGTCGGTGGGCCGCCGGTTGGTTGGTTACAACAATCATTTTGTAATATGTTGCTTCCTCATTTCGGGCTCAAAGGCGGTTCCAACCTAGAAAAGTGTAAGCCCTATAGTGCATTATTTTCGGTCGAGAAAATATTTGTTAAAATAAAATATTTCCATAAATTTCGTTTTAAGTTGTGTAGAACGTTTTCATAGATCATATCAGTTATTCAAAAATAATAATTCATATCAAAATTGCAGCTATATAATGAAGCCAATTTAAGGCATACAACTAACAAAACGTCACGTGCTAACTACATAGATACACATAAGCATGTGCATCCGCGCAGTCTGATCAGACTGTTTCCAATTCGCATCTAAGAACAAGTTATACTGCAAAACCCTTATAAGCGAGGGCGAAGACTCGGATCAGCCTGCGCTTCAGCACAGGCTGATCCGAGTCCTCGCTCTTCGAACTCGACATTTTGTTGGGTTTTTCTCGAGCTCTCACAGTGGCTTTTATATTGAAACCCTGTTTCTTTTATTGCGGTTATGTGTAATTTAAAAGAAAGTCTACTGAATCACTCCATAAAATTTATTGAAAGAGAAGACAGTCGCGAAAAAATTTGATTATAAGTGTATGTTTGGATATTTTTCTCTCGACCTCTCCAAGAATGGACCCACAGATGTCAACTCAGTTTATGACGCTGCCGCGATATAGTTGCCTGTGAGTAATTTTGGTTCATGACACCATTGAACTGACAAGTCCGTGTAATGAACACCCCTATAAACCCCACTTTACATAGAGGAAAATTGGGGTTTACAGGGCTATACATTATGTTCGTTATTGTTGCTAGAAGCTTCCGTGATGTAATACTTATGCTACTCGCCTTATAAACAAGGAGTCGTGGGTTCGAACCC
The DNA here is from genome assembly GCA_963580285.1 of Lucinisca nassula. Classification (NCBI taxonomy): domain Eukaryota; kingdom Metazoa; phylum Mollusca; class Bivalvia; order Lucinida; family Lucinidae; genus Lucinisca; species Lucinisca nassula. The sequence goes on along the minus strand of OY757017.1, from coordinate 71,687,028 downwards.
GGGCTTCTCCAGACATTCGGATGAGTCTTTAAGACTAATTATCTTGTTTTGTTTTTGTTTGAATTGCGGTTTAACGCCCCCGTCCACACTCTTAAGGTCATTTTGGAGACGTTGCTTCCAGTTTTGTGGGACTTTTATCCGATATTGGGATGAAATTATATCTTCAGCCCTGTCGCCCAATGAAACCAAAATGCTTATATGCATTGGCTGGTCTGACTCACATCAGTATGCCTGGGCAGGCTTAGTCCTTCTAAGCGGTTTACCAGTACTCATGTCTGGTCAGTTTCAGCTCTGCGTGGAAGCACCATGCAGCCATATCTATTTCCCCCAGCCCCGATGGGCGTACTCGTGTGCGGGTCGGCTTCGGCTCTGCGTGGAAGCATCATGCAGCCCATTTATTTCTTCAAGCCCCGATGGGCGGGGACTGGATCGCTCCCCAGATCCCATTATTTGTACCCCATGTGAGCGACCTTGAAGTTCGGTTCTTTTACATGTACATGAACTTGTATATGGGCATTACAGGTCGAGTGACCTGGATCCATAAAACAGCAGGAGGTTGGGCATGAAATTCATGGAGGTTCATGTAGTTACTTTCATATCATAGACTACAATTGCTTTGGTTAAACGTATTGACTTACCTTTTTTCCCCATTCAAAAGCCTATGAAGCCGAAATTGACAATGCCGTAAAATGGGTCCTGGTCAACCGAAGATCATCACTTGAAGTAATATGATAGTACTCAGGCCCTGATGCTATATATATACACACCGAATTTAAAGTTAGCCCAGTAGTTCGGGAGAAGAATGTTTTAAGCTCTTACCTTAAATAGCCATGGCGGCCATCTTGGTCATGTGACTTCGAGCATTCGAAGAAAATTTGATTCCCCTATTGCCCGAGGCTGCGTATGAAATTTAATTGAAATCAAGTCAGCAGTTTCAAAGAAAATTAAATGGCAGTAACCTTCACCTTTGACATTCATAGAAGCTCATGTGGTACCTATATTCATATATTAACCTATAATTGCGTCATTTTACCTTTTTCCCTCATTCAAAAGTCCAAACGACCATATTTGACACTGTCGCAGACCAGGCCTAATCATTTGAACAAATTTGGTTGTACTCAGTCACCTGATGACACATGCTACGTTTTATTGTAATGGTCGAGCGGTACTAGGCTTATACAATATAGTAAAACTCTTATATTGAGGTAACCAGTCACCTGATGACACATGCTACGTTTTATTGTAATGGTCGAGCGGTACTAGGCTTATACAATATAGTAAAACTCTTATATTGAGGTACCCAGTCACCTGATGACACATGCTACGTTTTATTGTAATGGTCGAGCGGTACTAGGCTTATACAATATAGTAAAACTCTTATATTGAGGTACCCAGTCACCTGATGCCACATGCTACGTTTTATTGTAATGGTCGAGCGGTACTAGGCTTATACAATATAGTAAAACACTTATATTGAGGTACCCAGTCACCTGATGACACATGCTACGTTTTATTGTAATGGTCGAGCGGTACTAGGCTTATACAATATAGTAAAACTCTTATATTGAGGTACTCAGTCACCTGATGACACATGCTACGTTTTATTGTAATGGTCGAGCGGTACTAGGCTTATACAATATAGTAAAACTCTTATATTGAGGTACCCAGTCACCTGATGACACATGCTACGTTTTATGTAATGGTCGAGCGGTACTAGGCTTATACAATATAGTAAAAATCCTATATTGAGGTAATCAGTCACCTGATGACACATGCTACGTTTTATGTAATGGTCGAGCGGTACTAGGCTTATACAATATAGTAAAACTCTTGTATTGAGGTAATCAGTCACCTGATGACACATGCTACGTTTTATTGTAATGGTCGAGCGGTACTAGGCTTATACAATATAGTAAAAATCCTATATTGAGGTAATCAGTCACCTGATGACACATGCTACGTTTTATGTAATGGTCGAGCGGTACTAGGCTTATACAATATAGTAAAAATCCTATATTGAGGTAATCAGTCACCTGATGACACATGCTACGTTTTATTGTAATGGGCGAGCGGTACTAGGCTTATACAATATAGTAAAAATCCTATATTGAGGTAATCAGTCACCTGATGACACATGCTACGTTTTATTGTAATGGTCGAGCGGTACACGGCTTATACAATATAGTAAAAATCTTATATTGAGGTACTCAGTCACCTGATGCCACGTGCTACGTTTTATTGTAATGGTCGAGCGGTACTAGGCTTATACAATATAGTAAAAATCTTATATTGAGGTACCCAGTCACCTGATGACACATGCTACGTTTTATTGTAATGGTCGAGCGGTACTAGGCTTATACAATATAGTAAAACTCTTATATTGAGGTACCCAGTCACCTGATGACACATGCTACGTTTTATTGTAATGGGCGAGCGGTACTAGGCTTATACAATATAGTAAAACTCTTATATTGAGGTACCCAGTCACCTGATGACACATGCTACGTTTTATTGTAATGGTCGAGCGGTACTAGGCTTATACAATATAGTAAAACTCTTATATTGAGGTACCCAGTCACCTGATGACACATGCTACGTTTTATTGTAATGGGCGAGCGGTACTAGGCTTATACAATATAGTAAAACTCTTATATTGAGGTACTCAGTCACCTGATGCCACGTGCTACGTTTTATTGTAATGGTCGAGCGGTACTAGGCTTATACAATATAGTAAAACTCTTATATTGAGGTACCCAGTCACCTGATGACACATGCTACGTTTTATTGTAATGGGCGAGCGGTACTAGGCTTATTCAATATAGTAAAAATCCTATATTGAGGTACTCAGTCACCTGATGCCACGTGCTACGTTTTATTGTAATGGGCGAGCGGTACATGTAGTAGGCTAACACAATATAGTAAAAATCCTATACTGAGGTACTCAGTCACCTGATGACACATGCTACGTTTCATTGTAATGGGCGAGCGGTACTAGGCTTATACAATATAGTAAAAATCCTATATTGAGACCACCTTTGGGACCGTTCAAAAGCGGTCTTTAAGACCACTTTTAAATGGTCCCAAAGGTGATCTCTTATTAGGAGACACCGGGTGTAGAAAACACAAAGAAAGAATAACTGAAACCTTCTCAATAAACTTTTTAAAGCAGATTTAGTCTTAATTTTAGGTGGTCAAAATAGCGGTATTATACAATTTATGAGCATAACAGCCATCATGGTCAAGTGACCTGAACCATTAAATTTTGAATAGTATCCCTCCCCATTGGCCTGGAGGCTTCAATTGAAATTTAATTGAAACTGACCCAGCGGCTTATTGATGAAGTCATTGGAATGCTTATGGACATTGAATCCTTGGGACATTGGGCCAAGGTTGCTAAATGGTCTTGACCTTTGACATTCATAGAGGTTTTAAGACCTACTTTCATTTCATAACCTACCATTGTTTTGGCTAAATGCATAGTTTTACCCTCTACCCATGTAAAAGCCTAAGGGAAAAATTTTGACCTTGCTATAAAATAAAGCCTAGGTCACATAGCCCGACCGATGTCCGGCATCGGTGGAGCTCGGTAGATTTTTGGGGTGTCGCCGAGCTACCCTCATCGGAGGCATAGCTCGGTGACGTGAACGGGCTCCGTCCGGAAATCTACAGGCGACCGACCAAACACCGGTCGATGACCGTACGGAGTCTGTCTTAACAGGGGAGTTTGTTTCGGCCTATGTGGTAGCAACTACCGGCCGGTGGTCGATCGGACATCGGGGGGTATACGGGCGGTACCCGAGCAGGTTACAGGACACCGTGCGATCACTGGACGGGTTGTAAACGGTCTTTGAACACTGCGCGGCCGATGTTCGGTCGTTGTAACTCGGACTTGGCGGGGGGGGGGGGGGGGCGATGGTCAGCTATAACATCACTGTATATATGTCCAACCTACCTGGCATGGTCAGTTCATCACTATGGCTGCACCGAGAAGGCGTTGTTAGAACACGAGCTAGGTCAGGCGAGGTTCCAGTACAACTTGGTCCTGGCGGCAATACTCGAAGAAGCCGAGAGGGAGCGACAGAGGGCCGGCAGGAGAGAAAGGCGTGGGTGGGTGCGACAGTGGATCCTACGTAGACCCCTTTTCGGCCAATATTAGACGCTCATGAGGGAACTCGACTTCAAGGCCTACCTCCGCATGGCGCCACAGATGTTCCGAGAGTTGCTCCACCGAGTTGGCCCCCGCACTGCCAAGACCACAAGGTAACTTTACACTTTGTGAACTTAGTGTGAAATTGTACTGATTGTACTGAATTTAATTTCTTATTTTGCAAACACTTGCCTTCTAAACATATTTATTATTGCTTGATTTTAACCATATTTCACCCTTTTCTGTTGCAGGCATCGAACCCCCTTGGACCCTGGGCTGAAGCTGGCGATCACCTTGAGGTTCTTGGCGACCGGAAGCAGCTACCGCGATCTGGCGTTCGCGTTTCGTGTCCCACACAACACAATCTCTCTGTTCGCCCCGAGGTGTGTCAGGTCATCTACGACAAATACGAGGACGAGATGTGGGCCACTCCCCAGACAGAAGATGATTGGCGCCTGGTGGCCCAGGGATTCGAAGACAGATGGAACTTTCCCTACTGTTGTGGCGCGATCGATGGGGAGCATGTCGGCATCAAGAAGCCCCACAAGAGCGGCTCCCTTTACTACAACTACAAAATCTTCTTTACCATCGTCATGCTTGCGGTGGTAGACTCTGAGTATAAGTTCATCTGGGCTGATGTGGGTTACCAGGGTCGTATTCCGACGCCGGCATCTTTAACCGGTCGCGACTCGAGCCAGGTCTACATGAGGGAACAATCGGTCTACCCCAGCCGGATCCCCTGCCAAATGACGCCCAAGACATGCCCTACTACATGGTCGGAGACGACGCCTCCCCCCTCCGGCCGTACATGATGAAGCCCTACCCTCATCGGCACCTGACACGGGCTAAGCGGATATACAACTTCCGGTGTTCCAGGTCACGTCGTGTGGTTGAAAATGCGTTTGGTATACTCCAATCGCTTCAGATGCCTGCTTACAACCCTGGGAATGAGACCGTCAAAAGTTACCAAGATCGTCAAGGCCTGCATGACCTTACACAACCTCATGAGGACTCGTTACCCCAACCTTCAGAATGCCGACCTCGACCGGGAAGATCAGCAGGGCCAGCTCATCGCGGGTGCATGGCGAGACCGATGTCCGGCCGAGCTTCGGCCATTGTCCCTTACATCGGTCACCCACCGGTACTATATTTTCCAAGGCTCGGTCCCACATCGGTCGGACCACGGCCGAAACTCAGTCGGTGTCCGTTCACAAAAGCTTGTCCTCTGGTGGCCTCAGATGCACGGGACACCGGCCGATACTCAGCCGTACACCGGCCGATGCGTATTCCGATGTGGTAAGGATGGGGCTGCGATGAAGGAGTTCGGTGAGAGCCCGTCGAATTTTAACTCCGAAGTTAAATTTGGCCGAGCTGCCAACCGATGCGGTTTTAAGCCCCAAAAGCCGCCGGTGACCACGGGATTCCGGCCGGTGTTTGACGAAAGTCGCATCGCTCGTTCATCGAAACCTCATCGGCCGGGCTATGTGACCTAGGCATTAGTCATGGGCAACCCGGAGCCACAATTTATATAGCTTTTGTAGGGCTCAAGTCCTTCTTATTGTGTGCCAAGTTTCAGGGTCATCTGACGTGTGGTTCTGGAGAAGAAGATTCTTAAAAGGGTTTAACATACATGGGCATGGTGGCCATCTTGACCATGTATATAAACTTTCGTTGCCCTGAGACATAGCTGTTCTACGTAAAGTCTGACTTCACGGAGTTGTTGCACTGATGAGTTGGAGGCCTTCATGCGGACTGAACAAATTATTTGTCTGAATCGCGACGGAAGTAAGGGCGAGGATTGTGGCCACGTAAAATCGATTTAAGCCCCCCAGTGGAATTCATTTCACTGACCGTTCCAAGACGGTTCTTCTGTCGCGGTTTATTTCTTGTTATGGTTTGTCTTTGAGTGTTTGTATCGCTCATATTATTTTGTTTTGGATAGCCAATTGGCCATTTTGTGGTAAAGTCACTCTCCGTTTGGCTTTCCGCTATTGATGTTTCCATTAGGGTTTGTTGTTTCATGTGTGTGTTTCTTTCCCTTTGGTGTCTCTGATGGGAGCTGAGGGTTAATTGTATCGATTCCTGATCATTGCCATCACTTCTATTCAACTGGCCTAGTAGTTTCTGAGGAGAAGATGTTTTATTGAAAGTGTGGACGGACGACGGAAAACGAATCATTGGTATACTATAAGCTGACCTTATGGGCCTTCGGCTCAGGTGAGCTAAAGACACGATGAGAACGAGTTGGAAAGTCGGGTTGGAGTTCTGGGCTATTAACTGAGTTCATACATGAGTACTTGAAGAAGCCTCCCAGCTGTTGGTGGGGCGTAAAATATATAAATGCACAGATGAGTACTTGTTCCATTTCAATATGATTGCTTGTCGAATCACAGTTCCGCTCAGCTTTTTTGAAGCTGAATAAATGTTCCATCATTTTTCACAAGAGAAACTGTGACTTTCTTAATGATTTCTTGTGTTTACTTACCTTTAAACTGAACCCCTCCGAGAAAGGGTCTTTGCTTTAAGGAAATGGTAAGCTCCTGGGAAAAAATTCTTTCCTTTCAGAGTACATCCCTATATATATTGATATGATAGACTATATGACCATGCGAGAGATCTGCCACTGCTCTCCTTCAACCCTTTTTGTACCAAATGGAATCTTCCTCCTTCCATATAGCAAGAGTCAATTTCAAAATTTAGGGGTGTCAGGTTGTGTTTTCATCAAAATTTAATTGGAAAATGACTAAACGTTTAGCAAACAATGGAGGCCCTGATCAGACGCCGCGTTCTGTGACGTCTGGTCTGGGCAAGCACTGTTTGCTAGGGTACCCGTTTTGGGGTTTCTGGTACAAAATGGGTTAAGTTTCCTTTAAACTTAACTTCTCCGTAGAAGAGGAAAGAATTTGGGGGTGGTTGTTTTATTTTAAGTTTAACAACGCCCCCGTAAACACTATTTAGGTCATACTGGAGACGCTGCCATCAATTTTGTGGGTCTTTTACCCGACATTGTGATGAAATGACATCTGAATCCCTGCCAACCAATGAAACCAATAGGGTTTATATGCATGGACGGTCCGACTCGCACCACTTTGCCTGGGCAGGCTTAGACCTTCTAAGCCGTTCCCCGCTTCATGTTCGGTCGGTTTGAGCTCTGCGTTGAAGCATCATGCAGGCCAAGCCCCGATGGGCGGTGTATCTTACGTCACTGGCTGTCTGATATTGGCTTACAGTTGGACAAGGCCAACAGGTAAGGGTAGAGGGGGGATTGATGTTATTTCTTCTGTTTCTAAATTCCCATTAATTTCCACTTTCTCCTCATCTCCTCTACTATCTCTTCTATCACTTTTCTCTCTCTGGGAGACGGCACAAACTGGCCCACAAGAGTTGACGCAAAACCCAAAACAGTCTGTCAAATGAAAGAATTTGCTTCAGAGGAGCAAAATCTTTCCTTTAAGAATTGGACAGACAAAATATTTTGAAAGAGTTGTCTCCCCTGAAGGTGTATACTTTCTCCCATTCTCCTTATCAAGAACATTCCTTAAAAAAACGATATTAGGTGAAAGTTGATGGGATCCATGCAGTAAAACTTGTTTAATCCTCAACCCGCCCCCATCCCCACCAAAAGCTTCGACATTCTCGTTATTTTAACATGCTCAGCTTCACGGAGTAGACAAGTATTGACAAGCATCACGTAAATAAGCCCGTGAAATGAACACCCGCCTCTGAATTCCATTTTATATAGAGAAAATTTGGTTTTACAGGGTATACATTATTTTTGTTATTGCTTCTCCAAGACATAGGTTGTGGGTACTCGTTAGAACCGCCTCTATGAGGCACCCTCAGCCTATGCTTAGAGTATAAATAAGAAACATATTGCAATCTTTCATCAGAAAAAATGGCCGTTTTTGGAGATACGTTACCGTAATGAGGGAGACTAAAAAAATGGCCGTTTTGGGGAGGGAGACTAAATGATTTTGTGGGAAATTTTTTCCACCTTGGAGGTGTGTTTTCATGAAGTTATCTGTCTCGTTTTGTTATTTTATGCATTATTGCACAGCGAATATGAACTGCCATTAAAATATTTTCAGTTTGAAAAGCACAATAAAGATGAAATTAGAATGTCACATTGAAACTTGATATTTCAATATCAAAAATATATTTTTACATGCCTATTTTGCTGTCGGTTATTATGTTCATTGTAAGTGTACTTTTTATCATTTTTTTACATGGTCAAACATGTAATTGGCAAATATTAACATAGATCGTGATAAGGCGGGGTAATGAAGATAGCTAGGCGGGTAACGAAGATAACTTTAGGATTTATGTCCCCCTTTTATAAGATTTTAAACATATTGCTTCTAACATGATCCATTAATTATCCTTGATGACACTGGAGACACAAGTATTTTGAAAGAGTTTCTGCCCTTGCTCTATTTCTCTTAAATTGTTCTTTTGGGGTCGATCCGTTATCAGTCGTTCCAAAGCTACTAACTACAGTAGCTTTTCATAGTTGATGTCCACGTGACTATCACTGATTTGTACGAAATTCAGGAAACGGTTTATTTTAAGCAAAAAGCAACGCTAAATTCTTATCGCTGCGAGGTCAGAGTGTTACGTAAGAGGGATATCTATTGACTGGATTTGAATCATGTGTTGGGTTTGGCAAGCAGTGTAGACCCGGACCAGACGCCGCAGAACGCGGCGTCTGATCAGGGTCTACTATGTTTGCTTACATTACAGGAATTGTAGGATTGGACGAAGCAGTGTAAGTGCCCGTTCAAGACATTTGTCAGCCTGCACTCACATACAATCGACAACCCACAAGTGTTTTCAGTGCTTTGATTTTTATTCTCGGCCCACTCATTGCCAGCCTGAGTAGATTATATTCTAGACAAGACACCATTAACCCCCCCCACACACACACACACACAACAAATCCATTATTCTTTCGCTCGACTAACTGACTTAAAGTCTATCTTTCTTGGGTCTATGAAAATAATGTACATCTCTTTTATAATATAATCAAAGTACTAACACACGCAGAGCTGAAACCGACCCGCACACGAGTACTGGTAAACAGCTTAGAGGATCTAAGCCAGCCCAGGAAAGCGGTGCGAGTCGGCCCGTCCATGCTTATAAACCCTATTGGTTTCATTGGGCGACAGGGCTTGAGATGTCATTTCATCTCAATGTCGGGGAAAAGTCCCACAAAATTGGAAGCAACGTCTTCAAAATGACCTTTACAGTGTTGACGTGGACGTTAAACCTCAAATCAAACAAAACAAAAGTACTAACAGCACCGGTGGTTGCCCCCGCCCATCGGGGCTTGGAGAAATAGACTGGGCCGCAGCTTCCGCGCAGAGCTGAAACCGCGGCACATGAGTACTGGTAAACCGTTTAGAAGGTCTAAACCTGGTCAGACAATGTGATGCGAGTCTGGCCGACCATGCATATAAACACTGTTGATTCCAATGGCCGACCATTTCATTCGATAGAAGTCCCACAAATCTGGAAGCAATATCTCCAAAATGAAAATAGTGTTGACAGAGACTTTAAACTCCAACAAAAAAAAACAGTACTGGTGGTTCCATTGTTCCTATTGGGTTCAGACCGTTCGTTAAACTCATAAATTCCATACTCTTAGCAAACAGGGTAGACCCTGATCTGAATGTTGTCTGAATCCTATTTTTTTTTCAATTTTTTGTTTGTTGAACTTTATTGATCATGCATAATGATCTCTTCTGACCATTATGAAAACACACCTATACAAATACACTGTAAACTTTACTTCCGAAAAAAAAACACGAAAATTTTAAGATGGAAAATTATGATTTTTTTCTTATTTCTGCTCAAAATATAGATTGTGACGAGGCGGTTCTAACGAGTACCCACAATCTATATTTTCGCCCCCGCCCATCGGGGCTTGGAGAAATAGATGGGCTGCATGGTGCTTCCACGCAGAGCTGAAACGGACCACACCTGAGTACTGGTAAACCGCTTAGAAGGACTAAGCCTTCCAAGGCAAAGGAGTGTGAGTCAGACTGTCCAATGTATATAAGCATTTTGGTTTCATTGGGTGTCAGGGCTTGAGATGTCATTCCATCTCAATGTCGGGTAAAAGTCTCCAAAATGACCTAAATAGTGTTGACAAGCAAAAAAATAAACAATCTATATTTTGAGCAGAAACGATGAGGCGGTTCTAACGAGTACCCACAATCTATATTTTGAGCAGAAATATAAGAAAAACAGGTTTACCCCGGTAAACCCCAATTTTACTATATAAAAGTGGGGTTCAAGGGAGTCAAAATTAAATAGGCGCTCGGTTTAACTTAATTGGTCAGTGGCAGTCACTTGGGCTTCAGCAGCATATGATTTTTCATATAATTATACAACTTTGGGTTATCGACCGAGTTACCTTACACCCTGTACCCCTCATTTTAAATGTTAAATGGTACGGACTTCTTCTTAACTGACTTTGCAAGTGAAACATTGTTGCGGGGGTATAATCACATCCTATGGCAGTGGTATCACTCCGGGCTGCCGCTTCCGCCTTTTGAAAGCAAGAATTCATTTCCATTACAAAAATACGCCAATACAAATACATTGTAAATTTTACTGCAGAAAAAAATATTAAGATGAAAAATTGTGATATTGTTCTTATTTCTGCTCAAAATATAGATTTTGGGTACTCGTTAGAACCGCCTCATCGAGGCGGTTCTAACGTGTAACCACAATCTATATTTTAGAGCAGAAATTAGAAAAATAAAATATACCCCTGTAAACCCCAGTTTTACTATATAGGGGGTCAAAATTATACAGTCGTGTTTTAATGATGCGAATTAAGAGGTGTCAGGGTGATTGGTTTAGTAAACGGCTGAACAATTGCAAAACATGAAGGTCCTGAACAGACGTGTCCCGTTTTTAGGTTTCTCAATATAATAGAAGATAAATTTGATTTACATAATATGCATTTCTTTGCATCGGATTAGTTTCAAATGTAGCCAACTGAAGCATATCAAAATGAGCCACGCAGAGTGAAAATATGTCTGTGTACATGTGCGTTCAGCGAATGCTTTAAGCAAGCCTGCGCAAGAAAAGCTTATGGTGGTGCGGTTTACGTCACGGATTTTTATTGTTGCTGTTGTTGTTGTTATTTTTGTTGTTTTTCCACTTTCATTCATTTTTCTCTTCTCATATCTCTACTATCTGTGGGAGACGAGACAGAATGACTCACAAGGGTTGACGCGTCGTTATCCCGCGTTATCCCGTAATAGGGATATAGCCAAACATCGCAGATCCAGATCAGACTCCGCATTATGCGGCGTCTGATGAGGGTCTACAGAGTTTGCTCACATGTTTTTACTGTCAAATATTGGATATTGAAACTAAAAGATGGACCCGATTCCCCGTGAATGACAAATGGACTTGGCCGATATATAACAAAATGAAAATCCACCAGTATGCAATGGGTTAAACCCCCAACACAGACTCTCAGTGGTTATCCATAAGCGGGTGCGCAGGCTGATCTGCGTTTTCGTTTATCCACATGTCCGAATATACATTCTAGCTTGGCCTTGCTCAGATATTAGCCTGATCACAGAAAAAACTAAAAACAGCCTGCGCATCTGAGCGTTCAGTAGTCGTATAATGTACATGTACAGTCCTACCTGCCCTGCAGGCACAACACGTTGTATCAACGTTGAACTAACGTTGAAACAACGTTTTCAACGTTGTTTCAACGTTAGTTCAACGTTGAGTGCCTGCTGGGTGTATTAAGCAAGCTGGCTAATAAAAAAATCTTAATACAGGTGGTCGCTTAATAAAGGGGATTTTAATGTATTTTCCTTTTGGGGGCACCAAATGAGTACTTGATTAGGCTGTCCTCAAGTACTCATTTGGTGCCCCCAAAAGGAAAAAAAATCGCCTTTATTAAAAATCCTTAATACAGGTGGTCGCTTAATAAAGGGGAATTTTATTGTATTTTCCTTTGGGGTGCACCAAATGTGTACTTGTTTAGGACATCATGTCCTAATCAAGTACACCGTACTCATCTGATGCCCCCAAAAGGAAAAAACATTAAAATCCCCTTTATTAAGCGACCACCTGTATTAAGATTTTTATTAGCATGCTTGCTTAGATGTGGCCATTGTTATCTGTGGATGCAAGGTTATCCCCTTCGATGTTCACCCACACATGACATTTGTATACCCTTTGTAATGTCAGGCCTAAAAGGTACTTTGCTCCATTCTGCTTGCGTTGGCTTGTACCGGGCTTGGCACATTTACAAGCATGCTGGGTCATACAATTTTTTGTTTGTGGGTAAATCTTTAAATGATGCCAAGTAAAGACAAACGATGTATAGTCAAATTCCTATATTAACCATTATCTTGCTGAATATTCATTTAAGCCACACCCATTTCTGTCTATCAACCAATCAAATTACTTGATGTAATTTATTGCTACAAATTCATAAACTGAATGCCAAACAGTGTAGATCCTGATCAGAAGCCATCTGGTCTGGATCTACACTGTTTGCAAAGATAGGGGTTGTCGTGAACAGCAAGTTAAGGGTTAAGACCACCATTGGGACTGGTCAAACGTGGTCTTTAAGACCACGTTTGTACAGTCCCAAAGGTGGTCTCTGACCAGAGGACACTGTATGCAGAAAACACAAAGGAAGAATATCTGAAACCTACTAAATAAGCTTTTTATAGCGTAATTGGTCTTAATTTTAGGAAGTCGTAATTTCAGTGTATATATTCTGTATCACATTTTCTAGTCAATGCATTTGATTTACGAACAGAATTAATTAGCTGAGAAGAATATCATACGAGTATATATAAATCACTTTTTTTCCATAAAAAGCAACTTTGTTGTCCACTTGTGTATATATGTTGTATTTTGACCACAGAGCCAAATAAAATATGTTCTATGTTTGAAAGTTAGATGGTGGAGTTGCTGCTGTTAGCGCTGCCGACATCGCTTTTGAGCCTGATTATTTCAGAGTTACGGTGGACCTTGTAGTTAAGCTCAACACTATACAGAGAATTTCAACTCATTACAAATGTGTTTTATCATGTTTATTGAGTTATGCTGTTATATTATAATGGTATTAATCAAGTCATTTCGTATTGGCCCAGATGCAGGTCCGAGGTCTGCTGCATTGGCCCGAGGCCGAAGGCCGAGGGCCAATGTAGCTGACCGAGGACCTGTATCTGGTTCTGTTCTGTTGGTTGACCTTTTGTTAATACGTTCTGTTCTGTTCTGTTCTGTTAATACGGATGACCTTCGATCAATACAGGATAGGCAATTAATAAATACATGTACCAGTAATGGCCCTTGATTGGATAAATAAAAGTATTGTAGTATTGTATTTTGGAGACGTTGCTTCCAACTTGTGGAACTTTTACCCGACATCGAAATGAAATGGCATCTCAAGCTCTGCTGCCCAATGAAACCAATAAGGTTTATATGCACCACTTTGCCTGGGCTGGCTTAAACCCTCTAAGCGGTTTACCAGTACTCATGTGCGGTACTCAAGCACCAAGCATCCCAATCTATTTCTCCAAGTCCCGATTGGTGTTAGTGTCTTTAATTGTTTTAAGCGATTCAGGCTTTTATGTTTTGCCTTCACAAACTCTCGGTGGAATCTGTCTTTAAAAGACAAAATGCTTCTTAAGAGGAGCAAACTCTTCCATTTAAGAGTAGCCACTCATTGGACAAATGTTTTAGGACTGACTCCCGGTCTTTGGAAGTATAGTTTCCCATTGAAGAAGAAAAAAAAATGTCGCTTAAATTATTCAGATCGTATCTGCACAGCATTTTAATGCCAGATTTGGTATTATAATATGCTTGCATTCCTACATAATGAAAAGAGATTTTAAGCTAGTAAAAGCGTTTAATAGTTGGGCCCCGTCAAGCGATTTTGGTACTTATCGCCTATGCGAGCAGCGAAGGTTCAGGCGAGCCTGCGCATCCGCGCAGTCTCGCCAGAACCTTCGCTTCTCGCTCATACAAGAAGTGAATCAAGAGGAACCTTCAGACAGAAAGCCATGTCCCTGGCCCCTCTGAATGGCTGGGCATGCGCAGTTAAAATTTGTCATGACGGAATGCTCGAAGACACAAATTCGCTTGGCGGGGCTCAGTTATTTGCATTTCGAACACGATTTTGCATTGCAGTTTTCCTTTTAGACTGGAGCCGGGGCACAGCAGGTTGCACAACTCGGAAGGTGTGCTTCGAATCAACTTGCGCATTCGTGCGGTCTAGACAGAGAGCTCATTGTACATCCCACGGATGCTGTAGGCTATAAAGATGACTTCTTCGACCACCCGAAGACTCGGATCTGCCTGCGTGAATGCGCAGGCTGATCCGGGCCTTCGATGGTCGCGAATGCCAGCGTGTACATTTTTTCCTTTGCCCGGCTTACATTTTCATTTACGGCTTCTTCATGCTCGACACACTCAATAGGACTTAAGTTCTGAAACTACATATGTACTAAAATGGAGTCTAAAGTTATTTTTCGAAGTAGCAGCTGTTTGTAAGTATCCATTCCGAGATTAATGAACAGTTCCACTTCAATTGTTTTTACTTTTTTTTTTATTTGTTTAACGACCCTTACTTGGGGCGTATCACATCCAGGAGGTCTAGCAGAACCGGCGTAATCTGGACCGAACTTTACCCACAGCGCTGATGCTCCTAGAGATTGATTCAGAGGTACTCTTATACTATAGGGTACCAAGCCACTGAAAGCCACAGTTTATAGCATTCTAATTCATTCATTCATTTATTCTTTCATGCATTCATTTGATCCCTTTCTTTCTTTCTTTCTTTCTTTCTTTTGTATATTTGACAGTGATAACATTGCGCATTCGTGCAACATATTTCGTGCATTCTTTTCCAGCACATCACAAAGGCGTAACGCCCATTACGCATATTACGCATGTGCGTAATGTAAATTAGTAATAATAGTGTTCCCCATTGCATGTTTTATATGGGCGACTCTTAAAGGAAAGAATTTGCTCCCTAGGGGAGCAAATTCTTCTTTAAGAGTAGCCCCGTGCCATCTGTACATTTTGCGTAATAATAACTTGGTCAGTCTGGCTACGCCCCTGCATCTCCAAAACGGTAAATTACTGGACAATTAAAGACTGGAACTAACGTGCACGTTAAGCTACTGATGCTTTGAACAGCTGGGATCAGATATTTTGTGTTCAAATATGCGGTTGTATCTTTCTCCGTCATATGGCCAGTGGAATCCGACAAATCAGAACTATGTACGCCCGATGATCGCTGCAGTTGCAACTGTATATGCCTTGCACAGCCAAGCGTGATGATCTTAATAACATGGATGTGATTTTCTCTAATTGCAAGCGAGCCTCCCCTTATGTCCATAACCGAGAACCTGTACCCCTTTTCAAAAACATGCAGTTGAGGCTATATTTTCAGCTCACCTGAGACGAAGAAAACATCTGTCCGTCGTCAGCACCTTTGACCAGCTATATCTCTGCAACCTGCAGGCTGGTCTCAATCATTTCTTAGCTGTAGCATATCTCTGGTGGGGGGTTGATGACGTAGGCTTTTCTGGAAATCGAATAAAAACTTTGGTTGCTATGGCAACCACAAGGCCCCATAGATTTACAATGGGAAAATCGTTATCAACCCGGTAGCGGCTAGAGTTTTGATCGGAACATTCTGAAACTTATATATGATAAAACTTGGGATAAAAGTTCGAACGAGTTCGAAAACTTGTGAAGCAAGCCCATTTATCACAGAATTATGTCCCCTTGGTTGCTGAAAATGTCAATTTTTGACCTTGTCACCACCTTAGTCCCTTCAGTTTGATCGGATCTATCTGAAACATATATATTGAAACGCTCAGGGTAGAAGCTCGCAAGAATTTGAAAACTGGCGAAGTCGGCCTATTAATCATAGAGTTTTGTCCACTTGATCGGATCTATCTGAAACGTATATATTGAAAGGCTCAAGGTAGAAGCTCGCAAGAATTTGAAAACTGGCGAAATCGGCCTATTAATCATAGAGTTATGTCCCCTTGATTGCTGAAAATGCCTATTTTTGACCTTGTCGTCACCCTAGCCCTTTAGTTTTGATCGGATCTTCTTGGAACTTACTTGTATGTCAGGGATAAAAGCTCGGAAGAGTTTTAACCCTTATCTTGCTGTTCACAACAACCCCTAGCTTTGCAAACAGTGTAGATCCAGATCAGATGGTTTCTGAAGAAGCCATCTGATCTGGATCTACACTGTTTGGCATTCAGTTAATGAATTTGTAGAATAAATAACATCAAGTAATTTGATTGGTTGATAGACAGAAATGGATGTGGCTTAGATGAATATTCAGCAAGATAAGGGTTAAACTGGCGATGTCGGCCTATTACTTGTTGAGTTATGTCGCTGAAACAAACATGTGAGTAGGTTGGGTATAACAGCTTGGATGAGTTCGAAAACTGGCGAGCTTGATCTATCATAGAGTTATGTCCCTTCGATTGCTGAAAATGTCAATTTTAGGCCTTGTCATCACCATAAGTCCAATACCTTTAATCGGATCTTCCTGAAACAAACATGTTAGTAGTTTGGTGATCAAAGCTTGGGTGAGTTTGAAAACTGGCAAGGTTGGCCTGTCTATCATAGAGTTATTCCCCCTTTGACTGCAGAAAATGCCTATTTTGGATCTTGTTGTCACCATAAGTGCTTTAACTTTAATCGGACCTTCCTGAAACAAACACATAAGTAGGTTTTGGATAGTTCGAGAACTGTCGAGCTTGGCCTGTACATCAAAGAGTTATGTCCCTTTGATTGCTGAAACCCCCCATTTTGGACCTTGTCATCACCATCAGTCACTTAGCTTTAATCGGATCTTCCTGAATATCCACAATAGCAGGTTGGGGATAACAGCTTGGATAAGTTCAAAAGACTAGCGATGTTGGCTTGTTTATCATGGAGTTACGTCCCTTTGAATTCTGAAAATGTCTATATTTGACAGTGTCATCACCATAAGCCCCAAAGTTTTGATCGGATCTTCATGAAACTTATATATACGTAAGTTAGGAATAAAAAGCTGGAATGACTTTTAAAACTAACAATGTTGACCCATTACTTATAGAGTTATGTCCCCTTTGAGTTTGGATTATATCGAAATAAAAACTAATTCACTCGTTCAAATTGCCTAAAAACATTTGTTCATCCTCCATAGGCCACAATTTTGCTTCAATATTTATGAACTTTTAGCAGAATATTTTTCTTGATTATATCTCGGATTAAGTTAGAATAGAGTTTATGCTGGGTCTAAAACCAAGTCACTAGGTCAAACTGGTTTGAAACCCTGTTCACCCACTAGAAGTCACAGTTTTGCTTCAATCATCACGAAGCTATACAAAAATGGCTGTCTAGATGATACCTTTATCAGGACTGAATATAGGTTGTGTCAAAAAGTGACAATAACAGGAGGTGACCACTCACCAGAGGTGACCGTCTGTAAAAGTGTGAAACTTCGAAGCTTAATTGGTGATTAGAAGTCGCGACGTCGTAATTCTGTGACTACAGTGCTTGAATGAACAACAGAATAGCAAAAAAAAAAAAAAAAAAAAACCTAAAGTAATAAGAACCATCGCTTTTATATTAGCATCTAGAGTTTTCTGAACAAGACTCGATGGGACAATTTCCATTTTTGTTACTTAACAACAGTGGAACATCGGTGAATAAACATGTACATTGTGATTAATCCGGTCACTTCTGGTGAGTGGTCACCTCCTGTTATAGTCCATTTTTATTATCCTCCCCCACCCCAAGGTATTTTCCTATATAGTTTATCTCTGATAACTGGTCACCCCATATCCTCCAATGGACAATTACTCGGACCCAGTATGTATATTGAGTTCGTGGCAATTATAATTATTAACTTTCTGGCAAAATTTCCTCTGTAAAACTGTCAAAATGACAAAGGATCAGAAAAAATGCAAACTTACGAAATATCATTGGCCGTCTACAAAAACTTTACATGAAACTGTTTTGAAATCTTTCTAATAACGGCAGATAAATAATTGCCATCAGTCATATTGGCCCAGCAAGCACATGACGTAATTGTGACGTCATCTCATGGCCGGTACAACGTCATGACATTTATGCAACGTCACATCTACGTCGGTGCAACGTCGTGACGTTGCAACGACGTTGATTTGACGTTGTCCTAACGACGTGCGCCTGCTGAGTGGTTTAGCAAAACTCCCATAGACTCCATTGTTAATTTAACACTTCGATACCTTAATGCCTAGGTCACATAGCCCGGCCGATGAGGTTTCGATGAGCGAGCGATGCGACTTTCGCCAAACACCGGCCGGAATCCCGTGGTCACCGGCCGGCGTTTGGGGCTTAAAACCGCATCGGTGGGCAGCTCGGCGAAATTTTACTTCGGAGTTAAAATTCAACGGGCTCTCACCGAGCTCCCTTATCGCAGCCCAATCCTTACCACATCGGAATACGCATCGGCCGGTGTACGGCTGAGTATCGGCCGATGTCCCGTGCCTCTGAGGCCACCAGAGGACAAACTTTTGTGAACGGACACCGACCGAGTTTCGGCCGAGGTCCGACCGATGTGGGACCGAGCCTTGGAAAATATAGTACCGGTGGGTGACCGATGTAAGGGACAGTGGCCGAAGCTCGGCCGGACATCGGCCGGATATCCCAGACATCTGAAGCGATTTGCGAGTACACCAAACGCATTTTCAACCACACGACGTGACCTGGAACACCGGTAGTTGTAGATCCGCTGGTCCCGTGTCAGGTGCCGATGAGGATAGGGCTTCATCATGTACGGCTGGAGTGGGAAGGCGTCGTCTCCGACCATGTAGTAGGGCGTGTCTTGGTCATCATTTGGCAGGTGATCCGGCTGGGGTAGACCGATTGTTCCCTCACGCAGACCTGGCTCCAGTCGCGACTGGTTATAGATGCCTGCGTCGGAATACGACCCTGGTGACCCCACATCCACCCAGATGAACTTGTACTCAGAGTCTACCACCGCAAGCATGACGATGGAAAAGAGCCTTTGTAGTTGTAGTAAAGGGAGCCGCTCTTGTGGGGCTTCTTGATGCCGACATGCTTCCCATCGATCGCGCCTCAACAGTGGGGAAAGTTCCATCTGTCTCCGAATCCCTCGGCCACCAGGCGCCACTCATCTTCTGTCTGGGGAGTGGCCCACATCTCGTCCTCGTATTCGTCGTAGATGGCCTGACACACCTCGGGGACGAACAGAGAGATTGTATTGTGTGGGACACGTAACGGGAACGCCAGATCGCAGTAGCTTCTTCCGGTCGCCAAGAACCTCAAGGTGATCGCCAGCTTCAGCCCGTCAGCCCAGGGTCCAAGGGGGTTCGATGCCTGCAACAGAAGAGGGTGAAATATGATTCAAATCAAGCAATAATAAATATGTTTGGAAGGCATGTGTTTGCAATATAAGAAATGAAGTATAGTGCATTCAGTACAATTTCACACTAAGTTCACAAAGTGTAAAGTTACCTTGTGCTCTTGGCAGTGCGGGGGCCAACTCGGTGGAGCAACTCTTGGAACATATGTGGCTCCATGCAGAGGTAGGCCTTGAAGTCGGCAGCGTGCTCGGCCTCGAGTTCCCTCATGAGCGTCTCATATTGGCCGAAAAGGGGTCTGCGTAGGATCCACTCTCGCACCCACCAACGTCTTTCTCTTCTGCCGCCCCTCTGTCGCTCCGAGTATTGCCGCCAGGACCAAGTTGTACTGGAACCTCGCCTGACATAGCTCGTGTTCTAACAACGCCAATCGAAGACTTCTCGGTGCAGCCATAGTGATGAACTGACCATGCCAGGCAGGTTGGACATATATACAGTGGAGTAATAGCTGACCATCGCCCCCGCCCCCGCCAAGTCCGAGTTACAGAGTAGAGTTACAACGGCCGAACATCGGCCGGGCAGTTTTCAAAGACCGTTTACAACCCGTCCGGTGATCGCACGGTGTCCTGTAACCTGCTAGGGTACCGGCCGTATACCATCCGATGTCCGATCGACCACCGGCCGGTAGTTGCGAACACATAGGCCGAACCAATCTCCCCTGTTAAGACAGACTCCGTACGGTCATCGACCGGTGTTTGGTCGGTCGCATGTAGATTTCCGGAGGGAGCCCGTTCACGTCACCGAGCTATGCCTCCGATGAGGGGAACTCGGCGACACCCCAAAAATATACCGAGCTCCACCGATGCCGGACATCGGTCGGGCTATGTGACCTAGGCTTAAAACTCTAAATCCTTTGAATTCGGCAAGGGTGGAGCCGGATATTTCCTGACATCGACCCTCCGTGATCTAACTGGTGGTTTTCTTCTGCTCTGACGAGTCCTCAACCCTGATTCTATACATTACCATTTACCATGTATTTATCATAAAAATCGTTCTGTTCTGTTGAACAAGATGACCACCAGAGCTAAAAATAGAAGAAAAAAATCTTCAAACGACAACTCATCCTGCAACTTCATTCAAAATTTCACAGCAATGTTGCTTACATGACCCTTTTCCAAAATAACTAAAACAGTTCTGCTCAGCTGATCAAAATGGCTGCCAAAGCTAAAAATAGAAAAAAAAATATTTAGATGACCCTCTATCAAAATAGCTAAAACAAATCCACCCCGATTAACAAAATGGCCACCAGAGCTAAAAATAGAAAAACATCGTAAATGTGCTTCAAACGCGAACTCCTCCAAAACCCTTTGGCTATTTTGGTTCAAACTTCACAGGAATATTGCCTAGATGACTCCCTACCAAAGTATCTAAAATCGTTCAGCTCTGACGAACAAGATGGCCGCCAAAGCTATAAAAAAAAAATAAAAAAAATCTTCAAACGAAAACTCCCCCTGTACCCTTTGGCCAATTTCATTCAGACTTCAGAGGAATGTTGCTTAGATGAAACTCTACCAAACTAGCTAAAATGGTTCATCTTTGATGAACAAAATGGCCGCCAGAGCTAAAAATAGAAAAAAAAAACATTGTAAATTTGCTTCAAACGCGAATTCCTACTAAACCCCTGGACCAATTCGATTCAAACTTCACAGAAATGTTGCCTAGGTCACTTCCTACCACAAAGGCTTAATCGTTCAGCTCTGATGGACAAGATGGCCACCAGAGCTAAAACTAGAAAAAAAATCTTTAAACGACAATTCCTCCTGTACTCTAGGACCAGTTTCATTCAAAATTCATAAGAATGTTGCTTAAGTGACCCTCTACCAAAATAATTAAAATGGTTCCGCTCAGATTAGCAAAATGGCCGCAAGGGCTAAACATAGGAAAAAAACGTAAATTTGCTACAAATGCGAACCCCTCCTTAAACCCTTGAGCCAATTTTATTCAAACTTCACAGGACTGTCGCTCAGGTGGCTCCCTACCAAAATAGCTAAAATCGTTCTACTCTGACGAACAAGATGGCTGCCAGAGCTAAAAATAGAAGAAACGTCATAAATTTGTTACAAACACGAACTTCTCCCGAACCACTGGGCCAGTTGCATTCAAACTTCATAGGAATGTTGCTTAGCTGACCCTTTTCCAAAGTAGCTAAAATAGTTCTGCTCAGATGATCAAAATGGCTGCCAAAGCTAAAAAAAAAAAAAAGAGAAAAAAGTAAATTTGTTTTAAAGGCGAACTCCTCCTAAACCTCTGGGCCAAATTGATTCAAACTTCACAGGAATATTACCTAGGTGGCTCCCTACCAAAATAGATAATGTATTTTGGCTGTGATTAACACGATGCCAGAGCTAAAAATAGAAAGAAAAAAAAAAACATCGTAAATTACTTCAAATGCGAACTTCTCCTAAACACTTGGGCAAATTTGATTCAAACTTTACAGGAGTCTTGCCTGGGTGCCTGATGATCAAGACAGTCACCAGAGCTAAAAATAGAAAAATCTTTAAACGTCAACTTCTCCTATACCCTAGGGCCAATTTCATTCAAGCTTCATAGTAATTATGCTTATGTTAATCCGCTATGAAAATAGCTAATTGGTTCCGTCCAGATGAGCAAAAATGGGCTGTCAGAGCTAAAACTAGAAAAATGTCAACGGTTTGCTTCAAATGTGAACTCCTCCTAAACACTTTGGTCAATATTTGATTTAACCATCACAGGAGTGTTGCCTAGGTGGCTCCCTACCAAAATTAGCTAAAACGGTTCTGCTGCAATGAACAAGTTGGCTGTCAGAGAAAAAAAATCTTTAAAAAAATCCTCCTAAAAGGATACCCCTTGGCCAATTTCAATCAAATTTTATAGGAATGTTGCTTGGATTACCCTCTACCAAATTAGCTAAACTGGTTCGGCTCTGATGATCAAAAATGGACAAAAGTGGTTATAAAAATAGACAAACCTCTATGAGACAACTCCTGCTATATCCGTGGGCCAATTTTATTCGAACTTCATTGGAATGTTTCTCACGTGATCCTCTACCAAAATAGCTGAAACGCTTCTGTTTTAATGAACAAAATGGCTGACATAGCTAAAATAGAAACTCTAAAGCCAGTTTGATTCAAACTTTGCAAGAAAGTTGCCCAGGTGAACATCTAAGTGCAAACGTTATGCTTCATAGAATGGCTGTCACCCACATGACTTTCAGAAGCTGTATGATAACTTTATATCAGGTGAGCGATTCAGAGCCATCTTGGCCCTCTTGTTGTTTTTGCTTTCTGTTGTTCACCCAATCACCCTGGTTACGTAAATACGACGTCACGAAGTCAAATCACAGGACCTTGACATTATATTAATGAAACGTATCCCGATGGTCTAAGCACATGATTTCTCTTATTAAGCACCGAGAGTCCTTCGCTTGCTTATTATTGTTGTTGTTGTTGTTGTTGCAAAACTGGATTTACATGTAGGCCACTGCGAGGTCTCTTTTAGGTTTTCTGATGAAACGTCAATGTTCTGTGGTCAAATCGACGCCGGGACGTTCAAGGAAGCAGTTGGTAAACTGCACCACTCCCGCCCCTAGGTCCTGAAAGTGATGTTTTTAATTTGGGTTTTAACTCTTCTACATCACTAACTGTTTAACCCTTGTCCTGCTGAATATTCATATATGCCACACCCACTACTGATTATCAGCCAATCAGATTACTTGATGCAAATTATTGTAACAAATTCATAAACTGGATGGCAAACAATGAAGATCCTGATCAGATGGCTTCTTCAGAAGCCATCTGATCTGGATCTACATTGTTTCAAAGATAAGGCATATCCGGGCTCAGCAGGACAAGGGTTAACCCAATCAGAATCAGAATTGTTACTGGTGGCACGTCAAATGACATTCATACACCAGGACCTGTGATGTGGGAAGTTAGTCCCCAGCTCTAACCAAAGAGGTAAATTTAGCTACACAGTCATCGGCACCTTCAGCTGTCGAAATAATCGAATGGGGAAGGGCATTCCAATCTTTAATGGTTCTAGGGAAGAACGACTTAATTTTTATGAAACGTCAACGAATGGTGATTTCTACAGTGCCTAGCTTGGGGAACAAGATCATCTGTTGGAATGCTCGCAGCACCCTTTAGACCTTTGTATAAAAGGATGAGCCAACTGTATTTTTTTCCTTTTCTTGAGAGACTACCATTTTAAATTTCAAAGTTTTCCATTCATGCTTCCAGTTTCCAAGCAGTAATTACCTGTTACCAATATATTAGCTCTATTCTGGACTTTCTCAGTTTCTTCGTTAAGGACCACTCCACTGGGGTCCCAGATACAACTACCATATTCCAAGATTGGGCGAGCAAGACCTTTATATATGCTGCCTCTTTTACATCCTGAGGGCACTTCACCTCAGGAAACCAAGCGTTCTATTTGCATTAATACACATGTTGCTAATATGAGTACTCCATCTCAAGCTGTGTGTGATTGTCACTCCAAGGTATTTAATGGAGTCCACATTCTTGAGGACCGTTCCCTCTAAGGTGTAAGAAGCCTCAATGTTATTAGATCTCTTCCTACATGTAGTTATCTTCGTAATATTGCATTTAACTGGCTAAAATTTCATGCCCCATTTTCGTACCAAACATCCCAATCTATCTGTCTTTCTGAAGTTTCAGTGAGTCATCTATATCTCTAATTTCCCGGTAGCAAACACAGTCGCCTGCGAACAGTCTTATTTCTGAGTCAATGTCAGTGGAAATATCATTGCCGGCCTCGGTAGCTCAGTCGGTGCGCGTCTGACTGGTGATCAGGAGGACGCGGCTTCGATACCTGCCGGGGTCGGCAACATTCTTTCGTGGAGATTGATCATGAATTTTTTCTACGGTCATTCTCACCCTTCCGCTGATTCAAGAAGGGCAGAACTTTGTCAGTTTCTGGCGAAAGAATATGCACTGTACTGGTTAACCGCTTACGTATAATATGCCCAGGAAAATTGTGGATAGGTAAACTGACTGTCTCAAAAATGACCTAAATAGTGTCGACTGGGCCGTTAAACTCCAATACAAACAAACAAATTGACGTACAGGGAGAACAATAGTGGACCAAGAACAGTCCCTTGTGGGACTCCAGACAAAACTGGAGCCCACTCCGAAGATTCACTATTACAACAACGCGTTGTTTTCTGTATCAAAGAAGGAATCTATCCATTTCAGAGTCTCCCCCACCCCCACCCCACCCCCGCCCAATTCCGTAACCAAATAACTTAGATTTTAAGTAGTTCATGAGGTGGGGTGTCAAAAGCCTGCTCGAAGTTCAGAATAAATGTGTCCACCTGTCCCCCTTTGTCCTAGATTTTGCCAAGTCATTAATAACTGTGCTCAGCTGAGTTTCACAACTATGCTTTTTCCTAAATGCAAGTTGTCTGTCTGACAAAAGTTTATGTTCATCCAAGAGGGCCATGATGTTTGAGCAGACTATATGTTCAAGCAATTTACACAGAACACAAGTCAGAGACACAGGGCGATAATTACGGACAAGAGCCCTATCTCCTTTTTTGAAGAGTGGACAAATATTCGCTAGGAGCCATTCTTTGGGGTTTCATCCGTATCAAGAGACTGTTGAAACAGGTATGCAAACACTGGACCTAACTCATTTGCTATAGTTCCTTCAGGACTCTTTCTTTCTTTCTACTTATACTGCGATCGGTCTCATCTGGCCATTACTCGCAGGTGTACATTACATACACACCAGCTTTTGCAGATGAAAGCCTACACAGTAATCATGTAATTATGGTAGGGGTCTTTAATCCACCAAATATCTTGGTATCACCATCACTGACGATCTTGATTGGGGTCAGCATATCTCTGAGATTACATCAAAAGCAACTAGGACTTTAGGATTCCTTAGACGGAACTTGGCTTTTGCACCTAGGCAGGCAAAGGATGTTGCATATAAACATTGGTTCGCCCTCAACTTGAATATGCATCTGCCATTTGGCATCCCTATGTTAAAACTCAGACTCAGCAGGTGGAGAAGGTGCAGAGGACAGCTGCTCGATGGACCTGTAGGCGATGGCGAAATAGAAGTAGCGTCGGTGACTTGCTTAATGAGCTAGAGTGGCCGTCCCTGGAGGCCCGTCGTGAGCAGTCCTCTCTAATCTTCTTCTACAAGATACACGCTGATTCGGTGTCTATTAATAAAGATAGGTACTTGACCCCTGTAACAGTGTCGACCCAAACAAGGGCATCAAAAGTAAATGACTCACAATATCGTAGATACCAGTCCTATAGTGCTGCCCTGAAGAACTCGTTCTTTCCTAGAACTATTCCCCAATGGAATAGTCGTCCCTCCTCTGCGGTGAATGCCAAGTCCGCAGAAGAGTTTAAAGCCGGTACAGTGTAAGATTGAGACTCAGAGGTATGCGTTTTAGGATACCTCTGTTATGCAAATTGTAAATAGTTTTAAGGACGCATCCACTGCCTCTATTTTTTTTCAGCTAAATTCTAAATTTAGCCACCCAATCAACTGAGGTAATGGCCAAATATGACCGACTCAGTATAAGAAGATAGACAGATAGATAACCTGCACTCCAGTTAACGTCCCGATCCGAAGGACGGTGCACTTTAGGATGAATTAAGCTCATCAGGTCCTATGGCTTTACAGGGGTTTAAGCCTTGATGTAACTTGATCACTCCTGCAGCTGACACAGCAATATTATCCATGAATGGAGCCGGTCTTCCAGTCAATGGAACCTCCATGAACTCAGTTTTATTAAACGCATCATTGAATTGACCAACTAGTTACTCTGCCCTTTCACCTCTTATCGTCTCACTCTTTTGTGTATATTTCATTCTTCTTTCAGCACGACAGCGCACACCTGCCTAGAATGCCCGCGAGAGCATGAGGCAGTATACAGACACAGAAATAAATTACCAATACTTTTTGCACCTAACTGTAGCTCAGGTGAGCGATACAGGACCATCAATTTCCTCTTGTTTATAATTCCAAAACTGCAGTTGCCGCTATAGCTGTCTTCAAGCAGTTGCAGCTATACTTTTTAAACTTCAGCGGGAGTAGCGTTTCCATAGTCGAGCGCCATTCTGCTTCGAATTAAACAGCCAGATTTTTTCCTAGAGCATGAAGCGCACTCTTCCCGTCGATGAGGGTGTGGTATATCAGTAGGCCATCAGTAGTTAGTGAACTTGCCTTTACCGGTTCGATTCCGGTGTCTGAGGTAATGGCCAAGTAGGCCTATGCGAAGATAGAGCACATTTAGCAGGCATGTGCACCGTCCTTCGGACCGGGACGTTAACTGGAGCCCCCCCCCCCCCCCTGTACTGGGACCCATATGCAGGTTAAAGATCCCAATGGTAAGCCCCAGTTCAATCCTCTGTAGTGGTGATAAAATTACAGTGTCCGAACATGCTCCATTGGCATAATTTGCAGAGATGAATGCCACAAAGTGCACTGTTCTTCAGATCATGACTTTAACTTGAGCCCACACCCCTTCCCCACTGTGCACGGAGATTCATCCACTGTGCGGGTTAAATATCCCAATCATAATTTCATAATTACTGTGTAGGCTTTCTTCCTGCAAATCTGGAGGGTATGTAATATACACCTGCGAGTAATGGTCAAATGAGACTGATCTGACACAGTAACTGTTGATAGATATTAGATAAAATTCAACACCATTTCTGGAGCTGTCCCTTTAGTGAGCAGCACACAGGTAACACCTTAATGCAATAGTATTCGAGCAGTCTGCCCAGCCAGCAAGGATGGCGGGGGGATATGTGTCAACGTTGTATCCCAGTCGACCCGAGGTTGGTCCACTTTTTTGTGCTGGCTGGGTGGTCTACACATTCACCTCAGTCCACATTTGTTTTGTTTGTTTGTTGAAGTTTTACTTCCCTGTCAACCCGATTTAGGTCATTTTGGGGACATTGCTTCTGATTTTGCAGGGATTTTGTTTGGGGCCGGACATCAGCCATAGTCCTTCAAAAATTATGATTGTCCAAAAGATTTCAGGCCAGTCTGGACAAAATGTCCTGAAATAATTTTGGAATCTTCTTTACATCAATATTGTTGTCAGGATCAATATTGTTAAATAAGTGGAAACATTGACTATTTTATTGTAAGAAAATTTCATCTTTTCAAATTTGTCCAAATGAAATGCAGTATGTCGGATAAATTATGGAGCTGTCCGGACAATTGGTCTGAACTACATTTTGAGCCAGCAGAACCCCTGATTTTTACACAACATTGAGATGTGATGACATATCAAACCCCTCCAGGGATTATATGTAGGGATGATCTGATTTGCACCACATTGTCCGGGGAGGCTTAGACCTTCTAAAAAGTTTACCAGTACTTGAATGTTCGGCCAGTTTAAGCTGTGCATGGAAGCACCTGGCAGCCTGGTCAATGATCCGTAGCCCCAATGGGCGTGGTGTTGAAGTGTAGGAATATTCAATTTGTTTATTAGTCTTAACCCATTCAGTACCAGAAACCCCTATAGGGGTACCTGGGCAAACATGGCATCTGATCAGGGCCTCCACAGTTTGCTTAAAGTTCAGTCATTTTCTAAAAAAAATTGAAGGAAACACAACCTGACACCCCTAAATTTTGAAATGGTCTCCTGCTATATATAAGGAGAAAGATTCCGTATGGTACAAAAAGGGTTAATTTGCAGGGATGAATGCTTTGTGTGTCATTCACCCTTATAGCACTAGACAAAATAGCAGACAATATTTTTCTCTTACTTTTCAGAGAAAATAAATTGAGCCGGCACATAACAAAACCTACAATAAGACCGATGTGACCAGCGCAGACTCAAATCAACCTGTGCACCCATCCACTATGACAAGACCTTGTTCTTATGTCTCTTTGCATAGATATTTAAGCCTATAGTAGGTACATGCAATCAGCGAAGACTATGATCAGACTGCGCAAATGTGCAGGCTGATATGAGTCTTTGCTGGTTGCTCAAGACTTCTTGTAGATTTTGTCATGCGCTGTCTCAATTATTTTCTCAGTTAATAAAGCTTTACATTACATGTGAATCATCTAATCCACATGAAATGTCAATCCTTTTCTGAAAAGTAAGAAAAATATTGGATTGTTGTTTGCTCTTGAGTTTTCCATGGTGCTACAGGGATTATCAAGCTCTGGGTCTCTCATTTGAGAAGTGACCTGATCAGAGCATAGTATACATTACAGCTTAAACTTGAATGAAAACATCTTTTGAAGTTTATTTAAATATTTCGAAAAGTTAATCCAGCTTTCCACGCTAAACTGTTTAAACTCTTGGGCAATTAAGTCAAGAGATTATGAATTTTGTTAGGCAGTAAATTATAAAAAAAAATCAGGGATATTGACAGTTTATATAGATAAATATTTAACTAAATTCTAGGTACAGTAAAATTTCTCTATTAAGACCACCTAAAATTAAGATAAAATCTGCTGTTAAAAGCTAATGGAGAAAATTCTAGTTATTTATTCTTTGTGTTTTCAACACCCAGTGTCTCCAAATAAGAGACCTCCTTTGGGACTGTTCAAAAGTGGTCTTAAAGACCACTTTTGTACAGTCCCAAAGGTGGTCTTAATACAGGAATTTTACAGTAAAAGGAAAGATAGCAGAATTCTAAAAGAGTTTGTTTTCCCAGTATCCTTCAGTTACCTGAAGTAACCTGTCACCTCCCTGAGTTTAACAAGTCTGTCAAATGTACATCCCCATAAACCCCACTTTATATAGAAAAAAACACTGGAGTCAATGGGGTATTTATTATTTTCCTTATTTCTGCTCCAAGACAAAGGTTGTGGTACTCAGTAGAATCACCTCAATGAGGCGGTTCAAAAGAGCACTCACAACCTATGTTATGAGTGAGTGTTTGGGTTTTACGTCCCACCAACAGCTAAGGTCATACGGAGATGGGAACTTGGTTTAAAGACTCATCCGAAAGTCTGGAGAAGCCCGGGATTGATCCTGCGATCCCTGGTTTACAAGGCTAGTAGCGTAACCACTGCATCACGGAGGCTTCTACACAACCGATGTTATAAGTATACATACTTAAGACTAATATCACAAATTTTCATCAGAAAATTAAAACATTTGAGAGATATATGAAAGAATACATTGTATTACATGAATGTGTTAGGCCCCCGCCAATCAGGGCTTGAAGAAATATATGGGCTGCATGGTGCTTCCGCGCAGAGCTGAAACCGACCCGCACACAAGTACTGGTAAACTGCTTAGAGGATCTAAGTCTGCCCAGGCAAAGCGGTGGAAGTCGGCCCGTCCATGCTTATAAACCATATTGATTTCATTGGGTGGCAGGGCTTGATATGTCATTTCATTCTGGTAAAAGTCCCACAAAATTGGAAGCAACGTCTCCAAAATGACCTTTACAGTGTTGACGGAGACGTTAAACCTCAAATCAAACAAAACACGAATGTGTTATCGTAATGGTATTTATTTACATGTATTTATTTCTTTTTTATTTGCATTGTTTGTTTAATTTGAAGTTTAAAGTCCTGTCAACACTATAAAGGTCATTTTGGAGACGTTACCTCTAATTTTGTGGGACTTTTACCCGACATTGAGATGAAATGACATCTCAAGCCCTGTTGCCCAATGAAATCCATAGGGTTTATAAGCATGGACGGTCTAACTCGCACCGCTTTGCCTGGGCAGGCATAGATCCTCTAAGTAGTTTACCAGTACTCATGTGCAGTCCGATTCAGCTCTGGGTGGAAGCATCATACAGCCCATTTGTTTTTTCAAGCCCCAATGGGCGGGGACTGATTTTTTGCATAGCAGGCATTTGAATGTGGGATACAAATTCTTATCCATCTTATCCTACATACATTATCCGGCCTAGACAGCAGCTGCTCATGTGATTAATGTATTAGTAACACAGTTGCCACAGCAACATACATGTATAAAGTAGATGTTCTCGACATTAACCCTTGTCCTGCTGAACCCGGATATGTCTTAGCTTTCAAACAATGAAGATCCAGATCAGATAGCTTCTGAAGAAGCCATCTGATCAGGATCTTCATTGTTTGTCATTCAGTTTTTGAATTTGTTGGAATGATTTGCATCAAGTAATTTGATTGGTTGTTAATTTGAAGTGGGTGAGGCATATTTAAATATACAGCAGGTCAAGGGTTAATTGACAGCTTTTGTCACATATGTTATGGCCGCCTTGCCAAGACAGTGCTAATGAATAACCAGGACAGTTAAGGCCTCATATTTTCCAGGTATTTGCAGGATTTCAGGCTATTAGAGCTTGATTTTTTTCTCAATTTCTGGCTTTTAGATTTTTCTGCCTACATGTGTATACCAATTCTGTTGGAAATGACTAAGGCTGCAAAATCTGGCCCTTCAGACATGGAAAATTTGTGGCCAGTGGGAAATTGAATACCTGGTTTATATGGAGATATAAGGAAAATTATCCTATCTGTTGCTATGGGTTACTGCCACTATGCTATTATCCCATTTTGTGCGGGGAAACCCCTTAAGGGGTACCTTGGCACACAGTGCAAGGCCATATCAGAACTCTGCATCTGATCAGGGCCTGCACTATTTGCTAACAGAATTTTCTGTCAAAAATAGAATATAAATGAAAAAATAGGCCTGATATGTGGGGGGGGGGGGGGGGTGATTACCCCTTATGTGACAAATGGACTTGTGCAACATATTGCAATGGTAGGGTCCACCAGTATACAATGGAATATAACAGCCGCTATCATGTCATTTCATCTCAATGCCGGTTAAAAGTCCCACAAAATCTCCAAAATGTCCTAAATAGTGTTGACGGGGACATTAAACCTCAATTAACCCTTAACTTACTGTTCACCACAACCCCTATCTTTGCAAACAGTGTAGATCCAGATCAGATGACTTCTAAAGAAGCCATCTGATTCGGATCTACACTGTTTGGCATTCAGTTTATCAATATGTAGCAATACATTACATCAAGTAATTTGATTGGTTGATAGACAGAAATGGGTGTGGCTTAAATGAATATTCAGCAAAAGCAGCCTCTATCATAACTATCCTCCACATAAGATGTAGTAAGTTTAATTTGGGGATATTTTTTTCTTATTTCTCCATGAAAAGATAAGTTTCTGACAGAAATAAGGAAAATTATCTCTTAAGGGGAATGGATACATCTTCAGGAGAGGCAACTCCTTCAAAAGTATTTTTGTCTCCCATGTCAATAGGGGTCAACTCTTAAAGGAAAGAATTTGCTCCTGGGGAGCAAATTCTTTCCTTTAAGGGTAGACCCCTTTTTCAGCAAGACTGAGCCTATAGAAAAGTGAACTGGAAGTCCCAAAAGTTGTCTCCCTTTGAACAATGGTTGAAAAATGTGCCAGGTGATCCCATTCCTCTTAATAAGCCTTGTTACTGCTTGTTATCAGTTGGTGATAAAACTGCAAATGAAAATTCTCATGTAACACATTGTCCCTTCGCCCACTAGGCACATTTTTGCACTGACTATTGATAATAACACTAAAATTAAAATAAGAACTGACATTTTGTGTGATTGCAGAAAAAGGTTTTCATGATCCATCTCCACATGATGATTTTCTTGTGATGTGAGGTTTTGTTTGTTTGATTTGAGGTTTAACGTCCCCGTCAAAACTGTATAGGTCATTTTGGAGACATTGCTTCCAATTTTGTGGGACTTTTACCCGACATTGAGATGAAATGACATCTCAATCCCTGTCGCCCAAATGAAACCAATAGGGTTTATAAGCATGGATGGGCCGACTCGCACCGCTTTGCCTGGGAAGTCCTAGATCCTCTTACCAGTACTCGTGTGCGGTCGGTTTCTGCTCTGCGTGGAAACATCATGCAGCCCATCTATTTCTTCAAGCCCCGATGGGCGGGGGCCGAGAAAAAGGCTTTCATGATCCATCTCAACGAAAGAATGGAACCAACCCTGGCATGATGATTTTCTTGTGATGTGAGGTAAAATGATGTATTCTTGTATTTTATAACAGGGCATCAGAATTGTTTTATCTTGCTGTTCACGACAATCCATATCTTTGGAAACAGTGAAGATCCAGATCAGATGGCTTCTGAAGAAGCCATCTGATCAGGATCTACACTGTTTGACATTCAGTTTATGAATTTGTAGCAATAAATTACATCAAGTAATTTGATTGGTTGATAGACAGAAATGGGTGTGGCTTAAATGAATATTCAGCAAGATAAGGGTTAATGTCCTGATTTTTAGTGAAAAGTTTTATGATCCAATGTTGTAAAAAACCTTTTTGTACCACCTGCGAACAACAATGGTATATATCAGCCAGCATTTCTGTGCATTCATTTTGAAAACACGCCTATACAAATACAGTAGAACTTCGATGGCTCGAACGCCGATGGCTCGTTTACCATGGATGAGTCGAACACATTCTTGAGTCCCTAGCAAAATCCTCTACATAAGAAAAAATGGGGGATAATTCAGAAGAATTTAGACTTTTATCATGCAAATGTATGCTGTGTTTACTCATTAGAATCGCCATGATGAGGTGATTCTAATGAGTACACACTGCATACATATTCATTATAGAACACCAAAAAGATGTCAAAAAGTATCTCGTTATACCTCCTGACAGTAATCCACAGTGGCTCGAACTACCCCTGTCTCGAACAGATTTTCAAGGTCCCAAAGGTGTTCGAGCCATTCAAGTACGACTGTACATTGCAAATTTTACCGCCGAAAATTGAAAATTTTAAGATGAAAAATTGGGATATTTTTCCTATTTCTGCTCAAAATATAGATTGTGGGTACCAGGAATACAGACTAACAGGCGCCCAGTCGCACAAGGTGCCTTATTTTTTGCCTGGGCACCTAAGTTTTGAATAAGATGCCAATTAACTTAATGTAAAATTTGGATTTATGACAGTCTGGCAAGCAAAATGTTTAGACTCTATCCCTTGGTTTCATTGGGCGGCAGGGCACTTTAGATGACATCTCATCTCAGTGTCAGGTAAAAGTCCCACAAAATTGGAAGCAACATCTCCAAAATGACCTTTACAGTGTTGACGGGGACGTTAAACATCAAATCAGACAAAATAAACAAACAAGTTTCTTTTATCTGAAATTTCAAGGCTTTGCTGAGTGCTTTTAATACCTGGTCATAAACCCCGAAGACAGGTTTTCTTGTCAAGATGCTCACATATTATGGTGTTGAAATAACTGGGTTGACACTTATGTAGGGCAAAATAAAAAGTATGTATGTTTACGCTTTCATGTCAGAAAGGAGGATATTTTTTCTTTTGTGATCATAAGTACATCTAGTGGGATAGATAGGCCTATGCAAACAGTGCAGACCCAGATCAGACTGCCCCTGATTTAGCAGTCTGATAAGGGTCTGTACTGTTTGGCGAGGAGCAGTCTGATCAGGGTCTACATTGTTTGTCATTCCCTCTGTACCTTTTGGACTGGATCTTGAAACAAATTTGTCCAAAAATTTAGGAGAATTGCAGCAAGTCCTCAAGGTGCCTGAAATTTTTGGATTAATTTTACTAGAAAAATAGCTTTGGCAATTAACCCATTCAGTACCAGAAACCCCTAAAGGGGTACCCTGGCAAACAGTGCAGGCCCAGATCAGACGCTGCAGAACGTGGCATCTGATCAGGGCCAAAACTGTTTACAAAACGTTCAGCCAGTTTCCAAATAGTTTTTGAAGAAAACACAACCTGACACCCCTAAATTTTGAAATGGACTCCCGCCATATATAAGGAGGAAGATTCCATTTGGTACAAAAATGGTTAAAGGATGAATAACACATGCAGATAATTTTCCTTGTCTCTTGTCTGCAGCATATAATCTGGGTACTTGTTTTATTTGTTTGTTTTGAGGTTTTAAATCCCTGCTAACTTAGCAGATGTAGCTTCCGGTTTTGTGGAACTTTTACCTGACATTGAGATGAAATGAAATCTTGGGCCCTACCACCCAAAGAAACAGCTAGAGTTTAAGGGACATTCCGACTCACATCACTTTGCCTGGGCAGACTTGGACCTTCTGAGTCGTTTACCAGTACTTAAATGTCCGGTAGGTTTCAACTGTGCGTGGAAGCACCATGCAGCCCGGTCTGTTTCTCCAAGCTCTGATGGGGTGGGAGTGCTGTGGATACTTGTTAGAAGCACTATGCAGCCCAATCTATTTTCTAAGCCCTGGTGAAGGGCAGGGGTACTCTGGGTACTTGTTGTGATGGCTAAAAAGTATCCTCAGATTATCCTATCTCTAAGAGCTATATAGGAATTCACAAATGTAGCATTAAAGAGCCCAAAAGTTCCACAAAAAGCATGAGTTGACATTTTTGAGAAAGCATGAAAAAAAAATTACCGTACCAGGTTTCACCAAAACTTTAGTATGGTTGGGGAAAACAGTAAACACACATATATTTTCATTGAACCACCATATGGGTGGTGCTGACCTATGTGACATTACCAAGTTCAAACAGATAAAATCTGCTGCAAGCTTAACCCATAAGATGCCAATCAGGACAATTGTCGTCTGCTTTGTCGTCAGTGCCGGTTACTTTATTGAAAAGTCATTGTTGTAAACAGTGTGGACCCAGATCAGACTGCTCCTGGAGGAGCAGTCTGATCTGGGTCCACACTGTTTGCCTGTATGTAAAAATATTTTTAAAAAGTTTGCAAGAAGATTCAGCAGACGAGATAAGCAGACGACATTTTCATATGTAGTTTTTCATGGCATTTTAAGGGTTAACTGTATTCCAAGCATTATATAATAGGAAAAAGTGGTTGATAGGCTCATCTTGGTAAATTTGACAGTTTTGAAAGTTGTGGTATACTGTTTTCTCTTTGTGGTGTATATGTTTACTTAACCCTTTTTGTAGCAAATGGAATCTTCCTCCTTATACATTCAATATTTAGGGGTGTCAGGTTGCGTTTTCTTCAAAATCTATTTGGAAAACAGCTGAACCTTTTGCAAATAGTGAAGGCCCTGATCAGACGCCGCATTCTGTGGCATCTGATCTGGTCCTGCACTGTTTGCCAGGTTACCCGTTTTGGGGTTTCCGGTACAAAATGGGTTATTGTCCTTAGTTTTGATTCAAACAGTCTTTTGTATGGTCAGTTAGACAAGTCCTGCTATCCTTGCAGCAGGTAAGTGTTGGGGTGGGGGGGGGGGGGGGTGAGGGAGGGGAATATTTGTTATTTCTTCTGTTTCTGCACTTCCATTCATTTCCTCTTTCTTGCCAGTCTCTCTCTTTCTGTCTTTCATCTCCACTACTGGGAGAAATAGATTGGGCTGTGTGATTCTTCCATGCATCACATGAGTACTGCTAAACTATTCAGAGGGTCTAAGCATACCCAGGCAAGTGGTGTGAGTCGGACTGTTCCCTGAGAGTATTCGGACATAACATACTTGTTTTAAAGGTGCATTATTGAGCTACAGGGTCTCAAATTTTTTTTCTGGTTTTTATCTTCAATGCATACTCCTTTGTCATGTGTACACTTATGGAGCCAAATACAGCAACAGAACTTTGTGAAAATGGTCGTTTTCATTTCTGTTTACCCTTTGCTCTGAACATGTGTTCGGAATTTCTGTTCTAAAAATAAATCTGTCACTTTACACATACATGGCGACAGTATCGTCTCTGAGTGTCGTTACTTATGGCATGGTATTCAGTGTCATATTTTTTTCCAATTCAGGCATGGCCAAAGCAAACAAGGCCAAAAATGAACGTCGCATAACGTCGTATATGGGGATTCTATTTTTGTCACAAACTAAAAATAGATCTAACTAGTGTTCGAAACCTAGTTAGGGAATCCCTCTCAAACTCGTTTACCTGTCATCATAATTGATCGCATTTTTGCATAAAATGCATTCATTTGTATTGTTTTAAAGAAA
Source organism: Lucinisca nassula (assembly GCA_963580285.1). Classification (NCBI taxonomy): domain Eukaryota; kingdom Metazoa; phylum Mollusca; class Bivalvia; order Lucinida; family Lucinidae; genus Lucinisca; species Lucinisca nassula. The sequence continues at coordinate 71,650,570 of OY757017.1, read as the reverse complement.
AATACCCGCTATATGTATTTTAGTTTTGAAAGCATTTTTCCAGATAGCTCAATAATGCACCTTTAAATTTGAACAAGTTCAGCTTATTGCCCAGTGTTGCACAAAAACATATGTAGCTGGATGAATGGCAAACAGTGTAGACCATGATAAGATGCCATATTTTCATCTGGGTCTTCACTGTTTGTTAATTCAGGTCTGTCTGTCCAAATGCATACTGTAAATATGGGACATGTACATGTATTAGGACATTCAAAATATCTGGGCCCAGGGCCAGTTGTTCAAAGCATCGTTAGCTAAATGGGCTCATTGTTGGTCATATTGTTAACTGTTCTATCAACCCTTATGTTGCTGTTCATGACAACCCCTATCTTTGCAAACAGTGTAGATCCAGATCAGAAGCCATCTGATCAGGATCTCTACTGTTTGGCATTCAGTTTATGAATTTGTAGCAATAAATTACATCAAGTAATTTGATTGGTTGATAGACAGAAATGGGTGTGGCTTAAATGAATATCCAGCAAGATAAGGGTTCTGTACAACATTTAATACAGTAGTATTTTTGCTGAAAAAATGTGAGCAGCTTTTGCAAAAATAGTATATTTTCCATATTAATTGATCTAAGTTTTAATGGTATGTTCACTAACGACATCGTTAGTTTTGAACAACAATCCCCTGAAGGACTAAACTTCAAGCACCTGTGAACTGAACCTATGCTTGTCACTTATCATTGACCCATTGCAGGCGGTAAACCCCTGAAAGGGTACCTTGGCTGACTGAGTGCAGGCCCAGATCAGAGGCCGCAGAACACATCATCTGATCAGGGCCTGCACAATTTGCTAACAGAATTTCCGTCAAAAATACATTAAAAATGAAAAATAGGCCTACCACCCCTTAGATGACAAATGGACTTGCCCAACAAAATAGCAATGGAAGAGTCCACTTGTATGTATACATTGGGTTAACAGTTGAAATGTTTATTTTTGACCTGCCTTGGTGGCTTAGTTGGGTAACTGGGGCCAGTTGTTCAAAACTAATGATGTCATTAGTTAACATACTGTTAAAAACTTAGATCATTTCATATGGCCTATATGTTAATATTTTTGCTGAGAAAATGTGAGCAAATGCAAAAGCTGCTCTCATTTTTTTCAGCAAAAATAACACTATATTAGATATTGTACTTGCTAGAACAGTTAACAGTTTGACCACTTATGAGCTCATTAAGCCAACAAGGCCATACCTGTGATGATTTGAGGGAGATTTGCCATTGTGATGAGGGAGGTGTAAAGAATATATAGGGAAATTCTCAGTTCAAATGAGGGAGACTCCAAAATTTTACTAAAATTTAGCATAATTGGGCAAAAATTAGCATCAAGATGAGGGAGTCTCCCTCCTGATGAGGGCGGTATCACACGTATGCAAGGCTTAAAATTGAACAACTGGCCTCTGGAGATTAGAAGGTCGAGGGTTTGATCCCAGATCTGATGCAGCCCAGTTTTTTTTTCCCCCAGGCCCATTTCTTTCCCAAGAAAGAAACTGACAGTTTCTTCCCCGTACGAAGAGTACAATCATGTCAAGCAAATTTTGCCATTCAAGCAATAACTACTCCAAGCCCATTCATATTGGTATGTTTGCTTTAATTTTAACCCTTGCCCTGCTGAATATTTAAATATGCCACATCCACTGCTGATTATCAACCAATCAGATTACTTGATGCAAATAATTGTAACAAATTCATAATCTGAATGACAAAAAATGTAGATCCTGATCAGATGGCTTCTTCAGAAGCCATCTGATCTGGATCTACATTGTTTGATAGGTTATAAGCATATCCGGGCTCAGCAGGACAAGGATTAACAAATTGTGAGGCATATATAACTGACTGGCCCTGTCTGATGGGGAAAAACTGACTTGTTTTCATTGAAGAAAGAGCCTTACTGCACTGAAGTATTTATCTGCATAAGCCTGCCCAGGAAAAAGGTGGTTAGAGAAACTGACTGGCTCAAAATGACCTTAATATTGTTTACCAGGCAGTAAACTCCAAAACCATTAAGGGGAATGGATACACCTTCAGGGGGTGGCAATTCCTGCAAAAGTATTTTTGTTTCCCATGTCAATATTGGTGTCAACTCTCCTGAGGAGCAAATTCTTTCCTTTAAGAGTAGACCCTTTTTCAGTGGAAAAGGGCTTATAGAAAAGCAAATAAGGAGTCCAGAAAGTTGTCTCCCTTTGAAAAATCTGTCGGGTGTTCCCATTCCCCTTAACTAAAATATAAACCATACTTTCTCATATAATTTTTCTTTATGCTCAGCCTTTAAGCCTTTTCTCCCCAACAATTTTTTTTTGCAATGGGACAGCTCCTCACCGGGTAACTGATTTGACGGACAATAAAGTACGCCCCGGGCTGTTGGAAAATTGAGACATCTTCATTACTTGGTTGGTCCTGAACTTTGACCCTTAAGATGCTGAGAAAAATTACATCTGAAAATGTCATCTGTTTATGTCATCTGCTGAATCTTCTTGAAACCTCTTAAAAATATTTTTGCATACAGGCAAACAGTGTGGACCCTGATCAGACTGCTCCTGCAGGAGCAGTCTGATCTGGGTCCACACTGTTTGCAACATTGGCTTTTAAAGTTTAACCACGAGATGACAAAGCAGATGACAATGGTGGTGATTGGCATTGGAAGGGTTTTAATTTTTCTCTATTTTTGGAAGTTAATTTCATGTCCCAAAACCCCCTAAAGTTTTGGACACTAAGATTTGGAAATTTAAGAGAAAAGTATAAAGAAATTATTTTCACTCTTGTTTGAAGAGAAGTATTAATTTTTGAACAAGAAACAGCTCATGCAAATGGACTAGTATATTGTTTGCAAGAAATAGTCATGAGAAATACGTTATTTATTCATTTTTTTACTTTTTTGATGCTACATGTATGTACTTTTCTTAGAGTGTTAGAATACAGGGGATTTATGGTAAATGTCACGCAAATTTGAGAGGTGTATGTCGACGTCTATAAAAGTTGAAATTGTTTTGAAAATTCATGTGAAATACCAGTATAGGATTTAAACGGCCCTTAATAACGGTGGATACTGGATAGTTCATATTACCGGTATATTGAGCATTGAAGGTAAGAAATTTGTGATTTAACCCTTTTTTGACAGGAGTCCTGAAAAAGAGACTGTGCAGGCTCAGACATTAAAATAACACCCCCGTGCCCCGTGCCACATAGTGCATTTGCCATATCTCCGAAATGGCTACTTTTTTATGAAAATCTGTGATATTTTTCTTATTTATACTGCAAACATAGGTTGTGAGAGCTCGTTAGAACCCCCTCAAGGAGCCGGTTCTAACGAGTACCCACAACCTATTTCTTAGAACGGAAATAAGAAAAATAATGTATATCCCTGTAAGCCCCAGTTTTCTCTATTAAAAGTGGGGATTAGTTGGGGATGTTCATTTCATGGATTTGTTTACCTGATGATGCCAAAAAATATGGCAGCTTATAAGGATCTTCACTGTGCAGGTCAGCATTCTTCTGTGGCATCTGATCACAGCCTTCAATGCTTGTAAAAAGTCAACCATTTTGTGAAGATTTTCCAAAAATAACTCAACCTGAGACCCCCAAATTTTGAAATGACTCGATCCTGCTATAATAGTTCGTAAAATTCCAATATTAAGACCACCCTTGGAACTGTTCAAAAGTGGTCTTTAAGACCACTTTTGAACAGTCCCACAGGTGGTCTTCCTGTAGAGCACACTGTGAATGTAGAAAATAGAAAGAAAAAAAGAAAATATACCTGAAACCTTCTAAATATGCTTTTAAAGGTGCATTATTGAGCTATCTGGAAAAAAATGCTTCCAAAAATAAAATACATATAGGCCGGTATTTTTCTTTAAAACAATACAAATGAATGCATTTTATGCAAAAAATGCGAACAATTATGATGACAGGTAAACGAGTTTGAGAGGGATTCCCTAACTGGGTTTCGAACACTAGTTAGATCTATTTTTAGTTCATGACAAAAATAGAATCCCCATATATGACGTTATGCGACGTTCATTTTCGGCCTTGTTTGCTTAGGCCATGCCTGAATCGGAAAAAAATATGACGCTGAATACCATGCCATAAGTAACGACACTCAGAGACGATACTGTTGCCGTGTATGTGTAAAGTGACAGATTTATTTTTAGAACAGAAATTCCGAACACATGTTCAGAGCAAAGGGTAAACACGAATGAAAACGACCATTTTGACAAAGTTCTGAAGCTGTATTTGGCTCCAAAAGTGTACACATGACAAAAGAGTATGCATTGAAGATAAAAACCAGAAAAAAAATTTTGAGACCCGGTAGCTCAATAATGCACCTTTAAAAGCATAATTTGTCTTTATTTTAAGTGATTTTAATAGCCAAATTTCACTGTATAAGGTAGAAAATTCCATTTAGTACAAAAAGGCAGTGGATACACATTCAGAGGAGACACTGTCTCAGAAATACACAGCAACCTCTTTATAACACTATTGTAAGGGTTCATAAGTGGCCACCTCTATTAAGCAAGCAGCCTGCCTTAAGCAAGCATGCATTTGGATCCCAAAAAAGGTAAATCTATTAAAATTCACCTGTATTCAAACCATCTCTGTCATCAGCAAGCAGATATTGTTAATCCCTTAGGTGTCCGCTTTATACAAGTTGGACTGCAGTTTACATGTATTGACAAATGCATGTATTGACAAATGTTGGCCCCCACCCACAGGGGCTTGGAGAAATAGATTGGGCTGCATGATGCTTCCACGCAGAGCTGACCCAACATGAGGTCTAAGCCTGCGAGTTGGTCCGTCCATGCATATTCAAACCCTATTGGTTTCATCGGGCAGCAGTGCTTGAGATGTCATTTCCATCTCAATGTCGGGTATTAAGTCCCACAAAATTGGAAGCAACATCTCCAAAATGACCTAAATAGTGTTGACGGGGATGTTAAACCTCAAATCAAACAAACAGAATTGACAAATGCCATTACAATTTTATATCTCCAAAGCATTCATTTTTTTGATGAAAATTCAATATATTTTCCTTATTTATACTCCAATCATAGGTTGTGGGTGCTCGTTAGAACCACCTCAGATTATTTATATGTAATTTCAGGCCTTATTTTTGCTAAAAAATGGGCAGATGATTCACATGAAATGTCAAGCCTTATTTTTGCTGGAAATTTAGAAAAAAGTACTTTGAAAATGCCAACTGCTAAATACGCTTAGCGCTTAAAGGCTTAATTTGGCTATTTATCATCAGATATTTTAATATTTGACATATCTGAGTTTTTGAACTTCTAAATAAACAGTTTTCAGATTTCTGGACCATTTATTTCATATTAATAAGATATTATACCACTTGGAGATTTAGAAATCTTTAATGTAAAAATATTTGAAGCATGATTTATCCCATTTTTTATGGGAAACCCCAAAGGGGCTCACCCAGGCAAAGAGCGCAGGCCCAGATCAGATGCTCCAGAATACAGCAGCTGATCAGCTGCCAGTCTGTACTATTTGTAGAAAGTTCAGCCATTTTAACCCTTATCTTGCTGAATATTCATTTAAACCACACCCATTTCTGTCTATCAACCAATCAACTTACTTGATGTAATTTATTGCTAAAAATTCATAAACTGAATGTCAAACAGTGTAGATCCTGATCAGATGGCTTCTTTAGAAGCCATCTGATCTGGATCTACACTGTTTCCAAAGAGAGAGGTTGTCGTGAACAGCAAGATAAGGGTTAAATCAGCTCAACGGCACCCCTAAATTTCAAAATGGGCTCCTTGCTGTTATAATTATTATAAGGTCGAAGATTCCATTCAGTACAAAATGGGTTAACCCATTTTGTATCAGCATCCCCAAAATGGGTACCCTGGCAAACAGTGCAGGCCCAGATCAGTCTCTGCAGAATGCGGCATCTGATCAGGGCCTACACTGTTTGCTGCATAAATTTAAGCCATTTTTGGAATAAAATTTGAAGATTGAAACATGACCTGACACCCCTAAATTTTGAAATGGACATCTCGTATAAGGTGGAAGATTCCATTTGGTACAAAAAGGGTTAAAATGTAACTAAGCCCCATGAAGCTAAAATGGGTCTTTTTTAAGCCCAGTGAACACTCGGATCAGGCTGCCAAGCTGCACACTAATTAATCGGACTCTACACTGTATGCTGTATAGATGGCTGTTGATCGGGAACTTTGCTGTGCAGACAGGGAAGGAGTGCAAAGACTTACCCTGAGCCCACATGTCCGGAGAGGTAGTGTCACATGACATAGATCAGCTAACCCATTTTGTACTGAATGGGAATGTCTGCCTTAAACTTACAGAACATTTAGGCAGAGACCATTACAGAAGCTAGGGGTGTTAGGTAGAGTTTAACTTCAAATCTAGCTGAACTTTTTTTTTTTGCAAACAGTGAAGGCCCTGATCAGACGCTGCATTCTGTGGCGTCTAATCTGGGCCTGTGCTGTTTGCTAGACCCGCTTTGGGACTCGCAGTAAAAAATGGGCTAATTTTGATTTGTTATGGTATTTAGCTTTGATGGAGTAATCCGGAGGTGGTCCCTAAATGAGTCATGATTTTAGTTTGCCTACACATCAGAACAGTGTCATACTGGCGTCAGCGTTGCCCTCCATTTAAACATTGTAAAGTATTTGGAAGTGTGAATCTCTAAAAATCTCTGAATTGTTAATATTACTTGATAGTTGGACTCTGACGATAAGTACTGGTTCACAGTTTTATACCTGCATCAAACCTGGAAGTTGTGGGCTGTTGTTCAACTTGTTTGTTTGTTTGACTTGAGGTTTAACATCCCCGTCAACACTGTATAGGTCATTTTGGAGACTTTTACCCGACATTGAGATGAAACAACATCTCAAGCCCTGTTGCCCAATGAAATCAATAGGGTTTATTAGCATGGGCAGACGGATTCACACCGCTTTGCCTGGGCAAGCTTAGATCCTCTAAGCCGTTTATCAGTACTATTGTGCGTTCAGTTTCAGATCTGCGTGGAAGCATCATGCAGCCCATTTATTTCTTCAAGCCCTAATGTGGTGGGGTTGTGTTGTTGAACTTCGTATCAAATAAAACCTTACTTTGTTATAATACATAATAATAATTCATAATAAAAGTGGCTTCTATCGTCACCTTGGTTGCAGGTAAAGATACCTAAACATACAGCGTAGATCCAGACTAGACTGTCAATTGGGCTGCATGGCCTTGTGGGTAAAATCCCTGTCTCTAAATCATTAGGTCTTTCATCACTGTGGGTTGGAGCCTTGCTAGGGTCAATCGTGAGAAGTTAAGTTCTGCAGGTCATTACGCAAACGCGCCTATACAAATACATTGCCATCTTTATCGCGGAAAAATGGAACATTTTAAGATAAAAAAAAATGTGATATTTTTCTTATTTCTGCTCAAAATATAGACTGTGGGTACTCGTTAGAACCGCCTCATTGAGGCGGTTCTAACGAGTACCCACAGTATATTTTGGAGCAGAAATAAGAAAAATAAGGTTTACCCCTGTAAACCCCCGTTTTCACTACAGAAAAGTGGGGTTCAAGGGGGTCAAAATTATATAGGCTTGTTTTCGTGATGTGGTTTGTCTCCCAGTGCTCCATTTTTCTCCCACCTCCGATTAATGAGTGAAATATTCTTGAAAGGGGCATTTAAACCAAAATAAAAAATTATATGACCTGTCTGATCAGGATCTACACTTTTTGCAAGCTTGTTAATGATTGTGTTTAAAACTTATCTGGAAAGTAAAAATGACAACAAGAGTCATCGGCCACTTTCTGATGACTAAAATTACCTCCCTAAAAAATTGCTTCTCTTTTAATGAAACATTAAGCAAAGAAAAAAAAAATGCTGTATTCAGTTATTGTTGTGACTTTACAGCTTTTTGTTGTATGCATTTAAGAGAAAATGGCTCGTTTTACCAAAATAATGGGTGTCTCACAATGACAAGCTGTTTCATGCTTGTCTGGGTTTCAAAAATGCTGGATTTTATTTTAAAACTAAAAAAGAAAAGAAAAAGAAAAAAGAAATGACTGCAGTATAATTTCATGAATTTCATAGTTAGAAGAGAAATTGATTCAAAATTTAATGGTTGATTTTCTGATTAAATTGCATCTTTAATCACATTTAAGATGTTAACCCTTGTCCTGCTAATCCCGGATATGCCTTATCTTTGAAACAATGTAGATCCAGATCAGATGGCTTCTAACGAAGCCATCTGATCAGGATCTACATTGTTTGTCATTCAGATTGTGAATTTGTTGCAATAATTGGCATCAAGTAATCTGATTGGTTGATAATCGGTAGTGGGTGTGGCATATATAAATATTCAGCAGGACAAGGGTTAAAATAACAGAATTTAGTTGTAAAGCTTTCTGGCTGGAGATCTTATCAGATGAAATGACAAAACTTTCTGCATTGATGTGCAGTACATGTTACTCTTATATGAGCCCCGCCAAGCGAATTTGTGTCTTCAAGCATTCCGTCATGACAAATTTTAACTGCGCATGCCCAGGCATTCAGAGGGGCCAGGGATATGGCTTTCTGTCTGAAGGTTCTTCTTGATTTACTGCTTGTATGAGCGAGCAGCGAAGGTTCTGGAGAGACTGCGCGGATGCGCAGGCTCGCCTGAACCTTCGCTGCTCGCATAGGCAATAAGTACCAAAATCGCTTGACAGGGCCCATATACTCCCAGACAAAAGTTATGCATCACTTTCATTTATTTTACTTAACCCATATCCCGCTGAATATATTAAGCCACACCCATTTCCGATTTCAGCCAATCAAGATACTTGATAAAATGTTTCATTCAAATTCGCAAACTAATTGCTGAACAGTGTGGGTCCAGATCTGATCTGGATCTGCACAGTTTACAAAGGTAGGGGTGTAGACCCAGATCAGGAGCAGTTTATGATCTGGGTCTACAGTGTTTGCTATGGCCTGTCTGTCCCAATACTAACGATCATTACTGTATTTCATATAAATCATATACATTATTGATGTTTTATACTTTTTATCATACCAAGATCAGTTTGATTCCCACTCATTCTATATTTATGATTTAATGTACATGCTAAGTCAAACATATTATTTCGATATTAAATTGACTTTTCAGTAGTCAAATATCCTACTGTAGATTTTAAGGTTTGATCACTTTAGTAGCTTAATAAGTCAGAAATATTGTTACTGTACATGTTTTGGGCTAACTGTTTACCTACTTTGTGCATTAAGACTTTTATGCCCCTGCCATTTTAAAATGGGGGTGCATATAATATCACCGCTGTCCGTACATACATCCCTTACAAAATGGACTCCGTGGGATATCTTTAGAAAAGATTGGTGGATTGGATTCAAATTTCATACACATGTACATTATCATAAAATACAGGTCATGGTCAGTTTCAGGAAAAAATCCGCTAATTATTTTGAGAGTTATGACCCTTTTATAACGTATTTTTTACATGAAAAATGGTTGCCGTGCGATATCTTTTGAAAACCTTGATGGATTGAATTCATATTTGATATTCAGGTATATAATCATAAAATACAGGACAAGTTCCATTTCGGATAAAAACCACCAATTATTATGAGAGTTATGGCCCTTTTTAGCTCATCTGTAAGAAGTACATGGAGAGCTATTGTTGTCACCTCGGTTGTGTGCATTTGCGTGTGCTTTCCTGTCACACTACATTAAAGTTTTTCAAATGCTTATTATATTTCAACAGTCACTCATCACAGAGCACTCATATTTGGTACTTAAGTACCTGGGAGGGTTTTCTGATGTTCAAATGAACAGACTCCTGGGTTCATGCCCCAGTGGGGGCTAGAGGTCAAAATCTAGAACACCTATGTAATACTGTGTTGAAGTTTTTGAAATGCTTATATCTCAACAGTCACTCATCACAAAGCATTCATATTTACAACTTGGATACCTCGGAGTATCTTCTGAGATTCCAAGACAAAACACCCCTGGGTTCATGCCTGGAAGGGGGGTGGGATGGGGAGTGTCAAAATCTAGGACACCTTTGTAATTTGTTGTATACCTTTCCATTATGCTAACAAGTTATAGACACAATTGGTTAAACATCAGCCAACCATGTGACATTGGTTCAGGTGTAAAAGGGTGAAGGTCATGGTGACCTACATTTCACTGTCCAGTGATTTTGCCTTACATCTTGAAGACTATTTGGTGGAGAACTGTCATACATGGATATTAGTGCCATGTGACCCTATGATTGACCTCAAAATATATCTAGGTCACTGTGACCTATATTTCTTGGTTCAGGGATTTTGCTTATAATCTTGAATACTATTTGATGGAGCAATGTCATACCTGGATTATTAGTTCCATGTGACCAGATAATTGACGACAGAATATAGTAGGCCAGTGTGACCAATATTTCATGGTTCAGCGATTTTGCCATTAGCTTGAATACTTTTTGATGAAGAAATGTCATACCTGGGTTATTACTTCCATGTGACCCCATGATTTACCTTAAAATATATCTAGGTCAGTGTGACCTATATTTCATGTTTCAGTGATTTTGCCTATTATCTTGAATACTATTTGATGGAGAAACGTCATACCTGGATTATTTAGTTCATATGACCCCATGATTGACCCTAAAATATATCTAGGTCAGTGTGACCTATATTTCATGGTTCAGTGGTTTTGCCTATTATCTTGAATACTATTTTGATGGAGAAATGTTATACCTGGGATATTACTTCAATGCAACAAGATGATTGACCTAAAATATATGTTGGTCATTGTGACCTATATTTCATGGTTCAGTTACTTTGCCTTCTATCTTAAATACTACATGTATTTGATGGAGAAACTTCATTTCTGAATAATAAATTCCATGTGACCCGATGAATGACATAACAATACATCTAGGTCAGTTTGACCTATATTTCACAATTCAGTGATTCTGCCATATATTTTGAATACTATGTCTTGGAGAAACTTCAAACCTGAATCATAAGTTCCATGTGACCAGATGATTGACATAGAAATATATCTAGGTCAGTGTGACATATTTTCATGGTTCAATGATTTTGCCTTATAATTCAGACACTATTTGATTCTGAAATGTAATACCTGGAATATATGTTCCTTGTGACCTGCTGATTGACCTCAAAATATATCTAGTTGAGTGTGACCTATATTTCATGATTCAGTAATTTCACCTTATATCTATATCTTGGAGGTGCGAAACAGGCGAGCTACGCTGCCATGTGACAGCTCTTGTTTTGTCTTGTACTTTTCCTTATTGGGATTCTTTGTAGTGGCAAATTAGCTATAGGGGCATATTGTAAGGGAACAAATACTGTAGTTATAGCGAGGGTCCTCTGTAGATAAGCTACTCACCTCAAAATCAGGGGTCTAGGGTTCAATTCCAGGCTCAGATTCTATGACGGTTCCAGCGTAAAGGCTTACTGAGAATTAGAGAGTATCTTATTTTATGTAATGTTGGTTGGTGCCTGATGCTTTGTCACTGGTTGGGCCCATCAGAGTCTAACTGTTGGTCTTCTTTTGCTCCAGCATTTCAGTGGTTTCTTGCTATTGAGTCCTCACCATTGTTTCATCTCTGTGGCTTTTTGATTTTTGTGTTCACGGAGATATTGCACTGATGAATTAGGAGGCCTTTAAGCGGACGGAACAAATTAGTCTAAATCACGACGGAAATAAGGGCTAGTATTGTAGCCATGTAAAATCATTTTAAGCCCCCCCCCCCCCCAGTGGACTGGTTGGTTGATGTAAGGTTTAACATTTTGAGGGCCGCAAGGGAGATTAGTTTGAGGGCCGCAAGGGAGATTAGTTCTGTACTAATTGTGTTACCCTCTTGAAATAAAGTCTTTATTATTATTATTATTTCAACACTGTAAAGGTCATTTTGGAGACGTTGCTTCCAATTTTGTGGGACTTTTACCTGACACTGAGATGAAATGACATCTCAAGCCCTGTTGCCCAATGAAACCAATAGGGTTTATTAGAAAGTTGAATTCGTTTCACTGACCGTTCCAAGGCGGTTCTTCTGTTGCAGTTTATTTTTGTGATGGTTTGTTTTTGAGTGTTTGTATCGCTTATATTATTTTGTTTTTGATAGCCAATTGGTCATTTTATGGGGAAAGTAACTGTCCTTTTGGCTTTCCACTATTGATATATCAATTAGGGTCAAGTTGTTTCATGTTGATGTGTCTTTCCTTTGGTGTCTCTGATGGGGACTGTTGGTTGATTGTATCAATTCCTGATCATTGCCTTCACTTCTATTCTCCAGTTTCATAAGAGTCTTTAAACTGAGGTCCACCCAATCTCCATATAACCTGAATTGTTGGTGGTACGTAAAATGCACACTACCCACCAGTGCTGTCTGTGCTTTGATATTTTGACTAATAGATGGACCAAAATAAAATAGCCACCAAAAATAAGTGTTTTACGGTACGTTTGAAAAATTACAATATATTGATTGATTTATAAATACTGTGGGATAATTCTTAAATCATGGCTAGAATCTGATTTGTTTATTGTGAAATATAAATTGCAGCAGTTTACATTATGAATTAGATTATTATCTGATTTTGAGTAATTAGGTCATGAGAACTGTCAGATTAACCCTTATCTTGCTGTTTGCTGTTCACGACAACTATCTTTGCAAACAGTGTAGATCTAGATCAGATGGCTTCTGAAGAAGCCATCTGATCAGGATCTACACTGTTTGGCATTCAGTTTATGAATTTGTAGCAATAAATTACATCAAGTAATTTGATTGGTTGATAGACAGAAATGGGTGTGGTTTAAATGAATATTCAGCAAGAAGGGTTAATAATAATATTTTAGACTTTGTGACTCTTGTAATAAAGTGCCGCCCATAGGGGCTTGAAGAAATATATGGACTGCATGATGCTTCCACGCAGAGCTGAATCCGGCCCGCAGACTAGTACTGGTAAACCGCTTAGAGGATCTAAGCCTGTCCAGGAACCGCGATGCGTGGTGGACCGTCCATGCTAATAAACCCTATTGGTTTCATTGGGCGACAGGGCTTGAGATGTCATTTCATCTCAATATCGGGTAAAAGTCCCACAAAATTGGAAGCAACGTCTCCAAAATGACCTATACAGTGTTGACGGGGACGTTAAACCTCAAATCAAACAAACAAAGTAATAAAGTGCCAGCATGTGTGTGTATGTGCATGCATCAGCGCATTGTGTGTGCATGAAGGTATTCATGTTATCCTAGCAGCTGGTCCACATGAAGTATCAGCTCAAAATAGAAGAAAAGGCAATGATCAGGAATCAATACAATTACTCCATGCCTCACAAACATAAAATAACTTAACCCTTATCTTGCTGTTCACGACAACCCCTATCTTTGGAAACAGTGTTGTTCCAGATCAGATGGCTTCTGAAGAAGCCATCTGATCAGGATCTACACTGTTTGGCATTCAGTTTATGAATTTGTAGCAATAACTTACATCAAGTAATTTGATTGGTTGATAGACAGAAATGGGTGTGGCTTAAATGAATATTCAGCAAGATAAGGGTTAAACACTTTACAAGCTGAAAGCCAAAAAGACAGTTTAACCCTTCTCTTGCTTAATATTCAGTTTAGCCACACCCATTTCTGACTTTGAACCAATCAGATTACTTGATGTAATTTATTGCTACAAATTCATAAATTGAATGTCAAACAATGTAGATCCTGATCAGATGGCTTCTTCAGAAGCCATCTGATCTGGATCTACACTGGTTCCAAAGATCGTGAACAGCATGATAAGAGTTAACTTTCCCCACAAAACAGCCAAACAGCTATTTAAGGTAAACAGGCCAATATTTCTCTGAAATATATGGAAGGTCAAATGTTTTTTTCCCCAGGTACTTCAGTTTTAGCCCATATCGGATTAATGAGTGAATGAGTGTTTGAGTTTTACGTCTCACAAACAACTATGGTCATATGGAGACAGGACCTCAGTTTAAGTCTGGAGAAGCCCGGGATCCATCCTGCGACCACGAGTAGCTTAACCAAACCCAAAACAATAAATAATCATTCAATGTCAACAGCTTAGGCTATGTCTGGCTCTGCATAAAAATCCTAAAAATTGGGACACCTTGAGGACTTGCTGTAATTCTCTTAAAATTTTAACAGATTTATTTTTCATGTTCCTGCAAGGAGTCCAAAAGGTTCAGTCTGATCTGGGCCTGCACTGTTTACTTAGGCCTTTCTGTCCCAATACAAGATCATTACATTAGTTGTTTGTTTGTTTGATTTGAGTTTTAGCATCCCCGTCAACATTGTAAAGGTAATTTTGCAGATGTTGCTTCCAATTTTGTGGGACTTTTACCCGACATTGAGATGAAATGACATCTCAAGCCCTGTCTCCCAATGAAACCAATAGGATTTATAAGCATGGACGGTCCACCTCGCACCGCGGTTCCTGGACAGGCTTAGATCCTCTAAGCGGTTTACCAGTACTAGTGTGTGGGCCGGATTCAGCTCTGCGTGGAAGCATCGTGCAGCCCATATATTTCTTCAAGCCCCTATGGGCGGGGGCTTTCCTTAGGATCGTTACGGTAGTTGTTGGCACATGGATCAAGTGATTGGACGGTTAAGCAGATATGGCATTCAAATTTATTATCTCATTTGTAAGAGAAAATCAGTTGTTATATTTCATGTGAATCATCTGTCTAGCAGAAATGTCAAGTCTGTGGGTTTATCTTAACCCTTGTCCTGCTGAATATTCATATATACCACACCCACTACCGATTATCAACCAATCAGATTACTTGATGCAAATTATTGCAACAAATTCACAATCTGAATGGCAAACAATGTAGATCCTGATCAGATGGCTTCGTCAGAAGCCATCTGATATGGATCTACATTGTTTCAAAGATAAGGCATATCCGGGATTAGCAGGACAAGGGTTAAAAAAGAAAGACAGAAAGCTTCCATAACAAGACTGAACTGTACCATTTAGCAAGTGGGCCCCGCCCGTCAGGGCTTGGAGAAATAGATATGGCTGCATTGCGCTTCCACACAGTGCTGAAACTAACCACGCATGAGTCCTGGTAAACAGCTCTTAGAAGGTATTGGGCAGTATAGGGCTTGAGATGTTGTCCATGTATGGGGTAAAAGTCCCACAAAATTGAAAGCAATCTTACCAAAATGACAAATAGTTTTGATTTGGAGGTAAAACCTCAATTTGAACAAACAAGAAAAACAATTACTATATACCTGTCGACAACAGATGGCTAAAATGCTAATAACCCCAAGTCCATATTTTAAAATGAGATGTAACTTGATAAATGAACTGCAGCGCTGAACATGACCCTATGATAACCTGTGTATGGACTCATTTTTTCTCACAATTGACATTTAATCTATCTAATGTTTTTTTCCTCATTTAACCCATTTTGTACCGGAAACCCCAAAATGGGTACCTTGGCAAACAGTGCAGGTCCAGATGAGACGCGTCTCATCAGGGCCTACACTATTTGCAGAAAGTCCAGCCATTTTCAAAATCAATTTTGTAGATACCACACAACGACACCCCTTAATTTTGAAATGGACCCCTGCCATATATAAAGCCCCCGCCCATAGGGGCTTGAAGAAATATATGGGCTGCATGATGCTTCCACGCAGAGCTGAATCCGGCCCACACACTAGTACTGGTAAACTGCTTAGAGGATCTAAGCCTGTCCAGGAACCGCGGTGCGAGGCGGACCGTCCATGCTAATAAACCCTATTGGTTTCATTGGGCGACAGGGCTTAAGATGTCATTTCATTTCAATGTCGGGTAAAAGTCCCACAAAATTGGAAGCAACGTCTCCAAAATGACCTTTACAGTGTTGACGGGGACGTTAAACCTCAAATCAAACAAACTGCCATATATAAGGAGAAAGATTCCATTTGGTACAAAAAGGGTTAATAAATAATATTTTTGGTGTGTATGTGTGTGTGTGTGAAAAGTGGTCCCTGTCATAACTTTTCTTTCTCCTCCTGATGCCACTCAGACTCCAGTATAATAAGTTCTGCCGTTAAAACGAGTGGATATTAAGACCACTGCCCTATTCAGAACCCTAATTGCCAGCCCAAAGTTAGGCTTCCTTTATTAGCTCACCTGAGCATTAAGTGATCGCTTGTTGTCCATCGTCGCCCCCACCCATCAGTGCTTGGAGAAATAGATTGGGCTGCATGTTGCTTCCACGCAGAGCTGAAACTCAGACCACACACAAGTACTGGTAAACCACTTAAAAGGACTAAGCCTGCCCAGGCAAAGCGGTGTGAGTGCATATAAGCCTTTGGGTTTCACTGAGCGGCAGGGCTTGAGATGTTATTTTTCTCAATGTCAGGTAAAAGTCCCACAAAAATGAAAGCAGCGTCTCCAAAATTACCTAAATAGTTTTGAAGGGGACGTTTAACCTCAATTCAAACAAAAAACCATCGTCCGCATGCGTGTCCATCAACATTTTTTCAAAATTAATTTCATGGGAATATTCCTTGGGTGACCAAAATTGCTCAGACGGCTCCGCTTGGGTGAACAAGCTGGCCGCCAGAGCTAAAAATAGAACAACCCTTAAAATGACTTCTTCTTCTTAACCAGTGGATGGATTTTGAAATTATTTCACCGGAATGTTCCTTGTGTGACCCTCTACCAAAATTGCTCAAACCATTCCGCTCGGGTGAACAAGGTGGTCGCCAGAGCTAAAAATAGTTGAATCTTTAAACGATTTCTTCTCCTTTACCAGTGGATAGATTTTGTAATTACTTCACAGGAATGTTCCTTGAGTGACCCTCTACCAAAATTGCTCAAACCCTTCCGCTCGGGTGAACAAGATGGCTGTCAGAGCTAAAAATAGAAAAAACCTTCAAACGACTTCTCCTTAACGAGTGTATGGATTTTGAAAATATTTCAAAGGAATGATCCTTGGTAGACCCTCTACCAAAATTGCTCAGACTGTTCTGCTTGGTCGAACAAGATGGCCACCAGAGCAAAAAATAGAAAAACCTTTCAACGACTTCTTCCCCTTAACCAGTGGATGGATTTTGAAATTATTTCACAGGAATGAGGTTTGAGTGACGAGGTGAGCTTTTGGGATCACTTTTTGTCCGTCGTGCGTGCATGCGTCCGTAAGCAATTTCTTCAAACAACATCTCCTCCTAAACCACTGATTTGATTTTGACCAAACTTCACAGGAATGATCCTTAGGTGGTCCCCTTTCAGAGTTGTTCAAATGGTTCCGGTCCATTGCACATCTAGGTCACAGGAGCCAAAAATAGATTTTTTTCACCGAAAACTTAAAAAACCTTCTTCTCTGAAACCACAAGGCCCTGGTCTTTGATATTTGGTATGAAGCTTAATCTAGTGGACCCCTACCAAGAATGTTCAAATTATAGTGCTGGGGCCAAAAATGCCCCCGGCCCAGGTCCCTTTGGTTTTACATAGGATTATATTGGGAAAATCTTTAAAAATCTTCTTCTCTGAAACCACAAGGCCCAGGTCTTTGATATTTGGTATGAAGCCTCATCTAGTGGACCCCTACCAAGATTGTTCAAATTATAGTGCTGGGGCCAAAATGCCCCCGGCCCAGGTCCCTTTGGTTTTACATAGGATTATATTGGGAAAATCTTTAAACATCTTCTCTCTGAAACTGCAATGATCTGCAGGTCTTTGATATTTGGTATGAACCTTCATCTAGCGGACCCTACCAAGATTGTTCAAATTATAGTGCTGGGGTCAAAATGCCTCGCCCCGGGGGCCTTTGGTTTTACATGGGCTTATATAGGGAAAATCTTTAAAAATCTACTTCTCTGAATCCACAAGGCCCAGGTCTGTGATATTTGGTATGAAGCTTCATCTAGTGGACCCTACCAACATGGTTCAAATTATAGTGCTGGGGCCAAAAATGCCCCCGCCCCGGGGCCCTTTGGTTTTACATAGGCTTATATAGGGAAAATCTTTAAAAAAATCTTCTTCTTTGAAACCGCAAGGCCCATGGAGGTTTTTGATATTTGGTATGAAGCTTCATCTTGTGGATCTCTACCAAGATTGTTCAAATTATAGCCCTAAAAGGCCGAAAATGCCCCCGCTCCGGGGCCCTTTGGTTTTACATAGACTTATATAGGGAAAATCTTTAAAACTCTTCTTCTCTGAAACCACAAGGCCTAGGTCTTTTATATTTGGTATGAAGCTACATCTAGTTGACCTCTACCAAGATTGTTCAAATCATAGCCCTGAGACAAAAAATGTCCCCGCCTCGGGCCCTTTGGTTTTATGTAAACTTATATTGGGAAAATCTTTAAAAATCTTCTGTGAAACCACAAGGCCTAGGTCTTTGATATTTGGTGTGACATTTCATCTAGTGGACCTCTATCAAGATTGTTAGCTCACCTGAGCCTTTAGGCTCATAGGTGAGCTTATAGTATAGCCATGGTCCGTCGTCCGTCCGTCCGTCCGTCCACCATTTTCAAAGATCTTCTTCTCCTATACTGCAGGGCCAATCAAAGCCAAATTTCATATGGAGCCTCAGTGGGATGGGGGAACGAAAGTTTGTTCGCGGGGTCTGTCTCACATGACCAAGATGGCCGCCATGCCCATATATGGTAAAAAGCCTTCAAAAATCTTCTTCTCCAGAACCATGAGGCCAGTAGCCTTGAAACTTGGCATGTAGCATATGGTACTCGGGCCCATCATGGTTTGTACAAATGGTGACCCCGGGTTGACCTTGACCTATTTTACAGCAATGTCAAATTTGCCGAAGTAGGCTTTTGCATGGGGCAAAGTGAAAATAATGGATTTATAGGAAAACCATTGAAGACAGTGTCACCAAAATTTGTAGATCAGGTAAAGTAACTGAATACATGAAGATCTATGGGTCAGAAAGGTCAAGGTCATTCATTGGCCTTAGACCAAGGTCATTCAGGATCCATATTTCAAACATTTTTTTCTCCAAAACTGCTGAGCCAATTTAAGTGAAATTTAATATTGAGCCTTTGTGAGTTGAACAAATGAAAAAATGCCAATACGGTCTAGATCACATGACCAAGATGGCCGTCACGCCTATATATATGGTAAAAAGCCATAAAAATTCTTCTTCTCCAGAACCGTAGGGCCAATGGCCTTGAAACTTGGCATGTAGCATATGGTACTCAGGCCCATCATAGTTTGTACAAACGGTGACCCCGAGTTGACCTTGACCTATTTTACAGCAATGTCAAATTTGCCGACTTAGGCTTTTGCATGGGAAAAAGTGAAAATAATGGATTTTTAGGAAACCATTGAAGACAGTGTCACCAAAATTAGTAGATAAGGTAAAGTAGCTGAATACATGAAGATGTATGTGTAAGAAAGGTCAAGGTCATTAATTGACCTTAGACCAAGGTTACGCAGGTTCCATATTTCAAACATTTTTTCTCAGAAACTACTGAGCCAATTGAAGTGAAATTCAATATGGAGCCTTTGGGAGTTGAACAAATGAAAAGCTGCCAACATGGTCTAGATCACATGACCAAGATGGCCACCAAGCCCATATATGGTAAAGAAACTTCGAAATTCTTCTTCTCAAGAACCGTAAGGCCAATGGCCTTGAAACCTGGCATGTAGCATATGGTACTCGGGCCTATCATAATTTGTTCAAATTGTGACCCTGGGTTGATCTTGACCTATTTTACAGTAATGTCGAATTTGCTGACTTAGGCTTTTGCATAGGAAAAAGTGAAAATAATGGATATTTAGGGAAACCATTGAAGACAGTGTCACCAAAATTTGTAGATTAGGTAAAGTAACTGAATACATGAAGATCTATGGGTAAGAAAGGTCAAGGTCATTCATTGACCTTAGACCAAGGTCACTCCGATTTCATATTTAAAAAAAAAAAAACATTTTTTCTCAGAAACTACTGAGCCAATTTAAGTGAAATTCAATATGGAGCTTTTGTGAGTTGAACAAATGAAAAGTTGCCAGTACGGTCTAGATCACATGACCAAGATGGCCGCCACGCCCATATATGGTAAAAAGCCTTCAAAAAGTTTCTTCTCCAGAACCGTAAGGCCAATGGCTTTGAAACTTGGCATATATCATATGGTACTCGGCTCGTCATAGTTTTTACATATGCTGACTCTGGGTTGACCTTGATTTATTTTATGGCAGTATCAAATTTGTCAACTTAGGCTTTTGCATGGGAAAAAGTGAAAATAATGGATTTTTAGGAAACCATTGAAGACAATGTCACCAAATTGGTAGATCAGGTGAAGTAAATGAATACATGAAGATTCATGGGTAAGAAAAGTCATCATTCAGTGACCTGGGACCAAGATTAACCAGGTTCCATATTTCAAACAGTTTTTTCTCAGAAACCGCTGGCCCAATTCAAGTGAAATTTGATATGGATCCTTTATATGATGAACAAATGAAAATTTGCTCATATGGTCCAGGTCACATGACCAAGATGGTGGCCATGCCCATTATATGGTAAAAACACTTCGAAATTCTTCTTCTCCAGAACCGTAAGGCAAATGACCTTGAAACTTGGCAGGAAGCATCTGGTTCACGGGCCTATCATAATTTGTTCAAATGGTGACCCTGGGTTGACCTTTACCTATTTTATGGCAATGTCAGATTTGCGGACTTAGGCTTTTGCTTGGGAAAAAGTGAAAATAATTGATTTTTAGCTCACCTGAGCCTTTAGGCTCATAGGTGAGCTTATAGTATAGCCATGGTCTGTCGTCCGTCCATCCGTTGTCCGTCCGTCCACCATTTTCAAAGATCTTCTCCTCCAAAACAGGGAGGCCAATCAAAGCCAAATTTCATGTGGAGCTTCAGTCATGGACCTCATTTGGACCCAAAATCTCATGGCTGGTCACATATTTTAATATCTATTTGGAAATTGCTTAATACATGTACATGTATTTTTGTAGTAGTATTGTGTTATTCATATAATAATATTGTTTTTTATGGTAGCATGTTATAAAGAATATTTTATTGTTTTGATCATAACATGTTATAAATAATATTTTCAATAAAATAAGAACATATTCAAATTGTTGTTTTGGTTGCAAAACCTCTGTATTTCTGTGACACACTTTTTGGGGCTACCACAAGACATTGTCAGCCGATAATGTTTAACACAATATGGAACAACTCTGGTATACTTTTTATGCTTGTGACAACTGAACTGAAAGGAGAATTTCCAAAATACAATATTAGAAAATAGAAGTGAAGGCAGTGATCAGGAATAGATACAATTAACCCACAGCTCCTATCAGTGACACCAAAGGGAAAGAAACACAAACATGAAATAACTAGACTCTAATGGAAACATCAATAGTGGAAAGCCAAAAGGACAGTTACTTTCCCACAAAATGGCCAATTGGCTATCCAAAATAAAATAATGTAAGCGATACACACACACACACAAAAGACATACCATAACAAAAATAAACCGCGACAGAAGAACCGCCTTGGAACGGTCAGTGAAATGAATTCCACTAGACCAGTATCTCTCCTAAAATTAATTTAAAGAATAATTAGCACATAATTTCTAGAATACCGAATTGGAAGGAAAATATAATACAAAATTGGGGTTAATGCAAAAATTCAATCAAATAGGTCTCATCTGCTGTTTCTGGTCACAAAGTAGATAAAATGCAATGATCAGGAACTGATAAAACAAATTCACGTTGTGTCCCAGCCACCATACTGCAAAGAAACACCTATAATGTATATGGTATTAAGTAAAACTGTACAAGTGGAAAATCAAGGAGTCAAGTGCTCTTTCCCAGCACATTGTCAATCAGACATTCCCTAAATAATATGAAAAGTTAAAAAAAATATGACAAATGGAATAAACCATAATGAAAGCATGGCCTTCGAACTGTCAGAAAGGTAGGAATAGGTGGAAAGTTTTATCACATTGTTAGACATCAAAATTTTGTCCCAACAAGTTGTGTACCCCTGCTCTGAGGCTATATACATATATAAAAACATTAAAATGTACACCAGGACCAGGTGTCAGGTGTGCGTTTACAGGACCACTGGTCCTCTGGTTCAAATTATAGCCCTGGGGCCAAAAATACCCCCGCCCTGAGACCCTTTGGTTTTACATAGACTTATATAGGGAATTCTTCTTCTCTGAAACTGCAAGGCCAATGTCTTCAATATTTGGCATTGAGCTTCATCTAGTGGACCTCTACCAAAATTGTTCAAATTGTAGCCCTCGGGCCACAAATGCCCTCGCCCCGGGGCCCTTTGGTTTCACATAGACTTATATAGAGATAATCTTTGAAAATCTTCTTCTCTGAAACAGCAAGGCCCAGGTATTTGATATTTGGTGTGAAGCAGCATCTAGTGGACCTCTATCAAGATTGTTTAAATTATATAGCCCTGAGGCCAAAAATGTCCCTGCCCCGGAGCCATTTGGTTTTACATAGGCTTAATTATGTAAGGAATATCTTTGAAAAAAATCTTCTTCTCTGAAACTGCAAGGCCAAAGTCTTTGATATTAGGTGTCTAGCTTCATCTAGTGTACCTTTGCCAAGATTGTTCAAATTATAGCCTTTGTTGATATTTGGTATGAAGCTTCACCTTTTTAGACCTCCCTCATCATTATGCACATTATAGCCCTGGGGTCAATTAAGGCCCACCTCGGGGCCCACTTGTTACTCTATGGATCAGGTGAGCGATCAAGGGCCATCATGGCCCTCATGTTAATAAATTTCACAGAAATGTTCCTTGGGTCCAACAAAATTGCTCAAACCTTCCACTCCACTATATATTACCCACAATTTTGTTTGTACAATATGGATCAGGTGAGCAACCCAGGGCCATCATGGCCCTCTTGTTCTATATAAAGCAGGGTTTAGAGGGTATTGATCATACAAACTTGTTACCTTAATGGTTGTTATTTAAAGCAGGAACTGACATCATTCTAACCTTTTTTTTTTATATATCTTATATCCATTATCTCCGTGGCCTTGTGGATGGATCATTAAAGAGCACGGACTCTTAATCATTAAGTCTATGACACACCACTGTGGTTTGCTTTTCACTTGGGCCACATGTGAGACGCCAATTTCTGCAACGTAAGCTTAGATTTCTTTTTTTTTTTTTCAGGTACTCCAGTTTTCGCCCACCTCTGATTAATGATCAGCTCTAAATAAGTGAAACAATCTTGAAAGAGCTGAAATTAAAGCAAATACCAAAAAAAAAAAAAAAAAAAATTTCATTTTCAACTTTCTGTAATATTTTATTCAGAGAATCAAGGTTTTCAACAAATTTCACAGTGAAAGGAAGCATTAAGTAAGATTAAAGATGAAAACTATATTTAATAGCATATGTGGGTGAATGTATTATAATCAAATTTACATCTAACTTTCACACCCTTTCCACCCTACAGAGTGATACTGAGTTACTTGTACAAACTGCCTAACGAGCACCCTCAATCTATGTTGGAGTAAAAATAAGAAAAATATCTCAAATTTTCTTCAGAAAAAATATAAAAAAATAAATAAATATAGCTGTGTTATTCCCCATTCATTTGAAAGTGGGGTTAAATTCAATTAAAGAGGATACGTATCAAGTTTCCATGGAGATCTCCATATGGTATCCAGATTAAAAAAGATTTTGCTTATAAATATGTTTATTTTTTTAACATTTCACTTTTTTGGGCTATTTATTGAGCTTTGACATAGTTCCTGTACGTTTATATATATATGAAAGTCTTATTATTACATGATTTGGATATACATTATGTAACAGTTAATAGATGGATTCAATCAAAAAAATACTGTATTCCCAGAAAAATTTGTTTGGATCGAAGTTTGTTATTTTCTGTTTGTGTCCTACCTGTGGCGCTTGACCTGTAAAGGATTTGGATTATGCCTTTGTATAACACTGTTTATTATAACATGGTTTGGGATATAACACAGTTCGTTTAACACATTTTGTAGAGGGAAATTCCATAACGAGGGTAGTTGGCAAACAGTGCAGGCTCAGATCAGACGCTGCAGAATGTGGTGTCTGATCATGGCCTACACTGTTTGCAAAAAGTTAAGCCATTTTCCAAACAAATTTTGAAGAAAACACCACCTGACACCCCTTTATTTTGGAATGGACTCCTGCTATGTATAAGGAGGAAGATTCCATTTGGTACAACAGGGTTAAGCTTCATTTCATTGTATCACACATACATGTACATACTGAGAGCATAACTTGCTTGTTCCTGTCCCAGGGTCTCTATATTGGTTTGTGTCTTACCTGATCATGAATACCAAGGACAAGTTTTTGCATGATGGGTCTCATATACCGGTAATCAATTAAAATTTGGGATCCGGCTTTCAGCTGTCTTAGATCTAAATCATAATGTTATAATGTTCTGTGATATTGAGAGATTTATGTGCACCTCATAATGTGTACCAAGAATATACAGGAAACTACATTGTAGATACTCAGGTTGTCCATTAAGATGGGCCTTCAAAAAACAAGTGGCTGGCATTCCGAAAGCGCACTGGCACTGGAATGTTTATTTAAAAAAAAAAAAAAAAAAATTAACCCATATCCTGCTGAACACAACAACACCTGCCTCGCAAATAGGGTAGATCCAGATCAGATGGCTTCTCCAGAAGCCATCTGATCAGTATCCATAATCTTTGTCATTCATTTTGTGAATTGAAGAAATGCACATCACATCAAGTGATTTGATTGGTTGATTGTAGTCAGAATTTGGTGTGATTATTAAGCAGGATAAGGATTATAAAATTTTAAGTTATGCCTTAATAAAAACGAGTGGCTGGCATTCTCAAGAGCACTGGCACTGGAATGTTAACTTTTTCTGAAAAGAAAAAATGTGATTTGATAAATTAAGCTCTGATTGGTTTGTCAAACACAGGTGTCCCAAAATTATGCACTTCATCATATATTTTTATGGGTTTATTTCTTTCCTGACTCCTACATCATTTGTGGATATTACTCATGGATGAAAAGTTACAAAGATTAATAATTACGATAAATACTTTGAACTTTTTATTGTTGGGTGGTAACAGTTTCTGGTCAAGAAAACAATTTATGTTTAATTTTGTGTTAGGCTGGAAAAGTTCTGTTGAACTTGAACACTGTGGATTGTTTTTTTTGTTTTTTTTTTTAAATTATTGTAGGTTTTTGGTGTTTTCAAGTTAGAGAGTGTTTTCAGTGCGGCTGGTGCCTGTTCCATACAAATATATTAGATGTATATTAACAATATAGGAATTGAAGAAATCATTCTTGTGGTATAAGGATTTTAAGTGAAAAAAAAAATCACATATTCAACTGGACAAGTTTAGTTGCATAGTGTCCACTGTTGTTTATAAACTATGACCTCTTTTTATTAACACTGTGTTAGTTTAAAACAATCATGTTTTATCCAAACAAAAATGTATAGATAATATAGAAAAATGACCAGTTATGGTCATTTTTCTATATGATTTATCACTTTTGGATCCAGTTTTAAGCCATGTTATATCCAAAACCATGTAATAATGAACAGTATTATAAAGAGGCTTGTGTGCATGAGTAGTGGTGAAACTTTAGCTAGCTTTCAAATTTGTTTAACCCTTATCCTGCTGAACATGATAACTAGTAATTGTCATTGCAAACAATGTGGATCCAGATCAGATGGCTTCTGAAGAAGCCACCTGATCAGGATCTACACTGTCATTCAGTTTGTGACTTGAACAGATGCATTATGTCAAGTAATTGGATTGGTTGGGAGTCAGAAATGAGTGTGACAAAATTAATTTATTTAGCAGGACAAGGGTTAAATAGTGAACTTAATGGTTGATATAATTTTAGTCCACTGTTTGGTGCATTACTGATTTTTTTTTTGTTTGGTTAATCTATTTCAAGAAACCTTTTTTGTAGCAATTTTTTGCATGCATAAAATTTTGTAGAATTTTAAAAAGTATGAACAACATTATATACGTCCCAATAGTTAACTCAACATGTCCGTGAAATGAACACCAAAGAAGACGCAACTAAAGAGACAAGAGGGCCCAGAGGGCCCTGGTTCGCTCACCTGTGTGTCACTGTCTCAAGTGCATTCTATTTTTAGCTCTTGTGGCCATCTTGTTCATCAGCAGAGTGATTTTAGCTTATTTGGTAGGGAGTAACCTAGGCAACATTCTTGGGAACTTTGAATCAAATTGGCCTTAAGATTTAGAGGGAGTTTCCGTTTGAATCAAATTTACAATATTTTTCCATTTTTACCTTCAGTGGCCATTTTGTTCATCCGAGTGGGATTGTTTTAGCCTTTTTGGTAGAGGATAATCTAAGCAACATTGTCGCGAGGAACCTAAATGCGAAATATGAAGGCTGTATCTCAAATGCTTCAAAAGTTATGACAAAGTGGGTCAAAGGTCAAGGTCATGGGTCAAAAGTTTTGAATGGATGAGAAAACCTTGTCACAAGGAACATGCATGCCAAATATGAAGGCTCTATCTCATATGGTTCAAAAGGTATGAGAAAGTAGGTCACAGGTCAAGGTCACAGGTCAAATGAGTGGGAAGCCCTTGTCAGAAGGAACCTACATGCCAAATTTGAAGGCTCTATCTCAAACGGTTCAAAAGTTATGACAAAATAACCTACTGATCTACTTTTTGATTTGACATGACCCATATTTGAACTTAACTGAGATATTGTCCAGATGATCATTCTGAGCAAGTTTTATGATGATTTGACTGAAACTGTGGCCTCTTAGAGTGTTCAAAACGTTTTTCTATGATTTGACATGCTGACCTACTTTTTGACCCGACATAACCCATATTCAAACTTGACACAGATATGTCAAGATGATCATTCTCAGCAAGTTTGATGATGATCGGACCAAAACTTGGGCCTCTAGTGTATTCACAAGGTTTTTCAACAATCTGACCTACATATTGACCAGACATGACCCATATTCGAAATTATTCGAGATATTGCCAAATGATCATTTTGAGCAAGTTTAATGATGATCGGACCAAAACTGTAGCCACCAGTGTGTTCAGAGGGTTTTTCTATGATTTGACCTACTGACCTACTTTTTTGACCCTACATGACCCATATTTGAACTTGACTGAGATATTGTCAAGATGATCATTCTGAGCAAGTTTGATGATGATCGGACCAAAACTGTGGCCTCTAGTGTGTTCACAAGCTTTTTCTATGATTTGACCTACTGACCTACTTTTTGACCCGACATGACCTGTATTCAAACTTGACCCGGATATTGTCAAGACTATCATTCTGAGCAAGTTTGATGATGACCTGACCAAAACTGTGGCCTCTAGTGTGTTCACAAGGTTTTTCTCTGATTTGACCTACTGGCCTACTTTTTGACCCTACATGACCCATATTCGAACTTGCCCGAGAAATTGTCAAGATAATCATTTGGAGCAAGTTTCATGATGATCAGACAAAAACTGTGGCTTCTAGTGTATTCACAAGGTTTTTCTATGATTTGACCTACTGACCTACTTTGTGACCCGACATAACCCATATTCGAACTTGACCGAGATATTGTCAAAGTGATCATTCTGGGCAAGTCTCATGATAATCGGACCAAAACTGTGGCCTCTAGTGTGTTCACAAGGTTTTTTCTATGATATGACATACTGACCTACTTTTTGACCCGACATGACCCTTATTCAAACTCGACCGAGATATTGTCAAGATGATCATTCTGGGCAGGTTTGATAATGATTGGACCAAAACTGCGGCCTCTAGTGTATTCACAAGGTTTTTCTATGATTTGACCTCCTGACCTACTTTTTGACCCGGCATGACTCATATTCGAATGTGACCAAGATATTATCAAGATGATCATTCTGAGCAAGTTTGATGATGATTGGACATAAATTGTGGCCTCTAGTGTGTTCAGAAGGTTTTTCTATGATTTGACCTACTGACCTACGTTTTGACCCGACAACACCCATATTCGAACTTGACTGAAATATTGTCAAGATGATCATTCTGGGCAAGTTTGATGATGATCGGACCAAATCTGTGGCCTCCAGTGTCTTCACAAGGTTTTTTTTTCTGATTTGACCTACTGACCTACTTTTTGACCTGACATTACCCATATTCGAACTTGACCGAGATTTTGTGGTGGTACAAATTGTGTGTAAGTTCAGTTAAAATCAAATCATAAATGAAACATCTATCATGCAGACAAGACCAAAATAGGCAATTTTTGCACTTTCCGGGGCCGTAACTCCGTAACACATGATGGGATATAGCTGGTTCAAGAAAGGAACCCAGATCTCATGGTGGTACAAGTTGTGTGCAAGTCTGGTTGAAATCAAATCATAAATGAGTATGCAATCCTGCAGACAAGACCAAAATAGGCAATTTTTGCCCTTTAAGGGGCCGTAACTCAGTAACACATGATGGGATATGGCTGTTTCAAGAAAGGAACCCAGATCTCATGGTGGTACAAGTTGCGTGCAAGTCTGGTTAAAATCAAATCATAAATGAAGATGCTATCATGCGGACAAGACCAAAATAGGCAATTTTTGCCCTTTCAGGGGCCGTCACTCCATAACACATGATGGGATGTGGCTGGTTCAAGAAAGGAACCTAGCTCTCAAGGTGGTACAAGTTGTGTGCAAGTCTGGTTAAAATCAAATCATAAATGAAGATGCTATCGTGCGGACAAGAAATTGTTTACGCACGCACGGACGGACGGACGCACTGACGACGGACGACGGACAAAATGTGATCACAAAAGCTCACCTTGTCACTACGTGACAGGTGAGCTAAAAACTGGGGTTAACAGGCGTAAGCATTATTTTTTCTTATTTTCTCAAAAATTTAAACTGTGGGTACCCATTAGAACCGCCTCATTGAGGTGGTTCTAAAGAGCACTCACAATCTGTATTTGAAAACGAAATAAGAAAAATATGACAATTTTTCACGAGGAAAATGTCTTTTTTAATAACGATGAAAGAAAGGTCACCACAAGTGTGTTTTCCGAATTTTAACATGACATCGTGTCTGAGAATGAAATATCACCATGTAATAAATTCAATAATCCACTAGTGGATTAAATCTGCAAATTAGATAGATAAGCCCCATTACATGTACAACATCCTTAACAATGTTGCATTTGCCAATGGCAGAATTTTGGAATTTTGGTAAACATTTGTGATTAAAATTTGTTTTATATGTCATATGATATAAAATAGAATCTTGCATTCATACTCATGTATTATTAAATTTATTGAACTCGTTGAGGAAAATGCATAAAATGCTTGGCAAAGCCTTGCATTTCCTCAACTCGTTTAATAAATTCAATAATACATGAACACTCATGTAAGATCCTGTGTATAGGATCAAAGATTCTGCAAATGCTATGCAGTGACCAGGGGCCAGTTGTTCAAAACTAACGATGTCGTTAGTTAACATATCGTTAAAACTTTGATCATTAAATATGGCAAATATGCTGAAATTTTTGCTGAAAGAATGTGAGCAGCTTTTGCGGATGCAAAAGCTGCTCACATTTTTTCAGCAAAAATACCAAAATTTACGATATTGTACTTGCTAGAAGAGTTAACAATATGACCACTAACAAGCTCATTAAGCTAACGATGCTTTGAACAACTGGCCCCAGTTGTTTAAAACTAACGACATCATTAGTTAACAAATCGTTAAAACTTTGATCATTTAATATGGCAAATATGCAAAAGCTGCTCACATTTTTTCACCAAAAAAAACAGTGTACCGTATTCCTCCCATTTAATGCCCAGGGCACTTAAAATATTTGAAAAAGAGAGGGTGCTTATTAGAGACAAAATCTGACCAGTACAGAGAGTTTAAAACCCTTTACATGTGGTAGTTTTCCATTAGAATATGGTGGAATCGTGACGTAAAGTACCAAAATAGTCAACACAGACCCTCTTTGATAGATACCTTGCCTGATATGAATTACGACAGAAAGTGATATGGCAAATCTTTACTTTATAAGCCAAAATATTTTTTTCCCCAAGCAGAAGGGGCGCTTATTATTTTATTCTTCAAAAAACAGGGAGGGGGCGCTTATAGGAGCAGGGGCACTAAATGGGAAGAATACGGTGTTACATATTTCTCTTACTAAGGACAGTTAACATCTTGCCAACTAACGGGCTCGTTAAGCTAACAAGGCTTTGAACACCTGGACCCAGAATGTTAAACAGAGAAGTTTTTTCACTTCATTTACTTTGTTTGTCCCATTTGTCTCACAGACAAACACCATCTTATCGTTATTTCATCAGTTTTTTGGGGTAGTTTTGTGTGTTGGTACAGTTTGTCTCAACTTAGCTGAAAATTGTTTTTGTTCTATTGTAAGAAAGTTGTGAACCTGAATGTCAGTCATTTATGACCATTTATTTTCCAATTATTTCAAATTAAATTGGTTTTTAGATTTTGGTGATTTGAAACTTACATTGCCCCAAGCTTGTCGTAATTGTTTGTTTTGAATCATGAGGTGGATGGTTCAGTTTTTGTGTTTTGTTGTGTTTTTACAGTCACTTGCAGATATCACATGGTAGATTTAACCAAACAATGGAATCTTCCACCTTAACCCTTGTCCTGCTGAATATTTTAATCTGCCACACCCACCACTGATTATCAACCAATCAGATTACTTGATGCAAATTATTGCAACAAATTCATGAGCTGAATGACAAACAATGAAGATTCTGATCAGATGGCTTCTTCAGAAGCCATCTGATCTGGATCTTCATTGTTTGGATACGGGCTCAGCAGGACAAGGGTTAATAAACAGGAGTCTGTTTCAAAATTAAGGGGTGTCAAAGATGAACTTTTCTGGAAATTTATTTGGAAAATGGCTGAACCTTTTGTAAACAGTGTAGGCCATGATAAGGTTCCACATGGGCAAAGGTTTCATTTTGGGGTTGATTATCAACAGATCCAAAGTTACAGAATTTTCTGGCTTGCTATTGTCCACATGACAATCGCTGACCATGTTCAAAATCCAGGTATCGGTATTTATAGCAGCGCTAGTCTTCTCCCTCTGACTTCAGAGCACTGTGTAAAAAGTAGAATCCGGAGTGGGCTTGTGTACTCGGACAGTGGCAAAAAATGCATATCCAGATCAGATGCCGCAAAAAATGGCGTCTAATCAGGGTCTGCAATGTTTGCTCATAATACTGAAAAGGCCCAGTCAGCCCTTGTCCTGCTGAGCCTGGATATGTCTTATCTTTCAAACAATGAAGATCCAGATCAGATGGCTTCTGAAGAAGCCATCTGATCAGGATCTTCATTGTCATTCAGCTCATGAATTTGTTGCAATAATTTGCATTGAGTAATCTGATTGGTTGATAATCAGTAATGGGCGTGGCATATATAAATATTCAGCAGGTCAATATTCAGCAGGCAGTTAACCAGTACAGTGCCATGATAAGAAATAACATATCTGTGTCGATTTAACATTAAATTTTGCGGGTGCTTGTTAGAACTGCCATAATGAGGTGGTTCTAATTATGACTGCCCACAATCTATGTTGTTGAGCAAAAGTGTGGAAAATAATCTATACCCCTGTAAACCCCACTTTTCTTTTTAAAATGGGGTTAAGAGGGGTGTTCATTACACAGACTTTTTAACCCATAAATTGCCAGTCATGACAATTGTCGTCTGCTTTGTCATCTGCCTTAAAAGTAATTTTTCGCAAACAGTGTGGACCAAGATAAGACTGCTCTTGTAGGAGCAGTCTGATCTGGGTCCACACTGTTTACCTGTGTGCAAAAATATCTTTAAAAAGTTTGAAAAAAAAATCAGCAGACGACATAAGCAGACGGCATTTTCAGATGTAGTTTTTCTCGGCATCTTTAGGGTTAACCTGTTGCCATTCTTTAGCCAGAAACCGACATGTGACTGCCCTCTAAAGGTAACACCTCTACTCAGGTCAAGTTAACTCTTCTCTTTAATTATACGTGAAGTCTGATCACAGTTTTATTATTATTCCATACCTGTTCGTAACAGTAGTTAGTCATCTGTCGAGACAGTCTCCGCATAAAAACAACAACCACCTCAATGTCCTGTTTGTTGTGGTTTTACTACACTGCACAAGGTGAAGCCAGCGTTGAGATAAGATATTATTCACTGCTACTCAAGCATTTGTCACTGAGTAAGCCATTGAGAAAGAATTATTTTTGATTGTGTATCATCTTCTTCGGTGTCATTCGGAAAATGTTGCATTTGAGATAAAAATTGACTATTTTGAAAGGATTATATGAAATTTTGTTAGCTTGCGGCACAGAGGTAACTTGTTTTGTTTATATCGAACTTTGTAAAACATTGTAAATATTTGACAAAGATGGAATTATGAACTTGATGTAAACATCTAGTTGGTGTTTCTTTGTTTTAATTGAGGTTTAACGTCCCCGTCAACACTATTTAGGTCATTTTGGAGACATTGCTTCCAATTTTGTGGGACTTTCACCAGACATTGAGATGTAATGACATCTCAATCCCTGCTGCCCAATGAAAGCAAAAGGGTTTAAAAGCATGGACAGGCTAACTCACAGCAATTTTCCTGGACAGGCTAAATAGACGTTCTAAGCGGATTACCAGTACTCATGTGTGGTCGGTATCAGCTCTGTGTGGAAGCATCATGCAGCCCAATCTATTTCTCCAAGCCCCAATGGGCGAGGGCAGATCTAGTTGGTGTTAGTTTAAGCCTTAATATCCTGCTGAACATGAAAACCCCTACCTTTGCAAATAGTCTAGATCCTGATCAGATGGCTTCTGAAGAAGTGCCACTATTATTGGTTTCACTGTTTGTCATCCAGTAGGTAAAAATCATAACTTGTTGAAATACATGCCCTTAGAACCCACATCTCCACTTCATAAAATGCCATACATCATAGAAGCCATTCTTTAATCATATATGAGCCAGCGCATGACAAAATCTACAAGAAGTCTTGAGTGACCAGCGAAGACTCAGATCAGCCTGCACATTTGCGCAGTCTAATCATAGTCTTCGCTGATCGCATGTACCTACTATAGGCAAATATTTATGCAAAGAGACATAAGCAAAAGTTCTTGTCATAGAGGATGGGTGCGCAGGTTGATTTGAGTCTCAGCTTGTGGCACCGGTGTTATCGAAGGTTTTGTCATGCGCTGGCTCATATATATATTCTTGTTTCTTATGATTAGACACATTCAGTAACTCCAACTTGTAGGGTCCACAGGGGCTGTTCCTTTCACCTCTATTTCATAAAAGGGCCTCATCTCAGCTTTCATATCCCAACCCCTAAACCATATATATTCTTGGTCCTTCTGGTAAGTCACATTCAGTGACAACAACCTTGGACTTTCCTGGGGTCCGGTGGGGCCATGCCCCAACCCCTCCACTGCTAAAAAGGCCTTACTGTATATCTCAGGAACCATACAGATCCCCATCCCTAAACCATATATATTCTTGTTTCGCATGATGTGGTTCATTCACTGTTACCAACTAGGGCTCTGTTGGGTCCATGTCCTACCCCTGCCACTTCATAAAAGCCACATGGATGCTCATTTGTGTATGAGGGTTTGTATGGGAGACTTTATAATCGGTAGATTAAAATCATATCATCTTAAGATATATGGCTGCCAATGGACTGTGTGTCCACCTGAGCTCTGGTGAGCATAGTGGCCCATGGGCCGTTTGTTAAATCAGAATACAGCAGTGCATCCATGGCCTAGTGGTGCTGACTCTTAAACTTTAAGTTTTGACGGCCTGCACTTAACATTATTTCTTTAATATCGAACTGCTCATTAGTCTGAGATGGGTACCCAGTAAAAAAAAACAGAACTTGGCCAGTCATATTTGTTCCAAGCGTCCCTTGAACCCACACATTGGTGAGAGACCGAAGGTTTATGAGTTTATAATTTTCGCTTTAACCCTTGTGACCTGCTGAATATTTTAATATGCCGCACCCAATACCTATTATCAACCAATCAGATTACTTGATGCAAATTATTGCAACAAATTCATGAGCTGAATGACAAACAATGAAGATCCTGATCAGATGGCTTCCAAGCCATCTGATCTGGATCTTCATTGTTTGAAAGATAAGACATATCCAGGCTCAGCAGGACAAGGGTTATTATAAAGTGGGGTCCAAGAAACAATAATTTAATGAGGTTCTGACCCAGTATGCAATTTTCTGCTGAAAATTTGGTTTGCATGGAGATTGCCAGGTCTGAAAGAATTGCAAATATCCAGTTTAAATTTAATTTTCTCACCCAGATTAAGTAATAATAGTGGCACTTTCAAGAGCTGTTTGCTTAAGGTGACCCATTAACCTATTTGGTACCGGAAACCCGAAAACGGGTACCCTGGCAAACAGTGCAGCCCAGATCAGAAGCCGCAGAACACGGCGTCTGATCAGGGCCTACACTGTTTGCAAAAAGTTCAGCCAATTTCCAAGTAAATTTTGAAGAAAGCACAGTCTGACACGCCTCAATTTAGAAATGGACTCCTGCTATATATTAGGAGGAAGATTCCATTTGGTACAAAAAGGGTTAAAGTCTATTTTGATGTATTTAACCCATTTTGCCCGGATTCAGCATTTTATTTGGCATTTGTATAGCAGGAGTCCATTTTGAACATTAGGGGTGTCAGGTTAAGATTTTTTAGAAGCTTATAATTGAGAAAATGGCTGAAATTTCTGCAAACAGTGCAGGCCCAGATCAGATGCCATTCTGATCTTGAACAGCACTGTTTGCCATTGGCCCACTTTTGAGTTACCCATTTTGAATGGATTTAAGTTCAGGTTTTTTTTTTTAAGGGTTAAAAGTTGCTGTTTTGGTATGTTATATGACTTCAGCCAGTTTATTTCATATTTGCTTTCTTATGAAAAGTGGACGATCAGAGGGCTTAAGCATTAAATATTTACTTATTTACAAAATTTTATTCAGTTTATGTGTGTACGAGGATTAATGTAATAAAAAGGCTTTAGATACTGTTTAGTCTTGATATACAGGCACCACTCTTTATTCCCACATTCGACATTCGATACAAATGACAAAACTTGGTATAATGGCAACTTCATTTGAAGAAATCCTTAGCTGAAGACTATCATAAAAATCCTAAAAATTTGGACACTTTGAGGACTTGCTGTAATTCTCCTAAAATTTTAACAAATTTGTTTTACAATCCAGATAGGAGTCAAAAAAGTACAGATGGAATGGCCCTGATCAGACTGCTCCTTTAAGCCCCTGTCACACTATGCCGCGTTTTCACTGCGATGGGACGGCGTTGTTTAATTTTTTAGAACGCCGCGAGATCGCAAGAAATATGGGATATTTTTGTGAACATGGACCTGTCATTGCGTCCCTACAGCGACCAAGACGTTGCTACGGAGCTTACATGGCGATCTATCGCGATCCTGCGGCGTTCTTGATGGCGATTGTATGCGCTCTCACAGCGCTTCCTCTGCGCTTTTACAGCGCTCACAATGCGTGCACTGCGCTTTTACGGCGCTCTCAATGCGTGCACTACGCTTTTACGGTGCTCACATGTTGAAGACGTTCTCAAAGTGTAAACAGACATCTAAATCAGTCGAACAGTTTTATTTGATTTGAGGTTTAACTTCCCATCAACACATTATAGGTTATTTTGGAGACGTTGCTTCTAATTTTGTGGGAGTTTTACCCGACATTGGGATGAAATGACATCTCAATCTCTGTCACCCAATGAAACTAATAGGGTTAATAAGCACGGATGGTCCGACTCGCACCCCTTTGCCTGGGCAAGCTTATATTCCCTAAGCGGTTTACCAGTACTCCTGTGCCGTCGGAAGCAAGTCCACCGCAATCACCGCAAGCAGGAGCAAGTCCACCGCCATTATCTTACCCGGAATGAGTCACCTCAGAAGTAGGTTTTTCGGACAGTACACAATCAAACTCTACTCTAGCCACTGTTTATACAAGCGGGCGGCTCCCTCCCATCGGGACTGGAAGAAATAGATGGGCTGCATGATGCTTCCACGCAGAGCTGAAACCGACCACACACGAGTTCTGGTAAACTGCTTAGAGGATCTAAGCCTGCCCAGGCAAAGCGGTGTGATACGTGTAGACTCTATTGGTGTAAACATGCTTGAGATGTCATTTCATCTCAAAGTCGGGTAAAAGTCCCACAGAATTGGAAGCAACGTCTCCAAAATGACCTATACAGTGTTGACTGGGACGTTAAATATCAAATCAATCAATCAGTTAATCAATTATACAAGCGGAGCTTATATGGCGTTGTAGGAGACCTCTGTGCGCCCCTGCCGAGCTCCTGTAGCGTTGTAGGAGACCTTACTGCGCTGCTATGGCGACCTCACTGCGCTCTGATCAGAACGCCAAGCGACGGCGTTTGTTTTGAGCATGCTCAAAATGCGCGCCGTCGCTTGGCGTTCTATGCGATCCCAACGCGTCTACTGGCGACGCCACTGCGTTGCTACGGCAATGTTTGCGATCGTACTGCGCGCACCTCGGCGTTCTGCATTTTTCTTGGACGCCGTGAGAACGCAGCCCTGGTGTGACAGGGGTTTTAGGAGCAGCAGACTGATCCTTAAGGAGCAGTATAGGTGCAGTCTGATCTGGTTCTGCACTATTTGCTTAGGCTTTAAGATCATTATCATAATAGTGTAAGTAGTCCAAGAAACAATAATTATTGAGCTGATGTGCAGAACCCATAAATAAACCATGCCGACTCGAGGTCAAGGTCAGTTAAAGGTCACAGGTTTGAAACTTTGAATTTTGTGTCCGTTTCATTATCTCTTTTACCTCAGGAAGGATTTTCATTAAACTTCGGTCAAATATCCCACTCAGTGAGCTGATGTGCAACAAGTCAACTCAAGCAAAGATTAGCCGAGTCTTTTTCAGAAACTTGGGGTTGAAAGGGTCAAATATTTGATCTTGACTGCACTCAGTAAATTGCTGTCTGCACTCAGTAAATTGGTGAACATCTTTTGAATTTTAGATGTCTCTGTTCAGGCAGACAATAAGCAGAAATTTTCTCATTGAAGTTGAGTGCAAACGTGTAAAGTTGCCCTTCAGTATTGTTCAGAAGCTTGTGAGTTTTAACACTGTTAGAAAGAATTTGATTTCCACATTAAATTTTGACCACAGATGCTTGGGGTCAGGTCCATTGAGCTTTCTGGCCCAATAGAACGGGCCTACTATAGATAAAACTTATAACACTGTTTTAAAAAGCTTAATATTTAGGTCCCCATCACTAGTACTGACAGGCTCTTAAGTCTTAAAACAAGTTTAAGTAATCATTTTCCATTCTGTTGGGCCAGAGAAGCTCATTGGTTTAATTTTTTGTTTGTATTGGAGTTTAACGGTCCATTCAACACTATTTTAGTTCATTTTTGAGCCGATCAGTTTACCTATCTACACTTTTCCTGAGAAGCTTATACACACAGTGCACATTCTTTCGCCAGAAACTGATAACTGCCCTTCTTGAATCAGTGGAAGGGAGATAATGACCATAGAAAAGATTTCATTATCAATCTCCTCGAAAGAATGTTGACAACCCGGGCAGGTATGGAACACCTGTCCTCCTCGCGCATCTGATTGAGCTACCGAGGCCGGCAGAAGCTCATTGGAGCTGACCCAAAGCATGTGTTTATTTGACTGGATTTATTTACTAGTATAATATTATGACATAGACTGATACCTCTTTCATTACGATAACACATCCCTGCCCTCCTTAATCCTTATCTCTCTAAATAATCAATTTATTCACACCCATTTCTGATTTTTAACCAATCAGACTACTTACTACAATTTATTCCTACAAATAGTATCATACAGTCCAACCTGTATTAAGCAAGCACCTATGGGATATTCAAAAAGTGCTTGCTTAAGACAGGTGCTTGCTTAACACAAGTGAATTTCACTGCATTTTCCTTTTTGGGAACTGAATGCCTGGTTGCTTAAGACAGGTTGCTGGCTTAATAGAGGTGGCCACTAAGACAGGTTTAACTGTATTAAGAAACAAATACTAACGTTATAATGAGGATCTTCTCACTGTAGTGCAGAGGCTAAGAATTGAGGCACCTTTAATCAGCAAAGACTCTAATCAGACTAATACAAATGCTTAGTCTGAGCCCCGGGCCAGTTGTTCAAAACTAAAGATGTCATTAGTTAACATATCGTTATAACTTTGATCATTTAATATGGCACATATACTAATATTTTTGCTGAAAAAATGTGAGCAGCTTTTGCAGATGCAAAAGCTGCTCACCTTTTTTTCAGCAAAAATACCTGAGTATTAGGTGTTATTCTTGCTAGCTAGAACAGTAAACACTTTGACATCTAACAAGCTTATTAAGCTAACGATGCTTTGACCAACTGGTCCCTGATCTGAATCTTCACCGGGCACACAAGCCTTGTTGTAGGTTTTGTCCTGTGCTGACTCAAAAATCATTTCCTGCTCATTCTCCATGGAGGTCATACAGTCATGCTGAGATTTGAACTGGTGACGCCTTAATTTAAGCCCTTAATACCAGGTACAGACTGGGCTGAGAATTAATCATGGCTGACTTTGTCCAGGCTGTGTATATCTTAATGCAAGACTGCTGCAGTACCGTATTCCTCCCATTTAGTGCCCTTGGCGCTTAAAAAATTGGAAACAGAGTGGGGTGCTTATTAGAGACAAAAATCTTACCAGAATGGAGGGTTTAAAAACCCATTACATGCGATAGTTTTCCATTAGAATATGGTGGAATCATGCAACATGTAAAGTACCAAGTGGTCAATACAGACACTCTGTGATAGCAGGTGGTTTAGAAATACCCTGCATGATACGATATACATCAGATACGACTATGACTGAAAGACCAAAATATTT
The DNA here is from genome assembly GCA_963580285.1 of Lucinisca nassula. NCBI lineage: Eukaryota > Metazoa > Mollusca > Bivalvia > Lucinida > Lucinidae > Lucinisca > Lucinisca nassula. The sequence continues at coordinate 71,611,677 of OY757017.1, read as the reverse complement.
ACTTTAGGTAAGCCAAAATATTTTTTTCTGTGACAGTAGAAGTTGTGCTTATTATTGTGTTCTTGGAAAAATAGTGAGGGGGCGCTTATAGGTGCAGGGGTGCTAAATGGGAGGAATACGGTATTTTAACATTTAAAGAGTCTTTACCCTTATCCTGCTAAATAAATTAATTTAGCCATTTCTGAATATCAACCAATCTAATTATTTGCTATAATGTAATACTGTATTTGTTCAATTCACAAACTGCTTGACAAACAGTGTAGATCCTGATCAGATGGCTTCTCAAGAAGCCATCTGATCTGGATCCACACTGTTTGTAAGGGTAACAGTTTTTGTGCCCAGCAGGATTAGGGTTAAACAATCTTGTTTTCACTACTTATTTAGGCTTGAAGAGGTGTTATAATGGGCTATTATTGGCCAATTACCATGTTTTTGTGTACTAAATATGATATTTTACTGTTTCTAAGCTATGGGAAAAGATGTCATTTGTCAAATATGAGCTCCGATAAGCGAAAATGTGTCCTCGAACACAAGAAAGACAAAAATCAGACTCAGAACCCTTACTCGGGTGGAATACTGTCCTTCCTATCTGTGAAAAAAAAAAAGATTGGAGAAAAGCACTTCTGTAAAGTGCACAACAAAGGCTCAGATCAGACTGCGCAAATGCGCAGTCTGATCTGCGCCTTCGTTGTGTGCATAAGACAAAATAAAAACACATTCTTGCTTCACACAGTTGAAATATAAAAATGATCTTGGGCATGTCAGGAAACAAACATGTGACTAATGATGTGTGACAGGTGTACATTTCAGACAAGCCTGCTTGTGCACAGTCTGATCAGGGCCTTCAGGTGTCAACATAAATGTCAGGTTCTCACTTATGAAATAGGTGGACACCGTCAGCTTTGATCGGACTGTTCAGGTTGATCAAGTTCTTTTGATGGTTGCCGGTTTTTGGTTTTCCTTTGACTTGTTTTGCTGGCACATTGTAAAGCCTAGAACCATCAAAACTGTGATGACCAAGACTGGTCTCCATACCTGAAATGTTTTATGTTTCTTAGATATATATTTTATTGAAAAAGCAAACTGCAAAGGCTTGGACCAGCCTTCAGATAATAATTATGTGGAAGCTGGCCTGGGCCTTTACTGTTGACACTTGAAATAATAAATAATTCATAGGCTTTTTTAAGCCATGGCTTGACTACTGAAGGAGCAAAAAACTGTATGGATCTAATGTGACATTTTAAAGCAATTTTTGAGAAAAAAACAACAACAAAAAAATGGGTGTTAGATCTTTAGAGTTACCGTGTTTTAGAATGAATAAAGGACCATTTAGTTACATAATTGAATTATCAACCTCTATCAGCCCTGATCAATGGAATACATTTTTGGTTGAAAACATGTACGTTGTTGGAGACATTTAACTCGGAGTAAAGTGTAAATCTCGTGAAAATGAAGAATAATACGCACATCGAGTATTATGACAAGAAGGGAATGTATTTGCCATCAAAGAATAAGATGGCCCTGAAAATGTCGACACTGGGGCCTGTGCCCGAGAATAGATTTATGTAAGTAATGCACTTCTTAATGCAAACAGTATAGTTACAGAGAGTGGGTTTGTGGGGTCGTTGTTTATCATATTTGTCCTAAATATTCACACCACAATGGGTTGCCATATCTATTCAAAATATTTATACCAAAGAGTCATAAAAATCAGCTTGAAAAAGCAGTGTAGACCCTATGTAGGGCTGGCTAATCAGAGTTAACAGGATAATCGATTATCAGTGATGCCATTGCGATGGATAATCGATTAGTAATCACTGAAGGTTTTATCATAATTTTACCTATGTGGCTCTCTGCCTGAGCACGACTCTTATCATATGTTATACTTTTCCGTATGTTTTCGGAAAATCAGGCCTGAGCAAACAGTGTAGACCCAGATGAGATGCGGCATAATGCGGCGTCTCATCAGGGTCTGCACTGTTTGCCACTTATCCAGCTATTGTGGACACAACATTGGTTAGTAAAGTGTACCTATCAAATAATTGATTACTAGCAATTCAATAATGATAATCATTTTAGGGAAATTTATCTATGGATTAATCGATTGTCCGATTAATCGTGCTAGCCTTAACCCTATGTATTATTTAAATACTAAAAAATGTCAATATATTTAGGCCAAATGCTGTATCTTTTATCCAGATGTTATAACTTTAAAATTTATTAAGGGTGGCCCCTCTTTCCAGAAATATTGGGACAATTTTGAATTTGCTTCCATCATGAATGTTTACCATTTTGAAGGACTTAACCTTTAAGCTGCCATGAAAAACTGGATCCAAAAATGTCTGTTCATGTCATCTCCTGCTTTTTAAACACACTTTGGCATACAAACAAACAGAGGGGACCCTGATCAGACTACTCCTAAAGGAGCAGTCTGATCTGGGACCACACTGTTTGCAACAATGATTTTTAAGAGTAACTGGCAGTAGACAATATTCTCATGATTGCCATTTTATGGGTTAAATCTAATTGCATCATTTGTCATTGTCAGTAGTTCTTCTATTTTTTTTTTCACACCCCCACCATTAGGGCTTTGAGAATTACATTGGGCTGCATGGTGCTTCCGCTGAAACGAATTGAACTTGAGTACTGGTTAACCGCTTAGAAGGTCTAAGCCTGCCCAGGAAAAGCGGTATGAGACAGACCACCTTAAACCCTAGCAGTTTCTTTGGGTAGTAGGGCATGAGATGTCATTACATCTTTTTGTGACTATCACTGATTTGCAGGAAATCCAGGTACATCATGTGAGCCCCGCCCAGCAAATTTGTGTCTTCGAGCATTCCGTCGTGACAAATTTTAACTGCGCATGCCCAGCCATTCAGAGGGGCCATGGATATGGCTTTCTGTCTGAAGGTTCCTCTTGATTCACTGCTTGTATGATCGAGCAGCGAAGGTTCTGGCGAGAATGCGCGGATGCGCAGGCTCGCCTGAACCTTCGCTGCTCGCATAGGCGATAAGTACCAAAATCGCTTGACGGGGCCCATGTAATGGTTATTTATAGAAAATAGGCACACTGTTCTTGTCATTGTGATGTCGGAGTGCTGTGTAAAAGAAAGCTTATTGTAAAGCATTGATTTGGCCCATATGCTGGGACATTTGCAAACAGTTTAGACCAGATCAAACACTGATCAGGATCTACACTGTTTGTATGCAGAACTGGAATTCAACAGTTAAACGAAACAGTTTTAACCCTTCTCTTGCTGAATATTCAGTTAAGCCACACCCATTTCTGGCTTTGAACCAATCAGATTACTTGATGCAATTATTATACCCCCACAAATGAAATTTGGGGGGGTATATAGGAGTGAGCTTGTCGGTCTGTGTGTCGGTCGGTCTGTTGACTTGGTTTCCAGACGATAACTCAAAAACCGCTTCACCGATTTTTATAATTTTTAGTACACTGATGTAACATCATAAAATACAGTTGAAGTTCGATTTCCACTACAATTCGACCATTTTCGACATAGTTATGGCCCCTTTCAAGTGAAAAAATTGCAAAATGCCGCTGTTGTACTATCAAGGCAGTTTTTGTGGGGGTATTCATCACCTTTAGTGATAGCTCTAGTTCTTACAAATCCATAAACTGAATGTCAAACAGTGTAGATCTTCAGAAGCCATCTGATCTGGATCTGCACTGTTTCCAAAGATAGGGGTTGTCGTGAACAGCAAGATAAGGGTTAAAATCTCAGTTCCCAGCCTGCAGTTAGAGAGTCAGCTCACCAGTACTCTCAGTGCTTTGATTATACAGAGGTGGGGAAATCTAGGAAATCTGCTTCTACTCAGTTGGTAACCATAATGATCCTAAGTATTTGGACAGATTTTTGTTTGTTTGATATGAGGCTTAACATCCCCATCCACACTAATTAGATCATTTTGGAGATGTTGCTTCCAATTTTGTGGGACTCTTACTAAGTGGTTTACCAGTATTCACATGTGGTTAGTTTTAGCTCTGCATGGAAGCAACATACAGCCGAATCTATTTCTCCAAGCCCCAATGGGAGGGTGCGAATTTGCATAAAGACCCCCCCCCCCCCACTAAACCCCACTTTATGTAGAGAAAACTGGGGTTTACGGGGGTAAACATTATTTTCCTTATTTCTGCTCCAAGACATAGGTTGTGGGTACTCTGTAGAACCGCCTCAATGAGGCAGTTCTAACGAGCACCCAAAACCTATGTTTTGAGTATAAATAAGAAAAATATCACAAATTTTCATCAGAAAAATTACATTTTTTGAGGTTTGAAAAATGCACTATATCACACAGATGTGTTATCGTAATTTGGACAGATAGGCCTAAGCAATATTCAGACACCTCTACTCCTTTCCATACTTGTTCTAAACAATTATAGCTAAAACAATTTACTACCCGATATTGTGTCTAAACATCACGAAAACACATCTTTATAATTTTGACCTCCTTGAACACCACTTTTATATAGTAAAACTGGGGTTTACAGGGGTGAACCTTATTTTTCTTATTTCTGCTCTAAAATATAGAAATAAGAAAAGTATCACAATTTTTTCATCTTAAAAGTTTCTTTTTTTGGCAGCAAAGTTTACAATATATTTATATAGATGTGTTTTCGTAATGAAAGTGCTGGTTGGTTGGTTGATTTGAGGTTTAACGTCCCCGTCAACACTGTAAAGGTCATTTTGGAGACGTTGCTTCCAATTTTGTGGGACTTTTACCCGACAATGAGATGAAATGACATCTCAAGCCCTGTCGCCCAATGAAACCAATAGGGTTTATGAGCATGGACGGTCCGCCTTGCACCACGGTTCCTGGACAGGCTTAGATCCTCTAAGCTGTTTACCAGTACTAGTGTGCGGGCCGGATTCTGCTCTGCATGGAAGCATCATGCAGCCCATATGTTTCTTCAAACCCCTATGGGCGGGGGCTAATGAAGTTGCTGGATGAGTGGCACTAATGGTGGCAGAATGCAGCATCTCATCTGAGTTTACACTGTTTGCTCAGGCCTATCTCTGAATACACATGGTAAATACAGTTTCTAGGGCTTTTCTTTAACCCATTGTATACTAGTGGACTCTTCCATTGCTATATGTTGGACAAGTCCATTTGTCATATAAGGGGTGTCAGGCCTATTTTTTCATTTTTATATTACACTTTTGGTTTGTTTTGGCGGCAGGGATTAAGATGTCATTTCATCTCAATGTCGGGTAAAAGTCCCACAAAACTGGAAGCAATGTCTCCAAAATGACCTAAATAGTGTTGACGGGGAGAAACAAACAAAATTCTATTTTTGAAAGAAAATTCTGTTTGCAAATACTGCAGGCCCTGATCAGATGCCGCGTTCTACGGCATCTGATCTGGGCCTGTACTGTTTGCCAAATTAAGATACCCCTTCAGGGGTTTCCCGCATATGATGGGTTAAGGGCACTGTGCTTTTATTATGGCAAAATGGTAACCATAAAATTCTTTTAACTATTTTTCAGGACAAGTGTTGAGATAGAGATGCCTGTAGGTTTTAGCAATGAAACCATAGGAGGACACAGTCTACAGAGTCACAGCAGTGTGAATACAGGCAGGAACACAGTTAAGTCACATGTCACTATAGATCCGTCTGCTGCTTATGACACAAAGTACCATGGAGCAGACGCGTGGTGGAGTGTTGGAGATTTTTTACAGCCTGGGATTACGCATCAAAATGTAGGCCTCTCATTGGCTAAGCATAATGAGGAATCCTGGGATTTGTCTGATTCGATAGTTGACCTTTACAGGGAGGTCAGTAAAACAGAAGAAAATGGTGATCTTGCGCATAATCAAAAAACAGCAAAAGTTGACCCGAAAAAGTGGACCGAGGAGGATACAAGTCATGGCTTTGTGCGTGTTTACAAATCAGATTTGGATACAAATCCAAAGTTATTCCCTTGCACACTTTCAACAACCGCTCAAAAATTGTGTATACAATGTGGGATGCCCCCAAATTCATTACATGTGCAATTGAATGGAGATATTATTCGTAGGTTGGATCCTTTTGACAGCCCGTTGGCTCTACAAAATGAATACCTTCAAAATATTGGATATACAGACTTGAGAAAAATTCAAGAAATTGGCTCCCAAGGAGACTTATCGTATCTGGTAAAATTCTATGCAGGTAAGCATTTGAAGGGTCATCATGATGTTGCATCAATGTTAACTCTTATCTTGCTGAATATTCATTTATTAAACTGAATGCCAAACAGTGTAGATCCTGATCAGATGGCTTCATCAGAAGCCATCTGATCTGGATCTCACTGTTTGCAAAGATAGGGGTTGTCGTGAACAGCAAGAAGGGTTAATGTGACCTGGCTTAGACATCATATGCCCACTGAGTCAGCGCTCTTAACCACTAGGCCTCTCAATGCTGTGGGTTTGAGCCTTGCTCGGGTCAAATGTGGGACATCAAGTTCTTTAACAAAAGGTCAGGTGGTTTTTATCTGGATATTTGAGTTTTTGTCCACCTCTGATTAAGGATTGGTTGAAAAATATGAAACAATTTTGAAAGGGCCAGAAGAACAAAACAAAAAAAAATAAAAAAAATAATAATTGTCCTTTACCATTTGACTGCTAATCACCCACTAGCAGATGGTATTTTCAAAGTACAGTAGAACTTCGATGGCTCGAACACTGATGGCTCATTTACCATGGATGTGTCGAACCCATTCTTGAGCCCCTAGGGAAATCCTCTACATAAGAAATAGTGGGGATAATTAAGGAGATTTTAGTCCTTTAACCCATGTCCTGCTGAATAAATTGATTTGACCACACCCATTTCTGACTTTCAGCCAATCAAATCACTTGATATAATGTATTTTGATTGTTTGATTTGTGGTTTAACGACCCATCAACACTGTATAGGTCATTTAAAAGATGTTGCTATCGTTTTTGTGGGACTTTTACCTGACTTTGAGGTGAAATGACAGCTCAAGCCCTGTCGCTCAATGAAACCGATGCGGTTTATAAGCATGGACGGCCCGACACGCACCGCTTTGCCTGGGCAAGCTTAGATCCTCTAAGCAGTTAACCAGTATTCATGTGCAGTCCGTTTCTGAGCTCTGCATGGAAGTATTGTGCAGCCCATCTATTTCTTCAAGCCCCGGTGGGCGGGGGCCATGATATAATAATATAATGTTTTACCTCTGTTCAAAATCTGCATGGCAAACAGTGTAGATTCTGATCAGATGGCTTCTTCTGAAGCCATCTGATCTGGATATACACTGTTTGCAAAGGAAGGGGTTGCATAGGAACAGATAAGGCGGGTAATTTTTGTGATATTTGTCAATTCTTTATAAAAACCTATGTTGTAAGTACAGTCCAACCTGTATTAAGCAACCCCCTTGGGGACAATCAAAATGTGCTTGCTTGAGACAGGTGCTTGCTTAATACAGGTGGATTTTAATACATTTCGTTCTTCTGGAGCTGAAGGCATGCTTGCTTAAGACAGGTTGCTTGCTTAATAGAGGTGGCCACCATAACAGGTTTTACTGTATTCATTAGAACCACCTTGTTCAGGCGGTTCTAATGGATACCCACAACACAGGTTTATATGGAGAAATAAGGAAAACTATCCTTCCGTTATCAAAGAATACCCCAAAAATACCAAAGTTATCTGTTCCTACGGCAGGGTTGTAGTATTCGGTATGATAAGGGTTGATATATATGTTTATGGGACGTAGCGTATTATAACTATGTCATCATGATAACCATTTTGATTTGAACATTGCCATGAACTTGAAGGCATGAACTTGAGTATGTCATAAAATACGAGTATGGCAGGTGAAAAAACGTCTTCCACCATGTGTACTCAACGTCGAGTCGGATCGGCCTAGATGGTGCATAAAGGCCTTATGCGTCTGCATGAAGAAGCTTTAAGTCACGGCGCATATATATAATGTGCCGTGAATACTGATCAGACAGCATGGATGCAGAGACTGATCTTAGTATTTGGTGGCAACGCATAGCCAAGTCACCTTTCCACAATGCAGAACTACTCACGTTTTTTTGTCAGCAAAAAACATTTTTTTTTTTTGCTGTTCTGAGTGGTTAAAGTTTTTAAGTCCTTATTCTGCTGAATTTTTATTTTGCCACTGTCAGCCAATCAAATTACTTGTTGTAATTTACACAAATGTATTTCTATAAATTCACCAATTAATGACAAACAGTGAATATCCAGATCAGATGGCTTCTCAAGAAGCCATCTGATCTGGATTTGCACTGTTTGCAAAGGTTGAGCATATCCTGGTTCAGAATGTTAACTAAAAATTTCATTTACTATTGACTTGATTAACTAATATTTACATTTCCAGTGTAAAGTCTAATGTAAACCTGTAGAAAACAGTTGCGTTCATACTTCCATGAACGCATCGAATCACATGATTTTCAGTGATGTTAAGTGAAGTCATTCTCAACCATTGTTCTTTATGGGCGTTGATGGCGTCAACGCTGATCCGCTCTTTGTAGAAAAACAGCGTGTAAATGTTTTTCAGCTTTAAAAGTTCGCCCTACAAGCATTTTTTTCGCCCAGTGATAAATGGCAAATAATGTAAATATAACATATAAACATAATTTTTCTGCTTTTCATGAAAGTATGAACGACAGTGGGTCGCTAGCAAAGTTTACATGAACCCTTTCGGGGTTCATTAGCTTTGCACGCGACCCACTGCATTCATACTTCCATGAACTGCATAAAAATAAATTTCATTTCTTAATTCACTTCATTAACCATTAACTTCATCAGCTTTGAAGACTGAGGCCCAGGCTTCAGAATAAGCATAATTATCATATGGGCCCCGTCAAGCTATTTTGGTACTTATCCCCTATGGGAGCAGCAAAGGTTCAGGCGAGCCTGCGCATCCGTGCAGTCTTGCCAGAACCTTCACTGCTCGCTCATACAAGCAGTGAATCAAGAGGAACCTTCAGACAGAAAGCCATATCCCTGGCCCCTCTGAATGGCTGGGCATGTGCAGTTAAAATTTGTCATGACGGAATGCTCGAAAACACAAATTCGCTAGGCGGGGCTCATATAATGTTACTGTAACATGTATTTAGTGGATAACTTCATGTCATAAAAATCCTCTGACCCCACACATAATAAAACATATTGCTGGCACCTAATTTCATAACAACACCTGTTAAAACCTAATGTTTTCTATTAACCCTTATCTTGCTGTTCACGACAACCCCTATCTTTGCAAACAGTGTAGATCCAGATCAGATGGCTTCTGAAGAAGCCATCTGATCTGGATCTACACTGTTTCACATTCAGTTTATGAATTTGTAGGAATAAATTACATCAAGTAATCTGATTGGTACAAAGTCAGAGATGGGTGTGGCTAAAATAAATATTCAGCAAGAGAAGGGTTAAATTTGTTGTGGACCTCTTGGGCAATAAAGTCTGATTTAAATTTTTTATATGATAAACAGAATCTTGCACTCGTGGTCATTTAATATGAAATTTATGAAACTTGCCTAAGGCTCATTTCATAACTTTCATATGAAATGAACGCTGATGTAAGATCCTCTTTGTAAAGAAAGGTTATGGCACTACCAAAAAAATAAATGTATGATTGTTTCAGGAAAGCCTTTGATTGACAGTACTTACTCCAGAAACCAGGTCTCTACATTTGCGTATGTTCGTAAGGGGAAGTTACTCTACCAGTGGGTGCGGAGGCTGTTAGTCGTTACGGGAACAAGACTTCTTATTTACAGAGGTAATACAAGCTTTAGGGAGAGCCATCTTAAATACCTATTTGTATCCAAACATACATTTTATATAGAGAATACAAGATTCGTTTCAACTGATACCAAGTTTATCAGGCAAGGCTTCGAGAACGCTTGCAGAATCCCCAGGCGTGCCTAGTGATTCTACACACGTTCTCGAAACCGATCCTGATAAACTTGATATCAAATGACATGAATCTGGTATTCTGTTTATCCCCTTGTAAACTCTTAAATTGGCAATTTATGATCAGTTATCAATTGTCCTCAGTGCATTCCAACATTCGACGCACAATAATTGGTTGATACATTTAGTAACAGTTAACTGTAATTTTTCCTATAATTTGTTTCCAATTTTTTCAAGTAATAATAACATTTTTGTCAAATTTTCCAGAAGTCTTGTTCATTCATATTCATAAAAGTTGATCTGATAAATCTCACTTGTCCTGAGATAGCATATCTTTATCAGGTCAAGGTGTTACAATGCAATGAACATAGGGGGTAACTGATAAGGGTAAAAGTTATTTTGGTTCTTGACGGGGAACATGGGATCACATTCCCTGGCTGAAGAAAATATTTTATCAGTTATCCCCTATAAATATTGCATCGTAACACACTGACCTGATAAAGATATGCTATCTCAGGACAAGTGAGCTTTATCACGTCAATGTGACGTTGCACTTTTATGAATGAAGCGGACTACCGGCAAAAATAGCTAAAAAGTTATTATTACTAGAAAAATTGGGAAAAACACATTTAAAAAAAATACCAAAAGAAAAATAACGGTCAGCTGATAATAAATATACGGACCCATTATATTCCGCGCTGGAATGTTGGAATGCACTGAGGACAATCGATAACTGATCTAAATTGCATATTTTAAGAGTTTACAGGGGTATAAACTGATAAATAGAATACCAGATTCGTGTCATTTGATATCAAGTTTATCAGACTCTGCTTCGAGAATGCATGTAGAATCGCTCGGCAAGCCTCGCGATTCTACAAGCGTTCTCGAAGCCTTGCCTGATAAACTTGATATCAAAAGACACAAACCTGGTATTCTCTATTTCCATTTAGGTGAGGGTTAATATCGCTTTCAGGCAGGGAATGTGATCCCAAGTTCCCCGTCAAGAACCGAAATAACGAATTTGTTAAACAGGAAAGCTTTTTGATGACATTTTGTACATTGATGCAATGTTTACCAAAGGATTCTTTTGTAGCTGACGTTGTCAGACAAGTTTACATGTGACATCATCAAAGGTGCCCTTCTGCACGCACTACATTGATCACGGTGCACAGTGGGAAAAAGTTTACGTCATGTTAGAACGAGAGTGGTTTTGCATTGTGAAAAAAATTTTGTTTTGTTTGATTTGAGGTTTAATGTCCCTGTCAACACTGTAAAGGTCATTTTGGAGATGTTGCTTCCAATTTTGTGGGACTTTTACCCGACATTAAGATGAAATGACATCTCAATCCCTGTAGCCCAATGAAACCAATAGGGTTTATTAGCATTAGCGGTTCCTGGACAGGCTTAGATCCTCTTAAGCGGTTTACCAGTACTAGTGTGCGGGCCGGATTCAGCTCTGCATGGAAGCATCATGCACCCCATATATTTCTTCAAGCCCCTATGGGCGGGGGCCAATTGTGGAAAAGAATTAAATAATATACTGAACGAACATAAAGAAAAATTTTATTTATTTATTTATTGGCTGAAAATTATTGTGGTGCATGAAATTACTTATCAACTGTAGTAAATCCAAGATAGAGAACATCACAATTCAGCAAAGGCAAGTGTGAGAGGGTAACATATTTTTGCTCACAGGTATATGGAAAATAATTGCCCTTGCACAGTTCAATCAAAAGCCTGGAAATTTCTTAGCAGTTTAACAAACTTCATTATAGGATTGTTGTGGACCTCTTGGGCAATATAACATGGGTTAAATATTGATCCCAAAAATGTATAGATTATGTAGAAAAATGACCATAAATGATCATTTTTCTACATAATCCATACATTTTTCTTTGGACATAATACAGTTGTCTAACCCTTGTCCTGCTGAGCCCGGATATGCCTTATTTTCCAAACAATGAAGATCCAGATCACATGGCTTCTGATGAAGCCATCTGATCAGGATCTACATTGTTTGCCATTCAGATTGTGAATTTGTTGCAATAATTTGTACCAAGTAATAAGATTGGTTGATAATTGGTCATGGGTATGGCATATATAAACATTCAGCAGGTCAAGAGTTTACTAACATGGTTTCTGCTTTGGACCCCAACTATAGTGTTATATAGCGGTTGTGGTATTTGTGTACAGTACAATCCCTTTATACCACTACTGTTGGCCATCTTACAGAGCACTGTATTTTCATAAGTAATGGTCCTATGTATTTGGACAGGCCTTAGCAAACAGTGCAGATCCAGATCAGACTGCTCCTGAAAGTGATCAGGGTCTTCACTGTTTGCCATTCAATCTGCACTTTTTGGACTCCTTGCTGGATCATAAAACAAATTTGTTACAATTTTAGGAGAATTACAGCAAGTCCTCAAGGTGTCTGAATTTTTTAGGATTTTTTCGGTATATGTAAAATAGAAAATGTAGAAGAATGAAAATTTGGGAGGCATGTCATGGCATGCCATTGTTACAGTGTTAATCCCAAACTAGTGTTATAACAAGACTTCACTATATGAGTCCCAACCACAGAAAGCGTCTTTGGAAATATGCAGCAGGCAAAAACACAGACCAGTGTGCGTACCTACTCAGTCTGAATGAAGTGTTCCCAGCCAGGATTTTTGTTTGGAGTTTAAAGGCCCTGTCAACACTATTTAGTCATATCAAGCTGAGATTACCTAACCAGAGGGCTGTTATCTGACAGTTACCGGCAAAAGCATGTGCGTGGTATTACATGTATTTAACTGATTTGATAGACTAAGCCTTCATAGGAAGTGTTACTAGAGCAGCTGGCTGGCTCAACATGATCTTAATGGTGCTGATTAGGTAGTTAAACTCCAAACCAAACAACAGGCGATTGCCAGGCTTTGTGTCAAACATAACCCCAATCCTGCTGAATAAATTAATTTAGATATACCTATTTCTCACTATCCACCAATCAAATTGCTTGATATAATGTATCTGTTCATTTCATAAACTGCATGTTAAACAGTGTAGATGCATATCAGATGGCTTCTTCAAAAGCCATCTGATCTAGATCTACACTGTTTGCAAAGATTGTGTTGTCTTATTCATCAGGATAAGGGCTTAGGCCCTTATATCTGCAGTCTGATACATCGCAGACTGCGAAACCCGTATGCTTTTTAAAGGACCAAGTAGTTCACATAAATTATGTTATTTTTTTAATCCCATATAATCCAAATGATCAGATGTAGCTATAGATTGATGTAAAAAGTACATGGGTTCTTAAGGTTTGGCTTAATAGGTTTAGCATGGTAAATGTAAATGATTTCATGAACCCTTCCACGAAAAACCCGGACTTCCAAGTTTGTGACCGGATAAGACGTAAACCAGCCTGCTCAGCTGCACTGACTAGCCAGAGTCTTGAAATTCTAAATATAGAAACTAGAGGTGTTTTCAAGCCAAACAGGAAATACAAACGTGCTGATCAGACTGCACGTATTTGCAAGCTGATCTGCACATTTGTTGGCAGGAAATTGCGAAAACAGGTTTTATTGTGACGAGGCTCATATTGAACTGAACTAATAAACATAATTCAGCATGATTGATTCGTATGCAGAACCATATGCCGATTAAGGTGAAATAAAATGTATGAATAAATTAGAAAAGGCAGACAGCTTTAAAAACTAGAAACTTGCATTTTTTCCATGTAAATCTTACAGTCATTTCATTATGGGGGCGACTCTTTAAGGAATCTTACAGAGGAGTGACTCTTTAAGGAAAGAATTGGCTCCCTCTGGGAGCCAATTCTTTCTTAAAGGGTTGCCCCCTTTTGAGAAAGGAAGCAGATCATTCTGTTCAGCAATAGCCTCCCTTTGAGTTATGTCGATTTTCGTTGTATATATAGATGATGCACACTTTTTTTATGTCTTAGGTGCATATATACCTAGTAAAGTTGTATAGATGTTGCACACTTTTATTAACATCTTAGGTACATATATACCTAGCCAAATTCCATTCAAGGAAAGCACCCTCTCATTCATGGGTAGGGTTAACCGAAACTCCAAAACGGGTATCCTGGCAAACAGTGGAGGCCCTGATCAGACGCCACACTGATCAGGGCCTCCACTGTTTGCTAAACTTTCTGTCTTTTCCAAATAAATTTTGATGAAAACACAACCTGACAGCCCTAAATTTTGAAATGAACTCCTGCTATATATAAGGAGGAAGATTCCATTTGGTATAAAAAAGGGTTAATCACAGTGTAGATTATATTTTCTTGTCCTTTGGGATCATTGATTCCATTGTGGAATTTTGAAAATATCTGAGGGTCACTGATGAGGCCTAATTGGCTGAAACTAGCTAGTCTGGCCCAGAAAACATGTACACTCCATATTTTTCACTTCTGTGGTGTATTCCTTGCTTCCAAAGGATAACCCTTTTACAGAACATATTTAATCCAAACATGTTAACAACCTCATTGCACTAAATCTTGAAAAAAAAGCATACCTCACTGGAAGTGTTGGCACAGTAGCTGCTTCTGTGGCAGAGATGCTGGTGTTTGGTGTGTTCTAATTTTTACATCCCACCAACAGCAAAGGTCATACAGATACAGGACCTTGGTTTAAAGACTCATCCCAAAGTCTTGAGAAGCCTTGCCGGGATCGAACCGAGATGCTGGACTTGAGTTTCTGATTCACATCTCTGCCAGGTCAGCCACATACTTTGGTTGATATTGATCATGATATCTTTATACCGTCATTCTCTCCCTAAGGCTGATTCAAGAAAAGCAATAGTCAGTTTCTGGTGTAAGAATGTGCATTGGACTAGTTACCAGTAAGCCTTGACCAGCTCAACATGACCTAAAAAGTGTTTACTTGGCTGTTAAACGGAAGACCAAACAAATCCAAATCCTTTGCATGACTGAAAGAGATGCTAGTAGCATAAACAGAGAATACCAGGTTCGTGTCTTTTGATATCAAGTTTATAAGGCAAGGTATCCAGAATGCTTGCAGAATTGGAGGCTCGCTGAACTATTCTATGTGCATTCTTGAAGCCGAGCGTGATAAACTTGACATGATGTTGTATTTATCAGTTGTTTACCTTATTTACCACTTTTTCCTGTAGCCCAGTTCACAGAAGTGCATTGTCAAATTGACCGGATAAAGCTCGCTTTGTCCTGAGATAGCATATCTTTATCAGGTCAAGGTGTTACAATGCAGTTAATATAGGGAGATAATTTTCCTGTTTTTGTCAACAGAAACATTGTATTGTGGGTAGTTGTTAGAATCACCTCATGTGGGTAGTTGTTAGAATCGGCTCGAGGAGGCGATTCTAACAACTCACACAATATATGTTTTTACAGAGAAATAAGAAAAATCATCTCCTAATTGTCTGCATTACTCCTCCCAATATGGAACTATATATTTTGAATAAACATGTATTTTATCAGATAAGACAAAATCAACCAAACCAACTGTAGTTCAGCTAGCCAAAGGTGCAGTAGAAGAAGTCCCAAACATAAAGGGCCACGATTACGTCCTGAAACTCACGTCAACGTTACAAGGGGAGAGATCTGTGTACTTGTCATTTAACGATGAAAGAGAACATGGAAAATGGCTTCGAAAGATGAAGAAGGTACTATGGTTCATTTTCTTGACATTTTAAGGAATGTCCTGCTGAATATATAAATTAATTCTGTCATACTCATTTCTGACTGTCAACCGATCACATTACTTGACATTTTTTTTTGTCAAAATAAGGCTATGTATTTCATGTGAATGGTCTGCTGTGAGATGATCCCCCCGAAATGTCAAACCTTGTTTTCTCAGGAAAAGATTTTATTTTTTTTAGATATTTGCTAATGAGTTGTGATTGGTATTTTTAGTGTTAAACCACATGATTAGATGCTTAACACTTTAAGCACTGCAGGAAATTCTAGAGCAGATGGCAATATAAATATTATTCTTTCATTATTTTTCAGCAAAAATAAGGCTAGACTTCTTATGCAAATTGTCTGCTCTGCAGACGATTCACATGAAATGTCAAGCCTTATTTTTGCTGTAAAATAAGAAAAATAACTTGAAAATACTGTCTGCTCAACCTGTTTTGAACTTAAGAGGGATAGTGTGGGTCTCTGAATGTAGACGGAAAAATCCCCAACCCTCCAATCAATTCTTGGTACATCCTCATTTCTCACAGTCTTTTGACCCTCAGCCCTGGGAATTGGATTTCTCTGTCTGCTTCAGAGACATTTATCCAATATGCCACAGAAATGGAATAAATGGAAGCAGCCAACATTACAACAGGCCTCCTTTTCATATTTCTCCATAAACACATATACAGTCAAACTTCAATGGCTGGAACAACTTTGGGACCTCGAAAATCTGTTCAAGACAGGGGTAGTTGGAGCCACTGAGGGTTACTGTCAGGAGGCATAACAAGATACTTTTAGACATCTTTTCGGAGTTCTATAATGAATATGTATGCTGTGTGTACTCATTAGAATCGCCTCATCGAGGCGATTCTAATGCATACACACAGCATACATTTTACACACAGCATACATTTGCAAGATAAAAGACTAAAATCTCATTAATTATCCCCCACTATTTCTTATGTAGAGGATTTCGCTAGGGGCTCAAGAATGGGTTCCACTCATCCATGGTAAACGAGCCATCGGTGTTCGAGCCATAGAAGTTCTGCTGTATGCTGTGGATACTTATTAGTATCAAGTGCCACAACATATGTTTCTAACAGAAATAAAGAAAATTAGCCTTTAATTGGTCTCCTTACACTGCCTTATTTTGAACTATATACAGTAAAATTCCTATATTAAGACCACCTTTGGCACTGTTGAACAGTCCCAAAGGTGGTCTCTTACTGGAGGATCCTGTGCACAGAAAACACAAAGAAGGAACAGATGAAACGTTGTTTTTAAAAGTGGATTAAGTCTTAATTTTAGCTGGCCTTCATAGCGGAATTTCACTGCAGTTTGTCCAAATTAAAGTAAAGCAGCATGATACCTCTTAAAAGTCTTTTATATGTGATCGTCCTAAAATTATACACCATATATGTGTATGCAACATTAAACTTACCCATAAAATGCCAGTCACAACAGTTGTTATCTGCTTTGTCGTCTGCCCAGTACTTTAAAATTAGTTTTTGCAGTGTGCATCCAGATCCGATGCTCTTTTAGGAGCAGTCTGATTTCGGACTACAATGTTTGCCTGTATGAACAAATATTTTTAAAAAGTCCGCAAGAAGATTCAGCAAACAACATAAGCAGACAACATTTTCAGATGTAGTTAAGGAATAACACAGATTCATGTTGCAGTCTTTGTATTTCAAACGGGAAGTATGCCAGTCAAAACTTTTGAAACAGTTAATACTAAAAAAAAAAAAACAAGCACAGCCTCAGCACACGACATTTGTATCTTATTTTTTCCAGAAAATCTGGCTTGAAATTTCGTGTGAATCCTATGCTATAAGGCAGATGATTCACTTGAAACGTCAATACTAGCAGATGATTCACTTAAAAAAGTCAAGCCAGATTTTCTCCGAACAAATGATCAAAATACATAATGGGGTCGGCTGCATTTTGCGTGTTTTGGTCCATTTAATCTTGAAAATTTTCCCATTCTTTCACCGTGACAAGATGTGAATTTAACCCTTAAGACACCGAAAAAAACTACATCGAAAATGTTGGCAAGCCTCGTGATGCCGGACAGTGTCCCTCAGGATGGATTTTTCCATCCACCCCTCACACCCATATAAGATTCTTATAATCTCAACCTACTGTTATCTAAAATCAAATATATTTCTATCCATTTAAATTTGAGATAACGAGAGTTTACTGTATATGCATAGTAACAGGTGTGTATTTATTGAAGGATAATTTTTCTTATTCCTCCCTATAAACCTGTGTGGTAGCTATTCATGGGAATAGCCTCGCCAAGGTGGCTCTGTTGAATACCCACATCATAGGTTTTTATGGAGAACTGATGAAAATTATCATTCAAGTATCACCTACCTTACCTGTTTCTATGATTGTGATGCTGTATATTCCTCAACAAGAGGCCCACGGGCCACTACGCTCATCAGAGGTCATACACAGGCATGGCATCCATCTTGGTCATATGACTACAATCCCATAAATAACTTTTCCATCACGAAAACACGCCTATATAATTTTGACCCCCTTGAACCCTACTTTTATATAGTAAAACTGGGGTTTCCGGGGGTATACCTTATTTTTCTTATTTCTGCTCTAAAATATAGATTGTTGGTACTTGTTAGAACCGCCTCGATGAGGCGGTTCTAACGAGTGCCCACAATCTATATTTTGAGCAGAAATAAGAAAAATATCACAATTTTTCATCATAAAATTTTCATTTTTTCGGCTATAAAGGTGGCAATGTATTTGTATAGGCGTGTTTGCGCAATGATTGCCTCAGAGAGGCTCTTCATGTAATTTGGTTTCAATCAGCACATCAGTTTTAGTGGAGAAGATAAAAATACTGAAACTAAGGACAAAGGTCATTAAATGACTTTGACCTTTAGAAAGTGATAAACTTCCATTTAGCTGATTGCAAATACCATTTCTGATGCCACTAGCTACAATAGAATCAGAAAAATCCACTGTTTTGCCTTTTTTTTCCATACAACTGTCTAAGTGACCAAATTTGACCTTGACGTAAAACAGGTCAAGGTCAACCAAAGGTCATCATTTGAATAAACTTGGTAGAGCCTGAGTCTCCGATGCTGCATAATAAGTTTCAAGGTCATCGGCCATTTGGTTCCTGAGAAATAGATTTTTCCATATACGGCCATGTCAGCCATATTGGTCATGCGACCAAATCCTTACGAACAAACTTTTGTTCCCCCTTCCCATGGAGGCTCCATCTGTAATTTGGTTTCAATCCACCCAGCAGTTTAAGTGGAGAAGAAGATAAAAATACTGAATCTGAGCCATCCAGGACAAAGGTCAGTGAATGACCTTGGCCTTTGGAATTGATAAGCTTCCATTCAGCTGATTGCAAATATCAATTCTGATGCCACAGGCTACCATGCAATCAGAAAATCCGATGTTTTGCCTTTTTAGCTCACCATCACGTAGTGACGAGGTGAGCTTTTGGGATCACTTTTTGTCCGTCGTGCGTGTGTGCATCCGTCCGTGCGTGCGTCCGTGCATGCGTAAACAATTTTTTTAAACGACATCTCCTCCTAAACCACTGATCGGATTTTGACCAAACTTCACAGGAATGATCCTTAGGTGGTCCCCTTTCAAAGTTGTTCAAATGGTTCCGGTCCGTTGCACATCTAGGTCACAGGACCAAAAAATTGATTTTTTTCACCAAAAACTTGAAAAATCTTCTTCTCAGAAACCACAAGGCCCAGGTCTTTGATATTTGGTATGAAGCTTCATCTAGTGGACCCCTACCAAGATTGTTCAAATTATAGTGCTGGGGCCAAAAATGCCCCGGCCCCGGGGCCCTTTGGTTTTACATAGGCTTATATAGGGAAAATCTTTAAAAATCTTCTTCTCTGAAACCACAAGGCCCAGGTCTTTTATATTTGGTATGAAGCTTCTTCTAGTGGACCCCTACCAAGATTGTTCAAATTATAGTGCTGGAACAAAAAAGGCCCCCCCGCCCTGGGGCTCTTTGGTTTTACATAGGCTTATATAGGGAAAATCTTTAAAAATCTTCTTCTCTGAAACCACAAGGCCCAGGTCTTTGATATTTGGTATGAAGCTTCATCTAGAGGACACCTACCAAGATTGTTCAAATTATAGTGCTGGGGCCAAAAATGCCCCCGCCCCGGGGCCCTTTGGTTTTACATAGACTTATATAGGGAAAATCTTTAACAAGAGGCCCATGGGCCACTATGCTCACCAGAGCTCAGGTGGGCACGCCCCAATGGCAGCCATGTATTTTAACATGATATCATTTTTATCTACCAAATGAACCCCCATGTCCAAATGAGCACCCATGTGGACTCAGTATCTGAAACATTAGGCCTTTTATGAAGTAGAGGGGGTGGGGCATGGAGGCCTGGTTGGTATCACTAAATGCGTCTTATCATAAGGAACAAGAATATATATGGTTTAGCAGTGGGGATCTGTATGGCCTCTTAAGTGGTGGAGGAGTTGGGGCATGCCCTGTTGATCCCAGGAAAGCCCAAAATTGTTGTCCCTAAATGTGTCTTATCATAAGGACCAAGTATATATATGGTTTAGGGGTGGGAATCTGAACGGTTTCTGAGATTTGAGGCCCTTTTATGAAGTGGAAAGGATAGGAAAGGCCCCTGCGAACCCCCCTACAGTAGGTGTGCAAATAATAAGGAACAAGAACATACATGGTTATGGGGTGGGGATTTGAATGGTTTCTGAAATATAAAGCCTTTTATGAAGTGGAAGGGCGGGGCACATTGCCTCAGCACAAAGTGACCCACAGGTTGGTGTGATTGAACGAGTCTTATCATAAGGAACAAGGTTATGGTTTAGGGGTGGGGATCTGAACTATTTCTGAGATATATGGCTTTTAATGAAGTAAAGCGATGGAGCATGGCCTGGGCATGCCCTGGGGACTCCCAAGCTGGTGTCACTGAATGCGTCTTATCATAAGGAAGATGAATATATATGGATTTAGGGTGGGGCTAAGAACAGTTTCTGAGACATAAGGCCTTTTTTGAAGTGGAAGGGGTGGGGCAAGGCCCCGGGAGACTCCCAGGTTGGTGTCAATGAATGTTTCTTATCATTAGGAACAAGAATATATATGGTTTAGGGGTAGCCATCTGTAGGGTTTCCCAGATATTGGGAGATTATGAAATGGAGGGGGTTGGGCATGGCCCCAGCACATCCCTGGGGACCCCAAGGTTGGTGTCACTGAATGCGTCTTATCATAATGAACAAGAATATATATGGTTTAGGGGTGAGGATCTGAACAGTTTCTGAGATATATGGCCTTTTGTGAAGTGAAGGGGTGGGGCAAGGCCCCGGCCCATCCCTGAGGACCCCCAGGCTGGTGTCAATGAATGTGTCTTATCATAAGGATCAAGAATATATATGGTTTAGGGGTGGGGATCTGTAAGGTTTCCAAGATATTGGGCCTTTTTGGAAATGGAGGGGGTTGGGCATGGCCCCAGCGCATCCCGGGGACTCCCAGGTTGATGTCACTGAATGGGTCTTATCATAAGGAACAAGAATATATATGGTTTAGGGGTGGGGATCTGAATGGTTTCCAAGATATTGGGCCTTTTATTAAGTGGAGGGGATAGGGCATGGCCTCGGCGCATCCCTGAGGACCCACAGGCTGGTGTCACTGAATGCGTCTTATCAATAGGAACAAGAATATATATGGTTTAGGGGTGGGGATCTGTAAGGTTTCCAAGATATTGGGCCTTTTATGAAATGGAGGGGGTTGGACATGGCCCCGGCGCATCCCGGGGACTCCCAGGTTGATGTCACTGAATGGGTCTTATCATAAGGAACAAGAATATATGTGGTTTAGGGATGGGGATCTGAATGGTTTCCAAGATATTGGGCCTTTTATTAAGTGGAGGGGGTGGGGCATGGCCTCGGCGCATCCCTGAGGACCCACAGGCTGGTGTCACTGAATGCGTCTTATCAATAGGAACAAGAATATATATGGTTTAGGGGTCAGGATCTGAATGGTTTCTGTGATATATGGCCTTTTATGAAGTGGAGGGGGTGGGGCATGGCCCAGGCACAACCTGGGGATCCTCAGGTTGGCATAAAAGCATATGGTTGAGAGGAGTTTACTCAAGAAACATTTCTATAAAAGTTTTGTCAAAATATCTGCAATGACTTGGCAGTAAATGCCATTTTTCAATTTTCCCCATTATAAGTCTATGAAATCTCTAAGTTGCCATAGCAACCAAACTAATGAGCCGATTTTCATAAAAAACACAAACTTTCAATCCCCCAGCCCAAGGATGCTACAGATAAAATTTGGGCTGAATCGGTCCAGTGGCTTCAGAGAAGAAGATGTTTGAAAGTGTTGACGCCAGACGACGACAGACGACGACGACGACGACAACGACGACGACGCCGGACAACTGCCTATCCTATAAGCTCCTCCGGAGCCTTCGGCTCTGGTGAGCTAAAAATTGTCTAAATATCTGCAAAGGCTTGGCAGTTAATGCCATCTTTCAATTTTCCCCATTAAAAGTCAATGGAAACTCTAAGTTGCCATAGCAACCAAACTAAATAGCCGAATTTCATAAAAAACACAAAATCTGTTACGGCTAATAAGGAGAATATTTTCATTAAGCCTCAGCCTCATAAAGCATACGGTTTCTGAGGAGATGATTTTTAAGTTTTATTTTCTTTTTTTTTGCATTTTTGTCTCCGTGGCAACCAATAAAATTGAGCAGTAGGCCTAAAATCATATAGCAGATGCTAGATTGCTTAAGGAACATTTTCTATGAAGTTTTGTCCCTATATCTGCAAAGGCTTGGCAGTTAATGTGATTTTTTAATTTTCCCCATTGTAAGTCTATGGGAGCTCTAAGTTGCTATAGCAAACAAACTGAAAAGCCGATTTTCATAAAAAAACAGAAACTTTTAATCCCCCAACCCAAGCATGCTACAGATAAAATTTGGGCCCAATCGACCCAGTGGTTTCAAAGGAGATGTCGTTTGAAAGTGTTGACGACACAGACGACGACGCAGACGACGACGGACAACTGCCTATCCTAAAAGCTCCCCCGGAGCCTTCGGCTCTGGTGAGCTAAAAATCTTCTTCTCTGAAACCACAAGGCCCAGGTCTTTGATATTTGGTATGAAGCTTCATCTAGTGGACCCCTACCAAGATTGTTCAAATTATAGTGCTGGGGCAAAAAATGCCCCCGCCCCGGGGCCCTTTGGTTTTACATAGGCTTATATAGGGAAAATCATTAAAAATCTTCTTCTCTGAAACCGCAAGGCCCAGGACTTTGATATTTAGAATGAAGCTTCATCTAATGGACCTCTACCAAGAATGTCAAATTATAGCCCTTGGGCCAAAAATGCCCCCACCCCGGGGCCCTTTGGTTTTACAAAGGCTTATATAGGGAAAATCTTTAAAAATCTTCTTCTCTGAAACCGTAAGGCCCAGGACTTTGATGTTTGGTATGAAGCTTCATCTAGTGGACCCCTACCAAGATTGTTCAAATTATAGCCCTTGGGCCAAAAATGCCCCTGCTCCGGGTCCCTTTGGTTTTACATAGACTTATATAGGGAAAATCTTTAATAATTTTCTTCTCTGAAACCGCAAGGCCTAGGTCTTTTATATTTGGTATGAAGCTTCTTCTAAAGGACCCCTACCAAGATGATTCAAATTATAGTGCTGGGGCCAAAAGTGGCCCCGCCTGGGGCCATTTGGTTTTACATAGGCTGATATAGGGATAATCTTTAAAAATCTTCTTCTCTGAAACCACAAGGCCCAGGACTTTGATATTTGGTATGAAGCTTCATATAATGGACCTCTACCAAGATTGTTCAAATTATAGCCTTGGGGCCAAAAATGCCCCCGCTCTGGGGCCCTATGGTTTTACATAGACTAATATAGGGAAAATCTTTAAAAATCTTCTTCTCAGAAACCACAAGGCCTGGGTCTTTGATATTTGGTATGAAGCTGCATCTAGTGGACCTCTGTCAAGATTATTCAAATTATAGCTCTGATACCAAAAATGTCCCCGCTCCGGGGCCCTTTGGTTTTACATAGACTTATATAGGGAAATCTTTAAAAATCTTCTCTGAAACTGCAAGGCCAAGACCTTTGATATTTAGTAAGTAGCTTTATCTAGTGGACCTCTACCAAGATTGTTCAAATTATAGCTCTGGGGCCACAAATGCCCCCTCCCCGGGGCCCTTTGGTTTTACCGGTATATAGATTTATATAGCACCGGGGCCATTTGGTTTTGCATAGGCTTATGTAGGGAATATCTTTAAAAAAAATCTTCTTCTCTGAAACCGAAAGGCCCAGGTCTTTGATATTTGATGTGTTGCTTCATCTAGTGGACCTTTGCCAAGATTGTTCAAATTATAGCCTTTGTTGATGTTTGGTATGAAGCTTCACCTTTAAGACCTCCCTCAACATTATGCACATTAAAGCCCTGGGGCCAATAATGGCCCTCTCTGGGGCCCACTTGTTACACTATGGATCAGGTGAGCGATCCAGGGCCATCATGGCCCTCTTGTTTACATACAATTGTCTAAGTGACCAAATTTGACCTTGACATAAAAAACAGGTCAAGGTCAACCAAAGGTCTTAAGTTGAACAAACTTTATAGGGCCCGGGTCCCAGATGCTGCATACCAAGTTTCAAGGTCATTGGTCATTTGGTTCCTGAGAAGATTTTTAAAGGTTTTGACCATATATAGCATGGTGGCCATATTGGTCATGTGACCCAGTCCTTACGAACAAACTTTTGTTCCCCCCTTCCCATAGAGGCTCCACATGTAATTCGCTTTCAATCAACCTGGCAGTTTAAGTGGAGAAGAAGATAAAAATACTTAATCTAAGCCATCCAGGTCAAAGGTCAGTGAATGGCCATGACCTTTGGAGTTGATAAAACTTGCATTCAGCTGATTGCAAATATCATTTCTCATGCCACAGTCTACCATGCAACCAGAAAATCCACTGTTTTGCCTTTTTTCCATACAAATGTCTAAGTGACCAAATTTGACCTTGACCTAAAACAGGTCATGGTCAACCAAAGGTCATCATTTCAGCCCGAGTCCCCAATGCTGCGTACCAAGTTTCAAGGTCATGGGCCATTCGGTTCCTGAGAAGAAGATTTTTAAAGGTTTTTACCATATATGGGCATGGCGGCGGCTATATTGGTCATATAAACCAGGCCTTACAAACAAACTTTCATTCCCCCTTCCCATAGAAGCTCTACATATAATTTGATTTCAATTGACTGAGTAGTTTTAGAGGAGATGTCGTTTGAAAATGTTGACGCAGACGACGACAACGGACAACTGACCACTGCCTATACTATAAGCTGCCCGAGAGCATTCGGCTCTGGTGAGCTAAAAATACAGCTCTTTAAAAATGTTGTCTGCTAATCGTAATTAGGAGTCAAAAGGTTACATTCGTATCTCAATGAAAAATGACAGATTATTCATTTTGTCCTTTCTCCCTTTTTTTTCTTTGAGAGCAAGGGTCCAGTTGTTCAAAACTAACAACGTAGTTAGTTAACATATCGTTAAAAATTTTCATCATTTTGTACTGAAAACATGTTGATATTTTGGCCGAGGAGTATTCTGACCTGGGACAACATTGTTTGCAGCAGTGACTTTTAAAATAACCACCAAAGCAGAGGACAATTGTTGTGATTAGTATTTTAAGGTCAAAGACTGCATGCAAACATTGTGTTCCCTGATCAGACTGCTCCTAGAGGAGCAGTCTGATCTGGGACCACACTGTTTGCAACAATGACTTTTAAAGTAACCAGTAAACACCAAAGCAGAGGACTGTTGCTGTGATTAGCATTTTAAGGTCTACGAATACACGCAAACAGTGTGGATACTGATCAGACTGCTCCTTTAGCAGTCTGATCTGGGACCACATTGTGTGCAACAGTGACTTGGAAAGTTACCAACAGACCACCGAAGCAAACGACAATTGTTGTGGTTGACATTTTTATTTCTAGGACTCTAATTAGTCTCTGTAGCCGAGCTGAGCAGGTTTCTATGTTTGTTTGTTTGTTTGAATTGAGGTTTAACATCCCCGTCAACACTGTATAGGTAATTTTTGGGACGTTGCTTCCAAATTTGTGGGACTTTTACCCGACACTGAGATGAAATGACATCTCAAGCCCTGTCTCCAAATGAAACCAGAAGGGTTTTTAAGCATGGATGGTCCGACTCGCACCACTTTGCATGGGCAGGCTTAGATGCCTCCAAGCTTTTTTCCAGTACTTGTGTGCAGTCGGTTTCAGCTCTGCGTGGAAGCATCATGCAGCCCATCTATTTCTTCAAGCCCTGAGGGCCGGAGGTTTGTAGTACCTTGTAGACAGTTTTTCTCATAAGGAGGCTCATCATATATTCTTGGATATTTTTAGGCGACGGCCAAGCTGCCGACAAAAGCCGACCTCTCGAACTGTCACCTTGAGTTCCTGCCCGAGACAGTGTTCATTAATGATGAACTGGAGATACTCAACCTAAGACATAACGTGTTGAAAGAAAGACCTATCGAGGAAGATATTTATACCATTGGCTGGTTGGATGATCTGCCCAGGTAAAATGTCCACTTTTCAACCATTTCAATGACATATGCATTCCATATAAAATTGTCTTAACCCTTGTCCTGCTGAGCCTGGATATGCCTTATCTTTGAAACAATGTAGATCCAGATCAGATGGCTTCTGAAGAAGCCATCTGATCAGGATCTTCATTGTTTGCCATCCAGTTTATGGATTTGTTGCAATAATTTGCATCAAGTAATCTGATTGGCTGATAATCAGTAGTGGGTGTGGCATATTTGAATATTCAGCAGAACAAGGGTTAAGACATAATGTGTTGAAAGAAAGACCTATCCATGAAGATATTTATACCATTGGCTGGCTGGATGATCTGCCATGGTAATTTTGTTTGTTTGTTTGTTTGTTTGATTTTAGGTTTAACATCCCCTTCAACACTGTAAAGGTCATTTTGGAAACGTTGCTTCCAATTTTGTGGGACTTTTACCCAACATTGAGATGAAAAGACATCTCAAACCCTGCTGCCCAATGAAACCAATAGGGTTTATAAGCATGGGTGAGCCGACTCACACTGCTTTGCCTGGGCAGGCTTAGATCCTCTAAGCGGTTTACCAGTACTTGTGTGCGGGTCCGTTACAGCTGTGTGTGGAAGCCTCATGCAGCCCATATATTTCTTCAAGTCCCGATGGGCAGGGGCCGCCTGCCAAGGTAATATGTTCACTTTTCAACCATTTCAATAACATATGCATACTGTATAAATGCGTCTTAACCCATTTGTTCCAGAAACCTGAAAATTGGTAATTGGCAAATAGTGCAGACCCAGATCAGATGCTGCAGAACACAGCATCTGATCAAGGCCTTCACTATTTACAAAAAAGTAAGCCATTTTCCAAATAAATTTTAAAAAAAAAACACAACCTGCACCCTTGAATTTGAGATGGAATCCTGCTATAAATAAGGAGGAAGATTCCATTTGGTACTAATGGGTAAAATGGTGTATATGTTTTTATTAGAAACCTCCATGGTGTGGTGATTAAGCTACCTGCCTCATAAACCAGGGGTTGTCTCTTAGATCCCGGACTTCTCACATGAGTCTGTTAACTGAGTTTCAATCACATATGATATTTTGCATTTGCAAAAGCTGCTCACATTTTTTCTGCAAAATAATATTACCATATTCCTCCCATTTAGCGCCCCTGCTCCTATTAGCACCCCTCGTTTTTCCAAGAACAAAATAATAAGCGCCCCTTCTGCAGTCGGAGGAAATAGTATTTTGGCTTACCTAAAGTAAAGATTTCAGCCTTTCAATCATCGCCCTACGTATCATTTAAGGTATCACAATGTCTGTGTTGACCACTTGGTACTTTACATGTCATGATTCCACCATATTCGAATGGAAATCTACCCCATGTATTGGATTTGAACTCTCCCTTCTGGTAAGAGTTTTGTCTCTAGTAAATGCCCCCTCTTTTTCCAATATTTTAAGTGCCCGGGGCGCCAAATTGGGGGAATACGGTAATATTTTTGTCATATCAAATGTTCAGAGTTTTAAACAACAGGCCCTCTGAGAGACAAAAATAATTGTCTAAGAGTTGCCTCCCCTGAATGACATGCTTCAAGGTGTATGAATTTCCCTTACCATAAAAATTCGGCTATAAGGCGAAGCTATAAGACAGGGCCCCTTTTTCAGTTTTTCTAAGGTGGGATTTTGCTTATACTCTTTTATAAGACGGGTCAAATTTTTGCCATATCTGTCGGGGCCTATCTGCTACCACCAGATGCCGTTTAGCTGTGAGAAATCGGCCTTTTTTCGTCAGAAAACTCCTCTACTTACCCCTCACATGGCTTTGTTTATGTCTGTTGACATTCTGTGTCTTCTTTTGTGAGAGTTACAAAGAGAGACAACTCTTATTGAATCTGAATTGGTAGGTCTATTAAGCGTTGGGAAAAGGGGTTAATTTATTTCCATCCAAAATAGTAGAGATATTTGTTGCAGCTTTTCTATAAGTAACTGAACTTCTTTTTTTATCGGGGAACACAACACCTAGCTATTCAGATTCAGAACCAACGCCCTAGCTAGCAATAAATAACGGGCAAACGTCTGGCCAATACTTGGTATCGCTGTCGGCCCGAAGTTGGCCCGATACATGCTTTGCTGGCTAAGGCTAGACAGCTGCACAGACTTCTATTTATTAGACAACAGGGCTGACAAATCCATTTCCCTGCTGCCAGGGACAAGACCGAAATCGCACCGGGCAGGTGCACTTTGACCTTATGACACCTGGTCGGCCTAGTGCAAAAAAACGTCTACAACTGGCAGTCTTTTTGAGTCCTTAAATTCGGTAAAACTAGACCAGTAAATAAAACCCAATAATTACTGCTCTGTCAATTCAGAGACAAAACCATCTGTGTACATGTGTATTTATTACAGTTCAAGTATGACACTATTGTTAATCCCTGTCATATAATTGCAACCCTGCAGTGCATGGCGATAAGGTGTGAAAATGTGGTCAAGTTATGTCTCTTATTTGCTTTTATCCTCCAATCATAAAATTTAATCCACAATCAATGTGAAACTGATTTAGTCGCTCCCCAGACAATTAGCTACATCTAACGATAGATGTTTGCATAATAAAAATGGACTAGTCGACAATCTCACAAATGGTTATGTTTTGGCGCCAAATAGCAGACGCTGGGCGGGAAAAGTCGAACGCTGTTGTAGGTTATTGGCAGGGAGCTTCTGGGGATAATTCAGGAGCTGTGCAAAGCACTGACTTTCTATCCACCTCTATTCACAACGGTTTGGCTATCGAGAACATATTTTTTACCGGTTCCTAATGTTTTTTTTATGAATTACATAAACACATGTTGGGGTACTGGCGTCGAATGACGTCATTTACCGATCACTTGCAGTTGGTGTGTGGGTGGCGATTTATATCAATTCAAAAATCACCTCTCAGCTTTGTCCGTATGTCTGGTCTGGTCTTTGCCGGACATTGCTGGAAAAAAGCATGCAGTCCTTGACCTCAGCTATAAGGCGAGGTCATTTTTTGGGGCTCATTTTGGAGGGGAAAATCCTCGTCTTATAGCCGAATTTTTACGGTAACCTTGCTGTTTCCTGGTTTCAGGTTTTATGTTCTGAGAAGTCTAAACCTGGCAGACAATGACCTACGGTGTTTCCCAATGGCTCTGTGCAAGATGAAACTTCTAACCGAGTTAAATCTTGCGAGTAATAAAATCGAAGACATTCCACCAGACATCATGGATCTTGAAAAGTAAGTACTATGGTGTGTCACTGGCTTGACCGTCTCACAAAATCTGAAGCAGTGTCTCCAAAGGGACCTAAATAGTGTTGACGGGGAAATAAAGATCTCAACACAAATAAACAAAAATCTTTGGGATCATGAAAATTTGCTCAAGACAGGTGTACTTTGAGCGACTGAGGACTAATTTTAGCATCAGATCAGGAGACATAATAGGTGTATTTTATAATTTATTTTGATTCTTGACAGGGAACATGCGATCACATTTCCCTCCTGGCAGAGATATTTGTCCAAGCCATTCTCGGGCAAATATTGCTGTCAGGTGGGGAATGTGATCCCTGGTTCCCCATCTGGAATCAATATACTGGAAAGCTTTTTAATGTCATTTTGTACATTGTTGCAATGTTTACCAAAGGATTCTTTTGTAGCTGACGTCGTCAGAAGTACATGTTTACATGTGACGTCATCAAACACGCCCTTATGCACTCATTACTCAATGGGAAAATGTTTACATCATGTTAGAATGTGAGTTAAAGTACCGTATGAATGAAAAACAATCACAAGTTTTTTTTATTTAGTAATTGGCTGGAAATTACATGTATTGTGGTGTATGAAATTATTTTCCTTATATTGCTTATCAACTGCAGTAAATCCAAGATGTCGAACATTGCAATTCAGCGAAAACGAGCGTGAGAGGGTAATACATTTTTGCTCACGGGGTATATGGAAGATAATTTTTCTTGCGCTGTCGCTGACCAATCAAAAGCCTGGAAATTTCTTTGCAGTATAACAAAGTTGATGTTCTTTCAAATAAAAATATAGCGTGTGTACTCATTGGGGATATTATAATGATCATACTTAATGTACACTTTACATACCAGCCCCCGCCCATTGGGCTTGGAGAAATAGATAGGGGTGACATGTTGCTTCCACACAGAGCTGACACCGACCCCACATGGGTAGTGGTAAACCACTTAGGAGGTCTAAGACTGCCCAGGCAAAGTTTTGTGTGTCAGACCATCCTTGAATATAAACCCTATTGGTTTCATGGGTAGTGGGGCTTGAGATGTCATTTCATCTCAATGTCAGGTTACAAAGTCTCACAAAGTAGGAAGCAACGTCTCCAAAATTACCTAAATAGTGTTGACAGGGGTGTTAAACCTCAATTCAGTCAAACAAACACTTACACGTTATCCTGCTGTTCACAACAACCCCTATCTTTGTAAACAGTGTAGATCCAGATCAGATGGATTCGGAAGAAGCCATCTGATCAGAATCTACTCTGTTTGACATTCAGTTTGTAAATGTGTAGGAATGAATTACATCAAGTAGTAATCTGATTGGTTCAAAGTCAGAGTGGGTGTGGCAAAATTAATTATTCAGCGTTATATGAATTTTTGTTTGATTTGAGGTTTACGTCCCCATCAACACTGTTTAGGTCATTTTGGAGACATTGCTTCCAATTTTGTAAGACTTTTACCCGACATTGAGATGAACTGACATCTCAAGCCCTGCCGCCAATGAAACAAATAGGGTTTGTATGCATGGATGATCAGACTCTCACCACATTTTCTGGGCAGGCTTAGAACCTCTAAGCAGTTTTCCAGTGCTCATGTGCGGCCCGTTTCAGCTCTGCGTGGAAGCATCATTCAGCCCAATCTATTTCTTCAAGCCCCGATGGGCGGGGCTGCATGATAAGAGTTAACATACATTTTCAGTGTAAAATAAGAAAATTATCCCAAACATGTTAATTTTATATCTGCAGTTTGGGAAATTTTTCCAAGGGTCTCAAGAACTGGTTGGAAACATCCATGGTAAATGAACCATCAGTATTGAAGCCATCAAAATTTTTCTGCACTATGAAATGTACCAGATGAGACATTTATTGGTGCTAGTCCTAGCATTTATTTATTTCACCACAATCCCAAGTGTTTTTTGAACTCCTAGGAATCCCTGCGCAGAGTTGATAGTTTTAATAATGGTGGTAAAACCTTCAAGGAACGGGCCTCCGTGGCCTAGTGGATGTGAGCGCTGACTCTTAATCATTAGGTCTCTCACCACTGTGAGTTCGAGCCTGGCTTGGTTAACATGTGGGATTCCAAGTTCTGCAATGGAAGGTCAGGTGGTTTTTTGCTAGGTACTTTGGTTTTTCGCCCACCTCTGATTAACCATTGGCTCAATATGAGTGAAATAATCTTTAAAGGGCTGTAAAACCAAAAAGAAAAAAAAAACTTCAAGGAAGATTTCTCACATATAAAATGATTGGCTTTCCTGTTACTTTCTTCCTCTTTTGGGGACAACCCTAACAGAAAAGAATTTGCTCCCTTTGGGAGCAAATTCTTTTCTTTAAGAGTACCATATTTACCCTAAATATTCGGATGAATTTGAACAAGTGCATTTTACTACCTGCTGTTGTTTTTAGCTCACCTGAGCACGAAGTGCTCATGGTGAGCTATTGTGATCAGTCAATGTCCGTCGTGCATCGTGCGTCGTGTGTCGTGCGGCGTCAACAATTTGCTTTAAATGCTAACTCCTCCTTAACCCTTGAGCCAATTTCAATAAAACTTTATAGGAATATTGCTTAGGTGATCCCCTACAAAAATAGCTAAAATCGTTCCACTCCGCTAAACAAGATGGCCTCCAGAGCTAAAAATAGAAAAATCTTTAAACGACAACTCCTCCTGTACCCTTGGGCCAAATTAATTCAAACTTCATTGGAATGTTGCTTAGGTGACTTTCTACTAAATTAGCTAAAATGGTATTGCTCTGATGAGCAAAATGGCCGCCATAGCTAAAAATAGAAAAACATAGTAAATTTGCTTCAAACACAAACTCCTCCTCAACCCTTGGGCCAATTTGATTCAAACTTCACAGGAATGTTGCCCAAATGACTCCCTACCAAAATAGCTAAAATCGTTGTGCTCTGACAAACAAGATGGCCGCCAGAGCTAAAAATAGAAAAAATCTTTCAACAACAATTCCTCCTGTATCCGTTGGCCAATTTTATTCAAACTTCATAGGAATGTTGCTTCGGTGACCATCTACCAAAATAGCTGAACAGATTCTGCTCTGATGAGCAAAATGGCCGCCATAGCAAAAAATAGAAAAACATCGTAAATTTGCTTCAAACACGAACTCTTCCTTAACCCTTGGGTTAATTTGATTCAAACTTCACAGGAATGTTATGTAGGTAACTCCCTAAAGAAATAGCTAAAATCATTCCGCTCTGACTAACAAGATGGCCGCCAGAGCTAAAAATAGAAAAAATCTTCAAACGACTACTCCTCCTTTACCATTGGGCCAATTTCATTCAAACTTCATAGGAATGTTGCTTAGATGACCCACTACCAAAATAGCTAAACGTTTTTGCTCTGATGAGCAAAATGGCCGCCATAGCTAAAAACAGAAAAACTTTGTAAATTTACGTCAAAATGCGAACTCCTCCTCAACCCTTGGGCCAATTTGATTCAAACTTTTCAGGAATGTTAGTTAGGTGACTCCCTACCAAAATAGCTAAAACGTTCAACGCGGCGAACAAGATGGCTGCCAGAGCTAAAAAATAGAAAAAATCTTCAAACGACAACTCCTCCTTACCCCTTGGGTAAATTTGATTCAAACTTCACAGGAATATTATGTCGTTGACTCCCTACCAAAATAGCTAAAATTGCTCCGCTCTAAAAAGATGGCCGCCAGAGCTAAAAATAGAAAAATTCTTCAAACGACAATTCCTCCTTATCCATTGGGCCAATTTGATTCAAACTTCACAGGAATATTATGTCGTTGACCCTCTACCATATTAGCTAAAATGATCCCGCTCTGACGAACAAAATGGCCACCAGAGCTAAAACAGAAAAACATTGTAAATTTGCTTCAAACTTCACAGGAATGTTGCCCAGGTGACTCCCTACCAAAATAGTTAAAATCATTCCACTGTGATAAACAAGATGGCCACCAGGGCTAAAAATAGAAAAAAAATCTTCAAACGACCGCACTGGGGCCGACCAGTTAAATACAAGGGCTTGTATAGGGAAATCCTTTAAAAATCTTCTTCTCTGAAACCGTAGGGCCTAGGTCTTTGATATTTGGTATGAAGCTTCATCTAGTGGACCTCTACCAAGATTATTCAAATTGTAGCCCTGGGGCCAAAAATGCCCCTGCCACAGGGCCCACTGGTTTTACATAGGCTTATATAGGGAAAACCTTACAAAATCTTCTTGTCTGATATCAGAAGGCCCAAGTCTTTGATATGTGGTATGAAGCTTCACCTAGTGAACCTCTACTAAGATTGTTCAAATTATAGCCCTGGGGCTAAATATACCCCAGCGCCGGGGTCTACCAAGATTTTTCAAATCATAGAGTTGGGGCCAAAAATTGCCCCACCCTGGGACACACATGTACATATCTTAACTCAGGTGAGCGAATTAGGACCATCATGGTCCTCTTGTTAAAAATAGCTGGATAAGTGGCAAACCGTTTATACCCTGAGATGTCTCATCTGGGTTTTCACTGTTTGCTCAGGCCTATTAGTCCATATGTGCGTGTGAATTCGGGTTTAACGTCGCTTTCAACAATTTTTCAGTCATATCATGATGGTGTCTGGTTGCGACAGGGAGCTCTATGCTCATTTTTATAGTGCTGCCTCACTGAAGTATCATGTCCCAGACACATTACATGATACCACACCCAGTCACATTATCCTGACACTGGGTTGACCAGTCCTAGCTCTACACCGTAAATCTGAGTGCCAGGCGAGGAGCAGCTAGTACCATTTTTAACGACTTTGGTATGTCGCCACCCGGGATCGAACCCGTGACCTTCCGTTACCCGGAGTGGACACTCTACCAACTGAGCTATCGGGGCCGCTACTATTATATTACTATTAGTCCATATGGTAAATAGGTAACCAACATTATACAAAGGAGTCTAGAGACATGAAAAACACTTCCTGTTTTCCAAAGGTAGTCTCTTTTTGAAAAACTGTGGCTAATGCAGTAAGGTGTGTCTATTGACCTATAAACCCTTTCAGTCCTGTAGACAGTTTCAGATACCTATGCAAACCGTGTAGATCCTGATGAGACGGCTCATAATGAGCCATCTCATCAGAATCTACACTGTTTGCCATTCTGTTAATGATTTGGTCTTAAACATTAGGAAAACATGTCTATGTGAAATATTGGCGTCTAACATGGTGTCAGAAATTACGAATATAAGGTAAAAATTGGTATCTTTCTTATTTCTGCTTTAAACATAGATTGTTGGTGCTCGTTCGAACTGCCTCTATGAGTACTCATAATCAATGTTTTTGAGCACAAATAAAGCAGATTCTCATCACGAAAACACGCCTGTATAATTTTGACCCCCTCGAACCCCACTTTTATATAGTAAAACTGGGGTTTGCAGGGGTGGAACTTATTTTTCTTATTTCTGCTCTAAAATATAGACTGTGAGTACTCGTTAGAACCCCACCTCAACAAGGCAGTTCTAATGTGTACCCACAATCTATATTTTTGAGCAGAAATAAGGAAAATGTCACAAGTTTTCATGATAAAATTTTCATTTTTTCAGCGATAAAGGTTAAATGTATGTGTATACCCCCATAACCCCAGTTTTCTCCATATAAAGTGGGGCTTAGAGGGGTCTTCATTTCACAGACTTGTTATCGTGATGAAACCTGTTGGCAACAATGGATTTGTCCAGATTCAGAAATGGAAGATACTCAGGGGGGGGAAATGGTAAAGATTTTTTTCTCTTATTTTTCAGCTTACAGATGCTACACCTGCATAACAACCATCTCAGTTATCTTCCCGAAGAAATGTCACAGATGAGACATTTATTGGTGCTAGTCCTTGCATTTAATCATTTTACCACAATCCCAAGTGTTCTTTTACACTCCCAGGATTCCCTGCTCAGAATTGACAGTTTAATAATGGCGGGAAACAGGATTGAAAAATTACCACATGATGTGCTCAGCAGAATGCAACATATCAAAAAGATTGACTTTAGGATGAACAGTTTATCGTTTTTGCCGAGTGAAATGGCAAAATTTCATTTATTGGAGCTAGTGACTCATTTGGATGTGCGTGATAATAAGATCTCAGTTTTGGATGTGAGGGCTTTAAAAGCTCTGGAATATTTGAACTGTGAAAGAAATCACATACATACACTACAGGTGAATGGAGCGGCCATTAAAACTCTTGTAGCATCCAATAATGGTGAGTATTTCTACCAATCACTTCCTGTCCTAGCACAAATGATGCAGAAACTAAACATTAGCAAATAGTTTAGACCTTGATGGGCATTGGTTAACATAGCCCCAGATAAGAGAGGGTCTCCACATACATGTATTATTTTTCTTAATTCTGCATGAAAACATGTTGTGGGAACATGTTTTCATGCAGATATAAGAAAAATATCAGAACTTTTCGGATGAAAAAAGCACCATTTCTGGAGTTGTAATTTGGTATAAAAAATAACTGGAAGTCTATGCCCATATATTTTGCAGCAGGATAATCCATTGTGGGCCTGTCTGGTTGTGAAGCATTGTGACTGAGCTACATAAAACAAAATTGTCATTTAGGTATCTTTGTTTTTTTGCGTATTACATGTATGTTTATTATTCACAAAAATAACCATATGGTGGGTAAATGGAATGAGATTTTGGTATCTTGCCTCCAGTAGTAATGAGCAATGTTGAGAACATTTTACTTACATTACTCTTTTCTGAAATGATAATCAATACCCTATAGCCTCCCTACCGTCAACTTTAATTGGAGAACTATTTTACGTAACATCATTCATAGCTCCAGATACGGTTCTTTTTTATTCAGAAATTACGGATATTTTTCTTATTTGTGCATGAAAACATATGTTGTGGGTACTCGGAAGCTTCTCAGCGAGGTGCTTCCAGTGAGTACCCACAAGATATGCTTTTGCACAGAAATAAGAAAAATAATATTTGGATACCCCCTCTTGTCTAGGGCTGTAATCCTTTCAGCTGAATAAACTAGAACAGATGGCCATGTAAAAACAGTGTAGATCCATATGAGGCAGCTTGTTATGAGCCATCTCATCAGAGTCTGCACTGTTTGCCATCCTGTTAATGATTTTGTGTAAACTCGCAAATTCACAAGGATAAAACTGGTATCCATATCAGGGGCCAATTGTTCAAAGCATAGTTAGCTTAACGAGTTCATTCGTGGTCAAAACGTTAACTGTTCTAGCCAGTACAGTGTGCAATGTAGAGGAATTTTTGCTGAAAAAAATATGAGAAGCTTTTGCAAATGCAAAAGCTACTTACATCTTTTCAACAAAAATATTAGTATATTTGTGATACTAAAGGATCCCAAACTTGTTACTAACGACATTGTTGGTTTTGGTCAACTGACCCCAGCAACTCAGGGATGAAATGGTTAATGACCAAACATTTACTGACAGACAAAATGTTATTTTCCTGTTACACCTCACATGTTCTGTACAGTGCATCCTCTGTTAAGCACCGAACCAGGGCAAACTCTAAATCTGGCTGATTAAAGGAGGTGGCTTTTCTGCAAAGGGAAACATATGAGATGTTGTGTGACTTGATACAGACAAATGAAAATGCTGTGATAACTGCAGGCAGCTAAATATTTATGTTTGTTCCAAAAGAAAAAAATAAATGATAGAGAGGTGTCTGATGAGTATACTCAACTGACACCCCTCCATCATTTATTTTTCTTTTAACCCATTTTGTACCAGAAACCCCAAAAAGGGTAATTGGCAAACAGTGCAGGCCCAGATCAGACACCGCTTTCCGCGGTGTCTGATCAGGGCCTTCACTGTTTGCAAAAAGTTCAGCCATTTTCCAAATAAATTTTGAAGACAACAAACCTGACACCCCTAAAGTTTGAAATGGACTTATGCTATACCGGTGAATCATCCCTAAATTTTTAAATGGACTTATGCTGTATATAAGGAGGAAGATTCCATTTGGTACAAAAAGGGTTAGTTTACTTATATATCATTTATACTGATAATAAAATGGAAAATTTGCAATACATAACCACAACAAGTAAGAAATTATTCCTGTTATTGCTTCCAATTTTTTCTGGCTGTTCAAAAGAAGGAATATAGATTTTGTAAAGTGGCTGCTGGCTGGAGGAGAGAGGTGGCTGCTCAGTAGAGGTTAAATTTATAGTGAAATGCTTTGGGGAGAATTATTGTGGCTGCTGAAGAGAGGTGGCTGTTAAACAGAGGTGACCATTAATGGAGGTTTTACTGTACTTGTTTAGCAAAGCAGCTTTGATGGGGCCCCACAGGGAAGTAACTTTCTTTAGTAGTTATGGTATAGATGTGTCACTGGAATAGCCCACATTTTTCTGATCAGCTACATATCATTAGGTTGTAAAATGTCTTTTTTCATGACAAAGACTTGATTCTGCTTTTGTGACCTTGACCTCAATTTCAAGGTCAAATAGTTCTGTAGATCATATTTTAGGTTGGGAGAAGGGGCATAGTTTTCTTCTGAAAAGATTTCTAGTAATTGTAATGCAAATGTATTTTTAATGACAGATTCTATCTGTCATCTCTAGCTATCCTGCGTGTTGTAAAGTAGTTCCAGCTTTCTTACAACTTTCTTCCGGCTTTGACCGCCAAAGAAATATGAGTCCGCACAAAAATGTAGTCCGGTTAGGCACAGTTATCAAAATTGTACATCCTATAATCGCAATACAAACTTTTGAAGCAGACGACATGACGATTTTATCTTACCTTTCAGACAATATATTCAGCACTTCATAATAATCAGCTGCATCATGCGAGACTGTATACCTAGATCAATGCGGCATCTGCTTAGACGTCTGCTCAGGTTTTACACTGTTTTCTAACAGTGCTGTCAATATTTAATCCTTAATGACCAGCCGGTCAGCTGCAGACCAGAATATTAATGGGTTTTCCGACATTCGAGGTCAAGTCTAGGTCAGTTACAACTAGGTGTATATCAGACTTTGCGAGAAAGGCTGTCCCTTTCAACCCTGGAATATGGTACAGATACCTATGCAAACAGTGTAGGTCCTGTGATATAATTCTAGGTGCCATATTTAGCAAAATGGACGAGCCCAACTTCAGTGACGGAAGAGTACACTCCAGAAACTCAAGGCAGTGAATAAATCAAAGCACTGACAACACTCATGCCGATTGTCTCTAAATGCAGGCTGGTCATGAACGAGGACTTGGACGGATCCATTTAAACTTAACGGAAGTTTAGTAACTGATGCAAAAATGTAGAACAAGATCAGCACCGTGTTCTTTGGCGTTTGATCTTAGTCTACATTGTTTGCCAGATCGAACATTTTTTCAAGTGCAGATTTTACAGATAACACTTACATGTAACCAAGACTGACAAACGACCCGGCTATGTTTGGGTTGATTGTTTGGCATTCGATCTGAAGTTACTAATAAACTAGAAAAAGTGTCCATAGGACACGGATGCCCCCGCCAAATGCCATTCATAAATCAGGCTCTACCTGTTACAAAAACTTTAACCTGAGGTTACAGGATCACGTACGTACGTACACACACGTACAGACGGACGTACACATGTACGCACGTACGGAAAACCGAAAAACTATATGCCCCCGGCATCATATGATGCGGGGGCATAAAAAAGCGATTCAGAGCTAACGTCTACGTGACTATCACTGACTTCTCAGAATAACCTTTTTCTTGCAGAAAATAGCCGCAGTGAGATCAGGGTATTCCATAAGACTGAAGAGGGTCATCCTGGAATCATAGGGTGAGCTTGGCAAACAGTGTAAACCAAGTTCGGACGCTGCAGAACGCGCTTCTTATCAAAATCTTCACTATTTGTTTGGAATTTCAGAGTTAATTTAAACAGTTTATTCTCAGCCCAGGACTTTTACCCCAACCTACATCCCACCAACACTTTCGGTGCTTTGATTTTGAAACCAAATGATTGCATGATTACAACACGCTTAGGCACCATGCCCTTAAGCT
Organism: Lucinisca nassula; assembly: GCA_963580285.1. Classification (NCBI taxonomy): domain Eukaryota; kingdom Metazoa; phylum Mollusca; class Bivalvia; order Lucinida; family Lucinidae; genus Lucinisca; species Lucinisca nassula. The sequence continues at coordinate 71,572,301 of OY757017.1, read as the reverse complement.
AAAAAGGTTAAATCAATCAACCGTGACGTATGGTTACCAGTCCGGCCACGATCCTGTGTTTTGTTTTGTTTGATTTGAGGTTTAACGTCCCCGTCAACACTGTATAGGTCATTTTGGAGACGTTGCTTCCAATTATGTAGGACTTTTACCCGACACTGAGATGAAATGAGATCTCAAGCCCTGCCGACGCCCAATCAAAACCAATAGGGTTTATATGCATGGACGGTCCGACTCGCACCTCTTTGCCTGGGCAGGCTTAGATCCCCTAAGCAGATTACCAGTACTCGTGTGCGGGTCGTTTTCAGCTCTGCGTGGAAGCATCATGCAGCCCATCTATTTCTTTAAGCCCTGATTGGCGGGGGTCAACGATCCTGTGTACCACCTTCACACCAGCACTGATAGAAACCACATGTTCAGGATCAAACTTTTGATGTGTGATGTAAGGTCGTGCCTAGAAAAGAAGAAATTGTATTTTGTTCTAAAAAAGCATCAAGTGAGAACGTATTACAACATTTTCATTGAACCCTGGACAGTTAGAGTTAGTGTGTGAGTGTTTGAGTTTTACGTCCCGCCAACTGCTAAGGTCATACAGAGACGATACGTCGGTTTAAAGACACATCCGAAAGTCTGGAGAAGTCCGGGATCGATCCTGCGATCCCTGGTTTACAAGGCGAGTAGCATAACCACTACACCACAGAGGCTTCTAATGGACAGTTAGAAGCTGGTCGGAAAGCGGATGGCGTTGACTCTGATTTTGGGTGCCACATGTGTGAGATCTATTTGTCTGTTGGAGCGACATCTTACTATCAACAGAAGACGCTAGTGGACGTCGGCGTAGCGGAAGACCGATGTCAGTACGTCAAGATCGATTCATCCGACAGACGCATATGCGAAGCAGATTTCCAGCGGCATCTGCTACACTGTACCTGTAGATAAACAAAGGGTTTCAACTACCAACTAATAAGCACTGACACTGTTCGTAGCCCTTATGCGATGCACTTTTGAGAGCTAGACGTCCCTGTCGTGATCAAAATTAAGACGTCGACACAGTACGGAACACTTACGCTGGTGCATGAAATACGTACATGTATATTGGCGTCTAAGCGACTCGCGTGATATGCGTTTCAGTGACACATCGCACTTCAGCGTGAATCACGCCGATTGTCGTTTCGGGATGTTTCGACACATAGGTGTAAGGTATGCCGAGGCGACGCGTGCGTAATAAAAGCATGACATATCGGATGGAATAAGCGAAATGGTATGTCGAGCTATTGTAGCTAGCGACATTAACAACATTCAAGATCATGGCTGAGACGTTGGTTGGTTGGTTGATTTGAGGTTTAACGTCCCCGTCAACACTGTAAAGGTCATTTTGGAGACGTTGCTTCCATTTATGGCTGAGACGTTAACTGAACAGCGAGACGTTACATCAATCAAGTGCGTCGGCCTCACGTGGTTCCATTTATTTGTTTACGCTCAGAATCCGGGATATCTAATCCAGCAGGATTACGCGCGTGTTTATAGTGGTGTTCTTACTCAAAAATGTCTTCAAGCCAATGGAATTCATGTACTGGACTGACCAGCCTTTCTCCTCCGATCTCTTTGTGAAAAATAGAGTATCTTTTGTGGGGAGGTATCCACAACCGACCAGACAAAAATGTTACTGATTGCCAGTAGTATTGTTAAAACTTGAATTTTAATGTTTGGTTTTGAAAAAGTAAATAGTTTCTTTCCAAAATTTGAAACATCGAATGACATTTCATGATACCATCGGTGTATAGACAACTGCAAACATATCATACAATGGAATTTGCAGAACTACTTTTCTAAATTTTAAGATCTTTTTAGAAAGGTTGTCTGTAAGTTTTCACAGTGTTTTGATTTTCTCATAGAATCTGTCATTTCAGTGCCTTTGGCGCTTTGATTGTATTTTCAACATCTTTCAGAAATAGCCAGTTTCTCAGTTAGTCCCAAACCAGAGTGGCTTGTAACCCTTGACCTCACACAGTAAGTACATTTTGTTTTTAGAAATAGATCAGCTCACCTGCTCTAGCAGTGATTTGTAGTAATTAATCACAGTTTGGAGGACAGTTGACAAGTAGATCAAATCACAAATGCATAGCACAAGTCATTTGTCTACTTACAACTGACCAACACACAGTGATTTATTACTCAACAAATAAAAAAACAGAACTGATCTATTTCAGTTTTAAAACACTGAAAATCGACAGTAATTTTGTTATTTCCTTCAAATACTCCCGACCTTCTGCCATTGTTAGAAGAAATCTGGCCAACGTTATTGACTTACTCACACAGGTTTATGTCATTGTGTTATGCTTTTGATGTGATAAAATATTTTACTATCTAAAGGCAATCTATGAGTGAAATTGTCAAACATCGGCATTAAATGACGTCATTTGTCACGCTCTTTCGACTTTGATTTGTCGCATAATAAATCACAGTTCCTTAGAATCTAGGAGTGATGTCATATATGACGTCACTCATCAAGCTCTTTCAGCTAGGGATTTGTTGCATAATAAATCAAAGTTCTCATAGGCCCTGTGCTAGAATTTAAATTTAATACATAAATTAACCTTTTTCAACTCTGTAGTCTGGTACAGACACACAACATATACTTCTAACAAGAAATAAGAAAATTATCACGCAATTATCTTTGTTGTGCATATTTATCTGGGTCTATGCTACCTAAGTGTCTCAGGGATTGATTCTCAGTGATAATTATATTACTGTTTAGAAGTATTTACTGTCTGGCTGAGTGATTGCTTGCCTCTTTGTTCATCAGAAATAGTCATGAAAAGCAATATTGTCACACCAGTCAGTTTGATAGCAGTTTAGAAGAACTATCTGTCTGGCTTAATGATTGATTCTTTCTTGTTAAACTGACTTCTAGTCATGGTCAGCAAGGTTATCCTCATTTTCAGCAGCTGTTTAGAAGCACTACCTAGATGGCTTAGTGATCTATTTTACTGTTGTTAGCCTCACTTCTAGTCATGATCAGCAATGTTATCCTCATTTTAAGCAACTGTTAAGAAGCACTACATAGCTGGCTTTGTGATCTATTTTCTGTTGTTTGCCTCACTTCTAGTCATGATCAGCAATATTATCATAATTTTCAGCAGTTGTTTAGAAGCACTTCCTAGCTGGCTTAGTGACCTATTTTCTGTTGTTTGCCTCACTTCTAGTCATGAGCAGCAATGTTATCCTCATTTTCAGCAGCTGTTTAGAAGCACTTCCTAGCTGGCTTAGTGATCTATTTTCTGTTGTTTGCCTCACTTCTAGTCATGATCAGCAATGTTATCTTAATTTTCAGCAGCTGTTTAGAAGCACTACCTAGCTGGCTTAGTGACCTATTTTCTGTTGTTTCACTCACTTCTAGTCATGATCAGCAATGTTATCTTCATTTTCAGCAGCTGTTTAGAAGCACTACCTAGCTGGCTTAGTGATCTATTTTCTGTTGTTTCACTCACTTCTAGTCGTGATCAGCAATGTTATCTTCATTTTCAGCAGCTGTTTAGAAGCACTACCTAGCTGGCTTAGTGATCTATTTTCTGTTGTTTCACTCACTTCTAGTCGTGATCAGCAATGTTATCCTCATTTTCAGCAACTGTTTAGAAGCACTACATAGCTGGCTTAGTGATCTATTTTCTGTTGTTTGCCTCACTTCTAGTCATGAGCAGCAATGTTATCCTCATTTTCAGCAACTGTTAAGAAGCACTACCTAGCTGGCTTAGTGATCTATTTTCTGTTGTTTGCCTCACTTCTAGTTTGTCTTCATTCTCAGCATCTGTTTAGAAGCACTACCTAGCTTGCTTAGTGATCTATTTTCTGTTGTTTGCCTCACTTCTAGTCATGAGCAGCAATGTTATCCTCATTTTCAGCAGCTGTTTAGAAGCACTACCTAGCTGGCTTAGTGACCTATTTTCTGTTGTTTGACTCAATTTTAGTCATGATCAGCAATGTTATTATCATTTGCAGCAACTGTTTAGAAGCACTACATGTCTGGCTTGGTGATTGATTCTTTCTTGTTAAACTCACCTCTAGTCATGATCAGCAATATTATCATCATTTTCAACAAATGTTCAGAAGCACTCCCTGTCCGACTCAGTGATCGATTCTCTATTGTTTGACTCACATCTAGTCATAATCAGCAATATTATAGTCAATTTCAGCAGCTGTTTAAAAGCACTACCTGTCTGACTCAGTGATCGATTCTGTATAGTTAACTCACTTCTAGTCATTATCAGATCAGCAATATTATTGTCAATTTCAGCAACTGTTTAGAAGCACTACCTGGCTGGCTCAGCGATTGCTTCTTTCTTGTTCAACTTAGTGCTAGTCATAACCAACTGGAGTATCTCCCTGAAAAGTAAGTACCATATATATACATACACCACAACCTCGTTATAACACAGTTCATTATAACCGGGTTTCAAGTTGGATCCCAGAAATGTATAGATTATATAGATGGATCCCAAAAATGGATCCCAAGATGGATCACAAAAATGTATAGATCCCAAGAGGGATGACCTTTGCACAAGCCATTGGCTTTTTGTGGAATCCTGGATCATATGTATTTGTCTGTTTTCTTATCCTTGTATGTGAAGCAATCAAAATAAAGTTTAAACCAAGATGGATACCAAAAATGTATAGACTATACAGAAAAATGACTATAAATGGTCATTTTTCTATATAATCTATATATTTTTGTTTCGATATAACATGGTCTGTGTTGACAGGCCCCTATAGCTCAGTTGGTAGAGTGTCCGCTCCGGGGAACGGGAGGTCAAGGGTTCGATCCCGGGCCGCGACATACCAAAGTCGTTAACAATGGTACTAGCTGCTCCTCGCTTGGCACTCAGATTTAGGGGGTAGAGCTAGGACTGGTCGACTCAGTGTCAGGATAATGTGACTGGGTGTGGTATCATGTAATGTGTCTGGGACATGATACTTCAGTGAGGCAGCACTATAAAAGTGAGCATTGAGCTCCCTGTCGCATTCAGACACCGTCGTGATATGACTGAAAAATTGTTGAAAGCGACGTTAAACCTGAATTCACACACACACACACAACATGGTCTGTGCTTTGGACCCCATCATTAATGTTATAAAGAGGTTGTGGTGTGTTCTAAATATTCCGCCAGCTGAACCTATTACCTTGTATTTCCTTAAAGTTAAGAAGAGTGGATACTCTTGCACACCAGATAAGGAAATCCTGGATTTACCCAGGGATAGAAATTGTTATTCTACACAGGTTATCCTACCCAAGGACAGGATAAAAATTGATAATTCTGTAATGTGCACTGGTAGCATATGCTATCATATATGCCATCATTAAAGTTGTACATAACATGCACTGCACATAACACCGGATGTTAGTGATCATAGTAACTGCATGCTCAGTTATGAGAGGTATGCAAGAAAAGCACTATCATTGGTGAGAGGGGTTGAAAGGGTAGTTGTCAGTTTTTGGTGAAAAAATGTGCTTTGTACTGGTTAATCCTGTACAATGTATGTTTAAGCTTGCCCAGGAAAAGTCTGATTAGTTAAACTGACTTGACCTGGCTGTTAAACCAAAGCAAATAAACAGAACCTTCTAATGACAAGGCAGAAAATTCCTGCACCAACTAGTATACAAAAGTTCTGGCTGCAAAACATTTGTCAATTTCAACACGGATCAAACTGTCTAGTTCTACTTTCCATCAGTCAAATAACCTGCCTACATGTCTGTCTTATCAAATTTGACATGGCGAAAAATATACCAAAGACCCTTTATGTGTGCTATTGCACAGTAAATCCACACAATTTTAGAGAAAACATGCCGCTTTACAGCATACCTGTGATATTTTTTTTAACTGTATGAGGGAGATTTGCCGATGTAAAGAATATATAGGAAAATTCTCAGTTCAAATGAGGTAGACTGCAAAATTTTACTAAAATTTAGCATAAATTGGGCAAAAATTAGCATCAAAGTGAAGGAGTCTCCCTCCTGATGAGGGAGGTATCACAGGTATGAATGTATTTTTCTTGTTTTCTGCTAAAGACTGATTGTTGATACTTATCAGTCAGCTGATGAGGTGGTCCCGGCTAACCCGCAGAAAATAAATTTCAAGAGCTTAACCCATTTTATGCGGGAAACCCCAAAATTGGACAATGGCAAACAGGAAAGGCCCTGATCAGATGCCACATTCTGTGGTATCTGATCAGGGCCTTCCCTGTTTGCAAAAAATTTGACCATTTTCTAAATAAATTTCTAAAAATAACTCACCTGACACCCCTAATTTTTTAAATTGACTCCTGCTATTTTTAAGATGGAAGATTCTGTTTCGGACAAAATGGGTTAAATATGCAAAATATCACAAGTTGTAATTTAAAAAAGTGTCAGCGATATGAAAGATAGTTTCACATTGCATAGATGAGTATCAGCTATTGTAATTGGGCCACACCATAAAAAAGGAGAAAAAAATAGTTTCAGGGTCATTCACAAATCGACCTGTATGCCACTATATTTGGTCAATTGTTCATTAGTCAACCCAAAGCTACTAACTGCAGAGGCTTCCCACCTGCTATTGTCCACATGACTATTGCTGACCATGTACAAAATCCAGGTGTCTCAATGTCAGGTAAAAGTCCCACAAAATTGGAAGCAATGTCTGCAAAATGACCTAAATAGTGTTGCTGGGGAGGTAAAACCTCAATTCAAGCAAATAAAAAAAAAAAAATCCAGGTAACAGTTATTTATAGCCATGCTTTTTTTGTCCCTGTAATGTCAATTGCTGTGTAAACAGGGTTATCTTGTAATGCAGGGCATCTGATCAGGGTCTACACTGTTTGTCTAAAGAATGGGAAATGAAGGGTTAAACATAATAGGCAGAGCTCCACCCATTGGGGCTTGGAGAAATAGATTCTGCTGCATGGTGCTTCCATGCAGAGCTGAAACAGACTGCACATGAGTACTGGTAAACCTCTTAGACGGCTAAGCCTGCCCAGGCAAAGCTGAGCGAGTCAGACTGTCCAAGCTTATAAACCCTTTTCGTTTCTTTGGGCGACAGGGCTTGAGAAGCCATTTCATCTCAATGTTGGGTAAAAGGCCCCACAAAATTGGAAGCAATGTCTCCAAAATGACCTATAAATTGTTGACAGGGACATTAAACCTCAAATCAAACAAAACAGTGTTATCTTGTTATGCATTGACTGCTCATGCTGGGGCTTTGGCAAACAGTGTAGACCAGAATCAGGGTCTAGACTGTGCAAACAGTGTAGACCCAGGTTAGATGCCACAGAATGTGGCATCTTATCACGGTCTACAATGTTTGTCAAAGGGTCTGAATAGTCTGAAGTCGCCTTTCAGGGTAATTTTACCAGTCTGCTTTCAGTGACAATCACCCCACCAGTGCTATCAGAAAAACTACCGGGTAATCACATTTTTTTTTCAGCAAAAAGATGAGCTTTTAACCCTTTTTGTACCAAATGGAATATTCCTCCTTATACATGTATATAGCAGGAGTCCATTTTAAAATTTACGGGAGTCAGGGTGTGTTTTCTTTAAAGTCTATTTGGAAACTGGCAGAGCGTTTTGCAAACAGTGTAGGCCCAGATCAGACGCCGCTTTCTGCGGCGTCTGATCTGGGCCTGCACTATTTGCCAACTACCCATTTTGGCGTTTCCAGTACAAAATGGGTTAACAATACCAATTGACTGAATAAAGTTTCAATGCAAGCTTAGGCAACAACTTCGTTAGTTTTGGACACTGGTCCAAGGTTTTCTAATGACGCAGGTTAACTTTAATCTCAGGGTGGGACTTACTTTTGATTTTCAAGATAGGTAGCTTATATAATATGCTAATCAGCATATGATTATACAGACTAACATATATTTCCCACCTCCAGATGCTTAAGTGAGCTATTGTGACTAGTTTGTGTCTGGTATCGGTTGTCTCGTCAACATTATCTACGAGTGTCATCGCATCCCAAACCATTGAGCCAACTTCAGAATTATTTCACACACATGTTCCTATAACATCTCTGTACTAAAATAATTCATGAATAATAAACTGTATTTGTTGTAATAATAGTCATGCACTGAGCCATCATCAAATTGATTATCTCCATATTGATTCATGACTGCATCATGACTCAGATGAGCAATTCATGTACATCATAAACCTCTTGTTATAATAAAGGGCAGAAATTAATCCTTGCCGATTAGCAGAGAGCATTTGCAGTTAATACTGTTTCTTATTTTTCAGACTAAATTTGACTTCACATTGCATTTGAATGGCCTGCACATGAAATGTCACACAATTTTTTTTTTTTTTTTTTATCTGAAAATTAAATGAGAATCAGATGTACATCTGCTCTAGAATTTCCTGCAGGCCGTGAAGTGTTAAAATTCATGGTCATTTATCTGCTCTAGAATTTCCAGCAGGCCGTGAAGTGTTAAAATTCATGGTCATTTATCTGCTCTAGAATTTCCTGCAGGCCGTGAAGTGTTAAAATTCATGGTCATTTATCTGCTCTAGAATTTCCTGCAGGCCGTGAAGTGTTAAAATTCATGGTCATTTATCTGCTCTAGAATTTCCTGCAGGCCGTGAAGTGTTAAAATTCATGGTCATTTATCTGCTCTAGAATTTCCTGCAGGCCGTGAAGTGTTAAAATTCATGGTCATTTATCTGCTCTAGAATTTCCTGCAGGCCGTGAAGTGTTAAAATTCATGGTCATTTATCTGCTCTAGAATTTCCTGCAGGCCGTGAAGTGTTAAAATTCATGGTCATTTATCTGCTCTAGAATTTCCTGCAGGCCGTGAAGTGTTAAAATTCATGGTCATTTATCTGCTCTAGAATTTCCTGCAGGCCGTGAAGTGTTAAAATTCATGGTCATTTAGGGGATTTCTGTATTCCTATAACATCTCTGTACTAAAATAATTCATGAATAATAAACTGTATTTGTTGTAATAATAGTCATGCACTGAGCCATCATCAAATTGATTATCTCCATATTGATTCATGACTATGCATCATGACTCAGATGAGCAATTCATGTACATCATAAACCTCTTGTTATAATAAAGGGCAGAAATTAATCCTTGCCGATTAGCAGAGAGCATTTGCAGTTAATACTGTTTCTTATTTTTCAGACTAAATTTGACTTCACATTGCATTTGAATGGCCTGCACATGAAATGTCACACAATTTTTTTTTTTTTTTTTTATCTGAAAATTAAATGAGAATCAGATGTACATCTGCTCTAGAATTTCCTGCAGGCCGTGAAGTGTTAAAATTCATGGTCATTTATCTGCTCTAGAATTTCCAGCAGGCCGTGAAGTGTTAAAATTCATGGTCATTTATCTGCTCTAGAATTTCCTGCAGGCCGTGAAGTGTTAAAATTCATGGTCATTTATCTGCTCTAGAATTTCCTGCAGGCCGTGAAGTGTTAAAATTCATGGTCATTTATCTGCTCTAGAATTTCCTGCAGGCCGTGAAGTGTTAAAATTCATGGTCATTTATCTGCTCTAGAATTTCCTGCAGGCCGTGAAGTGTTAAAATTCATGGTCATTTATCTGCTCTAGAATTTCCTGCAGGCCGTGAAGTGTTAAAATTCATGGTCATTTAGGGGATTTCTGTATTGAAAATTGTCATTTAGGAAGGTATATCTGAGGTTTTACGGTTTAAAAAATTTTATTTTATGACAACGTGTCAGTGGAGTCAGAAAATGGGATCTGCGACCGCAAAATCGGATGATTTACCTTCCCAAATGACAATTTTCAATACAGTTCCTCCCATTCTAATGCACTTGTTCAGTTGTTTTGTTAAAAATTGCACTATTTTGCTCAAAGCAGCAAGCGCTGTGAGCTATGTAAAACCAAATTCCAACCAATGAAAAGCGGCGTTACATGATGACATCGAGTATCCAACAGTATATTGCAAAATATACTATCGCAATTTTTCGCAGTTATCCAATCAGAGTTTGTGTACGCAAGTGCTTTAGTATTTCTATACATTTTGCATTCCATCTTCAAACCATGTTGTATCCAAAACTGTATTATAATAAACAGAGTTATAAACAAGTTTATGTGTATTTATAAATATTTCCAATTTCAGGTTATTCTCAGATGCTCCGAAGTTACGAGCCATACACCTCAGCCACAATCAGTTGTCTGCCTTGCCATATGATATCGGTAATTCAGTTCTCGAGGAACTGAGCTTAGACCACAATCAAATTTCATACTTACCAGAAGATTTCTTCGTTAAATTACCAAAGTAAGTCATATTTTATGTACATGTATTTATTTTGATGTGAGGTTTAATTAGTCAGATTACTAAACAATGCAACAGACGCCCGCCCCCAACCCCCTACCCCCAGCCCATGTTTATTATTCAGAGAAAAGTGAGGCTTGTAAAAACATACAAGATTTTCTTTTTCTGCCCAAAAACTTTTCAATTCAATGTTTGATATATTTACCAGAACAGTGTAGACCCAGATAAGATGCTTCAAACTGTGGCATCTTATATGTGTCCACCATGTATGCCACTCATCCAGCTACCTATAGACATGTGCATTTGGTAGTAAATTATACTTGTTCAAATTTTAGAACAAGCATGGTGAGAAGTTGAGGTGTCCGAATAGAAAGATAGCATTGCATTAACCCATAAAATGCCAATCATGACAATTGTTGTTTGCTTTGTCGTCTGCTGGTTACTTTAAAAGCCATTTTTGCAAACAGTGTGGACCCAGATCAGACTGCTCCTCCAGGAGCAGTCTGATCAGGGTCCAAATTGTTTACCTATATGCAAAAATATTTCTAAAAAGTTTGCAAGAAGATTCACCAGACTACATAAGCAGACAACATTTTCAGATGTAGTTTTTCTCGGCATCTTAACCTTTTCCCACTCAGATACATGTTTTTACATTTCTGCACACTTTGTTAAGCCCCAGAACCACCTAAAATCGGCTTTTCTCACCCCTGGATAGCTATTTTTGCAATAGGATAAGTTGCCCTAAAAAGTGACCTGTTTTTTCGTACGGCTCCCCACTAAAAATATACTTTTGGCGCTAGCCCCCCTTACCTCCGAAAAAATTGGGTGTATGGCCCAATCTGCCACTGAAAATGAATTTGAGGATGTCTTGGGTCAAAAATGTCCCAAAATTGATGCTGGCAAAATATGCTGGAAACAGTGAAAGTCGCCAGTGCAAAACGCCTTATTTATCAAACCGTCCATGCTTATAAACCCTAATGGTTTCATTGGGCGGCAGGGCTTGAGATGTTATTTCATCTCAATGTCGGGTAAAGGTCCCACAAAATTGGAAGCAACATCTCCAAAATGACCTTTATAGTGTTGACAGGGAGGTTAAACCTCAAATAAAAAAAAACAAAACAAAACAAAAAAAAACATAACATTTGAATAAATAAGCTATGCCATGGTTCTGTATACATTGTATGTTTAATGAGATGATATATAGAGTTTATTACTCAGCCCATTTTAAATATGGGATTTATAAACTGAGGGATGTTAAACATCTGATAAAGAAACTTGTGGGCGAGGGCCATCATTCCTTTATTGGATGGTCAACCTCTAGAGCTTTATATACCGTAAGTCCCATATTTAAAATGGGCTGAGTCAATAAACTGTAAATTATATGCATTTTGATAGAGCAGATGGATCATTTTTCACCTTATTCTAAGTGCAGTTCACTCTTAACATACAGTCCATGCAAATGGTACTGGGCACAATACTGAAACAATAACTATATCAACACCGTCTTGAAAATGCTATCTATTGTACTGAATGAAAATAGAAGAACTAAAATTACATAGTGATAAAACAGTTAAAAAATGCAAGAGTATAGTAACCAAACTTAAGCCTGATTCAGTGGTTATTTCCATGTAATCCGTATTTCAACGGTGCCTCAGGATCTCATGTCATAAGCTTTAAACCTTGTTGACATCTTCTAAGATGCTGTTGACGTGACGTCACAAATAACGCGTCAACGTGAATTAAACTTTCCTGCGATTAATATAACAATTGCATTTGAAAAGTAAGACTTGCTACAGGGAAGTATTTCCTTTATCGGAAATAAATGGGGTGATTATCATTTTTCATTCATTGAGAAATTGTGGTATTTCTTCGTTATACATGTAATTATGTCTCCCCCGAAAAAAATTTTTTCGGAGAGACATATTGTTTTTCCCCCGGGCGTCTGTCTGTCCGTCTGTCTGTCTGTCCATCCATCTGTCACACATTCGTGTCCGCTCTATAACTTGAAAACCGTTAGAGCTATCTTCACGAAACTTTGTATAAATATTGATCAGCATTAGACAACGTGCAGTGCGCAAGAACTATAACTCTCGCATTTATACTTTTTGAATTATCTCCCTTGGAAGTTTGTCGGTATGTATATATGTATGGGCAAATCGTGTCCGGTCAATAACTTTCTTATTTTCTGATGGATTTTAAAATTACTTGGCAGAAATATTAACAACCATAAGACGATGTGTGGTGCGCATGAGGGAGGTCGGTACCTCAAAGGTCAAGGTCATACTTAGAGGTCAAAGGTAAAAAAAGGGGCCTTTTTTTCGTATTTGATCAATATTTTGAGATGGATTTTAAAATTACTTGGCATAATTATTAACAACCATAAGACGATGTGTGGTGCGCATGAGGCAGGTCGGTACCTCAAAGGTCAAGGTCATACTTAGAGGTCAAAGGTCAAAAAAGGGGCCTTTTTTTCGTATTTGGTCAATAACTTTCTTATTTTGAGATGGATTTTGAAATCACCTGGCAGAAATGTTAACCAATATAAGACGATGTGTTGGGTGCATGACCCAGGTTGGTACCTCAAAGGTCAAGGTCATAGTTAGAGGTCAAAGGTAAAAAAGGGGCCTTTATTCTGGTTTTGTCAATAACTTGCTTATTTTTTGATAGAATTTGAAGTTACTTGGCAAACATGTTAACTATCATGAGACGATGTGTTGCATGCATGATTCAGTTTTGTACCTAAAATGTCAAGGTCATACATAGAGGTCAAAGGTAAAAAAGGGGCCTTTTTTCGTGTTTGGTCAATAACTTTCTTATTTTAAGATGGATTTTGAAATTGCTAGGCAGAAATGTTAACCTCCATGAGATGATGTGTTTCACGCATGACCCAGTTTGGTACCTGAAAGGTCAAGGTCATACATAGAGGTTAAAGATAAAAAAGGGGCCTTTTTTGCGTTCTGTCAATAACTTTCTTATTTTTAGATGGATTTTGAAATTACTTGGCAGAAATGTTAACCACCATGAGACGATGTGTTGTGTGCATGACCCAAGTTGGTTCCTCAAATGTCAAGGACAAAAGGTCAAAGGACAAGAGGTCAAAGGACAAAAAGGGGCCTTTTTTAGTGTTCAGTCAATAACTTTCTTCTTCCTGGATAGATTGTGAAATTACTTGGCAGAAATGTTAACCATCATGAGACGATGTGGTGCACGCTAGATCCAGGTCGGTACCTCCAAGATCAAGGTCATTCTAAGAGGTCAGAGGTAAAAAAAGTTTTTTTTTTTTTAGTCCAGTCATTAACTTTTTTATTTCTGGATGGACTTTATAAAGTAACCATGCAGAAATGTTCACCGTCATTAGACCATGAGTCATGTGCAAGACCAAGGTCCATACCTTCAATGTCAAGGTCATACCTAGAGGTCAAAGGTAAAAAAAGGGAAAGTCAGTAACTTCCTTATTCTTTGATGGATTATGAAATTACTTGGCAGAAATGTTAACCATCATGAGACGATGTGTTGTACCTCAAAGGTCAAGGCCATACTTAGAGGTCAAAGGTAAAAAAGTGCTTTTTTGTTTACGGCCAATAACTTTTTTATTTTTCTATGAACATTTTTAAAGTTACTATGCAGAAATTTTCATCTTCATTAGATGATGTGTTGCACACAAGACCCTGCTCAATACCTCCGATGTCAAGGTTATACTTAGCAGTCAAAAACGGGGGAGACATCTGTGTTTTTGTAGAAAAACAAATTCTAGTTTACAAGTGTTATGCCTGTGCACTCTGACATCATAGATATGCACAAACCATGGTACACCTTTGGTTGAATTCTTATTCTATATAATCTATATGTTTTTAGGATCCATCTTTAAATCATAAAATATACACCACAACCTCATTACAACACTATTTGTTACAACACCGTTTTGGACATTACACAGCTTCAAGATGGATCCAAAAAACGTATAGATTATATGGAAAAATGACTATAAATGGCCATTTTTAGCTCGAAGAAAACAACGAGGTATTGTCATAGCTCTGGCTTGTAATATCTCTGTCATTACTGAACCTATTTACTGGAAACTCGGACTAGTTGTTCATTATGAAAAGGGGAATTCATACCTATAGGTGAGGTAACCCTCAAAATATTTTTGGCACAGTTATGCCCCTTTTTCCACTTTTAATTTTTGCAGCAAAGCGTTGGCGACCGCATGCGGTGCTCTTGTTCTATATAATTTGTACAATTTTGTTTGGATATAACATGGTTGTTTAACTAACACGGTTTCTGCTTTGGACCCCATAAATAGTGTTATAAAGAGGTTGTGGTGTATATATCCAAATTTGTATAACAATGAATAGTGTTATACAGAAGTTTGTGTGTATAACTAAGACACAAAAATAGCTTTGCTATCAGCTTGGCATAAAGTCATTATTTATTTTTTTCATTTCTAGGTGATAAAGAAGTTTGTGTGTATAACTAGGACACAAAAATAGCATTACTAACAGCTTGGTATAAAGTCATTATTTATATTTTCATTCGTAGGTTACGCTTCATTTGCCTTACCAGTAACAAGCTGGATACATTTCCGGAGCCAAGTCACAACCTGTACCTCAACAAGTTACAGGAACTATATTTATCAGCCAATGAGCTTGAAGATGATGTCATGCCAAAGATTTGTCTTCTACAGAGACTTAAAATTCTTCATCTAGCTTATAATAGGCTGACAGAGATTCATGAAAGGTAATTCCCTACATAGTTTTCTTTAATTTAAAATTTCTATTTCATGACTGAATTTGAAATGCATTGACCAACAACCAGTATATAGTAAATACATGGTTAGTGTCTTTAATAATAAAATATAATTGGTGAGCCTTAGACAGTTTTGTAGGGGTGAGCTTTAGCTAGCCCCTATAAAACTGTCGGGGCGAACCGATTATATTTTATTATTAAAGACACTATCCATGTACATGTATTTAGTTTATACCGCAATCCAAAACAATCAATGGGTTTTGCAATAATTTAGCAAATTTAAGCAAAGGAGACAGCAGACAGTGTGGCATGTTAAACGACATTCAGTGTCATGGCTCACACAAGTAGTATAATGTGACATCAACAAGTGCAAAGTTTCTGACGTCACCGCACCACAAAGACGTAGAAAACAACACAGACACTCGAATAAAAGTTTCTCAGCGCTTTACTTCCTGTACGAAAATCTGCAAATAAATAGTTTATTTTAGCTTTAAAAATTGTGTTCAAGGTTGAGACGCAACTGCAGTAACAGTGCGCAGTTATTCCAACGGGCCATTCAAACCAGGAATAGCCGAGAAGGTAAGAATTTAGCTGAAGTTTCTGAAAATCTGTTTGAATAAATATTGCAAAGATTTTAACTTGCAGTTTTGTTGTTTTCCCATATATGAAAGTTTGCATGTTATTGTTTATACTTGTAAAATAGGGACCTGAAAAGTAGTTTCGGTCTATAAACGGTCACTAGACGCATTATAGGTCAGTAGAAGGTATTGTAGGTCACTACCGATTTAGGCCTGCAGTTATTCGACCCCCTTTATTAGGTTACTAGAATGCCTGATTGCGGTATAAAATAACTTTTTCAATCTACTGTATTCACTGTAATTACTGCACATGCTCTAATAAGTGCACACCAATCATTTCCTTAACCGTTCTCTTCTGAATATTCAGTTTAGCCACACCCATTTCTGACTTTGAACCAATCAGATTACTTGATGTAATTTATTCCTACAAGTTCATAAATTGAATGTCAAACAGTGTAGATCCTGATCAGATGGCTTCTTCAGAAGCCATCTGATCTGGATCTACACTGTTTCCAAAGATAGGGGTTGTCGTGAACAGCAGGATAAGAGTTAAGTAAAAATGGTGCACAAGATTTTGCAGACCACTGATTAAAACAAATAGCTTTAAGATTACACAAACATATCAATTTTTTGTGATGACAGGGTAACATTACTGACTTGTGCTTGTTGTGGAACTTTTTGATATTGAATATGTATGGACCTTCTATCAGATCAGCTTTAGATATGTTTAGTGGAACCAAAACCAAACATGCCCAGAATCATTACGATAACATGTCCATGCCACATAGTACATTTTTTCATATCTCCAAAACGGTTATTTTTCTAACAAAAATGGGATATTTTTTATTTCTAGTCTAAACAAAGATTTTGGGTGCTTTTTAGAACTGCCTCATTGAGGCGGTTTTAACGAGTGCCCACAACTTATGTCTTGGAGCAGAAAATCTGAAATAAGGAAAATAATGTTTACACCTGTTAACCCCAGATTTCTCCATACAAAGTGAGGCTTAGAGCAGTGCTCATTTCATGAAAGTTTTCTACATGATGTGGACAGGAGCAGCATAATTTTGTTTGAATTTGACCATGCGCCTTATTGAAGTGCTTTCTATAGCTTGTTTTTTGTGATTAAGTATCCCTCTTTTTTGTGGTTTTCTGTCTAAAATGGGTTTGAAAATTAAGTTTTTATGATAATTTCAGAGACCTGCGAAAACTTGAGAATCTTCAGGAACTTAACATTTCTGGCAATATGTTGCGCCACCTACCTAAGGCTGTCGGCCGACACAACAAACTACAAGCTCTACGATCCAATGCCAACCTACTCAAAGAACTGCCAGACTTCAGATACTCGACAAATCTCAAGGTAAAGAAAGGGGCTGTACTGTGCAATGTAACCTTTTTTCTGCTTGTTTGTTTGATTTAGGTTTAACATCTCCATCAACACTATTTAGCATACCTGTGATACATCCCTCATCAGGAGGCAGACTCCCTCATTTTACTTCTATTTTTTTTCCCAATTTATGCTAAATTTTAGCAAAATTTTGGAATCTCCCTCATTTGAACTGAAAATTTCCCTACATATTCTTTACATCTCCCTCATCTTAATGGCAGATCTCCCTCATACGGTTAAAAAATTATCACAGGTTCAATGTCATTTTCTAGACATTGCTTCCAATTCTTTGGGACTCTTACCCGACACTGAACACTGAGATGAAATTAAATCTCAAGCCCTGTGCCCAATAGGGTTTATATGCATGGACAGTCAGACATGCTCCACTTTGCTTGGGCAGGCTTAGACCTTATAAGCCATTTACCAGTATAGCCTGGCTCTAAGAAGGGCTCAGTGGCTCAGTTGGAAGTACATCTGACTGATGATCAGGGTCTGGTTGTTTAAAGCATCGAAAGCTTAACAAGAATGTTAGTGGTAAAATTGATAACTATTCTAGAAAGTCCAATATCTAAAATTCTGGTATTTTTGCTGAAAAAAGGTGAGTAGCTTTTGCATATGCATGCAAAAGCTACTCACATTTTTTTCAGCAAACATATAAGTACATGTATACATGTATTTGCCATATTAAATGATCAAAGTTTTAAAGATTTGTTAACTAATGATGTCTTTAATTTTGAACAAATTAGCTCAAGGTAGTTGAGGGTTCAATCCCTACAGTACATGGAGATTGACCATGAAATGTTTTCTGTTAAATCTCCGTGAAAATACATAAAAAGTGATTAGCTGGCAGTCTTGTCCTGAAATCTTGAAATCTTTCCTGGGGTCATTTTCTCCCTTCAGCTGATTCAAGAAGGGCATTTGTGAGCTACTGATGATAGATTTACTGTGTTCTGGTTCCCCTATTAGAAGGTCTAAGCCAGGACAGGAAGTATGGTTGGGTTAAATGACTGGCTCAAAATGACCTTAATAGTGTTGACTGGGTTGTTTAACTCTTAAAACAAAAAAAATTAGGCTACCTGTGAGATGCCAAGTTCTGCAATGGAAGATCAGGTGGTTTTTCTTCAGGTACTCCAGTTTTTGCCCACGACTGATTAACTATCGGCTTGAAATAATCTTGAAATGGCCGTAAAACAAAACAAACAAATTTTTCACAGCCAAGAAGGTCTGAGCATGCTGAGAAAAGATATTAGGGGGAATGGGGACACCCATCAGATTTTTCCGCCATTTTTCAAAGGTAGACAACTTTCGGAACTTCCTGTTCACTTTTCTATCAACTCTGGCCCATGGAAAAAGGGGTCTACTCTTAAAGGAAAGAATTTGCTCCTCAGGAGCAAATTTGTTTCCTTTAAGAGTTGACCCCTATTGACATGGGAGACACAAATACTTTTGCAGGAGTTGCCTCCCCTGAAGGTGTTCCCATTCCCCTTAATAGGTTAACTGACTGACTTGTCATTATCACCTTATTCATATTCACTGTGCTCTTAGATTATTTATGCACTTTCTTTTCATTTTGGAAGCTACCCTTTCGGATTATTTTCATTTTGCCCATTCCTTCTACAGGTCCTAGAAGTTGGTTCCAACCGGCTTGTAGATGTTTCGGTAACAAATCTGATGGCATCTAATGTCAATCTACTTGATATTTCCGGGAATCCCGAGATGCAAGTGAGCTCAACAGAACTTAAAGGAATCAAGTGAGTAGCTTTATAGACTCGTATTACTCAAAAACCTCTTTCTAACACTTTTTTATTATAACACAGTTTTTGAATATCACCAGGTTAAAGATCGACCCCAAAAATGTATAGATTGTGTAGATGGTAATTTTTAAAATGTATAGATTTTGTAGAAAAATGACCATAAATGGTCATTTTTCTACATAATCTATACATTTTTGTTTGGATGTTACATTCTGCTTTGGACCCCATGAATGTTATAAAGAGGTTGTAGTGTAGTTATATTACTCAGAAACTACTTTATAACACTGTTCATTATAACACAGTTTTTGGATATCACCAGGTTTAAAGATGGACCCCAAAAATGTGTAGATTATGTAGAAAAAATGACCAAAAATGGTCATTTTTCTACATAATCTATACATTTTTGTTTGAATATAACAGTTAAATGTGAATATTACATGGTTGTTAATCTCACGTCGCGAAGCGGAGCAGGGATTATAGGAATGGCTTTTATCGTCCATCTGTCTGTCTATCCATCTGTAGACCAAGTTCCGTTGAAAATGGACTCTACTCTTAAATGAAGGAGCAAATTCTTCATTTAAGAGCAGAGCCCTATCGACAAGGGAGACAAAAATATTTATGAAAGAGTTGCCTCCCCTGAAGGTGTATCCATTCCCCTGAAGACATGGCAATTGTGTTAGAAGCAGTTGTGTTAGAATTGTGTTAGAATCCTCTATGGTGTAGTGGTTAAGCTACACACCTCGTAAACCATGGGTCCCGGGTTATATTATAAGCTGCTCTATAATTTTGGATGAGTCTTTGAACTGAGGTCCTGTCTCCATATGACCTTAGTTGTTTATGGAAGATGAAGGAATAGCATGTCATGTCATTTCATTATAATTGGTAATTGTCTTTGTAGTCAGTCTCGATAGCACAGTGGTTAATGCATTCGACTTATGATCGAGAGGTTGTGCGTTCGAATCCGGCACCTGGTATCGAGGTGTTTCCTTGGGCAAGACACGTAATGACACTGCCTCACTCCACCCAGGTGTAAATGGGTAGCAGTGGTGTAAAAGTCACTGCCTCTCTCGCGCACACGTGAAAACATCCGGAATGAGTGTTCGAGTGTGATTAGATAAGCTTGAAGCTTGCATCACAATCGAACTAAAATAAATTAGTATAAACTATTTGTCCTTGTATTAACCCTTAAGGGGAATGGGAACACCTTCAGGGGAGGCAACTCCTGCAAAAGTATTTTTATCTCCCATGTCAATAGGGGTCATTAGGAGCAAATTCTTTCCTTTAAGAGTTGACCCCTTTTTTCTGTAGGGTTGGGCTTATAGAAAAGTGAACAGAAAATTCCGAAAGTTGTCTCCCTTTGAAAAATGGCGGAAAAATCTGCCAGATATTCCCATTCCCCTTAGATGGCAAGAAAAACTGCATCTGAAAATGTTTATGTCGTCTTCAGCTCGTTCTTACGAACATTTCAAACATATTTTTGAACACACAGGCAAGCCCAGTGTTCCCTGATCAGACTGCTCCAAGAGGAGCACTCTGATCTGGGTCCACACTGTTTAAAATAACCAGCAGACAACAAAGCAGATGAAAATTGTCAGTCTCGCTAGTACAGTGGTTAACACCTTTGACTCATGATCAAGAGGTTGTGCATTCGAATCCGGCACCCGGTATCGAGGTGTGTCCTTGGGCAAGACACGTAATGACACTGCCGCACTCCACCCAGGTGTAAATGGGTAGCAGTGGTGCAATAGTCACTGCCTCTCTCTCATGCATGTGAAAACATCCGGATTGAGTGTTCGAGAGCGATTAAATAAGCTTGTAGCTTCTATCGCAATCAAACTAAAATAAATTAGTATAAACTCCGTTCAGAAAATCTGAATCATCGATTTTTTCGTTACTTCCTTTTAAAACTCATTTTAGCCCATACATCAATATGGGAAAGTTTTAGACCTCACCCTCTGCCAACTTCTCCAGCAAGTCGTATGCCTCTGCGATAGTCAGGAAAGGCTGTGATTATTTGGAGAAAATTGCAAAACAAAGAAATGAGACCACAAAGTCCATTTGAAGATGATTGTCAGGTAAGATAATAATATTAAAAACCATGTGATGCACTTTATAAATATATATGCAATTGCGACACACCTTATATTCGAATGGCTAGATAGAGGCTAACTAGGAACGGAGAGCCACTAGCGCGATGTGCTGTCAGCAGTGATCAAAAAGAATTATACCGATATCAGATGTAGTGTCACATCTAATGATTTTCAATGAAGTGATCATGCAAATAAAACATAGATGCCCTTGTAATTTACAAGAGCAGTAACCACTTCTATATATGGTTTAAAATGGTGTGTCGAACCTGTCAGAATGTCTTAGTCTGTGAAAGAAAATTAAGATTTTGCAATTTTCTCCAAATAATCACAGCCTTTCCTGGCTGTCGCAGAGGCATACAACTTGCTGGAGAAATCGGCGGAGGGTGAGGTCCAAAACTTTTCCATAGTGATGTATGGGCTAAAATGAATATTAAAAGCGAGAAACAAAAAAATCGATGATTCAGATTTTCTGAACGGAGTTTAAACTAAAATTGTTGTGATTGACATCTTACGGGGTAACACGTAAGGTGCCAAGAAAAACATCTGAAATGTTGTCTGCTTATGTCGTCTGCTGCATCTTATTGCAAACTTTTTAAAAATAATTTTGCATACAAGCAAATAGTGTGGGGCAAGATCAGACGGCTCCCTGAGGAGCAGTCCGATCTGGGTCCACACTGCTTGCAAATAATGGCTTTTAAGGTAACCAGCAGATGGCAAAGCAGACGACAATTGTCGTGATTGGCATATTATGGGTTAATATTGTCACATCCTTATACATGTTCCAGAGACTTTTTAATGCAACTACCTCGGTAAGAAAATCAGCGTGACAGCTTAAATTTGTTATCTTAATTTGGTTTACCCTTACAGGACCAATCACAAACCCAGTAGATGACCTTTCCAAAATCATTTATATTATCTTAGGAATAAATCAGGCTTCAAATTTTATGTGAATTGTCTGTCTAGAAGACCATGCGCATGAAACATCAAGCCTAATTTTCTGTGCAAAAAAATCTTCTGTTGAATTTATGGTTGGCACTTTAATAAGGGTTTGTTCAGTCTTGATGTGTTTAATAGACTGTTTAAAATTGTGAAATGTGGTTTTGGATTATTGATATGTGTTTTGGTTGATTTACTCTGTTAAAAATAGTAAATTATTGTTAATTTATGTTGCTTCAGTTTTTGTGTTTTTTAAACTGTTTGCTGATAGTTTTTGTTTTATTTAACCCTTAAAATAATGCAGAAATTCCAAGAGCAAATGACAGTCTAATAAGGCTTGACATTTCATGTAAATCGTCTGCACAGCAGACGATCCACATGAACTATTCAGCCTTATTAGGGCCCCGCACTGAAAGTGTGGGTGCCCTATAGTAATCACTCTGTCCGTCCGTCTGTCTGTCTGTCCGTCTGTCCGTCCACAAATTTTTTTATCCTCCATAACTTTTTATTATTCCTGGATGGATTTAAATATTACTTGGCATCATTCTGTCCGTCCGTCTGTCTGTCTGTCTGTCCGTCTGTCCGTCCACAAATTTTTTTATCCTCCATAACTTTCTTATTCCTGGATGGATTTAAATATTACTTGGCAGAAATGTTAACCATAATGTGATGGAGTGTTGCGTGCAAGACTCAGGTCCGTACCTCAAAGGTCAAGGTCATACTTAGAGGTTAAAGGTCAAAAAAGGGTCTTTCCTGTGTCCAATTAATAACTTTGTTATTATTCCTGGATGGATTTAAATATTACTTGGCAGAAATGTTAACCATAATGTGACGAAGTGTCACACGCAAGACCCACAGCCGTACCTCAAAGGTCAAGGTCATACTTAGAGATAAAAGGTCAAAAAAGCGTCTTTTTTATTGTGTCCCATCTATAATTTTCTTATACCTGGATGGATTTAAATATTACTTAGCAGAAATATTAACCATAATGTGACAGTGTGTCACGCGCAAGACCCAGGTCCGTACCTCAAAGGTCAAGGTCATACTTAGAGGTGAAAGGAAAAAAAAAACGTCTTTTTTAACATCAACATTTTCCTACTCCTCTGATAGCGCTGCCGGGGCCCTAGTCAGTTTCACTGACAGCTCTAGTTTTGGCTGAGAATTAAAAAAAAAAATCCTTTGAAAATGCCGTTTTCTAAATGTGACTAGCGAGTGCTTGAAGGTGTTAATGAATGAATCTATTTTGTTTCAATTAATTTATAAAAAATGAATTGATTATGCAATTCTGTTTCAATATGTCATTCATGACTATAGCAGAAGCTATTTCAAATATTTCTTTTTAATTTTCAGAGAAAATCAGGCTTGACATTTTATGTGAATTCTCTGACAGATGATTCACATGATATTTCATGTGTGAAATTTTTTTCTGAATTTAAATAATAATAAAAAAATGCCATCGGCTACTAATGGGTTGCTTGGGTGATTCTTTCCTTTAACACATTGCATGCGGGGAAACCCAAAACAGGTACTCTGAAAAACAGTGCAGGCCCAGATCAGATGCTACAGAATGCGGCATCTGATCAGGGCCTACACTATTTGCAAAAAATTCAGCCGTTTTCCAAACAAGTTTTAAAGATAACACAACCTGTCACCCCTAAATTTCGAAATGGACTATTGCCATATATAAGGTGAGAGATTCCATTTGGTACAAAAAGGGTTAAGAGTAGACCCTTTTTTCAAGGGGTTCAGGAAAGGAAACAGGAAGTCACGAAGTTGTCTCCCCTGTAAAAAATAGCAGAAAATATGTTAGATGTATTCATTTGTTTCAAGGGGAATAGGAACTCCTGGCAGATTTTTCTGCCATTTTTCAAAAGGAGACGATTTTCGGGACTTCCTGTTCGCTTTTCTAGAAACTCTGTCCCACAGAAAAAGGGGTCTACTCTTAAAGGGAAGAATTTGCTCCTTAGGAGCAAATTCTTTCCTTTAAGAGTTGACCCCTATTGTCATGGGAGACACAAATATTTTTGCAGGAGTTGCCTTCCCTGAAGGTGTTCCCATTCCCTTTAATATCAGTGACATTTTTTTTTTTTTCAAATTCAGGAAAATTATTTATGGGATAATATAGCTTTTAGCTTGTATTATGTATAAAGTATGCAAATACTTAACGTCACATGGAGTTAACAATGCTGGTAGCTTTGAAGATCTGAGTCCAGATCTTACAAAATCTACAAATGCTTTTTAACTGCATCTGATTAATATACGTAATAAATCAAAATGTATTAATAACCTACCTTTAAAATTCATGCACTGGTTACTCATAATACTTAACATCATTAATTCTGCAACTTATAACGATAGTGTATTGCTTTTGACCCACCTATGCCCCACAGTCCATAAAATGGCCTTGGCAGACAGTGTAGACTTTGATCAGAGGGAATAATTAAAGAATCTTTTTCTTCTTATGCCTTATTTTAATTTAAGACAATGATGCTTTAGTCTTTAACACATGTATGTCTTCCCTATATTTTATCTCCTGTTTCTCTGTTATTGCAAAACGAAAATCCAAGCCCCTTGGAGTTCAAGCAATATGAGGCACCACTGTATAGTAAATTTATTGCCACATACTCACTGTGCTTGTCAGTAACTTTTGTTACTTCAAAGAAATATCCCTTTCCTGCCTGAGTTTCTGAAATGGTCTCTTTCATTTTTGAATTTGGATATGTCCATTCTCACAAATAGGGAGTTCAGTCAAAATGATTAACAGGATGACAAACAGTGTTGAACCTTATGAGCTGGCTCATTGTGAGCCATCACATTTGGATCAACACTGTTTGCAAAGGTATCTACCATGAATCTATCAGTCTGTATGCTTGAAACTGTATCAGTCGACGGGGTTAGACTACCAGTCTGCAGGGTTGAAACTACCAGTCTGCAGGGTTGAAACTGTACTGGTCTGCAGGGTTGAAACTCTACTAGTCTGCAGGGTTGAAACTGTACAAGTCTGCAGGATTGCAACTGTACCAGTCTGCAGGGTTGACATTGTACTAGTCTGCAGGGTTGACATTGTACTAGTCTGCAGGGTTGACATTGTACTAGTCTGCAGGGTTGAAACTGTACTAGTCTGCAGGGTTGGAAACTGTACTGGTCTGCAGGGTTGAAACTGTATCAGTCTGCAGGGTTGAAACTGTACTAGTCTGCAGGGTTGAAACTGTACTAGTCTGCAGGGTTGACATTGTACTAGTCTGCAGGGTTGAAACTGTACTAGTCTGCAGGGTTGAAACTGTATCAGTCTGCATGGTTGACATTGTACTAGTCTGCAGGGTTGGAAACTGTACTAGTCTGCAGGGTTGAAACTGTATCAGTCTGCAGTGTTGAAACTGTACTAGTCTGCAGGGTTGACATTGTACTAGTCTGCAGGGTTGGAAACTGTACTAGTCTGCAGGGTTGAAGCTGTATCAGTCTGCAGGGTTGAAACTGTACTAGTCTGCAGGGTTGAAACTGTATCAGTCTGCAGGGTTGGAAACTGTACTAGTCTGCAGGGTTGAAACTGTACTAGTCTGCAGGGTTGGAAACTGTACTAGTCTGCAGGGTTGACATTGTACTAGTCTGCAGGGTTGAAACTGTATCAGTCTGCAGGGTTGGAAACTGTACTAGTCTGCAGGGTTGAAACTGTACCAGTCTGCAGGGTTGAAACTGTACTAGTCTGCAGGGTTGAAACTGTACTAGTCTGCAGGGTTGACATTGTACTAGTCAGCAGGGTTGGAAACTGTACTAGTCTGCAGGGTTGAAACTGTATCAGTCTGCAGGGTTGAAACTGTACTAGTCTGCAGGGTTGAAACTGTACTAGTCTGCAGGGTTGACATTGTACTAGTCTGCAGGGTTGAAACTGTACTAGTCTGCAGGGTTGAAACTGTATCAGTCTGCAGGGTTGACATTGTACTAGTTTGCAGGGTTGGAAACTGTACTAGTCTGCAGGGTTGAAACTGTATCAGTCTGCAGGGTTGAAACTGTACTAGTCTGCAGGGTTGAAACTGTACTAGTCTGCAGGGTTGACATTGTACTAGTCTGCAGGGTTGGAAACTGTACTAGTCTGCAGGGTTGACATTGTACTAGTCTGCAGGGTTGGAAACTGTACTAGTCTGCAGGGTTGACATTGTACTAGTCTGCAGGGTTGGAAACTGTACTAGTCTGCAGGGTTGAAACTGTACAAGTCTGCAGGGTTGAAACTGTATCAGTCTGCAGGGTTGAAACTGTACTAGTCTGCAGGGTTGACATTGTACTAGTCTGCAGGGTAGGAAACTGTACTAGTCTGCAGGGTTGAAACTGTATCAGTCTGCAGTGTTGAAACTATACCAGTTTGTAGGGTTGAAACTGTACCCTTTGGGCTGACCATAAAAAATTTTCTGTTTGCTGTCACCCTACCTACCTGGAAAAATTGTCCCCTACGCAAAAAATTTTATTGGCCATCATGAAGAAAATTTTCTTTAATTTTCATATGTTAACCCTTATCCTGCTGAATAAATTAATTATCACATGTCGCAGAAGTTGCAAAAATAGTGATAAAATCTACTAGATCACTTTAGCTGGAAATTGTGGATCTTACACTAGTGGTTATTTAAACAAGCCTCCTGTGAGCCTCATAAATTTCGTATTAAATGACAACAAGTGTAAGATTCTGTTTATCATGTATCTGTATCCATTTTAAATCAGATTTTATTGCTGAAAAAGTTCAAAGGAATTTCAATAGAAAGCAAAGGGTTATCAAGGATGGCATCATGAATTATGGTTACAGTGTTACTGTAAAAATTCGGACACCTTGAGGACTTGCTGTAATTCTCCTAAAATTTTAACAAAGTTGCATGATCCAGCAAGGAGTCCAAAAGGTGCAGACAGAATGGAAAACAGGGTAGACCCTGATCAGACTGCGGTAGGAGCAGTCTGATCTGAGTCTGCATTGTTTGCTTAGGCCTGTCTGTCCCAATACTTAGGATCATTATGGTATAATGCATGTTTTTATCATTTTTATGACATGACAATATCCACTGTCATACATTATATGGGCCCCGTCAAGCAATTTTGGTACTTATCGCCTATGCGAGCAGCAAAGGTTCAAGCGAGCCTGCGCATCCGCGCAGTCTCGCCAGAACCTTCGCTGCTCACTCATACAAGCAGTGAATCAAGAGAAACCTTCAGACAGAAAGCCATATCCCTGGCCCCTCTGAATGGCTGGGCATGCGCTGTTAAAATTTGTCATGACGGAATGCTCGAAGACACAAATTCGCTTGGCGGCGCTCATATGATAAAATATGATTTCAGAACAAAGAAGAAGGTATGTATGGTGGACATCAAGGGCCAGAACAGATCCTTGTTAGATCTACGAACTGTCGGGTTTGACGAGAATGATATTCCATGGCAGAGTGGGCTGTCACAGACTTCAGGCATGAGAAATAAGTGAGTATTATGAAGAAGATGTCCTGCCATTGTCTACATGACTACACTGTAGATCCAATATAATACGGTCCGTTATTTTGCAAAATCCAGTATATCGCGAATCAGCCTTGGACCCCAAATTTTTCATGAGCAAAATGAAAAAAAAGAACAAAAGAAAAAAAAAACATTAAAAATATGTTTGTTGTTTTTCTTTATTTGAAAAATTATAAGCTGGTCTCGATTGTAAGTTAATTAGTAGGCATAGTCCTCGTTGTATATACCGCTTTTGAGTTATTCTTACTCTACTTTAATGGTGAAATATGGCAGATAGCTTTACTTACAGCTATACAGTATGGATAAGTTTAGGAGAGTAAGGGGCATCTCGCAGTCTTGGCAAACTTTTACCGCAACTTGTATCGGCGGCTCGGCAAAATAACACGAGGGCTTATATCGCGATCTGGATATATCACGCTAGCGGAACTTAGACCCCAAACTCGTCGATATATTGGATCTACAATGTATCACTGTTTTGTTTGTTTGTTTGTATTGGAGTTTAATGGCCCAGTCAGCACTATTTAGGTCATTTTTAGAGCCAGTCAGTATACCTATCCACACTTTTCCTGGGCAGGCTTATACATGAGTGGTCAACCTGTACAGTGCACATTCTTTTGCCAGAAGCTAACAGCTGCCCTTCTTGAATCACCAGAAAGGAGAGAATGATTGTAGAAAAGATTTCATGATCAATCTCGACGAAAGAATGTTACCGACCCTGGCAGGTATCTGACCTGCATCCTCCTGATCACCAGCCAGACGCGTATCCATCTGAGCTACCGAGGCCGGCATCACTGTTTAAAATACATGAAATCCAGGTAATGGTCATTTGTAACAATGCTAGTCTTGTCACTACATCTGTTCAGGGTCTACACTGTTTGCTTAAAAAACAGGTATTTAAGGGTTATGCAAAACAGTCTAAGTCACTATTAAGGGCCATTTTACCAGCCTACACTCAGAGACAATCAAACCACCAGTGCTGTCTGTGCTTTGATTTTCAGCAACCTTACCACTGTAACAGATATTGTACCATTATGATCCTAAGTAATGGGACAGATAAGCCTAACCAAACAGTGCAGACCCAGATCAGACTGCTCCTGAAGGAGCAGTCTGATCAGGGTCTACACTGTTTGCCATTTTGTCTGCATCTTTTGAACTCTTTGCTGGATTGTGAAATAAATTTGTTAAAATTTTAGGAGAATTACAGCAAGTCCTCATGGTGTTCAAATTTTTAGGATTTTAACGGTATTTGCTAGGACAGATAAAGGGTTTGACCACTAACAAGATCGTTAAGCTACATGTTTTGGGACTTTGATGAACTGGGCTCAGTTCCCATAGTCTGCAACATTTTAGAAGATATTAGTATTTCATTTCACTTTTGGTAGCAAATTCTTTAATTCACACAGATGCCCCTGCTCATCAGGGCTTGGATAAATAGATTGGGCTGCACAATTCTTCTTTGCAGAGCTGAAACTAATTTTCAGTACTGGTAATTCACTTAGAAGGTCTAAGCCTGCTCAGGAAAAATTGTATGAGTCTGACCATCCCGTAAACACTAGCGGTTTCTTAGGGCAGTAGGGCTTGAGCTGTTAATTCTTCTCAATGTTGGGTGCAAGTCCCACAAAATCAGAGACATGACCTAAATAGTGTTGACGAAAACATACTAGGTAAAACCTCAACACAAACAAACAAAATATTTACAGGCTTGAATCCAGAGAAAGGAGATAGATGCTACCATATCAAAGTTATCTCCCTTGAAAAATGCCATAGCACCCTAAATCTATTTTCATCTTTTACAGACTGACAGTGTCTGTGATAAATAGGCCAAAGTTCAATGATGGCCAAGAAGGACTGTTTGCTCTCTTCGATGGAGGTAGAAATGATGAGGTCATTAGGATATTGTCCAATAAGATTGGAGCATTGGTGGAGGAGGAGTTACACCATCCAATCACAGGAAAGGATTACCTCAAATATGCCATATTGGCTGCACACAGGTATGTTATCCCTCTTTGTAGAATCTTCCTCCTTGTATATAACAGGAGTCCATTTAAAATTTAGGAGTGTCAGGTTGTGTTTTCTTCAAAGTTTTATTTGGAAAATAGCTTAATCTTTTTCAAACAAGATACACTCTGATTCTGTGTCTATTAATATAGATAGGTACTTGACCCCTGCAACAGTGTTGACCCAAACAAAGGCATCAAAAGTAAATGACTCACAATACCGTAGGTACCAGTCCTATAGTGATGCCCTGAAGAACTCCTTCTTTCCTAGAACTATTCCCCAATGGAATAGTCTTCCCTCCTCTGTGGTGAATGACAAGTCCGCAGAAGTTCAAAGCCCGTACAGTGTAAGATTGAGACTCAGAGGTATGTGTTTTAGGATACCTCTGTTATGCAGATTGTAAATAGTTTTAAGGACGCATCTATTTTTTTTTTTTTTTTTTAGCTAAATTCTAAATTTAGCCACCCAACCAACTGAGGTAATGGCCAGATATGACCGACTCGGTATAAGAAGATAGATAGATAGAAACAATGCAGCCGCATTTTGCGGCGTCTGATCGGGCTTGCACTATTTCTAGTACAAAATGGGATATTCAAATTGTTCATTTACTGTAAAACAGTCAGGTGTTGAACTTGAGATGTGCATGTAAAGCCTGCAGTTGGGCTCCACCAGAATAGAAATGTATGATTAGGGTCTACACTGTATTTTTAACCCTAAAAATGTCAGTCACAAAAATTGTCATCTGCTTTTTGTATGCAGATTACTTCTGAAGTCATTGTTGCAATGTGTGGACCCAGATCAGACTGCCCCTCTAGGGGCAGTCTGATCAGCGTCCACACAGTTTGCCTGTATGTAAAATGTGTTTGAAAAGTTTGCAAGAAGACGCAGCAGACATAAATAGACAGCATTTTCAGACACATTTTTTCTTGTCAATACTTTTAGGGTCAAAGTACAGGAATTTAAGTGTGTTTTTGTTTGTTTGAGTTGAGGTTTAACGTCCCTGTCAACACTATTTAGGTCATTTTAGACACATTGCTTCCAATTTTGTTGGACTTTTACCCAGCATTGAGATGAAATGACATATCAAGCCCTGCCGTCAAATGAATCCTGCCTGGGTGGTCCGACTTACACCACTTTACCTGGGCAGGCTTAGACCTTCAAAGAGGTTTACCTGTACTGATGTGCAGATTGTTTCAGCTCTGTGTGGAAGCATCATGCAGCATGATCTATTTCTCCAAGTCCCGATGGGCAGGGGTCCCAAGGAATTTAAAGACGTAAGCCCAGTCTTAGTCCCATTTTCCAGTCTACACTCAGAGACAACTGACCCACCAATACTTTTAGTGCTTTGTTTACTAAAGAGGACATACGTGTGTGCCAAACTCCATTTTCCTCTGCACACTGGGATGTAACAATATTGTAAACTGACAGTTTAATAATATTAATTTAATTAATAGCAAAATAAACATTTTTGGGATCCATCTGATGTTTTCATGAACAATGCTGAAAAGAGGTTTTACCATATTTTCAGAAAACTTGGAGCCACTGGTCAAAGAGTCGGAGCAGCGGGTGCCATATGCCACATCCATAAACCTACCAAGGAGAACAGACATTACCAGCTCCATGTTGCCAATGTGGGGGACACCGAGGTGGTGCTGTGTCGGCGAGGAGAAGCTGTGTGTCTCAGTAAACTATTCACAGTGTCAAAGAGTAAAGAAGAGATGGGAAGGATTTGCAAAGCTGATGGTATAATAACTGAGGTAAGAACTATGTGTCAGAAGTTCAGAACAGAGTCCTAAGTTCAGGGGCCAGTTGTAATAAAAATCATAAGATTAACAAGATCGTTAGCAATCAGGGGCCAGTTGTTCAAAACTAATAACATTGTTAGTTAACATATTGCTAAAACTTTGATCATTTAATATGGCAAAAATAACACTTAACTAGATATTGTACTTGCTAGAACACTTAACAATTTGACCGCTAACAAGCTCGTTAAGCTAACGAGGCTTTGAACAACTGGTCCCAGAATGAAGCAAGTACGATATCTAATATACTTGTAGTGGTATTTTTTGCTGAAATAAAAATGAGCAAAAAAATTTGCATTTGCAAAAGCTGCTCACATTATTTTCAGCAAAAAATATAAGCATATTGACCATATTAAATGATCAAAGTTTTAAAGATGTGTTAACTGCAGTAATGACATCTGCCCCACCCATTGGCGCTGGAAGAAATAGATGAGCTGCATGATGCTTCCACGCAGAGCTGAAACAGACCGCACACGAGTACTGGTAAACCGCTTAGAGGATCCAAGTCTGTCCAGGCAAAGCGGTGCCAGTCGGACCGCCCATGCTTATAAACCCTATTGGTTTCATTGAGTGGCAGGGCTTGAGATGTCATTTCATCTCAATGTCGGGTAAAAGTTCCACAAATTTGGAAGCAATGTCTCCAAAATGACCTAAATAGTGTTGGGGGAATGTTAAATCTCTTATCAGACAAACTAAACCAAGGGCATTGCAAAACTGCACACTTTAAAATGGTCAACAGTATGTGACATAACATCTATTCCGTATCCAAACTTATTGTATTTAACAATAAAATTTTCCTGAACTGTACAGAAAAATTGCTGCTGGCCTATTTTCTTTTCAAATAAACTAAATTTCCATAAAGTCCAGGTTCCAGCAGTCCCTTTTGAAGCAGATTTTAAAGGTACTTGCTACTTACAAACTTTTGTATAAGGCTGATCATTATGGCACAATTTTGTTTTTAGCATGCTTTAAAGATGGATCCCAAAAATGTACAGATTATATAGAAAAATGACCATAAATTCTATATAATCAATACTTTTTATGCCCCCGTGTATTCGGAGAATACCGGAAGGGCATTAAGTTTTACCCCTGTCCATCCATCCATCCGTTCGTTCGCCCGTTCGTTCGTTCGTTTGTTTGTTCATCCGGTGACATCATGTCCGGGCCATAACTCCTAAACCGTATGGAATATATTCATGAAACTTCACAGTTGCATTCATCACATTGAGACGATGTGTCATGAACAAGGAAGACAACTCTTGCTTGTTTGGTTTTTGAATTATCTGCCCTTGACTTACATCCATATATAGTCAAATGGTATGTCGTGTCCGGGCCATAACTCCTAAACCGTACGGAATATATTCATGAAACTTCACAGGTGCATTCATCACACTTAGATGATGTGTCATGAACAAGGAAGACAACTCTTGCTTGTTTGGTTTTTGAATTATCTGCCCTTGACTTAGTACCATATAGTAAACCGTGTCCGGGCCATAACTCCTAAACCGTATGGAATATATTCATGAAACTTCACAGGTGCATTCATCACACTGAGACGATGTGTCATGAACAAGGAAGACAACTCTTGCATTTTTGGTTTTTGAATTATCTGCCCTTGACTTAGTACCAAAAATAGTGAACCGTGTCCGGGCCATAACTCCTAAACCGTATGGAATATATTCATGAAACTTCACAGGTGTATTCATCACACTGAGACAATTTGTCATGAACAAGGAAGACAACTCTTGCATTTTTGGTTTTTGGATTATCTGCCCTTGATGCATATATTTTATGATTGATTTGAAGTACATTTGTAATATTTTTATCCCCTCGCACAACATAGTTGTGAGGGGGGATATAGCATAACTTCACACAAATGTTCCTTATAAAAAAATCTCGAGCGAGTTCGACTTTCAAGGGCATGACCTCAAGGTCAAGGTCACTGGCTATTTTTAGAAAAACTTTGTCATCGCTCTAGCGCCTACATTTCTTCACCAATTTCATTATAACTTCACACAAATGTTCCTTATAAAACAATCTCGAGGGAGTTAGACTTTCAAGGTCATGACCTCAAGGTCAAGGTCACTGTGGCTATTTTTAGAAAAACTTTTTCATCACTCTAGCGCCTACATTTCTTCACCAATTTCAATATAACTTCACACAAATGTTCCTTATAAAACAATCTCGAGCAAGTTCGACTTTCAAGGTCATGACCTCAAGGTCAAGGTCACTGTGGCTATTTTTAGAAAAACTTTGTCATCGCTCTAGCGCCTGCATTTCTTCACTACTTTCAATATAACTTCACACAAATGTTTTCTTATAACAATATCTTTAGCGAGTTTGACTTTCAAGGTCATGACCTCAAGGTCAAGGTCACTGTGGCTATTTTTAGAAAAACTTTGTCATCGCTCTAGCGCCTACATTTCTTCACTGATTTCAATATAACTTCACACAAATGTTCCTTATGACAATATCTCTAGCGAGTTCCACTTTCAAGGTCAAGGTCACTGTGGCTATTTTTAGAAAAACTTTGTCATCACTCTAGCACTTACATTTCTTCGCCGATTTCAATATAACTTCACACAAATGTTCATTATGACAATATCTCAAGCCATTTTAACTTTCAAGGTCAAGGTCACAATGGCAATTCTTAGAAAAACTTTGTCATTACTCTAGCGACTTCATTTCTTCACTGATTTCAATATCAGTGGAGCGCTGTGGTGCAGTGGTAAAGCATCGGATTTGAGATCGAGAGGTAGCCGGTTCGATCCTCGCAAGCGCCACGTGTTGTTTCCTTGAGCAAGAAACTTTATCCATATTGCTTAGTACTGGTTCCTACCCAGGAAAAGAGGGCCACATGGAAGATTAGTACTAGTACTAAATGTGTTACCCTCTATATATAAGGTCGATTATTATTATTATTATTTTATTATTATAACTTCACACAAATGTTCCTTATGACAATACCTTGAGCGAGTTTGACTTTCAAGGTCAAGGTCACTGTGGCTATTTTTAGAAAAAACTTTGTCATGGCTCTAGCGCTTACATTTCTTCACCGATTTCAGTATAACTTCACACAAATGTTCCTTATGACAATAACTCGAGCTATTTCAACTTTCAAGGTCACTGTGGCTATTTTTAGAAAAACTTTGTCATCGCTCTAGTGCCTATATTTATTGATGGATGTTAATAGAACTTCACACAAATGTTTCTTATGATAATATCTCGAGTTGCTTTGACTTTCAAGTTGACTTTCAAGGTCATGACCTCAAGGTCAAGGTCACTGTGGCTATTTTTAGAAAAACTTTGTCATTGCTCTACCGCCTACATTTATGATTTTAATATAATTGATGATTGATTTGAAGTACATTTGTAATATTTTTTATGAATGGCATTTGGCGGGGGCATCCGTGTCCTATGGACACTTTTTCTAGTTGTTTTGAATATAACATAATTGCTTAACTACACCACAACCTCATTATAGCACGGTTCATTATAACACGGTTTTGGATAGAACACGGTTTCAAAATGGATCCCAAAAATGTATAGGTTATATAGAAAAATGACCATTTTTTGTTTGGATATAACATGGTTGTTTAGCTAATGGTTTCTGATTGGGACCCCATTAATAGTGTTATAAAGAGGTGGTGTAGCATGATTTCGGCTTTGGACCCCTACAATACTGTTATATAGAGGTACATGTATATACTATTATATAGAGGTTGGCATGTATTTGTAAATTAAAATACAGCAAGTCCGTTTGTCTTTCAGGATAACAAGATCAATGGAGTCACACACAACACCCGTCTCCTGGGGTCCAGCTACCTGTTCCCATATGTAATTCCTGACCCAAATGTGACTGTGATGGCCATACAACCAGAGGATCAGTTGATCATTATGGCCAACCAGGGCCTGTGGAAGTTCATATCCTACCAAGAGGCTGTTGATGAAATCATCAATATCCCAGACCCAGTCCTAGCAGCTAAGAAACTGCAAGATTTGGCTCAGGGGTACAGATCTGTAGAAAATATTGGTGTTCTTGTGGTGAGATTATTAACATCTGCTGAGGAAAGAAACAGAATGAGGGATCTGTTACAGACACAGTTTGAGAATGAGCAGGCACTACTTGCAGAACTAAAGTTAAGGGATATTGAAAGAGAAGAAATGAGAAAGAAAGCAGAATTAGAAGAAATGGATGAAAATGTTCCAATGGATATTGTTAAATTGAAAGGTGCAAAAAAGAGAAAGATGATTAACAATGTATTTGGTGAGAATGTTGATTTCTCAGATGAGGATGAGGATGTAGAAGTAAAACCATTCCCAAGGCATGCTACTGACAGTAAGGACCCAACTGCTAACTGGGAGACCGTGCTGCAGAAAAGACTGACTGAAGAGGTAAAACATAAAGAATTAATATATGCAGTAAGAAATGAAAGAGGACACCAAAGAGAAATGGATGCAGAGGAAAACTGGTTAACCAAATCAAAAGGTACAAGGACTGTAACTCTACCCCCAGCACACAAAAAGCATGCTGCCCCTCCCCCACCATCACCTCCTCCCTCCCCTCGACTACCCAGAAGGCAGATAATCCCAGAAGCTGCTCAATTGTCAACAGAATCACTAGAATTCCAAAGAGAACTAAAACATCCTCTCAATGTGGACAGAGATGCTGTTTTATTTCACCAGATGCAGTTGACCAGGAGCAAGAGTCACCACATAAGTTCAGACAGTATAGACTCAACACAGTCTGACCCTGCTTATAGGCCTGTGAAAGAAATTTCACAAGGACCAAAAGCTTCATCACATAGTATTGAAGTTCTTTTACATGGGGCTTCAGACTTAAAACTTAGAAAAATGGAAAACATAGGCGGTTCACATAAACTTCCATCAGAGTTTTCCGAAGCTAGAAAGAGACATTCAGTAAGTGATTCATGCCCAACTGACATTCCAATGTCAGAAAGGTTGAAAATGTTAGAAGACAAAGGTTTCTTGCCAAAAGAGAAGAGTGAGGCTGCTAAATCAAAACAAGCTAAAAGTAGTGAACAAAAGACTGACAAAAATATTACCCAGTATAAAACTGAGATTCAAAATATTGTTCTTGATGCTGCACAAGAATCTTCAACTGATACACGCGAGACTGATGAACTTGATGAACAAAATGCTGATGGAGTAGACATACGAAAGTTACACAATAAGAATGTGAGTGAAAGAGATATAGAAGTACAAATAAAGATTAATAATGATGATAATGATGATGATGATGATGACAGTTGTTCAGTGACATCAACTGATTCTTTCTCCTATATTATGCACAATGATGTATACATTGAAAAGCCATTTGGAAACAGTGATTCTGAAAACTCTAACGAGCATATTGAAAGTTCTGGAAAACATGAAGACAGTGCATTAAGAAACATGAAGCAAATCAGCAATGTAACCATAGATTTGGTGAAGTTAAAAGGCACAGATAGTGTAACAGATACTAACAGTGTAAATAGCTCAGCAGAAATCATGATAATGGGACCAGATATAACAAATGACCCTAATGGATTGTATGCAACAGTTAAAAAGACAAAGAAACCTGAGAGTAAATCACAAAATGGTGTGGTTAATGGGACTTCTGTGAATGTAAAAAGGAATGGAATAGTGCCTAAAACTGAAACTGATCAGTTTATATTTCATAAAAAGGATGATTCCTTTGACAGTGGAAATGAAGATATCAAAAGCACAGGGCCTAGCCCCAGCCAAACTCTTCCACAGGCAACTGATATTAATTCTAATTCAGTCAAAAGCTTGAAAGATTTGATAGCTTATAACAGAATGCACCAGCAAAAGCTGAGCTATAAACTCAATCCTAAAGCCGCACCACCACCACCCGGCCAGCATTTGAATGGGAAGCAATCCCATGTCCCACCCCTGACTTCCATGGTCACAAAAACTCCAAGCCAGAGAAGTATAATCATAACATATCTGTGATTCCTCCCAATAGATATTTTGAACATTGAACAGTTTGGCTCAGAACATCAGCAAATTTTGGATTTAGTTTTACGTTGTTTCTCTCTGTTACCCTGACCATTGAATAGTACACCACAATCTTTTGTTATAATACACCACAACCTCTTTATAACACTATTAATGGGGTCCAAAGCAGAAACCGTGTTTGTTAAACAACCGTGTTATATCCAAACAAAAATGTATAGATTATATAGAAAAATGACCATTTGTCTGTATAATCTATACATTTTGGGATCCATCCTGAAACCGTGTTATATCCATAACTGTGTTATAATGAACTGTGTTATAACGAGGTTGTGGTGTATTTTTTTTAGGATCCAAGACAGAACGTTGTTACTTGTCCTTGTTAAGCCGTAACAAAATATATAGATTATGTAGAAAAATGACCATTTATGGTCATTTTTCTATATAACTATATATTTTTCGGATCGATCTTTATTAACTGCCATGCCAAAAATAACAAAAATGTATAGATTATGTAGAAAAATGACCATTTATGGTCATTTTTCTGTATAACTATATATTTTTCGGATCAATCCATATTAACTGCCATGCCAAAAATGAGTTCTAATGAAATGTTAATGACAGATTTATGTGTAGTTTTTAAAAGAGATATAACATATATTCATTTATAACTATGCTGGACATAGACAATTACCATATTAATCAGAAATCTACATGTACCTTATAAGCATTTGTCTCATAAATTGCATTTCTGTTTTGCGCAAGGCACTTTTGAATTGAGCATGAAAAGTTTGTAAAGTGAATGGTAGTGAGGAAATTCATTATGATCACCTCACATGAACATGTCCATTAAATGAGCACCCCCTAAACCCCACTTTATATAGAGATAACTGAGGTTTAAGGGGGTATACATCATTCTTCTTATTTCTGCTTCAATACATGGATTGTGGGTACTTGCTAGAACCACCTTATTGTGGCCGTTCTAACGAGCACCCACAACCTATGTTTTCATTACATAGATTGTGGGTACTCGTTAGAACTGCCTCATTGAGGCAGTTCTAACAAGCACCCACAACCTATGTTTACAGTATGTACAAGAAAAATACCACAAATTTTCATCAGAAAAGTAGCCATTTTGGAGAAGTGAAAAATACACTATGTCGCACGAGTGTGTTATCATAATGAAAACAGAATTTCTGGGGACATTCTGACTATACACTATTAGATCAAAGCATCAGATTAACAAGTCCTTATAATGAACATCCCTCTAAACCCCACTTTACATGGAGAGAAGTGTGGAATTATTTTGCTTATTTTTAGCTCACCTGTCACGTAGTGACCAGGTGAGCTTTTGGGATCACTTTTCGTCCGTCGTGCGTCCGTGCGTGCGTAAACAATTTCTTCAAACGACTTCTCCTAAACCACTGATCAGATTTTAACCAAACTTCACAGGAATGATCCATAGGTGGTCCCCTTTCAAAGTTGTTCAAATGGTTCCGGTCCGCTGCATATCAAGGTCACAGGGGCCAAAAATAGATTTTTTTAATGAAAACTTAAAAAAATCTTCTCCGAAACCACAAGGCCCATGTCTTTGATATTTGGTATGAAGCTTCATCTAGTGGACCCCTAACAAGTTTGTTCAAATTATAGTGCTGGGGCCAAAGATGCCCCCGCCCTGGGTCCCTTTGGTTTTACATAGGATTAAATAGGGAAAATCTTTAAAAATCTTCTTCTCTGAAACCGCAAGGCCCAGGTCTTTGATATTTGGTATGAAGCTTCATCTAGTGTACCCCTACCAAGATTGTTCAAATTATAGTGCTGGGGCCAAAAATGCCCTGCCCCAGGGCCCTTTGGTTTTACATGGGCTTATATAGGGAAAATCTTTGAAAATCTTCTTCTCTGAAACTGCAAGGCCCAGGTCTCTGATATTTGGTATGAAGCTTCATCTTGTGGACCTCTAACAAGATTGTTCAAATTATAGCCCTAGGGCTAAAAATGCCCCTGCTCTGGGGCCCTTTGGTTTTACATGGGCTTATATAGGGAAAAGCTTGACAAATCTTCTTCTCTGAAACCACAAGGCCTTGGTCTTTGATATTTGGTATGAAGCTTCATCTAGTGGACCTCTACCAAGATTGTTCAAATTATGGCTCTGAGACCAAAAATGCCCCCGCCTCGGGGCCCTTTGGTTTTACATAGACTTATATAGGGAAAATCTTTAAAAATCTTCTTCTGTGAAACCACAAGGTCTAGATCTTTGATAGTTGGTGTGAAATTTCATCTAGTGGACCTCTATCTATAGCCCTGGGGCCAAAAATGCCCCCACCTCGCGACCCTTTGGTTTTACATAGACTTATATAGGGAAATCTTTAAAAATCTTCTTTTCTGAAACTGCAAGGCCCATGTCTTTGATATTTGGTATGGAGCTTCATCTCTCGGGTCACAAATGCCCCCGCCCCGGGGCCCTTTGATTTTACATAGAATTATATAAATATGAGATAATCTTTGAAAATCTTCTTCTCTGAAACAGCAAGGCCCAGGTCTTTAATATTTGGTGTGAAGCTTCATCTAGTGAACCTCTATCAAGATTGTTTAAATTATAGCCCTGAGGCCAAAAATGCCGCCACCCCGGGGCCATTTGGTTTTACATAGGCTTATGTAGGGAATATCTTTAAAAAAATCTTCTTCTCTGAAACTGCAAGGCCCAGGTCTTTGATATTTGGTGTGTAGCTTCATCTAGTGGACCTTTGCCAAGATTATTATATTGTTCAAATTATAGCCTTTATTGATATTTGGTATGAAGCCTCACCTTTTAAGACCTCCCTCAACATTATTCACATTATAGCCCTGGAGTCAATAATAGCCCTCCCCGGGGCCCACTTGTTTCACTATGGATCAGGTGAGTGATCCAGGGCCATCATGGCCCTCTTGTTACTCAAAAACATAAATTGTGGGTAGAATTATGGTCCTTATTTTTGCTCAAAAACATATATTGTGGGTTCTCGTTAGAACCGCATGCTTCTTTCATGTTGTTCTAATGAGCACCCACAATCTATATTTAGACCAGCAATAAGAAAGATATTGAACATTTTCATTGGATAAATGCTAGTCCTAGAGAAAAGAAAGCCAGCATTTTATGTCATGGATGTGTTATTGCAATAGCCACAAAAGTTTGTAGATCTCTTTGAGAAAGAGGGGAAGAAAATGTACATCCATACCCTAAGGTATGCAATTTTCCTAGACCTGTACCTGTTTTTTTGGTTGAGTGTTTTGGTCAGTCAACCCAAAGTTACTAAGCACAATTAGCTCTTCAATGCTGATTTCAACATGAATATCACTGATTTATATAAAATCCAGGCATTGGTTATTTAAAGAAAATGGCCATTACATTCTTATTGCTGTGAGGTCAGAGGTTATCAATAGAATCTGGACTGGAATCTTGCATTGGGTTTGGCAAACAGTGTATACCCAGATCAGACCAAATGCAGATCCAGATCAGACACCACTGGTTGCTGCATCTGGTCAGGGTGACAGTTTGCTTACTATACAGGAGGAATTTAATGTTTAAACAAAACAATTGACCCACCAGTGCTGTCAGTGCATTGGTTTCTTACAAATTACTGAAATCATCTCCAAACAAATTTTTGTCCATATTTACACTAAGTATTCAGACACCTCAACTCCTTACCATACTTGTTTTAAAATTTGAAAAAGTATATTTCACTACCAGGGGCCAGTTGTTCAAAGCATCATTAGCTTAATGAGCTCGTTAGTGGTCATATTGTTAACTCTTCTAGCAACTACAATATCTACAGTTTTGGTATTTTTGCTGAAAAAATGTGAGCAGCTTTTGCATTTGCAAAAGCTGCTCACATTTTTTCAACAAAAATATAATCATATTTGCCATATTAAATGATCAAAGTTTTAGCGAAATGTTAACTAGTGATGTTAGTTTTGAACAACTTGCCCTAGATGTCTAAAAATAGCAGGATGACTGGGAATCAGTATAGACTCTGTCACACTGATGAGGTGCCACATCCTGCAGCATCTCATCTGGGTCTACACTGTTTGCTCAGGCCTGTCTGTCTAAATACATATGGTAAATATGTTGTGAAAAAATTATAAGTTTGCCATTTTCGTTACTTTACTTTGCCGACATTAACATTCTTCTGGCAAGAACATATTATTTCTTTCTGTGTTCATAAAAAAAACACACACACAAAAAATGCAATTTACATACAAATATGGATCAGAAATGTACATATGTTTAATGGTATACCATATGTATTTGGACAGACAGGTCTGAACAAACAACATAGACCCAGACGAGATGCCACAGAATGTGGCATCTCATCTGGGTATACACTGTTTGCCACTCATCCCACTATTCTTAGACACAACATCGGGTGGTAAATTGTACTTTTTCAAATTTTATGACATGTATGGTAAGGAGTTGAGGTATCCGAATATTTAGGGCAAATACGGTACTTAACAACCAGAGAACACACTGTCATCACGAAAACACACCTATATAATTTTGAGCCCCTTGAACCCAACTTTTATATAGAGAAACTGGGGTTTACAGGGAGTAAACCTTATTTTTCTTATTATTGCTCTAAAATATAGGTTGTAGGTACTCGTTAGAACCACCTCGATGAGACAATTCTAACAAGTACCCACAATGTATATTTTGAGCAGAAATATGAAAACTGTCACAATTTTTCGACTTAAAATGTTCCTTTTTGGGGCTGTGAAGTTTATAAGTATTTGTATAGGCGTGTTTTCATAATGTAGAACAGTAACTGCTAAATAAGCACAGTTTTCATGCTCAAACTGAAATGTCAGAGATTATTTAATAGTTTTTTTATAAATCATCAATTCTAGCTTTAATGAATGCTACTTCTACCAATATTAATGATGCCATTAGAGTAAGCATTTTCATAATGGACCAGGAGCATATACATGTATTTCTCTCACGGGACTAGCAGCTTACTACATGTATTAATCCATTTTGTACTGAATGGATTTGTTTGTTTGATTTGAGGTTTAATGTCCCCATCAACACTGTAAAGGTCATTTTGGAGACATTGCTTCCA
Organism: Lucinisca nassula; assembly: GCA_963580285.1. NCBI lineage: Eukaryota > Metazoa > Mollusca > Bivalvia > Lucinida > Lucinidae > Lucinisca > Lucinisca nassula. Next base: position 71,530,184 of record OY757017.1, on the reverse strand, counting down.
ACTTTGTGGGACTTTTGCCCAACATTGGGATGAACTGACATCTCAAGCCCTGCCGCCCAATGACACCAATAGGGTTTACAAGCTTGGAGGGTCCAACTGGCACCGCTTTGCCTGGACAGGCTTCGATCCTCTAAGCGGTTTACCCGTACTCGTGTGCGGGTCGGTTTCAGCTCTGCGTGCAAGAATCATGCAGCCCATCTATTTCTTCAAGCCCCAATGGGCGGGGACCGTGTACTGAATGGAATCTTCCACCTTATATATAGCACAAGTCCATTTCAAAATTTAGGGGATTCATAACCATTTTCAAGATCTGCACCATGACAAGTGCAAACAAATTTTAATGGATAGTCAATGTTTTCCCAAGCATATGGACCACTTGAGGAAAAAAGGATTTCGCTTCTTTATTATGATTTGCTGAGCTCTCAGGTTGGAAACCAGACGTATATTGGTATTTTTTTTTTTTTTTTCAATCAGTTTAATAAAAGTCTTTACAGACTGTTAGAAAGTTTCCTGAAAAATCAATTTCTCTGTCATTACTATTAATCCTTATCCCACTGTTCACCACAAACCCTGACTTTGCAAACAGTGTAGATCCAGACCAGGTAGCATCTGAAGAAGCCATCTGATCAGGATCTACACTGTCATTCAGTTTGTGACTTTGAATGAATAAATTACATCAAGCAATTTGATTGGTTGAAATGTAAATGGGCATGGCTAAATTAATTTATGCAGCGGGATGAGGGTTAAAATATGAAACAGAGCAAGCAGAAGCACATGTTAAGAAAAGTCTAAACTTAATCATATGCGCAAATAGTAGTACAGTTAAACACATAGATGTTAGTCTTTCTGTGAAGCCACAGCCAGTGGAACAAGACTTCTTAAGCCTAACCTCAGATTTTGCGCACCTCTGATTAAGGACCGGCTAAGATATCCCTACATCATCCCTATAATGCCTCATGATCTGGCATCATGGTTTACCCTCAGTGGCTCAAAATAATCCTGTCTCCTGTGTCAAAGGTGTTGGTACCATGACATTGCATTACAATTTGCCCTCAGTGGCTCAATGTACCCCATCTGGAGCAGAATTTCATGCTTCCAGCAGTGTTTGGACCCTGCCATGGCTTTGTGTTAAAGGTGTTTGGACCATGGTATGGCATTTTGTGTCAAACTTCTTAGGACCATGGAATGGCATTATGTGTTAAAGACCTGGGGACCATCATATGGCATTATGTGTTAAAGGTGTTTGGATCATGACATGGTATTATATGTTAAAGTTTTTCAGACCATGATATGACCTTAAGTGTTAAAGTTCTTGGGACTGTGTGTTAAAGGTGTTTGGACCACGATATGGCATTATGTGTCAAAGTTGTTGGGGACCATGAAATGGCATTATATTTCAAAGTTGACAGGACCATGACATGACATTATGTGTGAAAGTTGTTGGGACCATTACATGGCATTATATGTCAACGTTCTTGGGACCATGTCATGGTATTATGGGTCAAAGTGGCTGGGAGCGTGACATTGCATTATGTGTCAAAGGTATAGGGGCCATAACATGGCATTATATGTCAAAGATTTTGGAACCATGAACTGGCATTAAGATTTACCCTCAGTAGCATACCAATCTCTCAAACAAATTTTCATGGTCACAAAGGTGTTTGATCCATTAATGTTTGACTATATGTCACAACTGAAAGGACCAGTCACCTAAAGGGAATTGATTTACCTTCAGGGGAGACAACTCTTCCAAACAAAAGTACCTCCCTTATCAACAGGAGTCAACAGTAGCCCTTGTGGTTAAACTGCTTGCCTCGTAAATCAGGGGTCATAGGTTTGATTCCAGGCTTCTCCAGACTTTTGGATGAGTTTTTATTAAACTGAGGTTCTTTCTCCGTATGAACTTAGTTGCTGGTTGGAGGTAAGCTCAAATACAAACAAAAACAAGTGATCCCAAACTCTTTTTACATATTCCCAGTCTTTTCCACGGCCATAAAAGTCCCATTACATTGCAAAGACTTGTTAACGTTATGTGAGCTTGGACATCTTCCCCCAAAAGGCATTCAAAAGGTGGCATTTACCCCGTTATATGCCAAACCATATAACCGTATTTCATAGAGCTTGAAAAAATAAGGGCGAAACGACCCACCAAATCAGGGCGAACTGACCCAGGGCGAACTGACCCACGGGCGAAACGACTCACGGGCGAACTGACCCGTGACCTAGACTAACATGAGACACAGCAAAATGTGGCATCTTATCATGGTCTGCGCTGTTTGCCACTCCTCCAACTATTTTAGAAACGATTATGAGCATGGACGGACAGAGTCGCAGCAGTTTTCCTAGGGTTTAGCCCCAAGCAGATAACCAGTACTAATGTGCAGTCGGTATCATCTCTGCATGGAAGCATCATGCAGCCCAATCTATTTCTCCAAGCCCCAATGGGCGGGGGCGGATTTGGATAGGCATGATTTGGCAATGAGAAATTGGCTAATTGAGACTGTCCATTGAGACAGACATGGATGAACTGTCTATGATCAGGGACACAACACTTTGGTCAGCATGAGGACGGAACCCACCTCTCGATCACAAATCTGATAAAATGAAATGCTGCCATTCAGGACCATTGCACCAAAAAGCTCTGAAAACAAATGTTATTTATAATCAGCATTCTGATAATCTACATTACCTCTTGTCTCTGCCGTTTCCTGTATGCCCCGCCAACTTTGGTCTGTTTTGGAGTGTTCCAGGGGTGGTTTGGTCTGGCAAAGATCGTTGGAACAGCACCTGTCTTGAGCTGAAACTTGCCTGGTTTGAATCCCAGATCCGCCGCTAGTCTTGGGCTCACAATAAAACACTCCTCCGTGAAATGAGAATCACACAATCTCGAAGTTTTTGAGTTTTCCCATAGTTTGAAAGGCTCATTTGCACTTTTCGCGCGACCCATATTCACTCTCCACTCTTTATTTAATACCGGGTCCTCCGGGAACGTAAACAAACCGCGACCAGGTGCAGGGGTATTGCCACAACCCGGTGCAACACATCGCGTCGGCATTTTTGGAATTTATTTCAGATAACAAGATGTTTTTTATCACAATTTTCTCGAACAGTCAATGTAAAATACACGCTATTTCCACTTCCGTTCTACAATTGACGTCACAGGGTTCAGAGTCACGTGACTCGGATTATCACTTCCGGTTCGCAATTGCCCACAGGTGAACCGAATGTAAATTGTTAATAAATACATAATTCCGTAACAAGAAGTACGGCGAATAGCTTATTCGAGATGTATTTTATATGTATTCAATGATAAGTCATAGAAAAAATAGCGTTGCAGTTGAACTTTAAAGGAAAGAATTTGCTCCTGAGGAGCAAATTCTTTCCTTTAAGAGTAGACTACTTTCCCAGAGAGGCTTACATTGCAGGAAAATCAACAGGAAGTCACAGAAGTACGTTGTTTCCCTTGGGTAAAATGGTGGAAAATCTACAAGGGGTGGTATCCATTTCATATGAATACAAGGACCTAAGAGTTAAGCAACTGATTGAATGAATTTGCTTATGCACTTTTATCACATGACTTCGTTGATAAGCAGTGGATAACGTTGTGTAATAAAAATCGTATGACCACACCTGTAATAACACTTTGGCAGGATTCAGTAAAGTCATGACTACGTCCATGTCAACCATGCATTTTTGTGAAAAAATTGTCAAATTTAAAGGCGATGAAATCCAATATAAAGTGGTCAAATGATAAACAGAATCTTACACTCGTGGTCATTTCATATGAGATTTATGAAACTCGCTAAAGGCTTATTTCATAAATTTCATATGAAATGACCACTTGTGTAAGATCCTTTATTTATCAAATAATGTCGCTGTTCTTTAGTGGATAACTTCATTTCGTAAAAATGATATGGCTACACGTGTAATAAATCCTGGTTTCTGGCATCTAACGTCATGCTGCATTCCATATAAAAATAAAAATATTTGCTATTGAAATTCTTTTGAACTCCTTCGTCAATAAAATCTGACATTACGAAAACATGCCTATACAAATACATGTACATTGTAAAATTTTCCACCGAAAAACGAAAATTTTAAGTGGAAAAATTGTCATGTTTTTTCTTATTTCTGCTCAAAATATAGATTGTGGGTACACATTAGAACCGCCTCATTGAGGTGGTTCTAATGAGTACCCATAATCTATATTTTAGAGCAAAAATTGTTTTTCTTATTTCTGCTAAAAATATAGATTGTGGGTACACGTTAGAATGGCTGGTTCTAACAAGTACCCATAATCTATAATTTAGAGCAGAAATAAGAGAAATAAGGTCTTCACCTGTAAACCCCAGTTTTACCATATAAAAGTGGGGTTCAAGAGGGTCAAACTTATATATAGGCATGTTTTTGTGATGACTAAAATCATAACATGATAAATCTTACACTTGTGGTGATTTCATATGAAATTTATTAAATTTGAGGTATGATCCATAAATTTCATATGACCACTTGTGTAAGATTCATATTAGATTTTTTGCACCCTCAGAAGTCATAAAATTCTTCACTAATTACTTTATACCACAAGCACGATCAGCAAACTCCCTAGAACCAAGGTTACTAAAAATAGCTCGATGGCCATTTCAGTGTTAGAGATCTACCTGTGATGACTCATTCTGCTTGCCAGTGTGGCTTGTGATATATGGTATGATTAGAGTATTACTCATTACGCAAACACGCCTATACAAATACATTGCCACCTTTATCGCCGAAAAAATGAAAATTTTATGATGAAAAATTGTGATATATTGCTTATTTCTGCTCCAAATATAGATTGTGGGCACTCATTAGAACTGCCTCATCGAGGCGCTTCTAACGAGTACCCACAATCTATATTTTAGAGCAGAAATATAGATTGTGGGCACTCGAGGTGGTTCTAACGAGTACCCACAATCTATATTTTAGAGCAGAAATAAGAAAAATTAGGTATATCCCCCGGAAACCCCAGTTTTACTATATAAAAGTGGGGTTCAAGGGGGTCAAAATTATATAGGCCCGTTTTCGTGATGGATTTCTACAATGTCCAATGTATTTCTAAAACAAAAATTTGAACATTTTCTAGGCTTGTGAACAAAATCATTTTCTGCAATAACAACTACAAGATGTCTTTGTTACATTTTTTTTCTAGATTTGCGAACAGGAGTCTTCAAGCTTCAACCTTCATTGTAGCATACTACCCAAACATATCTGTATTTCTTGTACTGTTAATTCTTATATTGTTCTGTTCCTACATAAGTGCAATAAGATTTGTATAAATGGTAATTTTTACTGTTTATATTGTGAATAAATCAGAAACCTACTTTCAGTTTTATCCTCTTTTTATCCAGTGACCTGTATATATAGGTCACTGTTTAATCCTATCCTAATAACAGATAACATCATAAAAACACATCCATGTGATATAATGTTTTCTTTCATGTGTCTGAAACAACATTTATATGTCATATTAAAATACCAAACATTGGAAGCAACAACTCCAAAATGACCTATATAGTGTTGACAGGGACATTAAACCTCAAATCAAACAAACCAAATATAAGTTGTTGGTGCTCATTGGAACTGCCTTACTGAGGCAGTTCTAACAAGCACCAACAATCTAGGTTTTCGAGCAAAAATATGAAAAATGTTATATATCGGTTGCAAACTCCTTTTTAGCAAATAAAGTGGGGTTTCCATGTTTATTGATTCAACAGACTTGTTAACCACCTTAGTTATGGTAACCTTTCCATAATCAAACCTCCATAGCCTTGTGGTTTAATCCATTTTAGGTGGGAAACCCCTAAAGGGGTACCTTGGCAAACAGTGGAGGCCAAGATCAGATGCCACAGAATGTGGCATCTGATCAGGGCCTGCACTGTTTGCTAACAGAATTTTCAGTCAAAAATGGCATAAAAATGATAAAAGATAGGCAATGGAAGACACCACTAGTATCGGTGAGTTAAACATAAGGTTGTTCAAGCCTTGCATTGATCACTTGTGAAATGCTTAGTTCAGCCATGGAAGGTCCAGCATATGAGCTCACCAGAACTGGATGCTCCAGGGGAGCTTATAGTACCGTTGTCTGCCTGGTTGTAGTCATCTGCGTCATCGTCAACATTTTAAACATCTCCTCTGAAACCACTGGGCCAATTGAAACCTCCATGGGGTGGGGGATTAAAAGTTTGTTCATGGGATCTTGGTCACATGACAAAGATGGCTGCCATGCCCATATATGGCAAAAACCTTTAAAATCTCAGGAACCAAATGGTCAATGACCTTCAGACTTGGTATACAGCATTAGGGACTCAGGCTCTATCAAGTTTGTTCAAATGATGACCTTTGGTTGACCTTGACCTGTTTAACATCAAGGTCAGAATTGATCACTTAGACATTTGTATGGAAAAATGGCAAAACAGTGGAAGAAAAACTTTCGAGCTACTGTCGTCATTCCTGCATCGTCGTCATTGTTGTCGCCCCAAAAAAACTTACCCTTGGCTATAATTTCAAAAGTATTTGACCTAGCCTCATGAAACTTCATACACATACCATCATAAAAGCTGCATTCTGAGCAAGGGTCATAACTGTATTGTTGTTTTGGGCTAAATTATCTCCCCTTTTCTATTTTTTTTCTGACCATGTGTATAGCTCTTGTGTGCCGAAGGCAATGCTCCATGTCAGTGAAACATGGCCATTGACAAAGCCAAACCTCCATCTTCAGCGGAATGACAGGGCAATGATCAGACAGATCTGCAATGTCAAGGACACTGTCACCATCCGGTCCAGTGAGCTACTTGAGCGTCTTGGCATTGAGGACCTGGACCTCATCCTGAAAGAGAGAAGGCTTCGCTGGTATGGACATGTGGAACGCTCCAATGGTGCAGTCAAGACTGCCTGTGACATACAGGTAGGTGGAAAGCAGGGTCCTGGAAGGCCCAAGATGACCTGGAAGCAGCTGACAGAAAGAGATTGCAGAGAATGGAAGCGCTCTGCTATCGATCCTCACAATAGACAAGCCTGGAAATCTGGTGAAAGATCTGCCATGCGTGCAGCTAGCCAGCTACCTGGAAGGGGGGGGGGGGGCATTTACGTGGACGTTGCCCCTGTACCTGCACGTTAATCAAAAATCTGTTGATGATGATGATGAAACACATTTTCTCATCTCACTTCACTACTGTTTATAACAGAGCCTTCAAACTTAACATGGCTGTTCCTTGGGACAAGACATTACATTGATACCCAACTTTTTGACCTGTGACCTTGACCTTTGAACTTTGTCCTATTTTTTTTTTCAAAAATGTAACCAAAAACCTAAATGTTGAGCATATTTCCAAAAGTATTTGGCCTATCTTCATGAAACTTCATACACACTAGTGACACTACATTATTTCCGAGTTCCATAACTCTATCATGCAATTTGACTGAATTATCTCCCCTTTTCTCTCATTTTTTTTCAAAAAAAACTTTTTGTCACTCATTTCAATACCACTTTCAATACAGCCTTCAAACTTCACATGGATGGTCCTTGGGACGATACCAAGCTTTCTGACCTGTGACGCTGACCTTTTAACTTGACCATTTTTTTTCGAAAATGTAACCAAAAACTTTAACCTTGGCCATATTGCCAAAAGTATTTGCCCTAGCCTTATGAAACTTTACACAGATCTGTATGATCATAAGAGCTACATTCTGACCAAGTCCCATAACTCTGTCATACAATTTGACTGACTTATCTCCCTTTGTGACAAACAAAAAAGTGCCTGCTTCAAGGAAACGTTTTGGTCTCTCATTTTAATACCACAAACAATACAGCTTTCAAAATTCATGTGTTCCTTGGGGCAAGACCTTTCCATTGATATCAAACTTTTTGACCTTTGAACTATGACCTATTAAAAAAATAACAACAATTGAGCCCCAGTTTGTGTCTTCGAGCATTCCGTCATGACAAATTTTAACTGCGCATGCCCAGCCATTCAGACGGGCCAGGGATATGGCTTTCTGTCTGAAGGTTCCTCTTGATTCACTGATTGTATGAGCGAGCAGCGAAGGTTCTGGCGAGACTGCGCGTATGCGCAGGCTCGCCTGAACCTTCGCTGCTCGCATAGGCGGTAAGTACCAAAATCGCTTGACGGGGCCCAATTTAAACTTGGCCATATTTCCAAAAGTATTCATGAAACTTCACAAACATCTGTATCATCACAAGCGCTATATTCTGACCAAGTTCTATAACTCTACCTGTCTACCATGCAATTTGACTGTTTATCTCCCTTCGTAACGGAAATAAAACAGACGAGCATGGCACTCGCTTGTGGTGCTTTCCTTTGAGTCTGTTGTAGCCTGTAGATTCAGAACTGATATTACGCAATCAGCTGAATGGAAAAATCATCAATGCTATTATTGATCTAAAAATCCTGGGTGGCTTCTCTACTAAAACTACTGGGCTGATTGAAACGAGCCTCTACGGGATGAGGCAATGAAAATTGCCCATACATGGTAAAAAAACTCTAAACATCTTCTCAGGAACCAAATGGTCACAAAATGCGCGTGCATATGACGCTGCTGCTATTCATTCCAGACATATCAAAGAGTCAACATGCCAACAAACTGACAAAGAGAAACATCACGCGAACTAGTCCGTGAAATGAAGACCCCCTATATCCCACTTTATAAAGTGAAAACGGGGGTTTACGGGGTATACATTATTTTTCAAATTTTTACTCCAAGACATAGGTTGTGGGTACTCGTTAGAACCGCATCGAGAGGGCCGTGGGTCCATTAGGGTCCATAATAGCCCATCAACAGCAACCCGTTCTTCATAATAGCGATTCATGACTTTTAGAAGAATGAGGAGAATCTAAATGTTTGCCTTTATTTTAGGTGAGACCACTTGACCTGACCTCATGTAAAACGTATTAGGTGATGCCACTTCGTTTGAAACGCCACAAAAAGCCACTATCATCTTAATTACACCGTAGGTACACTTGCAACGCCACAGCCACACTAACGCAGTACGTGCGCAGCAGCAAGCAACAGCAACGCACCGACTATGAAAGATCTGTCGAGGACCTTCAGCAAAGACTGTCTAAAACTTTATTGAGCATTTACGCATTTAACTATGTTTCGGACACTAAAGTGACATGGCGTTTGTATACCAAGCCAAAATGGCTGATAAATTGTGTTAGGAGTTAAGGACACGTCAACCCTTGTGGGTCATTTCCCAGAGAAGTGAAGAAAAGATGAAAGTGAACTACATGTACAAGGAAGAAAGAGGCAGATGAATGGAAGCGTAGACCTTCTACCCCTACTTGCTGCAAGGACAGCAGACCTCGCCCAATTATAAACCAACGCCCAGTGGCGCAAGATACATGTATATGACACTTTTACCTCACCCAACATGGGGCACCCACTTGGACATACTTTTCATGCTCCATTGAACATTGTCACTCACCTTGCCAAAAATTGCCTTTTTTCCTTTAAAAGTAGACCCCTGTTGTAACACAGGCAGGTATATTTCTGTAAGATTTCCTTACCAAAACGTGTGCCCATTTGCCTTAAGCATCATTTTAACCCTGAAGATGCCGATCACAACAATTGTCGTCTGCTTTGTTGTTGCAAACACGGTGGACCCACAGGAGCAGTCAGAGTTCGCACTTTTTGCCTGTATGCAATTTTTGTCGCGCCTGTTATTAGCATGGCACGATAATAGCAGACGCGATGCAATATAGGCGCCCGGTTTTCCGTCCGTTCGTCCGTTTGTCAAGGCGTCAACATTTGCGACCACCCTAGCGTTCACCCAAATGGTCAAGTTTATTTCTCAAGCACTATAAGAGCTTCATCAATGATACTTGGTACAAACTTGTATCTGGGGATGGTTACTTAAATGCAAGCATCCATATTTGACCGTGACCTACATTTCATAGTTCAATGACTTTGTAAAATATTGCAACCACCCTAGCGTTCACCCTAATGGTCAAGTTAATTTCTCAAAAACTATAAGAGCTTCATTAATGATATTTTGTACAAACTTGTATCTAAGGATGGCAATTTTATTGCAAGCATCCATTTTTGACCTTGACCTACATTTTATGGTTCACTGACTTTGTGAAATATTGTGACCACCCTAGCATTCACCCTAATGGTCAAGTTAATTTCTCAAGAACTATAAGAGCTTTATTAACGATACTTGGTACAAACTTGTATCTATAAGGATGGCAATTCTAATGCAAGCATCCATATTTGACCTTGACATAAATTTCATGATTCACTGACTTAACGCACTATTGCATCAACCCTAGTGTTCAACCTAATGTTTAAGTTCATTTCTCAAGAACTATTAGAGCTTCATTAATGATATTTGGTAGGAATGGCAACTTTTATGGAAGCATTAATACTTGACATTGGACAAGATTTCATGGTTTGGTGACTTTGCGACCCCACAGGCGCGATATAGCCTTCGGCGGAATTGTTGTTTTAAAGGTTTGCAAGAAGATGCGGCAGACGACAGAAACAGACATTTTCTGACAGTTTTTCATGGCATCTTAATACCCCTGTCACACATTGGCATAACAGGCTTGCGTATGCACGGCATATCAAAATACGAAAGGTACGCCTCAGCAACGCCAGCTTACGTAGCTAATACACCTGGGGCCAGATGGGCGGGGCCGTGAAACGTGAAGCATTTGTACGACGGAGCATTAGGGCTAGGTACACTTTCATTTCTTTTTATAGGTATCTCGAAATTTCGACTTAGTAACTCGAAATTTCGACTTACTATCTCGAAATTTCGACTTACTATCTCGAAATTTCGACTTAATAACTCGACATTTCGACTTAGTATCTCGAAATTTCGACTTAGTAACTCGAAATTTCGACTTACTATCTCGAAATTTCGACTTAGTAACTCGAAATTTCGACTTAATAACACGTAATTTCGACTTAATAACTCGACATTTAGACTTAGTATCTCGAAATTTCGACTTAGTTACTCGAAATTTCGACTTAGTAACTCGAAATTTCGACTTAATAACTAGAAATTTTGACTTAATAACTCGACATTTCGACTTAGTATCTCGAAATTTCGGCTTACTATCTCGAAATTTCGTTTTAATAACTCGAAATTCGACTTAGTATCTCGAAATTTCGACATACTTACTCGAAACTGACTCTGTAATCTGCGATGTGCATTCAACTCTGAATAGGGATTAGCCATAACAGGAATCTTGTTATGGTCAATTCAGAGTTGAAAGAAGACCTCAGACCTCAGAACCAACTTTCCACAACTTCATTATCACGGTTTAAATATGGAGTTTGGATATTTTTGCATGTTTAGCGCCAGAAGTCATGCCTCATTTTGAGAAATAATCATTTGCTACTAGACCTGTGTGCTAGACCCCGCCGTTACGGAATTGAGACATTGGCTTGGCTAGCTAGAAGCCCGGATTTGAATCCCCTGGAACATATTTGGGAGATTATTGGGCGTCGAATACAGAACATTGAACACCCCCACGCCCCCTCCCCTCCCCCACCCCCACCACCACACACGCGTGGCTAGAGCTGACCAGCCATCAATTTCGACGCCTGACCGATGGGATGAAACGCAGGGTCTAGGAATCTGCTGCTCTGTCAAAATGATACATCTTGAACAGGCAACGTATTCTGATAACACATTTTATCTCCGGTTGTTGCTTTGTTAATGACAGATTCTATCTGTCTATTCTTGCTGTCCTACACGTTTCAAAGTAATTCAGGCTTTCTTCCGGCTTTGACCGCCATATGTATATGAGTCCGCACAAAATATAGTCCGGTTTGGCGCAGTAATCAAAATTGTACAATCGTATTAGTTATCCTATAAGCGTAATACAAACTTTCGAAGCAGACAACCTGACGACTTTATCTTACGATTCAGCATTTCAAATGAATCAGCTGCACCATGCGACGGGTTTACCCAGATTAATGCGGCGTCTGCTCAGCAGTCTGCTTAGACTTTACACTGTTTTCTATCAGTGCTGTCAATATCTAATCATTAAAGACCAGCCTGCTGTTGGACCAGGTCAGCTGCAGACAAGAATATTAAAGGCTTTCTTTCTGACTTTCGAGGTCAAGTTTAGGTCAGTTACAACTTAGGTGTATATTGACTTTGCGTAGAGAAATTGGGAAGAAAGCTGTCCCTTTCAACCCTGGAATATGGTACAGATACTTAGTGTAGGTCCTGTGATATAATTCTAGGTGTCATGTTTAGCAGAATGGACGAGCCCAACTTCAGTGATAGAAGACTGCACTGCAGAAACTCAAGGCAGTGAATAAATCAAAGCACTGACAACACTCATGCCGATTGTCTCTAAATGCAGGCTGGTCATGAACGGGGACTTGGACTGATTCGTTTAAACTTAACTAATGCAAAAAAAGTGTAGAACAAGATCAGCACCGTCTTCTGTGGCGTTTGATTTGAGTTTACATTGTTTGCCAGATCCAACATTTGATTCATGTGCAGATTTTACAGATGAAACTTACACGTACCAAACACTGACAAACGACGCGGCTGTTTGGGTTGATTGTTTGGCATTCGACCCGAAGTTGCTAATAAGAAAAGCGCTTCAGTTCTAACGTCTACGTCACTATTACTGACTTGTCAGAATAACCTTTTGTCTTGTAGAAAATAGCCGCAGTGAGATCAGGGTATTCCATAAAACTGAAGAGGATTATCCTGGAATCATAGGGTGAGCTTGACAAACAGTGTAGACCAAGATCAGACGCTGCAGAACGCGCCTTCTTATCAAACTCTTCACTATTTGTTTGGAATTTCAGAGTTAAATGAAACAGTTTAAATCTCAGCCCAGGACTATTACTATAACCTACACCCCACACTCTCAGTGCTTTGATTCTGAAACCAAACGATCAACCTTGACGTCTGGCTACCAGTTCGGCCACGTCGATCCTGTGCACCACCTTCAAACCAGTACGGATAGAAACCACATGTTCAGGATCAAACTTGTGATTTGTAATGTAATTTGCGATTCTAGGTCGTGCCTAGAAAAGAATAAACTGAAATTTCGTCTGCTGAGTGCAATAACGGTGTCACTGACATTTTGGCCAAAATATATATACTTTTTTTTTTCATAAATGGGTGCCTTAATTAGGACTTGATACACTTGGTAAATAAGTTCTACAGCTGGATTCTGCCCCAATAATGATTTATTTCAGCATTTTGGATTTTTTTTTGTCAGTTACACCGTTTTTGCTCTGACTTTTAGAAAAAAAGTTGGCGCAAAAACAGTGTAAGTACACTTACCCCATTTTTGCACAAAGTTTTTTAACACTTCAAAAATATTGAATCATGCTGCTTGATATTTCAGAATAAGCATGTAAGTACCAGGCAGAATGTATAAAATGTGACCTATTACCTACCAAGTGTCTTTAATTTACTGCTTTACCATGTAAAAGGCAAAGAAATAAGGTTTGTACATTTACACCATTTTAGCGCTGGATGCACTTACACCGTTTTTGCACCAAAAACACTCGGCGCAGAAATGGTGTATCAACCCTTAAATGCTAAATATTTCTTTTCAAATGTCATTTATTCAACAATAAACATCACTCACAAATAAAAGAAATCGCCATTAAGTTACGAAACCAGCTTATAGTATAGTTTTCTATGCCATTCTTTAATAAAATAGTTTTTTTTTGTCTCTCCTGAAAAGTTGTCATTTTGCTCTTACAACGTTATTGCACTCAGCAGACGATTTGTTCTCAAAAAACATTAAGTGAGAGCGTATTGCAACATTTTTCATTAAAGGATCGTAAGCGTGCCCCTGGGCAGAGAAGCTGGTCGGAAAGCGGAAGAGGTTGACTCTGATTTTGGGTGCCACATGTGTGTGATCTATCGTCTATTGGAGCGACATCTTACTTTATACAGAAGACAATAGTAGACGTCGACGTAGCAGAAGACCGACGTCAGTACGTCAAGATCGTTTCAACCGTCTGGCGCATGTGCGAAACAGATTTCCGCCAGCAGCTGCTACACTGTTTCTGTAGATAAGGGGTCTCAACTACCGACTTATAAGCACTGACACTGTTCGTCGCCCTTATGCGATGCACGTTTGAGAGCTAGACGTCCCTGTCGTGACCAAAGTTCACGCGTCGACACAGTGCGGAACACATACGCTAGTGCATGGAATACGTAAATTGGCGACTAGAGGCGACTGACATATGCGTTTCAGTGACAAATCGCACTTCAGCCTGAATCACGCCGATTGTTGTTTCCGTGTGTTACGACGTATAGGTGTAAGGTATGCCGAGGTTACGCTTGCGTAATAGAGCATGGTATATCGGGTGAAATAAGCGTAATTGTGTGGCGAGCTATTGCATGCAGTTAGCGAACGCAGCTTAGTATCATTAAGAACATTCAAGATCATGGCTGAGTCGTGAACTGAACAGCGAGACGTCAAATCATTCAAGTGCTTCGGCCTCACTTGGTTCCATTTATTTGTTTACGTTCAGAATCCGCGACATCTTATCCAGCAGATACTGGACTAGCCAACCGTTCTCCTCCGATCTATTTCCCATAGAGTATCATTTGGGAGAGGTATCCACAACCGACCAGACAAAAACTGTTACTTATGGACAGTAGCATTGTTAAAACTTGAAAATTATTGTTTGGTTTTGAAAACGTAAATAGTTTCTTTCAAAAATTTGAAACATCGAATGTGTTTGCATAATACTACCGGTCTATAGACATCTGCAAACATATCCTTTATTGGAATTTGCAGAACCACCTTTCTAAATTTTAAGATCTTTTTAGAAAGGTTTTCTGTAAGTTTTCACAGTGTTATGATTTTCTGTCATTTCAGTACCGGCCCCGATAGCTCAGTTGGTAGAGTGTCCGCTCCGGGGAACGGGAGGTCTCGGGTTCGATCCCGGGCCGCGACATACCAAAGTCGTTAAAAATGGTACTAGCTGCTCCTCGTTTGGCACTCAGATTTACGGGGTAGAGCTAGGACTGGTCGATCCAGTGTCAGGATAATGTGACTGGGTGTGGTATCATGTAATGTGTCTGGGACATGATACTTCAGTGAGGCAGCACTATAAACGTGAGCATTGAGCTCCCTGTCGCAACCAGACACCGTCGTGATATGACTGAAAAATTGTTGAAAGCGACGTTAAACCCGAATTCACACACACACACACACACACACACACTGTCATTTCAGTGCCTTTGGCACTTTGATTAAGTTAGTCATGGTGTTCATGTTGCATAGTTTACCACCTTATGGGTCGATTTTTTTTTCATTCCTCTGATCAGGATCTACACGTTTTGCTTATAGTATAGGAATTTAAAGGATAAACGTAACATGTACAAATCCACACTCGAAGACAATCGACCCACCAGTACTGTCAGTGCTTTGATCTATAAATGATTTTTACAGCACACGATTAGAAAGTTTGATACCGAAAAAAAATGTCAGATATGACTTTTAGCCCGCTTGTATTTTACTGAAACGGGGATTGAATTTGTTTGTTTGATTTGAGGTTTAACGTTCCCGCCAACACTGTATAGGTCATTTTAAAGACGTTGCTTCCACTTTTGTGACATGTCCAAAGTTTAAGACGAAAATTTCAATGTGCCATGTCTAAATATTCATCTCAGACTAGTAAGAGCTCCAAGCTATTGAGATTGAGCAATAGGTGGTCTGAAAGTACCAAAAATTTAAGCCATAACCCTTTTAAGATCAACATATTGGAAGGTAGAAAACAGATGTTTCCCAACTTTTACGTCTTGCAAAAGCTATGAAATTATGGGATACATTTAGGTACTTTGCACTTATTCGAAATTTGCTGAATTGCCATGTTAAATGACAGGATTCGAAATTTAAGATACACTGACAACTCAAAAAAGCATTTATTAACCATAACTGACACCACAATATAAGGTTATGGCAAATTTACCATGCTTTCAATATCTACTGGCATTTTCTGAGTCGAGACATGTTAAAAAGTACCTTAATTTATTGTATATCACTGTGTGACAGAATGCTGTGGAAAGCTATGCTTTTTCTCCAGTGCAAAATGTCTTTATATTTTATGAATTATGATATATGCACTACAAACAAGGTATTTGCAAAGTCAAAAACAATTTTGGCCATTTCTGATATGCTGAAGAACTCTTTGATGAATCAAATACACACAGTCCCGAATTGCTGCCAGAATATAAACAAGAGGCCCATGGGCCACTATGCTCACCAGAGCTCAGGTGGGCACTTCCAAATTGCAGCCATGTATTTTAACATGGTATCATTTTAATCTGCCAAGAGAACCCAAATATCCAAATGAGCACCCATGTGGATTCAGTATATGAAACATTAGGCCTTTTATGAAGTAGAGGGGCGGGTCATGGACCCAATGGAGACCTGGTTGGTATCACTAAATGTGTCTTATCACACTAGGATGGTTTAGCAGTGGGGATCTGTATGGCTGGAGATATAAGGCCTCTGAAACAGTGGAGGGGTTGGAGCATGCCCTGTTGATCCCAGGGAAGCCAAAGATTGTTGTCCCTAAATGTGTCTTATCATAAGGACCAAGTATATATATGGTTGAGGGGTGGGAATCTGAACAGTTTCCGAGATATGAGGCCCTTTTATGAAGTGGAAAGGCCCCTGCGGACACCCCTACAGTAGGTGTGCTAATAATAAGGAACAAGAACATGGTGTGGGGATTTGAATGGTTTCTGAAATATATGGCCTTTTTTGAAGTGGAAGGTCGGGGCACATTGCCTCAGCACAAAGAGACCACCAATGTTGGTGTGACTGAACGAGTCTTATCACAAGGAACAAGAATATATGGTTTAGGGGTGGGGAGCTGAACGATTTCTGAGATATATGGCTTTTAATGAAGTCAAGCGGTGGGGCATGGCCCGGGCATGCCCCAGGGACGCACAAGCTGGTGTCACTGAATGCGTCTTATCATAAGGAAGATTAATATATATGGTTTAGGGGTGGTGCGTGGACCAGTTTCTGAGATATAAGGCCTTTTTTGAAGTGCAGGGGTGGGGCAAGGCCCTGGGAGACCCCCAGGTTGGTGTCAATGAATGTGTCTTATCATAAGGAACAAGAATATATATGGTTCAGGGGTGGGGATCTGTAAGGTTTCCAAGATATTGTGATATTATGAAATGGACGGGGTGGGGCATGGCCCCAGAACATCCCTGGGGACCCCCGGTTGGTGTCACTGAATGCGTCTTATCATAATGAACGAGAATATATAATGTTTAGGGGTGGGGATCTGTAAGGTTACTGGGATATTGGGCCTTTTATGAAGTGGAGGGGGTGGGGCATGGCCCCGGCACATCCCAGGGGACCCCCAGGTTGGTGTCACTGAGTCCATCTTATCAAAAGGAACAAGAATATATATGGTTAAGGGGTTGGGGATCTCAATGGTTTATGAGATAAATGGCATTTTATGAAGTGGAGGGGGTGGGGCATGTCCCCGGCACATCCCGGGGGACCCCAGGTTGGTATAACTTAATGGATCTTAGCATAAGGAACAAGAATATATATAGTTTAGGGGTTGGGATCTGAATGGTTTCTGAGATAAATGGCATTTTATGAAATAGAGGGGGCAGAGCATGTCCCCGGCACATCCCGGGGGACCCCCAGGTTGATGTCACTTAATGCATCTTATCATAAGGAACAAGAATATATATGGTTTAGGGATTGGGATCTGTAAGGTTTCTGAGATATAAGCATTTTATGAAGTGGAGGGGGTGGGGCATGGCCCCGGCACAACCTAGGGACCCCCCAGGTTGACATAAAAGCATATGGCTGAGAGAAGTTTACTCAAGGAGCATGTTTATGTAAGTTTTGTCAAAATATATGCAATGACTTGGCAGTAAATGCCATTTTTCAGTTTTCCCCATTATAAGTCAATGGAAACTCGTAAGTTGCCATAGCAACAAAACTGAAAGGCCAAATTTCATAAAAAACACAAAACCTGTAAAGGCAAATATGGTGAATATTTTCATAAAGTCTCAGCCTCCTAGAGCATATGGTTTCTGAGGAGATGATTTTTTAAGTATTTTTTTGTCTATTTTTTGCATTTTGGTTTCTATGGCAACCAATAAAAATGGACAGAAGGCCTAAAATCATACGGCAGATAGTAGATTGCCTATGGAACATTTCTATGAAAGTTTTGTCAAAATATCTGCAGAGGCTTGGCAGTAAATGCCTTTTGTAATTTTCCCCATTATAAGTCTATGGAAACTACAAGTTGCCATAGCAACCAAACTAATGAGCCGATTTTGATAAAAAACACTTACTTTCAATCCCCCAGCCCAAGGATAATACAGATAAAATTTGGGCCCAATCGACCCAGTGGCTTCAGAGGAGATTTCGTTTGAAAGTGTTGATGCAGACGACATACGTCATACGACGGACAACTGCCTATCCTATAAGCTCCCCCGGAGCCTTCGGCTCTGGTGAGCTAAATATGTTCACTGTTTAACATACAATTCACATTCAAATGAAAAGGCCTCACTGGTGTATATGGAGCTAAACTTTTTGATGAAATCATCATCATCATCATTGTCATCAATGGCAATATCATCATTTACAGTATTTATTGTCGGTGCCATAATCCAAACATTTAAAATATGAGCATTTAGTATATAAACACCATATGTTTAAACAATCAGTTTCTATCCAGGGCATCAATAACAATATTAATATCATGACCATTTATAGCACCAATATGAGCAATATAATTTAGCAAAAACAACGATTTGGATTATTTAGTTTTGGGACACTAATTGCAGACCTGGGTCAAAGGTCTGATCCTTTGTTTTGAAATTTCATAGAGGGTTTCCATCCCATGAGATTCAACAGGGAAGAACCAGACAAGACTGTGCTAATGCCAAAGATGCTGATTACACTGTGTGTACACACAGGCTTATCTGCATATTTATCGTTCATACATAAAATTTGCAGGTTTTCTCATGATGAGGCTCATTCATTATGGTCTATAATATATTAAATGATAAAAGTGTATGAATAGATTGGTGCAAATGTTAAGCAGCTAAACTACACAGTTTGATCTAATCCTGTGTGAAAATATTTCTATGAAGCAGCAATCACTATTGTACCACTTTTGGAGCGGCTATACTTATACATTCTATGCCAAATAGAGAATAGTATTCTCAATTCTCAAACAATCTATTATTTTATTCCTAAAAATTCCAGAAAGGGGTGTGTGCATGGCATATGCTGGTTACAAAAACACATTATAATGTATTTACTATTTAGCAATATACAAGTTGCCTATGTTAACTTAAAACAAGTTTTTCGTGAAAAGCTTGCCCCAAATATGCTTACCATAGTCCCATTTTGGACCATTTTACTGGTTAAAATCATGGTGTGTATCATATTTATACTTCATTAATGAGTTTTCTGCATGATACATGTTAAACAAATGTAAATTGCACCACTGTTAATGACTACATCTGAAAAGACCCTAATATTTCAACATTGTCCTAATGTTAGTCTTATTACATAACTGGCACATTCGTGAACTTGCGTACCGCATGTTGGCATGATATAAAACATGTTTTGCAAGGCTTAAAAAATGGGAAATATTGTGTTTCATACTGCCCAGATATAGTACTAAAATAATATACTAAAGAGAATTTTGGTACCATGGTGGCCACTCAAAATGCATTTTTGTGAGCTTTCGTCACACGGGAGCTTCTACTAGAAATACCCGACGTTGAGATGAAATGACTTCTCAAGCCCTGATGCCTAATGAAACCAATAGGGTTTATAAGCATGGACGGTCCGACTCGCACCGCTTTACCTGGGCAGGCTTAGATCCTCTAAGCGGTTTACCAGTACTCGTGTGCGGTCGGATTTCAGCTCTGCGTTGAGGCACCATGCAGCCCATCAATTTCTTCAAACCCCGATGGGCGGGGGCCGTGAAACGTGATTGCATACGCGACGTCCTGATGAGACAGAAAACCCTCTGTCTCTTACATGATACATATTTTTTGGGCCTCTAGTTTTATAGTTCTTGAGAAATATTTGATAAAATTAACATTGGCCATTTTAGAGAGGAAGAAGAATGAAAGCGCATGTGAAAAAATACACCGAGAAAGGTCATTGGCGTTTATACGATACAGGTAAGCCGATAATGACCATAGTCTCTTCACAATGTTATCACATAATTTGCATAATCTGCTTGTTGTTAACTTGTTTTCAAAGCGGGGGTATAATGAAACGGGGGTGTTTAACATTAACTGTGTGTATAGGATTCTCGTAATGACAAGTAAGTCGAAATTTCGAGATACTAAGTCGAAATTTCGAGTTATTAAGTCGAAATTTCGAGATACTATGTCGAAATTTCGAGATACTAAGTCAAAATTTCGACTTAATAAGTCGAAATTTCGAGTTACTAAGCCGAAAGTCGAAATTTCGAGTTACTAAGTCGAAATTTCAAGATACTAAGTCGAAATTTCGAGATACTAAGTCGAAATTTCGAGATAATAAGTCGAAATTTCGAGATAGTAAGTCGAAATTTCGAGTTACTAAGTCGAAATTCGAAATTTCGAGATGCCTATCAAAAGAAAAAAGTATACCTGGCCCTTATGCTCTTTCGTACATTTGCGTCTTAAAAAGATCGTACGAAGTTCTTACGACAAAACTCCTGTTTCATCAAATGCTCGAGATCTGCGATGTTCGCACATTTTGTCGTATTTCTGAGATGAATATTTAGACATGGCACATTGAAATTTTCGTCTTAAACTATGGACATGTCACGGCCATAGCGGAAGAAGATAACGCGCAGCATAGGTAATAGAAACCTACGCCCATTTTTAAAAGTTTCCCATTTCGCCATCGCAGATTGCGCCCATTACTTATACAAGTCGATGCAATGAAGACCCCTCGAAACAGACCCCTTTGTTATAATCTTTAGTTTGGGTTGGGGATTTTCTTATTTTTTTTAATATAGATTGAGGGTACTCGTTAGAAGCGCCTCTTTGTGGTCGTGCTTACGAGTACCCACAATCTATATTTCATGGTGTAACATAGAACCGACGCTGGCTTTCGACCATCGGGGCTTGGAGACATAGTGCTTCTGTTCAGCGTTAAAACCAACCAAACTTGATTACTGGTCAACCGCTTAGATTGTAAAAGCCTGCCAAAGAAAAGTGGTGCAAGTGGGACCGCTCCTTAAGCGGTTTCTTTGGTCGGTACCTCAAGGTTGGGTTAAAGTCTTACAAAATTGATATCAGCGTCTCCAAAATGACCGAAGTACATGTACAGTGTACCAAAGGTTGGCGGGGACTTAAAACCTCAATGCAAACGGGAGAACTAACGCGTTCAGGTAGTTCTAACGATTACCCACAATCTACGTGTAACAGTGTGAGTTTTGTAAGTATTTGTATGCTAAATGACGATTCAGTAGTCTTTTCTCTTGTGTACACTATACCCGTGGCCAGTTGAAGGAGGTTATAAATTATGTTATTACGTTAAGCCAATAGTTAACTGGAACGATAATAAAAAAAATGTATACACAATAAATATCAATCAGTTAAGTTAATCGTTAAATACCAAGATAGTGTTGATCACTACAAGCACGTGATTCACAATTTTTTTCAATACGTTAAGTCAAAGGTTAACGATGGAGTTAAATTAGAAAAACAAGCTCATGGTATACTACTGGTCCAAATTATGTATATATCTTCTAATACTGTCTAGAATATCATAGCGATGGCCAAATAATTAACATAAATATGACAGTAATATGCCTGAATTATCATCCAATTATTAGTACCTGAAAACGAACAGAACTACACCAGATTACTTAGTAATCTATCCATATAAGGTTGTCAAGTGTGATCTCTGAAATACCTGAAATAAAATATGATTATTCCATAGTACACAAAAGGGGTGGGGAAACGTCTAAAATGGTCTACAAAGAGTGCGCCTTTTTCTCAACTTCGCCCTGCTGAATATATTAATAACTTTGTACCGGTAATGCTGACAAAATAAGTTTCATACAAACCAGGAACGATATAAATGTAAATAGAAAAATGGGGTATGGTCTCACATTAGAGAAACATGTTAATAACCTTATACACAAATTATAATTCTAATCTATTCATTATAATTGAACTTAACGAGGTAATACTTTTTAGGTAAAAAAAAAAAAAAAAAATATCTGAAATGAACCGCATCGGAAATAATCGGAAAATTATAACCTCCTTCAACTGGCCACGGGTATAGTGCACACAAGAGAAAAGACTACTGAATCGTCATTTAGCATACAAATACTTACAAAACTCACACTGTTACATACGATTAGACTTTTGATTAAAATGAAGACTCAGTGAACCGCAAATCGACATGTGCTTAAAACGAGAAGTATGAATACGGCACAGATGCCCCACCCAGGGACCATCCTCGCCAAGAAAAAACAAAACAAAAAAAAAAAAAACAGGCTGCCGAAAAAAAAGAGATCGCATGGCATAGTTCGGCTGGAAAAGTTCGTCCTTGAGAACATCGGCGTAGGTTTGGGTAATGTCGTTTAAATGTTAGAAAAAAATTGTGTATTGGGGATCTTTTAAGATCAGATAGCAACAGGACAGAGGCATATACGCCAGTGATTTAATCGACCCAATCGACCAGTAATGACCGGTTAAAACCGGTTTTAACCACCGGCCCGGCCAATACTTATACTGACCGGCTTTTTGCCAACCTTGATATTTGGTGGGTCCGAATCAAGGGCATGTTTCCGCACAGATGCTTGGAAGTGTGTTCGTTTCACATTTTCTGTGAATGAATCTGAAGTTGGAGAAAGAGAGGATAACTTTGGCACTGATTTAGAGAATTCACAAACTTCTGATGTCCACATTAATAGCCTTGTTCTGGACATACTGTCACACTGCGGGTACCCATAACAAGCGGACACAAAGTATTTGACCTCTTTCATAACATCGGTAAATGCTGCTGTTACATCACCTAATTTATGTATTTTGTGTCCCGCTCTTAATATCTTCACCACTTTGGCATTACCAATCTCATAATAACAGGCCAACGTGTCACAGCCAGATATAGCATGCGCAGAATTCAAGTCTGGATGATTTCTGTGTTTTTCCTCACCCTATCTCGGATATCAACTGTTTTTCTGTCCTTAACGGGAGATTCAACCAACCATCCTTGCTTATAAATCCTTTGGGTGACAGGGCTTTAGATGTCATTTCATCCCAATGTCGGGTAAAAGTCCCACAAAATTGGAAGCAACGTCTCCAAATGATATATTATGTTAAAACTGCCATCTTGGTCGCCATCTTGATTTTCTCGAAATGCTCAATGATGTCAGGGTGACATCAGTCAGATTCTTCAAATACAATGCCTGACCAACAAAAATCAGCAAAGAAAAAAACTTTGAACCGCATTTCAAGGTCAAGCTGGGCTTCTGCTGGACTATGAATCAAATCCATAAAAAATAAATTACGAACTCTGTGACATTGACCTCGAGTTTTTGTTTACGGCCCTTGCAAGATTATTTCTTTTATTTCGAGCCGATCATTAATCATTTGTGGACGAAAACGAAACGGAGAAGCCGTAGAAACGACCTGTATCATACGAACTAAATCCATTAATCGGTTGGGAAATGTGAGCTCTTATTAAAATGTTGACATTAAAAACATCTGTACCCTTGACCCTGAGGTCATGGGCATGGGGCGATTATGTTGAAAATTATGAGTCCGTGACCTTGACCTTGAGGTAATGGGCATTGGTGCGGGTACGCTGAATAATCTATCAAATATGAACCACATCCATTTTATGATTTTAAAATATGAGCTTTTAAATAATTTCAACATTTAAAGTTTTTTAAGTCCATGACTTGACCAAGAGGTCATAGGTAGTATAGAGATTGAGATTGGAAGCGACGTTACATGGGTAAACCTTACTGTTCTTATTTTTGCTCTAAAATATATAGATTGTCGGTACTCGTTAGAACCGCCTCGGTTCTAACGAGTACCCAAAATCTATGTTTAAAAATATCAGGGCTTTTTATAGGGAAAAATCATTTTTTGGTGGTAAAATTTTTCCATAGATTTGAATAGGTGTGTTTTCGTAATGATACATGAAAATGTACATTACCTTTTTGCCGCACCTGCTATAACAAGAAGCCTAAGGCGTGCAAATTTCCGTCCGTCCGTCCGTCCGTCGGAACGTCCCCCCATCCATCCATCTTTTCGGCATGTCCCAGCAGGCACACGTCGCTAGGGCAACGTCAAATCAACGTCGGTGCAACGTCACGACGTTGCACCGACGTTGATATGACGTTGCATAAACGTCATGACGTCGAACAGACGTTGATGTGACGTCACAATTACGTCATTTCGGCATGGTGTCTCAAAACGGAATAGCATGGTCCGATTTGTCCTCCGTTTGTTGACATTACGCGCGTAAATACCCACAGGATATACCCATGAGTTTCGTGGCGGGGTGCGCTTTTACGGTCCTTTCAAGATTATTTGATTTGTTTCGAGCCGGTCATGCACTGATCAAGGTTGGGCGCAATATGAGGTTGGGGGGGGTGTTGCGAAAGATGATTGTATTGGCGCATTACCCC
The DNA here is from genome assembly GCA_963580285.1 of Lucinisca nassula. Taxonomy (NCBI): domain Eukaryota; kingdom Metazoa; phylum Mollusca; class Bivalvia; order Lucinida; family Lucinidae; genus Lucinisca; species Lucinisca nassula. The sequence continues at coordinate 71,505,527 of OY757017.1, read as the reverse complement.
GGAAGTCGTCCAGGGACATTAAAAATTTGCTTTAGATTCAAAAGCGACCTCAATTATGTTCAGAAGGAGAATATAAAGAGGGCCCTGAATCGCTCACAAATTGCTTTAATGGCGAAACACTTTATATAATTATTTATTATGTCTAGAAAGCAGTGCAAAATATAACGGGCGTTTGCCACTATTTTACGCTTCCTAAACCATAGAAACATATTTTAATTGCCTGCGTTCAAAATTTGTCAAGTATTTAATTTTATTTTAAATTTCAAAAGAGGATATGACTGCATTGTTTATTGTCAAATATAAGAAATGCCTTTATTTTAGGGATATCCTTATTACTACTTAAGGGAGTGAATCAAAAGAACAATTTTATAAGTATTAGCTTTTGTAAACGAATGCCATTTTCATTGAGTTTTGGATTTTGTTTGTTTGTTTGTTTTTGGTTTGATTGTTTTTTTTTTGTTTTTTTTTTTTTTGTTTTTTTTTTTACCTTTATTTTTGCAATTTATTATACTTGAACAACACTTAAAGTCATACAAATGGTTGTTACGTCTAGAAAATCGTTTAAAAATAACGATATTTTTTCATTTGCTAACTTGCAAGGTTGGAACAAAATCTCTTTTTAACTGGATGAAAGCACATTTGCTCCGAGTAAACACCCCTACCACTGCTTCTTCTTTCCTTTTTTTTTTTTTTTTTTTTTTTTTGGAATTTAGGAAAACTGAGTGACCTTCACAACTTCCTGGTCTAATTCAGCAAACAAAAAATTGGTGCTAGATCTATTTTATTACTCTTCTCCGAAAAAATACGTTTGGACATTTCATGCAAATTGTCTCCGGGCCATGGAGACAATTTGCATGAACTGTCAAAAACTGTTTTCAAGAATATTTTAACCCTTGTCCTGCTGAATATTTAAATATGCCACACCCACTACTGATTATCAACCAATCAGATTACTAGATGCAAATCATTGCAACAAATTCATAAACTGAATGACAAACAATGAAGATCCTGATCAGATGGCTTCTTCAGAAGCCATCTGATCTGGATCTTCATTGTTTGAAAGATAAGGCATATCCGGGATCAGTAAGACAAGGGTTAAAATGTGGTTTGCTGAAGTTTTTACCCACATTCGACTGAACAACGTTTGCAAGTGTGAAAAATGCTTGTGACCGTTTGTTAATTTGTTTGAATTGGGGTTTAACGTCCCCATCAACACTATTTAGGTCATTTTGGAGACGTCGCTTCCAATTTTGTTGGACTTTTACCCGACACTGAGGTGAAATGACATCTCAAGCCCTGCCCCCCCCCCCCCCAATGAAACCTGAAGGCTTATATGCAATATGCATCGGACGATCTGACTCACCCCGCTTTGCCTGGACAGGCTTTGTCCTTCTAAGCGGTTTTAATACCAGTACGCCTACTCGTATGTGGTCAGATTCAGCTCTGCGTGGACTCTTCTATTGCTTTGTTGCCTGGATTCTAAGCGGTTTTATGGTCAGATTCAGCTCTGTGTGGACTCTTCTACTGCTATGTGTTGGACAAGTCCATTGTTTTTAGCTCACCTGTCACGTAGTGATAAGGTGAGCTTTTCAATTCACATTTTTTCCGTCGTCCGTGCGTGCGTCCGTAAACAATTTCTTGTCCGCACGATCGCATCTTCATTTATGATTTGATTTTAACCAGACTTGCACACAACTTGTACCACCATGAGATCTAGGTTCCTTTCTTGAACCAGCCAGATCCCATCATGTGTTACGGACTTATGCCCCCTGAAAGGGCAAAAATTGCCTATTTTGGTCTTGTCCGCACGATAGCATCTTCATTTATGATTTGATTTTAACCAGACTTGCACACAATTTGTACCACCATGAGATCTGAGTTCCTTTCTTGAACCAGCCATATCCCATCATGTGTTACAGAGTTACGGCCCCTGAAAGGGCAAAAATTGTCTTTTTTGGTCTTTTACCCGACACTGAGGTGAAATGACATCTCAAGCCCTGCCCCCCCCCCCCCCCCCCCCAATGAAACCTGAAGGCTTATATGCATCGGACGATCTGACTCACCCCGCTTTGCCTGGACAGGCTTTGTCCTTCTAAGCGGTTTTAATACCAGTACGTCTACTCGTATGTGGTCAGATTCAGCTCTGCGTGGACTCTTCTATTGCTTTGTTGCCTGGACAGGTTTTGTCCTTCTAAGCGGTTTTATGGTCAGATTCAGCTCTGCGTGGACTCTTCTACTGCTATGTGTTGGACAAGTCCATTGTTTTTAGCTCACCTGTCACGTAGTGATAAGGTGAGCTTTTCAATTCACATTTTTTCCGTCGTCCGTGCGTGCGTCCGTAAACAATTTCTTGTCCGCACGATCGCATCTTCATTTATGATTTGATTTTAACCAGACTTGCACACAACTTGTACCACCATGAGATCTAGGTTCCTTTCTTGAACCAGCCAGATCCCATCATGTGTTACGGACTTATGCCCCCTGAAAGGGCAAAATTGCCTATTTTGGTCTTGTCCGCACGATAGCATCTTCATTTATGATTTGATTTTAACCAGACTTGCACACAATTTGTACCACCATGAGATCTGAGTTCCTTTCTTGAACCAGCCATATCCCATCATGTGTTACAGAGTTACGGCCCCTGAAAGGGCAAAAATTGCCTTTTTTGGTCTTGTCTGCACGATAGCATCTTCATTTATGATTTGATTTTAACCAGACTTGCACACAACTTGTACCACCATAAGATCTGGGTTCCTTTCTTGAACCAGCCATATCCCATCATGTGTTCCGGAGTTATGCCCCCTGAAAGGGCAAAAATTGCCTATTTTGGTCTTGTCTGCATGATAGCTGTTCCATTTTTGATTTGATTTAACTAAACTTGCACACATTTTGTACCACCACAAAATATCTCGGTCAAGTTCGAATATGGGTCATGTTGGGTCAAAAAGTAGGTCAGTAGGTCAAATCTCGAAAAAACCTTGTGAAGACACTAGAGGCCAGAGTTTTGTTCCGATCATCATCAAACTAGCCCAGAATGATCATCTTGACAATATCTCAGTCAAGTTCGAATATGGGTGTTGTCGGGTCAAAAAGTAGGTCAGTAGGTCAAATCATAGAAAAACCTTCTGAACACACTAGAGGCCACAATTTATGTCCAATCATCATCAAACTTGCTCAGAATGATCAGCTTGATTATATCTTAGTCACCTTTGAATATGGTCATGTCAGTTCAAAAAGTAGGTCAGTAGGTCAAATCAGAGAAAAACCTTGTGAACACACTAGAGGCCACATTTTTGGTCCAATCATCATCAAACTTGCTCAGAATGATAGTCTTGACAATATCTCGATCAAGTTCGAATATGGGTCTTTTCAGGTCAAAAAGTAGGTCAAATCATAGAAAAATCTTGTGAAAACACTAGAGGCCACAGATTAGGTCCGATCATCATCAAACATGTCCAGAATGATCATCTTGACAATATCTGAGTCATGTTCGAATATTGGTCATGTCGGTCCAAAAAGTAGGTCAGTAGATAAAATCATAGAAAAACCCTCTGAACACACTAGAGGCTACAGTTTTGGTCTGATCATCATCAAACTTGCTAAACATGATCATTTGACAATATCTCAGTTAATTTGGAATATGGGTCATATCTGGCCAGTAAATAGGTCAGTAGGTCAGATTGTTGAAAAACCTTGTGGACCCACTAGAGACCCCAGTTTTGGTCCGATCATCATCAAACTTGCTCAGAGTGATCATCTTGACAATATCTGGGTCAAGTTTGAATATGGGTCATGTCGGGTCAAAAAAGTAGGTCAGCAGGTCAAATCATAGAAAAGAGGCCACAGTTTTAGTAAAATCATCAAAAAACTTGCTCAGAATGATCATCTGGACAATATCTCAGTTAAGTTCGAATATGGGTCATGTCAAATCAAAAAGTAGATCAGTAGGCTATTTTGTCATAACTTTTGAACTGTTTGAGATAGAGCCATCATATTTGGCATGTAGGTTCCTTGTGACAAGTGAGTGAGTGAGTGAGTTTTAGTTTTACGTCCCACCAACAGCTAAGGTCATACGGAGACGGGACCTCGGTTTAAAGACTCATCCGAAAGTCTGGAGAAGCCCGGGATCGATCCTGTCCTTGTGACAAGGGCTTCCCACTCATATATTTGACCTATGACGTTAACCTGTGACCTACTTTATCATAACTTTTGAACCATATGAGATAGAGCCTTTATATTTGGCATGTATGTTCCTTGTGACAAGGTTTTGTCAACCATTCAAAATTTTTGAGCCATGACCTTGACCTTTGACCTCTTTTGTCATAACTTTTGGAGCATTTAAGATACAGCCTTCATATTTGGCATGTCGGTTCCTTCATAGGAGTGAGTGTTTGAATTGAAGTCTCACCAACAGCTAAGGTCATACAGTGATGGGACCTCTGTTTAAAGACCAATCTGAAAGTCTGGAGACGCCTGGGATCGATCCTGCTACCCCTGGTTTACAAGGCAAGTAGCATGACCACTTCACAATGAAGGCTTCTAAACTTCAATGGAATGTTGTGTAGATGACCCTCTAGGAAAATAGCACAACGATTAACAAATGGTCACAAGAGGTAAAAATAGAAAAACATTGTAAATTTGCTTCAAATGCGAACTCCTTCTAAACCTTTGGGCCAATTGGATTTAAAACTTCACAGGAATGTTGCCTAGGTGACTCCCTACCAAAATAGTTAAAACTCACTCCACTCCAATGAACAAGATGGCTGCCAGAGCTGAAAAAATAAAATCTTCACACGACAATTCCTTCTGTACCCTTGGGCCAATTTCATTCAAACTTCGAAGTAATGTTGCTTAGATGATCCTCTACTAAAAAGGCTAAAACAATCCCACTCTGATGAAAAAAATGGCCACCGGAGCTAAAAATAGAAAAATATTGTAAATCTGATTCAAACGTGAACCGCTCCTAAACCCTAAGGCCAATTTGATTCAAACTTCACAGGAATGTTGCCTAGGTTACTCCATACCAAATAAGCTAAAATCACTCTGCTGATGAACAAGATGGCCACCACAGCTAGAAATAGAATATACTCGAGACAGTGACACACAGGTGAGCGAACCAGGGCCCTGTGGGCCCTCTTGTTTTTTTCTTTTTTTTTCTATTATTGACGGAAAATAAATTCTGTCAGCAAATAGTTCAGGTGCTGATCTGGGCCTGCACTGTTTGCCAAGGTACCCATTTAGGGGTGGGTTAAATTTTCATGTCACCAGTTATGGCATTATTGTTATTTTATCACAATGCCGTTAAGAAAGCCTCATAAGCGGCTCTACTAAGTACCCGCATAAACATATGAGTTAAAAAATAAATAAAGAACCAGTGCTTCAGCTGAAGTGCACGAGCCGCCGGATGCTTTTAGCTTCATGAGTGTTACCATATATGGGTGTGGCGGCCATTTTGGTCATGTGGCCTGGACCTCAAACGGTTCCCCCAATATATGCGCCTTATCGTAAGGAGCAAAAATATATCTTATACTTTAGTACTGTATTCTGAATCGTTTGCAGGATAAAATGCATTCTTACTTTTCCAATACAAAAGCATATGTGTCAAAGTTTGACCTAGGCACAAAGAATGTCAAGGTCAACCCAGGGTCACCATTTTAGCACTTTATGATGGGCCTACGTCCCAGATGCTATTTATCAAGTTTCGTGGAAATCTGCCCAGTGGTTCTGGAGAAGACTATTTTTGAAGGGTTTTTACCATATATGGCTTGGCGGCCATTTTGGTCATGTGACCTGGACCCCATGGGCAAATTTTGGTTTTACCCATCCCATAGAGGCTCCATATGAAATTTGACTTCAATCGGCCCAACGGTTTCCGAGGAGAAGCAGTTCGAAAATTTTCACATTTTTCGCCTCGGCGAGGCTATACTAAATGGAATGTAATATTTCCAAGTTCATTGGTTAGATCTCATTGATATCTGTCAGTATGCCAAAAATTATTTAAATATTCCAATCGGTTAAGTCACTATCACCAATTTTCACAAACGGGTTACGGACGGACAGACAGACTGACATAATGACACGGTGATTTTAGGGCACTCTTAGCAAATCAACCTACTTCAGTCGGTCGCTTTTTCTGCGGGTCGTGCAATCGACTTGTTTAGGCCTACTAAAAAGGAGCATTTTGAAGTTATGTATAAACGATCCGCGTAGTGGGGCTTATGCAACTTATCCCTTCAACTGCAGTTCGTGCCATTTACAGATGACATTTTCCATTAGTTTTCTCTTATTTTTACGGCGTAGCCGTTATGTTTTTACTTTTTGTCCTACATTTTTCGTTATTCCATTGGTCAATAAAACCACATGTCCAAGGAGATGACCATTTCATTGGTCAATGATTTGCATAAATAAATCTACTCAAAAATACGACAGTTTACCGAAGTTTTAACCTAGGAAATGTTTCACTTTTTTATGTGAGACATGAATGAAAAATATATACAGTTTCGGCTTGCTCACCGTCTTGTCCTTTGATGACCATACGTCATATGTATAATTGTGTTTCTAGTGAATTCTGTAACTGCTGCGGTGAATAGCTATTTTGACCTAATTTCACGTGGTTGGTCTATATAGCGAAAGGAACCATTTCGCGAAAGGAAGGTTCCTTTCGCGAAAGGAAGAATTTTCTGCGAAAGGAATTGTTCGTTTGATTTGAGGTTTAACGTCTCCATCAACACTGTGTAGGTCATTTTGGAGACGGTGCTTCCAAGTTTGTGGGACTTTTACCCGACATTGAGATGAAATGACACCTCAAGCCCTGTTGCCCAAATGAAACCAATAAAGAGATATAGCATGACAAAAACATGTATTAATCGCATTACAAATTGACAGATGTTTAATTTACAATATATGCCCAATAAAATTTGCAGTGTATCATTTGTCTTCAGCATACTTTATGTCCTCAATTTTAACACAAAATGGACATTTTCGAATATCATTAATGTTATATAAATTCTGAAAAGGAATAAGTGTAATTTGAGTTTTAGTTAGGTGCACATAACATCAAGTTTCCGTCCGTTTGTCTGCTCGTCCGTTTGTTCGTCCGTCTATGCGTTTACGTTCACCATAGCGACAACCCTAAATGTTAACCTTAGAATTTGTGTTCAAAAACAGTAAATGATAAAGTTTTCTTATTTGTTGTGCATATACTTGAGATCATATGCTCTTGAAATGAGGTCATGTTTTTAACCTTGACCTTAGCTCAAACAGGCGGGACACAGCCCTCTGCAAAGCTATTTTTCCTCGCGTGACAGCTGAATTGTTTGAATAAAGTAAACCAGTTCATAGCTAGACAATTGTTGCTGTCACTATTGTAGCTCATATTTCTAAACAACCTTTCAATTAAATCTACGCCGCATATCTTTTTTAAAGATATTTCTTGTTTCAGATACATTAAGGCTTGACATTTCAGGTGAATGCAGATGACATTACGCAAACACGCCTATACAAATACATTTCCACCTTTATCGGCGAAAAAATGAAAATTTTATGATGAAAAATTGTGATATTTTTCTTATTTCTGCTCAAAATATAGATTGTGGGCACTCGTTAGAACCGCCTCATCGAGGCGGTTCTAACGAGTAGCCACAATCTATATTTTAGAGCAGAAATAAGAAAAATAAGGTATACCCCCGAAAACCCGTTTTACTATATAAAAGTGGGGTTCAAGAGGGTCAAAATTATATATAGGCGTGTTTTCGTGATGATTATAAATATTGTCGTCTTATTTTCTCTGAAAAGTAATTGTAGCCGTGCTATTCTTGTCATTATGAGGTTAGAATGGTGCGCAAAGATGTAAAACCTGGACTAGGTCCATGTGTGGAGTTTATGCTCGAATGGAAATAGAGGAGATTACACTACCCAGCAGGCACTCAACGTTGAACTCACGTTGAAAACGTTGTTTCAACGTTAGTTCAACGTTGAGTCAACGTTTTGTGCCTGCGGGGTATTGTTTTGAATTTATTAAACGAGTTGAGAAAATGGGATAAAATTCGAGGCTTCGCCGATCATTTTATCCCTTTTGTAAATTCAATAATATCATGAGCGCGAATGCAAGATCCTTTTTATCATATGACATAATTCACGATTATTGTACAAAAATGTAAATTTTCCGCCATTAGTAAACGTGACGTCGTTAAGGACGTCGTACATGAAACGTTATGGAGCGTATCTAAGTAATTTGCATATTTAAACCACAAGTGGATTGGCGAATTTATTACATAGAGTTTATTTGGTTGTTTTGATCGATTACGGTGAAATAATTCACAAGTGTTCTAAGGCTTCCGAGTAAAAAAAACGAGTGAGCGATAGCGAACGAGTTTTTTTTACAGGAAAGCCTTAGAACACGAGTGAATTATTTCTCCGTAATCAATCAAAACAACAAAATAAACTATTTATTACATTTCCATTCGTGTTTTACCTTTGGATTTTCAAATTCAACCGTTCTGATTTCCAACCTAAATAGTTTCAGTCAGGGCATGGATTTCAGGGGGCGTGGTTTAGTTTGAAAATCAGTCGCCATCTTGTTTTAATTTCAATGCAAAAATTATCCTGTGCTTGAAATACAGATACAGCAATGTCATGAAAGTAGAACTGTATTATCAAGAAAATCATACTTTATCTTCCTGTTGCAGGTCTTTCCTCAAAAACGTCAAATGGACGCGAAAATTGAAGTCTGATTTCTATGATTTTATCAAATTTTCCGCCAAACGTCAACTATTGTTATTGTTGTTACAAACGACAAATCGCCTAGCAATTATGACGTCAAAACTCCGAAATGAAAAACTGTGAATTATAGATTTATAATTCACTGAGCAATCTCAGTAAATCACTACTGAAAATTTAATAAATGACGTTATTACATTCTCAGACGCGACGTCATATGATAAAAAGGTTTATAAAAGTTGTATTGACGCGACGTCATATGCTAAAAAAACTTTATCAAAGGTTATTTTAGTATTGAATTGGTAAACTCTTATGCAATGGCCCCAAAAAGGGTAGGCCTAACTGGCAAATAGTGAAGACCCAGATCAGATGTCACCCTCGACAGTGTTTGATCAAGGTCTACACTGTTTGCTTAAAGTACAGGACCATTGAGATCAAGGCCATCGAAATCTAATCACTGTTTTCCCTAAATTCCCTTCCATTCTAGCAATTTAACCATACAAGTTTCGTAGGAATCCATCCGTAGTTCTGGAGATACATCCCATCAGGCACACGTCGCTGGGTCAACGTCAAATCAAAGTCGGTGCAACGTCACGACGTTGCACCGACGTAGATGTGACGTTGCTTAAACGTAATGACGTTGATGTGACGTCACAATTACGGCATGTGCCTGCAGGGATTGCTTCAAATAGGCTTTGATTGTGTTGGGGTTTAACGACACGTCAACTCTTGTGGGTCATTTTGAGAAAGGAATAAAAAGAGAAAGAAGAGATTTTGGCTTTGGTTTTTGTTTTACGGCCCTTTCAAGATTATTTCGCTTATTTCCAACCGCTCGATAATCAGAGGTTGGCGAAAACCGGAGTACCCGGAGAAAAAACACCTTACCCGTTCCGTAACAGAACTTGGCGTCTGACATGACCCGAGCAAGGCTCAAACCAGTTTTGCTTTTTTTTGTTTGTTTGATTTGAGGTTTATCGTCCCCGTCAACACTGTATAGGTCATTTTGGATACGTTGCTTCCAATTTTGTTGGACTTTAACCGGACATTGAAATGAAATGACTTCTCAAGCCCTGTCGCCCAAGGAAACCAATAGGGTTTATAAGCATGGACCCGCACCGCTTTGCCTGAGCAGGCTTAGATCCTCTAAGTAGTTTACCAGTACTCGTGTGCGGTTGGCATCAGCTCTGCGAGGAAGCATCATGCAGCCCATCTATATCTTCAAGCCCCGATGGGCGGGGGCCGCTTAAACCACAGTGGTGAGAGACCTAACGAGTAAGGAGAAAGGAGAGATGGTAGAGGAGATGAAGCAGAGGGATAGGGGAGAAGGAGAAGTATGAATGAAAGTGAAGAAACGGAAGAAATAAAAACATCCCCCACACCCACCCTGTAACCTTACAAGCTGGGCGGTCCCGACCCATCGGGGCTTGAAGAAATAGATGCGCTGCATGATGCTTCCATGCAGAGCTGAAACTTACAGCACACGAGTACTGGTAAACCGCTTAGAGGATCTAAGCCAGCCCAGGCAAAGCGGTGCGAGTCGGACCGTCCATGCTTATAAACCCTATTGGTTTCGTTGGGCGACAGGGCTTCAGATGTCATTTCATCTCAACGTCGGGTAAAAGTCCCACAAAATTGGAAGCAACGTCTCCAAAATGACCTATACAGTGTTGATGGAGATGTTACAAAAAACTTACTAGCTGCAAAGACAGCAGACCTTGCCCAACTGCTCGCCAATATCAGTTGGATGCCCCAGTGATGTAAGTTCGCCTCACCCTATATAACAACGCCATCACAAACCACCCTTCCAACACTGTAACCTGGTAAAGATAATTATGCAAACGGTGTAGATCCAGATGAGCCATCTCATATGAATCTACACTGTTTATTATTCTGTTAGAGTGCCGCATGCACAGTGAAATTCAGAAGCCTCCGTGGTGTAGTGTTGCGCTAATCGCCTTGTAAACCAGGGGTTGCAGGATCGATCCCGGGCTTCTCCAGACTTTCGGATGAGTCTTTAAAACCGAAGTCCCGTCTCCGTATGACCTAAGCTGTGGGTGGGACGTAAAACTCAAAACCTCACTCATGTACAGTGAATTTCCGCTATTAAGACCTCCTAAAATTAAAACTAATTCTGCTTAAAGACACATTTTTTTCTCTATATAAAAGGGGTGGCCTGTTACATAATCTCCAATAATCAAGTCCTTTGGACCATAGTGCACATCAAAGGCTTATCTTATCTAAGTGATTATGAGGTGATTATGGGCAGAGACTCTCTGAGAGATATGTTTAAAAGGGGGCTCTATATGGGTAACTTGTGTGATGGTATATTTTTTACTGAGATTGTTTCCAACAAAATATTGTTTTAAATTACTTCTTTTTTATTTTTATTTATTTATTTTATTTTATTTTTAAAAGTAAAGAAAAACTCTGACAGTCATTGTTTCAAATCTGAAAAGAAGTAAACTTAATGAATTTATTAATTCAAGATTGTGTTTGTTCGTTTGATTTGAGGCTTAACATCCCGGACAACACTGTAAAGGTAATTTTGGAGATGTTGCTTTCAATTTTTGGAGACTTTTACCCGACACTGAGATGAAATGACACCTCAAGCCCTGCCGCCCAATAAAACCAATAGGGTTTATATGGACGGTCCGACTTGTACCGCAATTTAATCATTCTTATTTAGTTTATACTAATTTATTTTAGTTCGATTGCGATGAAAGCTTCAAGCTTATTGAATCGCTCTCGAACACTCATTCCGGTTATTTTCACGCGCGCGAGAGAGAGGCAGTGGCTTTTACACCACTGCTACCCATTTCCACCTGGGTGGAGTGGAGCAATGCCATTACGTGTCTTGCCCAAGGACACACCTCGATACCGGTGGCCGTTTCGAACGCACAACCTCTCGATCATAAGTCGAACGCGTTAACCACTGCGCTATTTAGTAGGTTGCAGTTAATTTTTCTTTGTGTTTTCTGCATACAGTGTCCTCTTGTCAAAGACCACCTTTGGGTCTGTTCAAAACAAGGTCTTAAAGACCTCAAGACCAATTTTGAACAGTCCCAAAGGTGGTCTTAATATAGGAACTTTTCTGTATTTGCAGCCATTGATGCGTCCCAAAATCGAAGATGGAGGAGGCCTTGAAACTCAGGGGTGAAAGGTTTAACCCTTTCTGCTTTGGACCCCAACAATTCTGTTATTAGGAAGTTATGATAGATGTAATTTTCTCTTTATTTTGGTTTGGTTTGGCTTTAAACAGGCCTCATACTGACCAAACTTTTCAAAGCCTGAAAGACCTGATTTTGCAGCCTTAACCCTCATCCTGCTGTACATGACAACCATTACCTTTGCAAACAGTGTAGATCCAGATCAGATGGCTTCTGAAGAAGCCATCTGATCAGGATCTACACTGTTTGTAATGCAGTTTGTGACTTGACTGGTGATAGGCAGAAATGGGTGTAACAAAATAATTGTATTCAGAGGATAAGTGTTCAATAGTCATTTTAAACAATAAATAGGAGGAAAAATCAAAATCTAAAAAGCCCGAAATCAAGCAAAAAATCAAGAAACAATCAAGCCCTAAAAGCCTGAAATCCTGCATATGCCTGAAAAATATGAGGCCTGTTTAAAACAGCACAGTTAACACTATTCAGGTCGTGTTGAACCAGTCAGTTTACGTAAAAATCCCAACAATTCGGACATCTTGAGTAGTTGATGTAATTCTCCTAAAATTCTAACAAATTTGTTTTACGAGCCAAGAGTCCAAAAAGTGCAGACTGAATGGCAAACAGTGTAAACCCTGATCAGACAGCTCCATCAGGATCAGTCTGATCGTTTGCTTAGGCCTGTCTGTTCATTATGGTAACTTTCTTGGCAGGCTTCCAAAGGATAACCCTTTCTAGAACATATTTATACATAAGCAGTCACAAGTACAATGCACATTGTTTTGCTTGAAACTGACAACTGCCCTTCTTGAATCAGTAAAAAGGAGAAAATGACCATAGAAAATAGTTTATGATCAATTTTCTATGTAAAATGTGTTTGCGGATTTTGGTCTACTGGCCTGTATAAGCAAGGTGGCTGTGAATCTTAGTGTTGATTTGGGGTTTAACATCCCCATCAATACTGTATAGGTCGTTTTGGAGACATTGCCTCCAATTTTGTGGGACTTTTACCGGACATTGAGATGAAAAAATGACATCTCAAGCCCTGCAGCCCAATGAAACCAATAGGGTTTATAACATGGACGGTTCGACTCGCACTTCTCCTGGGCAGTCTTAGATCCTCTAAGAAGTTTACCACTACTTGTGTGTGGTCAGTTTCAGCTCTGTGTGGAAGCATCATGCAGCCCAATCTATTTCTTCAAGCCCTTTTGGGCGGGGGCTGTCAATCTCCATGAAAGAACCTTCTGTGTAAAATGTGTAGGCAGAATTTGGCCTACTAGCCTGTACAAGCAAGGCGGCTGTTATTCAGAGGTGACTCTTAGTGTCAACATAGGTTTGACTGAATAATGGACAAAATGGAAATAAGCAATGAGGACAAATGTACATGAACGTCATGCCAGTAAAATTTAATGTATATTTACAATGTCTAGTAAAATGTAACATGCTGGTTTAAAGGAAACATAATAAATCCAAAATGAAACATACATGGTAAAACATGTGGTAAAATGATCTCATTATCATGTAAGTTAACCCTCACAATGCTGCTTATTTCACTAGCCCCCTCCCCCACCCCCACACCATCCTTTCAAGCCTTCTATATAGTATAATTTCAAGTAATTACCATGGATTCAGAAACAGAATGGAAAACAATATAGATCCTGATCAGCTGGCTTCCAAGAAGCCAGCTGATCTGGATCTATACTGTTTTCAAAAAAGAATATATCCAGTTTTGCATGATGAGGGTTACTAATAGCTAACAACAGGAAGTGAAGTACATGTATGTCAAGACTGCCTTACAAAGAACACTTATAGAATGCCCCAAGAGTTGTCAAATTAAAGAAATGTCAAACAAAACTTCAAATGACATTCAGAACTTTTTGGGTCGACTGGTAACCAATCGACCCAAAGTTACTAACTACAGAAGCTTCCCACTTGTTATTGTCCACCTGACTATCCCTGACAATGTAGTGTACAAAATCCAGATAGCAGTTATTTATAGCAGTGCTAGTCTTCTTGTGAAGTCAGAGCACTGTGTAAAATGTAAAGTGTGGACTGGGCTCATGTACTGGGACATTGGCAAACAGTATAGACCCGGAACATGGCATCTGATCAGGTTCTACAATGTTTGCTTAAATTTCAGGAATTTAAAGGTTAAATAAAATGGGTCTAAGACCCCCATTCTGGCCAATTTTCACAATCTACCCTCCATTACGATAACACATCCATGTGATATAGTACATTTTTCAAACTTCAAAAAAGGGCATTTTTTTCTGATGAAAATTTTTGATTTTTGTCTTATTTATACTCCAAACATAGGTTTTGGGTGCTCGTTAGAACCGCCTCATTGAGGCGGTTCTAACGAGTACCCAAAACCTATGTCTTCAACAAGAAATAAGGAAAATAATGTTTACCCCTGTAAACCCCAGTTTTCTCTATATAAAGTGGGGTTCAGTGGGGTCTTTATTTCACGGACGTGTTCACGTGATGCAAAGACAATCAACCCATCAGTGCTTTCTATTACAATGAAACTTTGGTGGCTCCAACACTTGACAGCTTACAAATATTTACCATACTGATTCCAACTCATTCTTTGAGTCCGGAGTGAATCACAACTATAGCCCATGCCAAGAAATGGGGATAATTTGGGATGGTACAGTATTCACCTTAAATACTCTTAACCATACTTGTTCTAAATCTTGAACAAGTACAATTAATACAATTTACAGTATGGTGTTATCTAACATCAGCAAAAAATGTAGACCCTCATGAGAAACCACATTCTCAGTCATCTCATCTTGGTCTTTACTGATTGCTCAAGCCACATGTCAGTCTGTCCAAATACATATAGTAAATACCTGGTACCCTATTCTTACCAGGTATAATTTCCAAGTTATTCTGATCATGAAAAGGTAAGTTGTGTGTACTCATTAGAATCACCTCAGTGAGGTGATTCTAATGAGTATACACAGCATACCTTTATGTTTATAGAAGCTCAAACAGGCATCCCTGAATTATTCCCCCCCCCCCCCCCCCTGATATGGCACTATGAAAAACCTTCAGTGAATCTAACTTTTCTCAGAACAACTTTCTATATTCCCACTTAACCCTTAAGATGGCCTGAAAATGCCGTCTGCTTATGTTGTCTGCTGAATCTTTTCGCAAACTTTTCAAAAATATTTTTGCATACAGGCAAACAGTGTGGACCCAGTTCAGACTGCTCCAAGAAGAGCAGTCAGATCTGGGTCCACACTGTTTGTCTTGGAGCAGTCTGATCTGGGTCTACACTATTTGCAAACATGACTTTTAAAGTAACCGGCAGACGACAAACCAGACGACAATTGTCGTGATTGGCATCTTTTGGGTTAAGTCTGACTGCATCTCCCCTTTTCAAAGAAAGTAAAATGGGATCCAATGATCCCAAAATGAAATACAGTAAAACCTCTCATAGTGGCCACCTCTATTAAACAAGCAACCTGTCTTAAGCAAGCACGCCTCCGGTTCCTGATAAAGGAAAATGTATTACAATTTACCTATATTAAGCAAGCACCTGTCTTAAGCTATCACATTTTGATTATCCCTTAGGTGCTTGCTTAATACAGGTTTGACTGTAACTAGAAAAAGTGTCCATAGGACACGGATGCCCCCGCCAAATGCCATTCATAAAAAATATTACAAATGTACTTCAAATCAATCATAAAATATATGCATCAAGGGCAGATAATCCAAAAACTAAAAAATGCAAGAGTTGTCTTCCTTGTTCATGACACATCGTCCAGGTATGATGGATGCACCTTAGAAGTTTCATGTTTATATTCTATATGGTTTAGGAGTTATGGCCCGGACACGGTTTACTATATGGTACTAAGTCAAGGGCAGATACATTGTAATTCAAAAACCAAAAATGCAAGAGTTGTCTTCCTTGTTCATGACACATCGTCTCAGTGTGATGAATGCACCTGTGAAGTTTCATGAACATGTTCCATAAGGTTTAGGAGTTATGGCCCGGACACGGTTTACTATATGGTACTAAGTCAAGGGCAGATAATTCAAAAACCAATAATGCAAGAATTGTCTTCTTTGTTCATGACACATCGTCTCAGTGTGATGAATGCACCTGTGAAGTTTCATGAATATATTCCATAATGGTTTAGGAGTTATGGCCCGGACACGGTTTACTATATGGTACTAAGTCAAGGGCAGATAATTCAAAAACCAAAAATGCAAGAGTTGTCTTCCTTGTTCATGACACATCGTCTCAGTGTGATGAATGCACCTGTGAAGTTTCATGAATATATTTTGATTATCCCTTAGGTGCTTGCTTAATACAGGTTTGACTGTAACTAGAAAAAGTGTCCTTAGGACACGGATGCCCCCGCCAAATGCCATTCATAAAAAAATATTACAAATGTACTTCACAACAATCATAAAATATATGCATCAAGGGCAGATAATCCAAAAACCAAAAAATGCAAGAGTTGTCTTCCTTGTTCATGACACATTGTCCAAGTATGATGGATGCACCTTAGAAGTTTCATGTTTATATTCTATACGGTTTAGGAGTTATGGCCCCGACACGGTTTACTATATGGTACTAAGTCAAGGGCAGATAATTCAAAAACCAAAAATGCAAGAGTTGTCTTCCTTGTTCGTGACACATCGTCTCAGTGTGATGAATGCACCTGTGAAGTTTCATGAATATATTCCATAATTATGGTTTAAGAGTTATGGCCCGGACACGGTTTACTATATGGTACTAAGTCAAGGGCAGATACATTGTAATTCAAAAACCAAAAATGCAAGAGTTGTCTTCCTTGTTCATGACACATCGTCTCAGTGTGATGAATGCACCTGTGAAGTTTCATGAATATATTCCATACGGTTTAGTAGTTATGGCCCGGACACGGTTTACTATATGGTACTAAATCAAGGGCAGATAATTCAAAAACCAAAAATGCAAGAGTTGTCTTCCTTGTTCATGACACATCGTCTCAGTGTGATGAATGCACCTGTGAAGTTTCATGAATATATTCCATACAGTTTAGGAGTTATGGCCCGGACACAGCTTACTATATGGTACTAAGTCAAGGGCAGATTATTCAAAAATCAAAAATCCAAGAGTTGTCTTCCTTGTTCATGACACATCGTCTCAGTGTGTTGAATGCACCTGTGAAGTTTCATGAATATATTCCGTACGGTTTAGGAGTTATGGCCCGGACACGATGTCGAGACGGATGCACGGACGCATGGACGAACGGACGCACAGGGGTAAAACTTAATGCCCTGCCGCTATTCTTCGAATAGGCGGGGGCATAAAAATATAAACTGCACTATGCTGAAGTATGGGGAGATGTTCTTCTGCCATCACACCACACTAAACAGCGAATGATGTAGTGAAGTGCTTACATGTACTTACTCTTAACCCTTATCCTGCTGAATAAACAGATTTAACCAGACCCATTGCTGACTGTCAATTAATCAGTCAAATTTCTTGAGACAATGTACAGTCGAACTTCGATAGCTTGAATGGTTTTGGGGCATGAAAACTTGGTCAAGGCAGTGGTAGTTCAAGCCACGGAGGGTTACTATTAGTGCCATTCCACGAGGCATAATGGAGATAATTCTGGGATATCTTTTTCGATGTTCTATATTATACATGTATGTTGTGTGTACTCATTAGAATCTCCTCATAGAGGAGATTCTATTGAGTACACAGAGCAAACAAATGCAAAATAAAAGAAGAAAATCTTCCTATATTATCCCTATTTCTTATTCGGAGGAATTCCCTGCGGACTCGGAACGGTTTCCACTCATCCACGATAAACGAGCCATCGATGTTCAAGCCATCAAAATTACACTGTAGTTCTATAATTCAAAAACCGCATGACTAAACAGTGTAGATCCTGATCAGATGGCTTCTTCAGAAGCCATCTGATCTGGATCTACAATGTTTGCAAAGGTAGGGGTTGTCGTGAACAGGAGGACAAGGGTTAAGACGAAATATACAGTATGCCCAACTCGCAAGTAAGTTCTTTGCTACTTACTTTACGTTTCCGGCTTAAAAAAAAGAAATTTAACAGGTAAAAACAAAACATGAAATGCTAAATCTCTGATATTGCACATACACTCAACACGATAAGATGCTAAACTAACAAAATGCATTTTATTTCTTATGTACATTTAAAAAAAAATTGACAAATAGATAACAAAACCATATATTAAAATTACAGCAACAACAGTGCTGCAACTTTTGCCCTTTCTGTACAATATGTATCATCACTGAATAACGATGACATCATCACTGAATAACGATGACATCATCACTGAATAACGATGACATCATCACTGAATAACAATGACACATCCATGTGACATAGTGTATTCTTTCATATCTACAAATGGGTGATTCATTTATGAAAATTTGCAATATTTTTATTTATACTCAAAATAATGGTTGTGAGTGCTCGTTAAAAACTGCCTCCTTGAGGCGGTTCTAACAAGTACCAGATCTCACACCAGATCTCCAGGTGTGTCTATCATGAGAGCTGATAGTCGAGAGCTTCCATTCTCTGCAATCTCTGTCAGCTGCTACCAGGTCATCTTGAACATCCCAAGCTTTCCATCCACCAGTATGTTACAGGCTGTCTTGATAGCACCGTTTGAGTGTTTCAAATGACCATATCAACTCAAATTCAGGCTTGACATTGCAGATCTTTCCACAACCTCATTATAACACAGTTCGTTATAACATGGTATTGCATATAACAAGGTTTCAAGATGGATCCCAAAAATGTGTAGATTATATAGAAAAATGACCATAAATGCACAATTCTATATAATCTATACCTTTTTGTTTGGATATAACAGTTGTTTACCTGACACCGTTGCTGGTTTCGACCCCAACAGTAGTGTTATAAAGAGGTTGCAGTGTAAAAATTTTCGTTATTTCTCTTCAGACATATTATGTTGTGAGGACAGCCCCCAGCCATCGGAGCTTGAAGAAATAGATGGGCTGTATGATGCTTCCACGCAGGGCTAAAGCAGACTGCACATGAGTACTGGTAAACTGCTTAGAGGATTTAAGCCTGCCCAGGCAAAGTAGTGCGAGTCGGACGGTCCATGCTTATAAACCCTATTGGTTTCATTGGGCGACAGGACTTGAGATGTCATTTTATCTCAAGGTAGGGTAAAAAGTGCCACAAAATTGGAAGCAATGTCTCCAAAATGACTTATACAGTGCTGACAGGGACGTTAAACCTCAAATCAAACAAAATCAAATACGCTATGAGTATTTGCTAGAATTGCCTCTTCAATGCTTATTAGTGTCAAGGTGATTCTTACAGGTATAGTAGTCACAGATAAGATGGACTAGGCGGAGCTAATCAGGTGTTGTCAATATATGTCAAATTCGCCGAGTCCACCAGAAGATTTGGTAGAGTGCCTTTCGCACGCTTTTTACAAGCTGACGAAATGGTCATATACACCACAGCTATGCTTGTATTACAGTTGAATTCACACAATCTAGTGACTTGGTTTACCTTTTTGTTAATGGAATATTCCTGAGGCAGGTACAAACGATAGTCCCGCCTAGTCAATCTTATCTGCGACTACTATACCCACAACCCAAGTTGTTATATAGTTTGTTTGACTGATTTGAGGTTTAACATCCCTGTCAACACTATAGGTCATTTTGAAGACGTTGCTTCCAATTTTGTGTCGTGCAATGAAACCAATAGGATTTATAAGCATGGACCGCACCGCTTTGCCTGGGAAGGCTAGGTTGTTATATAGAGGATCTTATATGAGTGTTCATGTATTATTGAATTTATTAAACAAGTTGAGGAAAAGGGATAAAATGTGAGGCTTTGCCAAGCCTTATATCCCTTTTCCTCAAGAGTTTAATACATTAAATAATACATGAGCACAGATGCAAGATTCAATTTATTATATGACATTTAAAACATATTAAATTCACAATTTTTTTTACAAAAGTGTCAAAATTCCGCTACTAGTAAACAGGACGTCGTTATGAACCTTGTATGTGTAACGTTACTGGACTTATCTAACTAATTTACATTTTTAATCCACAAAGGATTACCAAAATTTAATACATGGCGCTATTACATTCTCAGACATGATGTCATATGATAAAATGAAATACGAAAAATAATCCTCTAATCCTATGGATGATGACGAGTTATAAATATATAAGAAAATTATCCTTTAATCCTATGGCTGATGATGATGATGATCATGACGATAATGATGATGACTATGTGCACAAAGTCATGATGATGGACTGAATGAGAATTTACATGTAAGTACAAATGTACAAAGGATTAGCACTTAAATTATAAATACCGGTACATGTAGATTTGAACAAGAGCTGTCACTATAAGTGAGCAATGCCCCTGAAAAAGTGTGGACTTACAAACGCACAAACGGACAGTGCAAAAACTACATGCCCTCCTTCCAGGGCGTAAAAACTTTTCTTCTATATTTCTGTTAGATCTGTTTATGCGCTATTAGCTTTACTAATACCGTATTTACAGTATCTACTTGAACAGATAGGCCTTAGCAAACAGTGCTGACCCTGATGAGACGCCGCAGAATGCGACGTCTCATCAGGGTCTTCACTGTTTGCCACTCATCCATCTATTTTCAGACACAATAACGGTTAGTGATTTGTACTTGTTCAACTTTAAGAGCAAGGTAAGGAGCTAATACTTAGGGTTGGATCCAGATCAGGACTAACAAAATATAGGGCCTGATCTGTATCCAAACTCTTTGACAGTCTGATGTATTCCGGAAATATTGTTTTTATAATGGAAATCTTACAGCTTTGTTGTTGCTGTTTGTTTGTTTGGATCACCGGTTTATTATTTTTGTTTGTTTGTTTTCCAAGAACCTTATTAATTCTTATTCACAGAACTTGATCAGAATTTTCATTTGAAAAACTTGATATGTCTGCAGATCATTCAAATTCATTAAGAAACACCCCCTAAGAAACAGTTCACTGCTAGTTTTGCATTACTTTAGGAAAACACGCCTATACATATACATTGTATACTTTACCTCCGAAAAATCAATATTTTTTAGATGAAAAATTGTGATTTTTTTCTTATTTCTGCTCAAAATACAGATTGTGGGTACTCGTTAGAACCGCCTCAGCAAGGCCGTTCTAACGAGTACCAATAATCTAAATTTTAGAACAGAAATAAGAAAAATAAGGTTTAGCCCTGTAAACCCCAGTTTTACTATATAAAAGTGGGGTTCAAGTGGGTCAAATTTATATAGGCGTGTTTTTAAGATGAATATTTAACATTCTTACAAAACAATTGACATCTACCTTTTCTTCTGAATATAAAAATCTAAAGCACTAGTGTCTTAAAGCCATTATAAATAAAATTATAGAAGTATGGAAATATTTTCACCCTATTTCTGACACATGTTCATATTTCAAAGAAGAATTATTCCAATACAGTTGTGAATGTAAAACGTCTGTTTAGATAACATCAAAAATCTGCAACAGTACATTCTGCAATACATTACGAAAACACGCCTATACAAATACATTGTTACCTTTATCGCTGAAAAAATGAAAATTTTAAGATGAAAAATTGTGATATTTTTCTTATTTCTGCTCAAAATATAGATTGTGGGTACTCGTTAGAACCGCCTCTCGAGGCGGTCCTAATGAGTACCCACAATCTATATTTTAGAGCAGAAATAAGAAAAATAAGGTTTACCCTTGCAAACCCCAGTTTTACCATACAAAAGTGGGGTTCAAGGGGGTCAAAATTATATAGGCGTGTTTTTTCGTGATGTACTATCGGATACCAGATGTTATCGAATAACAAAAATTTAATTCTTTCCTTTTAAAACATTAAATAAATAATCTTTAACCTTTAACACTCTCTGGGCTAATTCAGCGGACGACAAATTGTTGGTATTTTTCTTATTTTTCTAAGAAAACAGGATTTGACATCTCATGCAAATTGTCTCCATGAGACAAATGTCTAATGTCTGTTTTCTAGAAAAAAATAAGAAAAATATTTCAAAATATGGTCTGGCGAAAAATAATTGGCATGCAGAGCATTAAAATCGAAACAAATCTATAAAGTCAATACTACAATTAATTATTACTATTTAGGCCTGATTAAAATAACACTGTATATGGGTAGTTTAACGCACAGCAAAACTCAATAGTTTCTACATCTTAACGAACTATTAACACTAACAACACTTAACAAAATTCTCTAAACACTTGCACATGTTACATAACTGCTACATGGATAGGAACACTGTCATGTCATCAAAGAGTGTAGTGACTACTACAGCTCTTATTCTTTTTTGTACGAGGGAACAAAGAAAGAAGCCATTTTTCTTAATTTTATATGATTTGAAGTTTAACGTCACCGTTAACACTATTTGCTTCCAATTTTGTTGGACTTTTACCCAACACTGAGTTGAAATGTCATCTTATGCCCTGCCGCCCAATGAAACCAATAGGGTTTACATGCAAGGAAGGTCCGGCTTGCACCAGTATGCTCGGGAAGGCTTAGACCTTCTATGCGGTTTACCGGTATTCATGTATGGTCGGTTGTAGCTCTGCATGGAAGCACCACGCAGCCCAATCTATTCCTCCAAGCCCTGATAGGCGAGGGCCACCATTTTTTTAAATTTCTGAAATGGGCCCCGTCAAGCGATTTTGGTACTTATCGCCTATGCGAGCAGCGAAGGTTCAGGCGAGCCTGCGCATCCGCGAAGTCTCGCCAGAACCTTTGCTGCTCGCTCATATAAGTAGTGAATCAAGAGGAACCTTCAGACAGAAAGCCCTATCCCTGGCCCCTCTGAATGGCTGGGCCTGCTCAGTTAAAATTTGTCATGACGGAATGCTTGAAGACACAAATTTGCTTGGCGGGGCTGAAATAATAATACATGTACAAGCTAAATTTGAGTCTCAGTAAGTTTAACCCTCAACTCCATCTGTAAATGTTGTCTGTTTACCTCATCTGCTGCGTCTTCTTGTAAACGTTTCAAAGATCTTTTTGCATTCACCTTATTTGCATTATCTGCTGGTTCCTAGTCTGAAGGTTATCAGTGTTGGAAAAACAGGTAACCAGACCCCCCTGACCTTGAAAGGTCAGGGGGGTCTGGTTACCTGTTTTTCCAATATTGACAATACGCAAGCTGGGGGCCAGCAAATAATGCAAATATGGTGAATTGATGCAAACAATGTGGACCCTGATCAGACTGCTCCTACTGGAGCAGTCTGAATCCGATCTGGGACAACACTGTTTGCAAAAATGACTTTTAAAGTAACCAGCACACAACTATATTCTATATACAGCAGGAGACTATTTCAAAATTTTGGGGTGTTACTTTTTGACAGACAGTGAAGACAACATCTGATCTGAGCCTGCACTGTTTGCCAGCATCCAGTTATGCAGTTTCCTATCAAAAAAATTGGCTGAAGAATTTGAGCAGTTATTATTGTGCAAGCCAAAAACTGGACTGGTATCCTAGATTTCTGTCTGGAGTTTGGGATTCTTTAATGTCGAGAGTCAAAGTATTTACATGTAAGTATGTACAATATATATTAGAGCAATGCACAAGAAAACCTGTCTTTAACTATCATAAATTTCATAACATACATACTAAAGTACATAGTAATAATATGTCACTGGATTGGATATTAGACTAAGCCTATATTCATCCTCTCCAAGGCAGTCCTGTAATAAACATGTATTACACTGAACTGTGCTGAAAGAAATTCAGAGAACTGAACTCTGCTGAAATCCTTTCCTCTGACTAACAGTCACAGTGGCTGGCCATGACTTATCGGTAAATATTCTAGTGACCGATGGCCGATCAAAAATTTATGGTGCTGTTCTTTATTATTTGGTTTGAGACACAGCAGACCTGGAAGCTTATTGGCAAAATGTATAGATTATATAGAAAAATATATCGGTTCAAAAAATATATTGATTCTATAGAAAAATGACCATAAATGGTCATTTATTCTATATAATCTACACATTTTGAATTAGCTATAATTACAGGTTAGGCAGAAAAACCACATTTTCTCTGGATCCAAACCACAGTATAAAAAGAGCTTGATCTGTATATAAAGATAATTGCTTAATCCCAATCATGGAAAACCAAATCAGTTTTCTACTCATTTGTCATTGAGCAAACAGATCAATCAGAAAACAACTACTGATTACTATGGCTAAAGCTCAACCCTTACAACTGTTCATTATTCTAGAGAATATGGGTTCCGAAGAAGCTTCACGTAAAATGTGAATCAGAGTAGGCACTACCATTTGCAAACAGTGTAGATACAGATCAGATGGCTTCTTCAGAAGCCATCTGATCTGTATCTAGACTGTTTGACATTCAGTTCATAAGTAAATTGACTTTCATTTCGTAAATTTGTAGGAATAATTTACATCAAGTATCGTAAAAATCCTAAAAATTCGGACAACTTGAGGACCGGCTGTTATTCTCCTAAAATTTTAACAAATTTGTTTCATGATCCAGCAAGGTGTCCAAAAAGTGCCAAGGGAATTGCAAACAGTGTAGACCTTGATCAGATCTGGGTCTGCACTGTTTGCTTAGGCCTATCTGTTCCACTAATTAGAATCATAACAGTAATCCGATTCACTGAAAGTCAGAAACAGGTTGGCTAAATCAATTTATTCAGCAGGACAGGAGCCCGTCGGGGCTTGAAGAAATAGATGGGCCGCATGATGCTTCCACGCAGAGCTGAAACTGACCCGCACATGAGTACTGGTAAACTGCTTAGAGGATCGAAGCCTACCCAGGCAAAGTGGTGCGAGTCGGACCGTCCATGCTTCTAAACCCTATTGGTTTCATTGGGCACAGGTCTTGAGATGTCATTTCATCTCAATGACGGGTAAAAGTCCCACAAAATTGAAAGCAACATCTCCAAAATGACCTCTATAGTGTTGATGGGGACGTTAAACCTCAA
The DNA here is from genome assembly GCA_963580285.1 of Lucinisca nassula. Classification (NCBI taxonomy): domain Eukaryota; kingdom Metazoa; phylum Mollusca; class Bivalvia; order Lucinida; family Lucinidae; genus Lucinisca; species Lucinisca nassula. Next base: position 71,480,651 of record OY757017.1, on the reverse strand, counting down.
AGGACAGGAATGAAGGCTCTGATCAGATTCTGCCAACATGCAGGCTGATCCGAGACTTCACTGTCTGCATGTCATAAAAACATGTTTTCTTGTGCGGCGGTTCATTTCTAAATATATTAGCTCTCCTTTTTACATCTGTATTTTCACAGCCAGATTTATTTACATGTCAAAACTAAAATTAAAACTATAAAAAAATATTTGGGCACGTCAGATATTATGAGAAATAGATGTTGACCCATGCACATATAGTTCCAGAAAAGGAGTTTCAATGGCATATTTTTTCTTATTTCGCCCAAAAACATACGCCGTAGGTACTACTAACCCTTATCTTGCTGTTCACGACAACCCCTATCTTTGCAAACAGTGTAAATCCAGATCAGATGGCTTCTTCAGAAGCCATCTGATCAGGATCTACACTGTTTGGCATTCAGTTTATGAATTTGTAGCAATAAATTTCATTAAGTTATTTGATTGGTTGATAGACAGAAATGGGTGTGGCTTAAATGAATATTCAGCAAGAGAAGGGTTAAGAATTGTCACATCAGGACATCAAAGAGATTCTAGCAAATACCTACAACAATTGTTTTAACAAGAAATGAAGATATGTTTTTAACGAAAACTATCTCTTAAATATCCTCGTTACTCTTAATCTTGAGCTGTGTGATTTTCTGCAAACACATAAATATTTAAATCTTCAATCCATCTGGCCAATAGGAATGGGTACTTAGAACTGGATTTACACTGTTTTCAAAGCTACAGCATATCTTGGTTCGGCAAAACAAGGATAAACAAGTGAGTCCTGACACTTTGCCTAAGAACTTGTATCAAAATTTTATCAAAATATTAAAAGTACTCAGCATATTCATTAAAATTTAGTATTTTGAAAGCTGCCTGAATAACACCAGTGTTTTAAGCAGCACATTAAGAAGAAGTGTTCAGCAGCTTCATGAACATCCCCCTCTAACACGGATTAAACCAAAGTATAGCTCCAAGGATAACCTTTATATTATATATCATCAACAAAAACATTAACACAAAAATGTAACAAGCTATGTCACAGAAAAAAGGCTGGACACAAAAACTAAAGGATCCTTCTTAGCTTTGAAAATGCTTTAAGAACCATTCATGCTTGTCCCTTTTGTCTTCTAGGTAGCGTAAAGAATCCTTTTATTATAGTTGTAATTTATCATGAAAGAATTCAACACACATCTGTACGATAAAAATGAAATTAGAACATAAATGTATGTATTTCACAGAAAATGAGTTTTATGATCACCTAAAAATAACTAACAACCTCCTAGCTCCAGATAACGTGAGTACTGAAGATAATTTCAGGATAATTTGCCAGGAATAATTTTAGGTTAATTCTTCTTATTTCTCCGTTACTGCATATGTTGTGGGTACTTGTCTCCATTAATGCATATGTCGTGGGTACTTGTTAGAATCGCCTCAATGAGGCAATTCTAACAAGTACCCACAACATGATTCTAACAAGAAATTAAGAACTGAGTCGAATCTAACAAGTACCCACAACATACAGGTATGTTTCTAACAATATATAAAGAAAATTATCCTTAATTATCTTTAATATGCTGATTTATGTGGAGCTATAATTGCAACATGAATGAATTCAATGCACATCTGCAAATAAACTTCACACATCTATGAATGTATTTCACAGTAAATGATATGGATTTATTATACATTAACACCTTCTGATAAATATCTATCTATCTCTATCTACTTATACTGTGATCGGTCACATTTGACCATTATTCACAGGTGTACATTACATACACACCAGATTTGAAGGATAAAAGCCTACACAATAATCATGTAATTACAGTAGGGGTCTTTAACCTGCACAGGGGATGACTCTCCCTGCACATGGGGCCTCCAGTTAACGTCCCGATCCAAAGGACCGTGCACTTTTTGACATTCATCCCTGCAAATGATGCCAATGGAGTGAGTTCAGACATCGAAATAATCACCGCCGCCGGGGATCAAACCGGGGCCTCTAGCATCAGAGGCCAAGTGTACTAACCTCTGAGCTAACGCCCTCTAAGTAACAAACTCAATAGTTCCAGATAGTAAAGAGGCCTACTGAGGATAATTTAGGGGATAACTGTTTTCAAAATTGTGATTTGGGGAGGTAAATCGGAGGTTTTACGGTCGGAAATTTCGTTTTACGGCGACGCGTGAGTGGAGCCGTAAAAAGTAATTTTCGACCGTAAAACCGACGATTTACCTCCCCAAATCACAATTTTGCAATACAGTTATCCCCATTCTAATGCACTTCTACGGTTGTTTTGTTAAAAACTGTATTATTTTGCACTAAACGGCTAGCGCTGTGAGCAGCGTAAAACCAAATACCAACCAATAAAAAGCGATGTTACATGATGACGTCTGATTTCCGACAGTATATTGCAGAATATACTGTCGCAAATTTTATACGTTATCCAATCAAACGTCGCGTTACATACGCAAGTGCATTAGAATTTGGGATAATTATTCTTATTTCTCAATTAAAACATATGTTATGGGAACTTGTTAGAATCGCCTCATCGAGGCGATTCTATCAAGTACCCACAACAAATGTTTCTAACAAGAAATAAAGAGAATTGTCCTTTATCCTTGTTAACCCTTTTCTCTCCAAAAAAACATTTTGTGGGTACTTGAGGTGATTCTATCAAGTACCCACAACATATGTTTCTAACAAGAAATAAAGAGAATTGTCCTTCAATCAACCTTGCTACCCCTTCTTCTCTGGAGCTATAAACGTCATACATGTATGGATGTATTTCACAGTAATTGATATAAGTGTATTACCGTATTTATCTTATGTATTCGGACAGACTTGCCCGAGCAAACAATCTAGACCCAGATGAGATGCCGCAGAATGCGACATCTCATTAGGGTCTACAATGTTTGCACCTCATCCAGCTATTCTTATGACACAATATCAGGTAGTGGAATGCACTTTTTCAAATTTTTGAACAAGTATGGTAAGGAGTTTAATTCTTATCATGCTGTTCACGACAACCCTTTTCTTTGGAAACAGTGTAGATCCAGATCAGATGGCTTCTGAAGAAGCTATCTGATCAGGATCTACACAGTTTGACGTTCAATTCATTAATCTGGAGGAATAAATTACATCAAGTAATCTGATTGGTTCAAAGTCAGAAATGGGTGTGGCTAAACTGAATATTCAGCAAGAGAAGGGTTTAGACTCGTAATACTTATGGTAAATACGGTACACAATATATGAGTTTATGAACACCTTGTGTTTATTAAGTATCAAACTGAATTCTGTAGTATGAATGAATTATAAATGAGCACATATTCACCGCCATTGAGATCCTTAGTAAAATATTCCACAGTTCTAGATATCAAAGCGGAGCAAAGTGTATGATTAAGTGATCATTATCTTTAATGCTCTTCAGAAACCTTTATTGTGCGTACTTGTTAGAATTGCCTCAAACCTATGTTATGTGTACAGTGAAATTCTGCTATGAAAAAAGCTAAAACTAGAATTGTTTTCTAAGAAAACAGATGTCCCCCCACCACACTCATTATTTCAGCCCTGTGACCTTGAAAATTAGGTCAAGGTCACCAAAATCTAATCAGTTCTTAAGATCAGCCCACTGACATAATGTACCTAGTTTGAACCAAATCCATCCATCGGGTCAGGAGATAGAGCGCAGACAAGTCTATTTTTAACAGTCTAAGTCCCGTGGTGACCTTGAAAATTAGGTCAAGGTCACCAAAACCCAATCAGTTCTAGAGACTATCCCATTTACTTAATGTACCAAGTTTGAACCAAATCCATCCATTGGTTCAGGAGATAGAGTGCAGACAAGCTTATTTTTAACAGTCTTAGTCCCGTGGTGACCTTGAAAATTAGGTCAAGGTCACCAAAATCTAATCAGTTCTTGAGACCATCCCAATTATACTATGTACCAAGTTTGAACAAAATCCATCCATTGGTTCAGGAGATAGAGTGCAGACAAGGTTTTTTGGCCTAAAATTCGACAATGTTTTGAGCACTGTGACCTTGAAAATTAGACCAAGGTCACCAAAATCTAATCAGTACTTTTCCCCCTCCCAATGGTGTTTAATCAAAATCCATCCATCCATTCAGGAGATAGAGTGCAGACAAGAGGCAACGCCAACGCCAACGCAGACGCCGACAGGATCCGCACCAAAACCAATATGTCCCCCTCCCTTTCGGGTGGGGGGACATAATCAAGACCATATTTAAAGGTTTCAGTTTTTTTCATTTCTAAGACCACCTTTGGGACAGTTCAAAAGTGGTCTTAAAGACTTGTGTTCCTAAAAGTCCTCATAAGAACAGTCCCAAAGGGGGTCTTAATATAGGAATGCATTCCTAAAGACTATCTTTGGGACTGTTAGAAAAGTGGTCTTAACCCTTATCCTGCTGTTCACGATAAACCCTACTTTTGCAAACAGTGTAGATCCAGATCAGATGGCTTCTGAAGAAGCCATCTGATCAGGATCTACACTGTTTGACATTCAGTTTACGGATTTGTAGTAATAAATTACATCAAGTAATCTGATTGGTTCAAAGTCAGAAAAAGGTGTGGCTAAACTGAATATTCAGCAAGAGATTGGTTAATACAGAAATTTTTCTGTATTTGTAAGATGTGATTCTAACAAGTACACACAACATAGGTTCATAAGCAGAAATGAGAAAAAATATATTTTAGTTATCCGCATAGTTCCCCCTTTAAGGGGAATGGGAACACCTTCAGGGGAGGCAACTCCTGCAAAAGTATTTTTGTCTCCCAAGTCAATAGAGGTCAACTCTTATAGGAAAGAATTTGCTCCTCTCCTGAGGAGCAAATTCTTTCCTTTAAGAGTAGACCCCTTTTTCCGTGGGATAGGGCTTATAGAAAGGCGAACAGGAAGTCCCGAAAGTCGACTCCATTTGAAAAATGGCAGAAAAATCTGCCAGGTGTTCCCATTCCCCTTAAATCTGAGCTATGTAATCTATTTCACAAATCCTTGAAAAGAAAAAAAACATCCACACCACTAACAGTGGATCAAAATACCAATGTTCAACACAAGACACAAGTTGCTGTTGTTGGGTCAGAGATAATGGCCTCGCCAACAGTATTAAGGATATATCCAGCTGGTCAGTTTACCTAACCACACTTTTCCTGAGCAGGCTTAAAAGTAATACAGTAGAACTTCGATGGCTCGAACACCGATGGCTCGTTTACCATGGATGTGTCGAACCCATTCTTGAGCCCCTAGCGAAATCTTCTACATAAGAAATAGCGGGATATAATTAAGGATATTTTAGTCTTTTATCTTGCAGATGTATGCTGTGTGTTCTCATTAGAATCGCCTCGGTGAGGCGATTCTAATGCGTACACACAGCATGCATTTTCATTATAGAACACCGAAAAGATGTCTAAAAGTATCTCGTTATGCCTCCTAGCAGTACCCTCAGTGGCTCGAACTACTGTCTCGAACAGATTTTCGAGGTCCCAAAGGTGTTCGAGCCACTGAAGTTCGACTGTATTTGCAAAAGCTGCTCACATTTTTTTCAGCAAAAATATTAGCATATTTGCCATACCATATGATCAAAGCTTTAATGATATGTTAACTAACGACATTGTTACTGTTGAACAAATGGCCCCTGAACAAACATATTTAATTAATTGGCCTAACCAAAGGATAATTCGCCTTGTTTCTTCAAACAAAAAATCAGTGGCCTTGATTGAGGCAATTCTGAGGAGTTCCCACACCATAGGTTTCTGAAGAGAATTAAGGACAACAATCCATGTTTCATCACCATTATTCCCGCTTGTCTTCGAAGTTGGGGGCATAAAAATTCTTTCACAATTCCAAATCCACAAAATCTATTCAATAAATTCTGATTTGATCACAGTCTTGCTCCACCTGCATGTAAATATTCACAGTTTTTCTCTTGGTTTGGCAGACAATAAGAGTTCTTTCACTCTCTCAGTTGTGGGACCCCATTTCGCAAATCCAGCTTCGTTCTGCAGGAATACAACCAGCGTTCCGTGGGCAGCCTTAAAACTCGTTTCATCTCTGGAAGAAGAAAATAGAACATGTTGATTCTGAATATTTCCACCCAGCAAAGAACGATGAGCCAATGTTGAGCTGACAGCGATACGACATTGCCACATCGTATCGTTGTTGGCCCCACTTTGGCCCACCGTTGCACGCTGGATTTTCACTGTTTACAAAGCAAAGCTATAGCACATCCTGGTTTACTTGCTAGTTTTGAAAACTGACTACAGGCTTACCGGTACATAAAACATGTTTGTTTAACCTAACCCATTGCAAGTGGGAAAACCCTAAAAGGGTACCTCGGCAAACAGTGCCGGCCCAGATCAGACACCTAAGAATGCGGCGCCTAATCAGGGCCTGCACTGTTTGCTAACAGAATTTTCCATCAAAATAGAATAAAAATGAATAGGCCAGACACCCCTTATAGACAAATGGTCTTGTCCGGAAAACCCTAAACAAGTAATTGGCAAACAGTGTAGGCCCAGATCAGACGCCGCATTTTATCAGGGCCTACACTGTTTGCAGAAAGTTCAGCCATTTTCCCAATAAATTTTGAAGAAAACACAACCTTACACCCCTAAATATTGAAATTGACTCCTGCTATATATAAGGAGGAAGATTCCATTTGGTACAAAAAGGGTTAATATTCTGGAAAAGTAAGTTGCCTCTTTCATTTAACTGCAATCCTCTTCCTTGGGAAACATCAAGTAATGGGAGGTGAGGTCAAGGCAAAAAAGTCTTAGGGAAGATTCTAAATATTTCTCAAAATCTGCCATCCTTTTGAAATGGACTTAGGCTACATACATATAAGACAGTGTTTCTATTCAGAACAGTAACAGAGGTGCCCTCTACACAAGGTTTTTCTGTGTACAAGGCCTCGGTAGCTCAGATGGAAGCAAGGAGGTCTGGTGATCAAGTCGAGGGTTCAATACCTGCCTGGGGTCAGCAACACTCTTTTGTGGAGATTAGTCATTAAACCTTTTTACGGTCATTCTCTCCATTCTGTTCATTCAAAAACGGCAGATATCAGTTTCTGGCTTAAGAGTCTGAACTGTTCTGGCTAACCACTTATGAATAAGCCTGCCCAGCAAGTGCGGTTAGGTAAACTGACATTCTTGATAATGTAAAAATAAACAAAAAATACTGTGTATCATGACTGTAGATTTCCAGGTCAATCATACCCATATGAAATTCATTTCAGACTGTATTTGTTTGTTTGTATTGGAGTTAAACGGCCCAGTCAACACTATTTAGGTCATTTTTGAGCTGATCAGTTTACTTATCCACACTTTTCCTGGGCAGGCTTTTACGTAATCGGTTAACCATTACAGTGCACATTCTTTTGCCAGAAACTGACAACTGACCTTCTTGAATCAGTGGAAGGGAGAGAATGACTGTAAAAAAGATTTCATGATCAATCTCCACGAAAGAATGTTGCTGACCCTGGCAGGTATCGAACCCGCATCCTCCTGATCACCAGTCAGATGCGCATTCAGCTAAGCTATCGAGGCCCGCATTTCAGACTGTAAGAAAGACATTTTCATAGCAACAAATAAGGTGGGTATCTGGTGATAACTACTTACTTCTCTATATAAACCTATGTTGTGGGTATTCATTTTAACCCTTTTAGTACCAAATGGAATCTTCCTCCTTATATATAGCAGGAGTTCATTTCAAAATTTAGGGGTGCCAGGTTGTGTTTTCTTCAAAACTGATTTGGAAAATTACTGAACTTTTAGCAAACAGTGGCGGCCCTGATCAGGCGCCCCGTTCTGCGGTGTCTGATCTGGGCCTGTACTGTTTGCCAGGGTACCCGTTTTGGGGTTTCTGGTACTAAATGGGTTAACCGCCTTGCTGAAGCGGTTCAAATGATTATCCCAGGGTCCGAACTTAAGTATTTTTGCCACAAGCAAAATTTAGCTTGTTACAAAAAAGATCTACTAGCTAAAATGAAAATCAATTCGATTTTTTCAAAAAAACCCTTTAATAAGAGCAGAAATTTTTTAAGAACAACAGTAATGATTAACTTGTATGCGAAGTATTAATGCAAATAAAACTAGAAAAAGTGTCCATAGGACACGGATGCCCCCGCCAAATGCCATTCATGAAACAGTTTACTATATGGAACTAAATCAAGGGCAGATAATTCAAAAACCAAAAATGCAATAGTTGTCTTCCTTGTTCATGACACATCGCCTCAGTGTGATGAATGCACATGTGAAGTTTCATGCATATATTCCATACGGTAAGGAGTTATGGTCCGGACACGGTTTACTATATGGTACTAAGTCAAGGGCAGATAATTCAAAAACCAAAAATGCAAGAGTTGTCTTCCTTGTTCATGACACATCATCTCAGTGTGATGAATGCACCTGTGAAGTTTCATGAATATATTCCATACAGTTTAAGAGTTATGGCCCGGACACGGTTTACTATATGGAACTAAGTCAAGGGCAGCTAATTCAAAAACCAACTAGAAAAAGTGTCCATAGGACACGGATGCCCCCGCCAAATGCCATTCATAAAAAATATTACAAATGTCCTTCAAATCAATCATAAATTATATTAAAATCATAAATGTAGGCGGTAGAGTGATGACAAAGTTTTTCTAAAAATAGCCACAGTGACCTTGACCTTGAAAGTTGAAATAGCTCGAGATATTGTCATAAGGAACATTTGTGTGAAGTTATACCGAAATCGGTGAAGAAATGTAAGCGCTAGAGCCATGACAAAGTTTTTCTAAAAATAGCCACAGTGACCTTGACCTTGAAAGTCAAACTCGCTCAAGGTATTGTCATAAGGAACATTTGTGTGAAGTTATATTGAAATCGAAATCAGTGAAGAAATGTAGTCGCTAGAGCGATGACAAAGTTTTTCTTAAAATAGCCATTGTGACCTTGACCTTGAAAGTCGAACTCGCTAGAGATATTGTCATAAGGAACATTTGTGTGAAGTTATATTGAAATCAGTTAAGAAATGTAGGCGCTAGAGCGATGACAAAGTTTTTCTAAAAATATCCAGTGACCTTGACCTTGATGTCATGACCTTGAAAGTCGAACTCGCTCGAGATATTGTCATAAGAAACATTTGTGTGAAGTAATATTGAAATCAGTGAAGAAATGTAGGCGCTGGAGCGATGACAAAGTTTTTCTAAAAATAGCCACAGTGACCTTGACCTTCAGGTCATGACCTTGAAAGTCAAACATGCTCGAGATATTGTCATAAGAAACATTTGTGTGAAGTTATATTGAAATCAGTGAAGAAATGTAGGCGCTAGAGCGATGACAAAGTTTTTCTAAAAATAGCCACAGTGACCTTGACCTTGAGGTCATGACCTTGAAAGTCGAACTCGCTCGAGATATTGTCATAAGAAACATTTGTGTGAAGTTATATTGAAATCAGTGAAGAAATGTAGGCGCTAGAGCGATGACAAAGTTTTTCTAAAAACAGCCACAGTGACCTTGACCTTGAGGTCATGACCTTGAAAGTCAAACTCGCTAGAGATTTTTTTATAAGGAACATTTGGGTGAAGTAAAATTGAAATTGGTGAAGAAATATAGGCGCTAGAGCGATGACAAAGTTTTTCTAAAAATAGCCACAGTGGCCTTGACCTTCAGGTCATGACCTTGAAAGTCTAACACCACGAGATTTTTTTATAAGAAACATTTGTGTGAAGTTATAATGAAATTGGCGAAGAAATGTAGGCGCTAGAGCGATGACAAAGTTTTTCTAAAAATAGCCACAGTGACCTTGACCTTGAGGTCATGACCTTGAAAGTCGAACTCGCTCGAGATTTTTTTATAAGGAACATTTGTGTGAAGTTATGCTATATCCCCCCTCACAACTGTGTTGTGCAAGGGGATAGAAATATTACAAATGTACTTCAAATCAATCATAAAATATATGCATCAAGGGCAGATAATCCAAAAACCAAAAATGCAAGAGTTGTCTTCCTTGTTCATGACACATCGTCTCAGTGTGATGAATGCACCTGTGAAGTTTCATGAATATATTCCATACGGTTTAGGATTTATGGCCCAGACACGGTTTACTATTTGGTACTAAGTCAAGGGCAGATAATTCAAAAACCAAAAATGCAAGAGTTGTCTTCCTTGTTCATGACACATCGTCTCAGTGTGATGAATGCACCTGTGAAGTTTCATGAATATATTCCATTCGGTTTAGGAGTTATGGCCCGGACACGGTTTACTATATGGTACTAAGTCAAGGGCAGATAATTCAAAAACCAAAAATGCAAGAGTTGTCTTCCTTGTTCATGACACATGGTCTAAGTGTGATGAATGCACCTGTGAAGTTTCATGAATATATTCCATACGGTTTAGGAGTTATGGCCCGGACACGACATACCATTTGACTATATATGGATGTAAGTCAAGGGCAGATAATTCAAAAACTAAACAAGCAGGAGTTGTCTTCCTTGTTCATGACACATCGTCTCAGTGTGATGAATGCACCTGTGAAGTTTCATGAATATTTTCCATATGGTTTAGGAGTTATGGCCCAGACACGGTTTACTATATGGAACTAAGTCAAGGGCAGATAATTCAAAAACCAAAAAAGCAAGAGTTGTCTTCCTTGTTCATGACACATCGTCTCAGTGTGATGAATGCAACTGTGAAGTTTCATGAATATATTCCATACGATTTAGGAGTTATGGCCCGGACACGATGTCACCGGAGGAACGAACGGACGGACGCTCGGACGGACGGACAGGGGTAAAACTTAATACCCTTCCGGTATTCTCCGAATATGCGGGGGGCATAAAAATGCAAGAGTTGTCTTCCTTGTTCATGACATATCCTCTGAGTGTGATGAATGCACCTGTGAAGTTTCATGAATATATTCCTTACGGTTTAGGAGTTATGGCCCGGACACAATGTCGGGACCGACGGACGGACGGACGAACGGACGAATGAACGTTCTCACGAATGGATACTTAAGTGGCTAGGCGTCGGCAAATTGACTACTTAAGCGGCAAATTCTCGTAAGTGGCAAGCCACCTAAGAGACAATTTTTGCCACTTAAGTACCAAAATAACGGAATAAAGTCCATTTGGACTCACGAATATATACTTAAGTGTCAAACTGTCAAATTTTTTGCCCCCTAAATGTCGTTTCGTTGGTGCGGACAAACGAACGGATGAACGGACGGACAGGGGCAACACTTAATGCCCTTTCGACCATTCTTCGAATGGCGGGGGCATAAAAAACTGATGACGTGTTAGTCTAGGGCTGGGTTCCGCCTTTGGAAATTGTACCGTGGTATACCACAGGTTTCAAACACCAGACGTTTGTACATCGTAAAATAAAACAGACAAGTAAACAGAGAATCATTACACGTTTTCTGGGTGTTTAAGGTCACAAAAAATTGACATTGGCAATAATATTGTCTTTGCAGTTTATCTGGATGCGATCTTTACTGATTGCTTTTAATCTGTCCATGGCCTATCACTAATCTTATGCCAATAAATTAGTTAATCCTATTAACAAATAAGACACAATGTTTTTGGTTTTTTTCCAAAGTGCTATGTGATAATGAGCGTTAAGTAAACCAAGATTGCAAGTCATTCTTTTCATGTATCACTTAATATCGATACCTGCTGGTTCAGGACACGACCACGCCTGATGTTCAACCCGCCGATATAGCGGTTCCTTTGATATTGCGTGAATGGCTTTAGTTGGCTAAGTATTGAGCATATTTTATAATTATTGACCACATTAACAGGATTAAAGACGTCGGGGTTTTTCAGAAGTCGCCACATGCTATCTCCCTGCATTATCCATTTGAACTGTCTCTGGGCAATTCGTGATAAAATTATTTATTCACAGTTCGACACAGCGCTGCACGGACTGATCAATACACATGCTGTCTTGCAATGTCCTCTTTGTCAGTCATGTTCCGACAAGCAGTGCATATATATGTTACAAAGTTTTCACGCAAGATTACTTTGAGCCCCAATTAGCAGGATTAAACTGTTAGGCTTTGGTTAGAAATTTATTACCTATTTATCTATGTTAATCCTAAGTGGCCGGCATGCGGAGCATGCTTTATTAGTTATTACCGCTATTCATCTAAAGTATCCGATAATTTTCACGCCCTATCGGTCGCGTCGGCGTCCTTGAACTTAACAGTGCTCAGCATGACTAGCGGCGCATTATAAAAGATACTTTGCGTTCCTGCGGGGTATTTTTTCGCGGCCGCACTAGTGAAATCGTTTCGCAAACATATTTTTGTAAACGGAACCGTTTCTTCCTCTCCATTGCTGCACAGACTGATCAACGTGTTATCTTTGTCACGATCGGACACTCGCAAAAATTTTCTTGTACAAATATTTTGGCCTTGCATTTTGAAATTCTCACTCGCATTTAGCGTAAATGCAAGCTTAATTTCAGACCATGTTATCCACAACGTATGCTTTTATGGAGAACTGACAAAAAATACCATTTAGTTTTCCCCAAATAGCCTTTAATATCTGTTTCTATGATTTTACTTTACTTACTTTGGACAAATATGCTGAAAACCATGGCGATATTCGTGCTCAAATGGTGGCAGAACAAATTGTTTCTTCTTAAAGCGACTAGATTCAAGACGGATATGTGCCTCAGTTGGTGGATCCCTCCACTCGGGAATAAACACAATGAACGACAAAGGCTCTGATGATTCACTTAATAAACACTGAAATGAACAAAGACCGTCATTTGATTCACTTAATTAACACTGAAATGTACAAGGACAATCATTTGATTCATTTAATAAACACTGAAATGTACAAAGACAATCATTTGATTCATTTAATAAACACTGAAATGTACAAAGACAATCATTTGATTCACTTAATAAACACTGAAATGTACAATTTGATTCACTTAATAAACAATGAAATGTACAAAAACAATCCTTTGATTCACTTAATAAACACTGAAATGTACAAAGACAGTCATTTGATTCACTTAATAAACGCTCAAATGTACAAAGACAGTCATTTGATTCACTTAATAAACACTGAAATGTACAAAGACGATCATTTGACTCACTTAAGCCTTCAACTGCTACTTAAAATCATAGAGCAGATAACAATCTGATTTTTTTTAAATAATTTTTTCGTTGTAAGGGAGAATTGCCATTTATTGTAGAAATTTCTAAGTAACCAGCAGAAAACAAAACACAAGAGATTTAACCAATTTTTACCGGAAACCCCAAAACATGTACCCTGGCAAACAGTGCAGGCCCAGATCAGACGCCGCACAATGCAGCATCTGATCAGGACCTACAGTATTTGCAAAACATTCAGCTATTTTCCAAATAAATTTTAAACGTAACACAACCTGTCACCCCCAAATTTTGAAATGGACTCCTGCTGTATATAAGGAGGAAGATTCCATTTGATACAGAAAGGGTTAAAGCACTGGTTCCTAACATTTCTGAAGACGGGTTTTCTCAGGACAAGAGTTCCTATTTAGTGCATTATCATTCAGTTCAAAATCTAGATATTTTCTCCTTTCTTAATTTCTTTATGTATGGCCCTTTCTCGGATATTTCACTTATATTGAGTTGATCATTAACCCATTTAGTACCAGAAACCCCAAAACGGGTACCCTGGCAAACAGCAGAACGCGGCGTCTGATTAGGGCCTACACTATTTGCAAAAAAGTCAGCCATTTTGCTAATCAATTTTGAAGAAAACACAACCAGACACCCCTAAATTTTGAAATGAACTCCTGCTATATATAAGGAGGAAGATTCCATTTGCTACAAAACGGGTTTATCAGAAGTACCCAGAGAAAAACACCTGATCTTCCGTTGCAGAACTTGGCATCTCACATTTGACCCAAGAAAAGCTGGAACCGGAAGCAGTAAGAGACAATGTTTAAGAATCATCTTTCTTGCATAAATACCTATGCGCATGGCTGTTTGAAGCTATTGTCAAATGGACTGAAAGCCGTTCTCAAACAACAAAACCCATGTTCAAATCATGAAATTCATGTGCTTGATATCAAATCCTGTTTTCTGGGAAAAATAAGAAAAATATCAACAATTTGTCGTCTGCTGATTTCGCCTAGAGAGTGGTAGAAGTTAATGGGAACAAAAGTAAGACACAGAGAAACAATTTTGTGTATATTATACCTCAAAATGGTCCACCATGGCTTCCATCAACTCTTCACAAAATGGAGGATTCGCTTCAAATGATCCCGACACCGGGTAAAACTTCAATATTGGACTGCAATGAACACACAACGGGATAATCAGTCATGTTTTCTATGTTGAGACATTCAGTCAACTCTCGTTATCTCAAGCTACAAGGGACTGGAATATTTGGTTATAGATAACAGTAGATTGAGATAAAAGAAGTTGAAATCTAAGTAATGTATAGCAAAACTAACAATACAGTGCCCAATATTTAGTTTGACATAAGCCATTGTTTGAGATTTGAGATAACCAGAGTCTACTGAATATCATATTAACTCTTCAAATGATATTTTTGTTTGTTTAATTTGAGGTTTAACATCCATGTAAACACTAGAGAGGTCATTTTGGAGATGTTACTTCCAATTTTGTGGGACTTTTACCCGACATTGACATGAAATGACATCTCAAGCCCTGTCGCCCAATGAAACCAATAGGGTTTATAAGAATGGACGGTTAGACTCGGACCCCTTTGTCTGGGCAGGCTAAGATCCTCTAAGGGGTTTACCAGTACTCGTGTGCAGCCGGAGTCAGCTCTGCGTGGAAGCATCATGCAGCCCATTTATTTCTTCAATGGGCGGGGGTCGAAGATAAAAGAAGTTGAAATCTAAGTAACGTATAGCAAAACTAACATAACAGTGCACAAAATTTAGTTTGATATAAGCCATTGTTTGAGATATCAGAGTTTGAGATAACAAAGGTCTACAGTATATCATATTAACTCTTCAAATGATATTTTTGTTTGATTTGAGGTTTAACCTCCCTGTCAACACTAGAGAGGTCATTTTGGAGACATTGCTTCCAATTATGTGGGACTTTTACCCGACATTGAGATGAAATGACATATCAAGCCCTCTCGCCCAATGACACAATAGGGTTTATAAGCATGGACGGTCCGAATCACACCGCTTTGCCTGGGCAGGCTTAGATCTTCTAAGCGGTTTTCCAGTACTCGTGTCTTCAAATGATATATAGAGATTATCATATGGCATTTTTCATATCATACCCCATATCAACCCGAGACTCCCATAGCAGCTCGAGGACCGAAGGCCCGAGGGCTGATATGGGTCGAGGGCTGATATGGGGTATGATATGAAAAATGCCATATCATAATCTATTTATCATACATTTCACTTTTTAAAAAAAATTGCTCAAAATAAATTGTATTAATTGCATCTGCCTAATACCAAAGTTACAATGAGAATCTCATTATCTTCGGTCTAGCTATGTAATTTAAGAGACGCTTTGTCAGCAATCCCCTGCATCGTTCTTTCGCCCATTTTCCTCTCCTATTCGCTGCGCCGTGCCATGTTTTTTTTTTTTTGCCAAACAGTTCGAACAGACAAAAATATTGCAAATTACAAATGGCTTCCTGAACAACAAATGCGAAATGCCGATAAAAGCAATTCTACAGAGCAGACAATAATTTATTTTTTTCTTATTTTTCAGGGAAAAGAAGGCTTTTTATTCCACATGAAGATTCATATGTAATGTCAAGCCTTATTTATTTTCTAAGCCATATCAGCATCTTCACTTGTGTTCTATTTATGCATCATGATCCACATATGACTACCGCAATGATCCTAAGTATTGGGACAGACAGGCCTAAGCAAACAGTGCAGACCCAGATCAGACTGCAGTCTGATCAGGGTCTACACTGTTTGCCATTCCGCCTGCATCTTTTGCATTCCTTACTGGATCATGAAATAAATTTGTTAAAATTTTAGGAGCATTATAGCAAGGCCTCAAGGTGTCCCAATTTTTTTGGAGTTTTACGGTAATACAAGTTGCAAAGACAGTGATTACCATATTGATCCTAAGTAGTGGGACAGACAACCTCAGCAAACAGTAAAGACCCAGATCAGACTGCTCCTGATGGAGCAGTCTGATTAGGGTATACACTGTTTGCCTTTACATCTGCACTTTTTGGACTTCTTGCAGGATCCCGAAACAAATTTGTTCAAATTTTAGGAAAATTACAGCAAGTCCTCAACGTGTACCAATTTTTAGGATTTTTAAAGTAGACTGCCTAAATATGCAAGTTGATCTCAGCCTATCAGTCTTTGTTGTTCACACATGGTTTTGTATGTTTGTGTTGAGGTTTAAAGTCCCGGTCAACACCATTTAGGTCATTTTGGAGTCCCTGCTTCTGATTGTGGGACTTTTACTACACACCCGGATGAAATGACATCTCAAGCCCAATCATCCAAAGACTGCGCTAGGGTTTATATGCAGGAATGGTCCATCTAGCACCACTTCGCCTAACCCATTTTGTACCCAATGGATCTTCATCCTTATATATCGCAGGAGTCCATTTCAAAATTAAGGGTTGTGAGGTTGTATTTTTTCAAAATTAATTTGGATAATGGCTGTACTTTTTGCAAACAGTATAGGCCCTGATCAGACACCACATTCTGCAACATCTGATCTGTTGTTGTTTTTTTAGCTCACCTGTCACGTAGTGACAAGGTGAGCTTTTGGGATCACTTTTTGTCCGTCGTCCGTCGTGCGTCCGTGCGTCCGTGCGTGCGTGCGTGCGTGCGTGAGTGCGTCCGTAAACTTTTTCTTCAAACGACATCTCCTCCTAAACCACTGAACGGATTTTGACCAAACTTCACAGGAATGATCCTTAGGTGGTCCCCTTTCAAAGTTGTTCAAATGGTTCCGGTCCGTTGCACATGTAGGTCACAGTAGCCAAAAATAGATTTTTTTCACCGAAAACTTAAAAAATCTTCTTCTCTGAAACCGCAAGGCCCAGGTCTTTGATATTTGGTATGAAGCTTCATCTAGTGGTCCCCTATCAAGATTGTTCAAATTATAGTGCTGGGGCCAAAAATGCCCCCGCACGGGGGCCCTTTGGTTTTACATGGGCTTATATAGGGAAAATCTTTAAAAATCTTCTTCTCTGAAACCGCAAGGCCCAGGTCTTTGATATTTGGTATGAAGCTTTATCTAATGGACCCCTACCAAGATTGTTCAAATTATAGTGCTGGAGCTCAAAATGCCCCCGCACAGGGGCCCTTTGGTTTTACATGTGCTTATATAGGGAAAATCTTGAAAAATCTTCTTCTCTGAAACCACAAGGCCCAGGTCTTTGATATTTGGTATGAAGCTTCATCTAGTGGACCCCTACCAAGATTGTTCAAATTATAGTGCTGGGGCCAAAAATGCCCCTCGCACGGGGGCCCTTTGGTTTTACATGGGCTTATATAGGGAAAATCTTTGAAAATCTTTGTCTCTGAAACCGCAAGGCCCAGGTCTTTGATATTTGGTATGAAGCTTTATCTAGTGGACCCCTACCAAGATTGTTCAAATTATAGTGCTGGAGCTAAAAATGCCCCCGCACGGGGGCCCTTTGGTTTTACATGGGCTTATATAGGGAAAATCTTGAAAAATCTTCTTCTCTGAAACCGCAAGGCCCAGGTCTTTGATATTTGGTATGAAGCTTCATCTAGTGGACCCCTACCAAGATTGTTCAAATTATAGTGCTGGGGCCAAAAATGCCCCCGCACCAGGGCCCTTTTGTTTTACATGTGCTTATATAGGGAAAATCTTTAAAAATCTTCGTCTCTGAAACCACAAGGCCCAGGTCTTTGATATTTGGTATGAAGCTTCATCTAGTGGACCCCTACCAAGATTGTTCAAATTATAGTGCTGGGGCCAAAAATGCCCCTCGCACGGGGGCCCTTTGGTTTTACATGGGCTTATATAGGGAAAATCTTTAAAAATCTTCGTCTCTGAAACCGCAAGGCCCAGGTCTTT
Source organism: Lucinisca nassula (assembly GCA_963580285.1). Taxonomy (NCBI): domain Eukaryota; kingdom Metazoa; phylum Mollusca; class Bivalvia; order Lucinida; family Lucinidae; genus Lucinisca; species Lucinisca nassula. The sequence continues at coordinate 71,462,621 of OY757017.1, read as the reverse complement.
GATATTTGGTATGAAGCTTTATCTAGTGGACCCCTACCAAGATTGTTCAAATTATAGTGCTGGAGCTAAAAATGCCCCCGCACGGGGGCCCTTTGGTTTTACATGGGCTTATATAGGGAAAATCTTGAAAAATTTTCTTCTCTGAAACCGCAAGGCCCAGGTCTTTGATATTTGGTATGAAGCTTCATCTAGTGGACCCCTACCAAGATTGTTCAAATTATAGTGCTGGAGCTAAAAATGCCCCCCGCACGGGGGCCCTTTGGTTTTACATGGGCTTATATAGGGAAAATCTTGAAAAATCTTCTTCTCTGAAACCGCAAGGCCCAGGTCTTTGATATTTGGTATGAAGCTTCATCTAGTGGACCCCTACCAAGATTGTTCAAATTATAGTGCTGGAGCTAAAAATGCCCCCCGCACGGGGGCCCTTTGGTTTTACATGGGCTTATATAGGGAAAATCTTGAAAAATCTTCTTCTCTGAAACTGCAAGGCCCAGGTCTTTGATATTTGGTATGAAGCTTCATCTTGTGGACCTCTACCAAGATTGTTCAAATTATAGCCATGGGGCCAAAAATGCGCCCGCTCTGGGGCCCTTTGGTTTTAGATAACCATATATAGGGAAAATCTTGTATTACAAAGTCTATATGCAGGCTAAACCTTTAAAATCTTCTTCTCTGAAACCAGAAAGCCCAGGTCTTTCATATTCGATATGAAGCTTCATCTTGTGGACCTCTACCAAGATTGTTCAAATTATAGCCCTGGGGCTAAAATTGACCTTGCCCGGGTCCCACTTGTTATACATTGGATCAGGTGAGCGAACCAGGGCCCTCTGGGCCCTCTTGTTTTTGTTTTTTTGGCCCTTTCAAGATTATTTCACTCATATCGAGCCAATCGTTAACCAGAGGTGGGCAAAAACCGGAGTACCCGGAGAAAACTACCTGACCTTCCGTCGCAGAACTTGGCGTCTAACATGTGACCCGAGTAAGGCTCGAACACACAGCGGTGAGAGACCTAATGGTTAAGAGTCAGCGCATTTATCCACTAGGCCACGGAGGCCCGTACGTCTGATCTGGTCCTGCATTGTTTGCCAATTACCTGTTTTGGGGTTTCTGGTACAAAAAGGGTTAAGCAGGCTTCAACCCTCTAAGTGGTTTACCAGTATTCATGTTCTGCCAGTTTCAGCTCTGCCTGGAAGCACTATACAGTCTGATGTATTTCTCCTATTGGTCATACATTATTACTTGTATCATTCCTCATTTCTAGTTACCAACACAATATTGGGAGTACATGTTTGTTTGTTTGTTTTTGTTGATTTGAGGTTTAACATCCCCGTCAACACTGTATAGGTCAGTTTGGAGACGTTGCTTCCAATTTTGTGGGACTTTTACCCGACACTGAGATGAAATGACATCTCAATCCCTGCTGCTCAATGAGACCAATGGGGTTTATAAGCATGGACGGCCCACTCGCACCACTTTGCCTAGGTAGGCTTAGGTAAGCGGTTTACCAGTACTCCTGTGGGGGTCAGTTTCCGCTCTGAGTGGAAGCATCGAGCAGCCCCTCTATTTCTTCAAGCCCAAATAGGCAAGGGCCATGGGGTACATGTACTTGTTATAATCATCTTGATAAAGTACATTGTGCATACTTTTAGAATTGCCTCAATATTCCTATTGTTCCTCTGTTCACAGAGCAATGATTTTACAGTTTTTGCCAGGGAAAGGGAGAAAAGAGTTAGAAGAGACAGGTGAGGAGGTAAAAAGAGATGGATAGGCAAAAATGCAGAGAATGAGACTGTAAGACAAGAAAGCAGAAATGAAACTAGAGCTGTCAGTGAAACTGACTAGGGCCCCGGCAGCGCTATCAGAGGAGTAGGAAAAAAATTTGTGGATGGACAGACTGACAGACAGACAGACAGATGGACGGACAGAGTGATTACTATAGGGCACCCACACTTTCAGTGCGGGGCCCTAATTATTGTCCTTCTACCACAAAATCTCAGGCAGACATCTTGATGCCTAAGAATATCAGAAAGATAAGGACATCATCACCCCAAACAACTATCCCCAACCTTTCATAGCTCCAGAAAAAGCGCTTTTTCATCCCCAAAATGCTGATATTTTTCTTATTTCTGCACAAAAACATATGTTGTGGGTACTCATTAGAAGCACCTCTGCAAGGTGCATCTAATGAGTACCCACAACATACGTTTTTGTGCAGAAAGAAGAAAAATAATATTTCCATACCCCTTGTTTTACTTCAACTCTACCAAAATTTCAAGGGTCTCCCCTCTTAATCAGGGTTATATGGACACCACAATCTACATTTGGGAAAGAAAATTTGGTAAAGAGTTGAAGTAAAACAAGTGGTTGGTTATTATTATTCCCTTTTGGAACAAATCTGCAATTGAATATTTCCATACCCTCCCTCTTATCTGGGGCTATGGCCCGTCTTCCCTTACTTACCCTCTAGATCCAAAATATCCATCAGTATCAGAGAAAGCAGAACAATACTGTCTAAAGTAACAATTTAACGGTGACGCGAAGCACTCAAAAGTCACACCAAACACTCGATGTAAGCACTCAAACACTGATATCGGTAAAGCACCCTGTAAACTAAGTCCTTCTCCAGGTTGGTTCCCGAATAAAGTCTGAAAAATAAAATTTGTATAATCAAAAGCTCTGAAAAATAAAATTTGTATTCTCAAAAGCTAAATCAAAAGCTAATGGTTTCAAGAAAGCACAACACAAATTTGAAAGGGATTCATAAACACCAACCTCTTTAAAACACAGTTCATTATAATACAGTTTTACAGATAACACAATTAAACCCATTTTGTACCCGAAACCCCAAAACGAGTAGTTGGCAACTAGTGCAGACCCACATCAGACGCCACAGAATGCCGCGTCTGATCAGGACCTTCACTGTTTGCATAATTTTCAGCCCATTTCCAAATATTTAAAAAAAAAAAAAAAAAACACAACCTGACGCCCTAAATTTTGATAAAGACTCCTGCTATATATATTATAATCTATATGTTTTTGTTTGGACATAACATGCTTGTTTGACTAACACGGTTTTCACCTTTGATGTCACCAATAGTGTTATAAAGAGGTTGGGAGCAACGACTTTCTATTTTGATCTTTCTTTCCAAATGGCACCTTACCAGTAGTTGTTCCAGGTTGAATTGTTCAAAGCATCCTTAGCTTAAAGAGCTTGTTTGTGGTCAAATTGTTAACTGTTCTAGCGTGTACAATATCTTATATAGATTTTTTTTTTTTTTTTTTCAGAAAAATGTGAGCAGCTTTTGCATTTGCCAACACTGCAACATTATTTTCTGCAAAAGTATTGGTATATGTGGCACAGTCCGCTGCATCAGCAGACAACATAAACAGACAACATTTTCAGAATATAGTTTCTGGACTCTTGGGGTCAAAGATTTAATGATATGTTCACTAATGACATTTGTTACTTTTGAACAACTGGATCCCTTATCTGTTCAGGGTCCAGGGGCCAGATGTTCAAAGCATCGTTACCTTAACGAGCTCGTTAGTGGTCATATTGTTAACTGTTGTAGCAAGTTAAAATATTAAAAATTTTGGTATTTTTGCTGAAAAAATGTGAGCAAATGCAAAAGCTGCTCACATTTTTTCAGCAAATATATTAGCATATTTGCCATAATAAATGATCAACGTTTTAACGATACGTTAACTAACGACGTCGTTAGTTTTGAACAACTGGCCCCAGTTGTTCAAAATTAATGATGGTGTTTGTTAACATATTAATATTAACACTTGGATAATTATGGCAGTTATACTGTTTTGATTTTTTGGTATGTGTTTTTTTATTTTTCAGAAAAAATGGAGCAGCTTTTGCATTAGCTGCTCACATTTTTTCAGCAAAAATACCACTGCTTGAGGTATTTTGCTTTATACATGTATATACTAAAACAGTTAACATTTTGACCTCTAACATGCTCATTCAGCTAACGATGCTTTGAACAACTGGGCCTTGGTGTCTCCTGTCCCTTAAGCGAAATTGATACATCTGGTGCATTTCCTGTGCCTTCTTTACAAGGGAGTATATTTTCAGCATTTCTTGTTTCCTTTTCCATAAACTGAACACCCTCAAAAATGGGTCTACAAAGAAGTGCCAATGAGATATTCAAAGTTTGCTTGCTTAATACAGATGAGTTGTAATACAAGTGCCTGGACCTCATCCTGAAAGAGAGAAGGCTTCGCTGGTATGGAATGTGGAATGCTCCAATGGTGCAGTCAAGACTGCCTGTGAAATACAGGTAGGTGGAAAGCGGGGGCCTGGAAAAGCGGGGGCCTGGAAGGCCCAAGATGACCTGGAAGCAGCTAACGGAAAGAGATTGCAGAGAATGGAAGCTCTCTGCTATCGATCCTCATGATAGACAAGGAGATCTGGTGTAAAATCTGCCATGCATGCAGCAAGCCAGCTACCTGGAAGGGGACCCACTCATGTGGACGTTGCCCCTGTACTGCACGTTAATCAAAACTCCGTTGATGATGATGATGATTTTTCTGGTACTGAATGCATGCTTGCTAAAAACAGGTTGCTTGCTAAACAGAGGTCACCATTTCGGCATAAATATTGTAAACTTAACCAATAACAACATTTGTTGACTACTTTGTTATCTGCTCTTTACTTTTTTTCCTGTACACTGTTGACGGGGATGTTAAACCTCAAATTAGTCAGTCAGTTATTTTAAAAGTCGGTGGAATCTGGGCCCATTCTATTTTCCTGTATGGAAAACACTTTAACCCTTATCTTGCTGTTAACGACAACCCCTATCTTTGCAAACAGTGTAGATCCAGATCAGGTGGCTTCTGAAGAAGCCATCTGATCAGGATCTACACTGTTTGACATTCAGTTTATGAATTTGTAGCAATAAATTACATCAAGTAATGTGATTGGTTGATAGACAAAAATGGGTGTGGCTTAAATGAATATTCAGCAAGATAAGGGTTAAAGTTTGCAAAAACAAAAGCAACAGGACTTACACTGTATCTTCTTAATAGCACCCAGACTCTTGGCAGGAAAAGGTCAAATCTCTGATCATCTCGACAACTTAGTTTGTAAAGTTGTTCCTGTTGAGTAAAATTAGCACAAATCAGCTCCTGATGAGAATAATCAAGGGGAACGGTAACACCTACCACATTTTTCTGCCATTTTTCAAAGGGAGACAACTTTTGGGACTTCCTGTTTGCTTTTCTATAGGCTCAGTCCCATGGAAAAAGGGATCAACTCCTAAAGGAAAGAATTTGCTCCTCAGGAGCAAATTCTTTCCTTTAAGAGTTGACCCCTATTGACATGGGAGACAAAAATACTTTTGCAGGAGTTGCCTCCCCTGAAGGTGTATTCATTTCCCTTAAGGGATGCTATTCCTTACATTTTGCTTGCAATATATCTTGGATGTTTGTTAAATTTACCTCAACATATAACAACAAAATAAATGTCAATAGAAAACAAGAAATATTATCAATATATTACCCTTGCTACTGATGTTCTAAGGTAAGTTGAAAGTGACATCAGCGAATGTTTTTGTTATTAAGCATTGTCCAATGTTGTCAAAAGATAACGGCGCTTCGGTAATGAGTATTATAACGGTATAGTCCGTCTTGACTGCCAATGATGTGTATGATAATGATAATGGGGGAACCTGTTAAACCTACCTGTGGTGATATACTCTTTTACCTCACTGTTTACTTATCCTCCTCCACCAGTACTCCTAAGCTTGATCTTGTTTTTGTTTGTTTTTTTTGCATTTGCTTTTACAGCCTTTTCAAGGTTAGCTAAATTATTTCCAGCCCACTGTTAATCAGAGGTGGACAAAAACCAGAGTAGCTGAATGAGTTACATACATCCTAAGTCAAATCAATCCTTTAACAGCAACTGGGTATGCAAGATTTGTCACGCTTCACAAAAATCTGCTACTTTGAAAGGAAAGAATTTGCTCCCACTGGGGGCTACTCTTAAGGGAAAGAATTTGCTCCCAAAGGGAGCAAATTCTTTCTTTTAAGAGTAGCCCTCATTTTGACCAGGAAATCCAGTCCCTTTTGACCAATAGCAGTCTCCCTTTGAAAATTGTGGCTAATTTATTTTGGTCTATCTGTTCACTTTGATAAACAAAATTACCAGTTTATAGAAATGTGAACTGTTGAGCTTCATTGTTTCCCCTCTATATTTTAAAATATGTTGTTCATTTTCATTGGTTATCTCTACTGGTGGGAGCCTGGGACTAGGAACCATCATGTAGACTGGATAACAGAACAATTTCCTCTTGTGGACTGGGTCTGAAGGCTCTGGGATTTCTGAAACCAGTCAAAATTAACATTCATCAACACTGTTTCTGAAATAAGCCTACATTATTAAACATGCTTGTTTTTGGTTTTGTTTTATGGCCCTTTCAAGATTATTTCACTTATTTCAAGTCGATCGTTGAGTACCTGAAGAAAAAACACCTACCTTTCTGTTGATACATGCTTGAGCAAACAATGCAGACCAAGATCAGAACAGTGTCTACCTAGTTTGTTTGTTTCATTTGTGGTTTAACATCCCCGTCAACACTGAATATGTCATTTTGGAGACGTTGCTTCCAATTTTGTGGGACTTTAACCCGACATTGAGATGAAATGACATCTCAAGCCCTGCAGCCCAACCAATAGGGTTTATATGCACGGATGGTCCAACGCACACCACTTTTCCTGGGCAGGCTAAAAACTTCTGTGGTTTACCAGTACTCACATGCGGTCAGTTTCAGCTCTGCATGGAAGCATCATGCAGCCCAGTCTATTTAGAAGCCTCCTTGGTGTAGTGGTTATGCTACTCGACTTGTAAATCAGGGGTCGCAGGATCGATCCCAGGCTTCTCCAGACTTTAGGATGAGTCTTTAAACTGAGGTCCTATCTCGGTGAGACTTTAGCTGTTGGCGAGACAGAAAACTCAATCACTCACTCACTCAGCCAAATCTATTTCTCTAAGCCCTGATGGGCGGGGGCATAAGATAAGGATAAGCCTCTACACTGTCTGTCATCTAGTAAGTTTTGACATCAACAGTTGATAAAATAAAGTTGTTTTTTTTGGTTGTTGTTTTTTTATTTGGAGTTTAACAGCCCTGTCAACAGTTAAGGTTCCTTATTTTTATAGAACCTAAATTATTCCCTTGTACTTCCTGCTTGGTAAATGATTCACATAAAATGTCAAGCCTCATCTTATCTGGAAAAATAATTCAAAAAAATAAAATAAGGTCGCTGTCTGCTCTAAAACTTCTTGTGTTTTAAGGGTTAAAATACCAACAACTGTTGGGCACTTCAACATAAAAGAGGACAAATAAACTGTTACTTCTATATTTGTGAGCAGTAAAAGTAAAAACATCACGCTCAAGTGATCTAATGATGACAGAAGTTTGATACCCTTGGGCCTTGGTCCAATATAAGTGCCTTGTGCATGGACAACTGAATCACTGCCATTTAGGTAAAGAAACAAAATCTATATTAAGACCACCTATGTGACTGTTCAATAGTGGTCTTAAAGACCACTTCTGACCACTATTGAATGGCCCCAAAGGCGACCTCTAAGTCCAGAGGACACTTGGTGTACAAATCACTGAAGGGTTAAAATACCAACAACTGTTGGGCACTTCAACATAAAAGAGGACAAATAAACTGTTATTTCTATATTTGTGGGCAGTAAAAGTAAAAACATCACGCTCAAGTGATCTAATGATGACAGAAGTTTGATACCCTTGGGCCTTGGTCCAATATAAGTGCCTTTTGCATGGACAACTGAATCAATGCCATTTAGGTAAAGAAAAAAATCTATATTAAGACCACCTATGTGACTGTTCAATAGTGGTCTTAAAGACCACTTCTGACCACTATTGAATGGCCCCAAAGGCGACCTCTAAGTCTAGAGGACACTTGGTGTACAAATCACTGAAACCTTTAAACATGGCCTTTGAAAGCAAAATTTGTCTTCATTTCAGTTGGTCTTAAAAGCATAATTCCACTGTTTGCAATAAAAAAAAAGAGGGCCCAGAGGGCCCTGGTTCGCTCACCTGTGTGTCACTGTCTCGGGTACATTTTATTTTTAGCTCTTGTGGCCATCTTGTTCATCAGCAGAGTGATTTTAGCTTATTTGGTAGGGAGTAACCTAGGCATCATTCATGGGAACTTTGAATCAAATTGGCCTTAGGGTTTAGGGGGAGTTTCCGTTTGAATCAAATTTACAATATTTTTCTATTTTTACCTCCGTTGGCCATTTTGTTCATCCGAGTGGGATTCTTTTAGCCTTTTTGGTAGAGGATCATCTAAGCAACATTGTCGCAAGGATTCTAAATTCTAAATATGAAGGCTGTATCTCAAATGCTTTAAAAGTTATGATAAAGTAGATCAAAGGTCAAGGTCATGGGTCAAAAGTTTTGAATGGCTGAGAAAACCTTGTCACAAGGAACATGCATGCAAAATATGAAGGCTCTATCTCATATGGTTCAAAAGGTATGATATAGTAGGTCACAGGTCAAGGTCACAGGTCAAATCTTTATGAGTGGGAAGCCCTTGTCAGAAGGAACCTACATGCCAAATATGAAGGCTCCATCTCAAACGGTTCAAAAGTTATGACAAAATAACCTACTGATCTACTTTTTGATTTGACATGACCCATATTCGAACTTAACTGAGATATTGTCCAGATGATCATTCTGAGCAAGTTTTATGATGATTTAACTGAAACTGTGGCCTTTTAGAGTGTTCAAAACGTTTTTCTATGATTTGACCTGCTGACCTACTTTTTGACCCGACATGACCCATATTCAAACTTGACACAGATATTGTCAAGATGATCATTCTGAGCAAGTTTGATGATGATCGGACCAAAACTTGGGCCTCTAGTGTGTTCACAAGGTTTTTGCAACAATCTGACCTACTGACCTACATATTGAGCAGACTTGACCCATATTCGAAATTAACATAGATATTGTCAAGATGATCATTTTGAGCAAGTTTGATGATGATCGGACCAAAACTGTAGCCGCCAGTGTGTTCAGAAGGTTTTTCTATGATTTGACCTACTGACCTAATTTTTGACCCAACATGACCCATATTTAAACTTGACTGAGATATTGTCAAGATGATCAATCTGGGCAAGTTTGATGATGATCGGACCAAAACTGTGGCCTCTAGTGTGTTCAGAAGGTTTTTCTATGATTTGACCTACTGACCTACTTTTTGACCCGACATGACCCATATTCGAACTTGACTGAGATATTGTCAAGACTATCATTCTGAGCAAGTTTGATGATGATCAGACCAAAACTGTGGCCTCTAGTGTGTTCACAAGGTTTTTCTCTGATCTGACCTACTGACCTACTTTTTGACCCTACATGACCCATATTCGAACTTGACCCAGAAATTGCCAAGATAATCATTCTGAGCAAGTTTCATGATGATCAGACCAAAACTGTGGCCTCTAGTGTATTCACAAGGTTTTTCTTTGATTTGACCTACAGACCTTCTTTGTGACCCGAAATAACCCATATTCGAACTCGACCGAGATATTGTCAAAATGATCATTCTGGGCAAGTCTGATGACGATCATCCCAAAACTGTGGCCTCTGGTGTGTTCACAAGGTTTTTCTATGATTTGACCTACTGACCTACTTTTTGACCCGACATGACCCGTATTCAAACATGACCGAGATATTGTCAAGATGATCATTCTGGGCAGGTTTGATAATGATTGGACCAAAACTGCGGCCTCTAGTGTATACACAAGGTTTTTCTATGATTTGACCTACTGACCTACTTTTTGACCCGGCATGACTCTTAATCGAATGTGACCAAGATATTATCAAGATGATCATTCTGAGCAAGTTTGATGATGATTGCACATAAATTGTGGCCTCTAGTGTGTTCATAAGGTTTTTCTATGATTTGACCTACTGACCTACTTTTTGACCCGACAACACCCATATTCGAACTTGACTGAGATATTGTCAAGATGATCATTCTGGGCAAGTTTGATGATGATCGGACCAAAACTGTGGCCTCTCATGACTTCACAAGGTTTTTTTTTCTGATTTGACCTACTGACCTACTTTTTGACCCGACATGACCCATATTCGAACTTGACCGAGATTTTGTGATGGTACAAATGGTGTGCAAGTTTAGTTAAAATCAAATCATAAATGAAACATCTATCATGCAGACAAGACCAAAATAGGCAATTTTTGCCCTTTCAGGGGCCGTAACTCTGTAACACATGATAGGATATGGCTGGTTCAAGAAAGGAACCCAGATCTCATGGTGGTACAAATTGTGTGCAAGTCTGGTTAAAATCAAATCCTAAATGAAGATGCTATCGTGCGGACAAGACCAAAATAGGCAATTTTTGCCCTTTCAGGGGCGGTAACTCCGTAACACATGATGGGATATGGCTGGTTCAAGAAAGGAACCAAGATCTCATGGTGGTACAAGTTGTGTGCAAGTCTGGTTAAAATCAAATCATAAATGAAGATGCTATCGTGCGGACAAGAAATTGTTTACGCACGCACGGACGACGGACAAAATGTGATCACAAAAGCTCACCTTGTCACTACGTGACAGGTGAGCTAAAAACAATGGCAGCTCATAAATGTAAGGTTTCACACGTCAGCTCGAGTAAATTCAGATACCTTGAATATTGCACTCTTTCAGTATCTCCCAATGTTTGTCTGAGATTTTCTTCACTGCTTCAAAAGCCATGTTATACATCTTTGAACAGATTCCTTCCACAGAACTTTTAGCTGCCTCTGTCACATGTGGCTGGCACTGACGCTTCAGATGAGCTAATCTCTCCTGCAAGAAAACAAAATAATAGATCCATAAATCTCAATCTATGTCTTCAAGCAAATATACAGAAACTAATGAATACCGCTGTAAACCCCACTTTTCTGAATATGTAGTGGTGTTTAGAGGGGTATGTGATGATGTACTACTGTGGAGTAAAAGATAACCGCAACAATCAGAAATAATCTTTCCGCTCCATACATCAAATTAAACATGTATTAACCCTTAAAGGTGCATTATTGAGCTATCTGAAAAAATGCTTCCAAAAATAAAATACATATAGCCGGTATTTTTCTTTAAAACAATTCAAATGAATGCATTTTATGCAAAAATGCGAACAATTATGATGACATGTAAACAAGTTTGAGAGGGATTCCCTAACTAGGTTTCAAACACTAGTTAGATCTATTTTTAGTTCGTGACAAAAATAGAATCCCCATATATAACGTTATGCGACGTTTATTTTTGGCCTTGTTTGCTTAGGCCATGCCTGAATCGGAAAAAAATATGACGCTGAATATATGTCATAAGTAACGACACTCAGAGACGATACTGTCGCCATGTATGTGTAAAGTGACAGATTTATTTTTAGAACAGAAATTCCGAACACATGTTCAGAGCGAAGGGTAAACACGAATGAAAACGACCATTTTCACAAAGTTCTGAAGCTGTATTGGCTCCAAAAGTGTACACATGACAAAGGAGTATGCATTGAAGATAAAAACCGGAAAAAAAAATTGAGTCCCGGTAGCTCAATAATGCACCTTTAAGACGTCGAGAAAAACTACATCTAAAAATGTCGTCTGCTGAATTTTTTTGCAAACTTTTGAAAAAATATTTTCGCATACAGGCAAACAGTGTGGGCCCAGATCAGACTGCTCCTACAGGAGCAGTCTGATCTGGGTCCACACAGTTTGCAAAAAATTACTTTTAAAATAACTGGCAGACGGCAAAGCAGATGAGAATTGTCATGATTGGCATTTTATGGGTTAACGTTACTTTACAAGGAATGGCAAGCAGTAAACCTATTAATTTCATGAAAGAGAAATTTTGCAAAGGGCAAATATTGTGAAACTAAATTGTCATGAATTTATAGTTGTTCTCAAATAACTATATGGACATAGCATTTAAATAATATCCGCAGTAGCTAAGCATGTCTGGAGTCGCGTGCATTATTTACGTTGCTTAGGTGCTAAAAGTGACGTCATCAATGTCCGAATGATGTGAAAACGTGTGTGACGTAATTTCTGACACCCATTTATAAAGTTTAGTTAATTGACATCTAACAAACAGAAAATATATGTTAGTTTTCGATGATACATGGAATTCACAAACAGTGAAAATAAAAATCATATTTTCACTGTTTGAAACAGTGACAGTATTGATTTCGATTTCACTGAGAAATCTCTATATTTCATTGAAAAGCATGTAAGAAAACATGGTTTTAGATATAACACAGTTTAAAGATATATGCCAAAAATAGACAGATTATATAGGTCATTTTTCTATATAATCTAAATATTTTTGTTTGGATATAACATTTTTGTCTTGACTAACACAACTAGTGTTCATTACAATAACACACCCATGCTACATAGTGCATTTTTTCAAATCTCCAAAATGGCTACTCTACATAGAGCATTTTTTTTTTCACATCTCCAAAATGACTACTTTTATGATGAAAATCAGAGATAATTTTCTTATTTATACTGCAAACATAGTTTGTGGGTGCTCGTTAGAACCCCCTCATTGAGGCGGTTCTAACGAGTCCCCACAACCTATGTCTTGGAGCAGAAATAAGACAAAATAATGTATACCTCTGTGAAGCACAGTTTTCTCCATATGAAGTCGATGTTTGGTGGGGAGGGGGGGGGGGGGGGCGGGGGGGAGGGCATTTCAAAGACATTTTAATGTGATGATAGTCTTTCTCCACTCACCAGATAATCTTCATACACAGCATTCTGCTTCCTCAGCCAGGTGTATGTTTCTTCTACATTCCATTTTACAACCTTTCTGCCTTCCGGAGTACCATTTCTGTGAGTAAAAAGCCACCATTCTTGTTCATATTGCCATTTTCATTTTTCTTTGTTTGTTTGATTTTGAGTTTATTGGCCCAATCAACACTATTTAGGTCATGTTGAGCTGGTCAGTTTACCTAACCACACTTTTTTCATGTGCAGGCTTATACAATATATGATGCAGAACCTGGTGGGGATTTCTTTTAATGCCATTTATTCAGCATTGTTCGTGGACACATACAAATACACCTTTGGACATAAATCCGTTCAAACTTTGATGAGCTTCATTTTTCATTTTGATCTGATGTGTCATTCAATATTTCCTTTATACCGCAACCAGTCATTCTAGTAACCTAATAAAGGGGGTCGAATATCTCCACGCTACAATCGGTAGTGACCTAAAGCTAAAGCTCGCCCCTATAAAATTGTCTAAGGCTCACCGATTACATTTTATTATTAAAGACACTAACCATGTATTTACTATATAACATCCTGTCAGTCAACTGCAAGACAGGAACAAATTCAAAACATAAAGTGTTGTATATTTCATTGTAGACCCTGCACTGTCCAATCAGAATACATCTCGAATGTCAATCAGATCTAACAATGGCAAAAAAGTGCCACAATAAGACCAATCAATGTATATTGCATGATACAGTTTTAGACACGTACTTGGATGAATGAAATTTGGTTGTCAAACTAACTTGATGCAAAGAGATTCATTGAAAGGTATTTCATCAGAGTTTGAACACTTTTGTGTCCACAGGTGTATTTACATTCTGAGTGCATTTACAGAAAAACCCTATACTTCACTACTTCAATGAATACAATGACTCATGCAATGTCAGTGACGTCAAAATAAACAATGGTTCTCTTCAATATGATTGAACGATGGTGACGTTCTGGCATCAATAACGCTGATCCCCTGTCAATAGGAAAACTGCATGCAATGGTTTTCTTCTTTCATTTTAGCCCTTAAACAAGATTTTTTCGTCATCTGATGGATGGGATATAATATAAATTTATACCGCATTCAGACAGTCTAGTAACCTAATAAAGGGGGTGGAACATCCGCACACTATGATCAGTATGATCTAAACCTAACTAGAGCCAGTGTTTATGAAACACAATGCCCCCAACTGCTTGACCCTAACACTGCTTGTCCCTAACAGTAATTGAGATATCTTGTTTTTATGTGGCTGTAATGCTGAAATTACACAAGAAAAGCTGTAGTTAATCAGGTCGTTTATTTATCACCCCCTACTAGTTTTTTAAGTTACAGGATAATAGCTCATACAGTTTTAGAGATACAGTCAAACTTGTCTTAGTGGCCACCTTTATTAAGCGAGCAACCTGTCTTAAGCAAGCATGCATTAAGTTCCACAAACTATTCTTCCGCGAAAAACAAAGAAGCATAATACCTTGCATCTTTTATCCAGTGTTTTTCATGTAACTGTAATGCTCTAAGATACTGTTCATGAACTATGGGTCCAAATTTGTATGTGGTCATCGTTGAATCAAATCCTAAACCGTAGTATAGTGGATATGGAGCAATGAGTTCTCCTTCAGAAATGCGTTGCAGGATCTCATCTGCATTTGGAATCGAACCCTTGCATGTGGAGGACAGTTTCACTGTGATTGGGTTCTTTCTCTCCTCTCGAAACACCATGAGCTTTTCGAACTTTCGTCACTTTGCATTGTAAATGATTTTAGTGTGGTATGTAATGGCTTTGGAATTGATATCTATCCCATAGATAGTGTTCTCCCAACATCTAGAGACTGGAAATATTTTGATTGCAGGAATAATGAAGCTTGCACGTGTACAAATTTCGCTTGAAAGCTCACTCACAAGAAAATTACAAGGAGGCTTTGTCAGTCTTTGAAACATAATATTTATATGAAAATGAAGGGTGATAACTTTTCTTATACTTATCTCTGTTATAAAATATATGCACGAAAATTAAAATCAACATTTAAGAATTAGAATTTAGAACTTGCCAATATTGAAACATATGCAAAACTCCATTAATTGGTTCTGACATAAGAAATTTAGGCTGATGAAATTTTTTTACATCAGTAAGAAGCATAATTCTAATTCAATTTAATAAACTATCACCATTTTTTGTATTTTGTAGTAATCAATCATGTGATGAAATCATGAAGTTTCAAGACAACTGGTCCAGTGGTTGTGGTAATTTTTTTTTATAACGCTTTTACCATATTTAGGCAAGGTGATCAGGTTAGTCATGTGGCCATTACCACTCAAACTTTAGTCCACCAGTCATAGGCTGCGTATAAAATTTAATTGAAACAGACACATTTTTTTATATAATTGATTTGTGGTTTAATACTGTATAGGCCATTTTGGAGATGTTTTAAAATTTCTGGGATGTTTACCTGATATCCGAAATGAAATGACATCTCACATTTTTTTTCCAACAAAACCAATAGGGTTTATACGCATGTACATTCTCGTGTAAAACACTCTTTCGGATTTTTTTCAAAAGTTAATCAGTTCATCTACTCATCATCCCCAACCAGCCTGTAAAGTTTCAGGGCAATAGCTCAAACAATTTTTGAGATATCTTGCTTACAAGCTGAAAACACGAAAAAAATCAAAGGGCCATAACTCAAGAAAAAAAAATTGGATTTTTTTCAAAAGTTAATCAGTTCATCTACTCATCATACCCAACCAGTCTGTGAAGTTTTGGGGAAAAACCTCATATAGTTTTTGAGATATCTTGCTTACAAACTTAAAACGCGAAAAATTTCAAAGGGCCATAACTCAAGAAAAAAATATAGGATTTTTTTTCAACAGTTAATCAGTTCATCTACACATCATCCCAAACCAGCTTGTAAAGTTGCAGGGCAATCGCTCAAACAATTATTGAGATATCTTGCTTACAAGCTGAAAACACGAAAAAAATCTAAGGGCCATAACTCAAGAAAAAAAAATCGGATTTTTTTCAAAAGTTGATCAGTTCATCTACTCATCATCCCCGACAAGTCTGTGAAGTTTCGGGGAAAAACCTCAAATAGTTTTTTTAGATATCTTGCTTACAAACTTAAAACGCGAAAAATTTCAAAGGGCCATAACTCAAGAAAAAAATTTTGGATTTTTTTCAAAAGTTAATCAGTTCATCTACTCATCATCCCCAACCAGCATGTAAAGTTTCAGGGCAATAGCTCAAACAGTTTTTGAGATATCTTGCTTACAAGATTTCATAGTATTTTTTGCAAAGGGGCATAACTCAAAAAAGGGGCATAATCCTGACGAGAAAAAAAACACGGGTCAATTATTTTTTCATGAGGAATCCATATATGAAATTTCAAAAACCTAGCACCCATGGTTCTAAAGTTATGCTATGCAGTAAAAAGTGGGACGGACGTAAGGACGTAAGGACGGAAGGACGCCAAAACGCGAAAAATTTCAAAGGGCCATAACTCAAGAAAAAAATTTCGGATTTTTTTCAAAAGTTAATCAGTTCATCTACTCATCATCCCCAACCAGCCTGTAAAGTTTCAGGGCAATAGCTCAAACAATTTTTGAGATATCTTGCTTACAAGCTGAAAACACGAAAAAAATCAAAGGGCCATAACTCAAGAAAAAAAAATTGGATTTTTTTCAAAAGTTAATCAGTTCATCTACTCATCATACCCAACCAGTCTGTGAAGTTTTGGGGAAAAACCTCATATAGTTTTTGAGATATCTTGCTTACAAACTTAAAACGCGAAAAATTTCAAAGGGCCATAACTCAAGAAAAAAATATAGGATTTTTTTTCAACAGTTAATCAGTTCATCTACACATCATCCCAAACCAGCTTGTAAAGTTGCAGGGCAATCGCTCAAACAATTATTGAGATATCTTGCTTACAAGCTGAAAACGCGAAAAAAATCTAAGGGCCATAACTCAAGAAAAAAAAATCGGATTTTTTTCAAAAGTTGATCAGTTCATCTACTCATCATTCCCGACAAGTCTGTGAAGTTTCGGGGAAAAACCTCAAATAGTTTTTTTAGATATCTTGCTTACAAACTTAAAACGCGAAAAATTTCAAAGGGCCATAACTCAAGAAAAAAATTTCGGATTTTTTTCAAAAGTTAATCAGTTCATCTACTCATCATCCCCAACCAGCATGTAAAGTTTCAGGGCAATAGCTCAAACAGTTTTTGAGATATCTTGCTTACAAGATTTCATAGTATTTTTTGCAAAGGGGCATAACTCAAAAAAGGGGCATAATCCTGACGAGAAAAAAAACACGGGTCAATTATTTTTTCATGAGGAATCCATATATGAAATTTCAAAAACCTAGCACCCATGGTTCTAAAGTTATGCTATGCAGTAAAAAGTGGGACGGACGTAAGGACGGAAGGACGCCAAAACGCGAAAAATTTCAAAGGGCCATAACTCAAGAAAAAAATTTCGGATTTTTTTCAAAAGTTAATCAGTTCATCTACTCATCATCCCCAACCAGCCTGTAAAGTTTCAGGGCAATAGCTCAAACAATTTTTGAGATATCTTGCTTACAAGCTGAAAACACGAAAAAAATCAAAGGGCCATAACTCAAGAAAAAAAAATTGGATTTTTTTCAAAAGTTAATCAGTTCATCTACTCATCATACCCAACCAGTCTGTGAAGTTTTGGGGAAAAACCTCATATAGTTTTTGAGATATCTTGCTTACAAACTTAAAACGCGAAAAATTTCAAAGGGCCATAACTCAAGAAAAAAATATAGGATTTTTTTTCAACAGTTAATCAGTTCATCTACACATCATCCCAAACCAGCTTGTAAAGTTGCAGGGCAATCGCTCAAACAATTATTGAGATATCTTGCTTACAAGCTGAAAACACGAAAAAAATCTAAGGGCCATAACTCAAGAAAAAAAAATCGGATTTTTTTCAAAAGTTGATCAGTTCATCTACTCATCATCCCCGACAAGTCTGTGAAGTTTCGGGGAAAAACCTCAAATAGTTTTTTTAGATATCTTGCTTACAAACTTAAAACGCGAAAAATTTCAAAGGGCCATAACTCAAGAAAAAAATTTCGGATTTTTTTCAAAAGTTAATCAGTTCATCTACTCATCATCCCCAACCAGCATGTAAAGTTTCAGGGCAATAGCTCAAACAGTTTTTGAGATATCTTGCTTACAAGATTTCACAGTATTTTTTGCAAAGGGGCATAACTCAAAAAAGGGGCATAATCCTGACGAGAAAAAAAACACGGGTCAATTATTTTTTCATGAGGAATCCATATATGAAATTTCAAAAACCTAGCACCCATGGTTCTAAAGTTATGCTATGCAGTAAAAAGTGGGACGGACGTAAGGACGGAAGGACGGAAGGACGGACGGACGAACAGGGCAAAACCAATATGCCCCCACAACTTCTTCGAAGTTGGGGGCATAATAAAGGGGGTCGAATAACTGCACGCTATAATCGCTAGTGACCTATAATACCTTCTACTGACCTATAATACGTCTAGTGACCGTTTATAGGCCGGACCTAGTTTTCAGGTCACTAATTTACAAGTGTAAACAATAACATGCAACATACTTGGGAAAATGACGAAACTGCAAGTTAAAATCTTTGCAATATTTATTTGAACAGATTTTCAGAAATTTCAGCTAAATTCTTACCTTCTCGGCCTTTCCTGGTCTGAATGACCCGTTGAAATAACTGCGCACTGCTACTGCTACTGCAGTAGAGTTTCAACCGTGAAAATAATTTCTATAGCTAAAATAAACTACTTATTTGCAGATTTTCATACAGAATGTAAAGCGCTGAGAAACTTTTATTCGAGCGCCCGTGTTGTTTACTACGTCTTTGTGGCATGGTGACGTCAGAAACTTTGCACTCGTTGACGTCACGTTATACTACGTGTGCGCGCCACGGCATTGAATGACATCTAACATGTCACACTGTCTGTTGTCGTTTTTGCTTAAATTTGCTAAATTATTGCAAAACCCCTTGATTTTTGAATTGCGGTATAAACTAAATACATGATTAGTGTCTTTAATAATAAAATATAATCGGTTCGCCGCGACAATTTTATAGGGGCTCGCTAAAGCTCGCCTCTATAAAATTGTATAAGGCTCACCGATTATATTTTATTATGAAAGACACTAACCATGTATTTACTATATAATTCTAACACAGCGCGCCTATATAGGCAATGGAAAATAACTGTGTTTTATTCTGCAACAAATCACGACAAGGAAGAGCGTGACGAGTGACGTCATTAAAACTACCAATTTATGACGTCACTAGTCGATTTCCTTGACGTTAGACGGTGTAACGTCATTTTCTCGCATCGAAATCGTCAGAAAAAGATATAAATGCATGTGGTTCAGTCGATAATTTTAGCGGATTTCTTCCAATAATGGCGAAAAGTTGTGAGAATTTGAAGGAAACAACAGCATTATTGCCAAGTTTCAGCGTGTTAGAATCGAAATTGATCAGCTCTAGCCAGTGATTTGTTGGGTAATAAATCACAGTTTGTCGGTCAGTTGTAAGTAGACAAATCACTTGCGCTACGCGCGTGATTTGTCTTCTTTACAACTGACCTCCAAACTGTGATTTATTACTCAACAAATCACAGTTAGAGCTGATCTATTTCTTAGTAATAAAGGTAATTTATTTAACATTCATCGAAATATGAACAATATTGTCAGAACTGCTTCACTGAGGCGGTTGGAGTACCCACAACCTATGTCTTGGGGCAGAAATGAGCAAATAAGTTATACCCCTGTAAACCCACAGTTTTCTTTAAGTAAAGTGGGGTTTACAGGGATATTCATTTCACGGACTTGTTAACCTGATGTACACTGTTTGCCTATGACTCAGTACACATCACAATAACACACCTGTGTGACATAGTGCATTTTCTCACATGTCCAAAATGGATACTTTTCTGATGAAAATCTGTGATATTTTTTCTTAATTATACTGCAAACATAGGTTGTGGGTACTCTTTAGAACCGCCTCATTGAGGCGGTTCTAACGAGTACCCACATCCTATATCTTGGAGCTGAAATACGAAAAATAATATGAACGCCCTAAACCACAGTTTTCTCTATTTAAAGTGGAGTTCAGTGGGGTGTTCATTTCACGGACTTGTTCATGTAATGACAAGACCACTCCGGGTTTTAATTTCTACACAGCGCTCTGATGTCACAGGGAGAAGACTAGTGTTGCTATAAGTAACTGGCACCTGGATTTTGTATGTTGTCAGTGAAAGTCACATGGACAGAAGCAGGCAGGAAGCTTTTGTAGTAAGAAATTTTGGATCACTGATAAACAATCAACCCAAAAACTGCAATTTTTTAATGAAAATTTGTACTATTTTTTTTTTTTTTTTTTTCCTTTTGGCTTTTGTGGTTGCTTGTTAGAACTGCTTCCTTGTTTCTAAGCAAAAATAGGAAAATCATTATAAAGAATCCCAGTTGGGAGTATGATATGTTACTCCAAGAAACAAATGTTATAGACATTTGTTAGAATCGCCTATAACAAATGTCTATAACATTTGTTTCTTGGATTATTAAATATCATGACTATGGATTCGATTTGTGCATTTACAACCTGAGGGAAGCCCATGTTGCTTGGAACCTAGGCTAAGCCTTCAGCAAAGTAGTCATTCCATTGAAATTGTCTTTATAATGAGTTTTGCCATTGTAAGGAATGTCAGTATAAAGAGGGTTGACTGTCATTTTATAAACTCTACTTTCCAATATTTACAAAGATATAATTTCTCTTCAGTAGAGACAGCAAACATGTATTTTTACCTACCTTGATTCAATCATCTTTTTTGCTGAATCAGCATATTTCAGCAGCTGTTTTCTAGCATCGCCAGAGTACTTAGGTTTGATGAGTTTTATCGGAATGTCATTCATGATTTCTCGATACATCGACTGTGATATCTCTGATGTACAGACAGACGGTAACATTGGATCCTTGCCCATGTCAACCACCTTTCTCTCTAACAACCAGCGATTAAAGGACTCGGAGGGAGCATCAATTCCTGTAGAGTAAACAAGTGCAAGCATAAATAATTGTGTGTGTTTGAGTTTTTTGTCCCACCAACAACTACAGTCATACGGGGATGGGACCTCGGTTTAAAGACACATCCCAAAGTCTGGAGAAGCCCAGAATAGTACCCATGACTAAGGCTGACATGATTAATCGTATAATCGATTATTCGATAGATAAACTCCACAAAAATGATTATCATTTCTGATTTGCTTTTAATCGATTACTTGACAGGTACAATTTACTACCCAAAGTTATGTCTAAAATAGCTGGATGAGTGGCAAACAGTGCAGAACCCTGATGAGATTCTGCGGCGTCTCATCTGGGTCTTCACTGTTCGCTCAGGCCTGTCTGTTCAAATATACATATGATAAAGTGCAACTTATGGTAAGAGTCATGCTCAGACAGAAAGCCAGACAGGTAAAATATTGACAAAAACCATAGCGATTACTAATCGATCATAGATCGCAATGACATGACTGATAATCGACTATATTTTCAGCGCCGATTAGCCAGCCTTACCCATGACCCCTGGTTTATGAGGTAAGCAGCTTAACCACTGTACCACAGAGGCCTCTTAAGCATAAACAAGTACCCTTTTAGCTTGTCGATCACAATCTCATTATAATAACTAACATGGACTCTTGTGTGGATCCCAAATATAATGTTATGTTGCATATCAGAAACAGTCAACAAAACGCTGATCTTGGTCTTCACTTTTTCAATTCTGTCTGCACCTTTTGGACTCCTTGCTGGATCGTGAAACAAATTTGTTAAAATTTAAGGAGACAGCAAGTCCTAAATGTTTCAGAATTTTAAGGATTTTTATGGTTCTTGGCTAAGTTATTCAAATCTAAACTAGCTTCTTTAGTTCCTGAGAAAACTGTGACCAAACATTTTCATTTAAAAAAAACCTATATTTTCATTTATTTAAAAAACCTATCAGGAGAGATAACTCCAACAGTTATGGGCCCTTGGCCATTATTTTGGTAAGCTCCCTATATCCACCCATTGTCCACATTTATGCAAAGTTTGAGCTTTCTAGCTTCTTTCGTTCCTGAGAAAACTGTGACCAAACATTTTCATTTAAAAAAACCTATCAGGGGAGAT
Organism: Lucinisca nassula; assembly: GCA_963580285.1. Classification (NCBI taxonomy): domain Eukaryota; kingdom Metazoa; phylum Mollusca; class Bivalvia; order Lucinida; family Lucinidae; genus Lucinisca; species Lucinisca nassula. The sequence continues at coordinate 71,440,624 of OY757017.1, read as the reverse complement.
AACTCCAAGAGTTATGGGCCCTTGGTCATAATTTCGGTAAGGTCCGTGGAGGCACCCATTGTCCACGTGTATACAAAGTTTTAGTTTTCTAGCTCTCTTAGTTTCGGGGAAAACTGTGACGAAAAAATAACGGAATAACGGAATTACGGAATTACAGAATTACAGAATTACGGAATTACAGAATTACGGAATGACAGGGCAAATCCAATATAGCCCCACTTTTCAAGCGGTCCAATATAGCCCCACTTTTCAAGCGGGGCTATAAAAAAGACGTTAATGTAATGTTAAAACTTAACAATCCAGTAGGGAAAAATATTATCTTTTTGTTAGAAAAATGTGAGCAGCTGCAAAGTTGCTCATATTTTTTCAGCAAAAATACCATTGATCTTTTTCTTGCCAGAGCAGTTACCGTTTCAACCATTTTTGAATTTGTCAAGCTAACTGTTTGAGAATTTGTTTGTTTGATTTGAGGTTTAACGTCCCCGTCAACACTGTAAAGGTCATTTTGGAGACGTTACTTCCAATTTTGTGGGACTTTTACCCGACGTCGAGATGAAATGACATCTCAAGCCCTGCCGCCCAATGAAACCAATAGGGTTTATAAGCGTGGACGGTCCGACTCGCACCGCTTTACCTGGGCAGGCTTAGATCCTCTAAGCGGTTTCCCAGTACTCGTGTGGGGGTTGGTTTCAGCTCTGCGTGGAAGCATCATGCAGCCCATATATTTCTACAAGCCCCAAGGGCGGGGGCCGTAACTGTTTGAGAAAAAAACATTTTTGTGTATATGTGCTGTTACAAAACTCACGATCATGATAACGATGATCATCATCATCTTGGGGCCTTGGGTTACTAGACATCTTTTTAAGTTTTCTCCTGATCAACCTTTTATGGGGGGAAACCCAAAACAGATCACTGGCAAACAGTGCATCCCCAGATCAAAGAATGCTGCGTCTGATCCGGGTCTTCACCGTTCCCAGGAAGTTCAACCATTTTCAAAATAAATTTCTAACAAGAGCACCGCATGCGGGTGCCAACGCTCGGCTGCAGTTTCTTTTAGAAAACAAAAAATCTAAGTCGAAAAAGGGGCATAATTGTGCCAAAAATATTTTGAGGGCTACTAGTCCGAGTTTCAAGTAAATATGTTCAGTAATGACAGAGATATTACAAAATGTCCAAGTTTTTGCACAATGACGACGATGCAGACAACGCCAGAGCTATAACAATACCTCATCGTTTTCTTCGAAAACAGCGGAGCTAAAAACAACTGACCCTGTTGTACCGCTCAATTTTGAAACTGACTCCTGTTGTACCATAAAAATCCTAAAAATTGGGACACCTTTATACTCCCAAAATTTTAACAAAGTTGTTTCATGATCCTGCAAGGATTCCAAAAGGTACAGAAGGAATGGCAAACAGTGTAGATACTGATCAGACTGCTCTTTCAGGAGCAGTCTGATCTGGGTCTGCATTGTTTGCTCAGGCCTATCTGGGTCTGCACTGTTTGCTCAGGCCTATCTGTCCCTATACTTAGGATTATTATGGTACAGTATAGCTCCAATATATCGCGGTAGTCGGGGTCCGTAGCCCGAAAACCGCGATGTGGTCGGAGCGCGATATAAGTCGCGGTAGTTTGCCGAGATGCCAATACAAGTCGCGGTGATATACCGTTTATCAAGCCACACTAATGGCTGTCAGTAATGCTATCGGCGGTATTTCACCATTAAAGTAGGTTCAGAATTACTCAGTGACAGAACAAACAAAGGGGACTATGTCTACCAATTAACTTACATTCGAGAACAGCTGAAAATCTGCGTCTGAAAACATGTGATTGCTAAAATGTCAAAACAGGACGCCATTTTGGATTTGCGGGTTCCCCTGGTTGTCTGTAACGGTGACGGCGAAGGGGCGCAACTACCATAAGCGCTAAGCGCTAAAGCAATTCTAGTTGTTTCCCTTGGCTTGCCAGATCTCAGAATCATTAAAAGTAGCGGTTGGAAAAAAATTATTTAACGTCTACCATGGGCCGAAAAACTATACAACAACATAACTATCATTTTATTGTGTTTTGATTTCGGGCAAGTGTAAAAAAATCGTCTACAACTGTCAGTCTTTTGAGTCCTTAAATACGGTAAAACTAGACCAGCCAGTAAGTAAATTGCAATAATTGCTGTACTGTCAATTGAGAGACAAACCATCTGTGTATTTTTTACAGTTCAAGTATGACACTATTGTTAATCCCTGTCATATAATTGCCACCCTGCGGTGCGTGTCGATAAGGTGTGAAAATATGGTCAAGTTATGTCTCTAATTGGCGTTTATCCTCCAGTCATAAAATTTAATCCACAATCAATGTGAAAATGATTTAATCACTCCTCAGACAATTAGCTACATCTAATGGTAGATGTTTGCATAATAAAAACGGACTTTTCTGCGATCTCGTGAATGGTTATGTTTTGGCGCAAAATAGCAGACGCTGGGCGGGAAAAGTCAAACACTGATGCCCCCTGGTTTAACCTGGTTTTAAATAAATTTTAACAACTTAAAACTCTATTTTTTTTTTCAATTATGAATTTTTAAGGGAAAAAAAAAACGGGATCCACAGCGCGACCGCGATAGATTGGACATCGCGAAATATCGGAACGCGATATATTGGAGCTATACTGTATAAAATAAGTTGGAAGATTCCATTCAGTGCGAAATGGGTTGAAGTATTCCTTACCTTCCCTTGAATGACATAATTCCTGATAGTGCTGTCGCAATCTTGATACCAGCTGGGCCCTCATAAATTCTACCTCGGGGTGGGGTGGGGGTAGAACACATGGCGCTCTCTCTAATACCATGGCATTACTCGGTATCTCAAAGTTCCAGAAAGGACTGCAAAGATAAATGTCAGTTTAGCGCACATTAAGTCCTTTTCCTATGCTACTGCTGTGAATCTTACAACATACACATGTTCTATGATGTCATTAATCAAGTAATTTCGTATTGGCCCAGTTACAGGTCTGAGGTAAGTAAGTATCTATCATCATACTCAATATGAACTAATTCCATCAAATGGAAAATATGAGTTCTGAAAAGTTCAGACTCTACCTGTTACAAAAACCTTAACCTGCAGTTACAGGATCACATGCGTATTGTTTGTTTGTATTGGAGTTTAATGGCCCAGTCAACAATATTTAGGTCATTTTTGAGCCGGTCAGTTTACCTATCCACACTTTCCTGGGCAGGCTTATACGTAAGCTGTTAACCAGTACAGTGCACATTCTTTCGCCAGAAACTGACAACTGCCCTTCTTGAATCAGCGGAAGGGAGAGAATGACCGTAGAAAAGATTTCATGATCAATCTCCACGAAAGAATGTTGCCGACCCCGGCGGGAGTCGAACCCGCGTCCTCCTGATCATCAGTCAGACGCGCATCGATCACATGCGTATGTATGTATGTACACGCACACGTACAGAAGGATGTACATACGTACACACATACAGAAGCCGCCGTGGTGTAGTGGTTACACTACTTGCCTGGTAAACCAGGGGTCACAGGATCGATCCCGGGCTTCTCCAGACTTTTGGATGAGTCTTTAAACCGAGGTCCCGTCTTCGTATGACCCTAGCTGTTGGTGGGACGTAAAACTCAAACACTCACTCACATACACACATATACTGTATGTAAAACGGAAAAACTATGGCGTCATGCCTATGGCAGGGGCATAAAAACAGCAGACTGGTAGAGTAATGGCCAATCACAAACTTTACCTGTATGTAAATGCAGGTCTTTTTGCACTTGGGCTGCCTATTAGGTCACCACTGGGTCTTCTCTTATCACCAATATGGGGTTGGGGAATATCCACACTGGGGCGACTCAACCTTTTGTCTGCTGCTGAAGGATGGGGTGGTGTTTCCATTGATATTCCAAGAGGATCTGTTGTAGAATCAGGCTGTAAAAGATGTGAAATGGAATGAGCTTCAGTTTGAGTACACCTTACATGTACTTTATCATATGATGTCGCGTCTGAAAATGTAATAATGCCATGTATTAAATTCGATAATCCACTAGTGCAGTAAATATGCAAATTAGATATGTCCCATAATGTTACAGGTACAACGTCCTTAACAATGTCGCATTTACTACCGGTAATGGCGGAATATTTTTATTTTTGTACAAAAAATCGTGAATTAAATGCGTTTTAAATGTCATATGATATTTGTGCTTGTGTATTATGAAGCCTCGCATTTTAGCCCTTTACTTCAACAAGTTTAATAAATTCAATAAAACATGAACACTCATGCAAGATCCTCTATGTACTGAGATATTTACCCACATCAAATTCTGAAATATGCTGAGAAACATTTTCATTAACCCTTAAGATGCCAAGAAAAATATCTGAAAATGTTGTCTGCTATGTCGTTATGGCGTCTGCTGAAACTTCTTCTAAACTTTTTATAAATATTTTTTCATATAGGCAAACAGTGTGGACTCAGATCAGACTGCTCCTAGAGGAGCAGTCTGATCTGGGTCCAAACTGTTTGCAAAAATGACTTTTAAAGTAACCAGCAGACGACAATTATCGTAATTTGCATTTTATGTGTTAAAACCTAAGCAGAGCTATGATTTTTGTAGGGAAGTTCCTGAAAATTGAAAAAAAAAAAAAGCTATCATTAGCCAGCTTAGCTCGCCAGGACAGGTGTCCTTAAAGTCATGGGCATAGGTGGAGGCAATACTGAATAAACCTATGGGACTTTATCGATCATGATACCATATATGAACCAAATCCATCATATGGTTTGGAAATATGAAATCTCAAAAAACTTTCATAATATTTCTAAGTCTGTGACTTTGACCTTTACGGCATGGGCCTGGGTATTGCTGAACAAAACTCTGGGTGTATATCTATCATCATACCAAATATGAACCAAATCCATTGTATGGTTTGGAAAACATGAGTTCTTAAAAGTTCATGTTCTAATTGGTACAAATGCCTCAATCAAAGTCTAACAGGAATTACATGAGATGACACACACATACGGAAGGACGTACATCCGTGCACCCATGCAGAAAAACTATATGCCCCCAGCATCATGCCAATCAGATCATCCTGTATAAACAGTGCCTTACATGAATGCCCACAACAAAAGGCTCAGATAACCCTGTATGCTTTTCATGTCATTGCGATAACTCACCTGTGCGACATAGTGCACATCTCCAAAATTGCCACTTTTCTGAGGAAAATCCTTGATATTTTTGTAAAAATGTTCAAAACATAGGTCGAGGGTGCTCGTTAGAACCGCCTCATTGAGGCGGTTCTAACGAGTGCCTACAACATATGTCTTGGAGCAGAAATAGGAAAAGTAATGTATACCCCCGTTAACCCCAGTTTCCTCTATATAAAGTGGGGTTTTGGGGGGTCTTCATTTTACGTACTTGTTCACGTGATGATTCTCACTGACCCCTAACTTACCATCAATAACTGGGGCATCTCCCACAGAGATTCATTTGTTATTTTGTTGAAAAAGTAGGGCCGCTGCTCACGCCTACTCCAAAACCTCCGCCATCCAATCTGCAATAACTCTTCTGGTAAATCGTGTACTGGATCTGGCGTCATCGGAGAATCTGGAGAACCCATTGAACCAACTGAATTCTGATGCTGAAGCGGTGGGTGCTGGCCGACGACCCCCGGCTGTGGAGAAGGCTTCTCCTGTTGGCTGCCTCCATTGCTGGTTGGAGTTAGAGTATTGCTGGTTGTGATTATGGTTATCTCCCCTTTTTCTGGCTGCCCACCAGGGGCAGCACTGGTTGTGATAGGTGGTGGCTGTTCCACTTCAGTCATGCTGGTCTATTTCATATGTCTGTGAAAATAAAAAAATCATGATTTCATAGCTACCAGGGCCCAGTTGTTCAAAACCTTGTTAGCTTAACGAGCTCGTTAGTGGTCAAATTGTTAACTGTTCTAGCAAGTACAGTATCTAAAAATTTGTTACTTTTGCTGAAAAAATGTGAGTAGCTTTTGCAGTGGCAAACGCTACTCACATTTTTTCAGCAAAAATATAAGTATACATGTATTTGCCATGCTGAATAATCAAAGTTTTAACGATTTGTTAACTAACGATGTCGTTAGTTTTGGACAATTAACCCTTATCCCGCTGAATACACCTACCCCTACCTTTGCAAACAGTGTAGATTCAGCTTCTGAAGAAGCCATCTGATTAGTATCTACAATGTCTGTCAGTTTGTGAATTTGTAGGCATAAATTACATCAAGTAATCTGACTGGTTCATTCAAAGTCAGAAATGGGTGTAGTTAAATTAATTATTCAGCAGGACAAGGGTTAAGGGAGAATGTTGTTCTTTTTTTGGCTTTTCGTGCCTTTCAGACAATTTCACTTGAATCGAGCCGATAAGTAGCCAGAAGTGGGCAAAAACTGGCGATCATGGTGTCTTACAATACATGTGACCCTAGCAAGGCTCAGTCTCACAGCGGTGAGAGGATAATTTTTTATGAAGTTTTTCTCTGAATTAACATTGTTCATCATTCAATCCCCTTCAGAAACCCAATGTTGTGGTACTTGTTAGAATCACCTAATCAAGATGATTCTAACAAGTACCCATAACTGAAGGAGCAGTCTGCTCAGGATCTAAACTGTTTGTGGGTCTCTTGGCACTTTTGGACTCCTTGCTGGATCGTGAAACAATTTGCTAAAATATTAGGAGAATCACTGGTACAGCAAGTCCTCACGGTGTCCGAATTTTAAGTATTTTTACGGTATACTAGCAAGTAATCATAAATGAAGTTTTTTATGAATAAGAAAAATTATCCTTTTAGTTATCGTAATGATCCTGAGTATTGGGACAGACATGTCTAAGCAAACAGTGCAGACCCAGATCAGACTGCTCCTTCAGGAGCAGTCTGATCTGGGTCTACAATGTTTGCCAATCTGTCAGCACTATTTGGACTCCTTGCTGGATCAAGAAACATTTTTTTTTTAAATTTTAGGAGAATAACAGCAAGTTCTCAAGGTGTCGGAATATTTAGGATTTTTATGTGAAAAGAAATAATAACAATTGAGCCAGCGCATGACAAAATCTACAAGTCTTGAGCGACCAGCGAAGACTGAGATCAGCCTGCGCATTCGTGCAGTCTGATCAGAGTCTTCGCTGATTGCATGTACCTACTATAGGCTAATATCTATGCTTAGAGACATGGGCAAAAGGTCTTGTCATAGTGGATGGGTGCGCAGGTTGATTTGAGTCTCTGCTGGTTGTACCGATCTTATTGTATGTTTTGTCATACGCCGGCTCAATTTTCTTTTAACCCTTATCTTGCTGTTCACGACAACCCCTATCTTTGTAAACAGTGTAGATCCAGATCAGATGGCTTCTGAAGAAGCCATCTTTTCAGGATCTACACTGTTTGGCATTCAGTTTATGAATTTGTAGCAATAAATTACATCAAGTAATTTGATTGGTTGATAGACAGAAATGGGTGTGGCTTAAATGAATATTCAGCAAGATAAGGGTTAATTATCCTCATTACTCCCTCATTTCTGGAGCTGTGCCGTTCTGTTGTTGTTTTTTTTCGGTGCAATAGTTTAATGGCCAGTCAACCCTATTAAGAACATGTCAAGCTGCTTAATCTAACCACACTTTTTCTAGGCAGGCTTAGAGCTTCTAATGCATCTATAAGCCATGACCACACAGGACTGGACTGTGGATACATGGCGGGCGCTTAAGTATCAAGTTTTTATCTGAACATTGATTTGTGTATGTTATCTATGGGACTTTGATGGCATGACCAAAACATCAGGCAAAAATTTCTCATTATTTGAGCAGGAGTTTTAGCAGTCATCACGAAAACACTCCTGTATAATTTTGACCCCCTGGAACCCCACTTTTATATTGTAAAACTGGGGTTTCCGGGGGTATACCTTATTTTTCTTATTTCTGCTGGCAGAAATAAGAAAAATATCACAATTTTTCATCATAAAATTTTCATATTCTCGGCGATAAAGGTGGCAATGTATTTGTATAGGCATGTTTGCGTAATGGATTTGACTGAACAAATGTATATCCATTATCCAGGATCTTCATGAAGGAAAATATAATACCTCACTATTTCCCAGCACTTAGACATGAATGCTAGTGCTTAAGTGCATTTATTAATGTGATCTGAACCCCCCCCCCCCCCACCCCAAACCCCGTCAACCCCATTTTATCTAGACATCTCGAAAACACGCCTATATAATTTTGACCCCTTCGAACCCCACTTTTGTATAGTAAAACTGGGGTTTACAGGGGTAAACCTTATTATACCCGCTTTTTTGAAGAAAAAAAAACGGGTATATTATTTTCGTCACAGGGACAGACGTACGTCCGTCCTTCCATCTGTCACGTTTCTTGTGAATGCAACTACTTTTTTATTTCTTTACCTACAGTAACCAAACTTGGTACATACATTGCTTGGGGACTGCAGATGTGCATGAAGGTGTCGAAATTTTCATCTGACCCCCTGGGATGATGGGGTGAGGTCAAAGGTCAAATTTCTAAGAAAAGGCTTGTTCATAGGAAAAGCGGGTATTTGCGACGGTATGCCATCGACTGCTGCTCTAGTTTTTCTTATTTCTGCTCTAAAATATAGATTGTGGGTACTCCTTAGAACCGGTTCCTACAATCTATATTTTGAGCAGAAATAAAAAAAGTATCAGAATTTTTCATCATAAAATTGTCTTTCTTTCGTTGACAAAGTTTACAATGTATTTGCATAGGCGTGTTTTCGTAATGAAATGTGGGAATTACAAGGATATACTTTATTTTCCTTTGTTCTGTTCTATAGATTGTGAGTACATGCAAAGCTTCCATCCATAGGGGCTTGAAGACATATATGGGCTGCATGATGCTTCCACGCAGAGCTTAAACCGACACGTAGACAAGTACTGGTAAACTGCTTAGAGGATCTAAGCCTGGCCAGGCAAAGAGGTGGGAGTCGCCCCGTCCATGCTTATAACCCCTACTGGTTTCATTGGGCGACAGGGCTTGAGATGTCATTTCATCTCAATGTCGGGTAAAAGTCCCACAAAATAGGAAGCAATGCCTCCAAAATGACCTTTACAGTGTTGACGGGGACATTAAACCTCAAATCAAACAAACAAAACATGCAAAGCTTCAGATAAGGATGAAAACAGAATAATTTTGGAATCCAGATATGAGGAGTAGCCACATATTATTTTTCTTATTTCTGTACAAAAACGTATGTTGTGGGTACAACGGCATCCATGACCTAATGGGTAAGAGCGCTGACTCTTAATTACTAGGTCTCTCACCGCTGCAGGTTCGAGCCTGGCTTGGGTCACATGTGAGACGCCAAGATCTGCAACGTAAGGTCACATTTTTTTTCTCCAGGTACTCCAGGTTTTGCCCACCTCTAATTAACGATCGGCTTGATATGTGTGAAATAATCTTGAAAGGGTCGTAAAACCGAAACAAAAATAAAAAATGTTGTGGGTACTCATCTAGGCACTACTAATGATTACCCACAACAGATGTTTTTTCCAGAAACAAGAAAAATATCAGTACTTTTCAAATGAAAAAAGCGCCTTATCTGGAGCTATGGCCGGATATTTTTGTCTCAATGCTCAATAAAAACAAAACGCATACTGTGGGTATCTAACCACTACCCACAGTATGTTTGAAATAAGAAAAAGGGAAATTTATGCTTTTAATTATCTTTGTCAATCCACCCAATTTAACCTTTATCCTGCTGTTCACACCAACTTCTACCTTTGCAAACAGTGTAGATCCAGATCAATATCTACACTGTTTATCATTCATTTTGCAAATTTGAACAAAAAATTACATCAAGTACTTCGATTCAGACTGGTTGAGATGTACCGGTAAATACAGGGCTTTATCCAGATATTTTGGGAAAAGGCCCATGGGCAAAATTGGGGAAAAAAGTCCCGACAAAATACCAAAATAGTGAACACAATTTCATTGGAGAAATGACAGGACTATGAATGTTGCTCATGATAGTCTTATGGATTTGATAGCTAAGCAGTGCAATACAGCTGTAGCTTCATTGTCGTGAATTTTCATGTTAACCTCTGATGTTAAGTATTATTTTCTCTGTTCCTTTTGTTGTGGCTTTTATTTCTTCATTTTTTGGGAGAAAAATATGGTGAAATTGGGAAAAATTTAGGCTATTTGGCATTGGGAATGGGGCCGAATTTCGGCCCTGCTGAACAGGCAGAAAATGCCCTCAAATAGGTGTGGCTAAATTAATTTATGCAGCGGGATAAGGGTTAATGCTTTGATTTTGATGTAGGTAGAGTTAAACAGCCCAGTCAACACAATTTTATCATACGACGTCATTGATTAGAAGTAGATAACGTTGTGTAACAAGTTGTATGACCACACGTGTAATAACACTTTGGCGGGATCATGTAATGACATGGCGACGTCCATGTCAACCATGCATTTATTGTGGGGAATTTATCAAATTTAAAGGCGAAAAAATCCAATTGAAAGTGGTCATATGATTAACTAAATCTTACACTCGTGGTCATTTCATATGAAATGACTACTCATGTAAGATCCTCTATTTATGTCGTGTTGAGCTGGTCAGTTTACCTAACTGCACTTTTCCTGGGCAGGCTTAACACAAGAATTCCTCTGAATGCTATAACAAGGTCTTGCCTGTGAAGGCAAAATCTTCATTAAGTCTGTGAACTATGAAATGTAGGTCAAGGTCAAATATGGACGCTTGCATTAAAGTTGCCATCCCTAGATGCAAGTCTACACCAAGTATCATTAATGAAGCTCTTCGTCTTATAGTTCCTGAGAAATGGGACCAGGGTAAAAGCTAGGGTTGATACAATAATTCACAAAGACAGTAGACCATGAAATGCAGGTAGGGCTGGCTAACCGGAGCAGAAAAGATAATTGATTATCAGTCCTGTCATTGCGATCGATAATCGATTAGTAATCTCAAAGGTTTTTGTCATAATTTTACCCTCTGGCTTTCTGTCTGAGCATGACTCTTACCATATGTTGCACTTTACCATTGGTATATTTGAACAGACAGGCCTGAGGAAACAGTGTAGACCCAGATGAGACGCCGCAGAATGCGGCGTCTCATCAGGGTCTGTACTGTTTGCCACTCATCCAGCTATTTTAGGCATAACTTTGAGTAGTAAAGTGTATCTATCAAGTAATCGATTAAAAGCAAATCAGAAATGATAATCATTTTTGTGGAATTTATCGATCAATTAATCGATTATACAATTAATCGTGTCAGCCTTAAATGTAGGTCAAGGTAAAATACTGATGCTTGCATTAAAACTGCCATCCCTAGATACAAATTTGTACCTAGTATCATTTAGGAAGCTCTTACAGTTCTTGAGAAATGGACTTTTAACATTAAAGTCAACATTTTCTCTTTTTTGCCGCGTTTTTCGACGATAACTTCTTTATTTTTTATTTTTGATCAACACATCCTGCAAGAGAGTCGTACAGGACAAGCTCTGCCTACCTCTCCAAAAGGTTTCATGTCCCTAAGTTATCTCAGAAAAGCTGCAATCAGATAGGGATTTCTGAAATTTCAACTTTGTCCCAAATTTTCTGTTTCAACAAGTCCCATTTTGTTGATTTGTCATTTGGTCAGTGTCTGACTGATGGAAAATTATGAGGGTCATTCAAATATCCTGCAGGATTACAATGTGCACATTCTAGAGTGAAATAGCAAGTCGCCATTTCTGGCATACTCTTTTATTATCATATAACGTTGTTGATAAGCAGTGGATAACATCGTGTAATGACCACATGTGTAACAACACTTTGGCGGGATTAAGTCGCAACATGACAACGTCCATGTCAACCATGCATTTTTGTGGAAAATTTGCCAAATTTACAGATTTTAAAATCCTATTTAAAGTGTTCACATGATAAACAGAATCTTACACTCATGGTCATTTCATATGAAATTTATGAAACTCACCAAAGGCTTGTTTCATAAATTTCATATGAAATGACCATTAGTGTAAGATCCTCTATATATTTGAACAATATAGATCAAAGGTGTTAGTTCTGTATTGTCTCTCCTACGGATTTACTGACTAAAACCACATATTTCATGCTTTTGACTGTCTTCATCCCAATGCTTTGTACAACGGCCCTTCAGTAGGACACTCTGTTGGTGGCATGAGATTTTTATCCATATATAGATATGGTTTCAACTAAGCTTGTCATTTGTTTACATTTCGGTGGTGTGAGTGACAGAATTGTACTAAGTTTTTGTCAAAAATTGTAAAAAGTCCACCTGATTGGAGCCAAAAGTACACCATTCAGGAGGCCGAGACCTTAACGAGAAGTTGGCGGAGCTTGTCCTCCACAACTTTCTCGCAGGATGTATTGATCAAGTTATGTTGAGGGCTGGATAAAAGGTTCTTGCTCAAGGACACAATCCATAACATGGGACTTCAACCAGGATCTCTCGATCAAGACTACTGCACACTACTAAATTCTCATAATGTAAAAATTTGTCAGAAAACAGACCAGGCCCCTGGACCGACAAGTTTATCCCCAAGCTCCTGCACGGCCAATGGATATGCAGAACTTTTTTCATCAAATAAATAAAAATTGGACTTCTGGAAATCTTGACATTTCCTGACCCCTTTGCAATGGGCTTAGAATTACTGGGTGTAAGTTTTGACAATTTTGCAAGAATTTATCCCAATGTTGCACCTGCAGTACCCCGACATCAAAAAACGCTGAGATCACTATTTCCTATGCCTGTGGTAGGGATAATTTTTTGGGTGAAATTTTGAGTGATTTGCTTATTTTTGCCCAAAATACTAACAAAATTGGCTGAGAGAAAATCTCAAAGCAAAATTAAATTTGGATGAATACGTATTTTGCTAAAATTTCTCACTGAAAACGCAGTTTCTCAGTTCTGCTGAATCAGATATTTTGATGGTCAGTGTCGATTTTTTTTTGTTATGTTTTTTGAATGTGTTGGATAAGTTGCATTCTGGTGAAAGCAGTACTTGATTTTCATGCCTAATAAGTTTTCAAAAATAACAATACAACGTACAAAGAACTACGTGTGCTTTATTTGTTTGATCCAGTGAATTTGTAATATTTTCATAACAATCAGCGAAGCGCGACAGATTGATGCGAATTTATTTTCTCTAAATATCGCTGATCGGACGTGCAATCATGCAAATAATTATGGCATCAAATGCATGATAAGCTGGAGCAACCGTTTGTAAAATTAAAAGTATCTGTTCCCAGTTAGTTTCCGCAAATTGCTGCAAAAACTGAGAGCAGGTTGTTGTTGTTGTATATCTATAAGGCATTTTATCGCTGCCTATAAACTCATGGTACTTAAGTTAGTCACTTGTGCATTTCCCTATGTGAAAAACACATGATGCTCATATTACAATATTTACATTTGCAGTGTAAAGTCTAGTGTAAACCTATAGAAAACAATTGCGTTCATATTTCAATGAACGCATCGAATCACATGATTTTTAGTGACGTTAAGTGACGTCATTTTAAACCATTGTTCTCTACGGGCGTTGATGACGTCAACGCTGCTCCGTTCTTTGTAGAAAACCAGCGTGCAAATGTTTTTCAGCTTTAAAAGTTCGCCCTACAAGCTTTTTTTCGCCCAGTGATGTGGGACAAATAATGTAAATATAAAAAATAAACTTAATTTTTCTGCCCTTCATGAAAGTACGAACGACAGTGGGTCGCTAGCAAAGTTTACATGAACCCCTTCGGGGTTCATTTACTTTGTACGCGACCCACCGCGTTCATACTTCCATGAACTGCAGAAAAATAAATTTCATTTCTTAAATGACCTTCAAAATCTTTTAGTGCTCCTGATGTATTCCATCAGTGCATCTGTCAGTTCCTTCCTTCCTTGCTTACTAATGTCTTCAATCATGCCTGTCAACACTTTCAAGTTAATGTCTGTTACCAATTTCACCTCCTCCCTGGCCAGAATCTCTTCCACATTATACTCTAAAGTATCCCTTTCTGATTTAAATCTCTGACAGTGGAAAAGAAAATGATCCACATTCTCTTTCATGTTGCATGTCTCGCACAAACTTGACTGATCTTTGTTAATTTTTGCCTGGTGATCATTTAAGATTGAATGTCCACACAGCAACTGATTTACTGCAGAGAAAGTCCTTCTGTCCCTATCTCCATGACAGATCCTTTTTCCCACTTCCCCAATTATTTCCTGCAATACGTTCACTTTATCTGAGCACTTGTACCTTCTTTCCCATTTTTCCCTTCCCTGTGATTTACACTCCCGTACTGCTTCTTTCTTGTCCAGGGTCTTACTACTACAAACGACTGACAAGCTATGGATGACGAGATGCTAATGATGCGTGGGTTACTTTTAAAAGAAGAATGATTAATTTGTTTGAACGGAAAATGAAAACAAAACCATATGTTATTTTGTCTCGTAATTCTGCTTGTATAGCTTTGTAATGTCTTATATTAAGGAATATTTCATATCGGGTATATTTATTACTGTTTGACATTAAATATATTGTGTTCTATCGTTTTATTGAACTATTATACTCTGTCAATACGTCCAAAAAGTAGTTTGCAAATTTACATCAACCCAATGAAATGCCCGGATATCCTTACATTTTAAAAAGTGGCTATATCTTCAGTTTTCTTAACCACCCCCACCTTTTATTTATTTATTTATTATTTTTTTTTTTTTTTTTTGGGGGGGGGGGGGGGGGGGGTATACGGCCCTTTCAATATTATTTCACTTATTTCGAGTCGATCGTTAATCAGAGGTGGTTGAAAACGGGAGTAGAACTTGATGTTCACATCTGACATTTTTGCAATACAGTTATCCCAAGAGCTTATTAGAAGCTGGTCTTTGTTGTTTGTTTTGAAGTTTAACGTCTCAACGCCCGTAGAGAATCATGGTTTAGACTGAGGTCATTTGACGTCACTGAAAATCATGTGACTCGGTGCGTTCATGGAACTATGAACTACATTGTTTTCTATAAATTTACACTAGACTTTAAACTGGAAATGTAAATATTGAGTGATAAATCACTGGGCTGAAGAGCCGCCTTTTTATCGCGCTTCATGGCGTCAGTCATTGTTACCTTGACGTTAGATGGTGTAACGTCGTTTTCTCGTATCAGATACGTTATGAAAACAGGGAAAACGCGTGTGATACAGTCAGTCATATTGGCGGGATTCCTTTCAACAATGGTGGAAGAGAGGGGGAATCTGAAGGAATCAATAGCATTTCCGTCGAGGTTTAGTGTATTAGAATCGAAATAGATCAGCTCCAGAGACGTGATTTATTGAGTGATATATCATTGTTTGTCGGTCAGTTGTAAGTAGACAAATCATTCGCCCTACGCGCTCGTGATTTGCTATACTTTACAATTAACCTCAAACCAGTGATATATCACTCAATGAATCACTGCTAGAGCTACGCCCCCGCCCATCGAGGCTTGAAGAAATAGATGCTTCCACGCTGAGCTGAAACCGACCGTACACGAGTATTGGTAAACCGCTTAGAGGATCTAAGCCGAAAAAAGGATATAACCCGAATATCAAGGTTTTCTTGTTTCTGCTCCAAAATATAGATTGTGGATACTCGTTAGAACCGCCTCACAATTTTTTCATCTTTTTTTCTTTTTTTTTTTTTTTTTACAAAGATGCATTTGTGTAGGCGTGTTTTCGTAATATTTACATTTCCAGTGTAACGTCTAATGTAAACCTATAGAAAATAGTGTAGTTCATACTTCCATGAACGCCTCGAGTCACATGGTTTTCAGTGACGTCGTGACGTCATTCAAAACCATGATTGTCAACGGGCGACGGTGATGTCAACGCTGTTACGCTCTTTGTACAAAAAACAGCTGTGAATGTTTTTCAGCTTCAAAAGTTTGGTCTATAAGCATTTTTCGCCCAGTGACGAGGGGCAAAGAATATAAATATAAAAAATAAACTTAATTTTTCTGTTTAAATGAAAGTATGAACGACAGCAAGTCGCTAGCAAAGTTTACATGAATCCCTTCATTTACTTTGCACGCGACCCTCCGCGTTCATACTTCCATGAACAGCAGAACAATAAATTTCATTTCTTAAATTATACGTGTAGATCATGTAGGCAAAGTGTGTGTAGCAGGTCCATCATATATAATTTTGACTCCCTTGAACCCCACTTTTATATAGTAAAACTGGGGTTTCCGGGGGTGTACCTTATTTTTCTTATTTCTGCTCTAAAATATAGATTGTGGGTACTCGTTAGAACCGCCTCGATGAGGCGGTTCTAACGAGTGCCCACAATCTATATTTTGAGAAGAAATAAGAAAAGTATCACAATTTTTCATCATAAAATTTTCATTTTTTCGGCGATAAAGGTGGCAATGTATTTGTATAGGCGTGTTTGCGTAATGCTTTTCGGATCTCATTATTCAGTGTCAATTTATATTGTAAAATCGAATAGGCATGTTATTCAATTATTTCGAACACGCTAACCCCAGTACTATCGTTCTGTGTTCTATGGACTATCCATTGAAGCGAACGAAAGCGGAAACGATGAACGGCCCAGTACCGGATCTAGATTTGTGTTAACATAGAAACTTGATTTTACAAATCAACTTTCAAAAACCGCAGTCATTTTTTGTTTGGTTTTGGTGTTGTTTTTCTTCATCTTGGAACATTTGCCAGTTTCTACTGCAAGAGGTAAATTGCAGCCTCTTAATTTGAAGAGAATGCTGTGTCATATAATCACATCTCAAATTCATAACGTCATATGATTCTATGTTAAATACATTCTTGCTTAATACCGTTTTCTACGCTATTACTTTACTTTAAAAACATTATATTGCCAAAAGATATAACAAATGTTCTAACATCAACTAGTTACGGCTCATCCCTCACAGTGAACATAATACAAATCTATATTCAGCAATGGTTATGTATAAAACCATTGAGCTTTTCCTCAAACATGAGAAACTGTGAGACGCCAAGTTCTGCAACGGAAGGTCAGTTTGTTAATCTCCAGGTACTTCGGTTTTCACCCGTCTCTGATTAACCATCTGCTCGAAATAAGTAAAATAATCTTGAAATGGCCGTAAAACCAAAACTAGAAAAAATAGTAACATCCCTCCCTGCAGACACACGTCTCTATGGCAACGTCAAATCAACGTAAGTGCAACGTCACGACGTTGCACCGACGTAAATATGACGTTGCATAAACGTCATGACGTTGTACCGACGTTGATGTGACGTCATCCCAAACCCCGCCCCAGTCGCTGGTTTGACCTTCAGATCAACAGACTGCAACCCACAAAAAAGCAGCATACCAATGCATTATATAAAACTTTCTGTCGATTTGATATACTCGTTTATTATATGGCGTCGCGTCTGAGAATGTAATAACGCCATGCAATGGCCCTGAACGTCACACATACGACGTCCTTAACAACGGCGCGTTTTCTAATGGCGGAATTTGTTTTTTTTTTTTTTTTTTTTTTTGGTTTTACGGCCCCTTTCAAGATTATTTCACTCATATCGAGCCGATCGTTAATCAGAGGTGGGCGCAAACCGGAGTACCCGGAGAAAAACCACCTGGCCTTCCGTTGCAGAACTTGGCGTCTCACATGTGACCCGAGCGAGGCTCGAACCACAGCGGTGAGAGACCTAATGATCAAGAGTCAGCGCTCTTAACCACTAGGCCCGTTCTAATGGCGGAATATTGATATTTTTGTTAAAGAATCGTGAATAAACTGCGTTTTAAATGTCATATGATAAATGGAATCTTGTAAACTCGTTGATGAAAAGCATTTTAATAAATTCAATATTACATAAACACGTCATGTAAGATCCTCTATGTACGACAGAAAATAATTCTATTTTTTATTTATTTATTTATTTTTGTTTAGTTTGTAAAATTTCCGGTATGCATGTATTGGAATTGGGCGTATTTTCGTAATGAACATGAATTCTTGAATGTCGAGTATATAAGGCGATTCTTTGTACCAGTAACCCCAAAACGGGTACCCTGGCAAACAGTGCAGGCCCAGATCAGAGCGCGGCGTCTGGTCAGGGCCTCCACTGTTTGCTGAAAGCTGAGTCATTTTCAAAATAAATTTTGAAGAAAACACACCCAGACATCCCTAAACAATGAAATGGACTCCTGCTTAATATAAGGAGGAAGATTCCACTTGGTACAAAAAAAAAAAAAAAAAAACGGTTGAAGACCACACGCTGTCTTGAAAATCGCAACTTGATAACTCTTTATACTGTTTTTGAAGTGTACATATGCATGCAAACAATTGTCTGCATGATTATATGTATGACCGACAAACGGTTAATCTTGTTTGTTTGTTATTTGTTTGTTTGTTTGTTTGTTTAAATTGAGGTTTACGTCCTGGTCAACACTATTAAGGTCATTTTGGACACGCTGCTTCAAACTTAGAGGGACTTCCACCCGACAATGAGATGAAATGACATCTCAATCTATGCCACCGAAATAAACCAAAAGGGTCCGAGTCGCACCACTTTGCCTTGGCAGGCTTACATCTGTCTATTGTAGATGGGTTTGTTTCTTGCCAAATTTATGATAAACGCGATGATTTTGATTTTGAGATTGTTGATTTTCCTTTTTTTTTGGATGGTGATGTTCCTCGTGTGCCATCCTATGGCGTTTATATTTCGCAATTAATTCGATTTGCTAGAGTGTGTAGTCATGTAACTGACTTCAACACTCGTAATAAATTGTTAACGGCTAAACTTCTTAACCAGGGTTATCGGTACCACAAACTACGAAAAGCCTTTTCAAAATTTTATAGACGCCATTCTGATTTAATTTCAAAATTCAATGTTAGACTTACTCGTAAATCTCTTCTGCAACAAGGTCTATCGGAACCAGAATTTTATGGTGACTTAGTATATCAATTCAGAAAAATATATAACCGCAATGACTTCAACACCCAATTTCGTAAAATCATTCTTCGATATAAAAAGATTGGGTACAACATAAATGTTATGCGACAGACTGCATGCATGGTAGTTAACCCAATCGCGGTTGACAACTTTGCTTCCCTCTTTAATTGTACACCGGTGGGTCAGGCCTCAGATTCTATGACGGTTCCAACGTAAAGGCTTTTGTCGGTTGGTATCTGATACTCTGTCTCTGGTCGGGGCCATCGGAGTCTAACTGTTGGTTTTCTTTTGCTCCATCATCTCAGTGGTTTCTTACTGTCGAGTCCTCACCGTTGTTTCATCTCTGTGGTTGTTTGATTTTTGTGTTCACGGAGATGTTGCACTGATGAGTTAGGAGGCCTTCGTGCGGACTGAACAAATTATTTGTCTTGGTCGCGACGGAAGTAAGGGCGATGATTGTGGCCACGTAAAATCGATTTAAGCCCCCCCCCCCCCCCCCCCCCAGTGGAATTCGTTTCTGATGACCGTTCCCAGGCGGTTCTTCTGTCGCGGTTTATTTTTGTTATGGTTTGTCTTTGGTTGTTTGTGTCGCTTATATTGTTTTATTTTGAATAGCCTATTGGCCATTTTGTGGGAAAGTAACTGTCCTTTTGGCTTTCCGCTGTTGATGTTTCCATTAGGGTCTGTTGTTTCGTGTTTCTTTCCCTTTGGTGTCTCTGATGGGAGATGTGGGTTAATTGTCGCTTAGGCAAGAGGACGCGGATTCGATACCTGCCGGGGTCGGCAACATTCTTTCGTGGAGATTGAGCATGAAATCTTTTCTACGGTTCTGGCGAAAGAAGGTGCACTGTACTGGTTGACCGTTTAGATATAAGCCTGCCCAGGAAAAGTGTGGATAGGTAAATTGATCGGCTAAAAAATAACCTAAAGTAGTGTTGACCGGGCCGTTAAACTCCAAGACAACCAGCCAATACACATCGCTTAGGGCCTATCATGAATATTACAGTAACACATCCATGTGACATAGTGCATTCTGTCATATGCCTAAAAAGTGACTTTTTAATGAAAATTTGCGATATTTCTCATTGCTTCAAGCATAAACTGTCCGTGCTCGTTAGAACCGTCTCATTGAAGCGGATCTAATGAGTAGTCTTACCCACAACATATGACCTGGAGAAAAAGAGATAAGTGAAATAATCATACGGTATAACCCTATAAACATCAGTGCTCTCTATAGAAAGTGGGGTTCAGGGAGGTCTTCATTGCAGGGACTTGTTAACATGATGGAAAAACTGAGTTGCCACAGTGCGAATCACGTCACGGAACAAGTCCGTGAAATGAATACCGCCTACACCCCACTTTATATAAAGAAAACTGGAGTTTACGTGGGTAAACATTATTTTTCTTATTTCTGCTTCAGAACATAGGTTGTGGGTACTCGTTAGAACCGCCTCAATGAGGCGGTTCTAACGAGCACACACAACCTATGTTTGCAGCATTTATAAGAAAAATATAACGGATTTTCATCAGAAAAAATGGCCATTTTGGAGATGTGAAAAAAATGCCTTATTCGCACGGGTGTGTTATCGTAATGCGGCATGCTAAGGACAATTCTAATAAAAGAGCAGCCCCTGTGATCACATTAAGAAAACACGCATATTCAAATATATTGAAAATTTTTCCACCAAAAAAGAAAAAAAATGAAAATTTTCAGAAGAAAAATTCTGACATTTCTCATATTTCTGCTAAAAAAATAGATTAAGGGAACGCATTAGAACCGATGAGGCGGTTATAACGAGTACCCACAGACTATGTCTAGGAGCAGAAATAAGCAAAATAATGTATACTACTGTAAACCACAGTTTTCTCTATATATAAAGTTAGGTTTAGAGGGGTGTTCATTTCACGGACTTGTTATATTATCTGAGTTATGTACTGGTACGCAGAGGGTTTTGCATAGAAACATTTGTCAGTATATAGTGACTACTCTTTACAGCAAGATTAAATAATTCCTATATATTAAATAGTCATTACGAAAACACGCCTATACTGATACAGTGTCATTTTTTCGCCGAAAAATACTTAAATTTTAGGATGAAAAATTGTGATATTTTCCTTATTTCTGCTCAAAATATAGATTGTGGGTACCTGTTAGAACCGCCACATCGAGGTGGTTCTAACGAGCACCCACAATCTATATTTTAGAGCAGAAATAAGAAAAATAAGGTTTACCCCTGTAAACCCCAGTTTTACTATATAAATGTGGGGTTCGAGAAGGTCAAAATTATATAGGCGTGTTTTCGTGATGTAAATGAAAAAAGTCAAGGTGAGGTCGTAAACAAAGTTTTCTTCAATTAAACTTTCATGGAATCATAATTGTTACTGATGATGAGAGTCGATCTGCAAATTTAAATGAACACATTTATATTACACAATCCTATGTCGCTCTGCCCCCGCCCATTGGGGCTTGGAGAAATAGATTGGGCTGCATGGTGCTTCCCGCAGAGATGAAACTGACCGCACATCATTACTGGTAAACCTGTCAGATGGACTAAGCCTGCCCAGGCAAAGTGATGCGAGTCAGACTGTTCAGTGCATATAAAGCCTATTGTTTCATTGTGTGACAGGGCTTGAGATGTCATCTCAATGTCTGCTGGTAAAAGTCCAGCAAAACTGGAAGCAACGTCTCCAAAATGATCCAAGTCGCTCTTCTTGCCACTTATTCACGTACATAATTATAGTGTGTTGTGTGTACTGGAGTTATGGTCCTTGAAACTCTCGACTCGAAAAGAACACAAAGAGCCGGATTGAGCGTGCGAAAATCGTACCGGCGAATGATTACACACTCGGAACAGAAGCAAACATAAATCTACTAACATCATGAAATTAGTACGGTAAGCGTAAGTGACAATGCGACCAAAATATCCCGAAATATACCTTTTGATATTTTCGAACAAATTTTCTGTTCTGACCGAAGATTTTCATCGACAAAAGGGGGGCCCCCATCGGGCTTGAAGAAATAGATGGGATGATGCTTCCACGAAGAGCTGAAGTACTGGTAAGCCGCTAGTACGGTAAGCGTAAGTGACAATGCGACCAAAATATCCCGAAATTACCTTTTGATATTTTCGATTAGAAGAAACAAATTTTCTGTTCTGACCGAAGATTTTCATCGACAAAAGTGGGGTCCCCATCGGGCTTGAAGAAATAGATGGGATGATGCTTCCACGAAGAGCTGAAGTACTGGTAAGCCGCTAGACCATCCATGCTTATAAACCCTACTGGTTTCGTTGGACGACAGACTCGAAATATCATTTCATCTCGATGTCTGGTAAAAGTCACAAAAATTTGAAGAAACGTCTCTAAAATGACCTACATAGTGTTGACGGGTATGTTAAACCTCAAACAAAGAAACAAATCCTGGACAAAAGTTGTGTTGCAGTCCCTGTTGTTCTTTCTTCCAGTTTTACTTAAGATGGGACAGTGTAAATTACATACACTCCAGTTTTGCAGGATGGAAGACTATGGTAACTAGTACTGAGTAATCGTGTAGATAATACGCACAGTTGACCATCGTACAGTATCTGAAATCGGAAGCTGCTGCTACTGTACTCCCAAAAATCGTTAGCTGCTTTACATGACATTTATAAATCACACAAAAAATCAATAAAATTCATTAATGACACGTTTGTTGAACACATCTTTTGGAAGGTAAAAGGCATTTCTTTTCAAATTTGCTTCGATAATCAATCATAATGCGTCCTGTTCTTCACAAGAAAACGATTCTGATGCTGCATCAGTGATTTATCTCATCCTCGCACGCGGCGATCGTTACTATTTTACGTTTTGTCTGCCATTTGGTCAGTTTACACATGTATTGAATTAGCGGTAGCCAAATACGATTATAAACCAGCATATCTCAATACCCGTTTGCTAGTTCTATATTCCTGTCATCAAAATAATAACCCCTTTGTTCAGGGCCTATCCTGTTAATGACTATACGATTAGCTGCTAGCTTCATGTTTTTCTTTGTACGATCAGCTGCGAGTATCACTGCCTGCATGGATGGAAGACTTAGTTTTAGCCTTTATATATCCCATTTTGATAGCTTGGCTGAATCACCCCTGTATAGAGAAACGGTAAATATTGCTATCAGAGTCAGAATGGTGATACAACGACCAATTATCTTCATACCCTATCCCGTGATACAGGAAGCTAGTCGCTAGCATTTCCACCAAAGAGGTGAACTTAGCTACAATATCCCCACTACCTTGAGCCGTGGAAATTTTCGTCCACGAGGGAAGAACGGATTTTTGTGAATGTCATTTCTTGAACGCTATTGAATGGTGATTTCTACACTTTCAAGCTGGGGAAACAAGGTCATCTGTTTGAATGCTTGCAGCACCCTTTAGACATTTGTTATACAGTATTAGCATACTGTCTCCTTTCTCCAGTGAAAGAATGTGCATTGTACTGGTTAACCGATAGACTGATAGCAAGCGGTTGGTAGCTCTGCTGCATAGCGTAGGTTATGAGTACTCGTTAAAACGCAATATTATAAGTACAAAATATTCAGTTTTTGTGTAGCTTACGCGTTTATGTTCGATAGCCGGACAGGCCCGCCAACGGGCACGGTTTATCGTCTGTAACCCGTAAACGATAATACCAAAGATGCAAGCAACAACTGTCGTCTGCTTTGTTGTCTGTTGGGTACTGTTAAAGTCATTGTTGCAAACAATGTGGATCCAGATCAGACAGCTCAGAATCAGAATCAGAATTGTTACTGGTGACACATCAAATGACATTCATTCACAAGGACCTGTGATATGTGAAGTTAGTCCCTAGCTCTAACCAAAGAGGTAAACTTAGTTACACAGTCATCAGCACCTTCAGCTATTGGGAAGGGCATTCCAGTCTCTAATGGTTCGGGGGAAGAACGATTCCTTATAAATGTCAGTTCTTGCAGTAAGCGTCTGAAACGCCAATGAATCCCCCCGGGTGATTTCTACACTGCCTAGCCGGGGGGGTGGGGGGGGGGGGGACAAGGTCATCTGTTGGAGAATGCTAGCAGCACCCTTAAGACCTTTGTATAAAAGGATGAGCCTACTGTCTTTCCTCCTTTTCTTGAGAGACTTCCATTTTAATTTTCCAAGTATTCCAGTAATGCTCCCATTTTCAAAGCAGAAATTGCCTGTTACGAATCTAGCAGCTCTATTCTGAACTTTTTCAATTTCTTCGTTAAGGACCACTCCACTGGGGTCCCAGATACAACTGCCATACTCCAAGATTGAACAAACAAGACATTTATATGCTGCCTCTTTTATATCCTGTGCACTTTAAAAAATTAATGGAAACATTACACCAAAACTGGTGGCAGCTGACACCAGTTTTGGTGTAAGTTATCTCCATTGTATACTCGATAACTTTTCACCGAATAGCCGGCTATTGATCCAGATAAATGGTGTAATTACGCACCTGAAAATCGACAGAAAGTTTACACCATACTATGATAGTGTAGCTGATCTACATTACAGGTGTAAATGTGCCATCATATTTTGAAGGAAACGTTTCCGAGTGTAATTTTTCCTTCATTCAGTCGGTGTAACATTACACCAATAATTAAAACTGGCTACACCACAGCGTACAGTTGCATAGTGTAATTATTTATTTAATTGTGTTTTTCATTGGTATAGAACTTATCATACTCTAATACCACTTTCTTAGGGTACCTTTGATACACTTATTATAGGGTATCAGTTACCATTTTTTCAATGGTAATGTTAGAGCTTTCGTAAAATGCTAGTGTAAAAATCTGCTTTTTTCATTAGATTTTGCAGAAATTCTTTATTAAACAGAAATTGTGTTTATACTGAAATGGAGTTTACCTTATTTTAATCTTATTTAGCAGGATTTTCATTATGCATGAAACAACCCTATAATCATTATTAATATAAATTGTAAAATGTGTATGATATTTATGCCGTTTTGAGCTATATGACACGAACGAGGAACAAAATAACATAATGTCGTATATATTACGCATCTTATACGGCTAGTTACACCATTCGACAAGAAACGTTAACTTACGTTACGATGAAACAAAACACCAGTATTGGTGCAGCAAAGCACCGATAAGCTGGAGAGATAACGCTTTCAGAGTGTAATTACATTTTTACACTGAACATAACAAAATATTATCCATCATTTGAAGA
Organism: Lucinisca nassula; assembly: GCA_963580285.1. Taxonomy (NCBI): domain Eukaryota; kingdom Metazoa; phylum Mollusca; class Bivalvia; order Lucinida; family Lucinidae; genus Lucinisca; species Lucinisca nassula. The sequence continues at coordinate 71,415,479 of OY757017.1, read as the reverse complement.
AATATTACACCGATACATAGTTACACTGGAAAAAGTGTAATGTTCACAGTTACACCAACCTTCAAAAAATGTTACACTGTAGTATGACTAAAATTACCCTATTTAGTAGCAAACCTTACACCATCAATAGAGTAATTATTTCAAACACATATTGATAAGAAACGCAACACTTGTTTTACAGAATCGATACACCAAACACCGAATTTGCAGTGCCACACCAAATTTTGAGTAAACTATACAAGTTATCAGTGTATTGTTACTCAAAGTTACATTTTATACCCAAAATGGCGTATGGTTCGAATTCACACGAGTTTTAGTGTAAACTTTACTCTGTCTTTAGGTATAATAAACACTAATTTTTTACAGTGTGGGGACCGATGAAGATTACGCCTCAGGAAACCAAGTGTTCTGTTTGCCTTAGTGCACATGTTGCTAATATGAGTATTCCATCTCAAGTTGTGTGTGATTGTCGCTCCAAGGTATTTAATGGAGTTTACATTCTGGAGGACCATTCCCTCTAAAGTGTAAGAAGCCTCAACTTTATTAGATCTCTTCCTAGTTATCTGCATAATGTTGCATTTCACTGGCTGAAATCTCATATCCCATTTTCGGGCCTAACATCCTAATCTATCTATGTCATTCTTAAGTTTCAGTGGGTCATCTGTATCTCTAATTTCCCGGTAGCAAACACAATCTTATTTCTGAGTCAATGTCAGTGGAAATATCATTGATGTACAGGGAGAACAACAGTGGACCAAGAACAGTCCCTTGTAGGACTCCAGTCAGAACTGGAGCCCACTCTGAAGATTCACCATTAGCAACGACACGCTGTTTTCTGTAGCAAATAAAGGAATCTATCCATTTGAGAGTCCCCCCCCCCACCATTCCGTAACCAAATAACTTAGATTTAAGAAGTTCATGGGGTGGGGTGTCAAAAGCCTTCTCAAAGTTCAGAATAAATGTGTCCAACTGTCCCCCTTTGTCCAAGATTTTTGCCCAGTCATTAATAACTGTGCTCAGCTGAGTTTCACAACTATGCCTTTTTCCTAAATGCATGCTGTCTGTCTCTTCAATGCGCAGTTTGATCAGGATCCACATTGTTTGCCTACATATAAAATATGTTTAAAGTTGGAAAGAATGGGAAACAGACGACTTAAACCGTAGACATTTTCAGGTGAAGTATTTTTTCTTGGCATCGTTAATTGACAGCATCTGTACTTGTCGGCAGTTGAGTTTGTTTGTTGGTTGGTATTTGAGTTCAACGGCAGATGCAATGCAATTTAGGTCATTTTCCACACATTTCCGGGACAGGCTTTTTCTAAGCGATTAACCAGTACAGTGTACATACATGTACTTTCACCGGAAGCTGCCAACTGCCCTTCTTGAAACAGGGGGAAGTGAGAGAACGACCGTAGGAAAGATTTCATGATTTATTTATTTGAATTGAGGTTTTACGTCCCTGTCAACACTGTATAGATTACTCTGGAGAAGTGGCTTCCAATTTTGTGAGACTTTTACCTAGATGACTTATCAAGCCATGCCGCTCAATGAAACCAATAGGGTTTATATGCATGGACGGGCCGACTCTCGCCACTTTTCCTGGGCAGGCTTATAACATCTAAGTGGTTAACTACTACTCATGTGCAGTCGGTTTCAGCCCTATGTGGAAGCATTATGCAGTCTAGTCTATTTCTTCAAGCCCCGATGGGCGGGGGCCGGAAGATTTCATGATCAGTCTCATGAAAGAATGCTTCCGACCGCAACAGGTTTCAAACCTGCGTGCTGCTGCTCCCTAGACACGACTTGAGACTTATACTGATAGTCCCTTCTTACACTGTTTTAATTCAAGCAAATAGTCTGTACCCTGATCAGATGGCAGTCTGCAGCATTTCACATGGGTTTGCCATAAGACAGTGGCTGGTTTCTGCGTCTTTATAAAATAGCCACAGTCTATAGCTAACAGTCCTCATGCACCTTATTTGTATACTAACTAATTTTGCTGGAGTTGATTTTTCCAATTGTGACTCATCACGCGAAAAGGGTTGGTTGGATGACGTCGTTTTAAGAAATCGCGTTTCGGAGTTGACGTCATTATTCATTAAATCAGTCACGCGATATCTTAGCAGGTACTTGCATTTTCAGGCTTTATTTTTGTTTGCATTTCTTCTGGGTGGTTTGGCGAGGAAAAAGTGATGTGTACCTCCAACTGATATTGGTTTACAGTTGTGCGAGACCTGTGTAAGGCTAGAGGGGGAATATTGTCACTTCTTCTAGTTTCTACACTTCCATTCATTTTCCTCTTTCTTCTCTCTCCCTCGCTTTCTTCTTTACTATCTCATCTATCTCTATTCTAAAGAACATCCACAATCTATGTTAGACTCCTGTTTGATTGTGGGTTCTCCTTAGAACCGTTTTTGAGACAGGCTAAAGAGCACCACAATCTTGCCGTTTAATTGCTCCTTGCAAACCCCTTATTGAGGCCGTTCTAAAAAGCGACACAATCTATGCCAGACTCCTGTTAGATCGTGGGAACTCCTTAGAACTGCCTCATCGAGTGAGTGAGTGATTGAGTGAGTATTTGAGTTTTACGTCCCACCAACAGCTAAAGTCAGACGGAGACGGGACCTCGGTTTATAGACTCATCCGAAAGTCTGGAGAAGCCCGGGATCGATTCTGCGACCCCTGGTTTACAAGACGTGTAGCGTAACCACTACACCACGGAGGCTTCTAACCGCCCCATCGAGACTGTTTCAAAGAGCACAAACAATTTTATGTTTGAAAGCAAAAACAAAAATGGGGGGTGGTCATTGAGGCCGTTCTAAAGAGCACTCAAAATATATGTTCGCTCGCCGAGGCGGTTCTAACGAGTTCCCACAATCTATATTTGGAGCAGAAATATGGAAACTTTCATTTTTTGTCTGCAATTTTCATTTGTGGTGGCATATTTTCCAATATATTTCAATAGGCGTTATGTTTGGTTATGTACCCGACACTGAGATGACATCTCAAGCCCTTCCGCCTAATGAAACCAATAGGGTTTATATGCATAGATGGTCCGACTCGCACCACTTTCCAGTGCAGTTTTAGAACTACTTAGCAGTTAACCCGTATCTCAGCTCTGCGTGGAAGAATAATGCGGCCATATCTATTTCTTCAAGCCCCGAAGGGCGGGGGCCAACACGTCCATGTAATAACATCCATGCGTACCCAAATGCAGATCAAGAAAATAAATGGTGTTTATAATGTTAACATTAAACTACTGCTCAAAATATCATAACCAGCCTGTGTCCTTGTACCGCAGTTGCGGTATTGGAGTATGTTGCTTATATCTCGCGCAGTGAAAATATCTTTGAGACAGTTTCGTTAAAAATACTAAAACATGCATTTTTATATTATTTTCTAACATTTTAAGTATCCTTGTCCGCCATTGTCGGTCCTTGTGCAGTCCTTGTCTGCCCTTGTCATTCCCAGCAGTGTTAAGTAGGACCATACTATTTTAGTGTAGAAATAATAAAAATAAGGTTTACCCTGCAAACCCCGGTTTTACTGTATAAAAGTGGGACCCAAAGGGGTCAGAATTTTATAGGCGTGTTTTCATGTTGCCTGGACAGCGGTTACAATAGACAGATGGTATTAGAACTATTTTAATCATCGCAGAAACGTTGAATCTATCAGAAACTCTGTCTATACCAATTTCTTTGTTTTGTCAGAAGGATGATGGTTCAAATTCCCCATGCATAGCGTTGGACCAGAACGTTTATATAGCATGAAGTCAATTTTGTTTGTTTGGTTTGAGGTTTAACGTCCCCGTCAACACTGTAAAGGTCATTTTGGAGACGTTGCTTCCAATTTTGTGGGACTTTTACCCGACATTGAGATGAAATGACATCTCAAGCCCTGTCGCCCAATGAAACCAATAGGGTTTATTAGCATGGACGGTCCGCCTCGCACAGCGGTTCCTGGACAGGCTTAGATCCTCTAAGCGGTTTACCAGTACTAGTGTGCGGGCCGGATTCAGCTCTGCTTGGAAGCATCATGCAGCCCATATATTTCTGCAAGCCCCTATGGGCGGGGGCCGGCATGAAGTCAATACCCTTCACACGTTCACTTTATAAATGCTGCAGCTAAGCGTACAGTTTTGTTTTCGACTTTTGCAGCTAATGATTGCGTACAGATGCAGCTAATCGTACAGTCGCTAGTATGATAGGCCCTGAATAAAGCAGTACATTTTTAGAAGGAAGGCAGGCAGAACAGGCAAATGAGTGTTTAGATGTGCTGGTTAATGATTGTTTTATGTCTACGCTTATTGAGTGTAAGTGTAAACTGGCCATAAGACAGTCAAAATGTGAAAATATAATGGTCGCTGCGAGCGAGAATGTGGAAAATCACTGATGCAACACCCGAATCATTTTACTGTGCAGAACAGGGTACCTTATGATTCCAAATCGAAGTAATTTGAAAAGGGATGAATCTTACCTTCCCAAGCGTGTGTCCTTTCCGGGTCTAAATATCGAACTTTATTGATTTTTAGCGTGTTTTATAAATATCGTGTAAAGCAGCTAACGATTTTTGAGCGTACAGTATCAGCAGCTTCCGATTTCAGATACTGTACGATGGTCAACTGTGATACGGTACGGTTCTTTAACCTGCACAGGGGGCCTGATCTGAAGGACTGCACACTTTATGGTCAACTTCTTAGATCTAAGCCTACCTAGGCAAAGTGGTGCGATCTGACAGTCTGTGCATACTATATTGGTTTGTTTGGGCTGCAGGAAGCAGGGTTATTTCAACCGTGGGTTGTTTTGCCCTGATTCAGGTTGGCTTGATTCACGGTTCTGAGATGAGTAGTTTCGTGAGTGATGCGAGTAGATAAGTAGAAAGAGTGTTTCTTCTGCGAGTCATTTTTGCACCAGTTATATTTTTCTAATGGGTAAATTGACGGATGAGTAAAACTGGATGATAGACAGATGGAATGGTGCATGGTAGATGGGTGAATGTACAGACGGGATGGATGGATAAATGATATTTGGTTGGAGTGGTGCGTGGCAGATGGACGGACAAATAAAAGGATGGGTGATTGGATGGACAGGATAGATATCTGAGAGCTGAACGGACAGCTGGATAGTGTTGTGTTGGTAGAAGGGACAGACAAATGCAGGCGATTTTCTACTATTCCTCAGGGGCCGAAAAAGGGCCCCATTCCCAACTGAAAATAGTCTTTATTTTTCCCAATTTAATTAAAAAATTCCCAAATTGATGAGAAAAAAAAATCAACACAAAGAAACATCAGAGACACTGCATTTCTAACTGAAACTTCAAACAGTCATTTCTGAAACATCAGACTAGTAAACAGTCACAGAAGAAAGATATGGTTGCTTGAATGAAGCAGTAATTCTTGTTCCCAAGTTAACTACTTTTGCCTTTAATCTGTGTTCCCACTCATGTTTATTTCTGGGGGTAAACTTACCCCCTGGGTACAAAAACTGGGGGTAAGAATCAAATTCAGGGGGTATGAAATTTTGCAACGAAAAGAAATGTGTGGGAAAACCTGTATACTTGTCCATAATTGGTACCGTATTCGGGTGCGTATTACCCGCACCCTTTTTTCCAAAATCTGGGGGAAAACTGTTATTCTGTTGTATTACCCGCATGGAACATTTGCTGAAATTTTGGTGGATGCGTAAGTGAGAAAAAGTAAGAATTTGGCCAGTTTTTGTAACACACAACGGAACGCGTGATCGTCTTCAAAAGGCGTGAAAATGCACATGCGTGCGAGTATCACCAGAAAGCATGTATTTTACATTAAAATGTTGAAAAGACTTTACCTGTTCACCATTATTATTTATTTATTAACCCACATATGCCCTCGGCCCTTTTTGGGGACATCGGCAAACAGTGCAGTCCCAAATCAGACACCTCAGAAAGACGCCGCAGACATCTGATTTGGGTCCCGGTAGGGGGGCCAGGGGGGCAGCGCCCCCCGGCCGAAAATGAATTTCAACATTTCTGAGGGTGTCTAGGAGCTATTTCCTGATAGGAAATTTGTGAATTTTAAGGAGCTTTAATTCTGTATTTTCTCTTCAAAATGACATTTTTATTGAATGCTGTTTTGATTTTCGGACTCTCAATCAGTGTTTTGTATAATTTAGCCTTTTTAGGTTGACCACCACCCTATATGTATAGGATGGTGGTCAACCTAAATAAACAAATTGAAAATACTGATTGCGAGTGCTTAAGTTTCTCAGCTACAGCTTACCAGAACCCAGTTAATATGGCTTAAAAGATGAGGTCACAGAAGAGAAAAAAGACAGAACTGTGTTCAACTGAGGAATGAAAGAACAAGACATGAGGAGAAACATGTAGACAGAAAAGAAAAAAGACAGAACTGAGGAATGCTTGTTTTAAAGTTGTCTGTTCCCATGGCCATAGCGTTTTTCTTCCCAGCACTTGCACAAAGTTGACAGTGCATTTTGTCGGCCACTTCGTCATACCGTAGCCAGGTATACTGGTGTTACTCATTACCCGTGTATTAACTGTTCAAGTCAGTGTATAAAACAAACTGTTCTACCGATTCTGATAAATTGTGTCTAGTGAAACTATTGTTTCATTCCGCCAAGAAAATAAACATTTTTTGTTTTCAAAATAAACTTCAACCCGCTAAATACTTTATTTATATTGGACTACCCCTGTCACCAGCTCGAATGTCCGGTGTTACTTATTACCGGTGTATGTGTAAACAAATCCTGTAGAAAATTATTTGGGTAAAAGGGTCTATATGTGATGAGATTATGTAATGAAATAGTTATTGGCCTTCAAAATGAAAGCTAAAAGGGCCTGTTTGAAAGCTTTTTTATCTGTAACTACAGCATGTTTTATGAAGTATACCATTTTATTAACTACACGACAGAACATGCATCATGATTTATGACTACATATAAAAGAAATCATATACCCTAAAAAAAGAAATTTCTGTTATATTTTTTGCCCTTTTAGACAGAGGGAAAAGTGTCTTGTAAATAATAAAGGGGAAAATTCCGAACGATAATAACGCACACCATAGCGATCGGGTTTTAACGGGATACACCGGTAATTAGTATACACCGGTAATAAGTATATAAGGGATATACAGGCTAAGCCATTTTCTTTGGAAATTGCGCTGTTCCCTTTCACCGGAAAGACCCTTCTCAGAGGGTCCCTCCATCTGACTTTCGGTTGCAGATTCAGCGCTAAAATCGCCGAAAAAAGCTGTCAGTTTCGCTTGTTTAGACATGGCGGTCACAATACCGTTCACGGAGACGCATGTTAAACTTCTGCGCTGATAAATAAGCGTCTTATTGATTCGTATTTTGATCATAAGATTAGCCTCCCCTTATCTTGTAGGCTAAAACGCGGACTGCGAGTTCCGGCGCCGAATCGGCGCAGAACATTATTTTTATTGCGCCATATCGGATTTTAACGCGCATATGGCGCATGGCGAGGCCCCAAAATAAGCCCTGTATTGTTAATCCCTGTCATATAATTGCCACCCTGCGGTGCATGTCGATAAGGTGTGAAAATATGGTCAAGTTATGTCTCTAATTTGCGTTTATTCCCCGAACATAAAATTTAATCCGCAATCAATGTGAAAATTATTTAATTGCTCCTAAGACGAGTTGCTACAACTATTCTACTATCTCATGAATGATTATGTTTTGGCGCCAAATAGCAGACGCTTGTCGAGAAAAGTTGAAAGCTTTAATTTGTGTTAATACATCTGTATGCTGTTGTTGGTTATTGACACGGAGCTTACAGAAAGCGCTGTTTTCCACAACCGTTTTGCTATCGAGAATTTTTTACTGTTTCCGAACATTTTTTATGAAAGAGATACGCCCCATTAAGAACAAACAATAGACATGTGTGGGGTTGCTGGGGTCCGATGACGTAATTTACCGATCGCGTGCAGAAAAAAACTGTAGCGGTGGTTTCATCTCATTGATTCGCGCCCGTCAATTTCGGGCGCTCGGAAAAAAAATCGGCCGATTCGCCCCAGTCACTTTCGGATGCGCGGAAGTTCTATGGGCCGGATTCAAGTCTGCGGGTTGTGGAAGATCTATTTCAGCGAATCGGCCGATTCGCCCCCGTCAATTTCGGACGCTCGAAAAAAATCGGCCGGTTCTCCCCAGTAAATTTCGGATGCGCGGAAGCTCTACTATGCTACAAGTCTGCGCCTTGTCCCAAATCTATTTCAGCGAATCGGCCGATTCGCCCCCGTCAATTTTGGACGCTCGAAAAAAAATCGGCCGGTTGGCCCAAGTTAATTTCCGACGCGCGGAATCTCGCCCAACGGAAAAAAATCGTTCGTGATTTTTATTTTCTTTGCGTGATTCACGTAAGATTTTGCGTGAGTGGGAACTCTGTTAATTTCCCAAATTTAGTAATTTTGTTGCTATTTTTCCCCAATTTAAGTCGGGGGGCCTTGTCCCAAAATACAGGCGAACCTCGGTATTTCAAACTTGCATATCTCGATAGAACCACTTATGTCGAAGCGATCTTCCATTCCCGAGCATTTTCCCTATATATTTATTGCATTTCAACCCCGTTTGTGTCGAACTCGATTAACATGAAGACTCGGTTATTTCGAAGAGATTTTCTATTCCCCAAAAGCAGTTTGCCATAATATTTACTACCGCTTGTGTCGAAATCAAAATTTTTGGCCAAAAACTTGAACCGGCGCCATTAAAATGTGTTGTCAATCACCAACGGTCACGTAAATTCCTAAGTTTGACAGTACAAAAGTCTTACAAATGAGTTGATAAATGAAAGGAATTTTAAATCGAAGAAATTTACCTTTCATTGATCGATCAATATCCTTTAACTGAGAACAGATTAATCCATTATTGCAAACAATGTCCGATTAATGAGTGTAATTGATGCCGACATATTGATCAGCTGTTGTGTAGACTAATTGACCTCGATTGTTTTGTGTATATGTCATAGGTGAATAGAATAGAATAGGTGTGTTCGATTCGAACCTTCGAGCAATTAGCGGCGTCTGATATTTAATAAACTGAGCACTGTTAAGCGGCGTCCTTTGGTGAGAGGGGTTAAAAGCAGTCTTTAATTTGTTTGGAAACTGTCTGAAATTAGTGTTATAAATGAGTAACTCATACAGAAGATATTTAATGCGATTTTATCGCATGCTCAATATTATTCGTGATAAAACCTTTATGATGTCTGCGCTGTCTAATGCCGAGCAATCTAATGAAGGACCCGGGTCTGGCCCTGGGGGGATAGTTAGATCGGTGAACTTTACTCCGGTTGCTGAGCAATCCAGCCAAGGACCCGTCTCCGGGGGGATAACTGGATCAGCAAGGAAAGGGGTGAAGAGAAAATTAGACAACAAGTCGCTGGAGCTGAAATACGAAGTGCTGATGGAGGTTGAGAAAGGGCTTCGATCCAAGAAACAGATCGCCGACCACTATGGACTGGCCCAGAGCACCTTATCTACGTGGGTGAAGAATGCTGACAACATAAAGAATGCCTTCCTGAATGGTGAATTCACGTTTTTCCGTGTCGCAAACGAACATGTACATTGTAGCTATGCTGATTCTACATGGGTTCCCAGTGTCTACATGTATATTGATGACGTCACGATTTGCCTATCTCGAACTTCGGATAACTCGAAGTAGTATCTCCAGTCCCTTGGAATTTGACATAAAGGGGTTCGCCTGTACCTGGATAAAGCCCTGAAATGGATGGGTGAAAGTACAGGTGGATGAATAATTGATGGAAACGGCTCCCCATATTGGGGCAAAATGACACGGGCGATCAACCCAGGGCCAAATGATCCACAGGCGAAAGTAGGGCTTGAGATCTTGTTTCATCTCAATGTTGGGGGAAAAAGTTCCACAAAATAGGAAGCAAAGTCTCCATCATGACCTGTAAAGGCTGTATAGTTTTGATAGAGACGGATCTAAAATCTCAATTTAAACAGACATATGGATCTGAACAATCTGTGTTTCCCGCCCCCCCCCCCCCCCTCCCAAATTTCTAAATGCCCCCACACCCCACCCCATCCCCAAAGAATAGAAGGGTGGGATCGACCCACATACGTGTCCCTTAAAATTTTAGACCTAGGCACAATGCTGATGTTTAGCAGATGAAAGTCAAACTTAATTTGTAACTAGAATTGCGCAGTTGATGGCACAGCATCGCATATATCCCCACGTCACTAAATTATCTACTCATGCCATTCGCTTTGTTGTGTTAAATGACCCTGTTCTGGAAATTTTGATTTTTGACCCCCCCCTGCAGGCCCCAACCCCTGGGCCCACCCCTAGGGGTATGATAAAAAATCCTGAAAGTGTCATGCACACCCCAGACCAAAGATCTATCAAGTTCCCAAAGTTTCAAGTTTCTTTCTATAACAGTCTATAGACAGTAAGGCAGACATACATAGGACGGACGACGAAGACCATTACAATATCCCCACTTTTTCTTCGAAAAGCGTGGGGATAAACAGAAGATTTGTGCATTGAATATCACTTAGATCTGTTTTTGTTAGGGATTTTGAATGTCAAACATATTGTGCTTTGCAATTTCGCCTGTTGCTACATGCATGGGGAACATTTACAACCTACGTCAGAGCAGTGATGTCTTAACCACTAGCAGGTTTGCCAGCGTTTACAACACAAAAGGCATTCGTCACAAGTAGGCACAGTCGATGCATTAGGTCATAAAAGAATCTCATTGTTCATTTAAGGGGAATGGATACATGGGTTGAGAGGCTTCAGGAGGGTAAAAGTGAAGGCATGTCCATCCACATGAGGATATTAAGTTGTGCAAGCTTTTACACATAGCTAGGCTGTAATTCAGTCCAAGGTTGGCAAAAAGCCGGTTTTAACCGGTCAATACTGGTCGATTGGTGGTCGATTAAATCACTGGAGTATATACCTCTGTCCTTTTGCTAAACTGGTCTTAAAAGCTTTCCCCCTACATCATGTACATGGTGTTAGACTATATTTTCATCACTGAACAAGACAAAATAGTTTTTATTAATATAACAGTAATTATTTGAGGTATCTTTTATTTCATCAAAAGTCAAAAGACATTATTGCTGGTCGATTGACTCACTGAACTGTAGACAGGCCAGTTCTTTTCAATCAAACAATCTTTATAATTATTCTTTTTTCCTATATAGATTAGATTGATTGTTCATATTTTGATTTACAGGAATATGAATACTAAGCTGAATGTATCCTGGATTTTGAAGGATTTATGAAAGGACCTTTATTTAATAACCAAACAATATTTGAAGATTCACTGATGTCTTTGAATATTTAAAAGTATCTGCAACACCTGTAAATTGCTGACAAAACAGACTAACCCATGCCACTGCAGTGGTTGTGGCAAAGATCTGATTGCTAAATTGACCAATTACATTTCCCTATTAGGGGTATTATAAACTGACACCAGGCTTTATTCATAATGTGTGAAATTTTGATATATATGCAATATGGACAGTATCTTATCATCAAGCTATTACTGAAAGTGTCAAAAATGAATGAAACCTAAAGACCCAATTTGGAAATTCTTCACTATTTTGGAAGATAACAAAAAAAAAAAAAAAAAAAAAAAAAAAAAACAGTGCAAGGTGCTGAAGTTAGTGCTAAGGTCTTAAGACTGATAGCACTAACTTCATCACCTTGCACTGTCTTAAGACTGATGAGTCATAGACAAAAATGCCAAGGGCTATAAAAGCCAGAAAGTATTAGTAGCTTTGCTTTTTTAACACTAAAATTATTCAATTGACCACTCAATATTTCAATCGACCAGTATTGACCACTTTGGGAGTATTGACCGGGACGGTTTTAACCGGTTAAAACCGCCCCTGGTTTTGACCGCCCAACCTTGATTCAGTCTTTGTTGATCTGAGTGTTAGCTTCTGGGTATTCTGACAGTACCTCAGAGGCAGTCTTCGCGAAATTTTTTCTACTGATGGAGGACAGCTGTCATGCAGTCTTCGCGAAATCTTTTCTACTGATGCAGGACAGCTGTCAGGCAGACTGAAATCTACTGTAGGAAGAATAAGTATCTGCAGGACTGAAGGCATATTTTTTCTCAGAATATTAATTTATTTGCTAAGATTGAAAGTACATTTGTCTTTTTGCAGGACAAAATGCAAAAAAGTTTTGTCGGACAGTTCTGTGCTTTTTGTGAAGACTGCAGAAGTAGCTTTGGGGGCAAGTTAAACTTATGCAACACAAGTTGAATATACATGTAGCTTTTGTTTCCCAGCCAGGTTGCTTTTACTACTGCAAAATCTGATGATCTGGGTCCAGTTGTTCAAAGCATTGTTAGCATAGAGCTCGTTAATTGTCAAATTGTTAACGGTTCTAGCAGGTACATTATCATTCTGGGATTCCAGGACATTTGCCCCCCAGGACATTTGCCCCCCAATGAATTAATCTAAAAATGGACATTTGCCCCCCAGTTGAAAATGCGACCCGGACATTTGCCCCCCAGAGCTTATTTTTGGTATGGACATCTGCCCCCCAGTGCTTATTTTACAGGTGGACATTTGCCCCCCACTGCTTATTTCAGAAAGGGACATTTGCCCCCCAGATAGACCAGGGCTAACACAAAAGAGGAAAACAATGTATTTATTGGTTTATTATCATCAGAAATAAAAAATGTTAAGCATTAAATTACTCCATCTATATAAATATGAATCCCATAATAACCTGCTGTTATGGACAACCCCTACATTAGAAAGCAGTATGGATCCCGATCAGATGCCATATCTGTTGGAGATCTATACTGTTTATCATGCAATTTGTTACGTTAACAAAAATATACCAAGAATGTGATGGTTAATAGTCAACAATTGGAGATGCTTAATTTATTCAGCAGGATAAGGGTTAAGCAAGTCAGCTACAGAACCATATATTGAGTTTGTGCCTTGCTGAGGGTCCAGTGTCAGACGCCTATACTCAAGTGGTTTTTACACTGGATACACTGATGGTTAATTCTTGAAGAAATTGAAATGATCTTGAATGGGCTGTAAAACTTTAACAAAAACGTTATCATGTAAACTATGTAGCTATATACAAGTCTGAGCAATGAATATTCTTGTCTAGCCAGGTTGGGGGGCAAATGTCCCTTTCTGAAATAAGCAGTGGGGGGCAATTGTCCACCTGTAAAATAAGCACTGGGGGGCAGATGTCCATACCAAAAATAAGCTCTGGGGGGCAAATGTCCGGGTCGCATTTTCAACTGGGGGGCAAATGTCCATTTTTAGATTAAGTCATTGGGGGGCAAACGTCCTGGGGGGCTAACGTCCGGAGACCTCATTCTGGTATTTTTGCTGGAAAAAATGTGAGCAGCTTTTGCATTAGCAAAAGCTGCTCACTTTTTTTTTTTCAGCAAAAATATTAGCATATTTCATAATTTGCCATTTTAAATGGTCGAAGTTTTAATGATATATTAACTGTCGTTAGTGCGGCCCCCGCCATAGGGTCTTGAAGAAATATATGGGCTGCATGATGCTTCCACGCAGAGCTGAATCCGGCCCAAACACTAGTACTGGTAAACCGCTTAGAGGATCTAAGCCTGTCCAGGAACCCCGGTGCGAGGCGGACTGTCCATGCTAATAAACCCTATTGGTTTCATTGGGCGACAGGGCTTGAGATGTCATTTCATCTCAATGTCTGGTTAAAGTCCCACAAAATCTTATTAGTATTCAAGTACAAACTAATCAGAGAATTTTCCTGTGCAGATCATCAGAGAATGTTGTTTGTCCTGCTCATAAATTTTAAAATTCCAACAATTTATGAGCAGGACAAATTTCATACTCCAGTGATTCGAGCATGGAAAGTTTTATAACCTGGGGCCAGATCGGGGGTTTCTAGTTGTTTTATCTAGCCAGAATTTTCATGTCAATATTCTTTCTTTTTGACCCATTTGACTTTCTGAAATTTCAGTTCTTTCATTATTTTAATAGACAGACTCTGTATTTTTAGCTCACCTGAGCCGAAGGCTCATGTGAGGTATTAGTATACCACGAGCCGTCGTCCGTCGTCGTCGTCCGTCGTCGTCGTCCACACTTTCAAAGAAGTATATCTCTGGAACCAGTGGGCCAATCTTGATCAAATTTCATGTGAAGCATTATCAGGTAGGGGGAAAGGCTGCATACTGTTTTCAGGCAGATCGGATTGGAACTCTGGTTGCCATGGCAACAAATAGCTCCCATAGACTTAACATAGGAAAAAGCTTGTCATCACTCTAGCTCCGTCAATTTTTTTCTGATCGACTTCATTCTTGCAGATAACGAGGACAGGCATGAAATCTCGATCAAGTTCGATTTTGGGCTGAATCGGATTATTCACTCAGGAGTTACGTGCCCTTGAGCGTTCTTAACATAGGAAAAAGCTTGTCATCACTCTAGCTCCGTCAATTTTTTTCTGATCGACTTCATTCTTGCAGATAACGAGGACAGGCATGAAATCTCGATCAAGTTCGATTTTGGGCTGAATCGGATTATTCACTCAGGAGTTACGTGCCCTTGAGCGTTGAAAAAATTGCCTATTGACTTAACATGGGGAGAATGTTGTCATCACCGTAGCTGCTTCAATTATTTTCAGATTGGCTTTATTCTTGCAGATAACCAGCACAGCCATGAAATCTGGGTCAAGTTCGATAACTGGCAGAATCGGATCATTCACTTAGGAGTTACCTGCCCTTGTGTGTTTTTGCATTAGGGTTAATGGGAATTTCAAATATGTATATCTTAAAGACTTGGCCAACTTCGATCAAATTTCATGTGTCGCATTATTGGGCAAGTGGAAAGGCTTCATTAGGTTTTCAGGCAGATCTGAGTGGAACTCTGGTTGCCATGCAACATCTAGCTCCCATAGACTTCACATAGGAAAAAGCTTGTCATCACTCTAGCTCCGTCAATTTTTTTCTGATCGACTTCATTCTTGCAGATGAGGACAGGCATGAAATCTCGATCAAGTTCGATTTTGGGCTGAATCGGATTATTCACTCAGGAGTTACGTGCCCTTGAGCGTTCTTAACATAGGAAAAAGCTTGTCATCACTCTAGCTCCGTCAATTTTTTTCTGATCGACTTCATTCTTGCAGATAACGAGGACAGGCATGAAATCTCGATCAAGTTCGATTTTGGGCTGAATCGGATTATTCACTCAGGAGTTACGTGCCCTTGAGCGTTGAAAAAATTGCCTATTGACTTAACATGGGGAGAATGTTGTCATCACCGTAGCTGCTTCAATTATTTTCAGATTGGCTTTATTCTTGCAGATAACCAGCACAGCCATGAAATCTCGGTCAAGTTCGATAACTGGCAGAATCGGATCATTCACTTAGGAATTACCTGCCCTTGTGTGTTTTTGCATTTGGGTTAATGGGAATTTCAAAAATGTATATCTTAAAGACTACTTGGCCAACTTTGATCAAATTTCATGTGTCGCATTATTGGGCAAGTGGAAAGGCTTCATTAGGTTTTCAGGCAGATCTGAGTGGAACTCTGGTTGCCATGGCAACATCTAGCTCCCATAGACTTCACATAGGAAAAAGCTTGTCATCACTCTAGCTCCGTCAATTTTTTTCTGATCGACTTCATTCTTGCAGATAACCAGTACAGGCATAAAATCTCGGTCAAGTTCGATTTTGGGCCGAATCGGATTATTTGCCTTGGAGTTACCTGCCCTTGAGCATAAAAAAATACGTTGTGACCACGATAGCAACTTTATTTTTATTCAGATCAGCTTCAAACTTGCAGGTAACGTGGACAGGCATAAAATCTCAGTTAAGTTCGAATCGGAATATTGACCTCGGAGTTACATGACCTTGAGCGACAAAAAATTTGCCCATAGACTTTACATAGGGAAAATGTTGTGACTACGATGGCGACTTGAATTTTTTTCAGATCAGCTTCAAACTTGCAGGTAACCAGGACAGACATAAAATCTCGGTTAAGTTCGATTTTGGGCCGAATCGGATTATTTGCCTTGGAGTTACCTGCCCTTGAGCATAAAAAAATACGTTGTGACCACGATAGCAACTTTATTTTTATTCATATCAGCTTCAAACTTGCAGGTAACGAGGACAGGCATAAAATCTCGGTTAAGTTCAATTTTGGGCCAAATCGGAATATTGACCTCGGAGTTACGTGACCTTGAGCGACAAAAAATTTGCCCATAGACTAAATTAGGGAAAATGTTGCGACTACGATAGCGACTTGAATTTTTTTCAGATCCGCTTCAAACTTGCAGGTAACGAGGACAGACATAAAATCTCGGTTAAGTTCGATTTTGGGCCGAATCGGAATATTTGCCTTGGAGTTACCTGCCCTTGAGCATAAAAAAATACGTTGTGACCACGATAGCAACTTTATTTTTATTCATATCAGCTTCAAACTTGCAGGTAACGAGGACAGGCATAAAATCTCGGTTAAGTTCGATTTTGGGCCGAATCGGAATATTGACCTCGGAGTTACGTGACCTTGAGAGACAAAAACATTTGCCCATAGACTTAACGTAGGGAAAATGTTGTGACAGAAATAGCGACTTGAATTTTTAGCTCACCTGAGCCAAAGGCTCCAGTGAGCTGATAGTATACCAAGGCTCCGGAGTCCGTCCTCTGTCGTCCGTCCATCCGTCGTCCACACTTTCAATGAAGTATATCTCAGAAGGCAGTCGACCAATCTTGTTTAAATTTTATGTGTAGCACCATTGGGCAAGGGGAAAGGCTGCATTAGGTTTTGGAGCTAGTCTGGTTCATTTGTTCCTTCATTCTTCTTTCTCTCCATATAGAGATAATAGACCAATGTTAAATTTTTAATCAAAGATTTCTCAGAAACTATAAAAGCTAGAAGCATCAAATTTGGTATTCAATAGAATAATGATGACTTATTTTGTGTAAGAGACATTGGGCTTTCTCAGCTTATTTGTTCATCTGTTCTTTCATTCTTCTTTCTCTCCATTTTGACCAATGTTAAATTTTCGTCAAAGATTTCTCAGGAACTATAGAAGCTAGAAGTCTCAAACTTGGAATGCAATGCAATAATGATGACTTATATCCTGTAAGGGTCAATGGGCTGGATTCTATTAGCAGATTTAGTAGTCAAGTCTGTGAATTGTTAAAACTTAAGTTCCTCAGGTGAGCGGTTTAGGCTCATTGAGCCTCTTGTTTGAAACTCAAAGAAAACGGTAGAAAAAAAAAACTGGTTTCTTATAAAATGCTATGATTTCTGATACATGTTTATTTAAGCACATTAAGGTTTACCCCCGAAATAATGTCACCTTTGATTGTTTGTTTGTATTGGAATTTAACGGCCCAGTCAACACAAGTCATTTTTGAGCCGGTCAGTTCACCTATCCACACTTCTTTTCCTGGGCAGGCTTATACATAAGCGGTTAGCCGGTACAGTTCACATTCTTTCGCCAGAATTTGACAACTTCCCTTCTTGAATCAGCGGAAGGGAGAGAATGACCGAAGGAAAGATTTCATTATCAGCCTCCACCAAAGAATGTTGCGACCCAGGCAGGTATCGAATCCGCATCCTCCTGATCACCAGTCAGACGCGCCCAGAGTTCCCACTAGGATTTTGAAAACAGGAGTTTTAGAATCCATCCATGGTAAAAGTTGGATTCAAATCTGAAAAGTTGGAGTCAAATTTTGAAAAGTATGAGTTTGACCCTAAAAACGTGTGTCAATTATGGCTTAATGCGTACGGCTGTAGAGTGTGACTCCAAAAGACTGGGGCTTGAACCCTTGTTCTGCTTAACATGAAAAACCCTTTTTTTGCAGTGAAGATCCAGATCAGATGGCGTCCATCTAATCAGGATTTACACTGTCACTCAGATTGTGAATTTGGTTGGATAAATTACATTAGGCTTTGAAAGTCAGGAGTGGACTGGGTAAATTAATCTATTCATCAGGATATGGGTTTAAATTGAGTGTGAGCAGTTAACAGTAGTACAGGCTCTGATCAGGCTTCACCAACAGGACAAGTCCGTTCAGGCCATGCACTACATCCTAGTTCATAAAAGGGCATATGAAACTTTTGGATTCTTTGATATGTAACACGACCATGTCCTGGAAATTTTGATTGTTGAGAACTCTGGCACATCCGACTGAGCTACCTAGTCCGGCGTCACATTTGATAGTTGGTGTAACAAATCTCTTAGGGTTCTGTTCTCATTTTTTTTTCCAGGTTTTTGATGAAACTCAGTCATGAGACGTGTACGATAGAACTGAAAAATGGAACACAAGTTCATGGAACAATAACAGGTTTGTATTTACCTAAACCATTTTTGTACCAAATGGAATCTTCCTTCTTACATATGGCAGGAGTCGATTTCGAAATAAAGGGGTAACAGGTTATCTTTAAAATTTATTTGAAAAAGAAGCTGAACTTTGCAAACATTGTAAGCCCTGATCAGACGCCGCATTCTGCGGCGTCTGATCTGGGCCTACACTGTTTGCCAGGGTACCCGTTTCGGAGTTTCCGGTACAAAATGGGCTATATCATGGATAGTCGCTCGCTTGTGTCAGACAGAGCTGGTTTCATCAGAGATTGGAAGGAATAGGTCTCTGTGTGGGTTAGAGTACCGTCTCCTTTGCCACTCTCTTGGCTAATTCAGCAGACGACATATCGAGGATACATTCTTATTTTTCCCCAGAAAACTGGACTTTACATCTCATAAAAATGGTCTCCTCAGGAGACAATTTGCATGGGATGTCAAATCAGGTGTTTTCTGAGAAAATAAGAAAAATATTTCAAAATGTCGGCTGAAAAATGAAAAAATACCCAGCATGCAGGGCTTTAATCATTAGGTCTCAACACTGTGAGTTTTAGTCAGGTCTTATTTGAGACAAGTTCTGCAAAGGAAGGTCAGGTCAGTGACATGTTTTGTTTTTTTGGGGGGGGGGGGTGTGGGGTGAGGGGGTACTCTATTCTTCCACAGTGATTAACGGTTGGCTTGAAATAAGTGAAATAATCTCGGAAAGGGTTGTAAAACCATTACAAAGAAGGAATGGGTACATTCGACATACTCGTCACCATACTTCAATTGACAGAGAGGCTTTGTGACTTCTGTTTGCTGCCCATAGTCAATTTGAAACATTGGTCTACTTTTAAAGGAAAGAATTTGCTCTCAAATTCTTTCCAAGGAGCAAATGTGGCTACTCACCTCACTGAGTAGGTTCTAACAATCACTCACAATCAGTGTTTGATGCAAAAATGAGAAAAGTATTACCATAGTTTTTAGACGTGATAACTGTTATTATGATGTACATGTAGAAACTACTGGCAATTTTCTTGAAGTGACCCTATTTGGACATCAGAAATTTGAAACCGCTATACTGTATTTACATATTTCACCAGATGATGTAAGCTCATGAAACTTGAAGAAATATTTTCTCAAATTCTTTGAAGCTCTAGTACAGATACATGCAGATTACAAGCTTCTTGTCTTTCAGGTACCATAATGTTCCTAAGATATTGGGATAGATAGGCCAAAGCAAAATGTGCAGACCCTGAAGCAGCAGTCCGATCAGGGTCTACACTGTTTGCCATTCTGTCTGCACCTTTTGCAGGATCATGAAACAAAATTGTTAAAATCTTAGAATTATAGCAAATCCTCTAGGTCCGTCTAGGCGTCCGAATTTTTAGGAATTTTATGGTAACACCTGTATTGCATGTAAGGCTGACACAATTAATCGTATAATCGATTAATCGATCGATAAATTCCACAAGAATGATTATCATTTCTGATTTGCTTTTAATCGATTACTTGATAGGTACAATTTACTACCCAAAGTTATGCCTAAAATAGCTGAATGAGTGGCAAACAGTGCAGACCCTGATGAGACGCCGCATTATGCGGCGTCTCATCTGGGTCTCCACTGTTTGCTCAGGCCTGTCTGTTGAAATATATATATACATATGGTAAAGTGCAACATATGGTAAGACTTATGCTCAGACAGAAAGCCAGACAGGTAAAATTATGACAGAAACCTTAGCGATTACTTATCAATCGCAATGGTAAGAATGATAATCGATTATCTTTTCAGCTCCGATGAGCCAGCCCTAATTACATGTACTATTTTAACAGGTGTTGATGTGAGTATGAACACACACTTAAAAGCTGTGAAAATGACAGTGAAGAACAAAGACCCAGTACAGTTAGACACACTCAGTATTCGAGGAAACAATATTCGATACTACATCCTACCAGACAGTTTACCTCTAGATACATTATTGATAGATGATGCACCGAAAGGACGAGGAATGCGAGGGGGCCGAGACAGAGATCGAGGAGGTTAATACATTTCTTTTTGGCAGCAAAATTGATAAAAAAAAAAAAAGAAATGATGCATAGAGAAAACAATGTCAGTTTACCATGGCTTAGTTACCGTTTAACCCTTTTTGTACCAAATGGAATCTTCCTCCTTATATATAGCATGAGTCCATTTCAAAATATAGGGGTGTCCGGTTTTGTTTTCTTCAAAATTTATTAGGAAAATGGCTCAACTTTTAGCAAACAGTGGAGGCCCTGATCAGACGCAGCATTCTGCGGCATCTGATCTGGGCCTGCACCGTTTGCCACGGTACCCGTTTTGGGGTTTCCCGTACTTACTCTGCTGAAAAAAATATTTGGCACATCCATTTCTGACTATTCACCATATAAATAATGTAAAGTTCAATTCACACACTGCATCACAAACAGTGTAGATCCTGATCAGATGGCTTCTTCAGATCTGGATCTACACTGTTTTTCAAAGATAATGTTTGTTGTATTCAGCAGGATAAGGGTTAAGGCTGCAAAATTGGGCCTTTTCAGGCATGGAAAATCTTGGTCAGTATGAGGCCTGTAATTGATAAAAAAGAAATGATGCATAAAGAAAAAAATGTTAGTTTACCGTAGCTTAGTTACCGTTTAATCCTTTTTGTACCAAATGGAATCTTCCTCCTTATAGATAGCATGAGTCCATTGTCAGGTTTTGTTTTCTTCAAAATTGATTAGGAAAATGGCTGAACTTTTTGCAAACAGTGAAGGCCCTGATCAGACGCGTTCTGCGGCGTCTGATCTGGGCCTGCACTGTTTGCCAAATACCCGTTTGAGGATTTCTGTTACTTAATGGGTTAAGGGCTGCAGAAAATTCTAGAGCAGTCTTCAGACCTAATTTTCTCGCACCTGCTTTAAGCATGATGTGATAGAGGGAGTCGGTTGTTCCGTCTGTTTGTCTGTTGGTAAACATTTATGTCAACCCTGCTGTCAACCCAAATGTTCCGAGTTCATTTCTCAAGGACTACAATCATAGGCATGACATGGCTTTGGCAGAATTCTTTTCATTATTTCTCAGCAAACACAGTGCTTGATACCTTTGTGCGCAGACGATTTTCTTATGCAGAAGATTCACATATAATGTCAAGCCATATTTTAGCTGAAAAATAAGGAAAATTTTTTTGAAAATGCTGTCTGTTAGACATTCTTTGCTTGCATAAAGTTCTCAAATGGTTTGTCCAAGTGAACTGCAGCAGTTCATATCCCCAGATAAGAAGGGGTATCAAAATATTATAATTTTTATTTTTCTTACTTATGGTGTGGGTACTCATTAATAGCGCCTCAGACTTAAGAAAAATATCAGTGCTTTGCGGGTGAAAAAAGCACCTTATCTGGAGCTATGAGCGGGTTGTAATATTTGAATAATTTCCATAGCAGCTTCAAATCAACGGAACTAATCACTTTTATCCAACTAGTAAGTTCACCTGGACGTTAAGACTAATCACTTTTATCCAACTACATGTAGTAAGTTCACCTGGACGTTAAGACTTCATATTTTCATTACTAGATTCAGGTTTGGCAGTCTAATAACTTAGTAATAACTATAAATCCAAATTTTATTCAACAATGTCCATGCCTATGACATTAACCCATTCAGTACCAGAAACCCCTAAAAGGGTACCTTGGCAAACAGTGCAGACCCAGATCAGATGCCGCAGAAGGCGGCGTCTGATCAGGGCCTCCACTGTTTGCTAAAAGTTCAGTCATTTCCCAAATAAATTTTGAGGAAAACACAACCTGACACCCCTAAATTTTGAAATGGACTGCTATATATGAGGAGGAAGATTCCATTTGGTACAAAAAAGGGTTAAGGTCACAAACCTGGAAATTGAATGTGAATAAAAAAAAAATGTTTATATTAACCCTTCTCTTGCAGAATATTCATTTAAACCACACCTAATCAGTCTATCAACCAATCAAATTACTTGATGTAATTTATTGCAACAAATTCATAAACTGAATGCCAAACAGTGTAGATCCTGATCAGATGGCTTCTTCAGAAGCCATCTGATCTGGATCTACACTGTTTGCAAAGAAAGGGGTTGTTGTGAACAGCAAGATAAGGGTTAAGGAGTGATTTTAAGACTTCAGAGTTTCCAAAGCATATGCATCTGGTTCATATATGGTGTGCTGAAAGCAATACTTCTCTCTTGAAATGGCCTTTTATATTTTTTTTGAGAATTTCAGCAAGTCCTCAGGGTGTCCAAATTGGTAGGAGTGAGGTTTTCCATCTGTTCGTCAATCAGTCAGCATTTGTATTCTCTATAGCATCAACCCAAATCACGTCCATACAGACATAAGTGAAGTTTTTAACTGCCTGTGACCATAAGATAAAGTTTTTAACAACTAGTTTTTTTCCAAACAAAATTGATTGGCTTTATATTTGTTGTGGTGATAAATATGATTCTAATTTAACGTTTTTACTCGGCAATAGTCAACATCCCTGCCCATGACCTCAAGGTCACAGACTAAGACACCTGTCCATCTTAAGACAGCACTTGTTGGCGACATGTCCAGACTAGTTTTGATATTTTTGTATATTTACAGGTCGTGGAGGACGTGGTGGCAGAGGAGGTGGTCGTGGTGGCATGAGGGGGCGTGGACGGGGCAGAGGAGGCCGTGGAAGAAGATAGATTCCTGTATCTCATCTTTGTCTTACTGTTGTTGTCTTTGTTGAAGATTTTGTACAGACATTTGTGATCATGCTGAACAGAAAATGGTAGAATTAAACGGCAGAAAGATGCCAAGAATTGGCATATTGACTTAAAAAGTCAAGCTGTTTGAATCTGGGGACCATAGTTTCAGATAAAGAGAGATTTTTCCTTATTTCTTGAAAGAAATGTATGTTTTGGATACTTGTTAAAATCACCTCAGTGGCCTCACTGAGGCGATTCTAACAAGGGCATGCAATATACATTTTTATGCATCATAACAACAGACAAGGTCAGTATTTTGTGATAATTGAAGGATAGTTTTCCTTATTTCTCCATATAAACCTGAGAATGGACAAAAACTATCCTTCAGTAGCACAAAATACTTAGTGTTGCTATGTGAATATGTTCTGGGCACTTGTTAAAAACGCCTCACATAGGCAGTAACAAGAACACATAGCATACACTGTTATGGATAAGTAAAAAACCATCTTAAAATTGTTTGTTTCTCCCTAACTGGAGCGGGGAAATGTTGAAGGAGGGTCAGGATCAATGAAGTAGGGTTTCCACTGTTCTTATGTCATTTTGGATGACTTTCTCACCAGGATTTCTTGATAAACTTAATGTACTGATTTGATCACTCTGCGAATCATATCCCCAAAGAGTTGGTAGAAAAAGCTTCTAGGAATATTCGGACACCTCAGCTCCTTACCATGCTGGTTCTAAAATTTGAACAAATACAATTTACTGCCCGGTGTTGTGTCTTAAGAATAGCAGAATGAGTGGCAAACCGGGTACACCTTGATGAGACGGCGCATTCTGTGGCGTCTCATCTAGGTCTACATTGCTCAGGCCTGTCTGTCCAAATACATACAGTAAATAACGTATAGACCATCTCAGAGGTATCTAGACAAATAAGAGATACTTTTTCTTGTTAATTTAAGGGGAGTGGATACACCTTATTGGGAGGCAACTCCTGCAAAAGTACTTTTGTCTCCCATGTCAATAGGGGTCAACCCTTGCTCCTGAGGATTTAAGAGTAGACCCCTTTTTCAGTGGGACAGGGCTTGTAGAAAAGAGAACAGGAAGTCCCGAAAGTTGTCTCCCTTTGAAAAATGGCAGAAAAATCTGCCAGTTGTTCCCATTCCCCATAAATATATGTTGTGGGTACAAATAAGGGTTAGTTTTCCTTAATTTAAATATATGTTGTGGGTACTTGAAGAATCACCTTAATGGGATGATTTCAAAAAGTACCCATGCTGTATATTCTAATGACGAAATACGAAAATAAATCTCCCCCAAATTATCCTCACTAGTCCTTGGCAGCTCTGTGCCCTAAACCAGTGACTTATATATAGGTCACTGCCTAAACAAAGACTATTGTTTTATCATTTTAGCTTTGATAGCAGAAATGATAAAACTACACCACAACCTCATAACTTATAACATGGTTTTGGATATAACACGGTTTTGGGACTAGATCAGAGTTACTCTGTCTGTGTGTGCCACAAAGGAAGTACTTTTTGACCCCGGTTCTTGTTTAAGGGATACACCCTCAGGGGAGGCAACTCATAATTTTTTTTGTCTTCTTTATTAGTAGGGGTCTACTCTTAAAAGGAAAGAATTTGCTCCTGGGGAGCACATTCTTTCTTTTAAGAGCAGACCACTTTTTAATAAGAGTATACCCCTTGTTCGGTGGGGCTGAGTTTTATAGGAAAGTGGAAAGAAAGTATTGATGAAAGTCCCTTCAAAGAAATGGCGGAAAATGTGCTGTGTTCATTAGGCTTAGAATGACAACAGTCAGTGTGGTAGAGTCCGTTTCGGGATTCACCTTTGCCATAGGCGTTTCATTTTGTTTGTCATGAAAATAAATCTTTTTCTCATCTTTCTTTAGTATGTAGATACGCATTTCATGTTTCTTCAAAAACTCATTTGCTTTTTATGCCCCCGGAATCTAAGATTCTGGGGGGCATATAGTTTTTGGTCTGTCCGTCTGTTTGTCCGTTTGTCTGTTTGTCCGTTTGTCCGTCTGCAAAAACTTTAACATTGGGCATAACTTTTGAATGGTAAGTGGTACAGCTTTCATACTTCACATGTGCATTCCTTGTCACAAGACCTTTCAAGAGGTACCATAAATTTTGACCTCGTGACCTTCACCTTGCGCTGTCCGGGGGCATTTGTGTTTCACAAACACATCTTGTTAAAATACATTTACAATTACAACATTCTGACATTTCCCATACCAAATCTATTGCCTCGTTTGAACATGTCAAGATACACTGGTTTTCCACATTTTTTCCACATTTGGACCAACCCTCAAAAGGAGCTACCCTGAATTCACACAATTTAAGGTGATTTGATAGACAGCAAAGGGAAATTACTCTTGTCACTTGTCACATTGTTCTACTTGCTCCTTTTGGAGTTGGACCCATTTGGAAATGAATTTGGAGACTAAGAGAGATTTTTTTATGGAAAGTAATCTGCCTATAACACTTGAAGTGCCAGTCAAAAGTAGCAGAGGACATTTTAAGAGAGAATCGGGCTTGACATTGCATGTAGTAGTAAGAGAGATTTTTTTATGGAAAGTAATCTGCCTATAACACTTGAAGTGCCAGTCAAAAGTAGCAGAGGACATTTTAAGAGAGAATCGGGCTTGACATTGCATGTGTAGTGTCTGCTGGTCTGCCCAAGCTGCAAAGCAGTTGACATTTTCAGACAAAAATCAAGCTGTCTGAAAATGTCAACTGTTTTGCAGTTTTGCATCACATTTAAGGATTAAATAACTGATTCATTGACCTTAAGAAGAAATAGGCAGCATTGTTTATTTTATCATCTAGCGACATCTGTTTAAAGAGCATCCCATAGTAAAAAGTTCTTAATGAGGAGAAAATAAATTTTGTAAATATTGATTTCTTCGTTTTCATTATTTCTCTCCTATTAAATGATTAGAGGTATTTCAGTATGCAGTGAATACTTCAATGGCTTGAACACTTTTGGGAGAAGCCTCCGTGGTGTAGTGGCTGTGCTACTCGCCTCATATAGCAGGGATCCTTTATTCAATCCCAGACTTTCAGAGTCTAAACCGAGGTTGTGTCTTGGTATAACCTTAGCTGTTGGTGGGACATAAAACACACACACAAACACCTTTGTGACCATGAAAATTTTATTCATGTTCAAGCAGCTGAGAGTTAGTTATTACGCCAGGTCAGAAAGAATTAGAAACCAGTTCTTCAGCTGAAGTGCACGACCCGCCGGATGCTTTTAGCTTTATAGGTGTTACCATATAAGGGTATGGTGGCCATTTTGGTCATGTGACCTGGACCTAAAACGGTTCCCCCAATAAATGCGCCTTATCGTAAGGAGCAAAAATATATCTTATACTTTAGTACTGTATTCTGAATCGTTTGCAGGATAAAATGCATTCTCACTTTTCCAATACAAAAGCATATGTGTCAAAGTTTGACCTAGGCACAAAGAAGGTCAAGGTCAACCCAGGATCACCATTTAAGCAATTTATAAAGGGCCTGTGGAAATCTGCCCAGTGGTTCTGGAGAAGACTATTTTTGAAGGGTTTTTACAATATATGGCTTGGCGGCCATTTTGGTCATGTGACCTGGACCCCATGAGCAAATTTTGGTTTTCCCCATCCCATAGAGGCTCCATATGAAATTTGACTTCAATCGGCCCAACGGTTTCCGAGGAGAAGCAGTTTGAAAATTTTCACATTTTTCGCCTCAGCGAGGCTATACTAAATTGAATGTATTATTTCGCAAGTCCATTGGTTAGTTCTCATTGATATCTATCAGTATGCCAAAAATTGTTTAAATATTCCAACAAAAGCATATGTTTAAAAGTTTGACCTAGGCACAAAGAAGGTCAAGGTCAACCCAGGGTCACCATTTTAGCAATTTATGATGGGCCTACGTCCCAGATGCTATTTATCAAGTTTCGTGGAAATCTGCCCAGTGGTTCTGGAGAAGACTATTTTTGAAGGGGTTTTACCATATATGGCTTGGTGGCCATTTTGGTCATGTGACCTGGACCCGTCAGCAAATTTTGGTTTTTCCCATCCCATAGAGGCTCCATATGAAATTTGACTTCCATCGGCCAAACGGTTTCCGAGGAGAAGCAGTTAGAAAATTTTCACATTTTTCGCCTCGGCGAGGCTATACTAAATGGAATGTAATATTTAGCAAGTTCATTGGTTAGATCTCATTGATATCTGTCAGTATGCAAAAAATTGTTTAAATATTCCAAGCGGTTAAGTCACTATCACCAATTTTCACAAACGGGTTACGGTCGGACAGACAGACAGACCATATATGGCTTGGCGGCCATTTTGGTCATGTGACCTGGACCCCATGAGCAAATTTTGGTTTCCCCCATCCCATAGAGGCTCCATATGAAATTTGACTTCAATCGGCCCAACGGTTTCCGAGGAGAAGCAGTTCGAAAATCTTCACATTTTTCGCCTCGGCGAGGCTATACTAAATGGAATGTAATATTTCGCAAGTTCATTGGTTAGATCTCATTGATATCTATCAGTATGCCAAAAATTGTTTAAATATTCCAAGCGGTTAAGTCACTATCACCAATTTTCACAAACTGGTTACGGACGGACAGACAGAATGACAGACTGACAGAATGACACGGCGATTTTAGGGCACTCTTAGAAATTAACCGACTTCAGTCGGTGGCTTTTTCTGGGGGTCGTGCAATATATGATTTATGTTCTGTTGAATAAGGTATGCTATGTGTTCCCATTGGAATTGCCTGGTCGAGGCAGTTCTAGAAGCCTCCGTGGTGTAGTGGTTATGCTACTCGCCTTGTAAACCAGGGGTCCCAGGATCGATCCTGGTCTTCTCCAGACTTTCGGATTAGTCTTTCAAACGAGGTCCCGTCTCAGTATGACCTTAGCTGTTGGTGAGACGTAAAACTTGGTCACTCACTCGAGGCAGTTCTAATGATGAGGCAATTGTAATGATTGCACATAACATACCTTTACAAGATAAGAAAACTATTTGTTTACTGGAGGTGTGTGTGTGTTGTACATCCCAATAGCTAAGGTCATACAGACCTCGGTTTAAAGACTCGTCAGAAAGTCTGGAGAAGCCCAAGATTGAACCAACGACCCCTGGTTTATGAGGCGAGTACCATAACCACTACACCATAGAGGCTTCTATGTTAATTGGAGGTATAAAAATTCCTAGGAACTCCAGAATGAGTTAAAACGACCAAGGTGAATGAGCCATCAGTGTTCTAGGCATTGAAGTTTCACTATTCATGTTCAGTCAGTTTTGCTTTCTAATCTCCTGCCGCGAAGCGCAGCTGGGATTATAGGAATGTCCTTTGTTTGTCCATCCGTCTCTGTCCGTACATGCCCCAGATACATAATGGGGTTTATGTTCTGTACTTTTCATACTTAATGAGGTTTATTCCGTAAATTTTCAACCCCACAACACCAAACATGCCTGTTTTTGGGGTTAGTGGCTGTACAATGCTACATTATGGGGTTAGTCTCCATAGAGTTAACATTGGGAACCCCAAAATGTACGGCTCATAAGAACGCCCGTAACACTTTCTTGTCCGCTCCATATCTCCTGAACCCTTTGATAGATTTTCATTAAACCTTGTTCAATTATTCGTCTCGGTGAGCTGGTGTGCAGAACCCATAAATGAACCATGCTGACTCAAGGTCAAGGTCACAGTTGAAGGTCCCGAGTTTGAAACTGAATTTTGTGTCCGTTCCATATCTCCTTTACCCTTGGAAGGATTTTCATTAAACTTTGGTCAAATATTCGATGTGCAGAACCCATGTCCGTCTGTCTGTCAGTCGGTCTGTCTGTTCGTAACACTTTCTTGTCCGCTCCATATCTCCTGAACCCTTTGATAGATTTTCATTAAACATTGGTCAATTATTTGTTTCATTGAGCTGGTGTGCAGAATCCATAAAGGAACCATGCCGACTTAAGGTCAAGGTCACGAGTTTGAAACATGGCATTTTGTGTCCATTCCATATCTCCTTTACCCTTGGAAGGATTTTCATTAAACTTTGGTCAAAAATTCCTCTCAGTGAGCTGGTGTGCAGAACCCATAAATGAACCATGCCGACTTAGGGTCAAGGTCACGAGTTTGAAACATGGAATTTTTTGTCTGTTCCATATCTCCTTTACCCTTGGAAGGATTTTCATTAAACTTTGGTCAAATATTCTTCTCAGTGAGCTGATGTGCAGTACCCATGTCCGTCTGTCCGTAACACTTTCTTATCCGCTCCATATCTCCTGAACCCTTTGATAGATTTTCATTAAACTTTGTTCAATTATCTGTCTCCATGAGCTGGTGGCAGAACCCATAAATGAACCATGCCGACTTAAGGTCAAGGTCACGAGTTTGAAACTTTGAATTTTGTGTCCGTTCCATATCTCCTTTACCCTTGGAAGGATTTTCATTAAACTTTGGTCAAATAATCTTCTCAGTGAGCTGATGTGCAGAACCCATGTCCGTCCATCCGTCTGTCTGTCCATAACACTTTCTTGTCTACCCCATATCTCCTGAACCCTTTGATAGATTTTCATTAAACTTTGGTCAATTATTTGTCTCAGTGAGCTGGTGTGCAGAACCCATAAATGAACCATGCCAACTTATGGTCAAGGTCACAGTTGAAGGTCACGAGTTTGAAACTTTGAATTTTGTGTCCGTTCCATATCTCCTTTACCCCTGGAATGATTTTCATTAAACGTTTGTGAAATATACCCCCACAGTGAGCTGATGTGCAGAACCATAAATAAACCATGCCAACATAAGGTCAAGGTCACAGGTGAAGGTCACAAGGTTGAGCCTTGATACAAAATGCGGCGAGGGATTTGGCTGTCCTTCAGACTGCTCTCTAGTGACAAATTGGGATGCCTTAACCCTCATCTTGCTGAATATTCATTTAAACCACATCCATTTCTGTCTATCAACCAATCAAATTACTTGTGTAATTTATTGCTGCCAATTTATAAACTGAATGCCAAATAGTGTAGATCCTGATCAGATGGCTTCTTCAGAAGCCATCTGATCTGGATCTACACTGTTTGCAAAGATAGAGGTTGTAGGTACAGCAAGATTTCTTCAGAAGCCATCTGATCTGGATCTACACTGTTTGCAAAGATAGAGGTTGTAGGTACAGCAAGATTTCTGCAGAAGCCAACTGATCTGGATCTACACTGTTTGCAAAGATAGAGGTTGTAGGTACAGCAAGATTTCTGAAGAAGCCATCTGATCTGGATCTACACTGTTTGCAAAGATAGAGGTTGTAGGTACAGCAAGATTTCTGAAGAAGCCATCTGATCTGGATCTACACTGTTTGCAAAGATAGAGGTTGTAGGTACAGCAAGATTTCTGAAGAAGCCATCTGATCTGGATCTACACTGTTTGCAAAGACAGCGGTTGTAGGTACAGCAAGATTTCTGAAGAAGCCATCTGATCTGGATCTACACTGTTTGCAAAGATAGCAGTTGTAGGTTCAGCAAGATTTCTGAAGAAGCCATCTGATCTGGATCTACACTGTTTGCAAAGATAGAGGTTGTAGGTACAGCAAGATTTCTGAAGCCATCTGATCTGGATCTACACTGTTTGCAAAGATAAGAGGTTGCAGGTACAGCAAGATTTCTGAAGAAGCCATCTGATCTGGATCTACACTGTTTGCAAAGATAGAGGTTGTCGTGAACAGCAAGATAAGGATTAAGCTGAGCACACATTTAAGAGGATCCGTTCTTCAAAACAAAATACATGTAGTCAAATTGAAGTGATGGTGTTGGAATTTAAGGAACGCGTTAGAAAACTAAAGCAACATTGCCAAAAATTTATTTCGAGTAAAGCAGTGGTTTGAGATGTATTAAGATTTAACAAGAGTCAGCGGTACTGGAAGTGTGTCAAAGTACACGGGTTTGCTTTAACCCATTTAGTACCAGAAACCCCAATATGGGTACCCTGGCAAACAGTGCAGGCCCAGATCAGACACCGCAGAATGCGGCGTCTGATCAGGGCCTCCACTGTTTGCAAAAAGTTCAGCCATTTTCCAAAGCAATTTTGAAGAAACCAAAACCAGACACCCCTAAATTTTGAAATGGACTCCTGCTATATATAAGGAGGAAGATTCCATTTGGTACAAAAAGTGTTAAAATTCGTAATTCAGATGTTCAAATATAAATTAGTCTCGCAGCACATGTGGACAACCCGAACACTAATTGCTTTTGGTTGAGACATAATGCCGTACTAGTTGGAGAGGTCTACCCAATAAGAGCTGTCTGCAGACAGCATTGCATGCCAGGAAAGGTATCTTAGCTGTGACCTTAGAGCATGGGTGGATGTCATACCTGTGATACCTCCCTCATCAGGAGGTAGATTCCCTCATTTTGATGCTAATTTTTGCCTAATTTATGCTAAGTTTTAGTATAATTTTGGAGTCTCCCTCATTTAAACTGAGAATTTTGCTATATATTCTTTACATCTCCCTCATCACAATGGCAAATCTCCCTCATACAGTTCAAAACATTATCACTGGTATGGATCGGATCTTGCTGAATTAAAACTTTGGAATCGTACCTGTGATAACCTCAAATATGAACCAAATCCATCTTGTGGTTTGAAAATTGATTTTAATGCAAAACTTAATATGCCACCATAAGACCCTGGGCAGGATTGGTGGTAGAACAAAAGTTCTTTGATCATGACTTGACCCTTAGGTAGGGCTGGGTAATCAGAGCTGAAAAGATAATCGATTATCAGTCCTGCCATTGATTGACAATCAATTAGTAATCACTAAAGACTTGGTCATAATTTTACATGTCTGGCTTTCTGTCTGAGCATGGAACCTACCATGTGTTGCACTTTTACCATATGTATTTGAACAGACAGACAGACCTGAGCAACCATTGTAGACCCAGATGAGATGCTGAAGAATGCGGGGTCTTGTCTGGGACTCTCATCCAGCTATTTTAGGCATAACTTCAGGTAGTAAATTGTACTTATCAAATAATCGATTACATGCAATTCAGTAATGATAATTTTTGTGGAATTTATCGATCAATTAATCTATTATCCGATAAATTGTACCAGCCTTACCTTTAGGTCAGGCAGGAATGGAAGTATTGTTAAATAAACCTAGACCTATATGGAACATATAATCAAATGCATCATATGGTTTGGAAAATGAGCTGTTAAAAGCTTAACCACTTGACATAAAATTTCTCAATTTATGACCTTGACCTTAAGGTCATGGACATGAGCGGAGTATTGCTGAATAAAACTAAGGACATCTATCAGCATACTAAATGTGATTTGGTTTTGGGGGAAAAACAATGAAGTCTTAATAGAAACTTTAGCTTAAACTATAACAATAAATACCAAAGTCTTTGACTTTGAGGTCATGAGCATGTTGGTGTATGGTAATGATGATAGCCATGCTGTGTGATGACTGCTCTTGTTAGCTCACCTGAGCACTTTACCTGAGCACAAAGTGCTCATAGTGAGCTATTGTGATCAGTCAATGTCCATTGTCAACAATTGCTTTACAAGACTACTCCTCCTAAACCCTTTAGGCCAATTTCATTTAAACTTCACAGGAATGTTGCCTAGATGGCTCCCTACCAAAATAGCTAAAATTGTTTCGCTCTGATGAACAAGATGGCTGGCAGAGCTAAAAATAGAAAAATCTTTAAACGACTACTCTCAAACCCCTGGGCCAATTTCATTCAAACTTCATAGGAATGTTGCTTAGTTGACCCTCTATCAAAATAGCTAGAATCGTTCTGCTCCAATGAACAATATGGCCACCAGCGCTAAAATAAGCTTAAAATGCTAACTCCTAGACCCTTTGGCCAATTTCAGTTAAACTTCACAGGAATGTTGCCTAGGTGGCTTTCTACCTAAATAGCTAAAATCTTTCCACTCTGATGAACAAGATGGCCACCAGAGCTAAAAATAGAAAAAACTAGAGCTGTCAGTGAAACTGACTAGGGCCCCGGCAGCGCTATCAGAAATTTGTGGACGGACAGATGGACAGAAATACAGACAGACAGACGGACGGACAGAGTGATTACTATAGGGCACCCACACTTTCAGTGCGGGGCCCTAAAAATCTTTAAATGACCACTCCTCCCATACCCATGGGCCAATTTCATTCACACTTCATAGGACGGGCCTCTGTGGCGTAGTGGATAAGAGCGCTGACTCTTAATAATTAGGTCTCTCACTGCTGTGGGTTCGAGTCTGGCTTGGGTCACATGTGAGACGCCAAGATCTGCAACGGAAGGTCAGGTGGTTTTACTCCGGTTTTCGCCCACCTCTGATTAATGATCGGCTCTATATGAGTGAAATAATCTTGAAATGGCCGTAAAAACAAAACCAAACTTCATAGCAAATCAGCAAAAGGGAGATAATCATAGTGGAAAAGATTTCATGATCAATCCCCAAGAAACATGTAGCTGACCCTGGCTGGTATCGAACCTGCGTCCTGATCATTAGTCAGTAGACTGAGCTACCGAGGCCGATCACATGCCTAGGGGGCTAACTCTTAACCATTAGGCTCTGAAACCTTGTTATTGATATAAACACCCCATTGACCCATGTATGCCTAGCAGCCTTTTGTGGGGACATTTGCAAACGTTGCAGACCAAGATCATACGCTGCAACACCTGACCTCTCATCTGTGTCTAAACTGCTGAAAGTACATACAATTTTTTGTAAAATTACTGCTAACAATACAAACCTCGCTCCCCTACAATTGGACATGGACCACTCCAAACTTCTTAACTGGGAGATATTGGATAATGACACAAAGAATTACATAATCGACCCACACTGTGTACTTCTTACCCATTTTGTACTGAATGGAATCATCACCCTTACATCAGTATGAAACAAGTCCATTTCAAAATTTAGGGATATCTGGTTGTAGCTTCTTCAAAATTTTATCTGGAAAATGGCTGAACCTTTTGCAAACTTGCAGTGTATGCCCTTATGAGACTGTGATCTGCGGTATCTGATCTGGGCCTGCGCTGTTTGCCAGTTACAATGGGCTAATTGTACTCATCTATAAAAAGACCATGAATGGCGTATTAGTCTACATTTTTTTCATTCACATTATGTTTACACGGAGAATCCCTCAATGAATCCCTGTCGCGGAAAACTTTATGGATAAATTTATAAAACATTCAAGTTATAATATTTATTTCCATCGGCTGTTTCATTTAATGAGGAACTCGCATATTGCACTATATTTTCTCACTTTGTCTCTTGGTGGTGATTAGGTTGTATGCATTAAGTAGTGCCAAAATCACTGTTCAATACTCTAGGGCTGTTGCCCCAAAAATGACTGCCAGTTATCCATATGACTTTCTGAAGCGATGTGACAACTTGAAATCAGGTGAGCGATCCAGGGTCATCTTGGCCTTCTTGTCTTACTTAGAAACAGCTAAATGTGGTGTACCTTTTGCCCAATGCATGCTGATATGGAAGCATTTGAGAGATATCACATATTGCCCATCATTACAAAGGTATGATAAAAATAAGATGTACAATTCCATGAGTTCTTTATTATTCACCTGTTAATACAGGGCATATTATGCATATCACAATAAACGAAAGCATATTACAATTTGAAGTAAACTTTGAGACAGTATTGGATGGCCTAGTTGTAGAGCTGACTACCTTCAGAGTATGGACAGCTAATGGCGTTTTTAGGTTTTGACTAGTGTCAGCCCTTCCCTTGCTGCAGGGAACTCCTGTGTCGCCTACACATGCTGCATGTGCCATTACATAAGCTATGACATTTTGTTCTTTGACACCGGTGAGGAGGTGTGCCATTGGGCCCTGTGAGTAAATGGGTACATCTTCACCACTGTGGGTCTCGGAGCTCATGGGAATGGCAGATATTTGCTGATAATCATCTGCAGCTGAAATGAAATTAACTGACATAAGTAAAGGGCCCTAGCATTTTCTGATTTATGATCTTCAAATGAGCACGTGCAGCCAACTAACCTTTAAAATGCCAAGAAAAAATGCATCTGGAATGTCAGTTTATGTCGTCTGCTTGGTTCATGAAAACAGTTCAAACATTTTTTACATACAGGCAAACAGTGTGGACCCTGATCAGAGCAGTCTGATCTGGGTCCACACTGTTTGCAACAGTGGCTTTTAAAGTAACCAGCAGACAATAATTGTAGTGATTGGCATTTTAAGGGTAACAGAATTGTACGAAGCTTCCTTAACCCATTGTATGCGGGGAATATCTATCTATCTATATATCCTGCAGCACCCTCTCGCGAGGATTATGTGCAGCTGCGCGCGTCAGAAAAAGAAAAGTGTGATAGAAGAAAAAGTATTAGATTTTAGGAGAATTGAAAGTAAAAACAGTGTTAGTAAAGTAGAGATTAAAAGCAGATAAAAACAATGTTTCACGGTTCATGGCATTGGGTGATGGAGGGTGCATATGGTCGATCTGAAAGAATCCAGATCGGAGCACACAACAGCATGAGGGGGAAGGTGATTCCATTGTACCACAGCCAAGGGGAAGAAACTGTATTTATAGTAACTGGCAGTAGTAGGGATTTGAATATAGTGCATAGTATGCATGTTTTTAGTAGTTCTGATTGGATGTCGGATGTATGTAGGGAGCGGAATCTCGACAAGACTATATACTATCTTGTAGAACAATAGGAGGCGAGCATCTGCCCGCCTCTGTTCCAATGATCTCCATTCCAGGGTATTAAGCATCTGGGTCACACTACTATATGAAGAGTAGTCATGTTTGACCCATCTAGCTGCTCTTCTTTGGACTTGCTCAACCTTGTTTATATTTGACTGGGTATATGGGCTCCACACAGGGGAGGCATACTCAAGCTGGGGCCTAACAAGGGTATTATAAGCTGTTTCACGTATGCCTTGATGTTTGGTGCGTATATTCCTACGTATGAAGCCCAGGGTCCGATTTGCTTTGGTGGTCACGTTATGAATGTGGGTGTTCCAAGTTAAATCACGGCTAAACTCAAGGCCCAGGTACTTGGCATGATCAGCCTCCTGGAGGACTTCACCGTGGAGAATGTAATTGTGTCTAATGGGTTCTTTAGAACGGGAAATGTGTAGGACCTGGCATTTACCCGGGTTAAATTCCATTTCCCAGTTCTTTTCCCAAGTTTCAAGCTTTTGGAGGTCCCTTTGCAATAAGGTACAGTCAGCATCACTGCGGACAGCCAAATATATTGCCGTGTCATCTGCAAAAAGTCTGACCTGTGAGTGGATCTGCTCTGGTAGGTCATTGATGTATAAAAGAAACAGGATCGGTCCCAGTACTGATCCTTGGGGAACCCCAGATGTGACCGGAATTTGGGATGAGGTTTCCCCCTCTAGGGCTACACGTTGAGTACGGCCAAAAAGGAAAGCTTTGATCCAGTTTAGGGTGTTTGAGGTTATGCCATGTTGGTGCAGTTTGTGGAGTAATTTAATATGGCTAACCTTATCGAATGCTTTACTAAAATCCAGGAGTATCAGGTCAGTCTGGTGACCTGCTGATAGATTTCGTGCAAGCTCATCAACAAGTTGGATGAGCTGTGTTTCGCAGGACCTCCTTTCCCTAAATCCATGTTGAAGATCATACAAGATGTTATGTTTGTCGAGATGCTTAGTAAGGTTGGATGCAACAATATGCTCCATTAACTTGCAGCAAATGCAAGTTAAGGAGATAGGCCTGTAATTTGCAGGGTCACTTTTGTCACCCTTTTTGAACAGGGGAGAAACAATGGCTGTCTTCCAATCCGAGGGGATTTGACCACTGGAAAGTGATTTCTGGAAAATGACCTGAAGCATGGGCGCTATTTGGTCTCTAAGGGATTTAAGGACTACTGGTTTAAGAGCATCTGGACCGGCGGCTTTGGTCGGGTTTAGGTTCGATAAGAGTTTAAGAATTCCTGCTGCTGATATGTTTATTGTAGGCATTTCCGGGAATTTGGGTAAGTATTCTTCCGGAACAGATTCTTTATTAATGGTGCCATTTGCCAATCCATTCTTGAGAGCATTGTCAGAAAGCTGACTTAAACTCAATGGTGATAGGGGTGTGAAGGAGGACTGAAATTGTCTGTTGAGAGTATTTGTCTTATCTAAATTGGTTGTGGAATATTTGCCAGTTACAGGATCTAATAATGGACCTATACCTTGGGTGTCTTGCTTGCAATTTTTTATGAAAGAGAAGAGTTTTTTCGTGGAAAATTTGGCAGAACTAGCCTCAGAAGGTTCAGAGGCATTTTCAGGTTTATCATTTAAACCAAGGACATCAGCCAAGTAGTTGTCATAAGCCTGTTTTATTCTTGCTTTGACTAGATGTCGCATGTTTACAAAATGCTTCCTATCTTTGGGTCGTTTGGTAGATTTTTGCTTCTGATAAAGGGAGTCTCTTTTGCGAATTGAACGTTTTATACCTTGTGTGACCCAAGGAAGACTTTTTTTGGAGCCAAATTTCTTGCAGGGGACATACTTTTGGAGGCCAGTATTGATAGAAGTTTTGAAAAGAATATTGAAAAGGGTACCCGGTACCTTGGCAAACAGTGCAGTCTGATCAGGGCCTGCACTACTTGCTAACAGAATTTTCCATTAAAAATAGAATAAAAACGGAAAAATAGGCCTGACACCACTTATAAAATTATGACAAATGGACTTTTCCAACATATAGCAATGGAAGAGTCCACTAGCATACAATGGGTTAAGGTCTCTGTATATCTGCAAGCAGCAAAGACTCTGTTGAGCCTGCTCATGCAATACGTACCCTTTTCTCATGGATCAGACAATCCCCGCAAATGCACATAAGCCCTGCCACAAGGAAACCTGCTTTTGGGATCGCCCAAAAGTAATATTGGCATTGGTGATTATCAGTTACCCCCTATATTAATTGCATCGTAACACATTGACCTTATAAAGTTATGCCATCTCAGGATAAGTGAGCTTTATCAGGTCAATGTGACTTTGCACTTTTATGAATGAACCGGACTACTGCAAAAAATGGCAAAAATGTTATTATTACTGGAAAATTTAAAAAAATAACTTTTAAAAGATATTATTGGAGATAATTGCAGTCAGCTGATACTAAATATTTCAATTATTTGGGGCTGGAATGTTGTGATACACTGAAGACAATCAATATCTGATCGTAAATTGCCAATTTAAGAGTGTACAAGGGGATAACCTGATAAACAGAATACCAGATTCGTGTCATTTGATATCAAGTTTATCAGGCTCGGCTTCATGAACACGTGTAGAATCGCTCGGCAAGCCTCGCTATTCTGCACGGCAAGACTCGCGATTCTTCACACATTCTCTTAGCCTTGCCGGATATACTTGATATCAAAAGACACGAACCTGGTATTTTTTATAAATTGTGCCCCAGTTGCGATATCTAAGGAACTGAGCTTGCCAGTGTCCTTTAATATCCCAACAAGCAGCTATATTCACAAATGTCAGTGCAATAACCCTTCTATTATACCGTAAAAATACTACAAATTCGGACACCTTGAGGTTTGCTGTAATTCTCCTTAACATTTAACAAAATTGTTTCACAATCCAGCAGGGAGTCCTAACAGTGCTGACAGAATGGCAAACAGTGTAGACCCATATCAGACTGCTCACTGTTTGCTTATATGACTTAACTCTGTTTTCTAATAATATTGTTAGTTTTGAACAATTGAACGTAAGTGGTCATACTGGATAATGAATTGCATTTTACAAACACAATATTTTGAACATGAAAAATGAAAAATATGTACTTGAACATTAAAAGTAAAAAAAAAAAAATGTTCAAAAACATGAAGAAACAAGCTGTGTTTGTAAAACACTAATGCCCCCGGACAGCGCATGTTAAATATGAAAGTAGTATCACTAAGCAATCAAAAGGTATGGCCAATGTTCAAGTTTTAAAAAAGAAGGTCAAGGTCACAAGGTCAAAAATTATGGAATCGTTGGATAGGTCTTGTGACATAGAATGCACATGTGAAATGTGAAAGCCATATCACTTTCCAATCGAAATTTATGGCCAAAGTTAAAGTTTTTAAAAAGTAGGTCAAATGTCAAGGTCAAGGTCACGAGGTCAAAAATTATGGTACCATTGGAAAGGCCTTGTGAAAAAGAATGCACATGTGAAATATGAAAGCCCTGTCACATACCAATCGAAAGTTATGGACTATGTTAAAGTTTTTAACTAGATCTG
Source organism: Lucinisca nassula (assembly GCA_963580285.1). Taxonomy (NCBI): domain Eukaryota; kingdom Metazoa; phylum Mollusca; class Bivalvia; order Lucinida; family Lucinidae; genus Lucinisca; species Lucinisca nassula. The sequence continues at coordinate 71,376,241 of OY757017.1, read as the reverse complement.
CAGTCGATGGTATACCATCGCAAATACCCGCTTTTTCTGTAAATAACACTAATGACTATGTATTAGCTAGCCAAAATTACATGTAAGTTAAAAAAAGTTGCAAAGAACATTCTAACTGATAAGCAAAGTTTCAGAAGTGTAACTCTTATAGTTTAGAAGATATGGCAAAGTCATACTCTTTGACCTTTGACCTTGGGGTTATGTTGAGGTCCACCTTAAGTATCCCAATTTATTCTGTATTCCAACAGCCATCCAATAACCAAGTTTCAGAAGTGTAACTCCAATAGTTTAGAAGATATGGCAAAGTCATACTTTTTGACCTTGGGGTCGAGGTCACACCAAAAGTAGCCAAACATATTCTATATTCCAAGGGCCATCGAATAAGCAAAGTTTTAGAAGTGTAACTCCAATAGTTTAGGAGATATGGCAAATCATAATTTTTGACCTTGGGGTCATGTTGAGGTCAAGGTCACACCAAAAGTATCCAAATTTATTCTATATTCCAAGGGCCATCCAATAACCAAAGTTTCAAAAGTGCAACTCTAACAGTTTAGAAGATATGGCAAAATCATACTTTTTTACCTTTGACCTTGGGGTCAAGGTCACACCAAAAGTTACCTGACATATTCTATATTCCTAGGACCATCCAATAAGCAAAGTTTCAGAAGTGTGACTCCAATAGTTTAGGAGATATGGCAAATCATAATTTTTGACCCTTGACCTTGGGGTCATGTTAAGGTCAAGGTCACAAAAAAGTTGCCCACTGCCATCTACATTCCATGTACTATCCACGTGTAAAGTAACAAAAGTGTAACTTCAGTGGTTGCAGAGGAGATCCAATCACAAGAAACGTGACGGACGGACGGACGTTCTCACGGATGTATACTTATGTGGCTATTTTTGGCAGGATTGATACTTAAGTGGCTACTTTTAGCCACTGAAAAGAAGTATTTTCGGTGTCTAACGGAATAAATCCCATAGACTTACATTGATTCTGTCCATTTACATAGCCACCTAACTATACATTTGTTGGTGCGGACAGACGGACTGACCCCGGAGTGAACTGTGGTACGAAAATAATATACCCGATTTTTCTTCGAAAAAGCGGGTATGAAAAGTAGGTCAAACGTCCAGATCACGAGGTCAAAAATTATGGTACCACTAGAAAGGTCTTTTGACAAGGAATACACATGTGAAATATGAAAGTGCTACCACTTACCAATCGAAAGTTATGGCCAATGTTAAAGTTTTTTAATAAGTAGGTCAAGGTCATGAGGTAAAAATTATGGTTCCACTAGAAAGGTCTTGTGACAAGGAATTCACATGTGAAATATGAAAGCCCTACCACTTACTAATCGAAAGTAATGGCCAACTATATAGTTTTTAAAAAGGAGGTCAAAAGTAGGTCAAGGTCACAAAGTCAAAATTTATGGTACCTCTTGAAAGGTCTTGTGACAAGGAATGCACATGTGAAATATGAAAGCCCTATCAGTTACCATTCAAAAGTTATGCCCAATGTTAAGGTTTTTGCAGACAGACGGACAGACAGACCAAAAAATATATGCCCCCGAATCTTTGATAATCCGGGGGCATAAAAATGTACTTGAATATGAAAAGTTGAGAAAAGTATTTAACAGAAATTCAAGAAAAAATTCACTTGGACATGATAAGTCAAGAAATGTCTAGAAAATGTACCTGAACCTGAAAAGTCAAGAAAAGTGAAGAAAACATACTTGAACATAAAAGGCCAAGAAACTGTTCTTGAATACGAAAAGTCTGGGAAATGTAATTGAACATAGTCTGTCAGGAAAATGAACTTGGACATGAAAAGTCAAGAAAATGGTTTGTAATTGAATAAGAAAAGTAAAGAAAATGTCCTTGAACTTGAAAAATAAAGAAAATATACTTGAACATGAAAAGTCAAGAAAATGTAAATAGACATGAGAAGTCAAGAAAATCTCTTTGAATGTGAAAAGTCCAGAAAATGTACTTGGACATGAAACGTCCAGAAAATGAACTTGGACATGAAAAGTCAAGAAAATGTCCTTCAACATGAAAAGTCAAGAAAATGTACTTGAACATGAAAAGTCAAGAAAATGTACTTTGAGATGAAAAGTCAAGAAAATGTACTTCAACATAAAGTTTACTTCTTACTTGTATCAATGCTTGTCAGGTCTCTTCTGAAATAGGTGTAAGACTTTCCATTGGCATAAGATAGTGTTGTATAAGGCAAACCATCAGAGCCACTGCTAAGCTGACCATCACTGTATACTAAATCTGAAAACCGACAACAAATTAATAAACAAGACTGATCTATCAGAGAAATCCCAGCCTGCCTTCTTGAGACTTCAAAGCCTATTAACGGGAATGGAAACACCACCTGGCAGATTATTTTTCCATTTTTCGAAGCGAGACAACTTCTGGGACTTCCTTTTCTTTTTTCTATAGGCTCCATCCCACCGAAAAAGGGGTCTACTCTTAAAGGAAAGAATTTGCACCTCATGAGCAAATTCTTTCCTTTAAGAGTTCACCCTTATTGACATGAGAAACAAAAAAAAAACACACACTTTTGCAGGAGTTGCCTCCCCTGAAGGTGTATCCATTCTCCTTAAAGCCTAGTTTCCACAGTATGTTTACCACATATGCAAAAAGGAGCATATGGAAAGAAGATTATATGGCTTTGTTTTCCATTGAACAGGACAAAGAACATGTTTCGGAATTTCAGTTTTACCTTTTAGCATCATTTAGAATTCTCATTGTTTAAAAATGGAGAATAAGGAAATATTTCTGATACTAATTTGTTGTTGTTTTTTTCTGCTGATTGCATGTATACTTATAATCAGATAATGGACATGAGAAGTTGACTGTTCCATCTTTGAACTTGAATACATCCAGTCTTGTACATAGGAGGCTTTAGCCCCTGCCAGTCGGGACTTGGAGAAAAAGATTGGGCTGCATGATGCATCCATACGGAGCTGAAACAGATCGCACATCAGTCTTTTCAAACCGCTTAGAAGGTCTAAGCCTGCCCAGGGAAAAGTGGTGCGAGTCGGACCGTCCTTGAATATAAACCCGATTGGTTTGTTTGGATGGTAGGTCTTGAGATGTCATTGCATCTCAATGTTGGGTAAACTCCCACAGAATTGGAAGCGACCTCAATAAACATAGGAGGCTTAGTTAAAATCATCTACAGGATTATTAATTTTGACCAGGAAATCTTAAGAGGGCAGCAAATTTCCAATGAGTTATAAGTGTAGGCCCCTTTACAGAAAAGGGATGCAAAAATACAATTCCAGTTGCATGATAAAAGAAGAACTACATGTATCACATACAACCAAGACAAAACTTGGGAAAGTGGTCAGGTTCAGGTTGAGCAAGTCAGATTGCCTACTCCTAACCATACTTCCGTGGGCAGGCTTCCGAATATTAAGTTAACCGTTACAGTGCACATTCTGTCCTCTGAAACTGACAAACAGTGGAAGGGGAATTGATTTTTATTCCATTTAATTTCAAACTAGAAATGTTTTCTGAGGAAAACAATATTTTTCAGGAGCCTGTGACCTTAAAAAACAGTTGAACAACTGGCCCCTGATGTCATCATGGAGCTCTAAAACGCTACGTCCGGGGCGGTGGCGTTGCGTCGCTCGGCGAGGCGTGAGCGGGGCAGGGCCAGTCTTGTGATGTCGGGGGCTCAGAATCCATGTTCAGACAGCACGCGAATTTCATTATTTGAATATGGTTTTTGCTGTTTGAGCACGGCTTTCGGTCCATTTGACAATAGCTTCAAGCAATCATGGGCATAGGTATTTATGCAAGAACATATCTTTGTAAAGAACTATCAAAGAGTACTTAACTAGGTCGACTTGGCATTTTGCAGTGTGTCGGGTTCCTATGAAACGGAAGCTATACCTACAATCGGTCTTCATCTTTTCTGACCTTATTTTTTATTTTTTTTTCTATTTTTTATTTTTTACAAAATTAAAGGAAGACAACCACAAAAATTGACTTTCGCCTCGGAACAGGGGTTTTGAGGGGACGAACATTTTGGTGCAGGTTTTGTGGGGGTTGACCGAGTGGTTTGGGACTTTTTGAGCATTTCACAAATTCTGGTTTTGTGAGTTCAGAACGAGGCTGTGAGTAAATGACGTCATAAACTCACAATTGGAAAACTTTGAATTACAGCGATTCTCGTGCAATAAAACAGCAGTAAATAGTTCAGTATGCATTCCATTTATTCAATGCGATGATAATTTACTGTTTTAAGTACAAAATCTGAAAAGTATGCTGTAAATTATTATTTTTCTATTTTGATCACGTGATTCGATTGGCAAAATGGCGGCCCTCATAGACAGCAATTGTGAAATGTTCAAGGGGTCATGATTTCGGGACCGCTCGACCGATTTTCATAGGATTTGTGCCGGAATGTTCGCCTCATCGGGGGTAATGTTTTAGAGTGACAGTTTGTTTTTGTGGGTGTTTCCCTTTAAGTACATGTGCACTTTGATGTCGGATTTTGTCAATAAATGAGAGGCTTCCCAGTCGGCACATGGGGTTGTGACGATAGTGTCACAAACCTGTACAAAGTTTGGGAAAATATTTCCAATCTCCTCATTAATCTGAACTGAGCTACAAAGTGATCTTTTGTGTTTATCTTTATGATTGTTCCATTTGACAAGTCTTGGTATTTTTCCAAATTAGTAAGATGATGTTTTCCTCATCCCACTTTCATATATATATGTATTAACAATGCTGTACCTGATATATCAACTTTTTAGAATTGTACGTGTGCTGCTATGCGGGGACCGGGGCTGTGGGACTTGGCGTAGGGATGGTATCATTCACATTTTTAACGTTCTAGATTTTTTTCGAGGCTCCTGTTTTGTTGTGGCAAGACCGTACTTTGAAGCCTCCAAACTAAGTCGTTCAATAATCGATTGTATCACTTAAATGGCTGTAGATCTCGTTGATTAAAGGCTTCGTATCGGTCTTCACTACTATCGTCAAAGCAAAGTTAAAGGTGTAAATTTCTTATCAAGTTTCGAATTGGTAATAATGCTATCAATGATAATATTAAGATGCGGGGACGTAGAAAAAAATATGGGTCCTGACTCATCGACATCTTCAGAAGACCTTAACTCATCGACATCTTCAGAAGGGTCAACGTTCTCTCATAATAGCTCAGTCTTTGTAAATATCTTCTCTGTTGTGCACTACAACGTTCAAAAAATTGACCAGTTGGAAACTGAATTACGTAATTTTAATGTTATATGCAGTTCAGAGACATGGCTAAGTCCAAGCATAGCTGACGACGAAATTTCTATTCCCGGTTACAAACTTTTCAGACGAGACCGTACTGGAGACACACATGGCGGTGTCTGTGTCTATGTAGATCAGAATTATTTTTCTAAAAGACGACTTGACTTAGAAATGAACTAGAGCTGTCAGTGAAACTGACTAGGGCCCCGGCAGCGCTATCAGAGGAGTAGGTAAATTTGTGGACGGACAGACAGACAGACGGACGGACAGAGTGATTACTATAGGGCACCCACACTTTCAGTGCGGGGCCCTAATAATGTTGAATGCATATGGCTTGAATTAACAGTTGACGTAGAAAAATGTTAATTGGGACCTTTTATAGGCCTCCTAATAGTACAAATGAAGTTCTAACAGCATTAGAAGATTCTATAGGACTGGCTTTTGATACGAGTATTCAAAATATATTAGTAACAGGGGATTTTAATCTGGATTTATCTAAAGCAAATACCTGTAGAAAAATCGATAACATTTGTCAGTATTTTGGTCTTGAGAACTTAATATTAGAACCAACACACTTTACCGAGAACTCGTCGTCCATAATAGATTTATTTCTGACCTCGAACAAGAACAATGTACTTCTTAGTGGCGTAGGTGAACCCTTTCTCAATCAGGACATTAGATATCACTGTCCAATATTTTGTGTGCTCAAGTTTAATAAGAAATCGTGTCCCGTTTTTACTCGTAATGTATGGTTATATGACAGAGGGGATTACGCATCGTTTGCTCGGGATATAGAATCTACGAATTGGGGCGCATTGAAAGATGACGAAATTGATATTTATGCAAACAATGTTACCAACTCTATTACACTTCTAGCAAAAAAAACATGTTCCTAACAAGTCAGTTAAAATAAGACAATCAGACCCTGAGTGGCTAACCAATAATATAAGGAAACTTATTAGGAAGCGGAAGCGCTATTTCGACAAATTCAAGCGAACAAATAATTTGGCTGATTTTGAAAAATATAAACAGGTAAGGAATCAAGTAACACGTGAAACGCGCAAATCTAGAAAGTTACAAACGGATAAATTAGCAGATAATTTGAAAAATAGTAATCATGGACACAAAGATTGGTGGAAAATTTTGAAAAGCTTTATAAAACCTGAACAAAAAACCTCTATCCCCCCTCTCCAAAGTAATGACGAAGTATTTTCTCACGAACAAGACAAGGCTGAAATATTGAATGAATTCTTTACATCCCAAACCCATCTTGATGACAGTGGAGCTACCTTACCGAGGTTTAGACGTCGTGTTAATTCCTCACTCAATAACATATCGGTGTCTCCAAATGAGGTTGAATCTGTATAAAAATCTTTGAAAGTTGGTAAAGCATCTGGACCAGATCTAATAAACAACCGCCTACTGAAAGAGCTTGCTCATCCATTATCCTTTCCCCTTTGTGAACTCTTCAACTACTCGCTTTCATGTGGCCAAGTCCCGAACATATGGAAACAGGCAAATGTTACACCTATATTTAAAAAGGGAGATCAATCAGACTCATCCAACTATAGACCTATCTCACTTCTCAGTATGATTGGCAAAGTAATGGAAAAGCTTGTCCACAAATATGTTTTCAATTTTCTTATGGAAAACAGAGTCATAACTACATTGCAATCAGGTTTTATTGCTGGTGATTCCACTGTAAATCAACTTACTGATATATACAATACCTTTTGCCAGGCCTTGGACGAAGGCAAAGAAGTGCGTGCTGTATTTTTCGATATTAGTAAAGCCTTCGACAGGGTCTGGCATAGGGGCCTTCTTTTTAAACTGCAAACTGTGGGCATCTCCGGTTCTCTAATTGATTGGTTTACGGACTACCTAAATAATAGAAGCCAACGTGTAGTGCTTCCGGGTGTATCCTCGGATTGGACCAGTCTCAAAGCTGGTGTACCCCAGGGTTCTATCCTGGGACCACTGCTTTTTCTTGTTTACATAAATGATATAGTCGAAAATATAAACTCTACCATACGGCTATTTGCCGATGATACGAGCCTTTATCTTATTGTCGATAATCCAATGACAGCTGCTAAAACTCTTAATGACGATGTAGCGAGAGTCTACTGTTGGGTGGAAAAATGGCTTGTAAAATTCAACCCTAAGAAGTCAATGGTTCTCTTAATTTCTAGAAAGCATAATAGACCTTATCACCCTCCCATTTGCATGAATACCCAACCTATTTTGGAAGTAAATGCGCATAAACATTTAGGGATTACGCTAAATAGTGACTGTACTTGGCATGATCATCTTGAAATTTTGAAAACTAAAGCTTGGTCGAGAATTAATATTATGCGGAAATTAAAATTTCAATTAGACAGAAAATCATTGCAAACTATTTATTTTTCATTCATACGTCCTCTTCTTGAATACGGCGACGTCATATGGAATAATTGCGCGCATTACGAGTCCAACGAATTAGAAAAAAATCAGCATGAGGCTGCTCGCATCGTATCTGGTGCTACAAAACTTGTTTCGATTAATGCACTTCTTGAAGAGGTCGGGTGAGAAAAACTTTCAGCAAGACGAAAGAAACACAAACTTATCCAATTTTACAAAATGGTGAATGGCCTATGTCCTGATTATTTAAACGCTTTGGTTCCCCCCTACCATTGGTAATACTTCCCGATATAACCTTAGAAATGTTAATAACTTGCAGACTGTTCATGCAAACACGCAACTTTACTATAACTCCTTCCTACCCTCTGTCATACGTGAATGGAACGAGCTTCCTCAAGTTATACGTGAATTACCTTCGTTATCGTCTTTTAAATATAGACTCAATACTGGATTGAGCAAGCCTCCGTTGTTTTATTATGAAGGTCGACGTCTAGGACAGATTTACCATTCTCGATTAAGAACACATTGCAGCTCCTTGAACCAACATCTATTTTCTAAAAATATTGTAGACAGCTTCCTTTGTGATTGTGGGTCAGTTGAAGACACCAGGCATTATTTCCTTGACTGTGCTAAGTACGTAGGTATCAGACAACAGCTTCTCGATAGTATCTCTGAGTTTTTGTGACCCAACATTGAATACTCTACTATTCGGCGACTCAAACTTGACATACGAACAAAACAAAACCATTATGTTGTCAGTGCAAGAATTTATCATTCAAAGCCGCAGATTCAAAATTCAATAGACAGTAAGACATTTAATATAGAAATTTTCACCTGTATACAAACTTTGGAATAAGGACGATTACCCTACTTGATGTAAATCGAGATGTCTAGTTCACGAGCGTTATACCAGTGTCATCACCGTTGCTCCCTCCGCCCCCCCCCCCCCCTCCCCCCGATCCCCAGCCAAGCAGCAGCATAGCATATCATTTGTTATACATGTATTGATTTTCACTCTAGTAATATTCTCTAAATCAATGTTAGTAACAACTGCTTAATCATGTGTGTACACATATATAGTGATGCTTCAGTAAGAGTACCCAATGGGAAACAGATTACACAAGTCTTATGACTTTCTTCTGAATCCCATTTTGTATATATTGACATGTTTGTGCTTTGTGTATTGTATCACTCATATTACGTGTAATATGTATATACAAAAAGAAATAAAGTTTATACTAAAAAAAAAACAGTCTTAAAAATCTCAGATCACGAGACAAATGTGGTAGACTGTAATTAAATATTGTACCATATTGTACCAATTTTAACCAACAATCATCAATTCTTAAATGATACAGGGTACAGATAAGCCATTTTTGGCCCCAACAGAACAGGTTTTTGGAGACCCCGACCTTAGAGTGCAGACAAGCCATTTTTGGCCAACATTTGACTGTTTTGAGAGGCCTTTGACCTTGATAAAAGGTCAAGGTCACCTAAATTCAAATATGCGCCATGTTGTAATGGTATATTGTACCAAGTTTGAATAAAATACTTTTATGAGAAATAGTGCAGACAAGCCATTTTTGTCCCAAAATTGTCTCTTTTTCCGGCCCTGTGACCTTGAAAAAGGTCAAGGTCACCCAAACCTAATCAAATCTGCGTCATGTTGTATTATATTGTACCAAGTTTGACTAAAATTAATCAATTCGTAAATGAAATAGTGCAAACAAGGGGGGGGGGGGGGGGGCTGTGACCTTGAAAAAGGCCAAGGTCACCAAAATCTAATGAATGCAGTATATTTTGTAATGATAAACTGTACCAAGTTTGACTAAAATTAATCAATTCGTTAATGAGATAGAGTGCAGACAAGCCATTTTTGGTCCAAAATTGACTGTTTTTGGGGGCCTGTGACCTTAAAAAAGATCAAGGTCACAAAAATCTAATCAAATCTGTGGTGTTTTGTAGTGATATATTTGATCAATTATGACTAAAATTAATCAATTCGTTAATGAGATAGAGTGTAGACAAGCCATTTTTGGCCCAAAATTGACTGTTTTTGGGGGCCTGTGACCTTAAAAAAGATCAAGGTCACAAAAATCTAATCAAATCTGTGGTGTTTTGTAGTGATATATTTTACCAAGTATGACTAAAATTAATCAATTCGTTAATGAGATAGAGTGTAGACAAGCCATTTTTGGCCCAAAATTGACTGTTTTGGGGTGCTGTGACCTTGAAAAAAAAATCAAGGTCACCAAAATCTAATCAAATCTGCCGTATATTGTAATGATATATTGTACCAAGTTTGACTAAAATTAATCAATTTGTTAATGAGATGGACTGCAGCCAAGCAATTTTTGGCCAAGAAATTACTGTTTTGAGGGATCTGTGACCTTGAAAATGAGGTCAAGGTCATCATAACCTAATGACTGTTTTTTCCCATCCTAGTGATGTATCTGTGCAAGTTTGGTCTAAATCCATCCATAGGTGCAGGAGATATAGTGCTTTAAACGGTCTACGCTGACGCAACGGGAACCGCACCAAAAAACAATATGCCCCCTCCTCTCCGGTGGGGGAACACTTCTACGAATGAATCATAGGCCTTCTAGAATTTGAGTAAAATTGGGCTATTAAGACCACCGAAAATTAAGACTAAAACTTCCTATAAAAGCTTATTAAGAAGGTTTCAGTAATTCTTTCTTTGCGTTTTGTACACCTAGTGTCTCCTGTTAAGAGACAACTTTTTGAACTGTTCAAAATTGGTCTTCAATTCCACTTTTGAAAAGTCCCAAAGGTGACCTTGTTATAGGAATTTTACTGTAACTTCTGTTACCAAGAATTTTATTCCCTCTATCAGGATATCCAGCAACTGTCATCACATGCGAGTGGTCAGCAGTGACTATAAGCAAAGTATCCTTTTCATCTGTCATCTCTTTTGCCACCTTGACGGCATCTTCGAAGGCCAGAGTATCATATAGGGCTTTCTTGGCTTTGTTTGCATGATGAGCATGGTCTATTCTACCACCTGAAATATATCCAAACTTATTGTAAAAAATTGAGATACACCTTCCCTTTATAATAATATTGCCAAGTGTCCAATGCAGAAACCATGTTCCTTAAGCAACCTTGTTTACGAGGGTAGGCTGAAAAGTTCTGAGCCTGACCAAATCAGTGATATTTTTCTTATAAATGCTCAAAACATAGGTTGAGGGTGCTCATTAGAACCGCCTCAGTGAGGCGGTTCTAACGAGTACCCACAACCTATGTCTTGGAGCAGAAATACGAAAAATAATGTATACCCCCGTAAACCCCAGTTTTCTCTATATAAAGTGGGGTTTAGGGGTGTCTTCATTTCACGGACTTGTTCACGTGATGGTTTGACTGGCTCCTACAGCAAGTCTGTAAAAGTGGTTCATATCAAATACCTTTACAAGATATACTCGTATACAAACAAAAATGGATAGATTATATAGAAAAATTACCATTTATGGTCATTTTATCTATATAATCTACACATTTTGGGGGATTCTTCTTTAAACTGTTAACCATTTATGGTAATTTTTCTATATACAGTAGAGTTTCAATGGCTCGAACACCGATGGCTCGTTCACTATGGTTGAGTCGAACCAATTCTTGAGTCCCTAGGGAATTCCTGTACATAATAAGAAGTGCGGGATAATTAAGGAGATTTTCGAATTTTATCTTGCAAATGTATGCTGTGTGTACTCATTAGAATCGCCTCGATGAGACGATTCTAATGAGTACACACAGCATACTTTTTATTATAGAACACCAAAAAGATGTCCCAGAATTGACACCTTCATGCCTCCTGGAAGTAACCCTCAGTGGCTCGAACTACCCCTGTATCGAACAGATTTTCGCGGTCCCAAAGGTGTTCGAGCCAGCGATGTTCGATTGTAATCTATACTAATTTTTTTTTATCCATCTTTAAACTGTTAGTGTTATACCCAAAACAGTGCTATAACAACAGTGTTACATAGAAGGTTTAAGCGCATCATAATCTATTTGCCTAAAATGTGAATGAGTTCACGTTGTATGAAACAAATGTCACAAAACTGAGCTGACATTTGAATCATCTTCCCATTTCATCACAATAACACTCCCGTTTGACACAGTGCAATCTTTATATATCTTCACTACTGTTACTTCCTGATGAAAATGTGTGATATTTTTCTTATTTATACTCCAAACATAGATAGAACTGCCTCAATGAAGAATACCCACAACAAATGTCTTGGAACAGAAATAAGAAAAATAATGTATACCCCTGTAAACCCCGGTTTTCCCTAAATAAAGTGGGGTGAAGAGGGATATTCAATACACAGCGGTTCTTCGGTTCTTCTGTTGCAGTTTATTTTTTGTTATAGTTTGTCTTTGGGTGTTTGTGTCGCTTTTATTATTTTATTTTGGATAGCCTATTGGCCATTTTGTAGGAAAGTAACTGCCCTTTTGGCTTTCCGCTGTTGGTGTTTCCGTTGGGGTCTGTTGGTTCATGTTTGTGTTTCTTTCCCTTTGGTGTCTCTGATGGGAGCTGTGGGTTAATTGTATCGATTCCTGATCATTGCCACTACTTCCATTTTGTTAACATCGCTTATATTATTTTGTTTTGGATAGCCAATTGGCCAATTTGTTGGAAAGTAACTATCCTTTTGGCTTTCTGCTATTGATGTTGCCATTAGGGTCTAGTTGTTTCATGTTTGTGTTTCTTTTCCTTTGGTGTCTCTGATGGGAACTGTGGGTTAATTGTATTGATTCCTGATCATTGCCTTCACTTCTATTTTAAATATGATAAGTAATTTCAAAAGTTTAAAAAAAAATAAATATACCTTCCACCAGCAGGAAAAAGCCTTGTTCATTGTTTTGTAGAATTTCTATAGCCTTTTTGGTCATTTCTGCAAGACTAGGTTCACCTTGGGAGCTTTTGTCTCTCTCCAAATCATAGTCCATATTGCTGTCCGAAAACAGACCTGAAAATTAATATTGGTATAAACATATTTATTTTGAAACAAACTGTACAACATATAACATGGTAATAGTAACAATACAAAATTTAAGGATTGGAACGGAAGCACAAATTGCTTATTGAGTTCTTCTCCTTAAATTAAATTAAATTAATATTAATATGTAAAGAAAAAGGTTTACACTTTTCAATAGAACATGATATTTTCTGCAAATTTTATCAGGCCTATTTTGGAAAAAGGAAATACCATAAATAATTAATTTCCATTTGAAGGTTTAGAAAATAATATCTCAGCCAGCACTATCCTTATTTTATAAGCAGATTTCAAGTCTATTTAATAAAAAATGTAAAATTTGAAGAAAAAAAAAACCTGACTCAGATGCATCTGCAAAAATATTTATATACATGTACATGTATGAACAAAGACTGCTCTCTCTTTTTCTCTTTGCCCTGCGGAATAATATATGTTACCCATTTCTGACTATCAAGCAATCAAATTACTTGATATAATATATTCATTCAAATTCATAAACTGAATGACAGTGTAGATCTTGATTTTCTCTTTTTTCTATTACTGCTACTCGCTCACATCTGAGCATTACCGGAGCAGGACTTCCTGGGTGGTAACCATTACTTTTTTAAAGCGATGTGGATGAAGTGCCTTGCTCAAAGACACAACACTCTGGTCAGCGTGAGGATCGAACCCGCAACCTCTCGATCACAAATCCGATGTGCTACCACCTCACCAAAGCACTCCACCATCTGATCTTGGACTAAACTGTTTGCAAGGTATGATGTATCTTGGTTCAATAGGACAATGGTTAATTAATTAAACATTTAACCCTTATCCCGCTGCACAATTAATTGGGCCACACCCATTTCTGACTTTGAACCATTCAGATTACTTGATGTAATTTATTCCTGCAAATTCACAAACTGAATGTCAAATAGTGTAGATCCAGATCAGATAGCTTCTGAAGAAGCCATCTGTTTGTAAAGGTAGGGGGTTGTCTGTTTAGCAGGATAAGGATTAACTTTTGTACTGATGATATAGAGGACATTTGATTTTTGGTGCGATTTGCAACAGATGGGACACTTAAACTGAAATCTGATCGCTCCTGCAAACGGCCGAAGAACGACCAAAATGCTCCGTGGGAAATTATTGTTCCATATTCAAAACAGTTTGAAAAGTTTCACAATAGGTTTCCAGTTAAACTAAATATTATAACGTGTATGTTCTATCAATCAGCACATATCCTACTGTTTATTTTTCAATAATTTATTTATTTTTTTTGTTCAGAAGAATTCTTATCAATGAAAACCATTGATGACGTATCTGCGGAAGAATACAAGGCACGCCAATTGTAAAACCTGTGACAACCGCGGTAACGAGACGTTTCGCGACATAGACGTCTTAAAACTGTAACGTACGCTGATTACCTGATCCGGAAAATCCCTTCCATCAACCAAGAATCTTTTGGTTTAAACATATTTTATTTAATTACAATCCTTCAAAGATCAGTACATTTAACCAATTCTATGCTGCCTCAGTACAATTAACCCGTTTTGTACCGTAAATTCAAAACTGGTAACTGGCAAACAGTGCAGACCAAGATCAGATACCACAGCGTCTTATCAGGACCAACACTGCATGTTTATGAAAGGTTCAGGGACTTTCCAGATAAATTTTGAAGAAGCCACAACCTGAAACCCCTAAGTTTAGAGATGGACTTGTGCTATACTGATATAAGGTTGATGATTCTATTCAGTATAAAATGGGTTAAAATATGCGGTGTAGGTCGATTATGTAATTCTATGCATCATTTAATGGAATTATCCAAGCTTTTTAGTTTGGGGTGGTCCATGTCCAATTATAGGACAGTCAGGTTTGGTTTTCTTTTGCTCCAGCATTTCAGTGGTTTCTTGCTGTCGAGTCCTCACCGTTGTCTCACCTCTGTGGTTCTTTGATTTTTGTGTTCACGGAGATGTTGCACTGATGAGTTAGGAGGCCTTCATGCGGACTGAACAAATTATTTGTCTAAATCGCGGCGGAAGTAAGGGCGAGGATTGTGGCCACGTAAAATCGATTTAAGCCCCCCAGTGGAAATCTTCCACTGACCGTTCCAAGGCGGCTCTTCTGTGGCGATTTATTTATGTTGTTGTTTGTTACTTACTGTGTGTATCACTTGTGTCTTTTGGTTTTGGATGGCCATATGGCCATTTTGTGGGAAAGTGGCTGTCCTTATGGCCTTCCTTTGTTTGGGTTCCCATTATGGTCTGGTCGCTTGGTGTTTGTATTTCTTTCCCTTTGGTGTCTTTTATGGGTGGAGTGGGTTAATTGTATCAATTCCTGATCTTTGTTTTACTTCTACTTTGTATTGATAGCAGTAATATGCACTTTCTGCAAACAGTTTAGACCCAGACCAGACGCTGCTCGTTGTGGCGTCTGATCTGGGTCTGCAAGGTTTGCAACATGCCCCCGCCCCCCCCCCCCTCCCCCCCCCCCCCACACACACACAAAAAGACGCTAGACATATATGGGTTAATGGGGTGTTTATATC
Source organism: Lucinisca nassula (assembly GCA_963580285.1). Classification (NCBI taxonomy): domain Eukaryota; kingdom Metazoa; phylum Mollusca; class Bivalvia; order Lucinida; family Lucinidae; genus Lucinisca; species Lucinisca nassula. The sequence continues at coordinate 71,361,049 of OY757017.1, read as the reverse complement.
AATAACAAGGAATAATATTTTTGGTTTTCAGAGACCCATCACGAAAACACACCCATATCATTTTGACCCCCTTAAAACCCACTTTTATATAGCAAAACTGGGGTTTACAGGGTATACATTATTTTTCATTTTGCTCAAAACGTGGGTTGTGGGTACGCGTTAGAACCGCTTCGCCGAGGCGGTTCTTACGTGTACCCACAATCTATATTCTGAGCAGAAATAAGGAAAATATTACAAATTTCCATTAGAAAATTTTCAGTTTTTGGTGGTCAAATATTCAATATATTTAGATAATAGATAGGCATGTTTTTGCAATGTAATGATTAAGAGTCTGCGCCCTACACTAGGCCATGGAGGCTGTGTGAACATAGATATCATAACCATACAGCCGGCCTCGGTAGCAGAGTCGGATGTGCGTCTGACTGATGATCGGTAGAACGCAGGTTCGATCCTGCCGCGGTCAGCAACATTCTTTCGTGGGGATTGATCATGAAATTATTTCAACGGTAATTCTCTCCCTTCCGCTGATTCAATAAAGGGCAGTCGTGCAAAAGAAATGTACACTGTACTGATTTAGTGCTTACGTATATGCCTGTCCAAGAAAAAGTGTGGACAGGTAAACTGATGAGCTCAAAATGACCTAAATAGTGTTGACTGGGCCGTTAAACCCCAATGCTGGAATACTTGCAAGCAACGGTAAAGAAATATAAACTTTGTTGTTTGAAAATCTTTAATATTATAAAGGAACAAAAATATCAATGAAAACAATTTCGGTGACCAAACAGTCCCTTTATATCAGCTGTAGTAAATGCCTTCTGTAAAGGTTTAAGCTCGGAAAAAAAAATGAAATTTACCTGAGAAATAAAAAAAAATGGAGTGTACAAATTTTCTAGGCCAGGTTAGCTAGTTTCGACAAATTGACCTCATAAGTGACCTTCCAATATAGAACAAATACAGATATCATCCATATTTTCATGCATAACATTTGCAGGATCCCCAAGGAAGCAGTCTGAATATCTTCCGAGGGACCAGGCATATGTTATTGCAATGAAATAAACATGAATGATCGTCATTCTTGCATTTCCTGAGACAAATGGTGACGGAAACGCCCCACAACTCCATATCACACCTCTTCAGATGCGACCGTAAAACTAACATGGCATGATGGCTACTTCATAACGTTAAAACGATAGCGTCTGTTCTGCAATGGCGTCAGTATAAACAAAAACGCTACGTTCATTGCGACGACATTACATAGCTCTAACATAATGTAAATAAAGCAAATTCTATTTTATGATATCCAACGTTCAAAATTCATATTCAAGCAGCATGTTAATTTTATATTTTCAGCATGAATACGCCTTCTGGTCCGGAATAGCTTCAAACAGCTATGCTCATTGGAGTTGATGCAAGACTATTTACATTTCTGGTGTAAAGTCTAATGTAAACCTATAGAAAACAATTGCGTTCATACTTCCATGAACGCATCGAATCACATGATTTTCAGTGACGTTAAGTGACGTCACTCTTAACCATTGTTCTCAACAGGCGTTGATGACGTCAACGCTGCTCCGCTCTTCGTGTAGAAAAACAGCGTGTAAATGTTTTTCAGCTTTAAAAGTTTGCACTACAAGTATGTTTTCGCCCAGTGATGTGGAGCAAATAATGTAAATATGAAAAATAAACTTATTTTTTCTGCTTTTCATGAAAGTATGAACGGCAGTGGGTCGCTAGCAAAGTTTACATGAACCCCTTCGGGGTTCATTTACTTTGCACGCGACCAAATGCGTTCATACTTCCATGAACTGCAGAAAAATAAATTTTATTTCTTAAATATATTCTTTATAAGTCTGATTTTAAACTACTGACCAGACGCAAAATTTAAATATCACAGACAATCGCACCATTAGCACTGAGACATCAGCACTCTCAGTACTTTGATTTTCAATGTATTCAAAGATCAATTTTTATTTCACCAAATGACACCAATAGAAGTATTTTCATGAGTGGCAAAGTCACAAGTGAAAATACAACTTTTTGTGTTCATGAGTGAAATAAAAATAGCAAATTTTCTGTTTCTTTTGTTTCTTTTATGTTTTAAACTGTAACCATTGATGCAATTCTGAAGTGTCAGCTGTCACCACAGATAATAAAACTTTTTCCATGGCGATTTTACGTCGATTTAGGTGTTCAGTATGTCATAACTGGGTATAATATTGGGTGTAAACTGAAAGTTTGCATTTGAAAGGCAACTTGGAATGATACTTCCACAAATGGTTCACTTGAAATTTGCAAACAAACAATGCACACAATTGCTAAGCTGACCTGGTGCTGCGTGCATTATTTACGTTGCATAGGCACTAAAAGTGATGTCACCAACATCAGAACGGCGCAAAATATGTGTGATGTAATTTCTGACACACATAAGTAACGTTTAATTAATTGACATCTAACAAATAGAGATATAAAGGAAAATAAAAATTTGTATTTTCACTGTTAGAAATATAGTGACAATATCAATTTCGAACTAGAATTTGTTTTTCTACAAAAACGCAGATGTCTCCCTCATTTTTGACCTCTAAGTATGACATTGACATTGGAGGTATTGACCTGGGTCTTGTGTGTGACACATCATCTTTTCTGCAAAGTAACTTTAAAAAGTCCAGTCAATAAGAAAGTTATTAACCGGACAGGAAAAAAGCCCTTTTTACCTTTGACCTCTAAGTATGACCTTGGAGGTACTGACCTGTGCCTTGCATGCGACACATCATCTCATGATAGTTAACATTGCTGCCAAATAATTACAAAATCCATATTGGAATAAGAAAGTTACTGACCGGACACAAAAATACCTTTTTTTGAAATTTGACCTTGACCTTTGAGGTACCGACTTGGATACGAAATTAATGATGCCCTTGAGTGCTAAGAACAGCCCAGCTATAAATAGCTCAAACCTGCCAGAAAATCGAGCCCTATTAACCCATAAAATGCCAATCATGACAAATGTCATCTGCTTTGTCGTCTGCCGGTTACTTTAAAAGTCATTTTTGCAAACAGTGTCGACCCGGATCGGACTGCTCCTCTGATCAGGGTCCACATCATTCGCCTGTATGCAAAAATATTTTTCAAAAGTTTGCAAAAAGATTCAGCAGACGACATAATGATGTTGATATTTTCAGATGTAGTTTTTCTCGGCGTCTGAAGGATTAACAATTTTTCTGTAGAATTCCTTGTGTGAAGGAAATTAGCAAGCGGCTCTAACATGTACATCTTGCAGGTTTTGTTAACGCCCACACCAACCTAGCCAACAATTATAGCTCTTCCCGCAGTTTCACATAGGCAAGCTGAGAAAGCATGCAGTTCCCCATCACCCTCAACAGACATACCACATGTTTCGTATTTTAAATATAAACCCTAAAGGAAGTAGAAGTCTTTCTATTAAGCGCAATGTCAGCCACAACCACACATGCTCCTCATGACAACATCGGACATGTTTGCATTGTGATAACACACCCGTGTGACAAAGTGCATTCTTTAATTTCTCCAAAATACCAACTTTTCTGAAGAAAATTTGTGATAAATTTCTTGTTTATAGTCCGACCATAGGTTGTTGGTGCCCGTTAGAAACTGCCTGAGGCAGTTCTAACGAGTACCCACAACCTATGTTTTTGAGCAGTAATAAGCAAAAAATGTATGCCCTTGTATACCCCAGTTTTCTCAGTATAAAGTGGGATTTAGAGGGGCATTCATTTCACAGACTTGTTAACATGGTGGTTGAACCAAACATGACCAAAGTTGGCAGAATGAGCATGTATATAATCCAAACACAATAAAACACAAGTCAGCCATTTGTCCCTCTTTATCACAAAAGCATAATAGTTGATATTTTAGTGAGCTTTTAGCAATGTTTCAACTTCCAACAGACCACAAAATCTTGCACTCCGAATTAGTATCAACTATATACCTCTGGAAAAGGTCTACCGGTATGAGTGTGCTTATTAGAGTGTGCGATAATTACAGCAAATATGGTAGTTTACCCATTAAATATTCAGTTTCTTTAGCATTCACATCGTTTAACTCTCCAGTGTTTATAACAATTTCATGGCTCTTATTCCTTTTTATTTTGTCATCTCTCCATGCCTGAAAAAAAATTCACTAAGGCAAATGAACAAATGTGCGTTTAGGGTTTTCTCAACCCTACTAAAAGTCTTCTGTTCATTTTCCTCTTTCTCTCTCATCTCTCATTTTCATTTCCTCTTCTCTATTTCTCCCTTTCGCCCCCGCCCATCGGGGCTTGAAGAAGTAGATGGGCTGCATGATGCTTCCACGCAGAGCTAAATCCGACCGCACACGAGTACTGGTAAACCGCTTAGGGGATCTAAGCCTGCCCAGGCTTGAAGAAGTAGATGGGCTGCATGATGCTTCCACGTAGAGCTGAATCTGAATCCAGGCAACGTGGTGCAAGTCGGACAGTCCGTGCTTATAAAGCCTATTGGTTTCATTGGGCAACAGGGCTTGAGATATCATTTCATCTCATTGTCGGCTAAAAGTCCCACAAAATTGGAAGTAACGTCTCCAAAATAACCTATATAGTGTTGTCGGGGACATTAAACATCAAATCAAACAAACATACAAAACTTCTCCCTTTCTCTGAGAGACGAAACAAAATGACCCACAAGGGTTGACATGTCCTTAAGCACCACATTTGAATCAATCAATCAAGAATCTAATTAGTCTGTGTAGCTGAGCAGGCTGGTGTGTGCATTATGATAACTCACCCGTGCAGCAAACTGCAATTTTTTATATAACCAAAATGGCTACTTTTCTAATGAAAATCGGTGATATTTTTCTTATTATACTGCAAACATAGGTTGTGGATGCTCGTTAGAACCGCCTCTAACGAGCATCCACAACCTATGTCTTGGAGCAGAAATAAAGTATACCTCCGTAAACCCCAGTTTTCTCTATATAAAGTAGGTTTAGTTCATTTCACAGACTGATTTACGTGATGCTAACCAGGCTACAAAATGCGAAGACATGTAACTACTTGTAATGCACTTTATATACTCCTTAAAGTATCAAATATGACTTTTTCAAATTCTGATTTTTTTATTTTTTTTTTTCTGAGAAAATCATGCTTGACATTTCATGTGAATCATCTGCCTTGACATTTCATGGATGATTTACATGAAATATCAAGCATGCTTTTCTGAGAACAACAAATTGTGTTATGTCATCTGCTCTGCAAATTTGCTTGGTGCATTATGGGTTAAATATGGAAACATACATTCACATTCATGTACATGCCAAAAACTCATATGCTAATACATGTGCTTTTTAACCTGTATACGACTTATGAAATCGTCCATTTTATACCCGTAGCTTTGGACAGATCCATTTTTATTTGTTGTTTAGTTTTACAGAAATTCATATTCTTAAAGCTAACAGTGTAGACTCTAATCAGATGTCATGGTATGTGGCATCTTATCTGGGCCTGTGCTTTTTGCCAATGTCCCATTTGTGGAATGCTAGGCACATGTGAGTTAGCTGTTTTGCCTACACAGTCGAAATTAAAGTCGATAAAATGCTATATCAAGATACAAATAATTCTTAAAAATATTTTTGCAATGTGAGAAATGTACTGATACAATATTGCATGCTTCAAGTCTGAAAGTTTGAGAAAAAATATCAATACAAAATAACGCGCTTCAGTTCTTAAAATGAGAAACATCTATCAATGCAAATTAACATGCTTTGTCTGAGAGTTTAAGAAACATATACAATTATCAATGAAATATTACAGGCTTCAAGTCTGAGCATTGAGAAACATACCAATACAATATTACATGCTTCAAGTCTGAGAGTTTTAGAAACATACCAATACAACATTACAGGCTTCAAGTCTGAGAGTTTCAGAAACATACCATTACAATAGAAGATGCTTCAAGTCTGAGAGTTTTAGAAACATATCAATACAATATTACATGCTTCAAGTCTGAGAGTTTGAGAAACATACCGATACAATATTACATGCTTCAAGTCTGAATGTTTGGGAAACATACCAATAAAGTATTACATGCTTCAAGTCGGAGAGTTTGAGAAACATATCAATACAATATTACATGCTTCAAGTCTGAGTGTTTGAGAAACACGCCAATACAATGTTACATGCTTCAAGTCTGAGACTTTGAGAAACATACTATTACAATAGAAGATGCTTCAAGTCTGAGTATTAATACAATATTATGTGCTTCAAGTCAGAGAGTTTGAGAAATATATCAAAACAATATCACATGCTTCAAGTCTGAGAGTTTGAGAAACAAACCAATACAATATTACAAGCTTCAATTCAGAGAGTTTGAGAAACATACCAATACAATATTACATGCTTCAAGTCTGAGAGTTTTAGAAACATACCAATACAATATTACATGCTTCAAGTCTGAGAGTTTGAGAAACATATCAATACAATATTACATGCTTCAAATCTGAAAGTTTGAGAAACATACCAATACAATATTACATGCTTCAAGTCTGAGAGTTTGAGAAACATATCAATACAATATTACATGCTTCAAATCTGAAAGTTTGAGAAACACACCAATACAATATTACATGCTTCAAGTCTGAGACTTTGAGAAACATACCATTACAATAGAAGATGCTTCAAGTCTAAGTATTAATACAATATTATATGCTTCAATTCAGAGAGTTTGAGAAACATACCAATACAATATTACATGCTTCAAGTCTGAGAGTTTGAGAAACATACCAATACAATATTACATACTTCAAGTCTGAAAGTTTGAGAAAAATACCGATACAAAATTATGCGCTTCAATTCTTAAAATGAGAAAGATACATCAATGCAGATTAACATACTTTGTCTGAGAGTTTGGGAAACATATCACTTCAATATTACATGGTTCAAAGTAGAAATAAAACAAAGATCAGGAATTGATACAATTAACTTACTCCATCCATTAAAGACACCAAAGGGAAAAAAATACAAACATTAAGCGACCATACCATAATGGAAACCCAAACAAAGGAAGGCCATATGGACAGTCACTTTCCCACAAAATGGCGGAGAGTTTGAGAAACATACCAATACAATATTACATGCTTCAAGTCTGATGAGAGTTTGAGAAACATACCAATACAATATTACATGCTTCAAGTCTGATGAGAGTTTGAGAAATATACCAATACAATATTACATGCTTCAAGTCTGAGAGTTCGAGAAACAACCAATACAATATTACATGCTTCAAGTCTGAGAGTTTGAGAAACATACCAATACAATATTACATGCTTCAAGTAGCAGAGTTTTAGAAACATACCATTTCAATATATTATGCTTCAAGTCGGTGTGTTTTAGAAATATATCAATACAATATTACATGCTTCAAGTCGGGGAGTTTTAGAAACATACCAATAAAATTTTACATGCTTCAAGTCGGAGAATTTTAGAAACATATCAATACAATATTACATGCTTCAAGTCTGAGTGTTTGAGAAACACATCAACACAATATTACATGCTTCAAGTCTGAGAGTTTGAGAAACATACTCATACAATATTACAAGCTTCAAGTCAGAGAGTTTGAGAAACATATCAATACAATATTACATGCTTCAAGTCTGAGAGTTTGAGAAACATACCAATACAATATTACAAGCTTCAAGTCAGAGAGTTTGAGAAACATATCAATACAATATTACATGCTTCAAGTCTGCAAGTTTGAGAAACATACCAACACAATATTACATGCTTCAAGTCTGAGAGTTTGAGAAACATACCAATACAACATTACATGCTTCAAGTCTGACAGATTGAGAAACATACTATTACAATATTACATACTTCAAGTCTGAAAGTTTGAGAAAAATACTGAAACAAAATTATACGCTTCAATTCTTAATATGAGAAAGATATATCAATGCAGATTAACATACTTTGTCTGAGAGTTTGAGAAACATACCAATACAATATTACATGCTTCAAGTCTGAGAGTTTGAGAAACATACCAATACAATATTACATGCTTCAAGTCTGAGAGTTAGAGAAATATACCAATACAATATTACATGCTTCAAGTCTGAGAGTTTGAGAAACATACCAATACAATATTACATGCTTCAAAGTAGAAGTAAAACAAAGATCAGGAATTGATACAATTAACTTACTCCACCCATAAAAGACACCAAAGGGAAAGAAATACAAACATTAAGCGACCAGACCATAATGGAAACCTAAACAAAGGAAGGTCATAAGGACAGTTACTTTCCCACAAAATGGCCATATGGTCATCCAAAATTAAAAGACACAAGTGATACACACAGTAAGTAACAAACAACAACATAAATAAATCGCCACGAAGAGCGATTCAAGTCTGACAGATTGAGAAGCATACGAATACAATACTGCATGCTTCAAGTCTGACAGATTGAGAAGCATATCAATACAAAATTACATGCTTCAAGTCTGAGAGTTTGAGAAACATACTCATACAATATTACAAGCTTCAAGTCTGGGAGTTTGATAAACATACCAGTACAATATTACATGCTTCAAGTCGGAGAGTTTTAGAAACATACCAATGCAATATTACATGCTTCAAGTCTGCAAGTTTGAGAAACATACCAATACAATATTACATGCTTCAAGTCTGACAGATTGAGAAGCATATCAATACAAAATTACATGCTTTGAGTCCGAAAATTACATTACTTCAAGTCCATGTAATGAACATCCCAGCATTGCCTGAAAATTTGAGAAACATATATCATATACATATATATCAGTACAAAATTACACACTATAAGTCTGAAAATTACATTACTTCGACAAGTCCATGAAATGGTCATCCCAGCATCGTCGGAAAAGTTGAGAAACATATCGGTACAAAATTACAGGCTTCAAGTCTAAAAATTACATGACTGTGTAATGAACATCCCTGTAGCATCATCTGAAAATCTGAGAAACATATATAGAATTACATGGTTTAAGTCTGAAAATTACATGACTTCAACAAGTCCATGTAATGAATATCCCAAGGAGCGTGGTGAGAGTTATACAATCACATAAGTGTTATATCAATTTCCGTGATGTCAACCTAAATTTTTTACCCAAATTTGATCTTACCTCCGGGTTATAAAAGAATTTCTTAACCATGTGCAAATTACAGACATCCTTATCTACATTTATATAACAGGTAAGAAATATTCTACAAGAATATAATGCTGAAGAGAAGTTGTTTTACCTCTAATAAGTTCAGACTATATAGTCCTGTTTTGGGATCTCTCGCTGAGCCTGTACGGAACTGTTTTCTGCCACCACCCAGAATAACCTGTGATTTAAGGAGAACTGATATACTTGACATAGTTTCAGCACTTTTAACAAATGAGATAACTTTCAGCACTTTCTATTTGAGTAAGAATTAGACCTGTGAATTGTTGAGTAATAAATCACAATTTGGAGGACAGTTGTAAAGCATATCAAAACACTAACAAGTAGCATGAGTGATTTGTCTGCTTACAAATGACTGACAAACTTTGATTTATTACTCAATACTCTAACACAGCAAAATAGGCAATGGAAAGGAATTGTGATTTATTACAGGGAAGAGGAGCATGATGTGTATAGCCGCAATTTTTCAAAGTCACTCATAGATTAATATTAGACTGTGTAACATCATTTTCATATGAATTTTTATATCTATAGAAAATTGAAAGGAACTTTCATTCTGCAATAAATCACTGGGAAAAAAAGCATGACACAAACAGCCACTGTTTTAAAATTTATGATACGGTTTTGTCGCACCTGTGGTTTTAGTTCTTAAGAATGGACTTGACCATTTGGGTTGATGCTAGAGACCATTAACTGACACAAATGATGGCTGAATGACTGACAAAGGATGAATAAACAGATGAACAGATAGATGGTAAACTGGATTTATATATGGTGCCATGCTTAACCCATAAGATGCCAATCACGACAATTGTCGTCTGCTTTGTCGCCTGCCGGTTACTTTTAAAAATCATTGTTGCAAACAGTATGGAGCCTGATCAGACTACTCCCCTGGGAGCAGTCTGATCTGGGTCCACACTGTTTGCCTATATGCATTTTTTTAAAAGTGCAGCTTTTTTCGGCATCTTAAGGGTTAAAGCAGGTGTGACAAAATTGTTGACATTTTAAAATTTGTGAGCAGGACAATGCAACATCGTCTCCTGATCTGAGGCAAAAAATTGCTTGTTTTCATAATAATTTTTATGAGCATTACAAATTTCATGCTCAGCTGAGAAGGGCATGAGAAGATTTTATAGCCTTACATCCTTAACTTCCAGAAATATTCTATAACCTCATTATAACAGCTTATAGGAAAAAGACTAGTGGTCGGGAGGTTGCAGGTTCGATACTTGTCTGAATTGGTAACAATGATCATGACATCTTTTCTTTGGCAATTCTCTCCATTCTACTGATTGAAGAAGGGCAGTTGTCAGTTTCTGTATAAGCCTAGCTGCCCAGGAAGTACTCGTATGTGTGTTGTTAGGTAAACTGACTGGCTCGATATGACCTAAATAGTGTTGAATGGGCAGTTAAACATTAAAACAACAAACAAAGCTTTTGGAATCCATCTCACAACTAAGTTTGGTGAAGTTTCATCATAATGCTACTTGATATAACATGGTTTTGGTTATAACACTATTACATGTATGTCACGCCTAACTAATTCTATTTATTCTTGTATGAATATAACATATGGATATAACAAATGGTCTCATTATAACTCAAAATTTTGTATGACTTCCAATAGTAGCATTATAAAGGGACAGCACTGAACTGTAAAAATTTGGACACCTAACCTTGAGGGCTTGCTGTAATTTGTTACACAATCCAGCAAGGAGTCCAAAAGGTGTAGACGGAATGGCAAACAGTGTAGACCCTGATCAGACTACTCCTTCAGGAGTAGTCTGATATGGGTCCACAATGTTTGCTTAGGCCTGTCTGTCCCATTATTAAGGATCATTACAGTAATATTCAAAAGCTTGATTTTTCATGTAACGTCACTACTGTTTAGTGGATAACGTCATGTTCTTAGAATGATACGACTAAAAGTGTAATACATGGGGCCAGATGTTCAAAACTAACGACATTGTTAGTTAACATATTGTTAAAACTTTGACCATTTAATATGCCAAATATGCTAATATTTTTGCTGAAAAAAATGTGAGCAGCTTTTGCAAAAGCTGCTCTCATTTTTTCAGCAAAAATAACACTATATTAGATTTTGTACTTTCACAAACAGTTAACAGTATGACCCCTAATGAGATCGTTAAGGTAACGATGCTTTGAACAACTGGCCCATGGTTACTAGCACTTAACTTCATGATGTCAACTGTGACAACCATATTAAGAAAAGATCTTTTAAAATTTCTTTGGCAATAAAATCCATTTTAAAATTGTTATATGATAAACACAATCTTACACGAGTGGTCATTTCAAATGAAATTCATGAAATTTGCCAGAGGCTTGTTTCATTGATTTAAAGACACATTTTTCGATTACATAACATCTTAATGACCGTTTATTAAAGAATCCAGCAATGAGATAAAATACACTTGGGGTATTCGGGCTGTCATACAAGTAGGGGACCAAGAGAGGGTAATAAATTACCTAGGGATATGACTTTGACAAATGACATCTATTCATTTACACCTAAGTCATTATTTTGATTTGCATGGAAGACACAGCAGCACTTTTTTCCCATTTTATATTTAGTAGCCATTATTTATAATCATTACAGAAAATGCCAGTTCATATATATTGGCAATTTTTTTTCCACCAAAATGATTTTTTTTTCAGATAAAATCCTGATAACTATTTTATTTCTGCTCTAAACATATATTGTGGGTACTCATTAGAACCACCTCGGCGAAGCGGTTCAGACGAGTACCAACAATTTGTTTTTACAGTGTGACTGCTCGTTAGAACTGCTTCCATGAGGCTGTTCTAACGAAGACACACAATATATGTTTTTGAGGAAAAAGGAACATCCCCTAAACCACACTTTCTATAGAGAAAATGGGGGTTTAAGGGGGTATACATTATTTTCCTTATTTCCGCTCCAAGTCATAGGTTGCGGGTGCTCGTTAGAATCGTCTCATTGAGTCATAGGTTGTGGCTAACGAGCACCCACAACCTATGTTTGCAATATAAATAAGAAAAATAAATTTAATTATGTTGGTTAACTTGATAATATAATCTTAAAAAAAAAAAAACTTTTTTTTCTCTCTTTTCTGATATGATTGTGTCTAAAACAAAGAACATTTTATAGTTCCATCTTGACTGAAACTATAAAATGCTCATGTTTTAGGCATCATATGATTTGTGTATCACATACTTTCAACCAAAATAAAATAAATAAATAAATATAAATAAATAAATAAAGGTAAATTGATTGATTAAATTTTGAGGTTAATCAATTCAATTACCTTGTTTGTTTACTGCTTTGCACTTTTGAGTAAAGGAAACAATGGATATCAGTGTTTTCTTTACTTTATTTTAAAATAAAAAGACGTTATTGAAACAATATGTTGTTGGAAAAAAACTCAGTAAATTATACTAGCACTCAAGTACCCTTATTGAGCCGCCTATTAAACAAGAAATCTGCCCATAATCACCTCATAATAACTTAGATAAGATAAGCCTTTGATGTGCACTATGGTCCAAAGGAAATGTTTATTGGAGATCATTAGACAGGCCACCCCTTTTATATAAGGAAAAAAAATGTGTCTTTAATATGAATTCTTACGCTGGTCGCCTTATAGCCAATAGTAAAATCTACTGATATATTGAGTGATAAATCACTGGGTGGAAGAGCACGACGTGAAGTGCCACATTTTTATCCCGTTCCATGACGCTATTCATTGTTACCTTGATGTTAGATGGTGTAACGTCGTTTTCTTGTATCAGATATGTTATGAAAACAGGTAAATGCATGTGATACAGTCAGTTATATTGGTGGGATTCCTTTAAACAATGGCGGAAGATTGGGAGAAACTGAATACATGTAGCATTTTCGTCTACTGTTAGTGTTAGAATCAACAGATCAGCTGTTGTACCAGCATATATTAAGTGATAAATCAGTTTGTCGTTCATTTGTAAGTAGACACATAAATCGTATTATGTGCTCATGATTTTTATCTACTTTACAAATAACTGACAAACAGTGATTTATCACTCAATAAATCACTGTTAGAGATGATCTATTTCTCAAATGACCACCTGAGTAGGATCCTCTATATAATGAAGAGTGTTATAACAAAGTTCAGGCTTTAAAAGGTAAATACTTGTATATCATTTTCCAAAACAAGCTGTGATGCGATGTCCAGGCAGTCTTCCTGTGATTCTGGAACGTCAAATGCCCTCTCCCAGTCTCGATGGGGAGTGTGTGCATAGGTAGCCGCTGGTGTTGCATGAGTAACTCTGGTTGTTGTCACTAAGCCTGCAGATTTATCTACAAAGAAATTAGATTTAATGCTTTTTTAAGATTTGTTTAAGAAATCAAAAACCTTTCTGATTTCTGAAGTAATTTTATAATAATAAAAAAAATGTTTAATTCCAATGTGAAATTCAAATGCGTAAAGCCATAACATTTTAGTATGGATTTTGTGAGTTACTAATCTTATAATTTCAATTTCTGTAGTTTCTGAGAAAACTGAGGGAAAAAATATTTTTGTTGAAAAAGTGGAGAAAAAAAAAGGAAACAATAATAAGTTGAAGAACAATGACACAATTTATTATTGATATCTACCAGCTTCCATATTTCTGTCTTCAATAGTTACTGAGAAAAAATGAAACACTAAAGGTGACTACAAAAGTACAGACATTAATAAGACAGAAATGTAAGCAGGAGATCCAGTACTGTTTATCTCCTTTTTTTCATGAAAACAGAATCAGCAGACACTTTTACATACTTGCTTTCTGGGACCAGTCTAATATTGATGCCACTTTGGCTGTTGTGAAATTCTTGCATACTCCCACTGTCACTGTGTCATCCAATCCAAGCACTCGGCTCTTAGTTTTCACTCCTGAAAGAATAGCTGTTGCCGTGGCTGCAGAATCCGGGACTTGCTTGTTGGTGGTATACACCTGCCAAGTAAAAATGACAACCCATTTATTCAAAGCACTGCTGTTTAAATAACTTGTTAAGGGGAATAGATTCCGGGGAATGGATCCACCTTCAGCCAGCTATATTCGGGCACAAAATTTGGGAGTTACAAGTCTTTGTTCAAATTTTGGAACACATAAGTGTCCGAATATTTAGGGTAAATGCGGTACATTTTCTAGCAAATACAGTGTCTACTACACTGAAATTTTGCTGTATCGCATGATAAAAGTTTTAAAATGTTTTTAACAAATGTCTTCCTTAATGTGAACAACAGGGCTTTGCTTAATCTATTTTGGATGGAAACCCCCCAAAATAATCCTTATCTGAGCTAATACATTTCGCAAACACGCCTATACAAATACATTGCCACCTTTATCGCCGAAAAAATGAAAATTTCATGATGAAAAATTGTGATATTTTTCTTATTTCTGCTCAAAATATAGATTGTGGGCACTCGTTAGAACCGCCTCATTGAGGCGGTTCTTACGAGTACCCACAATCTATATTTTAGAACAGAAATAAGAAAAATAAGGTATACCCCCGGAAACCCCAGTTTTTCTATATAAAAGTGGGGTTCAAGGGGGTCAAAATTATATAGGCGTGTTTTCGTAATGGATTTGCATACATAACATTGTTTTTAACTACAGTACTGTTTTTGCTCACTGTGGAGATGAACTTACACTGAAAGAACTAAACCAACCTTTGAAAACTTGGTGGTCTGATCTAAATCTACACTGTTTGTTCAGGCACTTTTGTCCCAACGGTAAACACTCCCCAGGTTCCTACCTTAGCTAAACCAATGTATGGGAATTTCTCAAATTCTAGTACTGTTTCTTCACCGTTATTTCCCTCGAGTTGTCCCTTCAGGAGTCTGGCGGCCATGACAGTAGTCAGTCCCATACCATCACCGATAAATAAGATCACATTCTTCGCTATGTTAGTGTTTGGAGTTGTGTCCAAGAACTTGTTCAAGTCAGCTGTAGCCACGTTCCTCCAGTACTTCGCATCTGCAGAATAAAAAAGCATCTTTGGTGTGTTGTTTTACTATTTATTCCATATTTATACATATTAACCCTTTTTGTACGAAATGGAATCTTCCTCCTTATATATAGCAGGAGTCCATTTCAAAATTTAGGGGTGTCAGGTTGTGTTTTCATCAAAATTTATTTGGAAAATGCCTGAACTTTTAGCAAACAGTGGAGGCCCTGATCAGATGCCGCGTTCTGCGGCGTCTGATCTGGGCCTGCACTGTTTGCCACGTACCCCTTTTGGGGTATCCGGTACCAAATGGGTTAATAATGAATTATGGATATCAATAAATACGACTGAAATAAAATAATATCAACTAGATCTTGTCAACATAAATTCACATACTAAAAATGATCAAAGATAATCATATGTTTCTTAAGAAATTGAGCAGAAACGACTGGCATCAAGCAAGGGCCGTATCTCTGTTGAAAATTGGTGCAAAAAGCTGTGTACGTAACAATCTCACACTAGAGGTTTTCCATATCATTTCATATTCAAAATTTTATCAAAATCCATCACTTTGCTTTCAAGAGGAAATGATGGATGGACAGATGGACAGACAATGTGAAAACGGTATACCCCCACCCCCATACTTCGTCTTGCGGGGTAGACCCATGCAGTAATAAGTTGAATAATGGATATCTATAAATGATTCAAATTATGGATTATGGATATCGAAAAATAATTATGGGTTAGGAACACAGCACCCCTTATGCATCCACAAATTAACCTCTTGTTCTGCTGAAACAAAAAATTGCCACACTCATTTTTGAGTAATCAACCAATCAATTCCACATAAATAGACCAACTGAATGAAACAGTGAAGGTCCAGATCAGATGGCTTCTGATCTGGATTTACACTGTTTGAAAAAGAAAAGCATAATTATCCTGGTTCAGCAGGGCAGGTTTAATTGTTCCTAGTCATTCAATTTTTTGTCTGCCAATTTATGAAACCTGTAAGCATAAAAAGAGAACACTGTCAGTTAATATAAACATGCAAAGGTTGTGGCTGATTTTTCAAAAAGACACTTTCTCACTGCGTGGCTTGCACTGTGGTCCTGGGCAAAGTGCTGTAACTGTTGACTCAGTCAATTTTGTATTTGACTGGTGATTAGGAGGTCGCGGGTTTGATTCCAGTTGAGTTGGCAACATTCTTTTGTGGTGGTTGATCATCAAATACTTTCTACAGCCATTCTCTCCTTTCTGCTGATTCAGTTTCTGGTGAAAGACTAGCTGTGCACTGAACTGATTAACTTTTATAAGCTTGCCCAAGGAAAAGTGCTGTTTGGTAAATTGATCAGCTCGTCATGATCTTAATAGTGTTGGCTGGGCCATTAAACTTCAAACCATGGCAAACATGGGCAAAGTTCACAAGTGAATACAAAGCATAGACTGGTGAATATCGTAGGAATACAGCTTAACCCAGAAGACAACTGTCGTCTGCTTTGCTGTAAGCTGGTAAATTTTAAAGTCATTTTTGCGAACAGTGTGGACCCAAATGAGACTGCTACCCAGATCAGGGTCCTAACTGTTTGCCTGTATGCAAAAATGCGTTTGAAAAGTTTGCAAGAATATGCAGCAGACGGCATAAACAGATGTTGTAAGATGCAGTTCTTCATGACATCTTAAGGGTTTATGCTTTTTAACACGTGCAAAACGTTTTCATTTTACCTGACCCATGAAAATATGCAAAACTTCTTCTTACATAATCTTAGAAAGGCATACTCTGACAATAAAATTATCTTCTTTATTTCCTTCCCTGTTGATTGAGTTACACTGGCTACATTGTTAGTTTTGAACAACTGGCTGAAGATGTGGATGGAATCATCCCTTTATCCATCCATCCATCCATCCATCCATCCATCCATCCATATATTTATCTATCTCAGAATATGGGAATTTAAGCAAAAGGAGACAATTTAATTAATTGCCTCCAACTTCCTTTAGTGTCATTTTTTTTATTCACAATAAAAGAGCCATTATAACAAACTATGTGTTTTTGGACATTTCAAGCTCCTACCCTACTTCTGCTAAAATTTGAAAAAAAGAAAAGAAAAGAAAACTAGAAATGCATCCATAATACATGGATGCCCCCGCCTGAAAATATGTCTATGTTCGTATTAATCCATAGAAAGTTATTGACAGTGTTTAAGTTTTGGACCCTTTTTTCACATTTAACCTCTTATTATGACCTTAATCTTGGAGGTAAGGACCTTAGTTTTGTGTGAGGCGGACTATCTCATGATGGCCAATATGTCTGCTAAGTAATTTCAAAATCCATCCAGAAATAAGACAGTTATTGACTGCCCCTATTTTTGACCTTTGACCTCTAAGTATGACCTTGACCTTGGAGGTACGGACCTGGGTTTTGCATGTGACACATCGTCTCATGATAGTTAACATTTCTACAAAGTAATTTCAAAATCCATCCAGAAATAAGAAAGTTATTGACTGCGTTTAAGTTTTTGACCTTTTTTTTACCTTTGACCTCTAAGTATGACCTTGACCTTGGAGGTACGGACCTGGGTTTTGCACGTGACACATCGTCTCCTGATGGTTAACATTTCTTCAAAGTAATTTCAAAATCCATCCATAAATAAGAAAGTTATTGACTGTGTTTAAGTTTCGGACCCTTTTTTGACCACTGACCTCTAAGTATGACCTTGACCTTGGAGGTACAGACCTAGGTTTTACATGTTACACATCGTCTCATGATGGTTAACATTTCTACAAAGTAATTTCAAAATCCATCCAGAAATAAGAAAGTTATTGACTGCGTTTAAGTCTCGGACCCTTTTTTACCTTTGACCTCTCAGTATGACCTTGACCTTGGAGGTACGGATCTGGGTTGTGCATGTGACACATTGTTTCATGATGGTTAACATTTCTTCAAAGTAATTTCAAAATCCATCCAGAAATAAGAAAGTTATTGACCGTGTTTAAGCTTCGGACAGACGAACGAATTGACGGACGGACAGACAGGGGCAATGCTATATGCCTTTCCACCATTCTTCGAATGGCGGGGGCATAAAAAGTACAATCTATCGTAAAAATCCAAAGATATCGGACACCTTGAGGACTTCCTTTGATTCTCATAAAAATGTTTACAGATTTTGTCATAATCTAGCACAATCAAGACGTGTAGACAGAATGGCAAACAGTGGCAGGAGCAGTCTGATCTAGGTCTACACTGTTCGCTTAGGCCTTTCTGTCCGAATACTTTAGGATCATTACGTAACTAGGAGTAGAGGTATCCAAATATTTCAGGTAAATAGGGTAATTACCTTCTTTAGTTGAGGAAACAAGCCGACAAAAACATGTAAAACATGCGAGAATCACAAGACAACATCCCTCGTCGCTCCTCATTATGCACTGAAGCTGAAAAAGAAGAAAAACTTATAAACCATATGAACCTTTTTTGTACCAAATGGAATCTTCCTCCATATATATAGCAGGAGTTCATTTCAAAATTTCGGGGTGCCAGGTTGAGTTTTTATGAAAATTTATTTGGAAAATAAAAATTAACTTTTAGCTAACAGTGGAGGCCCTGATCAGACGCCACGTTATGTGGCGTCTGATCTGGGCCTGTACTGTTTGCCAGGGTACCCATTTTGGGGTCTCTGGTACTATATGGGTTATATCCCAAGAAACATGTGAGACACCAAGTCCTGCAATGGAAAGGAAAATAGAAGTGAAGGCAATGATCAGGAATCGATACAATTAACCCACAGCTTCTATCTGAGACACCAAAGGAAAGAAGCACAGACATAAAACAACAGACCCTAATGGGAACATCAATAGCCAAAAGGACAGTCACTTTCCCACAAAATGGCCAATTGGCTATCCAAAACAAAATAATATAAGCGATACACACACTCAAAGACAAACCATAACAAAAATAAACCGGGACAGAAGAACCGTTTTGGATTGAGTGAGTGAGTGAGTTTTAGTTTAACGTCCCACCAACAGCTAAGGTCATACGGAGACGGGACCTCGGTTTAAAGACTCATCCGAAAGTCTGGAGAAGTCCGGGATCGATCCTGCGATCCCTGGTTTACAAGGCGAGTAGCGTAAACACTGCACCACGGAGGCTTCTAGAACCGTCTTGGAACGGTCAGTGAAACGAATTCTACTTGGGGTGGGCTTAAATGGAGATTTGGCTTGTCTGCACCCTGTCTCATTGAAGAATTGATAAAATGTATTTGACCCTTGGAAATAAAGTCAAAGTCACCAAAATGTAACTAAATCTTTGGTAGGTTGCAATGATATATTGCGTGTACCTAGCATGACGAAATTGTATTCTATTCCTATCCCGCAATTATTCCACTTACTAAGTAGAATACGAGCGTAATTGCGGGATAGGAATAGAATTTTTTTTAGGTGTTCTAAGTGTGGATTATAGACAACAGAGAATCAAGTGATATCCATTTTATTGATACTTTATTAATATAGAAGATGGTGAAAGATACCACTTTAGAAACTGTTTGCAACAGAGTCTGATTGCTTTGCCCTTGGAAATAAGGTCAAATTCACAAAATGTAAATAAATCTTTGGTAGGTTGCAATGATATATTGCGTGTACCTAGCATGACGAAATTTTATTCTATTCCTATCCCGCAATTATTCCACTTACTAAGTAGAATAATTGCGGGATAGGAATAGAATACATTTTTAGGTGTTCTAAGTGGGGATTATAGACAACAGAGAATCAAGTGACATCCATTTTATTGATACTTTATTAATATAGGAGATGGTGAAAGATACCACTTTAGAAACTACACCACCACCTCTTTATAACACTATTGTTGGGGTCCAAAGCAGAAATCGTGTTACTTAAACAACCGTGTTATATCCAAACAAAAATGTAGAGATTATACAGAAAAATGACCATTTATGGTCATTTTTCTATATAATCTATACATTTTTCTGATCCATCTTGAAACCGTGTTATATCCTTAACCGTGTTATAATGAACCGTGTTATAATGAAGTTGTGGTGTATTTGCAACAGATTCTGATTGCTTTGTTTCTGATGTTCTTGTTAACATGGATATATCAATTATAAATTTATATAGTTTAAATACTTACAGGATATGATAAAGTAATATAAACTTTTTTTTCTAAAATGGAAATTAATAACAACCACAACAATAATGAAACCACTTTTGGTGACCAAACAGTCCCTCAGTACCAGCTGTAGTTAATGTCTTCTGTTAAAATTTCTGTTTTGGATCAAAGATATGAAAACCGTCTATTTGTTTGTTTGATTTGAGGTTTAACATCCCCGTCAACACTGTAAAGGTCATTTTGGAGACGTTGCTTCCAATTTTGTGGGACTTTTACCCGACAATGAGATGAAATGACATCTCAAGCCCTGTCGCCCAATGAAACCAATAGGGTTTATTAGCATGGACGGTTCGCCTCGCACCGCGGTTCCTGGACAGGCTTAGATCCTCTAAACGGTTTACCAGTACTAGTGTGCGGGCCGGATTCAGCTTTGCGTGGAAGCATAATGCAGCCCATATATTTCTTCATGCCCCTATGGGCGGAGGTCAACTGTACAAATTTTCTGGGTCAGGCCTAATCAGTGACCCACAAAATATTCTAACCATATTTTAACTACTATATTCTTTAAGCCTGATTTTTTAAAACTACTTACCGGATGCAAAATATGCCTAACGCTATCCAAAGATTACAAACCATCGCCCCATCAGCACTATCAATGCTTTGATTTATCTAGCTAGCAATGACTCTCATTGTAAATAGCTTATTGTAATGAGATTAATGACACAACATAAATTAGGTTGTAGAACAATGTCATTTTATTCATACAGAACAAAAAGATTGTTGTGGATTTGGAAAAGAATGTGGTTACTATCATAATTAACACACCCAAACAAGGAAGTCTAGCAAAAAAGTTTTGACCCAGATGAGATGCAGCATGGTCTGGATCTACACTGTTTGTAAAAAGCAATATAATTCCTGAAAAACAAACAAACAAAAAAAAAAAAACATACCCTTTGTTGTATCCAAATATGGCTTTAACCCATAAAATGATCACCGTCTGCTTTGTCGTCTGCTGGTTACTTGAAGGAGAATGGGAACACCTTCAGGGAAGGCAACTCCTGCAAAAGTATTTTTGTCTCCCATGTCAATATATAGGGGTCAACTTTCCGTTAAGAGTAGACCCCTTTTTCTGTGGGTCAGGCCTTATAGAAAAGCGAACAGGAAGTTCCGAAAGTTGTCTCCCTTTGAAAAATTGCCCCAAAATCTGCCCGGTGTTCCCATTTCCCTTAAAAGTCATTTTGGCAAACAGTGTGTACCCAGATCGGACTGTTCCACAAGGATCAGTCTTATCAGGGTCCACACTGTTTGCCTACATGCCAAAATATCTTAAAAGTTTGAAAGAAGATTCAGCAGACGACATAAGCTAACGTCATTTTCAGATCAAAAATGAGCTGTGACAAGCGAAAAGGTGTCTTCAGATATGGTGACAAGGAAAGACTCTTGACATATACATAGCAACAGATAAGGTGTGTATTTTGTGATAATTGAAGGATAGTTTTCCTTATTTCTCCATATAAACCTATGCTATGGGTATTCATTAGAACCACCTAATCGAGGCGGTTATTAGTGTATAATGAAAATACCCACAACATAGGTTTTTATGGAGAATTGACAAAACTATCCTTCAATTACCTTATCTGTTGCTATGTCAGATCTGAATGGAGACATTTCAATTTTTTTTTTTTGAAAAGCTCTTACCTCAGAGATTCTTATGAAAGACTAATCTCTAGTCTCTAATACATCCTCGCTGTTTATTGCAGAGGAATTTCTTATAAATATATAAGAGAGTCACCAACATACTGGTGACGTTTTAATGAAATTGGCCCGAGTGTAAAGAAGTACAATGTAGCTGTTGTTTAAAAGATTTTTCTAGTTTTAACTCTGGCAGCCATTTTGTTCATCAGAGCAGATTTTCTTTAGCTATTTTGGTAGCACCTAAGCAACATTCCTATGAAGTGAAGTCTGATTGAAATTGGCCAAGCGGTATAGGAGGTATTGTAATTTATTTATTTTTTCTATTTTTAGCTCTGGTAGCCATCTTGTTCATTAGAGCAAAACCATTTTAGCTATTTTGGTAGAAAGCTCCGAGGCAACATACCTGTGAAGTTTGATTTAAACTGGTCCAAGTGTTCGGGAGGAGTTTGCATTTCATACATATTGTTGACTTTTTTCAATTTTTAGATCTGGGGGCCATTCTGCCAATCAAAGTAGAGCTGTTTTAACTATTTTGGTAGCGGGTCACCCAAGCAACATTTGTATGAAGTTTGAATGTGATTGATTAAAGGCTATAGGAGGAGTTGTTGATTACGGATTGTTCTATTTTTAGCTCTGGTGGCCATCTTGTTCATTGGAGCAGAACATTTTTGCTGTTTTGGTAGCGAGCCTCCTAGGCAACATTCCTGTAAAGTTAGAACCAAAGCAACTTGTTGATGGATGACGCATGACAGACAGCTGACATTCACTTATGACAATAGCGTACCATAAACATTAGCCTTTGTTCTTCGGTGAGCTAAAATCCGCATGAAAAAGACATGCTACATATGAAATTTTCCTGAGATCTTCTTTCTTTTCCAAAGTGTGGAGGAGACGATGATGGACAACAAAGGATGACAATGTGATTGACTTATTTTATGCTGAAAATAAAACCTGTATACAGCATTCATGTTTTTCTATTGTTTGACCTAGTGACCTATTTTTTGACCCCACATCTCAGTTTCAAACTTGACCGACACATTGTCAAGGACACCACTCTGTTAAAGTTTGAAGTTGCTTAGACTGATAACATGATCTGTAGAGTGTTCACAGGCAATCTTGACTATCAAGGGGACATAACTCTACCATCAATGGTCCGATCTGACCAATTTTCAAACTTGTCTGAGATTTTATCCATGTCATTGTTATCTGTAAGTTTCATAAAGATCCATAAAAATGAAGAAGATACGCTGTTCGCAAGGTCGATAATTGTCATTATGACAATCAAGGGGATGGTGTAACTCTGCTATTGTTGGTCCGACCTAAGTCTTTGAACTCGTCTGAGATTTTATCCATGTCATTATTTTTTTGTTTGTTTGAATTGATCGTTTAACATCCTCGTCATAACTTTAGGTAATTCTGGGGACATTGCTTCCAATTTTGTGGGACTTTACCCGATATTCAGATGAAATGATATCTCAAGCCCTCCTTAGAAGCCTAAACAAGCATGAAAATTGTCACCATAAGAGTAGTAATATAAAATGATTAAATACGAGGGTTGTTCAATATGTAACCCTTTTTGTACCAACTTGTATTTAGCAGTCCATTTCAAAATTTAGGGGTGTCACGTTGTGTTTTTCTTCAAATACTCTGCGGCGTCTGATCTGGGTCTGCACTGTTTTCCAATTACACATGAGGTTTCCGGTACAAAATGGGTTAAAAATACAAGGGTTGTTCAATATTTAACTGGCCTAACCCAGTTATTGACCTGTGGCAAGTGCACGCTTTTCATGTATTATACATCAATGCCTTATACATAGAGAATCTCACATTAGTGTTCATGTATTATTGAATTTATTAAACGAGTTGAGGAAAACGGATAAAATGCGAGGCTGTGCCGAGCATTTTATCCCTTTTCTCCAACGAGTTTAATAAATTATTGATATAGAGGATCTTACATGAGTGTTCATGTATTATTGAATTCATTAAACGATTTGAGGAAAAGGGATAAAATGCGAGGCTTTGCCGAGCATTTTATCCGTTTTCCTCAACGAGTTTAATAAATTCAACAATACATGAGCACGAATGCAGGATTCTATTTATCATATGGCATTTAAAACGCATTTTATTCACGATTGTTAACAAAAATGTCAATATTCCGCCGTTAGTAAACGCGACGTCGTTAAGGACGTCGTACATGTAATGTTACGGGACGTATCTAGCTAATTTGCATATTTAATCCACTAGTGGATTATCGAAAATATTACACGGCGTTATTACAATCTCAGACGCGACGTCATATGATATATGGTTACACAAAATTTTATTGGTCAGTCTAGTATTTGTAGTCTGTGCGAGGTGAGTGAGTGAGTGTTTGAGTTTTACGTCCCACCAACAGCTAAGGTCATACGGAGACAGGACCTCGGTTTAAAGACTCATCCGAAAGTCTGGAGAAGCCCGGGATCGATCCTGCGATCCCTGGTTTACAAGGCGAGTAAGGTAACCACTACACCACGGAGGCGTCTATTCTGTGCGAGGTAAAACAACATGGCAAGGGTCAGTGTTGCTGAATTTTCTTCACAAATTGAGTACAGAGCAGTGATTAGATTTTTGTTTGTTTGTATTGGAGTTTAACAGCCAAGTCAACACTATTTTTAGCCATTTTGAGCTGGTCAGTTTACCTATCCACACTTTCCTGGGCAGGCTTATACGTAAGCGGTTAACCAGTACAGTGCATATTCTTTCGCCAGAAACTAACAACTGCCCTTCTTGAATCAGCAGAAGGGAGAGAATGACCGTAGAAAAGATTTGATGATAAATCTCCAAGAGAGAATGTTGCCGGCCCCGGCAGGTATCAAACCCGCATCCTCCTGATCACCAGTCAGCCGCGCAACCGACAGCTACAGAGGCCGGTGTAGCGTGAGATCTTTAAACCCGTGAGAACCTTAATACCAAGGTATATCTGCGCATGCGCAAGAAGGCCGTGAGAAATTTCATCCATTTCCTGTTAGCCCCTGCCCCATTTGTTTAAAATGTCTAAATAAATCTGCTTACATTACGAGCTTTATATAGAACATTTTTATTACAGGCTTTATTTTTATTTATTTATTCGAAAGATGCCCGTATTAAATATGCCATAAATAGGTTTCCATGTGTTCAAAAAGAACAAAATATATATGCGGGTACATGTATTTCCTTGAACTTATTACGAAAACACGCGTGTATTTTAAACCCCATTAAACCCAACTTTTATACAGTAAAATTGGGGTTTAAAGCGGCGTATATTATTTTCATATTTCCGCTGGAAAACTAAGATTGTAGGTACTCGTTAGAACCGTCTCGGCGAGGCGATTCTAACGAATACATACAATCTATGTTTTCCAGCGGAAAATTAATATGAAAATATCAGAATATTTTATCTAAAAAAAATGATGGTAAAATTTCAATATATTTTAATGGGCGTGTTCTCGCAATTTCAAAAAACAAGTTCTGTGGAAATTTTAAAATTATTTTTCTTACTAAATGGATTGGAACACTGTAGCATAAGCCTGATCTCAACATAAGTGCCCTTTTACAATAATAATAATAATAATAATAATATAACAATAATAATAACAATTATAATAAATAATAATGATAATATTAATAATAATCCGAGGCTAGAGAAAACATGTACACTCTTACCTTTTCAGTTCTACGGTGTATTCCTAGCTTCCAAAGGATATTGAACCCTTCATGGAATTTAAATTTTGGTGATTAATATGTGTGATTTATGGTTTGACATTTCCTGTTGTCCCAATGCTTATCAAAACACACTGACTAATTTTCACACCTTTCTGCTTATATGGGGTAATAATGCCTAATGTCAACCAAACAGGTTTTCTCTTAACCGTTCCAATGAAAAAAAAAAATGAAAACACAAAACTCAGAAGTAACCAGTGCTTCAGCTGAAGTGCACGACCCGCCGGATGCTTTTAGCTTTATGTGTTACCATATATGGGTATGGCGGCCATTTTGGTCATGTGACCTGGACATAAAACGATTCCCCCAATTAATGCGCCTTATCGTAAGGAGCAAAAATATATCTTATACTTTAGTACTGTATTCTGAATCGTTTGCAGGATAAAATCCAACACAAAAGCATATGTGTCAAAGTTTGACCTAGGCACAAAGAAGGTCAAGGTCAACCCAGGGTCACCATTTTAGCAATTTATGATGGGCCTACGTTCCAGATGCTATTTATCAAGTTTCGTGGAAATCTGCACAGTGGTTCTGGAGAAGACTATTTTTGAAGGGTTTTTACCAAATATTGCTTGGCGGCCATTTTGGTCATGTGACCTGGACCCCATGAGGAAATTTTGGTTTCCCCCATCCCGTAGAGGCTCCATATGAAATTTGACTTCAATCGGCCCAACGATTTCCGAGGAGAAGCAGTTCGAAAATTTTCACATTTTTCGCCTCGGCGAGGCTGTACTAAATGGAATGTAATATTTCGCAAGTTCATTGATAAGATCTCATTGATATTTATCAGTATGCCAAAAATTGTTTAAATATTCCAAGCGGTTAAGTCACTATCACCAATTTTCACAAACGGATTACGGACGGACATATAGACAGACCATATATGGCTTGGCGGCCATTTTGGTCATGTGTCCTGGACCCCATGAGCAATATTTGGTTTCCCCCATCCCATAGAGGCTCCATATGAAATTTGATTTCAATCGGCCCAACGGTTTCCGAGGAGAAGCAGTTCGAAAATTTTCACATTTTTCGCCTCGGCGAAGCTATACTAAATGGAATGTAATATTTCGCAAGTTCATTGGTTAGATCTCATTGATATCTATCAGTATGCCAAAAATTGTTTAAATATTCCAAGCGGTTAAGTCACTTTCACCATTTTCACAAACGGGTTACGGACGGACAGACAGACAAACCATATATGGCTTGGCGGCCATTTTGGTCATGTGACCTTGACCCCATGAGCAAATTTTGGTTTCGCCCATCCCATAGAGGTTCCATATGAAATTTGACTTCAATCGGCCCAACGGTTTCCGAGGAGAAGCAGTTCAAAAATGTTCGAAAATTTTCACATTTTTCGTCTCGGCGAGGCTATACTAAATGGAATGTAATATTTCGTAAGTTCATTGGTTAGATCTCATTGATATCTATCAGTATGCCAAAAATTGTTTAAATATTCCAAGCGGTTAAGTCACTATCACCAATTTTCACAAACGGGTTACGGATGGACCCAAAGAAGGTCAAGGTCAACCCAGGGTCACCATTTTAGCAATTAATGATAGGCCTACATCCCAGATGCTATTTATCAAGTTTCGTGGAAATCTGCCCAGTGGTTCTGGAGATGACTATTTTTGAAGGGTTTTTACCATATATGGCTTGGCGGCCATTTTGGTCATGTGACCTGGACCCCATGAGCAAATTTTGGTTTCCCCCATCCCATAGAGGCTCCATATGAAATTTGACTTCAATCGGCCCAACGGTTTCCGAGGAGAAGCAGTTCGAAAATTTTCACATTTTTCGCCTCGGCGAGGCTATACTAAATGAAATGTAATATTTCGCAAGTTCATTGGTTAGATCTCGTTGATATCTATCAGTATGCCAAAAATTGTTTAAATATTCCAAGCGGTTAAGTCACTATCACCAATTTTCACTTACGGGTTACGGACGGACAGACAGACAAACCATATATGGCTTGGCGGCCATTTTGGTCATGTGACCTTGACCCCATGAGCAAATTTTGGTTTCCCCCATCCCATAGAGGCTCCATATGAAATTTGACTTCAATCGGCCCAACGGTTTCCGAGGAGAAGCAGTTCAAAAATGTTCGAAAATTTTCACATTTTTCGCCTCGGCGAGGCTATACTAAATGGAATGTAATATTTCGTAAGTTCATTGGTTAGATCTCATTGATATCTATCAGTATGCCAAAAATTGTTTAAATATTCCAAGCGGTTAAGTCACTATCACCAATTTTCACAAATGGGTTACGGACGGACAGACAGAATGACAGATTGACAGACTGACAGAATGACAAGGTGATTTTAGGGCACTCTTAGAAAAAACCGACTTCAGTCGGTTGCTTTTTCTGCGGGTCGTGCAATTACAGAACCCACTGCTCACTTTCAACCAATCAAAATCGACCCCACCAACCGGGGCTTGAAGAAACAAATGGGCTGCATGGTGGCCAAGTAGGTAGGTATGTAGATAGGGTGAATGGTCTGGTGGACATATAGGTAGGTAGGTAGGCTTACTTTTAACGTCTTCCTTCGACGTTGTTCGTTTGTTTGTTTTGTTTGATTTGAGGTTTAAGGTCCCCGTCAACACTGTATTGGTCATTTTGGAGACGTTGCTTCCAATTTTGTGGGAAGAAATTACATTTCAAGCCCTGTCGCCCAATGAAACCAATAGGGTTTATAAGCATGGACGGGCCGACTCGCACCGCTTTGCCTGGGCAGTCTTATATCCTCAAAGCGGTTTACCAGTACTCGTGTGCGGTCAGTTAAAGCTTTGCATGGAAGCATCATGCAGCCGACCTGTTTCTTCAAGCCCCGATGGGCGGGGGCCAACCTTCGAATTTGTATGGGAGGTAGGTATTGGGCGCCGTTTTACAATTTAATCCGTATTTATAGATATCAATAAATCGAATTAAGGATATCCATAATTCAATTTATGGATATCCATAAATCAGCCGAATAAGGGATATCCATAAATCGAATTATGGATATCCATAAATCGATTTATGGATATCCATAATTCAGATCGATTTATGGATATCCATAATTCGAATTATGGATATCCATAAATCACCGCCAAACCTTTTGGTTTAATGATTTCTCCCTAAGACACGTGATTGTTTAATGTAAAAAAATTTAAGGTCTTCATCATCGCTGGGAGGTGATGGCCAGTCAAAGGGACCTCTGCCGTGCAGCCTTTACAGCCCGTAAGGCTTCCAAAGCAACGGACGCCATACGCTGAACGCCCGCCATGTGTGCAGTTAAATATCGGAACCAGCCGTAAGATTTGGAAATTCCGGCCAACGCATCCTGTCCCTCTGGAATCACCTATATGAGGACTGCGCACCAAAGGGCACTGAAAGTCGGACGTAAGATTATAATGATCCAAACAGGCAATCCGTGCATGCTTTCGGGAGAAAAACGCACATGGTCGTTATGCAGTAAAATTCCTATATTAAGACCACTTCTGAACAGTTCCAAAGGTGGTCCCTGACCAGAGGACATTGTGTGAAGAATTCACGAAGAAAGAATAACTGCACCCTATTAAATAAGGTTTTTTTAAAAGCAGAATTAGTCTTAATTTTAGGTGGTCTTTAAAGCAGAATTCCCCTGTGTATATAGTATTAACATATATCCATATAATACTCTACTTTGAGATGTATGGAGTACCAGGCAGATTCAGATATACATCCTGGCCCCCGTCCATTGTTGCTTGGAGAAACAGATTTGGCTGCATGGGCTGAGAGTAATGGTAAACCATTTAGAAGGCCTTAGCCTGTCCAAACAAAGTCGTGCGAGTCATTGGGCGACAGGGATTGAGATGTTTGTATTTGAGTTAAACGGCCCAGTCAACACTAATTTAGGTCATTTTTGGGCCGGTCAGTTTACCTATCCCCACTTTTTCTGGGCAGGCTTATACGTAAGCAGTGTGTGTGGGAATTCGGGTTTAACGTTGCTTTCAACAATTTTTCAGTCATATCACGACGGTGTCTGGTTGCGACAGGCGGCTCAATGCTCACTTTTATAGTGCTGCCTCACTGAAGTATCATGTCCCAGACACATTACATGATACAACACCCAGTCACATTATCCTGACACTGGGTCGACCAGTCCAAGCTCTTCTCGTAAATCTGAGTGCCAAGCGAGGAGCAGCTAGTACCATTTTTAACGACTTTGGTATGTCGCGGCCCGGGATCGAACCCGTGACCTCCCGTTCCCCGGAGCGGACAATCTACCAACTGAGTTATCGGGGCCGTTATACGTAAGCAGTTAACCAGTACTGTGCACATTCTTTCGACAGAAACTGACAGCTGCCCTTCTTGAATCAGCGAAAGGGAGAGAATGACCCTAGAAAATATTTCATGACCAATCTTCACGAAAGAATGTTGCCGACCCTGGCAAGTATCGAACCCGCGTCCCGCTGATCACCAGTCAGACGCGCATCCGACTGAGCTATCGAGGCCGGCGGGATTGAGATGTCATTTTATTTCAGTGAAGGCTTAATGCCCAACATAATTGGATGCGACATCTCCAAAATGACATAAATAGTACTGAAGGGGACGTTAAACCTCAAATCAAACAAAACATATCTTTCCTTCACCATAGGCCACCACTAAGCCTACCCTACATTACCTCCACCTCCATCTCGGCTTTTATTACACACCCAAATCGTAAACCTGACGCGAATAGTCGAGTTTTTTTTTTTGGGGGGGGGGGGGGGGGCATAGGGAGGAGTCATTATTTATTAGGTTTATTTGCAGAGTTGAATTATGGATATCCATAAATCGATTTATGGATATCCATAAATCAGCCGAATAATGGATATCCATTATTCGATTTAAGGATATTCATAATTCGATTTATGGATATCCATATTTCGATCTAAATTAATGATATCCATAAATCGATTTAAGGATATCCATAATTCGATTTATGGATATTCATAATTTGATTTATGGATATCCATAAATCAGCCGAATAATGGGTATCCATAATTCGATTTATGGACATCAATAAATCGATTAATGGATATCCATTATTCGATTTATGGATATCATTAATTCAGTTCGCTTTATGGATATCCATAATTCGAATTATGGATATCAATAATTCGAATTATGGATATCCATACATAATTATGGATATCCATAAATACTTATGGATATCCATAATTCGAATTAAGGATATCTATAAATACGGATTAAATAGTAAAACAGCGCCCCATAGGTAGGAAGTTGGGTAGATATTTTTTGTTTGTTTGTTTGATTTGAGGTTTAACGTCCCCGTCATCACGGTACAGGTCATTTTGGGGACGTTGCTTTCATTTTTGTGTGACTTATGTCCGACATTGAGATGAAATGGCATCTCAAGCCCTGTCGCCCAATGAAACCTATAGGGTTTATAAGCATGAACGGTCCGACTCCGACCGCTTTGCCAGGGCAGGCTTAGAGCCTCTATGCGGTTTACCAGTACTCGTGTGCGGTCGGTTTCAGCTCTGCGCGAAGACACCATGCAGTCATATATTTCTTGAAGCCCCTATGGGCGGGTGCAACAGGTAGATAGAGTGGAGGTATGCATGTAGGTAGTTATATCACGAAAACACGCCTATTCAAATATATTGACAAAATTTTACAACCAAAAACGAAATTTTTCAAATAAAAATCTTGATATTTTTTCCTATTTCTGCACAAAACATAGATTGTGGGTACTCGTTAGAACCGCCTCGGCGCGTCGGTTCCAACGAGTACCCATAATCTATGTTTTTGAGCAGAAATAAGACAAATAATAACTATCCCTGTAAACCCAAGTTTTACTGTCTAAAAGTGGGGTTTAATGGTATCAAAATTATACAGGTCGTAGGTAGGATCGTAGATCTGTATGTTTTGTTAGGTAGGTAAGCAGGCAGGAATATAGGTAAGTAGGTATTACGTACGTACTCGTATATCGATAGGAAGGTATGCAGATGTATAGGTAGGAAGGAATGAAACTAAGCAGGTATGTTTTTGTTTGAATTGGGGGGTTTAAAGTCCCCGTCAACACTAATTAGGCAAGGTTGGGCGGTCAAAACCAGGAGCGGTTTTAACCAGGGGTTTTAACCGGTTAAAACCGGGCCGGTCAATACTCCCAAAGTGGTCAGTACTGGTCAATACTGGTCGATTGAAATATTGAGTGGTCGATTGTATAATTTTAGTGTTAAAAAAGCAAAGCTACTGAAACTATTTTGAAGTTTTGCTCTCTTTGCTGGAGCCTGATCATTTGATAGAGTTTTAGGTTCAGATGTTATTTCTTCAAATGGCCTCTTAGCAATACTTTCTGGCTTTTTTAGCCCTAGGTATTTTTTGTCTATGGCTCATCAGTCTTAAGACCTTAGCACTAACTTCAACACCTTGCATTTTTTTTTTTTTTTTTTTTTTTGATATCTTCCAAAATTTCGAAGAAGTTCAAATTGGGTCTTTAGGTTTCATTCATTTTTGACACCTTCAGTAATAGCTTGATGATAAGATACTGTCCATATTGCATATAAATCAATAATTACTGTTATTAATAAAAACTATTTTGTCTTGTTCAGTGATGAAAATATAGTTCAATATCATGTACATGATGTAGGGGGAAAGCTTTTAAGACCAGTTTAGCAACAGGACAGAGGTATATATACCAGTGATTTAATCGACCACCAATCGACCAGTACTGACCAGTAATGACCGGCTAAAACCGGTTTTAACCACCGGCCCGGTCAATACTCATATTGACCGGCTTTTTGCCAACCTTGTAATTAGGTCATTTTGGAGACGTTGCTTCCAATTTTGTGGGACCTTTACCCGACATTGAGATGAAATGACAGCTCCAGCCCTGCCGCCCAATGAAACCAACAGGCTTTTGGCGGATTGACTCATTCCACTTTGCCTGGGCAAGCTTTGTGCTTCTTAGCGCTTACCAGTACTCATGTGAGGTCAGTTTCAGCCCTGCGTGGAAGCACCATGCAGTCCATCTATTTATCCAAGCCCCGATGGACGGGGTATGTAGGTAGGTATGCAGTCCGGCCCCGCTCACCGGGGCTCGAAGAAATAGATGGACTGCATGGTAGCTAGGTAGGCAGGTAGGTACATAGGTAGGGAAATGATCTGGTGGCTTCGTGGCTCGGTGGGTATAGGTAAATAGAGTATGTACGTACGTATATCGATATGAGATAGGTATATTGATAGGTAGGTAGGAATGTAGCTAAGTAGGTAGGTAGGTAGCTAGCTAGGTAGGTAGGTAGAGTTGTAGAGTGGCTAAGTATAGATAGATAGGTGGGTAGGTTCGGACTGACGGTCGGTCGGACGGACAGACAGACAGACATTAATTTTCTAATTTCGAACTTCTTATTTCTAAATTCTGTTTTTTTTTTTTATTCTTTCCGCTAACTTCAAACCTTCTGTCTTCTAACTTGGTGGTGCGGTAGGTAAGAATGTTGAAAGGCAGGCCGGTAGATAGGTAGGTAGGTAGGTAGGTAGGAGCGTACGTAAAATAGAACTGAAGGCAATGATCAGGAATCAATACAATTAACCCACAGACCCTGGTGGAAAGATCAATAGCAGAAAGCCAAAAGGACAGTTACTTTCCTACAAAATGGTCAATTGGCCAGCCAAAACAAAATAATATAAGCGGTGCACACATGTGCAGTCAAAGACATGCCAAAACAAAAATAAACCGCGACAGAAGAAGCGCCTTGGTTCCAAGGTCAGTGAAACGAATCCCAATGGGGGAGTGGCGGGGCGGGGCTTGAATCGATTTTACGTGGTCAAAGTCCTCGCCCTTAGTTCCGTCGCGATTCAGACAAATAATATGTTCAGTCTACATGAAGGCCTCTTAACACATCAGTGCAACATCTCCGTGAACACAAAAATCAAACCACGGCAGTAACGGTAAGGACTCGACAGCAAGGGTTTGTCACTCAGTTTTACGCCCTACCTACGGAGATGGGACCTCGGTTAAAAGACTCATCCGAAAGTCTGTGAAAACCCGGGATCGAATATATGACCCAAGGTCTATGAGGTCAGTAACATAACCACTACACCAAAGAGGCTTCTTTCCGTATGGGAACGGACGGTCAGACATACATTTACTTATTTCTACCTGCCTACCGGCCTACCTAAGTACCCTTTTGGTTTCATAAGGCGGTAGGACTTGAGATGTCATTTCATCTCAATGTCGGGTAAAAGTCCAACAAATTGTTCGCAATTGGTCGCAATGTCTCCAAAATGAGTTTCACAGTGTTGACGGGGACTTTAAACCTCTAGTCAAACAAACAAACAAACAAACACAAACAAACAAACAAACGCCTACCTGCCTTCCCACCAAGACACCCCCTTACCTGCCTACCTAAATCTATCCCGCCCATCGGGACTTGAAGAACTAGATGGGCTGCATGATTCCCTACCATACCTTAGTACTGGTAAACCGCAAAAACCTGCCCAGGCGAATGATGCGAGTCGGACCGTCCATGAATAAAAACCCTATTGGTTTCATTGGGCGGCAAGTCTTGAGAAGTCTTTTCATCTTACAGTCGGGTCCCACGAAATTGGAAGCATCGTCTCCAAATGACCTATATAGTATTGGCGGGGACGTTAAACCTCAATTCTAACACAGCGCGCCTATATAGGCAATGGAAAATAACTGTGTTTTATTCTGCAACAAATCACAGCTCGGAAGAACGTGACCAGTGACGTCATTAAAAACTGCAAATTTATGACGTCACTTGTCGATTTCCTTGACGTTAGACGGTGTAACGTCATATTCTCGCATCGAAAACGTTAAAAAGGGATATAAATGCGTGTGTTTCAGTCGTTAATTTTAGCGGGATTTCTTCTAACAATGGCGAAAAGTTGGGAGATTTTGACAGAAACAACAACATTATTGCCGATTTTCAGCGTGTTAGAATCGAAATATATCAGCTCTAGTCTGTGATTTGTTGAGCAATAAATCACAGTTTGTCGGTCAGTTGTAAGTAGACAAATCACGCGCGCTACGCGCTTGTGATTTGTTTACTTTTCAACTGACCTCCAAACTGTGATTTATTACTCAACAAATCACAGTTAGAGCTGATCTATTTCTTAAATCAAAACTACCTACCTACCGACCCACCAAGACACATCTCCTTACCTACCTACTTAAATCTACCCCGCCCATCGGGACTTGAAGAAATAGATGGGCTGCATGATGCCCGACCGCACATGAGTACTGGTAAACCGCTTAAGTCTGCCCAGGCAAAGTGATGCGCGTCGGACCGTCCATGCATATAAATCCTGTTAGTTTCATTGGGCAAGGTCTTGAGATTTCATGTTAACTCAAAGTCGGGTCCCACAAAATTGGAAGCATCGTCTCCGAATGACCTATATAGTATTGGCGGGGACGTTTAACCTCAAACCCAACCTATATACCTACCCAGGCACCCATCTACCTACCTATCTAGCCACCAAACCACCTACCTACTTACTTACCTACCTAAACAACGTCAAAGCAGAAGTTAGAAGTACGAAGTCAGCTTGCCCCCGCCCATCGGGCCGTGAAGAAATAGATGGGCTGCACGAGGCTTCCACGCAGAGCTGAAACCGACCGCACACGAGTACTGGTAAACCGCTTAGTGGATCTAAGCCTGACCAGGCAAAGCGGTGCGAGACATGCCATAACAAAAATGGGGGAGTGGCGGGGCGGGGTGCTCATAAACCCTATTAGTTTCATTGGGCGACAGGGCTTGAAATGTCATTTATCTCAATGGTCGGGAAAAATTGGAAGCAACGTCTCCAAAAAGACCTTAAACAGTGTTGACGGGGACGTTAAACCTCAAATCAACAAAAACAAACAAGAAATGTCCCCTTCAGTTTTTCTTTTTTTTTTTTTGTTTGTTTGTTGTTTTTTGTTGTTGTTGCTTTTTTTTTCGTAATTTGATAGGACCATTTCGACCCTAAGTCCAGTCGCCCTGAGTGATCTCGGGCATTGCAGTTTGGCTTTGGTCAAGTCGGACCCCAATATAAGTTCAGCTTGACCGAGTTGTCTTTTATCAAGATAATATTCTTCTACATTCTATAGTATCTGTTTGTCATTGGGTCCCCGACAATCGGGACTTGGTAAATAAATAAATAAATAAATAAATAAATAAATAAAATCACTAGTTACACAGTTTCTAATTTCCTTAGATAGGCTCTCCAGCAGAAAATTAAAGTTTAATTAATGAGCCAGCATAATTTATCATTTAATATACCAAGAGAGTTTCGTTACCCCAATATCGTATAGAGTTATCGTATTACAGTTCTCACGGCTGAATTCTCTCACACCCCTCCGTGAGGGATTTCAGCCACTTTCGGTGCGACTGAAGAATCTCACGGGATCAATAATCTCACGCTACAGGCACAGTGATTAGATATCACGCAAACAAGCCTATATAATTTTGACCACTTTGAACCCCACTTTTATATAGTAAACTGGGGTTTATTTGTGTTCGAAAATAAAGATTGTGTACTCGTTAGAACCGCCTCATCGAGGCGGTTCTAACGAGTACCCATAATCTATATTTTGAGCAGAAATAAGAAAAATATGACAAGTTTTCATTGAAAATTGTCGATTTTTCGGCGGTAAAGTTTACAATGTATTTGTATAGGCGTGTTTTCGTAATGTACCTGCTTTTGAAAAAGAAGACGAACCAGCAAATTTGAGAGGAATTGTGTGAAGTTTATGGAAAGACTGCTCTTCATACTCAACTGTTAAAAATTGGGTGGCTGATTTTAAATAGGATCGGGTGATGTTGGAAGACAAACACCGTAGTGGAAGACCTGTGAATGCTACTGATGACGTCATTAGTGAAAATCTAACGGAACTAGTAAAGCAGGACAGAAGAATGTAAGTTTCAGAAATGGCTAGAAGATAGGAGATTTCTGTGGATAATGTTTTTACCATTTTACATGAATGGCTGCATGGGCATGGGGAAGCTTTCAGTACGCTGGGTGCCAAAATGCACAAGAACAACAAACTGTCTGAGTGCCACTTTTGGAAAGATATGATTCTGATCCAGAAGATCTTCTTGAAAGAATTGTTACCAGGGTTGAAACTTGGCTCCATCACTATATATATGATCATGAGACTAAACGGCCGAGTAAACAATGGACTGGTCACGGTTCACTGCGTCCAAAGACATTCCCGACTCAGCCTTCAGTTGGCAAGGTCATGGCAACTGTGTTTTGGGATAGTAGGGGGGCTCTGTTGGTGGAATATTTACCGCATGGTCAGACTATTAATGGGGACTATTATACTAATATTTTGGACCAATTACGTTCAGCTATAGTACAGAAAAGGCGTGAAAAAATTATAAAAGGTGTGCTGTTGCAAAGTGACAATGCTAGAGTCCGTACTTGCATACTTGCAAAGTTTCTGTAAATGCAATGAAGCGGAATGGCCCATCCACCCTATTCTCCTGATCTTGCACCCAGGAATTACTTTTTGTTTCCGAACTTGAAGAAATTTAAGTAAGATGTCACTTCTGGCCACAAGAAGAGCTTAAGGCAGTGATTGGAGGGTGGATTGCCTCTAAAGACTCTGAATTCTAAAAAAATGGACTTTCAGCCCTGGAACATCGACGGAGGAAGTGCTTATTGCTGCAGGGCACTGTTTGCAAAGTAGGGGTTGTCGTGAACAGCAGGATAAACATTTATTGCTTTATCTTACTTTTGTTGTCCTTACATATTGAGTTGATGAAACTCATCAGAGACAGCTTGTTTTCATAAATACCACTAGTGTAAGATCCCCTATATATAACCCTTATCCTGCTGTTCCAACAACACCTACCGTTGCAAACAGTGTAGATCCAGCTCAGAAGGCTTCTGAAGAAGCCATCTGATCAGGATCTACACTGTTTGCCATTCAGTGTGAATGAATCTGAATGAATAAATGACATCAAGTGATTCAACTGGTTGAAATATAAATGGATGTGGCTAAATTAATTTATGCAGCAGGATAAGGGATAATATACAGT
Organism: Lucinisca nassula; assembly: GCA_963580285.1. Classification (NCBI taxonomy): domain Eukaryota; kingdom Metazoa; phylum Mollusca; class Bivalvia; order Lucinida; family Lucinidae; genus Lucinisca; species Lucinisca nassula. Next base: position 71,323,330 of record OY757017.1, on the reverse strand, counting down.
ATAATCTCAACAATTCAGAAACACTCAGTAAGTCAAAGTAGTTTTGAAAGTCGTAGTACTATAAAATGCACATACCCCTAAACTTCTTTATAGCAATGATCATTTATAACACAATTTTGTATATAACCCAGTTTACAGAATGATGGACCCCAAAAATGCATAGATCATATAGAAAAAAAAATGATCATAATTTGTCGTTTTTCTATATAATCTATACTTTTTTTTCTCCCAAAAACGTATAACATTTTTATGAAAAAATGACCATACGAGGGTAGGCTGAAAATTTCTGAGCCTGACCAAGAAGCAGGCATCGAGCAGCCAGGAAATTTTGTATTCATTAAATCCAAACCTTCATTACTTGATTCGACTCAAATGAGTTCAAGTTTACCTGCAATAACGTAGAAATTCTAGACTTTGAAAATTGATACCAGCACGTTTTTGAGAAAATGGAAAAAATCTTGCATCTAGGTGTCATCAAGTACCTCCATAAAAAGGGGTTAGCTCCTAAGGACATTCATGCCGATATGGTTGCTACATTAGAGGATGATGCTCCTTCGTATGCAACCGTGTAAAGGTGGGCAGCAAATTTTAAGATGGGCAAGGACAGCCTTGAAGATGATGACCGGTGTGGACGACCCACAACGGCAACAACTGAGGAAACCATCAGCCAAGTGCACAGGACCGTGATGGATGACAGGCGTTTAACTGTGAATCATTTAGCTAACACTGTTGGCATCTCCCGTGAACGAGTAGAGAACATTCTACACAGTGAATTAGGAATGTCGAAGGTTTCCGCCAGATGGGTGCCACGGCTTTTGACGCCTGACCAAAAGTTGACCAGACTGAACCTGTCACAAGCCAACTTGGCTATTTTTGAAGCAGACCAAGATGGTTTTTTTTTTAACCGTTTTGTCACTCAGGATGAGTGTTGGGTTCATCACTTTGAGCCAGAGACCAAAAGACAATCCATGCAATGGAAGCACCCTGGCTCACCCCCTCCGAAGAAGGCAAAGGTCGTCTCCTCTGCAGGGAAGGTGATGGCATCAGTGTTATGGGATGCCAAGGGTATAATATTCATAGATTACCTTCAAAAGGGCAGAACAATTAATGGAGAGTATTATGCAGATCTGCTAAAACAATTGCGAAAAGCAATTAAGGCTAAATGACCCGGAAAATTGACAAAAGGGGTCTTGTTCCATCAGGACAATGCGCCTACTCATAAATCGGTTGTCGCAATGGCTGCTGTGCATGACTGTGGCTTCACACTTGTCGATCACCCCCCGTATTCACCTGATCTAGCTCCATCAGATTATTTCCTGTTTCCAAACATGAAAAAGCACTTAGCTGGGCAGCATTATCGGTCAGACGTGGAGGTGATAGCTGCTGTGGAGGAGTTTTTCAGGGACCAAGATGAGACCTTCTATACTACTGGGATCCAAGGACTCCAGCATCGCTGGAGGAAGTGTGTGGACAGGAAGGGAGACTATGTTGAAAAATAAGGCACTTTCAGCATGGACAAACCATTGGATCTTGGTCAGGCTCAGAACTTTTCAGCCTACCCTCGTAATTGGTTATTTTTCTATATAATCTATACATTTTTATGGAAAAACAACTTGATTGGTCATTTTTCTATATAATGAAAAATGATCATAATTGTCATTTTTCCTAAATTATCTATACATTTTTATGAAAATTATTTCTTTATTATCTATAGTTTTTATGAAAAATTACCATAATTGGTCATTTTTGTCGCGCCTGCTATTAGCATGGCGCAATATAGGCGCCCGGTTTTCCGTCCGTTCGTTCGTCCGTCCGTCCGTCCGTTTGTCAAGGCGTCAACATTTGCGACCACCCTAGCGTTCACCCTGAGGTTCAAGTTTATTTCTCAAGAACTTTAAGAGCTTCATTAATGATACTTGGTACAAACTTGCATCTGGGGATGGCAACTTACATGCAAGCATCCATATTTGATCTTGACCTACATTTCATGGTTCACTGACTTTGTAAAATATTGCGACCACCTTAGCGTTCACCCTGAGGTTCAAGTTTATTTCTCAAGAACTATAAAAGCTTCATTAATGATACTTGGTACAAGCTTGTATCTGGGGATGACAACTTACATGCAAGCATCCATATTTGACCTTGACCTACATTTCATGGTTCACTGACTTTGTAAAATATTGCGACCACCCTAGCGTTCACCCTGAGGTTCAAGTTTATTTCTCAAGAACTATAAGAGGTTCATTAATGATACTTGGTACAAGCTTGTATCTGGGGATGACAACTTACATGCAAGCATCCATATTTGACCTTGACCTACATTTCATGGTTCACTGACTTTGTAAAATATTGCGACCACCCTAGCGTTCACCCTAATGGTCAAGTTTATTTCTCAAGAACTATAAGAGCTTTATTAATGATACTTGGTACAAACTTGTATCTGGGTATGACAACTTACATGCAAGCATTCATATTTGACCTTGACCTATATTTCATGGTTCACTGACTTTGTAAAATATTGCGACCACCCTTGCATTCACCCTAATGGTCAAGTTTATTTCTCAAGAACTTTAAGAGCTACGTTAATGATACTTGGTACAAACTTGTATCTGTGGGTGGCAACTTAAATGCAAGCATCCATATTTGACCTTGACCTACATTTCATGGTTCACCGACATTGTAAAATATTGCAACCACCCTAGCGTTCACCCTAATGGTTAAGTTCATTTCTCAAGAATTATTAGAGCTTAATGATACTTAGTACAAGCTTGATTTAAGAATGGAAACTTTTGTGCAAGCATCTATGTTTGACCTTGACCTACATATCATGGTTTGGTGACTTTGTACCCCCACAGACGCGACATAGCCTTCGGTGGAATTCTTGTTTTTATATATACTCTATACATTTTTGTTTGGATATAACGTTGTTGTTCAACTAGCTGTATCAAAACAATAGTGTTATAGAGGTTGTGGTGTACCCCAATATTCCACTATATAAATTCCATCTGATATTAACCCTTATCTTGCTGAATATTCATTTAAGCCACACCCATTTCTGTCTATCAACCAATCAAATTACTTGATGTAATTTATTACTCCAAATTCATTAACTGAAAGTCAAACAGTGTAGATCTTGATCAGATGGCTTCTTCAGAAGCCATCTGATCTGGATCTACACTGTTTGCAAAGATAGGGGTTGTCGTGAACAGCAAGATAAGGGTTAAGACTACGTCTACATTAAGAATAGTATTAACTAGAAAAGTGTCCAGACGACACAGATGCCCCCGCCAAGGGCCCCACCTCACCCCGAAAATCCATATTACAAGAAAACTTTTTAAGTGTGTGACCTTGTCATCAGGAACATTTGTGAGAAGTTATATTGAAATTGGTGAAAAAATGTAAGCACTACAGCAATGACAAAGTTTTTCTAAAAATAGCCACAGTAACCTTGACCTTGAAAGTCGAACTCGCTCGAGGTATTGTCATAAGGAACATTTGTGTGAAGTTATATTGAAATCAGTGAAGAAATGTAGTCGCTAGAGCGATGACAAAGTTTTTCTAAAAATAGCAACAGTGACCTTGACCTTGAAAGTCGAAATCACTCAAGATATTGTCATAAGGAAAATTTGTGTGAAGTTTTATTGAAATCAGTGAAGAAATGTAAGCGCTAGAGCGATGACAAAGTTTTTCTAAAAATAGCCACAGTGACCTTGACCTTGAAAGTGGAACTTGCTAGAGATATTGTCATAAGGAACATTTGTGTGAAGTAATACTGAAATTGGTGAAAAAATGTAAGCGCTAGAGCAATGACAAAGTTTTTCTAAAAATAGCCACAGTGACCTTGACCTTGAAAGTCAAACTCGTTTGAGGTATTGTCATAAGGAACATTTGTGTGAAGTTATTTTGAAACCATTGAAGAAATGCAGGCGATAGAGCTATGACAAAGTTTTTCTAAAAATAGCCACAGTGACCTTGACCTTGAGGTCATGACCTTGAAAGTCAAACTCGCTCGAGATATTGTTATAAGGATCATTTGTGTGAAGTTATATTGAAATCAGTGAAGAAATATAGACGCTAGAGCTATGTTGTGCGAGGGGATAATTAAAAAAAATTTAAGTCTGTGACCTTGACCTAGAGCTCTTGGGCATGGGTGGGGGTATCGCTGAATAAAATGGACAGGTATCTAACATCATACCAAATATCAACTCAATCCATCGCACGATTTGGAAAATATCAACTCTTAAAATATCTAATTAAAAATTTCTAAGTCTGTGACCTTGACCTTGAAGCCATAGGCATGAGTGGGGGTATTGCCAAATAAACATTTGGACCTGTAACTATCATCATAGCATACATAAGCCAAATCCATAATATAGTTTGGAAAATTTGAGCTCTTTAAAATCTTTCACATTAAAATTGTCTAAGTCTGTGACCTTGACCTTGAGGTCATAGGCATGGGTGGGGGTATTGCTGAATAAAACATTGTACCTATATATATCATCATATGAACCAAAACCATCATAAAAGTTCAGGTTCTAGCAGGTACAAATACCTTAACTGGAGTCTTTAACATGGAAAATTTCTAAGTCCATGACCTTGACCTTGAGGCCATGGGCATGGGTGGGGGTATCGCTGAATAAAACTTTGGACCTATATCTATAATCATACCAAATATGAACCAATTCCATCAAATGGTTTGGAAAATATGAGTTCTAAAATGTTCAAGTTCACCTGTTACAAAAACCTTAACCTGAGTCTTTAACATTGAAAATTTCTTCTAAGTCTGTGACCTTGACCTTGAGGTCACACGCATGGGTGGGGGCATTGCTAAATAAAACTTTGGACCTATATCTATCATCATACCAAAGATGAACCAGTTCCATCAAATGGTTAGGAAAATATGAGTTCTAAAAGTTCAGGCTCTACCTGTTACAAAAACTTTAACCTGAGGTTACAGGATCACGTACGTACGTACGTACGTACGTACGTACACACACACGTACAGACGGACGTACACATGTACGCACGTATGGAAAACCCAAAAACTATATGCCCCCGGCATCATATGATGCGGGGGCATAATAAAAACAGTATTTACCAGTTCCAAACTAAGCTTCCTTATATTTTTCATATCCCTTATTAAGTCCAACACACTAATAAGACCACTTCAGATCAGTCGCAAAGGTGGTCTTAATATAGAAATTTTACTGTATTTGAGCTCTGAGAAGTTCAAACTCTCAATAAGAATTCGGACTGTTTAACTTGTGAATTATCAAAAGACACAGCCTGTATGTCAAAATTACCGGTACATCAAATGTCTAAAATAACCAAAACAATGTAATTTACCTGAAAATTTGAACAATTGTTCATTATACATCAACCCATTGTATGTTAGTGAACTCTTCAATTGCTGTATGTTGGACAAGTCTAAGAGGTGTCAGGACCATTTTTATTTGTTTTTATTCTATTTTTGACAGAAAATTCTGTCAGCAAATAGTGCAGGCCCCGATCAGACACCGCGTTCTGCGGTGTCTGATCTGGGCCTGAACTGTTTGCCAAGGTTCCCCTTCAGGGGTTTCCCGCATGCAATGAGTTAATTTGCATTGGTGAAATGGCAAAATAAAGCTGACCCAGATCATACTGCTAGCTCCTAATAAGGATCAGTCTGATCATGGATATACTGTTTGCTCAGGTACTGCTATACTCATAGGCCCCCACCCATCAGGGCTTTGAGAAATAGATTGGGTTTCATGATGCTTACATGCAGAGCTGTAACCAATCCCGCATGAGTACTGGTAAACCGCTTAGATGGTCTAAGCCTGCCCAAGCAAAGTGGTGTGAGTTGCACCATCCCTACATATAAACCCTTTTGGTTTGTTAGGGTGGTAGGGCTTGAGATGTCATTCCATCTCAATGTGGGGGAAAAGTCCCACAAAATAGGAAGCAACATCTCCAAAATGACCTAAATAGTGTTGATTGAGATGTAAAACCTCAATTCAAACAAACTACTGTTATCATCACATTAACAAATGTTTTGATAGCCAGCTTTGTTAACCCCACCCCCACCTGCCGTTTAGTTGGGAAAAATTGAGGCTTACTACCCAACTTAGAAGAGGGAAAAGTGTGGTTTACCAGGGTATGCATTTCTATGTTTCACTGTGTATGCAAGTGGTTTATTTCCCCACTTAAAAGAGGAAAAAGTGGTATATCGGGGTTTGCATTATTTGTCTTGTTCCATTATTTGTGTTAATCCTCCTACAAACATAGAGATTGTGGGTACTCACAATCTATGTTTGGAGCAGAAATATTAAGGCAGTTCTAACGATCACTCACAATCTATGTTTGGAACAGAAATAAGATTTTGTCACAGATTTTCAACAGAAAAAAATATAATTTTATAGTCATGAAAGATAGAATTATCTCAAATGACTGTTTTCTTAATTTGTCCCGATATTTAGGATAATTACTTAAAGCACATGAATAGCTGTCATGTGCAAAGAGAAGAAAACAAAACTTAATTTTCCCCTCAGGCATTTTAAATGACAATTAAAGAATACATGATTCTTATAAGCCATGCCAATTGAAAATGTGCATTCAGACATGTGTGATCAACGAAGACTAGACAAACCTGTGTTCCCTCTCCGTCAGAATATAACTATTCCTGTTTGCATTACGAAACATGCCTATAAAAATATGTTGTAACCTCTATCGCCAAAAAAAATGAAAATTTTATTTTAAGATGAAAAATTGTGATATTTTTCTTATTCTGCTCAAAATATAGATTGTGGGTACTTGTTAGAACCGCCTCATCGAGGCGGTTCTAACCAGTACCCACAATCTACATTTTAGAGCAGGAATATGAAAAATAGGGTGTACCCCTGTAAACCCAGTTTTACTATACAAGAGGGCCCAATGGCCCTATAACGCTCACCTATGTACCAGAAAATCATTAGTGTAGGAGACCACTTGACATTGATACATACTAAATATCTAAGCTCAGGCAAAGCGGTGCAAGTCGGTGCATCCATGCTTATAAACCATATTGGTTTCATTGGGCGATGGAGCTTGAGATGTCATTTCATCTCAATGTTGGGTAAAAGTCCTACAAAATTGGATGCAACATCTCCAAAATGACGTATACAGTGTTGACGGGAACATAAAACCTCAAATCAAACAAAATCTGGGCCTTATGGTATTGGAGAAGAAGATTTTTGAAGTTTTTACCAGTATAAGTCTATAGGAGCTAATGAGCCCTGGGGCGTGGCCAATTTTGACCCAAAGGGCATGGTTGGCAGGATTTGTGTAGGCGACCATTTTATGTTGCTATATACTAAATATCTAAGGTCTGTACTTCATGGTTTCGAAGAAGATGTTTGAAGCTTTTTTCCATTATAAGTTTATTGGAGTTAAGGGGCCACATAATTAGGCCAATTTGGACCCCAGGGGCATGATTGGCAGGATTTATGTAGGCGACCACTCGACATTGCTACATGCTAAATACTTAAGCTCAGGACCTTATGGTTTCAGAGAAGATTTTTGAAGTGTTTTTTTCCGTTTTAAGTTCTTTTTTTTCAATTTAAGTCTATGGTAGCTAATGGGCCCCTGGGCGTGGCCAATTTTGGCTCAAGGGGCATGGTTGGCAGGATTTCTTAAGATGACCATTTCATGTTGCTACATACTAAATATCTAAGCTCTGGGACTTATGGTTTCAGAGGAGAAGAGTTTTTTTTTTCATTATAAGTCTATGGGAGCTAATGGGCCCATGGGCGTGGCCAATTTTGACCCAGGGGCATGGTTGACAGGATTTATGTAGGTGACCACTTGACGTTGCTACATGCTATATATTTAAGTTCTGGGCCCTGTGGTTTCAGAGAAGAAAATTTTTGAAGTTTTTCCAATTGTAAGTATATGGGAGCTAGAGCCCTGGGGTGTGGCCAATTTGGATCCCAGGGGCATAATTGGCAGGATTTATGTAGGCGGCCACTTGACATTGCTACATACTAAATGACTAAGCTCTGGGCCTTATGGTTTCAGAGAAGAAGATTTTTAAAGTTTTTTTTCCATTATAAGTCAATGGGAGCTGATGAGGTAGGGCATGGCCAATTTTGACCCCAGGGGCAGGGTTAGCATGTTTTATGTAGATGACTAGTTTATGTCACTAGATACTAAATATCTAAGATCTGTGCTTAATAGTATCAGAGAAGAAGGTTTTTTAAGCTTTTTTCCATTATGAGTCTATGGGAGCTAATGAGTCCCAGGGCGTGGCCAATTTGGCAGGATTTATGTAGGTGACCACTTGCCATTGCTACACGCTAAATATCTAAGCTCGGAGCCCTGTGGTTTCAGAGAAGATTTTTGAAGTTTTTCCCCTTATAAGTCTATGGGAGCTGATGAGCCCCTGGGCATGGCCAATTTGGCCCCAGGGGTATGGTTAGCAGGATTTATGTAGGTGATTATTTTATGTTGCTATAAACTAAATATCTAAGCACTGTGCTTCATGATTTCAGAGGAGAAGATTTTTGAAGCTTTTTTTTTCCATTTCAGGTCTATGGGAGCTAAGGGGCCAATTTGGATCCCAAGGGCATGATTGGCAGGATTTATGTAGGTGACCACTTGAGGTTGCCACAAGCTAAATATCTAAGCTCTGGGCCCTGTGGTTTCAGAGAAGAAGCTTTTTAAATTTTTCCCATTGTAAGTCTATGGCAGCTATATGTTACCATGGCAACCAGAATTCCAATCCGATCATCCCAAAAACCTTATGCAGCTTTTCCACCTACCTGATGATGCTTCTCATGAAATTTGATCAAGATTGGCCATGGGGTTTTAGAGATATATTTATTTGAAATTGTTTACAGATGCACGCACGGACTGATGCACGCATGACGGACAAAATGTGACCACAGCTAATAAAAGTGGGTTTCAAGGGGGTCAAAAGTATATAGGCGTGTTATTGTAATGTGTTTGCAAAGACAAGCTTTGGGTCTATGTGCAGGTATGTAGAGCACAGTGAAGACTGATAAAGTTTCGAGAATGTGTAGTCAGATCCGAGTCTTCAATGGGCTTCATGTTTCAAGACACATTTTCACTTTAAGCTGCTCATATTATGTGGTTAATATTGCATAAATCATGTCTTCGTCATTCTTATAAACAACAAAGGGAAAGTCCCTTTGAGTGTGTTATGGGTTTAAGGCCCAATTAACCCTTCTCTTGCTGAATATTCATTTAAGCCACACCCATTTCTGTCTATCAACCAATCAAATTACTTGATATAATTTATTGCTACAAATTCATAAACTGAATGCCAAACAGTGTAGATCCTGATCAGATGGCTTCTTCAGAAGCCATCTGATCTGGTTCTGCACTGTTTGCAAAGAAAAGGGTCGTCATGAACTGCAGGATAAGAGCCAAATAGTTTAAAATCTACTTCGAGTGCAGATAATAATCTAACTTTCTGATTATTCAGAGAAAATGACGCTGAACATTGCATGTGAATCATTCACTGGCAGATTGCAATTTCAAAAAGTTACGGCTGATTAGCTCTGCCTTTGAACCAATCAGATTACTTGATGTAATTTATTCCTACAAATTCATAAGCTAAATGTCAAACAGTGTAGATCCTGATCAGATGGCTTCTTCAGAAGCCATCTGATCTGGATCTACACTGTTTGCAAAGATAGGGGTTGTCACAAACAGCAAGATAAGAGTTAAAAGCTACATGTATGTTCATGTTGGACTGGTCAGCTATCTACACAGTTCCTGGACAGGCTTAATACCTCTGTACTCTATAGTGAGACTGAGCACTGACACCAGCTGGTGGGTCAACAGCCGAGTCCTCAATCAACCAGCCATCTCGGGCTATCACAATAGGAGTACAGATGAGGTAAAAATATGATCAAAAAGAACAGTCCACCAAATACGCATCTGCTGCCGGCACAAAAGGTTCTTGCCCTACTATGGTCCGAAGTAGTAGGGTGCCCAGGCATTGAAAGCTATCCAGCACCAACCTCTCAATGAAGGGTCCAGTAGTGTAATAGCAATTGGATGCCCCTGTGACTGTTGATTGGGCAGTCATGGATTCATTATTAAAGCAGGTGTGACAAAAATCCTCTTAATGCTTTCATCCTTGCATTTCTTCCATCCACAAGTTTGTATGCATCCATTGTTGCAGAGTGTTTTTAAGTCAAAATCATTGACAGAATGGCAAATAGTGTAGATCCTGATGAGATGGCTTGTATGAATTGATCATTCGGGTGAATTTGAGGTGCAAGACACTGTGTCATAAAAATGCCAGAGGTAAAAATACCATGTGCAAAAATGTCAGAGGAAAAATAACCATAGGTAAAAATGCCAGAGGCTACTGGTAAAATGGCATAGGAAATAATGCCAGAGATAAAAACTATACAAGTTTAGTTCTTTATTTGTTTCTTAACAGCATCATGGGAAAAGGTGAAAAGATGCATCAATGTATAGTTTGTTTAATTTGAATTACCAGATCACCAAATACTTGGCTTAAATGGCTCTCTACCTTTTGTTTCATATGGATTTTATTTTCTTGTGAACATCTTAAAACTTTGATACAGCACACTTAGAACTACTGTAATACTATTGTACATTATTTTACAAGCATACTTTGCAATCTTTCTGTATTTTAAAAACGACTGTCTTTATGTTCTATTGAATACTAGCACTCTGAGATTCCAAACGTTTTCCCTTCTGAAAAATATTTAGATTCCACTAAAACTTTCATGTTTGCCTCATGAAAGTATATATCTATGGCATTTTTTCCTATGGCATGACACCACAACCTCATTATACCACGGTTCGTTATGACAGGGTTTCGATATATTACGGTTTCAAGATAGATCCCCAAAATGTATAGATTATATAGAAAAATGACCATAAATGGTCATTTTTCTATATAATCTCATACATGTGATATTTTCTTGGACCCAAATAGGGAGATTTTGATTTTCAGATAGGGAGATTGGGGTCCCAAATCGGGAGATTTTTCCGCGGTAAAAAGTGATGTTATTTTTGGTTAAAATTTACCTCTGAAGCACTTTTTCACCCATAACATGCCAACACGACAATTGTTGTCTGCTTTGTCGTCTGTCATCTGCATTAAAAATATTTTTTGAAAACAGTGTGGGCCCAGATCAGACTGCAGAGCATTCTGATGACGGTCCACACTGTTTGCCTTTCTGCAAAAATATGTTATAAAAGCTTGGTCGGAAGAACGCTCAAAGAACAAGCACTGACCAATAGATCGGTGTTAAATACCCACCTAGGACCTGGCAGAAAAAAAACAACGTTCAGAATACCCGCATAGCAAAAAAATACTCATACTCTTACACCCCTTCTCTTATCAGCCCCAAAACGTGCCTCGGAACTTAGTCGGAACTAATAAGCATGCATGATTTTTATTGATTTAACTTAGGGGCATATTTTTTCATAAAAGATCCATTATAAACACGGCAAAAATATTTTTTCTCGCAAGCTAAAAATGAAACAGGTTTGAATAGAAAATTTCACCCTGCAAAACTCCGGTTCTATGTTTATTAATGAATGAAAAACTGCATACAGATGCTTAGAAAATACCAGCGTCTGCTCTGCTCTGTTTTGGCGGGAAAAATATTTAGCGCGTTCACCTGTCAAAGGCCAAAAAGCATGCACGAATTTTCATTGGTGTCACGTGGGGCATATTTCTTTCTTCCGTTAAAAACGGCAAAAATATTTTTCTCGGGTTTAAATAGAAAATGTCACTAAGTAATACCCCAGTTCTATGATTATTAAAAGAATAACGGTTTACAGACGATTAGAAAAAAAAACACAAAAAAATAAAAAAAAACAGCGTCTGCTTTGCTCTGTTTTGGCGGGAATAATATTTAGCGTCTACACCTGTCAATTACAAAGGGATTAAATAAGATATAACTGATATATCTTGATTGACTAGTTTTCACACCTTATCACATTGTTAATTGTCGGCTTATCAATAAGGCCCGCCTCGGGTGTAAACGGTTTAATAGTGTTGGCAACTTGAGCAAATCGGTGATCAGTAATAAATGTATGCAAACATCACATTTCTTCCTTATTGAAATTCTCGCTTTTTATCACATTGTTTGCGGCTTGTTTGCGGGTTGCATTTTAATAATTGTATTTACCGGTACGTTCTTTTCATATTGCGATATTATACCTGTGCAGGTGTGTATTGCAATTTACCTGCATACCGCCTAGCGTAAATACACTGACGGTTAACCGCATAGGTATTTTACAGTGGTTAACACTAAATTGGTCGGTCGGCGGAAAACTACTGTAGGAAAATTGTCGTGTCGGGAGATTAGGGCCGTCGGACGGGAGACCTGGAGATGGGGTTCGAAATCGGGATACCCCGACGAAATCGGGAGATATCACATGTATGTAATCTATATATTTTTGTTTGGATATAGCAGGGTTGTTTAACTTACAAAGTTTCTGCTTTGGACCCCATTAACAGTGCAATAAAGAGATTGTGGTGTATTACATGTGACTTTTTTTCGCGAGTAGCCTCCAACATTTTTACTAGTGGCATTTTTACCTACATTTCTGCAAGACTGTTGGTGTCAGCTGTCGGGTTGAAAAAATAACAACTATCATAAAAAGGAGACACTTTTACAACTTTTGTTTTTCATCTTTTTTTTCATAGCATCATGAATTTAGAGAAAAACAGAAAGTAGAAAATTCAAAGGTAAAGTAAGGTGATGTGAAACAAAACTACAGAAGCCTATTTATGCCTCTCACTTATCTCATTTTAACCCTTATCCTGCTGAATATTTAATTCAGCCGCTCCCATTGCTGATTATCAACCAATCAAATTTCTTGATATAATATGTTTGTTCAATTCACAAACTGCATGACAAACAGTGTAGTTCCTGATCAGATGGCTTCTTCAGAAGCCATCTGATTTGGATCTACACTGTTTGCAAAGATAGGGGAGTCGTGAACAGCAGGGTAAGGGTTAATTGCAAATGTTGAAACAAATAGTCAACCCTCTGTTTAACGACATTTGATGTAACAACAAAACTGTTAATAAAGTGACTCAGCTTAAGATGAGATGGATAAATATGGAGCGAAAACTAAATTATGAAGCACTGATGGATGAAAACTCAAAGTTTGGAGGGTATAACATACCCTAGCACTATTTTTGGCGGAGCATAATAAAAATAGCCATCGGAAGAGATGGCAAATCCCCCGACCAAAAGACAATATGGCCATCAGAAGAGTGTTCACCAATAGAGTGAGTTTTAGTTTTACGTCCCACCAACAGCTAAGGTCATACGGAGACGGGACCTCGGTTTAAAGACTCATCCGAAAGTCTATTCACCAATTGAAAGTGCACCAGACTTAAGCCAGCAATATATCACAAAAGTATTGCAGTTATGGCCATCACATGATTATACTGTCAGGGGAGATAACTTTAAAAAAAAAAACAGGGCACTCAGAATTGTGGTTCTTGCGCATGACATGCCTGCTTAAGCTCATGTATTTCTGTACAAAGTACTATCAATATGTCTCAAAGGGTATTGGAGATATGGTGATCACAAGCTGGTCATACTGTTATATTGGAAGGGTAGATAACTCAAATACCACAGCACCATCAGTTGTGGTTCTTGCACATGACACCCCTTCTGTACCTTGTATACAATTGCGCCAAGTTCCTTCAATATATCTCAAAGGGTGTTGGAGTTATGGCCATCACAAGGTTATATTTTCAGGAGAGATAACTCAAAATCCAGACCACCCAGAGTGGTAATTCTTGAGCACGACACACCTGCTTAACCTCATGTACATCTGCATCAAGTACCACCAATATGTCTCAAAGGGTATTGGAGGTACGGTGATCAGAAGATGGTCATACTGTATTATTGGAAGGGGAGATAACACAAATATCGTAGCACCCAGAGTTGTGAGTTGTGGTTCTTAGGCATGAAGAGCCGTCTCAACCTTGTATACAATTGTGCCAAGTACCATCAATATATCTCAAAGGGTATAGGAGTTATGGCCATAACAAGGTTATATTGTCAGGGGAGATAATTAAACAAGAGGCCCATGGGCCACTATGCTCACCAGAGCAGATGCACTCAACCCACTGGCCCCTATATATTGTTATAAACCATGGCAGCCCCTAGACCATGGGTGCTACAAATGAAATTAGGACATAATCAGCCAGGAGGATACATCTGCAATTGAGCCTCTACTTGGTGAGCTACATGAAGACTGAATTTAGACAGTAGCTTCTAGAGGGTGCACAAGGAAAATCTTGATGATGCAGGACAGACGGCCCATGACACAAGTTCGACGGACATAGCTCAGTTTGTGCTTAAATGCACTTCATGCATAGATAAGCCAAAGACTCTTACCTGTTGCAAGAAAAACTGTTAGGGGCCCACGTAGAGTAAGAACAGGACATCTTCCCCTCAGACAACATCTCCAGCATCAAATTAACGAAGACCTGATGCCAGACAGGGAAGACTGTCTGGCTCAGACCTTGGTGCCCAGAGTAGGCTGTCCTTATGACTGTGGTGCTCCCTGGGTCTTTCCTTTAAATCTTGCCATCATAATACCAGGGTATACGTTTCAAGTTAAAGTGCAATTTTGTGCACAAAGTCTAGTATATCAACAAATACAATTTACTGATAAGCAGTATTAAATATATACATTTACAATTTACTGGTAAGCAGTATTATTATTTGTATGGCAACAAATGAATATTTTGCAGTGCTGACACACTTTGTGAAGTGAACTATGTCTTGGTTCCATGTCATGTTGCATATTTTTCCTATGTGATACTGTTTGTCCTGTCTGTGATCATTTTTCCCTCTTTTTTCAATCCATTGACTAATCTCCAAAGTAGAAGTAAAACAAAGATCAGGAATTGATACAATTAACTTACTCCACCCATAAAAGACACCAAAGGGAAAGAAGTACAAACATTAAGCGACAAGACCATAATGGAAACCTAAACAAAGGAAGGCCATAAGGACAGTTACTTTCCCACAAAATGGCCATATGGCCATCCAAAATAAAAAGACAAAAGTGATACACATAGTAAGTAACAAACAACAACATAAATAAATCGCCACAGAAGAGCCGCCTTGGAACGGTCAGTGGAAGATTTCCACTGGGGGGCTTAAATCCAAGTCTGAACCATTTCTGTCTTGCTCTTTAGTAAATAGGTTCATCAACTGTTTTCGCTTTTGGTAAAAAACTACTGGCAAATTTCTGACAAACTTCCTGGCATATTTATTGTAAATTTCTGGCAAATAACTTGTAAACTATTGGCATTTTTTTTAAACTCCTAGCACATTTCTTGACAACTCCGATAATATTTCGTGTAAACTATCACATTTCTTGTAAACCCGTAGCATATTTATTGTTAACTCCTGGCACTCCTTTCTTGTAAACAACTGGCATATATCTTGTAAACTGACAGCATATTTCTTGTAAACTCCTGGCACATATATTAACAAACTCCCGGCATAATTCTTGTAGCCTCCTGGGATACGTCTTGAAAACTCCTGGCATCTTTCTTGTAAACACCTGGAATATTTTCTGTAAAATTCTGGCACAGTCTTAAAGTAGAAGTAAAACAAAGATCAGGAATTGATACAATTAACTTACTCCATCCATAAAAGACACCAAAGGGAAAGAAATACAAACATTAAGCGACCAGACCATAATGGAAACCTAAACAAAGGAAGGCCATATGGACAGTTACTTTCCCACAAAATGGCTATATGGCCATCCAAAATTAAAAGACACAAGTGATACACACAGTAAGTAACAAACAACAACATAAATAAATCGCCACAGAAGAGCCGCCTTGGAACGGTCAGTGGAAGATTTCCACTGGGGGGCTTAAATCTTAAACAAGCAGTTGTTATACAACGAGGAACGAACATCGGTTTAATAATGACCTTCAACTTAAAAACTTCTGGCACATTGCTTGCAACTCCTAGATTGTTTCTTGATAGCACTGGCATATTTCTTGTAACCTCCTAGCATGTTTCTTGAAACCTCCTGGCATATTTCTTGTAAACTCCTGGCATATTTCTTGTAAAATCCTAGCATTTCTGGAAAACTCCTGGCACATTTTTTGTAAATTCATGCTGTATTTCTTAAAAAGAACTGGCATATTTCTTGTAAACTTCAGGCACATTTCTTGTTAACTCCTGTCCTATTTCTAGTTAACTCCTAGCATATTTCTTGTAAATTCCTATCATATTTTTGTAAACTCGTGGCATATTTTTGTTAGCTCCTGGCATATTTCTTGTAAACTTCTAGCACTTTTCTTGTAAATTCATGCCATACTTCATGTAAACACTTGGCATTTTCTTGTTACTCATTGCATATTTTTTACAAACGCCTTGTATATAGCTTGTAAACTCCTATCATATTTCTTGTAACCTCCAGGCATATTCTATTGTAACTCATGGCATATTTCTTCTAAACCCCTGACACATTTCTTGTTGACTCCTGACATATTTCTTGTAAACTCCTGGCATATTTCTTGTAAACTCAGGACAAATTTCTTGTAAACTGCTAGCATATTTCTTGTAATCTCCTGGCACATTTCTCGTAAACTCCTACCATATTACTGCAACCTCCAGGCATATTTCTTGCCAAGGCAATACGAATTTCTAGTAAACTTCAGGCATTTTTCTAGTATACATCCCGGCATATTTCTAGAACCCACTTGAACTGATCTGTTTTCTTAAAGGTGCATTATTGAGCTACCGGGTCTCAAAAAAAAAATCTGGTTTTTATCCTCAATTTATACTCCTTTGTCATGTGTACACTTCTGGAGCTTAATTCAGCTTCAGAACTTTGTGAAAATAGTCGTTTTCATTTGTGTTTACTCTTCACTCTGAACATTTGTTCGGAATTTTTGTTCAAAAATTAAATCTGTCACTATACACATACATGATGACAGTATTGTCTCTGAGCGTCATTACTTATGGCATGGTATTCAGCATCATATTTTTTTCTGATTCAGGCATGGCCTAAGCAAACAAGGCCCAAAATGAACAGCGCATTATGTCATATATGGGGATTCTATTTTTGTCACGAACTAAAAATAGATCTAACTAGTGTTGAAACCTAGTAAGGGAATCACTCTCAAACTCGTTTACCTGTCATCATAACGTTCGCATTTTTGCATATAATGCATTCATTTGTATTGTATTAAAGAAAAATACCGGCTATATGCATTTTATTTTTGGAAGCATTTTTTACCAATAGCTCAATAATGCACCTTTAAAATCTATGTCTGAAAAGCACAATAGACCAGCTTGTGATCAGTCCAGTAAGCTTCAATAACATCACTAGAACATGGACAATTTGCAAACAACAGATCTATCAATGACCCAGAATCAGTAGTAGGTTTGCTAATTAGCTATTGGCATCCAAATTGTGTTTGCACAAAATCTACAAAAGTCAAATTGGTCTTATTTGCATCTAAGTTAAAGTCTCCAAGAATAACCAATTTGGCATTCAAATCTATCAATGGCATCAAATTGCATAATATATCATTTTTCAGATCAGTCTGTGAGCTTTTGGGATACTTGTAGAAAATCACAACTTGAAAAGAACACTTGCAACCATTCTTTAATGTAGCCAGTATGAATTCACATGCACTAGAATGGAATTTGTCTATCTTCTGAATTTCTAAATATTCTCTAATATATAAAGCAAGTCCATGATAAGGTCTGTTGACAGTATATTGTGGTGTTTAATCTAGCCTGAACAGCCTGAACCTTTTGAGATTAAACTGAATATTATCATCTCTTGAACATAGCCTAGTTTCTGCAAAGCCAATAACATCAGCTGATAACACATTTGGCTCATGCTCAATTTCATGAAAATGCTTGTGCAAGGACCTTGCATTGTTGAACACAATCTTTATTTTACAAGGATCAACTTTATACAGTGGAGTGTAACAGAGTTCAAGAAGACCTTCTGTTTGCAACCTCTGCATCTCTACTTTCACCTTTTCATCAACAGCCAAAGCTTCTTCATTCAGATTCAAAATAAATAAATTTTCAAGTTTTCTCACTCTGCTTAGAGCAACATAGTGAATATGGGGTTGTTTTCTCACTCTTGACTGAGACAAGTCAACAACAATTTCATCAACCGTAGACCCTTGAGCTTTATGGACTGTTTTCCCAGCTGATGGTTTCAGTGGAAACTGAATTCTCTGGTAAGTTTTAAAATTGTATATGAATGATCGTTCTATGTCAAATATTGGCGTCCAGGTCTGATCAATGTTTGAACTGTACAAACCCCTATTTACAGATTTTTCACGTGTTGAACTCCCAATCTTAGGATCATCAAACATAACCCAAATTATACTTGGACGGTCAGTTCCCTCCATTTTGTGTTCAATGAATTTTACAACACATGTGGATCCATTTGTCAAACCATCCTCAACATTGATATTTACTGTAATATCATAAACCATCCCAACTGCTACTTTCAATTGTTTCTCTAAATTCGCCGTTTTGTTTGAATCTTCAGAAAGTGACTCAATAAGTTTTTTGCTTTTTTGTACTGAGATGTTAGCAGCAACAACTGTATCATGACAAGGAATAATGACTTTTTCCTCTGACAATCTGTTCAAAATGGCTTCATTGTGCCTGGCCACAAACTTATTTTCTGTAAATAAATGAGGAGCCTGTTTTGGATAGTTGTCTTTTTCTGGATCAACAATATGTTTCTTTAGCTCAACTTTATCATCATCTGTCAACTCATTTTGCCTCAGACGATTCAGTAACTGTGCAAAGTGAACATCATCTTTCTGTCTCATAATGTCAACAAGTTCATACAATCTGAAGAGATCCTTCCATAAATTAGAAGCTAGTGCTGAAGCACCCTTTGATGGATCACTGACTATCCAAGTGTCACAAACTGGCATCAGCTGATATAAATCACCAACTGCAATAATGCTTAAACCACCAAAACTTGCCTTTGATCCTGTCAACTGTTGCAAACGTGTATTTAAGAAACTAAGTGTGCTTGTTCCTACCATAGATATTTCATCTATAATGATCAATTTCAAATGCCTGTATTTAACTCTGAATGTATTAAGTTCATCAGCAGACAGAAGTTCATTGGCTTGTTTAAACTTTTTCAAGAAAGCTGATGCAATTGTCACCCCATTGATATTGTAGGCTGCTTTTCCTGTATAAGCACAAAGAAGGATTCTGATATCATCAGGATTCTCACCCTCCCTGAGATTTAAAGACCTGTACAAACTTTGATAAAGAGCTTTGATCAGAACCGATTTGCCAACACCTGCTCCACCTGACAAAAAGGCATATATAGGTTCTTCTTTGCATTTCAACCAAAAGACCACATGATTGAAGAATTCTCGTTGCCTCAAATTCAAACTTCTTAGTAAGAGTAAATACTGTTCTTCTGACATTATAACACTGTTTGTTTCAACAGATGGTACTGAAGAAGTGGCTTGTATCTCTGTACCAATATCATACTGTCTGTGTTCTACTACTCTGTCTGGATTGAAGTATATAAAGTGCTCTGCTTCCTTTTCACCTTCCTCTTCAGCTTCTCTATTTTCTTGTTCTGCATTTGGAGCTATTTCATCATAAGCACCTTCATCTATTTCTGCCATTCGTCTTGCAATCTCAAGCTCTTCAAGATGATGCTCATACTCATTTTGTTTAGGTTCAATAGTGGCTTTCAATGCACAGTAATGAGCTTCATATGTGTCAAATGAACCAATCAAATCTTTTTCCTCATTTCTCCAAGGCATAAAGAGCATAAGTCTTTCTCTGTAATAATTTTCTGGGTCTTTTTGCTTATTGTACCTTACATAGCGTATTATCTTGGGTGTTGTTTTTAGCTTATATTTGGTGCCATTTTTTGTTATACATATCAAGTTGGAAGCACAACTTTCACATTTATCAACCTCATCATCTTCAATATCATCACCAGAATCACTTGTTGAAGTATCATCCTCATTTTTGTCTTTAATTTTCTCTGGCAAAACATTGCCTTTAGGATATGTAATTTCAATTTTAGAAACAAAATCTGCTAAACAGAATCGCTGAAGTTGTCTGGGTCTTTTAGAATACCTTTGGATCATATTACCTGATTCTATGTCAGTGGATTCGGGAGGTAATTCATCTAGAACAGATTTAGGTTTGAGCAGAAACACTCTTTCATCTGCAGTCGATGTATTGATGAAAACAACATCCCTTGTTGCTTTTGTTAAAGGAATTTGCAAAACAAGGTACACAGCTTTTTGTCCACTCACTTCAACACAGTTTGAAAAGACGTTGCCAATATGTGTGACCTGTTTCTTCAAATCAGAATTACCCTTTCGAGCTTCCTTTGCTGCTGCATCAAGCTGTGCACTCATACCTCTCTGGGATTTACTGATGTAACCAACCACATATGTTGCACAACCATAGGGTTCAAGAATGATCTGAATGTCAAGATTTGCCTTCCAACCAAGGAGTATTTGCTTGTTGAACAAATTAATTCTCATTTCATTTGGCTTTCGCTTCAGGAATATTTTAGCAGTTTTCAAAGAACTTCTGATACATTTTATGTAATCTTCAAAGTCCATTTTCACAAATTTCTCCAAAAATTTATCAAACGTGATTTCAGAGCTATCTTTATACTCATTCATTGTTTTCTGAAGGTCTGTGTATTTCCTTTTGTAATTATCTACTTCTTCATCTAATGGGTGTAACAGCATTGTTCTTGGAAGAGGGGGCAATGGAAATCCAAATCTGCATATTGCATGTCCTTTCTTTCTACAAGACTTTGAATGTTTATGCATTTGAAGATCTACAAGATCAGAAAGGTCATCATATTCAGTGTTGCAAGTTAGATATTGGTCTACAAACTCAATTATTTCCTCATCAGTATTTTTGCCAAACTCAGGTGAATTCTCAGTCCAAACAAGCATATGGATATGAGGAGAACCTCGCTGTTGAAATTCCACTCTATAGAAGAAATCAGTTATTTTTCCAACTGGCTTGAATTCACTTTTCAGCACTGTATTCACAAACTCCTGTACCCTGTGATCAAAATACCGAGAACATGTAACTGGGTCTTTCTGAACAAGTTTTGTTTTCTCTTGCCAAGTCAGTGCATTGATGTCCTCATCAGAATAATCAACAGAATCATTCAGTTTTGCTAACATCTTTAAGAGATCTTTCCACTTTGTGTCAGCAGCTGATAATGACATGAACCATGTAGGTAAGGAAAGCTGCTTTATCATTGCAAATACATCTTTTTTTCTCGCTTCTAAATAGGCTGGAGAATTTCTCAGCTGGCGAAATATGTAATAGCCTTCATCTAGCCTTACAAGTTTATCCATGAAACCTTGATCTCTAGCTTCACCTGCAGTAATTGTCTTCCCTTTGTTTTTGCATCTTCTGAGAGCTAAATTGACTTTGTCACTTATTTGTTTCATTTGAAGTTTCTTATGTTTGAAGAAGATGTTGCGAACTGACTGTGCTGCTCTTCTATCAAAACTTCGTAACTCCCATTTAACAATATCACTGTAATGAACTGGTGTTTGCCTTTCATCATTATCAAGTCGTCTCTGACCACAGTAAATAGTTGGAAAGCATAAAAATTCAGCATCTTTATCCTGATACAAGCTGAGTGGGTGTTGTCCTTCTCCTGGTGCAAATGTAAAGACCTGATCGGATTTGCTTTCAATATTGGCATCATCCACTAAAGTATCTACATTCCCAACATTTTCACCACTATTTATCTCACTAAAACCATCAGAATTATATCCTTCAGCTACCTGTTCTGAATCTAATGAAGAAGCATTATCTTGTTTCAGCCCAGAAACATTGTTTCCTTCAATTTTCTTTGTCTGGCTATTGCAATCTTTTAAAAACTCTCTCACAGAATCCTCTGCACTGTTAGTAACTTCTTGGAGCCATTTATCATCAATAACTATGCCTGACTTTTTATACAGTTCACTTTTATTCACAAGCCAATTTAATGCCGTTAAAACTCTGACTGGTCTTACATTTTCCTTGAAGTCAATCTTCTTGTAAGACAATTTCTCTTTAAGCTGAACGGCAATGGTAAATGTGTCATCCATAGGCCTTGGAAGTGAGTTTACAGTTGGTTGAATATCAACTGGAACATTGATAACATTTCCCTTAATTGAATATTGACCGCCACGTGGAAGTTCTCTGATCTGCATGAAAGGAATGCGCAATGCTATTAACCTTTCATCAAGCTGATGCAAGTCTAACTCAGATGGTTTGTCTGGCCATTTCATCCCATTTGCTACAGAAAGTTTTGGAACTTTACCATCCTTTAATCCTGATAAGCATGTATGACAAATCCATTCTTCTTTATTGACCGATATCAATTTTGTACAGTAAGTGTTTTTCAAAGATGCTGATAAATAAGTTTTCTTTAAGACTGAAACACTTTTTTGAAACCAAGTTTGGTGACAGCAAGTACATACAAATATAGGACCTGAAGCAATATTTCTATGAAAATGATCAATGGCTTCATCTATACTTTTAAACTTTTTCCCTACTGAAACCTCATTTGCATTAGTTCTTGACTGATTTTCTTTCAGACTCTTACATCTTTTAAGAACCTTATGACTTTCATCTTCCTAATTTTTTCTTTTTTCCTGTCTTGACTGTTGTTTTTTTATCCTTTCACACTCTTTAAAGACTGGATTTTTTCTAGACTCCTGCTTTCTTGCACATTCTTTTGCTAAAACCTGGTTTCTACATTCCTGCTTTTGAGCACATTCTTTTGCTAAAACTCCTGGTTTCTTTCTACATTCCTGCTTTTGAGCACATTCTTTTGCTAAAGCTCTTGGTTTCTTTCTACATTCCTGCTTTTGAGCACATTCTTTTGCTAAAACTCCTGGTTTCTTTCTACATTCCTGCTTTTGAGCACATTCTTTTGCTAAAGCTCCTGGTTTCTTTCTACATTCCTGCTTTTGAGCACGTTCTTTTGCTAAAGCTCCTGGTTTTTTTCTAAATTCCTGCTTTTGAGCACGTTCTTTGGCTAAAACACCTAGTTTCTTTCTATACTCCTGTTTTTTAGCACATTCTTTTGCTAAAACTCCTGGTTTCTTTCTACATTCCTGCTTTTGAGCACGTTCTTTTGCTAAAACACTTGGTTTCTCTCTATGCTTCTGCTTCTGAGTACATTCTTTGGCTAAAATACCTGGTTTCTTTCTTGATTCATGTTTCTGAGCATGTTCCTTTTTTCTAAAATCAAGTAATTGTCTTTGTTTTCTCCTGTACATCTGATGGTATAATCTACGACTTTTCATTTTATTAGCCTTTTTTGAAGTAGGTATTTCATTCGCGTTGTTTGGTATTTTCTTTTCCCATGACTGCTGTCTTACATTCTGATCCTTAAAATAAGCAGCAAGAAGATTTTCTGAGAGATCTCCTAATGCATGTACCTTGTCATACAAGTTTATTGTAACAGGTAAAAAATCAAACTGTGTATTCAAGTCTATAGATAAACTACTGTAAAAAGCATATAGATATGCTACAACATCTTCCAAGGATGTGAAAGATATTAAAATTGATGTTCCATCACATATTGATAACCCGTTTCTTCCATGTGAATGCGAGTCAAAGAAAAAGAAGGCTTCTCTTTTTTTTAATAAAGCTGAACAAATGGCACCAGTAGTCAAAAGACCAGCTGTGCTATCCATGAAAGCATTCTCTAAAGCAGAATGAAGTGTAGAAAGGCCAGTATCAACACCAGCTTCAACAAGAATACCACTTATGATAGGCTGCTTTTTGACAATGAAATGATCATTTGCAATGCTGAAGGTATCTGGTATTTCTTCCAAGCTCAACAAAGGCTGTATAAATTTTCCTTCATATTTCAATTTATTTGTAATTGAACAATATAAGTCATCACCATCACAAAGAACTTTATCCAATAAAGAGGTGCAGTATGTTTCAGCAGTGACTGTGTGAGCCAACATACTTAGTGCATTACCTGTACGTTGAAATTCTCTGGATTCAATTGAAAATCTTTCATCATTTTGGTGAAAAGTACCAAATACCATTTCATAAGAATTCAAAGATTGAAATGCTGAGGTGCTTATCTCAGTGTTTATATTTGAAACAAGACTTGCGGTGTCATGATATCTTCCTGCAAATATTGACAAAGCAGTATCAGTTTGGCTAGAAATGTCTCCAGTATTTTTCTCTTCACTAAAATTGTGATGCCTTTGTGCTAAAGTTGAATTAGTTTCAGACAATGTCAAAGAAAATGCAGTAAAACTTGCTGTATTTTCATAACAAGCTTCAGCATTAAATTCAGGCAATTTTGATGCAACTAGAGCTGTCAGTGAAACTGACTAGGGCCCCGGCAGCGCTATCAGAGGAGTAGGAAAATGTTGATGTTAAAAAAGACGTTTTTTTTTCCTTTCACCTCTAAGTATGACCTTGACCTTTGAGGTACGGACCTGGGTCTTGCGCGTGACACACTGTCACATTATGGTTAATATTTCTGCTAAGTAATATTTAAATCCATCCAGGTATAAGAAAGTTATAGATTGGACACAATAAAAAAGACGCTTTTTTGACCTTTTATCTCTAAGTATGACCTTGACCTTTGAGGTACGGCTGTGGGTCTTGCGTGTGACACTTCGTCACATTATGGTTAACATTTCTGCCAAGTAATATTTAAATCCATCCAGGAATAATAACAAAGTTATTAATTGGACACAGGAAAGACCCTTTTTGACCTTTAACCTCTAAGTATGACCTTGACCTTTGAGGTACGGACCTGAGTCTTGCGCGCAACACTCCATCACATTATGGTAAACATTTCTGCCAAGTAATATTTAAATCCATCCAGGAATAAGAAAGTTATGGAGGATAAAAAAATTTGTGGACGGACAGACAGACAGACAGACGGATGGACAGACTGATGCCAAGTAATATTTAAATCCATCCAGGAATAATAAAAAGTTATGGAGAATAAAAAAAATTGTGGACGGACAGACAGACAGACGGACGGACAGAGTGATTACTATAGGGCACCCACACTTTCAGTGCGGGGCCCTAATTATATCATCATATTCTCCACTTCCAGTTTCTGTGCAAGAGGAATTTGGCAGGTTATTTAGCAAATCATTTGGCAAATTATCAGCAGATTTTGAGGCAACAAGTTCATGAACTTGCTGTATGTCACAGTTTTCTGTTTTTAACGAGGCCAGCTCCTCAGTCACGTCATGTCCGTTGTCATATTTACATTCATCTCTACACACTGCACTTTTATTCCCTTTCTTCACCTCCGCTTTCCTCCAGCTCTTTTTTCTAGGCATCCTTATCTGAAAGAATACAAAGGAAAATACCCATAGTGCCATGCTCCTTAGTATCATGACATTTTTTTTGGGGGGGGGGGGGGTTTGGTTTTACGGCCCTTTCAAGATTATTTCACTCATATCGAGCCGATCGTTAATCATAGGTGGGCGAAAACCGGAGTACCCGGAGAAAAACCACCTGACCTTCCGTTGCAGAACTTGGCGTCTCACACGTGACCCGAGCGAGGCTCGAACCCACGGCGGTGAGAGACCTAATGACTAAGAGTCAGCGCTCTTATCCATTAGGCCACGGAGGCCCGTTGTATCATGACATACAGACTAGAGCAAACAGTGCAGACCAGCAGTGCCTCGATCAGGATGTTATCTGCAGTGGCAATTAGCAAGGATCTAAATTTTCAGCTATTCTGACCAGTTATACATGTATGCCTTGAGACTAACTCTGAATTCAACAGAAACCTATTTACATTTTTTTCAAATCTGAGATACTGAACTGTTCTCATTTGCATAATCATAAATTTTCTTTCATTGTGAAACCTATTGTCTCTGAAAGTTGTCATTATT
Organism: Lucinisca nassula; assembly: GCA_963580285.1. Classification (NCBI taxonomy): domain Eukaryota; kingdom Metazoa; phylum Mollusca; class Bivalvia; order Lucinida; family Lucinidae; genus Lucinisca; species Lucinisca nassula. Next base: position 71,297,412 of record OY757017.1, on the reverse strand, counting down.
GCTGCACTGCATGAACAAATTCAAGCTATTAGCTTCATAGCTCCTAAGAAACTTTGAGGAGACATTCAATATAGAGCAATATAGAAAAGATGAAAAACAAACAAATAAGCCAAGAATTAAAAAAAAAAAAAAAAAGCCAAGAATTTTAATTATCTTGACATTGATTGTTTTGGGTTTAAGAACATGTCAACCTTTGTGGGTCAGTTTCTGTTGTATCACAAAGAAAAAAAGAAAAATTAAAGAAAAGAGCAGAGGAGATGAAAGTTAGGAACAGGGGAGAAAAAGAAAATTGAATGGAAGTGCAGAGACAGAAGAATTAAAAAAGCTCCCCCTTTTGCCCTACGCATTGGGGCTGGAAGAAATATATTAGGCTGCATGATGCTTCCTAATAGGGCTGAAACCAACTAAGTGGATCTAAACGTTCCAAGCAAAGTGGTGTGAGTCAGACTGTCCATGCATATAAACCCTATTAGTTTCATTGGGAAGTTGGGTACAATATAAATGTTATAAAACGGACTGCATGTATGGTATTTAACCCAATCACGGTTGGCAACTTTGCTTTCCTCTTTGATTGGTGGGTCGGGCCTAAGATTATATGGCGGTTCCAACGTAAAAACATACATGGAATTTTATCAAATTATGCTTTATGTTGGTTGGCGCCTGACGCTCCATCTTTGATCTGGCCCCTCAGAGTCTAACTGTTGGTTTTCTTTTGCTCAAGCATTTCTGTTGTTTCATGCTGTTGAGTCCTCAACCTTGTTTCATCTATGTAGCTTTTTGATTTGTATGTTCTCAGAGATGTTACACTGATGAGTTAGGAAGCATTCATGAGGGCTAAACAAAATTATTGTGTATACGGCGACAAAATGGCAAGAATTATGGCCATGTAAAATCGATTTAAGCCCTCCCACTGACTGTCCCAAGGTGGTTCTTCTGTGGCAGTTTCAGCCCCCGCCCACAGGGGCTTGAAGAAATATATGGGCTGCATGATGCTTCCACGCAGAGCTGAAACCGGCCCGCACACTAGTACTGGTAAACCGCTTAGAGGATCTAAGCCTGTCCAGGAACCGCGGTGCGAGGCGGACCATCCATGCTAATAAACCCTATTGGTTTCATTGGGCGACAGGGCTTGAGATGTCATTTCATCTCAATGTCGGGTAAAAGTCCCACAAAATTGGGAGCAACGTCTCCAAAATGACCTATTCAGTGTTGACGGGGACGTTAAACATCAAATCAAACAAACAAACTGTGGCAGTTTATTTATGTTATTGTTTGTTAATGACTGTGTGTATCACTTGTGTCTTTTTATTTTGGATGGCCATTAGGCCATTTTGTGGGAAAGTAACTGTCCTTTTGGCCTTCCTCTGTTGAAGTTTCCATTATGGTCTGGTCGCTTCGTGTTTGTGTTTCTCTCCCTTTTGGTGTCTTTGGTGGGCTGAGTAAGTTAATTGTATTGATTCCTGATCATTGTTTTACTTTTACTTTGAGTTGGAATTCATCTCAGTGTCAGGTAAAATCCAACAAACTTGGAAGCAATGTCTCAAAAATGACCTACACAGTGTTGATGGGGTTGTTAAACCTATAATCAAACAAATCAACTATTGGCTGCTTTGTCACAGAAACCTGTAGCCCTGAGGTGAACAAAAGATGTTGCATCTCACAATGGCTCTATGTAAACTTAAGTGAAGAATGTTGTCCAAACTGTGGATTGTACTGGAGACCCCTGGACTGACAGTTACTTAAATCTCTAATCCTTTCCAAAAATCTCAAAGATGTTTTCAGGCCAACATTTGCTTCAATAAATATTTTCAAATGTTATTTGCAATTCTAACACTGCGTGCCTATATAGGCAATGGAAAAACTGTGTTTTATTCTACAACAAATTGCGGCTCGAAAAAGTATGGCGAGTGATGTCATTAAAAGCTACCAATTTCTGACATCACTCGACTTTAGATGGTATAGCAAGACTTTCTCACATTGAAAAGGTTGGGAAAAGAATATAAATACATATGTTCCAGACAATAATTTTGGCAGGATTTCTTCTTACAATGGCGACAATTTGGAGAAACTTGAATGAAACAATATTGTTATTACTGATTTTCAGTGTGTTAGAATTGAAATAGGTCAGCTCTGTTACGTGAATTGTTGAGTAATAAATCACAGCTTGAAGGTCAGTAGACAAATCACTTGCGCTACCCGCTCTTGATTTGAACTACTTTCAACTGACCACCAAACTGTGAATTAATTACTCAACAATTCACAAATCGAGGCTTTAGTGCGAAACTATTCTATCTGACTTTTTCATAATTTTACAGGAGAAGGAAAAAACTGAAATTCTTTACTGCTTTGTCTTCTATAACAATTCTGAAAGAGTGTTTGAGTTTAAAATGTGTATTGTAAACATTGTAGACAGTTTTTATTGAAAATACCTGAAAAATAAAAAAAATCATCACATGGACTAGTACGCGCTGAAATTGAACATTTACGGCCATAATGTTTAGTGCGAAACTAGTCTATCTTATGGAAAAAGCCGGTTTTGAAGCAGTTTGAAGCCAAAAAAGTGTTGCATTAAGTAGAAAGTGAATTTATAATTATGATGTAATTATTTGCATAAAAAATGAAGTTTAATTATAAGATTTTATTAGGAAGCATGGATATGAGTTATTCTTATCCCTTTATCTATCTATAATTTCGGTCCCCGCCCAACGGGGCTTGAAGAAACAGATGGGCTGCATGATGCTTCCCACGCACAGCTGAAACCGACATGCACATGAGTACTGGTTAACCGCTTAGACACTAAGCCTGCCCAGGCAAAGCAGTGCGCGTCGGACCATTCATGATTATAAACACTATTGGTTTAATTGGGCGGCAGGGCTTGAGATGTCATTTCATCTCAATGTCGGGTAAAAGTCCCAAAAAATTGGAAGCAATGTCTCCAAAATTACCTTTACACTGTTGACGGGGACGTTAAACCTCAAATCAAACTATCTATAATTTCAACAGCTCCGATACTTTTTGAGATAATAATCAAAGTTCCATACCATGGTACACGTCATGTGCAAGAACCACAACTCTGTTGGCCTTTGTAACCCCTTTGAGGTATGATGAGGTCACATGGTACAAAAGTAGATGAGGAGAAGGCGTGCAAAATGTGCAAGAACCAGACCTTCAGATGCCATAGTATTTTAGTTATCTCCCATGACAACATAACCTTTGTTCACCATAGCTTCCACATATTTTGAGATATATATTGATGACACTTGGTAAGATTATATACTCAAGGTTAAGAAGGCATGTCATTAGCCAGAACCAAACTCTGGCTGTCATTGTATTTTAGTCTGTTACCTAGGCAATACTGTTACCTTGGCAATAGTATCTCGTGATAACTATAACTTCAATCCCTTTGATTAAGTAATGATGGTTCTTGTTTTTCTACTAGATTATTTTGTTAAAAAGTAATACATGTATTTTCAATATAATTTTCATTTTTCAAACAAATTCCACCTTGAACACACTATAACTGTTTTTTAAAAGTTATCACTTTATGTTGCAATTATGATTCATTACAAATTTGACAACAAATACCAAAATGTAGAAAAGTAAACTATTAAAAGAAGCTTCACTAGTGGCACTCACCTGGTACAGGTTGACACCTGTGATTACCCCTCTGGGTAATTTATCAAAACATCTGAAGTATCTCAGACATTATGCAGAGCTAAAATTAGCCACAAACACATGAACTGGTAAACTGCTGTGAGGATCAACACCTGCCCAGGCGAAGTGTTGCAAGTCAGACCATCCATGCTTATTAACCCAATCTGTTTTCATTGGGCAACAAAGACTTGAGGTGTCTTTTCATCTCAATGGTGGGTAAAAGTCCCACAATATTGGAAACAGCATCTCCAAAATGAGATATAAAGTGTTGATGGGGATGTTAAACCTCAAACAAACAAACAAATAAGTTCAGACATGAAATTAATGGTTCACTGTTCCTGTAACAGATCTGCAGAAAAAAATCAAGGTAATAGGATACTGTGGTAAAGCAAGTCCACACTTTCTTCATAATTAAACAGTGCGTGTAATGTAAAAAAGCATAAACTATATGTCAAACGTGGCTGAATGCTACAATTAATTATCCCTATCTTTTTAAAAAAACATTTGGGGATATTGTGATAGCATCGGTCCATCTGTCCCTCTGTCTGGTTATCTGTCATCATGCTATCTCCTAACTACTGGCAAGAATGCAACCAAATTTGGAACATGGTTTCCTTACATGAAGAGGGGTTGCAATAGAAACGTCATATTTTGGTGCACCTGGCCCATGCCTAAGCCCCTCTTCTTCAGCAAATGCCTTAGATCTAAGAAAATTTTCAGATCCACACCCCTACCCCATATAGATTGCATGCACCAATGTTAACTTGGGTGTCCCTCAGGTTTGCCTTGCTCCACACCACAATCCTCCACTTCATTAACTGACATATTTCATAAAACATTCAAATCTCCCAAACTGAACCATATATTTTTATTCCTTATGATAACACCCATTCAGTGACACCAATTAGGAGATCAAATGGGGTGGGCTGGGATCATTGCCCACCCCATCTACTTCATTAAAGGCCTAATAACTTCCAACCCCTAACCATACATATTCTTGTTCCTTACGTATTCCTCATGAAAAGATACATTCAGTAACACCAGCCTTTAGGTCGCCCAGGTATATTTTGGTCAGGCCCCACTCCCTCAACTTTTATCATAAAAGACCTAATTTTTGAAAAACTCTATATAGACTATCAGAGAAACTATTCAGATCCCTGCCCATGTACGATATATATTCTCATAAAAATGCATTTAGTGACACCCAACTAAGGGTCCTCCGTGTACATTTGGACCTCCATATCAAAAAAGGCCTACCGGTAATATCTGATATGTATTATCCCAATACTTTAAAGAAGTGTTTGGGCTATTGTGAACATCCCCATGTCTGTCTGACCATCACACTATCTCTTAAATATCTGCACTTTGCATCACTGGGACTTCAAGTGATGTTGGGCAACAGTCTGACAAGGCCTGCTGTCCTTGCAGCCCAAGAGTAAATGTTTATTTCTTCTGTTTCTTCAATTTCAGTCATTTTCCTCTTTCTCCTCTATCCCTCATGTTCGACTCCTCTACTTTCTTTTCTCCCTTTCCCTGCGAGACTACACAAAATGACCCACCATGTTTGACATGTTAAGCCAAAAATAATCAATCCTAAACCACCAGGCAGAATGCAACCAAATTTGGTAAATGACTTCCTTTTACAATTAAGGTGTGAGACAGCAGCGTTATATTTTTGGGTCTGCTTGAAGCATTGGGGATTTGCAATGTCAGGCCATAGACCAAGCACTCGGGTTTGTCTTACAAATGATTACAAATGTAACAATGTTATATTTTATCAGTTTCTTGTGGAAGAAAGATTCCTCTAAGCCAATGGTATTAATTTCCTAAGTGATTAATTCACTACTGGACACATCATTACAAAACATGTACATTAATCTCAAGTGATTTCTTGTTCCAAACTCCAACTTTCATATTTACTGATGAACATATTAACTTACTCTACCTTACCCTATCTCTGAAGTGGTAATGTACCACAGATCAACTGAACCAATAAACTGCCTTTAAACATGTCTAAAGATTGATACAGGTCTTATCTATTAGATGGCAGGTGTCTCAGACAGAAGGAAAAAGACGTGGTATTTCTTCTAAAGTTTACCTGTATATGTGTAAACATACAAATACATAGCAATGTGCTTGTACAGAAAATGAAAATTGAAGGCATGTACCAATGAAAAAAGATTCTTGGGTAAAGTAAACAACAAATGTTTTATTTCTTGTTACTAAATATGGATATCCATCAAACTACACATTTAGTTAGTTTAACCCTTATCTTGCTGTTCACGACTACCCCCATCTTTGCAAACAGTGTAGATCCAGATCAGATGGCTTCCGTACAGCAAGTTTCATCTGAATACCCGATATTTATAACAGTTTTAAAATTATGTAGGAGAATGATGAAAAATGTCAAAAACTTTAATTGCCAGCGTCAGCAATAAATTGGGGAAGCCCTGAAGAAATAATAACACCATTTTCTTCACTTTACAGTTTTTGTGCAAGATAAATTCATCAAATTATTTGGCAGATTATTCAGCAAACTCTTTGCAGTCTTTGTGTCTCTGTAGCTGTTTGGTTTGTATGTCCTTGGGGTGTTGCGCTCATGAGTTGGGAAGCCTTCGTGCAGACTTGGCGGGTTTATTGTCTAAACCGCAAAGGAAGTAAGGGCGAGGATCACAGCTGCATAAAGTCGATTTACCCCCCTCCACCCCAGAGGATTTTTTTTCACCGACTGTGGCACTTTATTTATGTAATTGTTTGTCAGTAACTGTATGTATCGCTTATCTTTATTTTGGATAGCCAGTTGGCCATTTTGTGGGAAAGTACTGTTCTTTTGGCTTTTCTCTGTCATTGTTTCCATTATGGTCTAGTGACTTTATGTTTGTGCTTCTTTCTCTTTGTTGTCTCTGATGGGAGGTGTAAGTTAATTGTATCGATTCCAGATCATTGCTTTACTTCAACATTGAGACATTAAGTAGTGCACTTGCTGTCTTTGTCATGGCTTTCTGTTTTTATCGAGGCCAGCTCCTCAGTCTTGTCATATTTACATCATTTGCAGTCCCACCTGTGTTAAGCAAGCACCTCAGGGATAATCAAAATAAGCTTGCTAAAGACAGGAACTTGCTTAATAAAGGTGAATTTTAATGCATTTGCCTTTTTAAGGAATTAAATGCCCGCTTGCTTAAGACAGGTTGCTTGCTTAACAGAGGTGGCCACTAGGGCAGGTTTTATTTTGGATAGCTAGTTGGCCATTTTGTGGGAAAGTAACTGTCCTTTTGGCTTTCCGCTGTTATTGTTTCCATTAGGGTCTAGTTGTTTCATGTATGTGCTTCTTTCCCTTTGGTGTCTCTGATGGGAGGTGTAAGTTAATTGTATCAATTCCTGATCATTGCTCTACTTCTACTCTGGCTGTGCTTCTAGACATTCCACTTCATTTACTTTCACCCCTGCCTTCATCCAGCTCTTTTTCTCTAGCAGACTTTTACCTGAAAATACACAAAGCAAATTCCATGTAGTGCAATACTGCTTAGTATGATGACATAGAGATTGTAGCAAACAGGGTGGACCAGCAGTGCCCTGATCAGGATGTTATTCACAACTTATCAACCAGTTAGGAAGCAAGTTGTCAGCGATTTTGACCAGATATGTATTTATTGCCATTTAATAACTATAATTGTTTTTTTTTTCCAAATCTGATATACAGAAACTGAAGTGTTGTCAACTGGTCCTCATTTGCATGATCATAACTTTTCATTGATTTGATAGTTATGATGTTTAAACATAAAACCAAATCATTACATATAGGTTTGTAAGTCAGTAAACCAAAGCCATTTTAAACAAGGCATTGCAGTTGATACAGATCCCCTCAAAGAAGACAACAAAATAGAATCAGTTACCTAGACCATGAGCATAGTGGTCCTGAAAGTCGAACTTGCTCAAGATATTATCAAACACAACACTTGTGTGAAGTTACATTAAAATCCATCAATAAATGTAGGTGCTAGAGCAACTAACAGGTTTATAAAAAATATCAAGTTACCTTGACCTTGAGCTCAGGTCCCTGAAAGTTGCACAAGATATAATCATATGCAACAACTGCATAAAGTTATATTAAAATCCATACATGGCTGTAGATGCTAGAGAGATGACAAAGGTTTACTAAAAATACCCGAAGTGACCTTGAACAGGACCATGACGGTTACACTTGCTCAAGATATTCTCAAACACAACATCTGTGTGAAGTAACATTAAAATCCATCAACAAATGTAGGCACTAGAGTAATGATCAAGTGTTTTGGTAAAAACAGCCATAGTGACCTTGACCTTGAGCCCAGACCCTGAAAGTAAAGCTACCTTGACATATTATTAATTAATTATAAATATGCAACATTTGCCATAGCAACCAAACTAATTATAAGAATTTCATAATAAAAGAAACTTTTATTCCCCCAATCCATGGATGCTACAGATGAAATTTGGGCTCAATCGGCCCAGTGGCTTCAAAGGAGATGTCTTTTGAAAATGTTAATGCCACTAACGACAATGGACAAATGACTACACAGTATCCTTAAAGCTCCCCTGGAGCGTTCGTCTCTGGTGAGCTAATAAAGGGGTGAGGAACAGCCTCTGTGGACCACACAAATTGGTGTGACTTTTTTTTTTGGGGGGGGGGGGGGGGGTTTGGTTTTTGGTTTTACGGCCCTTTCAAGATTATTTCACTCATATCGAGCCGATCGTTAAGCATAGGTGGGCGAAAACCGGAGTACCCGGAGAAAAAACACCTGACCTTCCATTGCAGAACTTGGCGTCTCACACGTGGCCCGAGCGAGGCTCGAACCTACGGCGGTGAGAGACCTAATGACTAAGAGCCAGCGCTTTTATCCATTAGGCCATGGAGGCCCAAATTGGTGTGACTGAATGTGTCTAATTATAAGGAACAATAATACATAGGATTATGGGGTGGGGATCTGAATGGCTTCTATGATATATGGCATTTTATGAAATGATAGGGTACATCGGCCCCAGCTAAAAAACACCGTGGGTTGGTGTGATTGAATGGGCCATAGCATAAGGAACAAGAAAATATATGATCAATGGGTGGGGATCTAAACGGTTTCTGAGATATACAGCTTTTTATGAAGAGGAGGGGTGGGGCATGACCCTAGGGCCCCCATGTTGGTGTCACTGACTGTGCCTTTTCATAAAGAACATGAATATATATCGTTTAGGGGTGGGGTTCTGAACAGTTTCTCAGATATGTGGCCTTTTGAGAAGTGGAGGGATGGTACATGGTCCCAGCACTACCCAGGATACCCACAGGTTGGTATCATTGAATGTGTCTTATCATAAGGAACAAGAATATATATGGTTTAGGGGTGGAAATCTGAACGGTTTCTCAGATATTAGACTATTTTACTAGCTTGGTCCTGTATCGCTCACCTGAGCTAACAGATTCAAAGTTTAAGGAAGTGCCAACCTTTACTGAAGGCTTTATGGGAGGACATGGAGATGACAGGGTAAGCATTTTCTGAAAATCAAGTAGAATTTAACTCTATGATAAACAGGCTGACCTCACCGGTTTTCAAACTCATTCAAGCTTTTATTCCTGATTTGCTAAGAAGATCCAATCTAAACTGAAGTGGCTATGGTGATGACAAGTTCAAAAATAAGAGTTTTCAAACTCCTCCAAGCTTTCTGCCTGACTTCCTTGTTTGTAAGTTTCATGAAGATCCGTTCAAAACTAAAGGGGCAGCAGTGATAACAATGTCGAAAATAGGCATTTTCAGCAATTAAAGGCACATCACTATATGATAAATGTGCCAACTTGGCCGGTATTCGAACTCACCTGAGGTTTTATTCCCAGCCACCTTACATGTAAGTTTCAGAAAGATCAGATCAGACTTGGCCAGTATTCAAACTCATCCAAGATTTTATTCCCAGCCACCTCACATTAAAGTTTCAGAAAGATCCGATCCAAACTGAAGGGGTTACGGTGATGACAAGGTCAAAATTTGGCATTTTTAGCAATCAAAGGGATGTTACTCTAAAATAAATGAGCCGACTTGGCCAGTTTTCGAACTCATCCGAGGTTTCATCCCCAGCCACCTTACATGTAAGTTTCAGAAAAATCTGATCAAAACTGAAGGGGCTACGGTAATGACAAGGTCAAAAATCAACATTTTCAGCCATCAAAGGGACAGAACTCTACGATAAATGGGCTGACTTGGCCTGTTTTCGAAATTATCCAAGAATTTATCCCCAGCCACCTTACATATAAGTTTCAGAAAGATCCGATCAAAACCGAAGGGGCTATGGTGATGACAAGGTCAAAAATCGGCATTTTCAGCAATCAAAGGGACATAAATCAATGATAAATGGGCCAACTTGGCCGGTATTCAAACTCATCCTAGGTTTTATCTCCAGTCACCTTACATATAGGTTTCAGAAAGATTCGATCAAAACTGAAGGGGCTACCGTGATGACAAGGTAAAAAATGGACATTTTCAGCCATCAAAGGGACATTACTATATAGTTAATGGAGCAACTTGGCCGGTTTTCGAACTCATCCGAGGTTTTATCCCCAGCCACCTTACATATAAGTTTCAGAAAGATCCGATCAAAACTGAAGGGGCTACAGTGTTGACAAGGTCAAAAATCAACATTTTCAGCAATCAAAGGGACCTAACTCTATGATAAATAGGCCACCTTTGCCGGTATGCGAACTCATCCGAGGCTTTATCCCCAGCCACCTTGCATATAAGTTTCAGAAAGATCTGATCAAAACTGAAAGGGCTACGGTGATGACAAGGTCAAAAATCGGCATTTTCAGCAATCAAAGGGACGTTACTCTGTGATAAATGGACCAACTTGGCTGGTTTTCGAACTCATCCAATATTTTATCCCTAGCCACTTTACATATAAGTTTCAGAAAGATTCGATCAAAACTGTAAGGGCTACAGTGATGACAAGGTCAAAAATCAGCATTTTCAGCAATCAAAGGGACGTTACTCTATGATAAAAGGGCCGACTTGGTCGGTTTTCGAACTCATCCGAGATTTTATCCACAGCCACCTTACATATAAGTTTCAGAAAGATCCGATCAAAACTGAAGGGGCTACGGTGATGACAAGGTCAAAAATCGGCATTTTCAGCAATCAAAGGGACGTAACTCTATGATAAATCGGCAGACTTGGCCGGTTTTCGAACTCATCCGAGGTTTTATCCCCAGCCACATTACATATAAGTTTCAGAAAGATCCGATCAAAACTGAAGGGGCTACGGTGATGACAAGGTCGAAAATGGGCATTTTCAGCAAAGGGACGTAACTCTATGATAAATGGCCGACTTGGCCGGTTTTCGAACTCATCCGAGTTTTTATCCCCAGTCACCTTACATATAAGTTTCAGAATGATCCGATCAAAACTGAAGGCGCCACGGTGATGACAAGCATTTTCCCATAGTAAGTCTATGGGACCTTGTGGTTGCCATAGGAACCAAAGTTTTTGAGCGATTTCAAAAAAAAGTTTATGTCATCAATGCCCCACCAGAGGCATGCTACAGGTGAGAAATGATTGAGATCAGCCTGCAGGATACAGAGATATAGCTGCTCAAAAGTGTGGACGTACGACGGAGGACCCACTATACTATAAGCTCCCCTGGAGCCTTCGGCCCAGGTGAGCTAATAAAGGGGGTGAGGCTTGGCCCGAGCACACCCAAGGGACCCGCAAATTGTTGTCACTGAATGTGTCTGATCACAAGGAGCAACAATATATATGGTTTAGGGGGTGGGGATGTTAACTGTTTCTGAGATATTGGGCCATTTTTTAAATGGAAGGGTTGGGGTATGGTCTCAGCACAACGAAGGGACCCACATGTTGTTGTCACTGAATGCATCTTATCACAAGGAACAAACATATATATGGTTTGGGGGTGAGGATCTGAATGGTTTGTAAGATATATAACTTTTTATGAAATGAAGGGGGTGGAGCATGGCCCCTGCACAACCTAGGGGACCCTCAGAGCACCCAAGGGACCCACAGGTTGGTGTCACTGAATACATCATATCGCAAGGAACAATAATATATATGGTTTGGGGGTGGGGATCTGAATGGTTTGCAAGATATATGACCTTTTCTGAAAAGAAGGTGGTGGGGCATGGCCCCGGCACAACCTGGGGGATCCACAGGTTGGTGTCACTAAATGCGTCTTATCACAGGGAACAAGAATATATATGGTTTGAAGGTGGGGATCTGAACGGTTTGCAAGATATATGGCCTTTTCTGAAAAGAAGTGGTTGGGGCATGGCCCCAGCACAACCTGGGGCACCCTCAGGTTGGCATAAAAGCATATGGCTGAAAGAAGTTTACTCAAGGAACATTTCTATAAAAAAATGTCTAAATATCTGCAACGGCTTGGCAGTTAATGCCATTTTTCAATATTCCCCATTAAAAGTCAATGGAAACTCTTAAGTTGCCATAGCAACCAATCTAAAAAGCCGAATTCCATAAAAACACAAAACCCGTTGAGGCTAATATGGAGAATTTTTTCAGTAAGTCTCAGCCTCAAAGAGCATATGGTTTGTGAGGAGATGATTTTTAAGTATTTTTTTTCTATTTTTTGCATTTTGGTTTCCATGGCAACCATTAAAATTGAGCAGTAGGCCTACAATCATATGGTAGATACTAGATTGCTTAAGGAACATTTCTATGAAAGTTTTGTTCCAATATCTGCAAAGGCTTGGCAGTTAATGCCATTTTTCAATTTTCCCCATTATAAGTCTATGGGAGCTCTAAGTTGCTATAGCAACCAAACTAATGGACCAATTTTCATAAAAAACACAAACTTTCAATCCCCCAGCCCAAGGATGCTACAGATGAAATTTGGACTCAATCGGCCCAGTGGCTTCAGAGGAGATGTCGTTTGAAAATGTTAACGCCAGACGACGACGACGGACAACTGCCTATCCTGTAAGCTCCCCCGGAGCCTTTGGCTCTGGTGAGCTAAAAAACCAGGGCACCCAGAGTTGTGGTTCTTGCATGTGACACACCTGCTTAACCTCATGTACTACTGTACCAAGTACCATCAATATATCTCAAAGAGTATTGGAGATGTGGCCATCACAAGGTAGTGATTCTATATTATTGGAAGGGGAGATAACTCAAAAACAATGGCACCCAGAGTTGTGGTTCTTGTGCATGACACACTGTCTCGGCCTTGTGAACAACTGTGCCAGGTATCATCAATATATCTCAAAAGGTACTGGAGTTCTGGCCATCACAAGGTAGTCACTCTATTTTATTGGAAGGGGAGATAACTCAAAAACCATGGCAACCAGAGTTGTGGTTCTTATGCATGACAGCCTTGTTAACAACTGTGCCAGGTACCATCAATATATATCAAAGGGTATTGGAGTTATGGCCATCACAAAGTCATCATTCTATTTTATTAAAAGGGGAGATAACTCAAAAAGCATGGTATCCATAGCTCTGGTTCTTGCGCATGAAACGCAGTATCAGCAATGTGAACAATTGTGCCAAGAACTATCAATGAATCTCAAAGGGTATAGGAGTTATGGCCATCACAAAGTTGTGTCTACGGACGGACTGACAGATGGACGGACGCCAGGCTGATCACTATATCCCCCAAACCTATTCGGTCGGGGGATAAAAATGATTTGAAATTCTCTAGGGCAGACTTTGCTGTCTCAGCCTTGTTAACAACTGTGCCAGGTACCATCAATATATATCAAAGGGTATTGGAGTTATGGCCATCACAAAGTCATCATCATTCTATTTTATTAAAAGGGGAGATAAATCAAAAAGTATGGTATCCAGAGTTCGGGTTCTTGCGCATGACACGCCGTCTCAGCCTTGTGAACAATTGTGCCAAGAACTATCAATGAATCTCAAAGGGTATAGGAGTTATGACCATCACAAGGTTGCGTCTACTGACGGACGGGCGCCAGGCTGATCGCTATATCCCCCTAACCTGTTCGGTCGGGGGATAAAAATGATATGAAATTCTCCAGGGTAGACTTTTCAAGAACAGAAGTAAGGTTAGCCTCTTTAAGAATTTTTGAGTTGTCAATCTGTAAAACAGCTTTTGTTAAATTTAAACTACTTTGACCAAACGATGGCGTTTCTAGATTGATTGTTTTGGGTTTAACCACACATCAACCCTTGGGGGTCATTCTGTGTCATTTCCCAGAGAAAGGGTGAAAAGAGATAGAAGAGATAGTAGAGGAGATGAAAGTAAGGGACAGAGGAGAAAGAGGAAAATGAATGGAAATGTAGAAACAGAAGAAATAACAACATTCCCACTCTACCCTTACTTGCTGCAAGAACAGTAGGCCTTGTCCAACTGTAAGCCAATGTGTGTGTCTGAATTCGGGTTTAACGTCACTTTCAACAATTTTTCAGTCATATCACGACGGTGTCTGGTTGCGACAGGGAGCTCAATGCTCACTTTTATAGTGCTGCCTCACTGAAGTATCATGTCCAAGACACATTACATGATACCACACCCAGTCACATTATCCTGACACTGGGTCGACCAGTCCTAACTCTACCCCATAAATCTGAGTGCCAAGCAAGGAGCAGCTAGTACAATTTTTAACGACTTTGGTATGTCACGGCCCGGGATCACACCCGTGACCTCCTGTTCCCCGGAGCGGACACTCTACCAACTGAGCTATCGGGGCCGGTAACTGTAAACCAATACCAGCTGGATGCCCCAGTGATGCAAGATACACAAAGTTTCTAGAACAACCAGTGCCCCTCCTCTGGAAAGAACACAATTACGAGTAGGTGTCCAACCTTAGTCATTTTGACAAACTTTGTTGTTGACAAATTAGATAAAATCAAGTGATTTCAAAGGGATTTAAAATCAAGCCTCTTTCCAAGGGTTTCCATAAATACCTCTTGACTGGCCCGGTAAACACCAGTTTTACCTAATAAATGTGGGGTTTGAGGGGGATAAAATTATATAGACTGCTTTCATGATGATTAATCAAACAGACCTGTTATAATAAATAAATAAATTCACTAGTTGAGCAAAAGAATACAATACACTTTGAATACCGAGTAAAAATAATTGTTCTGGGGCCAGTTGTTCAAAACTAACGACATCGTCAGTTAACATTTGTTAAAACTTTGATAATTTAATGTGGCAAATGTGCAAATATTTTGCTGAAAAATGCATATGGATATTTGTTTGATTTGAGGTTTAACATCATTTTGGAGACATTGCTGCCTATTTTGTTGGACTTTTACCAGACATTGCGATGAAATGACATCTCAAGCCCTGTCACCCAATGAAACCAATAGTCGGTTTCAGCTCTGTGTGGAAGCATCGTGCAGCCCATCTATTTCTTCAAGCCCTGATGGGTGGGGGCATTCTGCTCTGGGACAGTGTGGATAAGGAAGAAGCCATCTGATCAGTATCTATACTGTTTAATATTTTGTTTGTGAATTTTTAGGAATAAATTAGAATTGGTTGAAAATGTTCTATAAAAAGGTTATCCTTTGGAAGCAAGGAATACACCACTGAACTAGAAAATATGAAGTGTACATTTTTTTCTGGGCCAGACTAGCTAGTTTCGGCCAATTAGGCCTCATCAGTGACCCTCAAATATTTTCAAATTTCCAGAATGGAATCAATGATCCCAAAGTACAAGAAAATATAAACTACACTATGAGTCTGGGTGTGGCTAAATTAAATTATTCAGCACAGCAAGGGTTAGGTGATGTAATGAGATGATTAAGGGACATCTTTTGGATTGGCTTTGATAAAAAAAGGTATTTTGCGTGTACTAGAATCACCTCATCAAGGGGATTCTAAATTAGAGTGCACACAATATACATTTGCAAAATCTACTCACATTTTTTTTCCAGCAAAAACTTTAAATTGCCACATTAAATGATTGATATTAAATGATCAGTTTCAATGATGTTATCCAACGAGATTGTTAGTTTTGATTTACTGGACCCAGGTGTCCACATAATGCATGAAAGGGTGTCAACATTCCTATTTATCAACAAGAGGGCCATGATGGCCCTGGATCGCTCACCTGATCCATAGAGTAACAAGTGGGCCCAGGGAGGGTCATTATTGACTCCAGGGTTATAATGTGCATAATGTTGAGGGAGGTGAAGCTTCATACCAAATATCAACAAAGGCTATAATTTGAACAATCTTGGCAAAGGTCCACTAGATGAAGCTACACACCAAATAACAAAGACCTGGGCCTTGCGGTTTCAGAGAAGAAGATTTTTTTAAAGATATTCCCTACATAAGCCTATGTAAAACCAAATGGCCCAGGGGCGGGGCATTTTTGGCTTCAGGGCTATAATTTAAACGATCTTGATAGAGGTCCACTAGATGAAGCATCACACCAAATATCAAAGACCTGGACCTTGCTGTTTCAGAGAAGAAGATTTTCAAAGATTATCTCTATATAAGTCTATGTAAAACAAAAGGCCCCGGGGCATGGGCATTTGTGGCCCGAGGGCTATAATTTGAAAAATGTTGGTAGAAGTCCACTAGGTTAAGCTCTATACCAAATATCAAAGTCATGGGCCTTCAGAGAAGAAGATTTTTAAAGATTTCCCTATATAAGTCTATATAAATCCAAAGGGTCTCGGGGCTGGGGAATATTTGGCCCCAGGGCTATAATTTGAACAATCTTGATAGAGGTCCACTAGATGAAATTTCACACCGAATATCAAAGACCTAGGCCTTGTGGTTTCACAGAAGAAGATTTTTAAAGATTTTGCCTATGTAAGTCTATGTAAAACCAAAGGGCCCCGAGGCGGGGACATTTTTGGTCTCAGGGCAATAATTTGAACAATCTTGGTAGAGGTCCACTAGCTGAAGCTTCATTCCAAATATCAAAGACCTAGGCCTTGTTGTTTCAGAGAAGAAGACTTTTCAAGATTTTCCCTATATAAGTATGTAAAACCACAGTGCCCCGGAGTGGGGGCATTTTTGGCCCCAGGTCTATAATTTGAACAATTGTGGTAGAGGTCCACAAGATAAAGCTTCATACCAAATATCAAAGACCTGGGCCTTGCAGTTTCAAAGAAGAAGATTTTTGAAGATTTTCCCTATATAAGCCTATGTAAAACCAAAGGGCCCCGGGATGGAGGCATTTTTGGCCCCAGCACTATAATTTGAACAATCTTGGTAGGGGTCCACTAGATGAAGCTTCATCCAAATATCAAAGACCTGGGCCTGCAGTTTCAGAGAAGAAGATTTTTAAAGATTTTCCCTATATAAGCCCATGTAAAACCAAAGGGCCCATGGGTGGGGGCATTTTTGGCCCCAGCACTATAATTTGAACAATCTTGGTAGGGGTCCACTAGATGAAGCTTCATACCAAATATCAAAGACTTGGGCCTTGCGGTTTCAGAGAAGAAGATTTTTAAAGATTTTCCATATATAAGCCTATGTAAAACCAAAGGGCCCCGGGGCCGGGGCATTTTGTGCCCCAGCACTATAATTTGAACAATCTTGGTAGGGGTCAACTAGATGAAGCTTCAAACCAAATATCAAAGACCTGGACCTTGTGGTTTCAGAGAAGAAGATTTTTTAATTTTTCTGTGAAAAAAGTCTATTTTTGGCTCCTGTGACCTAGATGTGCAACGGACCGGAACCATTTGAACAACTTTGAAAGGGGACCACCCAAGGATCATTCCTGTGAAGTTTGGTCAAAATCCGATCAGTGGTTTAGGAGGAGATATCGTTTGAAGAAATTGTTTACGCACGCACGGATGCACGCACGACGGACAAAAAGTGATCCCAGAAGCTCACCTCGTCACTACGTGACGGTGAGCTAATAAAAAATAAAGCCTGAACAAACCGTCCACTTGATAAAATTTGTCTAGTTTGACAATGATCTTGTTGAACCAGCATGAAAATAAGATTTTACTTAAAATTAAGATTCATGGTTTGACAGAATAGGGCCCAGATGTTCAAAGCATTGTTAACTTAACGAGCTCGCTAGCGGTCAAAATGTTAACTGTTCTGGTAAGTTTCCTACTTGGGTATTTTTGCTGAAAAAATGAGAGCAGCTTTTGCATTTGTAAAAGCTACTCACATTTTACAGCAAAAATATAAATATATTTGCCACTTTAAATGATTATGTTAACTACCGGTAACAGCATTGTAAGTTTTGATCAACTGGTCCCAGAACTACAACAATTCTATTAACCCTTGACCTGCTGAATATTTAAATATGCCACACCCACCATTGATTATCAACCAATCAGATTTCTTGATGCAAATCATTGCAACAAATTCATAAACTGAATGACAAACAATGAAGATCCTGATCAGATGGCTTCTTCAGAAGCCATCTGATCTGGATCTACATTGTTTGAAAGCTAAGACATATCTGGGTTAGCAGGACAAGGGTTAAACTACTCCTGGTGCAAAAACATGGTAAAAACAACAATCCAATGTTAATTTTAAAACATAATTGTTTTCATAGTTAACAATCAATGATTCTTAGACACTTTTTTTCCTTTACAATAAATACATGTAAGCGAGTAAAATACAGTTGTAAAATACAGATCTATCATAGCTTTTCAAGTCTGCAGTCATTTTGGAAATCAATTTGATGCTAGGAAAAAAATGAAAATTTGTCCAAAGGACACAGATGCCCCCACCTGATACTGCAATTAACCCATTGTATACTAGTGGACTCTTCTATTGCTATATGTTGGACAAGTCCATTTGTCCTATAAGGGATTGGAAGCCTCCGTGGTGTAGTGCTACTCCCTTGTAAACCAGGGCTCACCGGATCGATCCCGGGCTTCTCCAGACGTTCAGATGAGTCTTTAAACCGAGGTCCCGTCTTCGTATGACACTTACTCATATGAGGAATGGTAGGCCTATTTTTTGTTTATATTCTATTTTTGACGGAAAATTCTGTTAGCAAATAGTGCAGGCCCTGCTCAGATGCCGCCTTCTGCTGCGTCTGATCTGGGCTTGCACTGTTTGCTAAGGTACCCCTTTAGGGGTTTCCCGCATGCAATGGGTTAAGAAACCTTAAATGCAAATTGCTATCGCCATCTCAGACATGGACGTGGACACCGACATGGGGAACACTACACCACAACCTCTTTATAACATTTTTAATGGGTCGACCAAAGCAGAAACCGTGTTAGTTAAACAATCATGCTATATCCAAACAAAAATGTATAGTTTATGTAGAAAAATGACCATAAATGGTCATTTTTTCTATATAATCTATACATTTTTAATGGTCATTTTTCTGTATAATCTATACATTTTTAATGGTCATTTTTCTGTATAATCTATACATTTTTAGGCTCCACCTTCAAACAGTGTTTTAATAAAGTGTTATAACAAGATTGTGGTGTATATAATGCCCTTTCCACCATTCCTCGAATGGAGAGGGCATAAAAAACACTTTTAATATGATCCCTGGTACAAGAAAACCTGACTCAGGGGTTTGCATCCAGCAACCTACTCAGCTCAGTAACCAGCCTACTCATCTAATGGTACAAAGACTACAGGCCTCATATTGACCAAGCTTTTCCATGCCTGAAAGACCCGATTTTGCAGCCTTAACCCTCATCCTGCTGAACACAGCAACCATTATATTTGCAAACAGTGTAGATCCAGATCAGATGGCTTCTGAAGAAGCCATCTGATCAGGATCTACACTGTTTGTAATGCAGTTTCTGATTTGAACAAATACATTATATCAAGTAATTTGACTGGTGAATAGTCAGAAATGGGTGTGGCTAAATAATTTTATTCAGCAGGATAAGCGTTAAATAGTCATTTTAAACAGAATAAAGGAGGAAACATCAAAATCTAAAAAGCCTGAAATCCTGGAAAATCAAGAAAGAATCAAGATCTAAAAGCCTGAAATCCTGCATATGCCTGAAAAATATGAGGCCTGAGACTAGCAAAAGGCCTGACATTGTAGATACAGAAAGTCTGAAGAAATACAGTAGAACTTTGATGGCTCGAACACCGATGCCTTGTATACCCCGGCTGAGTCAAACCCGTATTTGAGTGCCTAGTGAATATCTCTATATAAGAAATAGTGTGGGATATTTAAGGAGATTTTCGACATTTATCTTGCAAATGTATGCTGTGTGTACTCATTAGAATCCCCTCATCAAGGCGATTCTAATACGTATACACAGGATACAATGTATACACATTAGAATTGCCTCAATGAGGCAATTCTAATGCGTACACACAGGATACATATTCATTATAGAACACAGAAAAGATGTCCCAAAATTAACCCCATTATGTCTCTTAGCAGTAATCCTCAGTGGCTCAAACTACCCCTGTCTCGAACAGATTTTTTTCGGTCTCAAAGGTGTTTGAGCCATTGAACCCTTCTCTTGCTGAATATTCAATTAAGCCACACCCATTTCTGACTTTGAACCAATCAAATAACTTGATGTAATTTATTGCTACAAATTCATAAACTGTATGTCAAACAGTGTAGATCCTGATCAGATGGCTTCTTCAGAAGCCATCTGATCTGGATGTACACTGTTTCCAAAGATAGGGGTTGTCGTGAACAGCAAGATAAGGGTTAAGTTTGACTGTATTATACTATCTAAACAGTGAAAACTGAGGTGCAGACTGGTCAGACTGCACAGATGAACAGGCTGAGGTACACCTTTGTTGTTTGCACATGCATGGAATAATTATTATTGTGAGTGAGACTAGAAAATCACTTTGTATTATTAATAATAATAATAAGAATAAACTAGAAATGCGTCCATAGGACACGGATGCCCCCGCCTGAAAATATGTCTATGTTCGTATTCATCCATAGAAAGTTTTGGACCCTTTTTTCACATTTGACCTCTAAGTATGACCTTGACCTTGGAGGTAAGGACCTTGGTTTTGTGTGAGGCAGATTGCCTCATGATGGTCAACATTTCTGCCAAGTAATTTCAAAATCCATTCAGAGATAAGAAAGTTATTGACTGCGTTTAAGTTTCGGACCATTTTTTTTACCTTTGACCTCTAAGTATGACCTTGGAGGTACGGATCTGGGTTTGCACATGACACATCGTCTCATGATAGTTAATATTTCTTCAAAGTAATTTCAAAATCCATCCAGAAATAAGTAAGTTATTGACTGCGTTTAAGTTTTGGACCCGTTATTTTTACCTTTGACCTCTGAGTATGACTTTGACCTTGGAGGTACGGACCTGGGTTTTGGGCGTGACACATTGTCTCATGATGGTTAACATTTCTACAAAGTAATTTCAAAATCCATCCAGAAATAAGAAAGTTATTGGCTGTGTTTAAGTTTCGGACCCTTTTTTGACCTTTGACCTCTAAGTATGACATTGACATTGGAGGTACGGACCTGGGTTTTGCACATGACACATCGTCTCATGATGGTTAACATTTCTGCTGAGTAGTTTTAAAATCCATCGAGAAATAAGGAAGTTATTGACTGCGTTTAAGTTTTGGACGCACGGACGGACGGACAGGGGCAACGCTATATGCCCTTTACCATTCTTCGAATGGCGGGGGCATAAAAAATAATAATCAACCTTATTTATAGAGGGTAACACATTTAGTACTAGTACTAATCTTCCATGTGACCCTCTTTTCCTGGGAAGGAACCAGTACTAAGCAATGTGGATGAAGTTCCTTGCTCAAGGAAACAACACATGCTGCTTGCTGGGATCAAACCTGCTACCTCTCGATCTCAAATCCGATGTTTTACCACTGCACCACAGCGCACTATCTTGCTTTTCACAACAGCCCCTATCTTTGTAAACAGTGTAGATCCAGATCAGATGGCTTCTGAAGAAGCCATCTGATCAGGATCTACACTGTTTGGCATTCAGTTTACAAATTTGTAGCAATAAATTACATCAAGTAATTTGATTGGTTGATATAACGAAATGGGTGTGGCTTAGATGAATATTCAGCAAGATAAGGGCTAAGTACATTGTATTTTGAATGAACAGTGTTTGACTAATGATCAGTGTTTGACTAATGAACAAAATGAGATTTTCTGTTGTAATACTGGTGAATTATGTAAAAGCACATTAACAGGCCCATGCCCATTAGGGTTTGGAGAACCAGAACGGGCTGCATTCTGCTTCCACGCAGAGTTGAAACCTACCGCACATGAGTATTGGTAAACCACTTAGGTCTAAGCCTGCCCGGGCAAAGTTGTGTGAGTTGGACTGTCCCTGCATATAAACTCCATTGGTTTGTTTGGTTGGTAAGGCTTGAGATGTCATTTCATCTCAGCTTCAAAGTCCCCCAAAATTGGAAGCAATGTCTCCAAAATGACCTAATTAGAGTTTGTGGGAATGTAAAACCTCAATTAAAACAAACAAAACCACATTAAGGTCTTTAAAGCTCAAAGTACAACAGAAAACATTAGGGTCCAGTTGTTCAAAGCATTGTTAGCTTTACCATTATTTATAATAACAAGGCTTTGGCTATAACACAATTAAAGGATGGATCCAAAATCTAATTGTTAAAATATGATCCCAAAATGTATATATTATACAGAAAAATGACCATAAAACGGTCATTTTTTCTTTAAAATTTATACATGTCTGATCCCAAAATGTGTGTGTGTGTGAATTCGGGTTTAACGTCGCTTTCAACAATTTTTCAGTCATATCACGACGGTGTCTGGTTGCAACAGGGAGCTCATTGCTCACTTTTATAGTGCTGCCTCACTGAAGTATCATGTCCCAGACACATTACATGATACCACACCCAGTCACATTATCCTGACACTGGGTCGACCAGTCCTAGCTCTACCCCCTAAATCTGAGTGCCAAGCGAGGAGCAGCTAGTACCATTTTTAACGACTTTGGTATGTCGCGGCCCAGGATCGAACCCGTGACCTCCTGTTCCTCGGAGCGGACATTCTACCAACTGAGCTATCGGGGCTGGTGATCCCAAAATGTATATATTATATAGAAATGTTGATTTTTCTATGACCATAAATGGTCATTTTTCTATACAATCTATACATTTTTGTTTCGATATAACACGGTTGTTAAAGTATCATCTTTTCTG
The DNA here is from genome assembly GCA_963580285.1 of Lucinisca nassula. Taxonomy (NCBI): domain Eukaryota; kingdom Metazoa; phylum Mollusca; class Bivalvia; order Lucinida; family Lucinidae; genus Lucinisca; species Lucinisca nassula. The sequence continues at coordinate 71,274,699 of OY757017.1, read as the reverse complement.
CTTTGGACCCCACCAATAGCTAATAAAAAGGGTATGGTATACAAACTTTTTTTTCTGATTTCCATTTGTAAATTTGAAGTGACAGTATTAACCCATAAGACACCAATCACGACAATTGTCGTCTGCTTTGCCGTCTGCTGGTTACCTTAAAAAGTTTTTTTTTAAAACAGTGTGGACCCACATCAGACTGCTCCTGTAGACAGCCTGCTTTTGTAGACATGCTGTAGGAGCAGTCTGATTTGGGCCCACACTGTTTGCCTGTATGCAAAAACGTTTTTAAAAAAAATTGCGAAAAAATTCAGCAGATAACATTAGCAGACGGCATTTTTAGCTGTAGTTTTTCTCGGCATCTGAAGGGTTAAACCATTAGTGTGTTGTTTTGATATTTGTGCATGTATTATAAACAAAATACAATACAGTTTAAAACAAACAACTGTTAGAAAATATGACATGAATATCAATTCCACTGATGATTGAAGACGTATGTTAATAAATTACCAATTATAATGTACATAATTATTGATTACACATTTATTTATCATCACTCTAACACATCACGAAAAGACACCTATACAAATTCATTGCCAATTTTTTGGCCAAAAAATTAGAAATTTTAACACGAAAAATTGAGATATTTTTCTTATTTCTGCACCAAATATAGATTGTAGGCACTTGTTAGGACCGCCTCATCGAGACGGTTCTAAAGAGTACCCACAACCTATATTTTAGGGCAGAAATAAGAAAAATAAGGTATACCCCCGGAAACCCAAGTTTTACTATATAAAAGACGGGTTCAATGGGGTCAAAATTATATAGGCCTGTTTTCGTGACGAATCTAACAAGTCTGTGTAATAAATAACCTTCCATTAAGAAAACACGCCTATTCAAATACATTGAAAATTTTAACACCAAAAAACCAAGATGTGTTTGTGAAACACTGGGCCCCCGGAAAGTGCATGTGAAACATTAAAGCCCTATCACTAATCAAGGGCAAGGTCACAAGATCAAAAATTATGGTACCACTGGAAAGGTCTTGTGACAAGGAATGCACATGTGAAATATCAAAGCCCTATCACTTACATTCAAAAGTTATGCCCAATGTTAAGGTTTTTTGCGGACAGACAGACAAACAGACCAAAAACTATATGCCCCCGGAATCTGAGGGCATAAAAAACAACTTCAGATGAAAAATTGAGATAATTTTCTTATTTCTGCATAAAACATTGTGGGTATTCATTAGAACCGCCCAAGGAGGCATTTCTAACCAGTACCCACAATCTATGTTTTAGAGCAGAAATAAGAAAAGCAATGATTGCCCCCATAAACCCTAGTATTACTATATTTAAGTGGGGTTTGAGCGTGTCAGAATTATGTAGGCATGTTTTCGTGTTGTAAGCCCCACTTCATATACAAAACTGGGTTTACAGGGGTATACATAATTTATCTTATTTTTGCTCCAAGACATAGGTTGTGGGTACTAGTCAGGGCCAAGGTGGTTCTAACGAGCACTCACAACCTATCTTTGGAGTATAAATAAGAAAATACAACAAACGTTCACCAGAAAAATAACTTAATTTTTAACATTGTATAGTTCGAACAATTTGACATGAGACTGGTGACCTCTATTACCATAACTTCACACCCGACGGAATGCATATATTTATCTGCGACATTATCTGGAGAGGCCGATACTGTTATTCAATACACTAGAAATGGTGTTTGTAAAACACAATGCCCCCAACCTTTGCTTGTCCTTAGATGGCAAAATATTCAACAAATATTGTTAAAGACTCAAAAACATACAACAAGAATTCCCCCGAAGGCTATGTCGCGCCTGTGGAGGCGCAAAGTCACCAAACCATGAAATCTAGGTCAAGGTCAAACATGGATGCCTGCATAAAAATTTCACTCCTAGTTCCAAGCATGTACCAAGTATCATCAATGAAACTCTTAACGAGAATTCTATGTTTTTTAATTAAAGGGGAAATAATTCAAGAAGGGGAGATAATTTGGACAAGAAAAAAAATACGGGTCAACTATTTTTTCATGAGGAACTCATATATGAAATTTCAAAACACTAGCATACACGGTTCTGAAGATATGCTATGCACCAGAAAGCAACACAATTGAGTAGCAAAAAATTACAAAGGGCCATAACTCTAACAAAATTTTATCGAATTGGTTGAAAATTTAATCAGGTAGTCTCCTCCTTAGTCCCAATCACTATACCAAATATCAAGGCTGTAGCTCAAATACTTTTTGAGATATCTTGCTAACGAGAATTCTATGTTATTTAATTAAAGGGGAAATAATTCAAGAAGGGGAGATAATTTGGACAAGAAAAAAAATACGGGTCAACTATTTTTTCATGAGGAACCCATATATGAAATTTCAAAACACTAGCATACACGGTTCTAAAGATATGCTATGCACCAGAAAGCAACACAATTGAGTGGCAAAAAATTACAAAGGGCCATAACTCTAACAAAATTTTATAGAATTGGTTGAAAATTTAATCAGGTAATCTCCTCCTTGGTCCCAATCACTATACCAAATATCAAGGCTGTAGCTCAAATACTTTTTGAGATATCTTGCTAACGAGAATTCTATGTTATTTAATTAAAGGGGAAATAATTCAAGAAGGGGAGATAATTTGGACAAGAAAAAAAATACGGGTCAACTATTTTTTCATGAGGAACCCATATATGAAATTTCAAAACACTAGCATACACGGTTCTAAAGATATGCTATGCACAAGAAAGCGTGACGTACGAACGGACTAACGGACGAACGGACGGACAAGCCAGAAGCAATATGCCCCCCAACTTTTTTAAAGTTGGGGGCATAATTAAGGTCAGTAAATGGGTCGCCATTCACGAGATGGCGAAAATTCACGAGAAGTTTACGAAAACCGACCTATTAGGTGGAAACACCGACATTTATTCTTTGCATAGAGGCGAGTCTCGTGTCAAATTGCACCAGCTATAGACATGAAAGAATTTACAGTATGTGTGTGTGAATTCGGGTTTAACGTCGCTTTCAACAATTTTTCAGTCATATCATGACGGTGTCTGGTTGCGACAGGGAGCTCAATGCTCACTTTCATAGTGCTGCCACACTGAAGTATCATGGCCCAGACACATTTCATGATACAACACCCAGTCACATTATCCTGACACTGGGTCGACCAGTCCTAGCTCTTCCCCGTAAATCTGAGTGCCAAGCGAGGAGCAGCTAGTACCATTTTTAACAATTTTGGTATGTCGCGGCCCGAGATCGAACCCGTGACCTCCCGTTCCCTGGAGCGGACATTCTCCCAACTGAGCTATCGGGGCCGGTAAGAATGTACAGTAAAATTCCGCTATTAAGACTACCTGAAATTAAGACTAATTCTGCTTATTAAAAAGCTTATTTAGAAGGGTGTAGTTATTTTTTCTTCGTGTGTTTCACAAACAGTGTCCCAGGGTCAGAGACCACCTTTGTGACTGTTCAAAAGTGGTCTTAAAGACCACTTTTGAACAGTCCCAAAGGTGGTCTTAATTCAGGAATTTTACTGCACTATGTCCCCTGGGAGTGTTATCATAATGGCTTGTAAAAAAGAATACAAATACAAACATTTTTCTTGAATCTCATTTGTAAAGTGACAGCATTAAAACACAACTGTGTTATTTTTTCTATTTGTGCGCATATCCAAAACGAAACAAAATAAAGTTTTAACTACAAATGGTGAAAATATGAAAAGTATATCCATTCCACTTAACATTAAAATACGGTATGTTAAAGTTACCAATAATAAAATTACTGATTACATATTTAATAATGCTTGTAAACGCAAATACCATTAAAATCTGAGACAGAACATTGTGACTAATAAAAGTAGAAGAACATCCTCTCAATTCAGGGGAATGGATGCACCTTCAGGGGAGGCAACTCCTGCAAAAGTAGTTTTGTCTCCCATGTCAATAGGGGTCAACTCTTAAAGGAAAGAATTTGCTCCTGAGGAGCAAATTCTTTCCTTTAAGAGTAGACCCCTTTTTCAGTGGGACAGGGCTTATAGAAAAGTAAACAGGAAATCCCAAAAGTTGTCTCCCTTTGAAAAATGCTGGAAAAATCTGTCAGGATTATCCATTCCCCTTAAATGTTGAATATGTTACTACACTTCAACCTCTTTATAACACTGTTGTTGTGGTCGATTCCATTCTCTGTTCAGCTCACGAACAGTCAACACCACTCTTATCATGTCTGTCTGTATGAAAGAGTATCGCCTTCCTGAGCCACTTGTGGCTTTCTTGAAGTCATGTCGACTTCATGGGGTGCCTGAGGTAAAAACATGCCTCCACCACCAGTATGTGACAGTCAGCCTTCGCTGGAATCTGAGCACACCAGCTCCAACCAGACCCAGGAAGACAGCCAAAACACAGCAGCCAGCCAAGGAGAGACCGCTGCAAGAGACAGAACCACCAGCAACAGTGACCATAGAGATCTCTCCAGCCACCATTACAAGACCGACGACAGCCAGCGCCGAACCAGCGCCCGCGCCAACACTGCAGCGACCAACATCTTCGCCTGCACCAGCGCCTTCTTCGCCAGAGCCTTCCCAGCCAACACCACCTGAGCCACCGAAGAAACAGCGCCGCAAGACTTCCCCGCCCAAGCCAGCCACTCGCGCCGGACATAGATTTCGTAACGATCGACCAGCATTTCCGGGTACAAGACCACTACGACTGCCAAGCTGTCCGCCGCTATGATGACCATGACATCTACCTGCTTAGCAGGAAACCTACGGGTCAAACCTACCCCGTACGCGAGATTGCTATGCCTTCCAACATCGGGAGAATGGCATTCTGTATGTGTCGAGGTCATCGGACGCGGGGGACGATGAGTTCGACCCTGGAGCTTGGTGGTTCTACAAGCAGCACTTCTGCATGGCTAAGCTGGTAGGAGATGCTGAGGGCTTGTACCAACGCCTGGATCGTTACGCGCTCATCCTGCCTGCTGGTTGGGAATTAGACTTGCGACCAGTCTTCTTCCTGGACCATCAGCCGTGCGTTTTCCTGAATGGAAATCTGCATAGGCATGCCTCATTGGCAGCCTAAGTCCGATGGCCAAAATCACGCGGCCCCAAGAGAGAGAGCACCGTTGACCTACTCTCCGCTCTCGAGCACAGTAGAGAAATCGCGATTTGCAGCCAAATTGGCACTGATTACTCTACATTTTTGGCTCAATTTAGACCGGCCTTCAAAATTTCTAAAACTGGCAGTGCTTCATTTTCCTTGGTAGGGCACAGGCAGTCCAACGTGATTGACTCTTGTTGGACAAACTGCCGCGATTTGCAGCCCAGAAGCACAAAACTTACATCTCACTGTGGAGCTATGGAGTTCAGTCCGCTCGACCTTGACAGACGTAAAATGCCTTAACTTGAACGAACGAACGAATGTTGTTGTGGTCTAAAGCAGAAACCGTATTAGCTGAATGACCGTATTATATCCCAACAAAAATGTATAGATACATAGAAAAATGACCACTTATGATCCTTTTCTAAATAAAATCTATAGATTTATGAGATCCATCCTGAAACTGTTTATATCCAGAATAGTGTTATAATGTACAGTCATAAAGATGTTGTGGTGTATTAACATGTACCTTAATAATGAACAAGCTGATGATGATGTTGATGATGACAATGATGATTTCAGGTTCAATGACACTGCCACCCATGAATGCTGCTTACATAAAAAAATAGTGTGCAGATGCCTAAAACCTGTCTATAAAATCTTGAGAAATGGTTATAATGGACCTAATAGACTTTAATATTTAGAAAAGAAAAAAAAATTGTTTTAACCACAGGGCCAAGTCCAAAGGGCCCAGTCCAGTTTTACAATATGCCTCAAAACTCTTTGAGATATGGGTTAAAATGGACCGAATGGACAATGTACAATAATAAGAAAGTAAAATGAAACTTAAGTCTTAACCACCTGGGCCCAGTCCAGTGTACACTATGCCTCAAAATGTACATTAAAATAGTACAGTCGAACGTCAATGGCTCGAACCCCGACATGGACGAGTCCGACCCTTTCTTGAGTCCACGGGGAATTCATCCAAAATCATATAGGGGTAATTTAGAGAGATTTTCTTCATTTATCTTGCAAATGTATGCTGTGTGAACTCATTAGAACCGCCTCAATGAGGGGATTCTAATGAGTACACACAACATACATTTATAATATAGAACAATGAAAAGATATCTCACAATTATCTCCAGTTTGCCTCCTGGTATGGCACTAATAGTTAACCCTCAGTGGCTCGAACTATCACTGTCTCGAACAAATGCTCAGTCATAGTCCCAAAGGAGTTTGTGCCATCAATGTTCAACTAGAAGTTCAAATTGTAAAGCTCAGGGTCCAGCTGTTCATAACAAGCTCGTTAGTAGTCAAAATATTACCTGTTCCAGCAAAAACAATATTTAATACATTGTTGCTTTATTGTTTTTGTTTTTTTGCTGGAAAAATATGAGAAGCTACTCACACTTTTTCAGTATAATATATAAGCATATATGCCATATAAATGCTCAAAGTTCGAATAATAAGTTAAACTAACGTATTTGTTATATTTGAACAACTTGCCCCAGGTTCAGTATGGCGCATGCTAAACTGGACTGAGCCATGTGGCCTTACAGTTTTAAAGTGAAGGGATGGGCGTTTATCAAAAGGGCAGAAACCGTGACCATGTTTAAAATGCGCTTGAGACGATGTTGTCATAAGTGCGGCTTGCCTGAATGCCAGTTATTGAATTAAGGGTAACCTAGGATACCTGATTTACCTGTGTTCACAGACCACTTTAATGAGTTGGGCATCTGAGATATAAACGTCAATATTACTGAGTGTGTGATATTGGCTTAGAAGTTTGAATTCGATTTTGCCGATAGTGAGTACAATGGGTTGGAATTCACTTAAGGATACTAATACGGAATAACTCAAATTCCAATCTCCCAAACTTTAAGCCCACTTCAGAGAAGATGGATTTTAACATTTCTGAGACGAACGAAGAACAGAAAAGTTTGACATGTGATGAATATGCCTTCTGAGTTAATAATGTTTTAAAGGGTGTGGAACAACCAAAATATGTAATGGTCGTGTCAGAACAGACAGTGGTATGTCTACAATAGTGCCAATAAACATGGATTATACCCATGTAAGAAATGATAAAAATCTGTGCTTTTGAAACACGCTTATGATATGTCGTTCCGCCACTTTTGTAAAACACCGAATGGATACAGCTAAGGTGTAGTGACACCATCTTTTTAACATGTGACAACTTCTGTAGTGCTTGGTATGAAGGAGAATATAAATGAATTAACAAAACTATTGATAATTTTTAGTGTGTTAGAATTGAAATAGATTAACTCTAGTGTATGAGTTGTTGAGTAATAGATCACAGTTTGACAGTCAGTTGTTAAGCAAACAAATCAACTGAGCTAGTGATTTGATCTACTTTACTACTGACCTCCAAACTGTTAATGCTAGAGCTGATCTGTTTTCTTAAGTTTCACACAATGCACTTCAACAAAATATGAAATAAACCAATTTGCCATTGTCTGTAACTGAAATGCTTTAGGAATCATCTGCCATTAAATAAAGCCCTGCTGGGACTATATACACCGCTTTCAAAGGGAGACAACTTTCGGGACTTCCCGTTCGCTTTTCTATAAGCTCTGTCCCATGGAAAAGGGGTCTACTCATAAAGGAAAGAATTTGCTCCTCAGGAGCAAATTCTTTCCTTTAAGAACTGACCCCTATTGATATGGGAGTTGAAAATACTTTTGAAGGAGTTGCCTCCCCTGAGGTGTCAGGTTAATCTCCAGCTTTCAAGCTGTTCACATGATTTTTATCCAATAGCTGACAGGTACAGGTAAATGCAATACAATGATCGGTTGATTCATGACTGCTAAAAATCAATACATGATTCGGGTAATGTACCAGGCAGGTGTAAAACAAGCCCAGCCTTTAAGAACAATGTTAATCTCATATATTTTAAACAAGACCATACAAGATGTATTCTTCCACATGTCATTTCAAATTCATGCAGCTGATTGGTTATTTGGCTATCGCTTTCTCACTTTCTAATGAAATAATTGGTGCAATGGAAAACAGTATAAATCATGAAAAGATTGCTTCTTCAAAAGCAGTGTAATATGGGACTGCAATGTTTTTCTATCTCAAAGGTAACAACCTATGTCAGCAGTGATATCACAACCAGTTTTTAGTCCACCATCATGGCTTAACCGGTTTTATACGGGAAACCTCCGAGACAGGTCAGTGGCAAACAGTGCAGGCCTTCAGCAGACGCTGCAACATGCGGCGTCTGATCAAAGTCTTCACTGTTGGCAAAAAAAATCAGCCAATTTAAAATCAATTTCTGCATAACAACCGGCTCAACCTGGTACCCCTACATTTTGAGATGGACGCCTGCTACATATAAGGTAGAAGATTACATTCAGTATAAAAAGGGTTAATTAAGGAAAATGATTTGCTGTGGTAAATGACTGTTTGAATTACTGGTTAATCAATATCACAGACATGTGCACCCTTGTTGCTTAACTGTAGAGATATTTACAATAATCTAAAGAGTTTGGGACTGTTTTATGTTTCGGCTATTCCGTACTCTGTAATTCTGGTTGTAGATGCTTCCGACAGTGTGTAGCTGCGTGCTTGAAAGGTTAACAAATTTTGCTTTCTTACAAAATGGCTGACTATTGGATGGGTGCTATATCTGTGCTATAATGTGGGTTGTTACCTCTGCTATGTCATTTAGTTAAGAAAGTTGGACTAATCTTTCGCACAGTTCGAACAGATTTTTACATTACATGACAAATTTTGATACAATGTACAATAGGTAAGTGTTTAAAAGGGATTTCTTTGAACATAAATTAAGACATATAATTGTGACTAAAACTATTCAGGACAACAAAATTCATTTGTGCATAAATTAACAAAAACAAACAAGCTTCCTTAATAAGATTTCTGCCGGAGGCTATATCTCAACTGGGATTTTAGTTCCTGAGAAATCATCACGTGAACAAGTCCGTGAAATGAACATCCCTCCTAAACCCCTTTTTATATTGAGAAAACTGAGGTTTATGGGGTATACATCATTTTTCTTATTTATGCTCTGAGACGTAAACCTATGTTTACTATATAAATAAGAAAAATATCAACAATTTTCATCAGAAAAGTAGCCATTTTGGAGATATGAAAAAAAAAATGCACTATGTTGCACAGATGTGTTATCGTAATGTGGACTTCAACATTTGGGTTAATGCTTGGGTTGACAAAAATGTGGATTGATTGACAGAGACAGACAAATGAACAGAGAGAAAATCTGGCTCCTGTATCATGCCACTCTTAAAGCAGATGCAACAAAAATGATATGAACAAACTTCGCCAGAATCTTCCGGGATATTTTAAGATGTTAAAAGATAAATATACCTTTGATTTTGAGCCAGGTCCAGTGAAAAAGCCTTTTGGGCATGTGCAAATGATGAGGTCCCAAACCTTTCACCTCTTAGTTGCTGGTGAGGACACATCCATTGCTGTCAAAAGGGTTTTTCATCAAAATCATTAACATGACTTGGCTCGTTGTACAGCTACATATACATTAAAATTCAGCTATTAAGACAACCTAAAATTAAGACTAAATCTGCTTTAAAAAACTTATTGAGAAGGTTTCAGTTATTCTTTCTTTGTGTTTACTACACCCAGCATCTCCTAAAAAGAGACCACTTTTGGGACTGTTCAAAAGTGGTCTTAAAGACCACTTTTTAACAGTTCAAAAGGGGGTCTTAATACAGGAATTTTACTGTATCTGTACAGTACAATTTGAAGACACAACAACTAAAGCACTCTCTAGTACACTCTTTATCCTCTCTAGCTCCAGATAAGGGGCAGCAATGAAGATAATTAACCCTTTCTGTACCAAATGGAATCTTCCTCCTTATATATAACAGGAGTCCATTTCAAAATTTAGGGGTGTCTGGTTGTGTTTTTCTTCAAAATTTATTTGGAAAATGGCTGAGCTTTATGCAAACAGTGTAGGCCCTGATCAGACGCCGCGTTCTGCGGCGTCTGATCTGGGCCTGCACTGTTTGCTAGGGTCCTCGTTTTGGGGTTTCTGGTACAAAATGGGTTAAGGGGGCTATGTTAGAAACATATGTTGTGGGTACTTGTTAGAATTCCCTCGTGGAGGAGAATCTAACAAGTACCCACAACAGGGGTGCAAAAATTTCCTGAAAACTTACTGGCACTTGTGGCCAATATTTTTCATTTAGATGCTAAAAAAGAAGAAACTGAAAAATTCACTTACCCTGCCTTAACATTTACTCGCAAATGCAAGCGGGCAAGTGGAATTTTACACCACTGCACAATTTATGTTTTTATTATAGATAAATAAAAAAGATAATTTTTCTTTTTCTTATTGATGGTTAGAAACATGTGGGTACTTGTTAGAATTGCCTCAATGAGGTGATTCGAATAAGTACCCATAATGTATGTATGGAATTTTACCCACTGTACAATTTATGTTTTTATTATAGAAAAATAGAAAAGATAATTTTTCTTTTTCTTATTGATGGTTAGAAACATATGTTGTGGGTACTTGTTAGAATCGCCTCTATGAGGCAATTCTAATAAGTACCCACAATGTATGTTTTTATAGAGAAATAAGAAAAAATATCCCAAAATATCCCCATTTCTCATCCTTCTCAAGCCATGAAGGAGAAACAAGTACCCACAACATACAGTTGAACTTCAATGGCTCGAATACTTTTGGGACCACTCAAATCTGTCCGATCAGGGGAAGTTTGAGTCAATGAGGGTTACTGCCAGGAGGCATAAGGGGGTTAATTTTAGGACATCTTTTCATTTATTTTTAATTAAAATGTATGCTGTATGTACTCATTAGAATCGCCTCATTGAGGCGATTCTAATGAGTACACACAGCATACATTTGCAAGATAAAAGACAAAAATATCCTAAATTTTCCGTCACCATTTCTTATGTAGGGAAATTTCATTGGGACTCAAGAACGGGTTTGACACAGCTATAGTAAACGAGCCATCGGTGTTCGAGCCATCGAAGATCAACTGTACCTTTTTATTACTGAAATGTAAGGAATATTATCCCAAAATTATCTTCAATTCTCCTTCTTATCTGGAGTTATGACAACTACATACATATGTGTAGTATAATTAAAAGACACAACAGTTAAAGCACTCAACTAATGAAAGACTATTTCTGGAAGAAGCACATTAAGCAAGGAATAAATACACCATCAAGGGAAGCAACTCTCATCAGATTTGATGACATGTCATGTCATAAAAATGATACGACCATGTGCAACAATGATTGGTCACTGTCATGACCCTGTCCGTAAAAACCCATATTTTCTTCCTATTTTTTTTCCCTTTAAATAGTTTTTAAGGCCCTTTTAAGACTATTTTACTTATTTTGAGCCAATCATTAATCAGAGGTGGGCAAAAACCAGAGTACCCGGCGAAAAATCACCTGCCCTTCCATTGCAGATTTGCACATTTTTTTTTTGTGTTTTGAAATTCTTTTGAACTCCTTCCGTAACAAGTAATAACATCCAATTTAAAATTCTTACACGATAAACAGAAACTTGCACTTGTGGTCATCACACATGACATTTATGAAACTCACCACATCACGAAAACACGCCTATATAATTTTGACCCCCTTGAACCCCACTTTTATATAGTAAAACTGGGGTTTCTGAGGGGTATACCTTATTTTTCTTATTTCTGCTCTAAAATATAGATTGTGGGTACTCATTAGAACCGCCTCGATGAGGCGGTTCTAACGAGTGCCCACAATCAATATTTTGAGCAGAAATAAGTAAAATATCACACTTTTTCATCAATAAATTTTCATTTATTCGGTGATAAAGGTGGCAATGTATTTGTATAGGCGTGTTTGCGTAATGAGAGGCCAGTTACATAAATTTCATATGAAAGGACAATAGTCTCTAACAATTTGTTGACCTTATCAACAGGGTCTAAATTCTTGCCTTTTAGAATAGACCCATTCGAAGATGGGCCAAGGTGTTCAGGTAAGCAAACTGGCGGTCATTAAAGTTGTCTCCCTTGTTAAATTGGCAGCAAAAAAACTCTCCCAGTTGTATCCATTCAACATATATATCACAATATCTTTGTAAAACTTCATTTGACTCAATATTATGCATGTAAACAAGATGAGTTGCTGGACAGTGTAGCTCGCCTGCTCAGGCCTTATCTTTGAAGCATCAAACTCATTACGAAAACGTGCCTATTCAAATATATTGAGAATTTTGCCACTAAAAAAGAACATTTGCTGATAAAAAGTTGCAATATTTTCGTATTTCTGCTCTAAACATAGATTCTGGGTATTAGTTAGAACCACCTCGGCAAGGGGGTTCTAACGAGTACTCACAATCTATGTTTTTGAGCCGAAATAAGAAAAATAATGTTAACCCCTGTAAATCCCAGTTCAGTTGTACTATACGAAAATGGGGTTTGAAGGGGTCAAAATTATATACGAGTGTTTTCGTGATGTTTTAAGTTTGCATCCTATATATGTATATCTTAACCCATTTTTTAAAGGAAATTTCCCCAGTAACTGGCAAACAGTACAGGCAATATGCGGGGTCTGATCAGGGCCATCACTGTAAATTAATGTTAAGGTATAACTGAACATGACACCTCTCAGTACAAACTGGGCTAAGACGAGGAGGGGTAGTGCTGAATAATCAGGCAAGTATCTACCAATATATACAGTAAACTGCCACTATTAAGACCATCCTAAAATTAAGACTGCCCACTGTTATGATTTCCAATAGTTCCATATGATCACTTCCTTATCCCTTAAGCTGCCGAGAAAACTATCTTGAAATAGCTGGTGTCCATTTCAATATATATGGGTGTCAGGGTCAGGTACTGGTAGAACTCTGCAAACAATGAAGGCCCTGATCAGATGCCTGTTCTGCAGCATCTGATCTGGGTTTGCACTGTTTGCTAATGATCCGTTTTGGGGTTTCCTGTTTAAAATGTGTTTTAATAAATCCCACAAGTGATATTAAGGGGAATGGGTACACCTTCAGGGGAGACAACTCCTGCAAAAGTAAATTTGTCTCCCATGTCAATAGGGGTCAACACCTGAGGAGCAAATTCTTTCCTTTAAGAGTAGACCCTTTTTCAGTGGGACAGGGCTTATAGAAAAGGGAACAGGAAGTCCCGAAAATTGTCTCCCTCTGAAAAATAGGGGCAAAATCTGCCAGCTGTTCCCATTCCCCTTAATTGAGTGATTTTATTGCAACATTATACTAAGTACCTTATGGGTTAGATAAATATGATATCTTAAAACTGTAATGCAAACTGTAAATTGTAAATTTGAGATATCTGATGCCAATGCTGACGTCGCTGCCAGGGGTGTCTTTTGTTCTTGGGACTTCCGTACAGGTAAGCTAAAAAGAAACTTAACAATCAATGCATTAAGAAAAAGCACAAACTTTCAAAGATTCTGATGCCAGGGGCATGTGTTGAGCTTACATACCAGCAAGCTTAAAAAGGAACTTTACAATCAATGCATTAAGGAAAAGCACAAACACTCTGAAATTCCATTCATGTCTTATGACACTTGATATATCAAGCTACACAGACAGTAGAAAGGTTTTCAATATAGTTCTTTGACACAGCTATGAACAAATGAGCCAGCTACCAAGAATCAGGTATTTACGGTATGTATTGGGAAAGGCAGGCCTGAGCAAACAGTGTAGACCCAGATGAGATGCCGCAGAATGCGGCATCTCATCTGGGTCTACACTGTTTGCCACTCATTCCGCTATGCTTAGAAACAAAATCGGGTAGTATATTGTACTTGTTCAAATTTTAGAACAAGGATGGAGTTGAAGTATCCAAATACATTTAGGGTAAATACGGAATCATGTAAGTGACCAGAAAAGGCTCAACCAAGCATGCGCTGGCAACTAACAAGACTAGATACACAACTTCTTGCATGGTCTTCTCAAGGTCTCAACTACGTCCGCGAGCAGCAAAGACTCAGGCGAGCCTGCGCATTTGCGCAGGCTCGCCTGAGCCTCTGTTGCTTGCCTAAACATATGTACCCTCTTCTCACGAGGCTGCTCAAATCAACTTTTTTTTCTCAATAGTTTCCCGCCTACAATGGGTTTATAACCCCAGCTTTCTAATGGTATGGTTCAGATGTTTTCTTGACATCCTTTTAGAATGCCTTCAGAATGATAATCGTGACTTGAACTTTCCGGCTGAGTCAGGTGTGGTGTCCTTAGACGTACCCTGTCCTGCTGCTGTTGGATTTGTATTTCCGTTTTCTTGCTTTGACACAGGGGTCAATTCGAGAGCACTCACTTTTCCACCCTGTAATAAAAAAATACTGATTGACTACTTTCCCGCGGAAAGTTTAGCGGCTGTTACTGAATTTGGCATCTCACATGTGACCCAGCAAGGCTCAAACCTTACCTGACAGACCCAATAGTTTACGAGGACTGTTCAAATATGAATGCAAGTACAACGTTTTCTCATGCACTAATGCGAAAATCACCTGGAAATAAATATCACAGCGAAGAAAAACATTTTACCTATACATTGATACCAAACCTGTTAAAGTCCGTTGACTTTAGAAATGTATATCGTTCGATAAACATTGTCTACTCTTGTATACTAATACAAAACATGGTTGGAAGAAGGTCAGAGAACGCCGTTGAAATATGGTCCTATACTAAGAATCGTTGTATTCTTGGTATACGGTGCAAAGACGTTTTTGATGAAATATGTTCGGTTTATGGGCATAGTGAAATGTCTTTTCCGACAGTTTTTCGTTGGTGTAAGAAATTCAGCTGTGGGCTAGGCTCAACAGAAGATGCACCACATGATCGTCGGCCGAAAAGAGCAACATCTGCCAAGATGGTTGCTAGAGTGAAAGAAATAGTTGCTACCGATGCACAATACACCACAAGGCAAATAGCTAGTATGGTTGGCATCTCATTAGGAGCAGCTCATACAATTCTGAAACGGCATTTGAAAATTAGAAAGATCTGTGCTAGATGGATTCCCCATCTGTTGACAGATGAGCAGAAAAAGACACGCGTTCAGTTGCCAAGAAGCTGCTTAAAAGTTTCCAAATTACAATGCACGGTCTTTCGCTAATGTCGTCACAGGTGACGAGACATGGGTTCACTTTTTTGAGCCAAAACGAAAGATACAGAACAAAATATGGGCAACAAAGTATGGCAAAAGACCATGCACTGCAAAGCGGACCATGAGCGTCAAGAAGGTAATGTATGCCATATTCTTTTCAAATCAGGGCCCTGCTATTAGGTTGTTGTGCCTAAAGGCAAATCTGTAAATGCGAAGTTTTACAAGAATAAAGTTCTTCGAAAATTGAGGAAATATTTCAAAGAACGAAGACCCGCAACTGGTTTGGCCAATGTCAGATTGCTACATGACAATGCGTCATCGCACAAGGCGTTCATTGGGCAAGACTATCTGAAGCAGGAAAAGGTTGTTGAACTCCCTCACCCCCCCCTATTCCCTGACCTTGCCCCGTGTGATTTTTCTTTTGTTCCCGCGGCTGAAAAATACCTTTCTGGTCGAAATTTTTTACACCCCAAACACCTCGGTTCTGCAATATTCCAGTGCCTTCATAGTATACCTCAAAAAGACTACCAAAATGCATTCAATGATTGGATCAGAAGACTGAAAGTTGGTATATCTGTTAAAGGGAATACTTTGAGGGGACAAAATAAATTTTTCATCGAAATCTATCATGGAATCATTTTTATGTGCTTAGTTGCATTCATATTTGAACAGTCCTCATAAGAGACAGCACCCTTAATCACAAGGGCATGGAGACCTGAAGGGGCATCTCTATTTTTTTTTCTGTTGCTTTTTTGTGTTACTGTTTGCTGTTTTTTTGCTGTTGTTTTTTGTTTAACATCACAGTCAGCAGCTTTGTTCATTCATGTCGGGAGAGACAATGATCTTTACCCCACTTTTCCTAGGTAGTCTTAGCCATACTGTCTACCAGTATAGCACAGTATCTTGCCAGAAACTGACAACTTCTCTTGCAGATTCTTCCACCTTATACATAGCATGGGTCCATTTCAAGATTAACTCTTATCTTGCTGTTCACGACAACCCCTATCTTTGGAAACAGTGCAGATCCAGATCAGATGGCTTCTGAAGAAGCCATCTGATCAGGATCTACACTGTTTGACATTCATTTAATGAATTTGTAGGAATAAATTACATCAAGTGATCTGATTGGTTCGAAGTCGGAAATGGGTGTGGCTTAAATGAATATTCAGCAAGAGAAGGGTTAAGGGGTGTCAGGTTGAGTTTAGTTTAGAGATTAACTTAGAAAATGGCTGAATGCAGGTTGAGTTAAGTTTAGAGATTAACTTAGAAAATGGCCGAATGTTTTGCAAACAATGAAGGCCCTAATCAGATTACTCATTTTCTAGCATCTGATCTGGGCCTGCACTGTCTGCCAATTTCTCCTTTTGGTTTTGTTTGTTTTGTTTGATTTGAGGTTTAACATCCCCATCAACACTGTATAGGTCATTTTGGAGATGTTGCTTCCAATTTTGTGGGACTTTTACCCGACATTGAGTTGAAATGACATCTCAATCCCTGCCGCCCAATGAAACCAATAGTGTTTATAAGCATGGACGGGCCAACTCGCACCACTTTGCCTGGGCAGGCTTAGATCCTTTAAGTGGTTTACCAGCACTCATGTGCGGGTCGGTTTCAGCTCTGCGTGGAAGTATCATGCAGCCCATCTATTTCTTCAAGCCCCGATGGGCGGGGGCATCTCCTTTTGGTAATTCCCGAACAACGATTGTTAATCTGTAAAGCGGGGGAGAGTAACCTTTATGATGCCAATCACATTAATTGTCGTCTGCTTTGTTATCTGCTGGTTTCTTTAAAAGTCACTGTTGCAAACAGTGTGGACCAAGATCAGACTGCTCCTAGAGGAGCAGTCTGATCTTGGTCCACACTGTTTGCCTGTATGCAAATAAGTTTGCAAGATGAAGTAGAC
Organism: Lucinisca nassula; assembly: GCA_963580285.1. Classification (NCBI taxonomy): domain Eukaryota; kingdom Metazoa; phylum Mollusca; class Bivalvia; order Lucinida; family Lucinidae; genus Lucinisca; species Lucinisca nassula. Next base: position 71,257,573 of record OY757017.1, on the reverse strand, counting down.
AACATAAACAGACAACATTTTCAAACACAGTTTTTCTAAGCATCTTTAGAGTTAATGACACACTGGAACTCTCACCTTTGGAGGAGGAAATCCTCTCTTTTTGCACCACTCTCTGAAAGCAACCTTCAACATCTCTAGACTTCTAGGGTCGTCTCTCTTGCAGTAGATTCTTAGCTGCTGTTCTGAAAAAGTTTCAGGCAACATCTGGGATACCTGAAAAAGGGTCAAAAGTACAAAAATTACATACAGGGAAACAGTGTGGACTCAGTGGTTGGTCTCAATTCAGTTTTTTGTATGTGGTTAATTATCTGTATTCATTAATGGAGCACTGTGGTGCAGTGGTAAAGCATCAGATTTAAGATCGAGAGGTAGCTGGTTCAATCCCCGCAAGTGCAGAGTGAGCAAGTGACTTTATCCACATTGCTTAGTACTGGTTTATACCCAGGAAGAGGCAGAAAACGGGCCTCCGTGGCCTAGTGGATAAGAGCGCTGACTCTTAGTCATTAGGTCTCTCACCGCCGTAGGTTCGAGCCTCGCTTGGGCCACGTGTGAGACGCCAAGTTCTGCAACGGAAGGTCAGGTGGTTTTTCTCCGGGTACTCCGGTTTTCGCCCACCTCTGCTTAACGATCGGCTCGATATGAGTGAAATAATCTTGAAAGGGCCGTAAAACCAAAAAAAAAAAAAAAAAAAAAAAAGAGGCAGGAAAAAGAGGGCTACATGGAAGATTAGTACTTGTACTAAATGTGTTTGATTATTATTATTACTGATGTTTATTTTTCTACTTATATAATCTTTACATTTTGAAATCCATCTGTAAACAGTCGTGTAATAACAGTGTTATAAACAGGTTTGGGTTTTACGGCCCTTTCAAGATTAATATACTTATTTTGAGCAAATCGTTAGTCAGAGAAGTGCAAAAACCGAAGTAGCCATAGAAAAACCACATGACCTTTTGTTGCTGAACTTGGCGTTATAAAAAGGTTTAGGGGTACCAGAGAATTGTCTACCATCATATTATACATATATAAGGTGACATTTAATCTCAAATACAGTAAAATTCCTGTATTAAGACCACCTTTGGGACTGTTCAAAAGTGGTCTTAAGACCACTTTTGAACAGTCCAAAAGGTGGTCTCCCACTGGATGCAGATAAAACAAAGAAACTGTACCTGACGCCTTCTAGCTATGCTTTTAAAAGCATATTTTGTCATAATTTTAGGTTGTCTTAATAGCAAAATTTCAATGTATATAGGCTACATGTATATAGCATTGGTCTGCATGGTGCTTCCCTGCAGACCTGAAACCGATTGAACAGGAGTACTGGTAAACCCTTAGAAGGTTCGGCCCCCGCTCATTGGGGCTTGAAGAAATAAATGGACTGCATGATGCTTCCATGCAGAGTTGAAACTGACCGCACACAAGTACTGGTAAACAGCTCAGAGGATCTAAGTCTGCCAAGGTAAAGAGGTGGGAGTTGGACACTTCATGCTTATAAACCCTATTGGTTTCATTGGGAGACAGGGCTTGAGAAAAGTCCCACAAAATTGGAAGCAACGTCTCCAAAATGACCTATGAAGTGTTGATGGGGACATTAAACCTCAGATCAAACAAACAAACAAAACCCTTAGAAGGTATAAGCCTGCCCAGGCAAAGTGTTGCAATTCGGATAGTGCCTGCATTTAAACCCTAGCGGTTTGTTTGGGCAGCAGGGCTTAACTTGTCATTTCATCTCATTGCCTTCAAAGCCCTATATATTTGGAAGCAACATCTCCAGAATGACAGTACTGCCAGTGACATAAACCTCACCACAAAAACAATAAGTTATATTTTTATTTTTTCAAAAATGTTATCTGCTGTTATTTTGCTTTTAGAGTTAACCAACCTGATCCTTCCTGACTTTGATAGCTTCATTTGGATTGTCTTTCATGTAGAACCTTACGCTGTCGATAGGATTCTTATCTTTCATGCCATAGTCTAGTATCACAAGCTGCAAGTATAAACAATTCGATAACACACCCATGCGACATAGTGTATTTAATGGCTACTTTTCTGATGAAAATCCGTGATATTTTTCTTATTTACATTGCAAACATAGGTTGTGGGTGCTCGTTAGAACCGCCTCATTGAGGCGGTTCTAATGAGTACCCACAACCTAGGTCTTGGAGCATAAATAAGAAAAAAAAGTGTATACCCCCGTAAACCCCAGTTTTCTCTATATAAAGTGGGGTTTAGCGGGGATGGGTGTTCATTTCATGGACTTGTTCCCGTGATGAAAACGGTGACAAAAATTCCATCAAAGATGAAAACACTATCATCCGCATAACATTTTCCTAAGTCTATGAGGCCCTCAAGGCCTGGTAGTCTCATGCCAACAGTCAGAACTGGGAAAAAAATGAACTTTTCTGAGATTTAATGCAGTAGCCTGTCCTAGTTAATAGCAAATTTGTTAAGATTCTATTAACCAGAGATTCAACTTCGGTGAAGTTGATGTCGCACCTGCTCCCCACCTGCCCCACACAAAAAAAAAAATAAAAGTTTATTTAAGGCAGAAGAAATGAATATAGGGCTTTGAGAAGAATCCATAGCCTATATATGTGAGGTAAAAAACTGACTATGTTCACAATGTGGAAAAAGTGATAAAAATTGATCCAAAGATAAAGTCAAAACCACATGCACATCCTCATACCATAGCAAAAACACACACAAAAGTTTAAAATGATCAATATAAAACTGTAGGAGGAGTTGCGATGACAAGAGGTACCTATTGGCTAAGTTCACAATATGCAAAAAGTGATAAAAAAAAAATGACTAAGTTCACAATGTGCAAAAAGTGAGAAAAATTAATTCGAAGATTAAGTCCAAACCACATGCGCATCCTCATACCATGCCGAAAGCACATACAAATTTTCCAAATGATTGGTATAAAAGTGTAGGAGGAGTTGCGATGACAAGAGGTACCAACCCAATACCAATTGAAGGTTAAAAATGACTAAGTTCACAATCTGGAAAAAGTGACAAAAATTGATTCGAAGATTAAGTCCAAACCATATGCGCATCCTCATACCTGCAAAGTTTCCAAATGATCAGTATAAAAGTGTAAGAGGAGTTGCGATGACAAGAGGTACGTATCGCATACCTAAAAATGAAACTAAGTTCACAATATGGAAAAAGTGACAAAAATTGATTCGAATGTTAAGTCCACACCACATGCACATCCTCATACCATGCCGAGAGCACAAACAAATTTTCCAAATGATTGGTATAAAAGTGTAGGAGGAGTTGCGATGACAAGAGGTACCAACCCAATACCAATTGAAGGTTAAAAATGACTAAGTTCACAATCTGGAAAAAGTGACAAAAATTGATTCGAAGATTAAGTCCAAACCATATGCGCATCCTCATACCAAGGGGAAAGCACATGCAAAGTTTCCAAATGATCAGTATAAAAGTGTAAGAGGAGTTGCGATGACAAGAGGTACGTATCGCATACCTAAAAATGACTAAGTTCACAATATGGAAAAAGTGACAAAAATTGATTCGAAGATTAAGTCCAAACCACATACGCATTCTCATACCATGGCGAAAGCACATGCAAAGTTTCCAAATGATCGGTCTAAAAGCGTAGGAGGAGTTGCGATGACAAGACATCCAGTGTAAAATGTTGACGGAATGACGGACGGACGGACAGACCACCGGACGGACAGACGGACGGAAACTTGCACGCCTATGTCTTCCTGCTAAAGCAGGTGCGATAAAAACTAAGTCACTGTCTTTTGCACAACATTTTCCCCATTATAAGTTTATGGGAGACTAAAGGGCAAGTAACTTTGATGTAATTAATCCGATCTATCCTCATTACCTGCAATTTTTATGAGGATCTTATCAAAAATAAAGTTGCTATTGCCCGGACAATGTGTGTGTGTGTGAATTCGGGTTTAACGTCGCTTTCAACAATTTTTCAGTCATATCACGACGGTGTCTGGTTGCGACAGGGAGCTCAATGCTCACGTTTATAGTGCTGCCTCACTGAAGTATCATGTCCCAGACACATTACATGATACCACACCCAGTCACATTATCCTGACACTGGATCGACCAGTCCTAGCTCTACCCCGTAAATCTGAGTGCCAAACGAGGAGCAGCTAGTACCATTTTTAACGACTTTGGTATGTCGCGGCCCGGGATCGAACCCGAGACCTCCCGTTCCCCGGAGCGGACACTCTACCAACTGAGCTATCGGGGCCGGTATATTGCCCGGACAACAATATTCCCATAAAATTGCTATAGAACCTTTTGGCTGTTGTTGGAATGATGTTAATAATTCTGAATCTCCATGTTGCCATCCCATCAAGTATCAGCTGAAATCAACAAACAGTTCTGGAGATGCTGAACATCACGAAAACACGCCTATATAATTTTGACCCCCTTGAACCCCACTTTTATATAGTAAAACTGGTTTTTACAGGGGTAAACCTTATTTTTCTTATTTCTGCTGCAGAAATTCTGCTCTAAAATATAGATTGTGGGTATATTGTGAGCAGAAATAATCAAAATATCACAATTTTTCATCTTAAAATTTTCATTTTTTCGGCGATAAAGTTAACAATGTATTTGTATAGGCGTGTTTTCATAATGAAAGGTGAAAGGCTGATGATGGATGGCCGGCAATGGGCGAACAATGAACAACAGGCCATGGCATAAGCTGACCTGGGCCCAGCTATTCAAATCATCATTCGCTTAACGGGTTCGTTAGTGGTCAAAATGTCAACTGCTCTAGCAATCAAAATACAAAATTAGGTGATATTTTTGCTGAAAAAAAAAATGTGCGCAGCTTTTGCATTTGCAAAAGCTGCTCACATATTTTTTTTATGCAAAAATATTAGCATATTTGCCATATTAAATAATCAAAGTTTTAACGATACATTAACTAACAACATCGTTAATTTAGAACAACTGGCTCCTGGAGCTTGGCTCCAGTTTGAGCTAACAAGGGAGACAATTCTTATGATTTCATCTTCGCTTACCTGTAAATTGAAACCATACCAAAATGGGGTTTCCCTCAAAGAAGTGAGTGTTTGAGTTTTACGTCCCACCAACAACTAAGGTCATTCGGAGACAGGACCTCGGTTTAAAGACTCTTCCGAAAGTCTGGAGAAGCCCGGGATCGATCCTGCGATCCCTGGTTTACAAGGTGAGTGGCGTAACCACTACACCACGGAGGCTTCGTTCTCTCAAAGGAAAGCCGTTAAGACATTTTCATCTCTGGCACAAATCCTTTCCTATGCACTTAACCCCTAAGGAAGACACAAATATTTTTGTATAAATTGCCTCCCTTGTAGGTGAACCCTTCATCTGCTACATAAATTCCTGAAGCAGACGACAATCTGATTTTTTTAATACTTTCATAGTAACTAAGGCTTGACATTACATTTGACTTGTCTGCTCTGAAAAAAAATAATACACTTTGAAAATGCCATCTGCTAGAGGCAAATAGAAGCCAGAGAACAAATGGGTAGATGTGCAGAAAACAATCTGATTTTTAAAAATATTTTTCATAGCAAGTAAGGCTGGACATAACATTTGAATTGTCTGCTCGGCCAAGCAGATGTTTCACATATGTCAGGCCTTATTTTTAGTGAAAAAAAAAGAAAAGAAACAAGAGGGCCCAGAGGGCCCTGATTCGCTCACCTGTGAGTCACTGTCTCAAGTACATTCTATTTTTAGCTATGGTGGCCATCTTGTTCATCAGCAGAGTGATTTTAGCTCATTTGGTAGGGAGTAACCTAGGCAACATTCCTGTGAAGTTTGAATCAAATTGGCCTTAGGGTTTAGGAGGGGTTCACGCTTGAATCAAATTTACAATAGTTTTTCTATTTTTAGGGATTGTTTTAGCCTTTTTGGTAGAGGGTCATCTAAGCAACATTACTTCAAAGTTTGAATGAAATTTGCCAAAGGGTAGAGGAGGAATTGTCGTTTGAAGATTTATTTTTATTTTTAGCTCTGGCAGCCATCTTGTTCATTGGAGTGGAATAAGTTTTAACTATTTTGGTAGGGAGTCACCTAGGCAACATTCCTGTGAAGTTTTAAATCTAAATGGTCCAAAGGTTTAGAAAGAGTTCGCATTTGAAGCAAATTTACAATGTTTTTCTATTTTTAGCTCTTGTGACCATTTGTTAATCGTTATGCTATTTTCCTAGACGGTCATCTACACAACATTCCAATGAAGTTTAGAAGCCTTCATGGTCAAGTGGTCATGCTACTTGCCTTGTAAACCAGGGGTAGCAGGATCGATCCCAGGCTTCTCCAGACTTTCAGATTAGTTTTTAAACAGTGGTCCTATCACTGTATGACCTTAGCTGTTGGTGAGACTTAAACTCAAACACTCACTCCTATCAAGGAACCTATATGCCAAATATGAAGGCTGTATCTTAAATGCTTCAAAAGTTATGACAAAGTAGGTCAAAGGTCAAGGTCATGGGTCAAAAGTTTTGAATGGTTGAGAAAACCTTGTCACAAGGAACATACATGCAAAATATGAAGGCTCTATCTCATATGGTTCAAAAGTTACGATAAAGTAGGACACAGGTCAAGGTCACAGGTCAAATCTTTATATGAGTGGGAAGCCCTTGTCACAAGGAACCTACATGCCAAATATGAAGGCTCTATCTCTTACGGTTCAAAAGTTATCACAAACTAACCTACTGATCTACTTTTTGATTTGACATGACCCATATTCGAACTCAACTGAGATATTGTCCAGATGATCATTCTGAGCAAGTTTTATGATGATTTGACTAAAACTGTGGCCTCTTAGAGTGTTCAAAACGTTTTTCTATGATTTGACCTGCTGACCTCTTTCTGACCCAACATGACCCATATTCGAACTTGACCCAGATATTGTCAAGATGATCATTCTGAGCAAGTTTGATGATGATTGGACCAAAACTGGGGCCTCTAGTGTGTTCACAAGGTTTTTCAACAATCTGACCACCTACTTACTGACCAGATTTGACCCATATTCGAAATTAACTGAGATATTGTCAAATTATCATTTTGAGCAAGTTTGATGATCTGACCAAAACTGTGGGTCAAGTGTGTTCAGAGGGTTTTTCTATGATTTTACCTACTGAACTACTTTTTGGACCAACATGACCCATATTGTAACTTGACTCAGATATTGTCAAGATGATCATTCTGGGCAAGTTTGATGAGGATCTGACCTAAACTGTGGCCTCTAGTGTGTTCACAAAGTTTTTCTATGATTTGACCTACTGACCTACTTTTTGACCTGACATGACCCATATTCGATCTTGATCGATATATTGTCAAGACAATCATTCTGAGCTAGTTTGATGATGATTGGACCAAAACAGTGGCCTCTAGTGTGTTCACAAATTTCTCTGATTTGACCTACTGACCTACTTTTTGACCCTACATGACCCATATTCGCATGTGACCAAGTTGAAGATATTATCAAGATGATCATTCTGAGCAAGTTTGATGATGTTTGGACCAAAACTGTGGCCTCTAGTGTGTTCACAAGGTTTTTCTATGATTTGACCTACTGACCTACTTTTTGACCCAACATGACCTGTATTCAAACTTGACCGAGATATTAGCAAGATGATCATTCTGGGCAAGTTTGATAATGATTGGACCAAAACTGTGGCCTCTAGTGTATTCACAAGGTTTTTCTATGATTTGACCTACTGACCTACTTTGTGACCTGACATGACCCATATTCGAACATGACCAAGATATTATCAAGATGATCATTCTGAGCAAGTTTGATGATGATCGGACCAAAACTGTGGCCTCAAAACTGTGGTCTTCACAAGGTTTTTTTTTCGATTTGACCTACTGACCTACTTTTTGACCCGACATGACCCATATTCAAACTTAACCGAGAAATTTTGTGGCGGTACAAATTGTGTGCAAGTTCAGTTAAAATCAAATCATAAATGAAACAGCTATCATGCAGACAAGACCAAAATAGGCAATTTTTGCCCTTTCAGGGGCCGTAACTCCGTAACACCTGATGGGATATATCTGGTTCAAGAAAGGAACCCAGATCTCATGGTGGTACAAGTTGTGTGCAAGTCTGGTTAAAATCAAATCATAAATGAAGATGCTATCGTGCAGACAGGACCAAAATAGGCAATTTTTGCAATTTCAGGGGCCATAACTCTGTAACACATGATGGGATATGGCTGGTTCAAGAAAGGAACCCAGATCTCATGGTGGTACAAGTTGTGTGCAAGTCTGGTTAAAATCAAATCATAAATGAAGATGTTATCGTGTGGTCAAGAAATTGTTTACGGACGCACGGATGGACGACGGACAAAATGTGATCACAAAAGCTCACCTTGTCACTACGTGACAGGTGAGCTAAAAATACACTTTGAAATTACCGTCTGCTAGTAATGATGAAAAAAACCTACATGAGCAATGATGTCATCAGGTTCCAAGGGAGAGCACTGTAACTCATCTGGATCTATTGCTTCTTGAACTTCTTTTTTGATCTGAGGTATCTCTTTCTGGAATAAAATAACCAAATCTTGCCAGGAAACACATAAAAGGGACATAAGCAAACAGAGGAGACCTGGATTAGATGCAGCATAATAGCCGCATTATGTGCATCTAATAAGGGTCTAACAGGATTTTCTGTCAAAAACAGAATTCAAAGAAGAGCTCCACATGAAGGTTATTATACGCCTGTGGCAAGTAATCAGCTATAAGGAGACCTTGACGTTGGAGGTACCGACCAGAGTCTTGAGCACAACACATCGTCTTATGATGGTAAACATTTCTGCCAAGTAATAAATTTCAAAATCCATCAGGCTCAGACACGAAAAATTGACCCTTTTTTGGCCTTGGAGGTACTGACCTGAGTCTTGTGCGAAGTAATTTCAAAATCCATATTGGAATAACAAAGTTATTGACCAGACACGAAAAAAGACCCTTTTTGACCTTTGACCCTTAAAGTAAGACGTTGACCTCTAAGGTCTTGTGTGTGACACATCTCATGATGATTAACATTTCTGCCATGTAATTTTAAAATTCATCCAGGAATAAATAAGTTATTGAAACTAAAAAAAAAAGACCCTTTTTTTCCTTTGACCTCAAAGTATGACCTTGACCTTGGAGGTACTGACCTGGGTCTTGCACGTGACACATCATCTCATGATGGTTAACATTTCTGCCTTGTAATTCTAAAATCCATCCTTGAATAAATAAGTTATTGACTGGACACAAAAGGACCCTTTTTTGACCTTTAACCATTAAGTATGCACTTGACCTTGGGTTTTGCATGTGGGAAATTTGCTCATGATGGTTTACATTTCTGCCAAGTAATTTCCAAATCCATCCAGGAATAACAAAGGTATTGACTGGACACAAGAACAAGATACTTTTCTTTACATTTGACCTCTAAGTATTACCTTGACCTTGGAGGTACGGATCTAGGTAGCTTAACACTAAATATTGCTGAGCCGGGGAACCAGCACTTTGGGACAGAAGATTTGATAGAGGATCAAATACCAGCTGTGCATTTCATTGGTTATATAGGCTGGATTTATTTCATTTTAAGAAAAGGGTACTTATAGCAAAACAAAATAATAGATGCTTTGCAATTATATCTGCAAGCCCAAAAATATTGCTGCCACATTTTCATGGTCACCCCTTTGAGAAAAAATTGCCCTGTTATTCACTGCGGCGCTACACATCAACAATATGGCGGACAATAGCTCAAAAAGGAGACGGGCTACATGTGGATTTTTTCTTTGGGATTTATTCAGCTAGAGTTGCTCTACAAACCACCAAGGTTTGAAATATTTTGCATGTACAGTTTTTGTTGGAGATGGAAAAATGTTACTATTGTCGTCTATGGAAAATATTTAGTGGTAAGCTCCCTATAGGTAGCTTAACACTAAATATTGCTGAGCCGGGGAACCAGCACTTTGGGACAGAAGATTTGATAGAGGATCAAATACCAGCTGTGCATTTCATTGGTTATATAGGCTGGATTTATTTCATTTTAAGAAAAGGGTACTTATAGCAAAACAAAATAATAGATGCTTTGCAATTATATCTGCAAGCCCAAAAATATTGCTGCCACATTTTCATGGTCACCCCTTTGAGAAAAAATTGCCCTGTTATTCACTGCGGCGCTACACATCAACAATATGGCGGACAATAGCTCAAAAAGGAGACGGGCTACATGTGGATTTTTTCTTTGGGATTTATTCAGCTAGAGTTGCTCTACAAACCACCAAGGTTTGAAATATTTTGCATGTACAGTTTTTGTTGGAGATGGAAAAATGTTACTATTGTCGTCTATGGAAAATATTTAGTGGTAAGCTCCCTATCTAGGTCTTGCGCACAGCACATCGTCTCATAATGGTTAACATTTCTGCCAAGTAAATTCAAAATTCATCCAGGTATAACAACGTTATTGACCAGATGCGAAAGAAAGACCCTTTTTTGACCTTTGACCTCTAAATATGACCTTGTCTTTTGAGGTACTGGCCTGGGTCTTGCGCACGACCTGTGATCCAATTCATATTCTTATAAAGTTACACAAAGGTATCCCTAATGGTTACCGAGTTACGGTGCATCTGACACCCGGTAAATGACAAATGGACTTGGTTTAACCCTTGTCCTGCTAATCCCGGATATGTCTTATCTTTGAAACAATGTAGATTCAGATCATATGGCTTCTGACGAAGCCATCTGATCAGGATCTACATTGTTTGCCATTCAGATTGTGAATTTGTTGCAATAATTTGCATCAAGTAATCTGATTGGTTGATAATCGGTAGTGGGTGTGGCATATATTAATATTCAGCAGAACAAGGGTTAAACTGTATTTATTTGACTTCATAGTTAACATATACAATACACAAATGGACTTGTCCAACATTTACAACAGAAGAGTGCACCAGTATACAATGGGTTAAACATACCAGCAATGTCAATGAAAAATGTGTCCTGTGACAAGTGCGCTCAGACAAATGCTCAACCATTACAGTGCATTTTCTTTTGCTAGAAACTGTCAACTGTCCTTCTTGAATCATCAGAAGGGAGATAATGACTACAGGAACGATTTCATGATCAATCTCAACAAAAGAGTATTGCCGACCTTGCAGGTATTGAACAGTGACCCCCTGATCACCAGTCAGACGGGCATCAGATTGAGCAACAGAGGCCGGCTAATGGGAGATGGAAATTGGACACTTGTGCAGTACCTTATTTAAAACTTGACTAGCTTTCAACTGTGTCTGTCCGACACATTTGTATAATTTCCGTCGTAAAATATTCCTGAGTATTTTCCTGGCATCTTCAAGTTCTGGTTCTGGCGAGTGGAGTATTTGGAAGAAAACATAGTCCGTCATATGAGACAATGCCTGTATGTCATCTTTAGCTTCCACCATTGTTTTCAATTCCCTGAAATGAAACAGGGCTTGAAATAAGAGTGCATCCATTCGACAGGACCTGCTAATATTGACTGGCAATGATCAGCCGTGGCATGGACAACTTGTGTACTTTTCTGAACTGAAAATAGGAAAGTCCACTGATTTTTTGTGATGGCTAACTTGATTCAATACTAAATATTGTTTAAAATGAAAATGAGGCTGAACATTGCATGTGAATCATTCACTGGCAGATTGCAATTTCAAACAGTTACGGCTGATTATCTCTGCCTTTGTTTTAAAAAAAGTTCATTGAATGACAAAAGACAATCATTATATAGCAATCAGTAGCAATGGTCCTAAACTGCTCACCTGAGTGCCGAGTGGATATTGAAAATAATTTTAAGGTCTGTGAAAAATTGAATAGCTTTTGCATTTCATCACGCAAAAATACAGAAATATTAGATAACATTCTTGCAAGTGTAATATTGTTGGCATTTGAAACTGAAACAAGCTGGAAATTTGCCAGATTTATTAGTTTTAGGACCATTACAAATTTCATGCTCAATTGCACTGAGCATGAAAAAAGTTTTATAACCTCAGGGTGTGGCGCCAAAGTTACAGTTGTTTCATGCTGAAATCACTAAGCATGAAATCTTGACTTCTACTACATATTCAAATACCAGCAATTGTTGACAATGTTATATTCATCAGGAAGACAAATTTCATACTCAACTGAGCTAAGTGTGAAAAGTTTAGCAACCCAAAAGCCTCAGCTATAGGCTGTCAAAAGGTCTCTTCATATTCTGTAAGTATTGATTCTTTCAATATTTAAAGTCTAACTAGTGATCAGAAGGCCATGGATTCGATCCCTGCCAGGTTACCCACATTCTTTCAAGGACACTGATACTGCAATATTATATAAGGTCATTCCCTCCTATCTGCGGATTCAAGAAGGGCAGTTGTTAGTTTATGGCGAAAGAAAGTGCACTGTAGAGCATAAGAGTCCAAAATGTACAAACGGAATGGTAAACAATGCTGTGATCAGACGGCTCCTTCAGGAGCAGTCTGATCTGGGTCTGCATTGTTTGCTTAGGCCTATCTGTCCCAATCCTTAGGATCATTATTATGGTGTAAGCCTGACAGGTAAAGTGTGGTTAGGTAAACAGACTGGCTCGTTATTACCTAAATAGTGTTGAATGGGCTGTTAAAACTCCAAACATAACCAAAGTGAATAATATTTTAAGTGGAAGAGTTTGTTTAGGATTAATTGAACAATAGAGCACAAACACCTACCCATCCTTTCCACAAAACTTGATATAATCATTTGCTTTGACCATTGCCTCTGTTATCATTGCATCAACAATGTTCGTCGTCTTGTGCTGGTACGCCCGCCGATGTAAGGTATTTCTGGTGTGGAACATGTCATATAAGTTCCCGACTTCCTAAAGCAGACAAAACAGTATTATAAAATTAAGGGGAATGGGAACACCTTCAGGGGAGGCAACTCCTGCAAAAGTATTTTTGTCTCCAATGTCAAAAGGGGTAAACTCTGAAAGAAAAGAATTTGCTCCTGAGGAGCAAATTCTCTCCTTTAAAGTTGACCCCTTTTTCAGCGAGACCGGGCTTACAGGAAAGCGAATAGCGAGTTCCGAAAGTTGTCTCCCTTTGAAAAATTGAAATCATGCAACACAACTTGCTAAAAATTGGGGAGGAGTGTATCATATGAGCCCCGCAAAGCCAATTTGTGTCTTCGAGTATTCCGTCATGACAAATTTTAACTGCGCATGCCCAACTATTCAGAGGGGCCAGGGATATGGCTTTCTGTCTGAAGGTTCCTCTTGATTCACTGCTTGTATGAGCGAGCAGCGAAGGTTCTGGCGAGACTGCACGGATGCGCTGCTCGCATAGGCGATAAGTACCAAAATCGCTTAATGGGGCCCATATTGAAATTTTCATCATAAGGTGAATGGACACACCTGGCATATTTTCTGCCATTTCTTTACAAGCGGGACAACTTTTGGGACTTCCTGTTTGCTTCTCTATAAACTGAACCCCTTGTTAAATTGGGGCCTACTCTTAATGGAAAGAATTTGCTTCTAAGCCTACTGACAATTTTGTTTGCGTTGAGGTTTTACGTCCCAGTCAACACTATTTAGGTTATTCTGGAGAATGATGCTGCTTATGATTTTGTGGGACTTTTACCCAACATTAAGATGAAAAGATATCTCCAGCCCTTCTTCCCAAAAGAAACCGCTGGGGTTTAAGGAGCAGTCCGACTTGCACTACTTTTCTGGGATAGGCTTAGATCTAAGCGGTTTACCAGTTCTGTTTCAGCTCTGTGCGGAAGAACTATGCAGCCCAATCTATTTCTCCAGGCCCTAATGGGTGGGGTCGCAGGCCTCTACTGATAAGGGAGATAAAAATGTTTTGTAGGAGTTGCTTCCCCTTTAAAGTTCTTTTCTATAAATTGAAATTGGCTATCATGTCAACCAAGTTTGTAGCAAGTATCATTAACGAAACTGAGCTCTTACAGTTCTTTAAACTTGAACATTAGGGTTGACTTAATATTTCACAAAGCAAGTGAACCATGAAATGTAGGTCAAGGTCAAATATGGATGCTTGCATTAAAGTTGCCTTCTCTAGCTGCAAGTTTGTACCAAGTATCATAAATGAAGGTCTGTCTAATGGGCTCGAACATTAGGGTGAATGCTACGGTTCCTGCAAACAGACAAATGGATGGAAAACCAGACTCCTGAAACTGAATTTGCAAGCATTTTACTTTTTTATCATATGACGTCATGTCTGAGAATGTAATAAAGTCATGTAACAAATTCCGTTATCCACTAGTGGATTAAATGTAAAGTTGGACAAGTCCCGAAACGTTTCATGTACGACGTCCTTAACGGCGTCGCCTTTACTTATGGCAGAATATTGGCATGTTTTGTACAAAAAACATGACTTAATGCGTTTTAAATGTGATATGATAAATAGAATCTTCCATTCGTGCTCAAGTATTATTGAATTTATTAAACTCGTTGGGGAAAAGGGGTAAAATGCTCGGCAAAGCCTCACATTTTATCCCTTTTCCTCAACTTGTTTAATAAAGTCAATAATACATGAACACTCATGTAAGATCCTCTATATATGTCAGTGATAATCACATAGACAACAGCAGTGAAGACCTGCAGAAAATTCTAGGGCAGAGGACAATCTAATTTTTTTTTCTGTGAAATTAAGGCTTGACATTTTATGTGAATGGTCTGCATGTAATGTCAAGCCTTATTTTTGCTGAAAATAAGAAAACAAAAAACTTTGAAAAGGCCATCTGCAAAACGTGCTTAGCACTTAATGGGTTAACTGAGGTTAGACCGACATTCAATCAACCCAAAAAGATAACCTTATCTCTTGAGCAAATCTGAAGCTGTCCCTCCACCTCGAGCACTCTCACAAACTGTATGAATCTTGTGTGATCAAAATTGTTCCTGATCCCCAGCATGTGGCAATCTCTTGCAAAGTAGTCCCACTTGTCCACGTCAATACCATTTCTCTTGTTAGCAACTACCTATTACAGAAACCAATTAAAATTCACTTTTGTGGAAATGGATTCAGTTTCTTGGGAGTCAACTTAGCCCAAAAAATATTTTGCCCCTCATATCAAAAGCGGAGAAAGCAAAGGGAGAAAAAATTTCCTTTAAGAAAAGGTCCTGTTTTCAGACAGACTTTGTTTGTTTGTGTTGAGGTCCTTTAGACGCCGAGAAAAATTAAATCTGAAAATGTTGTCTGCTTATGTCGTCTGCTGAATCTTCTTGCAAACTTTTTAAAAAATATTTTTTCCTGTAGGCAAACAGTGTAGACCCAGATCAGACTGCTCTCCTCTAAGAGCAGTCTGATCTGGGTCCACACTGTCAACACAAAAACTAATTTTAAGTACTTGGCAGATGATAAAGCAGACGACATTTGCCGTGATTGGCATTATATGGGTTAAGTTCCCATCAGCATAATTTAGGTCATTTTGGAGATGTTGCTTCTGATTTCTACCTGGCTTTGACATGAAATGACATCTCAAGCCAAAGAAACTGCTAGTGTTTAAGGGCAAGTCTGACTTGCACCAATTTTCCTGGGCTGGCTTAGGCCAAAGTGGTTTACCAGTCCCCAAAAGCTGGTCAATTTTAACTCTTATCTTGCTGTTCACGACAACCCCTATCTTTGCAAACAGTGTAGATCCAGATCAGATGGCTCTGATCAGGATCTACACTGTTTGGCATTCAGTTTATGAATTTGTAGCAATTAATTACATCAAGTAATTTGATTGGTTGATAGACAGAAATGGGTGTGGCTTAAATGAATATTCAGCAAGGTAAGGGTTAATACTAAATGGAAGCACCATAAAGCTCAATCTATTTCTCTAAACCCAAAGGGGCAGGGGTAAAGATTTCACTTTTCAAACAGGTTTGATTTTCTGACAAAACATACAGGATACATGAAAGTTATCTCCTTTGTTGCCAATTCCAAGCATATTATAGTTTTGGAAAATGTTTTTTTTTCTATTATTGAAATTTGATTGCCCAGTCAACACCGTTAAGGTCATGTGAATCAGTCAGTTAACCTGATCATGCGTTCCCTGTGCAGGCTGGTGTCTGGGAATGTGTGGCAGCCGTAAAAAGTCTCCCTGCCCTACATCATAGTGTAGTTTATATTTTCTTGTCCTTTGGATCATTGATTCCGATGTTCAATTTTGAAACTATTTGAGGGCAACTGTTGAGACCATTGAAGTTCGACTGTATTTTGCCAGATCCATTCCTGACAAACAAACAAAGATTGACTGAATATGTTCTAGAAAGGGTTATCCTTTGGAAGCAAGGAATACACCACAGAACAAGAAAATATGGAGTGTACATGTTTTCTGGGCCAGACTAGTTAGTTTCGGCCAATAAGGCCTCATCAGTGACCCGCAGATATTTTCAACATTCAAAAACGGAATCAATGATCCCAAGGGACAAGTAAATATAAACTACACTATGATGTAAGACAGGGAGACTTTTTATGGCAGCCACACATTCCCAGACACCAGATGTAGTGACGTTTAATATGTTCTAGAAAGGGCTATCCTTTGGAAGCAAGGAATACACCACAGAACTAGAAAACATGGAGTGTACATGTTTTCTGGGCCAGACTAGCTAGTTTCGGCCAATAAGGCCTCATCAGTGACCCTTAAATATTTTCAAAATTAAACAACGGAATCAATAATCCCAGAGGACAAGAAAATATAAACTACACTATGATGTAGGGCAGGGAGACTTTTTACGGCCGCCACACATTCCCAGACACCAGCTGTAATGATGTTAAATATGTTCTGGAAAGGGCTATCCTTTGGAAGCAAGGAATACACCACAGAACTAGAAAACATGGAGTGTACATGTTTTTTTCTGGGCCTGACTAGCTAGTTTCGGCCAATAAGGCGTCATCAGTGACCCTTAAATATTTTCAAAATTCAACAACGGAATCAATGATCCCAGAGGACAAGAAAATATAAACTACACTATGATGTGGGGCAGGGAGACTTTTTACGGCTGCCACACATTCCCAGACACCAGCTGTAATGATGTTAAATATGTTCTAGAAAGGGTTATCCTTTGGAAGCAAGGAATACACCACAGAACTAGAAAAATGGAGTGTACATGTTTTCTGGGCCAGACTAGCTGGTTTCGGCCAATAAGGCTTGAACACCTTTGGGACCACGAAAATCTGTTTGAGACAGGGGTAGTTCGAGCCACTGAGGGTAACAGCCAGAAGGCATAACGGCATATTTTAGGACATCTTTCGGAGTTTTATACAGGAAAATGTATGTTGTGTGTACTCATTAGAATCGCCTCATCGACAGGGGTAGTTCGAGCCACTGAGGGTAACAGCCAGAAGGCATAACGGCATATTTTAGGACATCTTTCGGTGTTTTATACAGGAAAATGTATGTTGTGTGTACTCATTAGAATCGCCTCATCGATGCGATTCTAATGAGTACACACAGCATACATTTGCAAGATAAAAAATGAAAATATCCTAAATTTTACCCTCCCTATTTCTTATGTAGAGAAATTCCTTAGGGAATTAAGAACGGGTTCGACTCAGCCATGGTAAACGAGCCATCGGTGTTCGAGCCATCGAAGTTCTACTGTACTTAGTGGTAAACCAGACTTAGTATAGTGCACATCCTTCTGCCAGAAACTGATAACTGTTTTTCTTGAATCAGCTGAAGCTAGAGAATGACAACAGGAAATATTTCATGAATACAGTAGAACTTCAATGGCTTGAACAGCGATTGCTCGTTTACCATGGATGTGTCGAACCCATTCTTGAGCCCCTAGCGAAATCCTCTACATAAGAAATAGTGGGGGATAATTAAGGAGATTTTAGTCTATTATCTTGCAAATGTATGCTGTGTGTACTCATTAGAATCTAATGAGTACATACAGCATACATTTTCATTATAGAACTCCGAAAAGATGTCTAATAAGTATCTCGTTATGCTTCCTGACAGTAACCTCAGTGGCTCGAATTACCCCCGTCTCGAACAGATTTTCGAGGTCCCAAAGGTATTCGAGCCATTGAAGTTCGACTGTATTTTTTTTTTTTACTAATGGTTTTACAGCCCTTTCAAGATTACTTCACTTATTTAGAGAAGAATCGTAGTCTAACTGTTGGTCTTCTTTTGCTCCAGCATTTCTGTGGTTTCTTGTTGTTGAGTCCCCACTGTTGTTTCATCTCTGTGGTTGTTTGATTTTTGTGTTACGGAGATGTTGCACTGATGAGTAAGGAGGCCTTCATGCGGACTGAACAAATTATATGTCCAAATTGCGACAGAAATAAGCGAAGGTTTTTGGCCACGTAAAATCTATTTAAATCCCCCACCCCCGCAAGTGGAAAACTGTCTTTTTGGCTTTCCGCTATTGATGTTTCCATTAGGGTCTTGTTGTTTTATGTCTGTGCTTCTTTACCTTTGGTGTCTCTGATGGGAGCTGTGGGTTAATTGTATCGATTCCTGATCATTGTCTTCACTTGTATTTTACATAGAGATGGGCAAAAACCGGAGTTACCCGTGAAGAACCGCCTGCTGAAATCTGTTGCAGAACTTGGAATTTCAGGATTAATCTTCCACATAAAATTGTTGCTGGCCCCAGCGGGTCACTAGCCAGACCATTATGATAAATCATCCATGCGACATAGTGCATTTTTCACATCTCCAAAACGGCTACTTTTCTGATGAAAATCTGTGACAAATTTTTTTATAAATGCTCGAAACATAGGTTGTGGGTGCTCGTTAGAACCGCCTCAATGAGGCGGTTCTAACGAGTACTGAAAACCTATGTCTTGGAGAAGAAATAAGAAAAATAATGTATACCCCAGTAAACCCCAGTTTTCTCTATATGAAGTGGGTTTTTTGGGGGGGTCCTCATTTCACGGACCTGTTCACGTGATGCTTAGTGCATATCATTATGGCATAAATGAAACAGGTTTTTTCATTGGCTAGAAATGCATCACATGCAAGTCGCTATTCTGCAGTAGATTCACAGTAGGCACATTTGAATCGGAACCTTTCCAAGTACAGCTGTATAGTGACTGCTACTGAGATACCCAGATTTTTCTTAAGGACAATCAAGATTAAATTTACTGGTTTTTATTCCTGGTTGTCACTCCACTGAATTGCAGGAAACCAGCCTAACAACAACACATCCTTCACCTTTCAATTGTCGTATGTTTGTGGTGTATCGTTTACAGTTGTTCAATGCACTAAAAGCAATGGAAACCTAAGCTTCGGGCACTACCAAGGTTTATGGAGTTTGTTTGTTAGATTTGAGGTTTAACATCCCCGTCAACGCTGTAAAGGTCATTTTGGAGACGTTGCTTCCAATTTTGTGGGACTTTAACCCGACATTGAGATGAAGTGACATCTCAAGCCCTGCCGCCCAATGAAACCAATAGGGTTTATAAGCATGGACGGGCCGACTAGCACCCCTTTGCCTGGGCAGGCTTAGATCCTCTAAGCGGTTTACCAGTACTCGTTTGCGGGTCGGTTTCAGCTCTGCGTGGAAGCAGATGCAGCCCATATATTTGTTCAAGCCCCGATGGGCGGGGGCCCAAGGTTTATGGAGTGTCTCAGGCCAGGGCCTAGACTGTCGGGTCAATTTGGCCCTCGCCTGCAGCTCGGGCTATATCAACCAGACTGTCTGGC
The DNA here is from genome assembly GCA_963580285.1 of Lucinisca nassula. Lineage (NCBI taxonomy): Eukaryota > Metazoa > Mollusca > Bivalvia > Lucinida > Lucinidae > Lucinisca > Lucinisca nassula. Next base: position 71,237,932 of record OY757017.1, on the reverse strand, counting down.
TCTCAGGCTGCCCTTGATAGTGGCCTCAGCTTAGATCACTGTTGCTTAAATAGACCTGACTGCACCACTGAGCCCAGTTTGTAATGTGAATGAAGAGTGACTTTTCAGAGACAATGTATTAAGTATTCCTTTCAGATTTTAATTTAAAGGTAAATGAGGAACAAATTCGGACCCCTTTGTTTGAATATGAAGTTCCATAAGTAAAAACTGATGGAAAAATATGACAGGTCTATCAACTCCCCTTAACCCTTATCTTGCTGTTCATGACAACCCCTATCTTTGCAAACAGTGTAGATCCAGATCAGATGGCTTCTGAAGAAGCCAGCTGATCAGGATCTATACTGTTTGGCATTCAGTTTATGAATTTGTAGCAATAAATTTCATCAAGTAATTTGATTGGTTGATAGACAGAAATGGGTGTGGCTTAAATGAATATTCAATAAGATAAGGGTTAAATCCGTGTCACATACCTCATACAAAAAACTTTTCTTTTCTGTTCTTCCATGGTAAGGCCACATCTGAATGTAAATAAATACATATTTACAGCGAAATTCTGCTACAAAGACCAGCTAAAACAAACTGAACTGTCAGAAGATCTGACTTTATCATATGACGTCGCGTCTGAGAGTGTAATAACGTCATGTAATAAATTTGATAATCCACTTGTGGGTTAAATATGCAAATTTGTAAGATACGCCCCATAACGTTACGTGTTCGATGTCCTTAACAACGTCGAGTTTACTAATGGCTGAATATTGACATTTTTGTTAAAGTGTATTTTAAATGTCATATGATAAATAGAATCTTGCATTCGTGCTCATGTATTATTATAAATTAATATTATAAATTATTATTTATTAAACTTGTTGAAGAAAAGGGATAAAATGCTCGACAAAGCCTCACATTTTATCCCTTTTCCTCAACTTGTTTAATAGATGCAATAATACATGGACACTCCTGTAAGATCCTCTATATGCCCCCCCCCCCCCCCCTCCCTGTTTAGCACATTTTTACAGAAACACACAACCTTTTGGCCAGTCAGAAAGTCTGATGTCATTTGCATGATATAAGCCATCACCATTGCAAAGTACGCCAAGTTGAAGGCTTTCAGCTTTAAGGGGATTGGGAACACCTTCAGGGGAGGTAACTCCTGCAAAAGTATTTTTGTCTCCCACTTCAATAGGAATCAACTTTAAAGGAAAAAAAAATGCTCCTGAGAAATAGGGGTAAAATCTTAAAGGAAATTCTCTTTCCTTTAAGAATAGACCCCTTTTTCATTGGGACAGGGCTTATAGAAAAGCGAACTGGAAGTCCCAAAAGTTGTCTCCCTTTGAAAAATGGCGGAAAAATCTACCAGGTGTTCCCATTCCCCTTAATAATTCCTGAGAAATCTTTGACTGGCTAATATGGAGAAAAAAGATTTAAAGAACAGGGGCCAGTTGTTCAAAGCATCATTAGCTTAACAAGCAGAGGTCATTGTTAACTATTCTAGCAAGTTTAATACTAATTTTGGGATTTTTGCTGAAAAACGCTAATATGGAGAAAAAAAAGATTTAAAGAACAGGGGCCAGTTGTTCAAAGCATCATTAGCTTAACAAGCAGCGGTCATTGTCAACTATTCTAGCAAGTTTAATACTAATTTTGGTATTTTTGCTGAAAAACTCTGAGCAGCTTTTGCATTTGCAAAAGCTGCTCACATTTTTTAAGCAAAAATTTTAGCTTATTTGCCATAATAAATGATCAAAGTTTTAACGATATGTTAACTAACGGCATCGTTAGTTTTGAACAACTGGCCCCAGGTGAACAAAACCATAGAGAAAGTCCAGGGTTTCTCATATTATATAACTCATCATTGTGGCATTGCATACCAAGTTTGAGGTTTCTAGCTTCTATAGTTCCCGAGAAATTGTTGATGAAAAATTGAACATAGGCCCATATGGAGAGAAAGAAGAATGAAAGGACAAACTAGAATTTGTTTTTCTACAAAAACACAGATGTCTCCCCCGTTTTTGACTGCTAAGTATAACCTTGACATTGGAGGTATTGAGCTGGGTCTTTTGTGCAACACATCATCTAATGAAGATGAACATTTCTGCATAGTAACTTTAAAAATGTTCATAGAAAAAAAAAAGTTATTGGCCGTAAACCAAAAAAGCACTTTTTTACCTTTGACCTCCAAGTATGGCCTTGACCTTTGAGGTACAACACATTGTCTCATGATGGTTAACATTTCTGCCAAGTAATTTCATAATCCATCAAAGAATAAGGAAGTTATTGACTGTCCTTTTACCTTTGACCTCTAGGTATGACCTTGACATTGGAGGTATGGACCTTGGTCTTGCACCTGACTCATGGTCTAATGACGGTGAACATTTATGCATGGTTACTTTATAAAGTCCATCCAGAAATAAAAAGTTAATGACTGGACACAAAAAAAAAAAAAAACTTTTTTACCTCTGACCTCTAAGTATGACCTTGATCTTGGAGGTACCGACCTGGGTCTAGCGTGCACCACATCGTCTCATGATGGTTAACATTTCTGCCAAGTAATTTCACAATCCATCCAGGAAGAAGAAAGTTATTGACTGAACACTAAAAAAAAAGGCCCTTTTTGTCCTTTGACCTTTTGTCCTTGACATTTGAGGTACCAACTTGGGTTATGCACACAACACATCGTCTCATGGTGGTTAACATTTCTGCCAATTAATTTCAAAATCCACCTTAAAACTAGAAATGGTGTTTGTAAAGCACAATGCCTCCAGCTAATTTTTCCATCAGGAATGCATATATGAAATTTCAAAACCATAGCATACACGGTTCTAAAGTTATGCTATGCATCACTTTTAGCATATAATACAATGGGCACAAATTACTAAAATGACAAAGGGCCATAACTCACAAAGTGTTTTTCGGAATTTTGTCAAAAGTTTTGTTTGTTTGATTTGAGGTTTAACGTCCCCGTCAACACTGTAAAGGTCATTTTGGAGAAGTGCTTCCAATTTTGTGGGACTTTTACCCGACATTGAGATGAAATGACATCTCAAGCCCTGTCGCCCAATGAAACCAATAGGGTTTTTTAGCATGGACGGTCCGCCTCGCACTGCGGTTCCTGGACAGGCTTAGATCTTCTAAGCGGTTTTACCAGTACTAGTGTGCGGGCCGGATTCAGCTCTGCGTGGAAGCATCATGCAGCCCATATATTTCTTCAAGCCCCTATGGGCGGGGGCGGTTTGTCAAAAGTAAATCAGTCCATCTACTCATCACCACCAATATGTTCACCAACTTTCAAGGCTCTAGCTCCATTCTTTTTTGAGATATCTTGCTGACAAGATTTTATTAAAAAAATTTCGAAGGGCAATAACTTTTGAAAGGAGCATTATCCGGATAAGAAAAAAAATACACCTCAGCTTATTTTCCATTAGGAATGCATATATTCAAAACCATAGCATACACAGTTCTAAAGTTATGCTATGCATCACTTTTAGCATTCATTACAATGGGCACAAATTACCAAAATGACAAAGGGCCATAACTCGCAAAGTATTTTTCAGAATTTTGTCAAAGGTTATTCAGTTCATATACTCATCACCACCAATATACTCAACAACTTTCAAGGCTCTAGCTCCAATAGTGTTTGAGATATTTTGCTGACAAGATTTTATTAAAAAAATTTTAAAGGGCAATAACTCTTGAAAGGGGCATAATCTGGACGAGAAAAAAAATACGTGTCAACTAATTTTCCTTGAGAAATCTATATATGAAATTTCAAAACCCTATCATACACGTTTCAAAAGTTATGCTATGCATTACTTTTAGCATACATTACAATGGGCACAAATTACCAAAATGACAAAGGGCCATAACTCACAAAGTATTTTTCGAAATTTTGTCAAAAGTTAATCAGTTCATCTACTCATCACCACCAATATAATCACCGACTTTCAAGGCTCTAGCTCCAATACTTTTTGAGATATCTTGCTGACAAGATTTTATTAAAAAAATTTCAAAGGGCAATAACTCTTAAAAGGGGCATAATCCGGACGAGAAAAAAATACGCGTCAGCTAATTTTCCATGAGGAATCCATATATGAAATTTCAAAACCCTAGCATACACGGTTCAAAAGTTATGCTCTGCATTACTTTTAGCATACATTACAATGGGCACAAATTACCAAAATGACAAAGGGCCATAACTCACAAAGTATTTTTCGAAATTTTGTCAAAAGTTAATCAGTTCATCTACTCATCACCACCAATATAATCACCAACTTTCAAGGCTCTAGCTTCAATAGTTTTTGAGATATCTTGCTGACAAGATTTTATTAAAAAAATTTCATAGGGCAATAACTCTTGAAGGGGGCATAATCCGGACGAGAAAAAAATATGCGTCTGCTAATTTTCCATGAGGAATCCATATATGAAATTTCAAAACCCTAGCATACACGGTTCTTTAGTTATGCTATGCATCAAAAGCGTAACAGACGGACGAACGGACAAACGAACCAGAACCAATATGCCCCTACAACATTTTCAAAGTTGGGGGCATAATAAGAATGTTATTGACAGAACACAAAAAAGGCCCTTTTTTTTTTAACCTTTAACCTCTATCTATGACCTTGACCTTTCAGTTACCAACCTGGGTCATGCACGCAACACATCGCCTTATATTGGTTAACATTTCTGCCATGTGATTTCAAAATCCATCTCAAAATAAGAAAGTTATTGACCAAATACGAAAAAAAAGGCCCCCTTTTTTGACCTTTGACCTCTAAGTATAACCTTGACCGTTGAGGTACCGACCTGCCTCATGTGCACCACACATCATCTCATGGTTGTTAATAATTATGCCGAGTAATTTTAAAATCCATCACAAAATTGGGAGATTTTTAAGAAATTTAAAAATATTTAATTATGAGTACAGTTTGGTTTAACTTGGTCGATTTGGTTAATTCTGGAAACCCAAAGTCAATTTGTAAGCTTCTTTTCTATTGGTCAAAATTTAAAATCAATTACAATGAAATTTATTCGTTTCTAGTCACAGTTTGACCAGTTTCGACAAAGGAAAGACGTTCTGAGAAGACATCTTAATTGATTTAAAAAACTTTGTCGATAAATTTTCATTCTTCATTGTTATGAGAAGAGAACATCGTTCTTGACTGTGTGCGGTAACCTAGTTGAAATTGGGGCAATATTTGGGAGAATTTATATAACTATAGCTATTAACTTTTATTGTCCATAACTTGATGTCGGGACACTGAAAGCTTTATTATGAGCACAAAGAGAGGCACGAGTTCGAGGAAAGGTGGTAGATCTCTGCGGTCCCTTAAGCAGGTTGACTATAAGCAAATGCATTCGGGAAAAATAGCTGAAGAGAGTAGCAGTACAACTTCTGAGCTAGAATTAAACCCCTCATCTGACTCAGATATTTCCCTGCATGGAGCCTCAGCATCGGGGAAACCCCCCTCTCAGAAAACGCCACCTGCTTCTATATTTACACCGGAAGTACCGAAAAGATGGTTGCAGAATGATGATCCAGGAGAAGACGTGGATTATGATGAACAAATGGCCCAGATGTCTGCAGAAATGGAAAGCCTGGACCAAGAAGCGAAACGGTTAGAGAAGAAGCAAAAATTTGAGGCAATGAAGAAAGAGTTGGACTCAAAAAGACAGAGAGTTTCAGACTTGAAAGGTATGAAAAGTGTAAAATCAAAAAAACTGGTGAGCACGAATACTAGTGACAAATGCATGAAAAAGAAACATGACTCTTTGAAAACAGAGCAATTCAGCAAATGCAAAATTGATGATGTTCTTCCTGACGAGGTAGACATTAATTATTTACGTAAGGATGATCACCTTAAGTCTCTCGTTCGTAAAGAACTGAGGAAAATGGGTTTAGCAGAAAATTCTGATAATGAATCTGAAACTAGCTCTTTCTCTTCTTCATCATCATCTGATGATAGTTCAGACTCTGACAGTAAGTCTAAGAAGAAGGAGAAGAAGAAGAAGAAGAAAATGAAATCTGGCATCAATGCAAAAGCCTCAGATAAGGTTAAGTTTCCGCAGGAATGGCCCCATGCTCACCTGCAATATGAGCATGTAAATAAACAAATCAAATTTCAAGACTTGTCTTTTAGACTTCTGATTGCAGGTGAGCTGGAGATATTATCTGCGGAAGACTTGAGCACTGAGGAGAGACAGGGTCGTCTTAAACTCTTGAAAAAGATAGTTTACTATAGTAGTAGTTATGACTTTGAAGGTCTCAAATCTTATTATGCTGCCTGGTTGAGAGACATAGAATTGGGTTTGAAAAAATGGTCTGACGATCCCCATGAAATAGAATCTGCTATCTTAACAAAACATGTGTTAAAGAACAAATCTTCATTTGCCAAAAAATCATCAAATCAGAGTCAAAATCAGCAAGTTGATAGAGTATGGTTTTGTTCGGCATATCAAAGAAATAAATGCCCCCACAAATCTTCACATCTGTTAGTAATTAAAGGTAAACAAAGAATGGCAGCTCATATCTGTGCCACATGTTGGCAAAAAGACCAAAAGAAATTAGAGCATCCAGAATGCTCATCTTCTTGTCCTCATATTTCGGCCTGACTCAGAAGTGGATTATATTCAAATTCCACCTATGAACACCCACGCATTAAAATAGATAGTAATAAACTAGATTTATTTTTTCCGGAATTTTGCAAAAAAAATATCCTTAATGAAGATCATTTTTCAAAAATCACTTCAAAACAAGAAAGAACAGACATCAATAAACATCTTTGTAAACATTCAAAAAAATGTAAAATTTGTTCTGTTACTTCGAGTAAATTTTCTTTGGAAAGTACAAAATTTTTATTAGACACCCACCATAAAGTTATTGATTCAGGGAAGTACAATTTTGAAGGTTGTCGAATACCGGTTAATGAAAAGTTGAACATTTCCTTTTTACGTTCAATGTTACATGATTATCAAGATAAGCAACTGTGTGAATTTTTAGAGTTTGGCTTCCCTATAGGTTATAATGGTAACAATGAAATTTTGCAACAAATTGACAAAAAAGATGTTTGGAAATTTAAAAATCATAAAGGGGCAGAAGAATTTCCAGAAGATTTAGTTTCATATTTAGGAAAAGAGAGTTCCCATAAAGCAATTATGGGCCCATTTAAAGATAACCCATTTGATTCAGGCATCAAGATAAGTCCATTAAATTCAGTTCCCAAAAAAGATACTTCTGAAAGGCGTGTTATTTTAGATCTGAGTTTCCCTAAAGGAGCATCTTTAAATGATTTTGTTAGCAAGAATGAATATTTAGGGGAAAAAATAGAACTAGTTTATCCAAAAGTGGATGATTTTGTTCAAATCATAAAGCAAAAGGGACAAGGTTGTCTATTGTTCAAAACTGATTTGAGACGTGCCTTTAGGCAAATTAAAATTTGTCCATCATCATATAATCTAGTTGCTTATACTTATAAAAAACACATTTTTTGTGATTGTGTCGTTCCAATGGGCGCAAAAAGCTCGGCCTTTTTATGTCAACGATTTTCTAATGCAATTTCTTTCATTATGTTTAAAATTGGAATTTCTATTTTGAATTATCTTGATGACCTTGCATCAGCTGAAAAGCCTGGATTAGCTGATTTTTCATATAGAACATTAAGGTCTATTTTGGACAAATGTGGAATTGAAGAAAGAAAGAACAGACAGAAAGAAAAAGTTATTGACCAAATATGAAAAAAAGGCCCCTTATTTGACCTTTGACCTCTAAGTATGACCTTGACCTTTGAGGTACCGACCTGCCTCATGCGCACAACACATCGCCTTATGGTTGTTAATAATTATGCCAAGTAATTTTAAAATCCATCTCAAAATAAGAAAGTTATTGACCAAATACGAAAAAAAGGCCCCTTTTTTGACATTTGACCTCTAAGTATGACCTTGACCTTTGAGGTACCGACCTGCCTCATGCGCACCACACATCGTCTTATGGTTGTTAATATTTCTGCCAAGTAATTTTAAAATCCATCAAAAAATAAGAAAGTTATTGACCGGACATGATTTGCCCATACATATATACATACCAACAAACTTCCAAGGGAGATAATTCAAAAAGTATAAATGCGAGAGTTATAGTTCTTGCGCACTGCACGTCGTCTAATGCTGATTAATATTTATACAAAGTTTCGTGAAGATAGCGCTAACGGTTTTCAAGTCACAGAGCGGACACGAATGTGTGACAGACAGACGCCAGGAGGAAAAACAATATGTCTCTCCGAAAAAAAAATTTTCGGGGGAGACATAATGAACGAATAAGCTGAGAAAACCCATTGTCTCTTACACAATACCAGTCAACAGTATTGCATTGCAAGTTTGAGGATTTTAACTTTCATAGTTCCTGAGAAATCTTTAGACGAAAAATTTAACATTGGCCTATATGGAGAAAGAAGAATTTGCTGAGAAAACCCAGGATGTAAATCATTATTATTACATTTCATGTAAAAGGTCCACAAAGAGTTGGGCTTCCAATTTTGTGGGACTTTTACCCGACATTGAGATGAAATGACATCTAGCCTGTCGCCCAATAAAACCAATAGGGTTTATAAGCATGGACGGTCCGACTCGCACTGTTTGCCTGGGCAGGCTTAGATCCTCTAAGCGGTTAACCAGTACTCGTGTGCGGGTCGGATTTAGCTCTGCATGGAAGCATCGTGCAGCCCATATATTTCTTCAGGCCCCCAATGGGTGGGGGCCAATATGCACTAAAGAAGAATGGAAGAACAAATGAATCAATATGCTAAGAAAGTCCATTGTCTCTTAAGGGGAATGGGAATACGTGGCAGATTTTTCCACCATTTTTCAAAGGGAGACAACTTTGGGGACTTTCTGTTCGCTTTTTTATAAGCCCTATCCATATAGCCCTATAAGGGGACTACTCTTCAGAGCAAATTCTTTCCTTTAAGAGTTGACCCCTCAAAATACTTTTGCAGGAGTTGCCTCCCCTGAAGGTGTTCCCATTCCCCTTAACACTATAGAAGTCAACATTCTTGCATTGCATATCCAGTTTGAGGCATTTAGCTTTTATAGTTCCTGAGTAATCCATGACGAAAATTTATCATCGACTTATATGAAGAGAAAGAGGAAGAATGAAAAAAAACGATGAAGAAATAAGCTAAGAAAGCCCATTGTTTTTTTTACACAGTACAAGTAATTGTCATTGCCAAGTTTGAGGCTTCTGGCTTTTAAAGTTCTTGAGAAAGTTTACATCAGCCTATATGGAGAGAAAGAGTGAAAGAACAGATGAACAAATAACAAGAGCGCCATGATGGCCCTGGATCACTCACCTGATCCATAGAGTAACAAGTGGGCCCAGGGGAGGGCCATTACTGACCCCCAGTGAGGGCCATTATTGATCCCAGGGCTATAATGTGCATAATGTTGAGGGAGGTCTAAAAAGGTGAAGCTTCATACCAAATATCAAAAAAGGCTATAATTTCAACAATCTTGGTAAAGGTCCACTAGATGAAGCTACACACAAAATATCAAAGACCTGGGCCTTGCGGTTTCAGAGAAGAAGATTTTCAAAGATTATCTCTATATAAGTCTATGTAAAACCAAAGGGCCTTGTGGCGGGGGCATTTGTGGCCCGAGGGCTATAATTTGAACAATCTTGGTAGAGGTCCACTAGACGAAGCTCCATACCAAAGACATGGGCCTTGCAGTTTCAGAGAAGAAGATTTTTAAAGATTACCCTATATAAGTGTATGTAAATCCAAAAGGTCAAGGGGAGGGGCATTTTTGGCCCCAGGGCTATAATTTGAACAATCTTGATAGAGGTATTCTAGATGAAATTTCACACCAAATATCAAAGACCTAGGCCTTGTGGTTTCACAGAAGAAGATTTTTAAAGATTTTCCCTATATAAGTCTATGTAAATGTGTGTGTGTGTGAATTCGGGTTTAACGTTGCTTTCAACAATTTTTCAGTCATATCATGACGGTGTCTGGTTGCGACAGGGAGCTCAATGATCACTTTCATAGTGCTGCCTCACTGAAGTATCATGTCCCAGACACATTACATGATACCACACCCAGTCAAATTATCCTGACAGTGGGTCGACCAGTCCTAGCTCTACCCCATAAGTCTGTGTGCCAAGCAAGGAGCAGCTAGTACCATTTTTAACGACTTTGGTATGTCGCGGCCCGGGATCGAACCCATGACCTCCCGTTCCCCGGAGCGGACACTCTACCAACTGAGCTATCGGGGCCGGTAAAGTCTATGTAAAACCAAAGGGCCCCGAGGCAGAGGCATTTTTAGTCTCAGGGCTATAATTTAAACAATCTTGGTAGAAGCCCACAAGATGAAGCTTCATACCAAATATCAAAGACCTAGGCCTTGTGGTTTCAGAGAAGAAGATTTTCCCTATATAAGTCTATGAAAACCAAAGGGGCCCAGAGCGGGGGCATTTTGGCCCCGGGGCTACAATTTGAACAATTACGGTAGAGGTCCACAAGATGAAGCTTCATACCAAATATCAAAGACCTGGGCCTTGCAGTTTCAGAGAAGATTTTTAAAGATTTTCCCTATATAAGCCCATGTAAAACCAAAGGGCCCCCGGGTGGGGGCATTTTTGGCCCCAGCACTATAATTTAAACAACCTTGGTAGGGGTCCACTAGATGAAGCGACATACCAAATAGCAAAGACCATGGCCTTGTGACTTCAGAGAAGATGTTTAAAGATTTTCCCTATATAAGCCCATGTAAAACCAAAGGGTCCTGGTGCGGACATTTTTGGCCCCAGCACTATAATTTGAACAATCTTGGTAGGGGTCAAATGCATGAAGCTTCATACCAAATAACAAAGAGCTGGGCCCAGCGGTTTAGAGAAGAAGATTATTAAAGATTTTCCTTATATAAGCCCATGTAAAACCTGACGAAAAGTGATCCCAAAAGCTCACCTCATCACTACGTGATGAGGGTCACTCAAGGAACATTCATGTCAAATTATTTCGTAATCCATCCACTGGTTATGGAGGAGAAATTGTTTAAAGAGTTTTTCATTTTTTAGGTGTGGCGATCATCTTGTTCACCCGAGTAGAACAATTTCAGCAATTTTGGTAGAGGGTCACCCAAGGAACATTGCTGTGAACTTATTTCAAAATGCCTCCACTTGTTTAGGGAGGTGAAATCGTTTGAAGTTTTTTTATTTGTTTTTGTTTTTTTTAGCTCTGGATTTTATCATGTTCATTCCAGCAGAACAGTTTGAGGAATTTTGGAAGAGGGTCACCCAAGAAACAATCCTATAAAATTATTTCAAAATCCATCCATGAGTTAAGGAGGAGAAGCCGTTTAAAGTTTTTTTTTCTATTTTTAGCTCTGGTGGCCATCTTTTTCATCAGAGTGGAACAGTTTGAACGATTTTGGTAGAGGGTCCTCCAAGGATTATTTTCAAATCCATCCAATTGTTAAGCAGGAGAAGTCAATTAAGGATTTTTCTATTTTTAGCTCTGGCAGCCATCTTTTTTATCCGGGCGGGATGGTTTGAGCAGTTTTGGTAGAGGGTCAACCAAGGAACTTTCCTGTGAAATAATTTCAACAAGTCGCCCAGCGGGCAACTATCGCTCACCTGAGAAATAGCACAGGTTGTCACACTGAAGGCAATTCGAACTCATCTGAGATATTATGCTTGTCTTTGTTTACTAAAAGTTTCAAAAAGATCTGATTGAAAACAGCGGAGAAAAAGTGAACACCATTTTTTGCTCATATTTATATTCAAGTGTAGGTACCTAACTCCAAAGCAGTTGGTCCTGAGAGACCCAAATTGGAACTTGACGTAGACTGTATGCCTCTCCTGGTTATCTGCAAGTTTGAAAAAGATCAGATCAGAAATGTCTGAGAAAAATTGGAGATGTCGCTTTTCCGTTGTAAGCCTATGGTAAAATTGTTCACGCTCAAGGAACTTAGATGCTAAACCAGTTGTCAGATTCGAACTTATCTGAGATATTATGCTTTTCCTTCTTTTCTAAAAGTTTCAAAAAGATACTATTGAAAACAGCTGAGAAAAAGTGGAGACACTATTTTTTGCTAGTTTTTGTGCTCAAGGGCAGGTAACTCCAAAGCCCTTGGTCCTGCATAACCCAACTTCGAGCTTGACCTACATGTAGACTGAATGCCTGTCCTAGTTACCTGCAAGTTTGATAAATTTCACATCAGAAATGGCTGAGCAAAGTTAGACATCTTTTTTCCGTTGTAAAATAGAAGAAGGAAATGTCAGGAATGGAAACAATTAAACCCACAGCTCCCATCAGTGACAACAAAGGGAAAGAAACACAAACATGAAACAACGGCCCCTAATGGAAACACAAATAGCGGAAAGCCAAAAGGACAGTTACTTTCCCACAAAATGACCAATTGGCTATCCAAAACAAAATAATATAAATGATACAAACACTCAAGGACAAACCATTAAACAAGAGGGCCATGATGGCCCTGGATCGCTCACCTGATCCTATTGTACAAACGGAATTGTGGGTAATATATGGTGGAGTGGAGGGTTTGAGCAATTTTGGTTGGTCCCAAAGACCATTTCTGTGAAATTAATTCAAAATCAGTCTGCCTGTTTAATAGGAGTAGAAGTCATTTTGAGAAGTAGAAGCCATTTTTGATGAAATGACATCTCAAGCCCTGCTGCCCAATGAAACCAATGGGGTTTAAGTGTATTGATGGTTCCACTTGCACCACTTTGCCTAGACAGGCTAAAACCTTCAAAGTGATTTACCAATATTCCTGTAGAAGCACCTTGCAGCCAAGGTGGGTGGGGGCCAAAACTTTCAAAAGACATCTGTCTCTAAAAGGAAGCAATTTTATAGGAATGTTCTATGAGTGACCCTCTAACAATATTGCTAAAAATATTTTGCTTAACTGAACATGATGGCCACCACAGCTAAAAACCTCAAACCTCATTCCTGTCAAATAATTTCATAATCAATCCACTGGTTAAGGAGAAGAAGTTGTTTAAAGGTTTTGTTCACCAGAGCGGCATAGTTTGAGCAATTTTGGTGGAGGGTCACCCAAGGAACATTCCTGTCAAGTAATTTCAAAATCCATCCACTGGTTAAGGAGAAGAAGTCGTTTAAAGGTTTTTCTATTTTTAGCTCTGGCAGCCATCTTGTTCACCAGAGCAGAATGGTTTGAGCACTTTTTGTAGAGGGTCACCCAAGGAACATTCCTGTGAAGTTATTTCAAAATCCATCCACGGGTAAAGGAGAAGAAGTTGTTTAAAGTTTTTTCTATTTTTAGCTCTGGTGGCCATTTTATTCAACCGAGCAGAACGGTTTGAGCAATTGTGGTAGAGGGTCACCGAACGAACATTCCTGTGAAATAATTTCAAAATCCATCCACTTGTTAAGGAGAAGTCATTTAAAGGTTTTTCTATTTTTAGCTCTGGCGGCCATTTTGTTGACCTGTTTGTTGGAACGGTTTGAGCAAATTTGGTAGAGGGTCACCCAAGGAACATTCTGGTGAAATAATTTCAAAATCCATCGACTGGTTAAGGAGAAAAGTGCGTTTAAAGTTTATTCTATTTTTAGCTCTGGCGGCCATTTTGTTAACCCGAGCTGAACAGTTTGAGCAATTTTGGTGGAGGGCCACCCAAGGAACATTCCTGTTAAGTGATTTCAAAATCCATCCGCTGGTAAAGGAGAAGTTGTTTAAAGGTTTTTCTATTTTAAGCTCTGGCGGCCATTTTGTTTACCCGAGCGGAACAGTATGAGCAATTTTGGTAGAGGGTAACCAAACAAACATTCCTGTGAAATGATTTCAAAATCTATCCACTGGAAGAAGTCGTTTAAAGGTTTTTCTATTTTTAGCTCTGGTGGCCATTTTGTTCACCCGAGGGGAACAGCATGAGCAATTTTTGTAGAGGTTTGCCAAAGGAACATTCCTGTGAAATTGCAAAATCCATCCACTGTTTAAGGATTAGAAGATGTTTAAAGGTTTTTCTATTTTTAGCTCTGGTGGCCATTTTGTTCACCCGAGCGGAACTGTTTGAGCAATTTTGGTAGAGGATCCCCCAAGGAACATTCCAGTGAAATAATTTCAAAATCCATCCACTGGTTAAGGAGAAAAAGTCGTTTAAAGATTTTTCTATTTTTAGCTCTGGCGGCCATTTTGTTCACCCTAGCGGAATGGTTTGGGCAATTTTGGTAGAGGGTCACCGAAGGAACATTCCTGTGAAGTAATTTCAAAATCCATCCACTAGTTAAGGAGAAAAAGTCGTTTAAAGCTTTTTCTATTTTTAGCTCTGGTGGCCATTTTGTTCACCCGAGCGGAATGGTTTGAGCAATTCTGGTAGAGGGTCACCCAAGGAACTTTCCTGTCAAGTAATTTCGAAATCCATCCACTGGTTAAGGAGAAGAAGTTGTTAAAAGGTTTTTCTATTTTTAGCTCTGGCGGCCATTTTGTTCACCCGAGCTGAACGGTTTGAGCAATTTTGGTAGAGGGTCATCCAAGGAACATTCCTGTGAAACAATTTCAAAATCCATCCACTGGTTAAGCAGGAGAAGTCGTTTAAAGAATTTTCTATTTTTAGCTCTGGCGGCCATCTTGTTCACCCGAGCGGAACACTTTGAGCAATTTTGGTAGAGGATCACCCAAGGAGCATTCCTGTGAAATAAGATCAAAATCTGTCCAGCAGTTTTGGAGGAGAAGTTGTTTAAAGCAAAAGTTGACGACGGACGCACGCACGCACGGACGACGGACAAAGACTGATCCCAAAAGCTCACCTTGAGCACTTCGTGCTCAGGTGAGCTAAAAATTAACTGCAAAATAGAATGTCAGATTCAAGCCAAATTTGAACTCATCTGAGGTTTATGCTTATCTTTGTTTACTGAAAGTTTAAAAAAGATCAGAGCAAAAATGGCTGAGAAAAAGTGGAGACAACAATTTTCATTAATATTATTTATGCTCAAGGGCATGTAACTCCAAAGCCCTTTGTCCCATGTCAAACTGGAACTCAGCATAGACTGTATGTCCCTCCTGGTTCTCTGCAAGTCTAACTAGAGCTGTCAGAGGATCTGACTATAGCCCCGCTTCAGCGCTGTCAGAGACGAAAGTTATTTAAGCTGCAGAGAAAACAGTTATGAACAAGAAATAACTGTTGAAAATTTTACATTATCTGGAAAAACTCTAAGAGTTGTGAGCCCTTGTCCCTCATTTCAATGAGCATGATACATTACCAGAATGTCCATGTTTATACTAAATTTCATCTTCCATTTTTCAATGTTCAAAGGGTAATAACTCCTAAATTAGGCAAATCAGAGTCAGGGTTCCTGCGCTCTGCACATTGTCTCATGGTGCTTTACACTTGTGTGAAGTGTCATGAAAATATCTCAAATGGTTTGTGAGTTATGGAGCCGACACAGTCAAAATTGCCTTTTTAAATGTTCAAAGGGCAATAACTCCTAAAGTAGGCAAACCAGAGTTATGGTTCCTGCACTCTGCACATCATCTCAAGGTGCTTTTCATTTATTTGAAGTTTCATGAAAATATCAGAAACGGTTATGGAGCGGACATAGTTAAAATTGCCATTTTTTAATATTCAAAAGCCTATAACTAAAAAAGTAGACAATCCAGAGTTTGGGTTCCTGCGCTCTGCACACGTAATATGGTGCTTTACATTTGTGTGAAGTTTCATAAAATTATCTCAAACGGTTTTTGAGTTATCGAGCAAAGACGGCTAAAATTGATATTTTTCAATATTCAAAGGGAAATAACTAAAAATTAGGCAATCCAGAGTTATGGTTCCTGCACTCTGCACACCATCTCATGGTGTTTAATGTTTGTGTGAAGTTTCATGAAAATATGTGAATGGGTTTTAAAGTTATGGAGCGGACACGAAAATTGTTAACAGACACAGACAGACACACAGAAAATACGAAAACCAGAGTTATGGTTCTTGCGCTCTGCACATTGTCTCATAGTGCTTAACATTTGTGTGAAGTTTCATGAAATTATCTCAAACGGTTTTCGAGTTATGAAGCGGACACTGTTAAAATTGCCATTTTTCAATGTTCAAAGGGCAATAACTCTGTTTTGTTATATATTTGGGAAGACAACAAACAAGAGTTGTTTCACACTAATAACTACTTTAATATACAAGGTAAGTTATCAATACGGAAGCTGGAATAAGAGTGATTCACGTGGCAAAAGCGTCTGAGTAAAACTAGCTAGGTAGACTAGCAGTAGATACTGAAACATCTCCCTTCTTTTAAAATTAATTGTCATTAATTGTACTGATTCATGCACAATCAAGCTGTCAAACGTTTCTAGTCACTGGCTGTAGCATCAGGATAACTATGGTAATTTACCTAAGTAAATACCGCTTGTGAATTGTCTGATTGATATCGCTTGTAAGAAATGTAAACATACTGAAATCCGATATAACCAGCGGTGTCTATTAAATGTCTGATAAGTATCATACTGCTGTGGTATACATGATCCAGATAAGCAGAATTGCATCAAAATTTGTTCTTAACCACAACTATTTCTGTTCAATCAGTACTGCTCCAAAACTCTCGGTTTCACCTGTCTTCCGTAACGAGTTATGTAAACAGGCTTATCAACCTTTGGAGTCTCTGACTTTGTTTTTGGAGAAATGGGAGGCTGGGGTGTTTCCGATATTGCAGGCTGTTCTGGTTCCGAAAGTGACGTTTCCTCCGGAATATGCATTTCAACATCTGGTGTTACTGGCATGCATTCGTTTGTTTTAATAAGATGTCGTCTGTTGCGTCTGTAAGTTGCTCCATTTTGAGTGCGCACTGTGTATGATCTGTCATTGTGTTTATCAGTGATGACTGCTGGCTGCCATGTTTTGGTTTGCATGTTTTGTACTCTTGCAGAACCTCCAAGGTCAAGAGGTTCAAGCGGCTTTGTTCTCCTATCAAAATAGGATTTTTCCATTTGCCGGTACGATTGTAACCTTGAGCGAACTATTTCTGGGGAAATAGCACGTGGTTTCAACTTTTCTTTTGAGGTCGGTAGGATTGACCTCAGTTCGCGGGACATGAGAAGCGCGGCAGGAGAAAAGTTTGTGCTGCTTAACTTTGTGTTCCTATATTCCAATAGACCAATAAAAGGGTCTGTATTTGCAGATTTTGCCTTTGTGAATATGCGCTTGCATATCTTTACATATGCTTCCGCGAACCCGTTTCCTTGACTATGATGCGGTGACGAAGTCACATGCTCAAAATCCCAATCTTTCGCGAACTGCGCAAACTCTTCTGACGAGAAGCATGTTTGATTATCAGATATGACTCTTTCCGGGATACCTAAACGAGAAAAGATGCCTTTCATTCGTTTGATGATAGTCGAACTTCTCATGTTAGGTAACTCCTTAACTTCCAAGTAATGGCTATTGGGGTCTGCTACCACAATAAAATCTTTTTGATTCCATGTGAAGAGATCGGTACCTACTATCTGCCAAGGGTACTCAGGGATAAAGTGAGGCATCAACGGTTCCTTGGGATTGGAGCTTCGATGCTCTAAGCATACGGCACAGTTTAGCACAAGTTGAGTGATATCATTCGAGATTCTAGGCCAAAAGATCAAGTCACGTGCTCGACTGAGGGTTTTTTCCACTCCCATATGACCTGCATGAACTAGTTCTAGCAAGCTAGAGCGCATCGACCTAGGAATAACAATCCTCTCACCTTTCATTATCAGCCCATCAAAAACCGCTAATTCTTCACGAAAACACCAGTAATCGATAACCTCAGGCTGACAGTGCTTCCTATAGACTGGCCACCCATCCAATATAACCTGTTTTAATACGACTAGCTGCTCATCCTGCTCAGTTTGGCTTTTAATTTCCTGCAGTTTTCTGTCACTAACAGGCAAATTTGAGATGACCATATTCACTTGTACATCCAAAGTTTCAGATAAATTCGGACATGTGTCACTAACAGATTTCCGAGACAAGGTGTCCGGGACAGGGATGTCTTTACCTGCCCGAAATCGAACTTCAATGTCATAACGTTGCATCTGAATCATCATTCGTTGCAAGCGGGCGGGACACAGGTAAAGGGGCTTCTTGAAAATCGGTATCAAACTGAGATGATCAGTTTCAACTATGACCTTTCTGCCATAAACCCAATGGTGATACCTCTTTAACCCAAACAATATGCCCAAACACTCAAGTTCAATCTGCGCATAGTTCTTCTCGCTTGATGTCAGCGATTTGGAAGCATAAGCTATAGGTTTTCCCTCTTGTAGAAGTGTGGCCCCCAGACCTGACCTACTACTGTCAGTTTGCAAAACAAGCATTTTTGCAGGGTCATAGTAAGCTAGCACCTGACCTGGTTCCTGAGTGATTATTTCCTTAACCTTGGAGAAGGCTGCTTCTTGCGGTTTGCCCCAGTAAAATTCCACTGAATTACCAAGCAACTCACGCAAAGGACACGTGGCTTCCGCCAAATTGGGAGCGAACCGTGATAGATAGTTTACCATCCCAAACCAAGTTTCAAGCTCTTGCCGATTGACTGGCGGCGGCATGTCTCTAATGGCTGCGATTTTGGCCGGATCAGGGCGCAAACCCCCTTCTGACAAAACGTGGCCGAAGTACTTAACTTCACTGAGACCGACTTCAAGTTTGTCCTGATTAAGCCGAATACCCTTTTCTAATGCCCTGTCCAAAGCTGCTTTCAAATTATAGTCATGCTCCTCCCTAGTTTTGCCGTAGCACAAGATATCGTCTACAATGGCGACCACCCCGGGTAAGCCCTCAAAACATTCATCCATTTTTGATTGGAAGATGTCCATACTCGATTTTATGCCCATGGGAAGCCGGAGGTACATATACCTGCCAAAACAGGTGTTAAAGGTAGTTAAAAGTGAAGAGTCCCTATTTAACATGAGGCTCCAATAAGCTGACGTCGTATCCATTTTAGTGAAAAATTTGGCACCACTGAGTTGCGGCAAGACGTCATCAATGGTTTTAATTGGGTAATGCGGGCGTTGCACATTTTTGTTAAGGTCATGCGGATCCAAACATATCCTCAGTTTACCTGACTTTTTCTCTACAATGACCATAGAATTGACCCACTGACTGGGTTCTTGGACTCTCTGAATTACCCCTAATGACTCCATTCGGTCAAGCTCGGCTTTGCATCGGTCCTTGAGCGCGACAGGTATTTTACGCGGCGGATGGACGACAGGTATAGCGTCCGGTTTGAGGTGTATTGAACATTTGCCAGGAATGGAACCTAAACCGTTAAATAGTTGCGGGTAATCTTTCAAGACTGACGACTTGGTCATGTGACCATGCCCGACCGGCTGTTTGCTGTCGACGGCATAAGTGATCTTTACGAGATCGAACTCAATGCATGATTTCAAACCAAACAATGGTGTTGATTGTGTATCAACAACATGAAACTCGACCTGTCCGGTGTGTTTTGTGCCTGCATGTATGCATGTCAAATTGATAGTACCTTGTGAGTGCAGCGGATTGCCGTTGTATGTTGAAAGCCTAGTGCATGAAGGTCTGAGTGCAGTCTTAACACCAAGTTGTTGAAAAGCATAGTAAGGTAATATGTTTACCTGACTTCCAGTGTCAACTTTGAAGGTAAGCCTCTTTTTTGACGGACCTACTTCCATTTCAGCAAAAATTTGGTCAGTGTTAATCCGTGACTCCACACTATCAATAAAAAAGTCATCAAATGGCACATCCTCCGAAATGTCAACATTGTTCACATTTTTAGATCTACACTTTTCTTTGAAATGGTTCCATTTCTTACACGAAAAGCACTGTTTACCCTTCGCAGGGCACATCCCTTTTGCGTGTTTTTTACCACAGTTCCCGCACTGTCTCTGATCCGTATCCACCGGTTTCGTCTGTTTACCCTTTGTTGGATTCCAGTTGGAGCCCCTGTGTGGTCCTTTCGGTTTGGCACCCCTGAACTTAGTGCCCTGGCCCGAACCATGTCCTTTTTCTACGTAATTTACTGCAGCGGTTGCTGCACCCATGCTGGCTCCCGTGGTAAACGTTGACGTCATTGTTTTTAGCTGCTCCTGAGCGTACTCATACGCTTGGCATATTTGCACTGCCTTGGCTAACGTAAGGTCAGCACCAACCGTTAGGAGTTTCTTACATATGTCCTGTGAACGTACTCCAAATACCAAACGGTCTCTTATCATATCGTTTATGTACGTGTCTTCAAAAGAACAGTCCTTGGAAAGCACTTTCAGTCGTGTAACAAACTGTTCCAACGAGCTGTCCCCTTGGACCTCATTATTAAATTTGTAACGAGCAAAAACTGGATTTGACTTTGGTTGCACATGATTCTGAAATGCCGTGCAAATGGCATCAACACTTTGTCTCTCCTCGGCTGTTAGGGTGAGTGTGTTGTAGATCTCACGGCCCTTTTCGCCCACCCAGAGAAGCAAATATGTCACATGTACTTCTGTCTTTTCTGCTAAAGCACCTTGAAAAATTAATTCCGCATGTTGCCTGAATTTCTTGAAAGCTTCAAGAAGATTGACACTATTCCAGTCCATGCTGGGTATTGGCACGCCTGATAACTCCATGTTGTGTCCGATAATGTACAATAATTAGTATCAAGAAAGCTATTTATGAGTTCTCCAATTATCTGTAATTATCACTTTTACTGTCTGACACCATGTTTTGTTATATATTTGGGAAGACAACAAACAAGAGTTGTTTCACACTAATAACTACTTTAATATACAAGGTAAGTTATCAATACGGAAGCTGGAATAAGAGTGATTCACGTGGCAAAAGCGTCTGAGTAAAACTAGCTAGGTAGACTAGCAGTAGATACTGAAACAAACTCCAAAAATAAGCAATGCAGAGTTATGGTTCCTGCGCTCTGCACATCGTCTCATAGTGCCTAACATTTGTGTGAAGTTTCCTAAAAATATCTCAAACGGTTTTCGAGTTATGAAGCGGACACAATTAAAATTGCCATTTTTCAATGTTCAAAGGGCAATAACTCCAAAAGTAGGCAATCCACAGTTATAATTCCTTCGCTCTGCACATTGTCTTATGGTGTTTAACATTTGTGTGAAGTTTCATGAAAATATGTTAAGCAGATACAAAGTTATGGAGCCAACACAAATTAACGGAATCACGGAATTACGGAAAATGTTCAAAGGGCAATAACTCCAAAAGTAGGCAATCCACAGTTATAATTCCTTCGCTCTGCACATTGTCTTATGGTGTTTAACATTTGTGTGAAGTTTCATGAAAATATGTTAAGCAGATACAAAGTTATGGAGCCAACACAAATTAACGGAATCACGGAATGACAGAAGGACATGGCAAATCCATTATAGCCCCACTTTTTCAAAGCGGGGCTATAATTAAGATCAGTTGAGGTTGTGGAGAAAGTTGATGTTGTTTTTCCATTGTAAGTCTATGGGAAAATTTTTTTCAGGCTCTAGGGACATTTTTGAATGTCAGATTCAAGCCTAATTCGAACTCGACTGAGGTTTTATGCTTGTCCTCTATGCTATAAATTTCAAAAAGATCAGATCAAAAAGGTTGAGACAAGGTGCAGACATTGAGACAAGGTGCAGACATTATTTTTCACTAATATTTATGCTCAAGGGCAGGTAACTCCAAAATTTTTTGTCTTATGCAGCCGAAATTCTAACTCTATGTAGCCTGTATGTCCCTCCTGGTTATCTGCAAGTTTGGTGAAGATCAGATAAAAAATGGCGGAGAAAAGTTGGTAACGTCATTTTTCCATTGTAAGTCTTTGGGAAAATTGTTTGCTCTAAGGGCTGTAACTTCAACCAAATGTCAGATTCAAGCCAAATTCAAACTCATCTGAGGTTTTATGCTTGTTCTCGTTTACTGAAAGTTTCAAAAAGATCAGATTAGAAACGGCTGAGAAAAGGTGGAGACACTATTTTTCACTAATATTTATGGTCAAGGGCAGGTAATTCGAAAGCATTTTGTCTCATGCAGCCCAAATTCGAACTAAACATAGACTGTAAGCTCCTTCTGGTTTAGTATCTGGAAGTTTGATGAAGGTCAGGTAAGAAATAGCCAAGCAAAGTTGGAGACATCGTTTTCCCATTGTAAGTCTATGGGAAAATTTTTCACCCTCAAGGGGATGTAACTGGAAATCCGGTGATTAGATTCAAGCCAAAATTGAACTCATTAGAGATTATATGCTAATCCTCGTTTACCAAAAGTAAAAAAAAAGATCAGATCAAAAACGGATGCGGAGAGCTGGATACACCATTTTTTCGCTAACATTTATGCTCAAGGGCAGGTAACTCAGAAGTCATTTGACCTGCGTTACCCAAATTCAAACATAGACTGTCTGCCCCTCCTGGTTATCTGCAAGTTTGATGAAGATCTGATTTGAAATGGTTGAGAAAAGCTCGAGATGTCATTTTCCAATTGTAAGTCTATGGGAAAATCTTTCACACTCCAGATGTAACTGGAAAACCACTGGTCAGATTCAAGTCAACTTCGAACTCGCTCGAGATTTTATGCTTGTCCTCTTTACCAAAAGTTACAAAATGATCCAATCAAAAACGGCTGAGAAAAGCTGGAGAAACCATTTTTCACTGACATTTATGCTAAAGGGCAGGTAACTAAGAAGCTGTTTTTCCCATGCAGCCCAAATTTGAACTCAACATAGACTGTAGGCCCCTCCTGGTTATCTGCAAGTTTGATGAAGATCAGATCAGAAATGGCGGAGAAAAGTGGAGACGTCATTTTCCCCATTATAAGTCTATGGGAAAATTTATCATGCTCAAGGGGATGTAACTGGAAAACCGCTGGTCAGATTCAAACCAAATTCGAACTCATCTGAGATTTTATGCTTGTCCTCGTTTATGAAAAGTTACAAAAAGATCAGATCATAAATGGCTGAGAAAAGCTGGAGACACCATTTTTCACTTATATTTCTGCTCAAATTCGAACTCGACGTAGACTGTAAGCCCCTCCTGGTTATCTGCAAGTTTTATGAACATCTGATCAGAAATGGCCGAGAAAAAGTGGAGACGTCGTTTTCCCCATTATAAGTCTATGGAACCTTCTTGTTTCCATGGCAACCACAGTTCTGATCAAAACTGGTCCAAAACCTAATGCAGTCAATCCCCCAACCCAGTGATGCTGCAAATAAAATTTTATTGGGATTGGCCAGGTAGTCACTTAGATATTCAAGTTCAAAGGTGTGGACAAGGGACGAACGCGGGATGCCTACCTATACTATAAGCTCACCTTGTGAGCCTTCAGCTCAGGTGAGCTAAAAATCCATCCACTGGTTAAGGAGAAGTCAGTTAAAGGTTTTTCTATTTTTAGCTCTGGTGGCCATCTTGTTCACCCGATCAGAACGGTCTGAGCAATTTTGGTTGAGGGTCACCCAAGGAACATTTCTATGAAATAATTTCAAAATCTGTCCAGATATTTTTTGTCGATACTAGCAAAAGTTGGGGACGGACAAAGGGTGACAGTCAGAGACCAATGATAATAGCTCACCCTGAGCACATGTCCCCAGGCAAGCTCATTTTTTTCAAAGTTGGTCACAGGTCATGGCAGAATTTTTTGCATGAGTGGGAAGCCCTTGTCACAAGGAACCTACATGCCGAATATGAAGGCTCTACCTAAAATGGTTAGAAAGTTATGACCAATGTTATTTTGTTTTCTTTAAAGTAGGTCAGAGGTCATGGTCACAGGTCAAGACTTTTTGTATAAGTGGGAAACCCTTGTCACAAGGAACCTACACCCCAAATATGAAGGCTCTACCTCAAATGGTTAGGAAGGTATGACCAATGTTATTTTTTTCTTTAATGTAGGTCAGAGGTCAAGGTCACAGGTCAAAAAATTTTGCATGAGTGGGAAGCCCTTGTCACAAGGAACCTACATGCCAAATATGAAGGCTCTATCTCAAACGGTTAGAAAGTCCTGTTACTTTTTTCTTTAAAGTGAGTGAGTGTTTGAGTTTTATGTCCCACCAACAGCTAAGGTCATACGGAAACAGGACCGCAGTTTAAAGACTCATCCGAAAGTCTGGAGAAGCCCAGGATCGATCCTGCGACCCCTGGTTTACAAGGGGAGTAGCGTAACCACTACCCCATGGAGGCTTCTAAATTCTTTAAAGTAGATCACAGGTCACGGTCAAAGTCAAAAGTCAAAATGTTTGTCTGAGCGGGAAGCCCTTGTCACAAGGAACCTATAAAGCCCTTGTCACAAGGAACCTACATGCCAAATGTGAAGGCTCTATCTCAAATAGTATATAAAAGTTATGACCAATGTTAAAGTTGTCCAACCAACAAACAAACCAACAAAACAACCAACAATATGTCCCCAGCAATCCCTACTGGGGACATAGTAAAAACATTCTACCTCTACCCATACCTGCCCAAACTATTTGACTATTTACCTAATGGCCAGACTATTAATGGGGACTATTATGCTAATATTTTTGAACAAATTTGTGCAGCTATAGTATAGAAAAGGTGTGGTAAAATTACAAAAAAAGGTGTGCTGTTGCAACATGACAAAGCTAGAGTCTATACTAGCAAAGTTTCTGTGGATGGAATGACACAGGATGCTTTCAAAACCTTATCCCCATCCATCCTATTCTCCTGATCTGGCACCCAGTGATTATTTTTTGATTCCAAACTTGCAGAAAGAATTGCGTGGTCATCACTTCCTCTCAGATGAAGAGCTTAACGCAGTGGCTGGAGGGTGGATTGACTCTGAAGACCCTGAATTCTACAAAAAATGTACTTTCAGCTATGGAACATTGATGGAGGAAGCATTCATTGCTGCAGGGTGACTATGTGGAAAAAGAAGTCAAGCGTGACTCTAAAATGGTAAGGCCAGATACTTATTGAATGACCCTTGTATCTAATGCAGTTGTTTCTTTGGACTCCTACAAAAGCAATACTAAGGGGTTGTGGTGTGGTAAGACTGCATGATATTTCAAATCGAACTTACAGCCTTTTGAAACCACAGTTCTACAAGCTCCTGAAAATGATCACAAAAGAACCTGACATTTTTTTTTCAAATATCATATTAGCTGTGCCCAGTGAAAATGTATTTGTTTGCTTGTTTTGCATGTTACTGCCCAGTCAATGCTATATAGGCCATATCAAGCTGTTCAGTTTACCTTACCACACTTTACCTTGGCAGGCTTATACATAAGTGGTTAACCAGCGCAGTGCACATTATTTTGCCAGAAACTGACAACTGCCCTGCTTTAATCAGCAAAGGCAGAGAATGACTGAAGAAAAGATTTCATGAATGACTGTTGCTGGCAAGAACTATCGATTTTTCTTATTTTGAAAATGTACGTTGTGTGTTGTAGTATTGAATTTATTAAACAAGTTTTCATGTAGAAATAAGAAAAAATATTATGTGGATACCCCATCTTATATGGAACTTTGGTATATCACTTGTACACTGTGTTTATAGTTACCGTATTACCCTAAACATTACGATAACACACCCATGCGACATTGTGCATTTTTTCACGTGTCCAAAATGGCTACTTTTCGGTTATAAATCCATGCTATTTTTCTTATTTATACTGCAAACAAAGGTTATGAGTGCTCGTTAGAACCGCCTCATTGAGGTGGTTCTAACCAGTACCCACAACATATGTCTGAGAAAAAACAAGAAAAATAATGTTTACCCCGTAAACCCCAGTTTTCTCTACACAAAGAGGGGAGTAAGGGGGGGTTTATTTCACGGACTTGTTCACGTGAAATATTCACCTCAACTCCTTACCAGACTTGTTCTAAACTTTGCATAAGTACAATTTACTACCCACTCTTGGGTCTAAAAACAGCTGGCTGAGTGGCAAATAAGGCAAATATGGTATGATTTATTTCAGAACAGACATCTCAACAGTGATATACAGTCGAACTTCAATGGCCCGAATGCCGTTGGGGCCTAGAAAATCTGTTTGAGACAGGGATAGTTCAAGCCACTGAGAGATACTGCCAGGCAGCATAAGAAGATACTTTTGGACGTCTTTTCAGTGTTCTATAATGAAAATGTATGATGTGTGTACGAGGACTGTTCAAATATGAATGCAAGTAGAACGTTTTCTCATGCACTAATGCGAAAATTACCTGGAAATAAATATCACAGCGTAGAAAAACATTTTACCTATACATTGATACCAAACCTGTTAAAATCCATACACTTTAGCCATGTATATCGTTCGATAAACACTGTTTACTCTTGTATACTAATACAAAACATGGTTGGAAGAAGGTCAGAGTACGCCATTGAAATACGGTCCTATATTAAGAATCGTTGTTTTCTTGGTATACAGTGCAAAAACATTTTTGATGAAATATGTTCGGCTTGTGGGCATAATGAAATGTCTTTTCCGACAGTTTTTCGTTGGTGTAAGAAATTCAGCTGTGGGCTAGGCCCAACAGAAGATGCACCACATGATCTTCGGCCGAAAAGAGCAACATCTGCCAAGATGGTTGCTAGAGTGAAAGAAATAGTTACTACCGATGCAGGATACACCACTAGGCAAATAGCTAGTATGGTTGGCATCTCATTAGGAGCAGCTCATACAATTCTGAAATGGTATTTGAAAATGAGAAAGATCTGTGCTAGATGGATTCCCCATCTGTTGACAGATGAGTATCCAAGAAGTTGCTTAAAAAGTTTCCAAATTACAATGCACGGTCTTTCGCTAATGTCGTCACATGTGACGAGACATGGGTTCACTTTTTTGAGCCAAAACGAAAGATTCAGAACAAAATATGGGCAACAAAGTATTGCAAAAGACCATGCATTGCAAAGCGGACCATGAGCATCAAGAAGGTAATGTATGTCATATTCTTTCAAATCAGGGCCCTGCTATTCAGGTTGCTGTGCCTAAAGGCAAATTTGTATATGCGAAGTTTTACAAGTATAAAGTTCTTCGAAAATTGAAGAAATATTTCAAAGAACGAAGACCAGCAACTGGTTTGGCCAGTGACAGATTGCTACATGACAATGCGTCATCACACAAGGCGTTCATTGTGCAAGACTATCTGAAGCAGGAAAAGGTTGTTGAACTCCCTCACCCCCCGTATTCCCCTGACCTTGCCCTGTGTGACTTTTTTTTGTTCCCGCGGCTGAAAAAATACCTTTCTGGTCGAAAATTTGTACAGCGCTAACACCTCGGTTCTGCAATATTCCAGTGCCTTCATAGTATACCTCGAAAAGACTACCAAAATGCATTTCATGATTGGATCAGAAGACTGAAAGTTTGTATATCTGTTAAAGGGGAATACTTTGAGGGGACAAAATAAATTTTTCATCGAAATCTATCACGGAATCATTTTTATGTGCTTAGTTGCATTCATATTTGAACATTCCACGTACTCATCTTCATGAGGCTATTCTAATGAGTAGACACATCGTACATTTGCAGGTCGAAAATCTCCTAAATTTTCTCAAACTATATCTGATGTAGAGATTTCCCCCAGGGGCTCAAGAACAGGTTCAACTCAGCCATGGTAAATGAGCCATCGAAGTTCTACTGTAGTAGTTTATATAGAGGATATTTACTTTTTTGAGTGAGTTGAAAACATTCAAATTTTCATGAGTGCAAAGCACGATGAAATATTTTTGGTATCCGCCGTAAAAAAGGAAATTTTCTTTTCATCTCTTAGGGCTATTCCAGGAAAAAGTGTCACCAGGGGGTGGGCCGCAACTTTTTTGATGGGGTACCCCCTAGGAATTAAAAATTAACTGAAGGGCACCACCAAAGAAAAAAAATTGCATGGAACCCCCCACCCCAAGGAATTTAATTTTTGTAATTTATAGATATTTACTTTCAGTCGTAACAAGCCGCTGCTGCATCAGATGGCTTGGAAGACCTGGGCCATGGTTGCAATCTTGTCCATAGACCAAGATGGAACTTTTATAAAATGCTTAACTTTTGTGCAAGAATAACACTATAGATTTTCGATTTTTGAGGGTCATGATATCAAGTCTATGCAATAAAGACCTTTGTAAACCCAATTTATAAAGTAAAAGGGATTTACAGAAGTGTATATATTTGTTACCCGGTGCTAAAGGCAGAACTACAAGCCTCAGTTGTTAGTCATTTCTTTATTATTCAAGAAAAAGAGAATCCCTAAAAAGACATAAACTACACATTGTTTGCCCTCATGTACGAAGACATGTACACAAATATGACAGTGTCGAAAACCCAAACCCGGAGAATACTGGCTGTCAATAATACAGACAAGAATATGATAAAACAACATAAATGGTCTTACTTGACTTTAACAGAATCCTCTCATATGGGTGTTATAAATCCTCATCCGTAATAGACACTTAAGATGATATTTCACCATTCGGGATGTGTAAACTATTTATAGATACACAAATTTCCACACAATAAATATAAACAGAATTTCGATAAGACAATTTACCTGGAGAGTAAATAATCAGCCCTATAGGCTATACATTATCAGCCATGTCAAGGTGAAGTTGACGATAGTCTACACAGATATGATCTTTAATGGTGTTTCTACACTCAGTATTGGATTTGAAAAATGCGCAATGCAACTAAATGCATCCAAGTGAGATAAACATGCAAATGCAGTTGGGTGTTATATTATTACACTCCTATTTTCATATGGATCTAAAAATAGACTGAAATTCCCGATCATCAAAATACGGAGAGGCCTGAAGGATGCTCAAAAAGTATTCTGCAAAGCCACTGTGTGACATTCTCCCCTGCTAAGGAAAATGTCTCCTGACATTTTGTTAAAAACACAATAATAATTTATTACAATGAGAGAAACCAAAATCACAGCACTTAGGGAAACTTATTAAGGAAATATTGGTGAATTCAAAAGATGCAATACTTCTGAACATTTGTTAATATTGCAAATACTACATCTGCAACAACACTATCCATATATATATAAATATCCATGAAAAATGGATTCCCAAGGAACAAGGAATTCTAAAACTCAGAAATCCACATTCACACCACAGCTGCAATTATCTCTCAATGAATATCATATCCAATAAAGTCATTTAAATTGCCTATATAGAATTCACTTCTTTCATTACAAGATAAACACAACTTGCATATTTCATACAAAACATGAAAAATAATTTATATACCAAAATGCAATGAAAATGTCAATCTAGAATATGAGTTAAGAGAAACAAACTTTCATTTTATTAGGCTGTGATATTGATTTTACGACAGAGAAAAATAATTAATATCTCTTGTGACAATCTCCCATGTACAAGAAGATAACAAGAGGGCCCAGAGGGCCCTGGTTCGCTCACCTGATCCAATGTATAACAAGTGGGCCCCAGGCAGGGTCAATTTTGGCCCCAAGGCTATAATTTGAACAATCTTGGTAGAGGTCCACAAGATGAAGCTTCATATCGAATATGAAAGACCTGGGCTTTGAAGATTTTAAAGGTTTACCCTAAATATAGAAGTCTATATGTAAAACAAGCATTTCCCTATATAAGTCTATGTAAAACCAAAGGGCTCCGGAGCGGGGACATTTTTGGCCCCAGGGCTATAATTTGAACAATCTTGGTAGAGGTCCACTAGCTGAAGCTTCATAACAAATATCAAAGACCTAAGCCTTGTGGTTTCAGAGAAGAAGATTTTTAAATATTTTACCTATATAAGTCTATGTAAAACCAAAGGTCCACATGGTGGGGGCATTTTTGGTCTCAGGGCTATAAATTATTTGAACAATCTTGTTAGAGGTCCACTAGCTGAAGCTTCATAACAAATATCAAAGACCTAAGCCTTGTGGTTTCAGAGAAGAAGATTTTTCAAGATTTTCCCTATATAAGCCAATGTAAAACAAAAGGGCCCCGGGGCGGGGGCATTTTGGGCTCCAGCACTATAATTTGAACACTCTTGGTAGAGGTCCACAAGATGAAAAGTAGAAGTGAAACAAAGATCAGGAATTGATACAATTAACTTACTCCACCCATAAAAGACACCAAAGGGAAAGAAATACAAACATTAAGCGACCAGACCATAATGGAAACCTAAACAAAGGAAGGCCATAAGGACAGTTACTTTCCCACAAAATGGCCATATGGCCATCCAAAACCAAAAGACACAAGTGATACACACAGTAAGTAACAAACAACAACATAAATAAATCGCCACAGAAGAGCCGCCTTGGAACGGTCAGTGGAAGATTTCCACTGGGGGGCTTAAATCGATTTTACGTGGCCACAATCCTCGCCCTTACTTCCGTCGCGATTTAGACAAATAATTTGTTCAGTCCGCATGAAGGCCTCCTAACTCATCAGTGCAACATCTCCGTGAACACAAAAATCAAAGAACCACAGAGGTGAGACAACGGTGAGGACTCGACAGCAAGAAACCACTGAAATGCTGGAGCAAAAGAAAACCAACAGTTAGACTCCGATGAGCCCGACCAGAGACAGAGCATCATATCGAATATGAAAGACCTGGGCTTTGAAGATTTTAAAGGTTTACCCTAAATATAGAAGTCTATATGTAAAACAAGCATTTCCCTATATAAGTCTATGTAAAACCAAAGGGCTCCGGAGCGGGGACATTTTTGGCCCCAGGGCTATAATTTGAACAATCTTGGTAGAGGTCCACTAGCTGAAGCTTCATAACAAATATCAAAGACCTAAGCCTTGTGGTTTCAGAGAAGAAGATTTTTAAATATTTTACCTATATAAGTCTATGTAAAACCAAAGGTCCACATGGTGGGGGCATTTTTGGTCTCAGGGCTATAAATTATTTGAACAATCTTGTTAGAGGTCCACTAGCTGAAGCTTCATAACAAATATCAAAGACCTAAGCCTTGTGGTTTCAGAGAAGAAGATTTTTCAAGATTTTCCCTATATAAGCCAATGTAAAACAAAAGGGCCCCGGGGCGGGGGCATTTTGGGCTCCAGCACTATAATTTGAACACTCTTGGTAGGGGTCCACTAGATGAAGCTTCATACCAAATATTAAAGACCTGGGCCTTGCGGTTTCAGAGAAGAAGATTTTTAAAGATTTTCCCTATATAAGCCCCTGTAAAACCAAAGGGCCCCGGTGCGGGGGCATTTTTAGCTCCAGCACTGTAATTTGAACAATCTTGGTAGGGGTCCACTAGATGAAGCTTCATACCAAATATCAAAGACCTGGGCCTTGCGGTTTCAGAGAAGAAGATTTTTAAAGATTCTCCCTTTATAAGCCCATGTAAAACCAAAGGGCCCCGGTGCGGGGGCATTTTTGGCCAGAGCACTATAATTTGAACAATCTTGGTAGGGGTCCACTAGATGAAGCTTCATACCAAATATCAATGTCCTGGGCCTTGCGGTTTCAGAGAAGAAGATTTTTTAAGTTTTCGGTGAAAAAAATCTATTTTTGGCTCCTGTGACCTATATGTGCAACGGACCGGAACCATTTGAACAACTTTGAAAGGGGACCACCTAAGGATCATTCCTGTGAAGTTTGGTCAAAATCCGATCAGTGGTTTAGGAGGAGATGTCGTTTGAAGAAAAAGTTTACGGACGCACGCACGCACGGACGCACGCACGGACGCACGACGGACAAAAAGTGATCCCAAAAGCTCACCTTGTCACTACGTGACAGGTGAGCTAAAAACACAATACAGAAGATACTAAAACCTGAAGTTACATAAAAACTTCTAAATCATCTCTGGATGTCTCTGCCATAGCCTGATTGACAATCCATTCTCCATATCTGTACGGTGGCTTTCTTGCTCGACCTGTACGTCTGGGAGCTGGATCGTACACAGGAAACGTTACATTTGAGGATGGTTCTGCAGACAAGCTAGCACCAGCAAACTCAACACCAGTTGAGGTTGAGCTAGATTGTTCTATAGTGTTACTGTTAGAAGAACTAACAGAAAATACACTGTCAAGTGGTAAATTTATATTTCCACTAGCAGACAGATTGCTTGTTGATTTATCTGATGTATCTGTAAACAAATTTGGCCTTTGTTTTCTCCTGTTTGAAGGAATATATATTTCAGGTTCAGACTCTGATTCTGAAGAAACCTCAGCCAAAATACATTCCTGCCGTCTGCTCCCCCCATTCCTTGTCCCAGGCACATGCTCTCTGTTTGACAACAAAGATAAGTCAGCCTCAGAGAATGACGGAATGGAGCTAAACAACAGAAGCATATTCCTGTGTAAGGTTTTAACAGAGCCATAATCAGCCATTCCATCTTCACAGTGAAAACAGGATTACTTCTCTCTGGTTGAGCAATGACAATATATGGGTATTTATCCCATTTGTATGCTAATTTGTGTTTGCCCTTGAGTCCAAGTTTTCTAATTAAAAATATGTCTCCTATGTCGACAGAAGACTCTCCAACTTTGGAGTCATACTGTGACTTCTGATGAAGAGCAGCATTTTCTGCTTCCTTAGAAGCCATATTTTATGCAAATTGCAACTGATTCTTTAGCTTGGTTGCATAATGCTCCTTGCTGGCAATGGGTGGATCCAGGGATGAAGATAATCCTAAAAAGGCATCCACAGCTTGTCTGGGGTGTCGCCCAAACATTAAACAAGAGGCCCACGGGCCACTACGCTCACCAGAGGTCAAGTTGGAGAAAATCGCCCGTCCCTGGATGCCATCTGCATCTACAAAGTTTAAAATCAAAGGCAACAATAATTTTGAGAAAATACTTGGTTTTGAACTTTTACTGCTCAACAAAGTCTGTATCGCACATAAATTTGACCTTGGTATAAAGTGAGTCAAGGTCATCTGAGGGTCATCATCTGAAAAGGTTATCCGAGGGTCATCATATGAACAAATTATGATGGACCCAAGTTTCTTATTTTATATACCAAGTTTCATGACAATCGGCTTTTTGGTATAGAAGGATAAGATTTTTAAGGGTTTTTACCTTATATGGGCTTGGCAGCCATCCTGGTCACATGACCGAACTTAAACTAATTATTTTTTATTTCCTTGTTCCTAAGAGTTTTCTTGTAAAATTTGGTTGCAAATGGCTAGTGGTTTCAGAGAAAAACAATTTTTAATTTTCATATCTGAATGACCTTGGACCAAAATCAGGGGATGACCTTGACCTCGAAAACTAATGTAGTTTCACTAGCACATTTTGCCAAATGCATAAACTAATTTTCAGGTCACAGGCTGCAATAATTAAAAACATATATGCTGTTTTGACTTTTTCCCATACAAGTCTATGTGAACAAATTTGACCTTGGTGTAAAATGGGTCAAGATCGGGCGACGGTCATCATTTTAGCAAATTATAATGGACCCAAGTCTCCAATGCTACATACCAAGTTTCATCACCATCGGCTCTCTTGTTCCAGATAAGAAGATTTTTTAAGGGTTTTTACCCTATATGAGCATACCAGCCATCCTGGTCATGTGACAAAACTCAAATTAATTAAATTGCATTTCCTTGTTCCAAACAGCTTTCATACAAAATTAGGTTGCAAATGGCATACTTGTTTCAATGAAAAACAATTTTTTAATTTTCATATCTGACCGAGGCCAAGGTCAGGGAATAACCTTGACCTTGAAAACTAATGTAGTTTCATTAGCACATTTTGCCCACTGCACCTACTAAATTTCAGGTCACAGGCTGCAATAATTTTAAAAAATATACTGTTTTGACTTTTTCCCATACAAAAGTCTATGTAACCAAATTTGACCTTGGCATAAAATGGGTCAAGTTCATCCGAGGGTCATCATTTTAGCAAACTATGATGGGCCCAAGTCCACTATGCTACATACCAAATTTCATCACAATCTGCCCATTGGTTCAGGAGATGAAGATTTTTTAAGGGTTTTTACTTTATATTACTAAATACAGCTTGAATTCTCTTTATATGTTCTTCAAAAGTATCAGAGAAGATAAGGATGTCATCGAGAAAAATAAGACAGTCCTTCAGATTGAGCTCGCCCATGCAACGCTCCATCAAACGCTGAAACGTCGCAGAGGCGTACGTCAATCCAAAGGCCATCCTATTACATTCATAAAACCCTAATGAGCAGACAGAGAAAGCTGTCTTCTTCTTATCTTCTTCTTCCATCTCAACCTGCCAGTAACCCGACCTTAAGTCCAATTTTGAACCCATCAGTGTATCGATTGTGTCATCGATCCTGGGAAGTGTATATACATCCCTGATGGTACGACTATTTAATTTTCTAAAGTCGATACAGAATCTGAGAGAGCCATCCTTTTTTCTAACTAACACAACGTTAGAATAAAAATTGTTTGGATATTTGACAAGTGATTAAGAGACAGGATTTACCGTGTTACTACTCCTGGAGTTACTTCTAAGTACCATGTTAACTTGTCGGGATTTTTTATCAAAGCAAACAAAAAATGGAAGTTTGGAGAAAATTTTGGTCCATACAACATCAGTGTTATATCTGAATTCGTGTTACAACCAATCATGCTATAGCGGGGTTGAAATTTATTTTACTGTCCCCTGCATATCACATTTATGCTGGGTCAACCCTACCCCTAAGGAATTTTAAATTAATGTTAGACCTAGGACCACAAAAAATAAAATTACCTGCACCCCCCACCCCAAGCAATAAAAAAATCGTTTGCGGCCCGACCCGGGGTTACACTTTTTCCTGGAATAGCCCTTAGGGTATTTACAGTATTTGATCAATCGTATCGTACGTCACAATTTTGACCTGGTTATGATGTCCCAGCTGTCTGTTTCAAAACATAAACAGATCACCATTTTGGAAACAACCTTTTTACAGTTCAAATAGAGCTTTTCAAGGTATTTTACAGATTTATTTTATCGATAGCATATGAATTTTGGCGAGAAAAAGTAGTCTGCGCTGCTACTGTAAAATGTTATTTTTCACAGTGTGAAAATATCTTAAAGGTGGGAAAATATCATTATTTGTTTTATTTGTTTCACTGCAGAGTATAAAATAATACAAGAGGACCATGATGGCCCTGGATCGCTCACCTGATCCATAGAGTAACAAGTGGGCCTCGGGGAGGGTCATTATTGACCCCAGGGTTATAATGTGCATAATGCTGAGGGAGGTCTAAAAAGGTGAAGCTTCATACCAAATATCAACAAAGGCTATAATTTGAACAATCCTGGCAAAGGTCCACTAGATGAAGCTACACAACAAATATCAAAGACCTGGGCCTTGCAATTTCAGAGAAGATTTTTTTAAAGATATTCCTTATATAAGCCTATGTAAAACAAATGCCCCGGGGCAGGGGCATTTTTGGCCTCAGGGCTATAATTTAAACAATCTTGATAGAGGTCCACTAGATGAAGCTTCACACCAAATATAAAAGACCTGGGCCTTTTTGTTTCAGAGAAGAAGATTTTCAAAGATCATCTCTATTATAAGACTATGTAAAACCAAAGGGCCCTGGGGCGGGGGCATTTGTGGCCCCAGGGCTATAATTTGAACAATCTTGGTAAAGGTCCACTAGCTGAAGCTTCATACCAAATGTCAAAGACCTAGGCCTTGTGGTTTCAGAGTAGAAGATTTTTCAAGATTTTCCCTATATAAGTCTATGAAAAATCAAAGGGCCCAGGAGCTGGCGCATTTTGGCCCCAGGGATATAATTTGAACAATCTTGATATAGGTCCACAAGATGAAGCTTCATACCAAATATCAAAGACCTGGGCCTTGCAGTTTCAGAGAAGAAGATTTTTAAAGATTTTCCCTATATAAGCCTATGTAAAACCAAAGGGCCCCGGGGCGGGGGCATTTTTGGCCCCAGCACTATAATTTGAACAGTCTTGGTAGGGGTCCACTAGATGAAGCTTCATACCACATATCAAAGACCTGGGCCCTGCAGTTTCAGAGAAGAAGATTTTTTTAAAGATTTTCCCAATATAAGCAAATGTAAAACCAAAGGGCCCTGGGGCAGGGTCATTTTCGGCCCCAGCACTATAATTTGAACAATCTTGGTAGGGGTCCACTAGATGAAGCTTCATACCAAATATCAAAGACCTGGGCCTTGCAGTTTCAGAGAAGAAGATTTTTTAAGGTTTTTCCTATATAAGCCTATGTAAAACCAAAGGGCCCCGGGGGAGGGGTGGGGGGGGGGGGGGGCATTTTTGGCCCAAGCACTATAATTTGAACAATCTTGGTAGGGGTCCATAAGATGAAGATTCATACCAAATATCAAAGACCTGGGCCTTGCAGCTTCAGAGAAGAAGATTTTTAAAGATTTTCCCTATATAAGCCCATGTAAAACCAAAGGGCCCCTGGGTGGGGGCATTTTTGACCCCAGCACTATAATTTGAACAATCTTGGTAGGGGTCCACTAGATGAAACTTCATACCAAATATCAAAGACCTGGGCCTTGCAGTTTCAGAGAAGAAGATTTTTAAAGATTTTCCCCATATAAGCCTATGTAAAACCAAAGGGCCCCGGGGCGGGGGCATCTTTGGCCCCAGCACTATAATTTGAACAATCTTGGTAGGGGTCCTACAGATGAAGATTCATACCAAATATCAAAGACCCGGGCCTTGCAGTTTCAGAGAAGAAGATTTTTAAAGATTTTCCCTATATAAGCCCATGTAAAACCAAAGGGCCCCTGGGCGGGGGCATTTTTGGCCCCAGCACTATAATTTGAACAATCTTGGTAGGGGACCACTAGATGAAGCTTCATACCAAATATCAAAGACCTGGGCCTTGCGGTTTCAGAGAAGAAGATTTTTTAAGGTTTTCCCTATATAAGCGTATGTAAAACCAAAGGGCCCCGGGGCGGGGACATTTTTGGCCCCAGCACTATAATTTGAACAATCTTGGTAGGGGTCCATAAGATGAAGAGTCATACCAAATATCAAAGACCTGGGCCTTGCAGCTTCAGAGAAGAAGATTTTTAAAGATTTTCCCTATATAAGCCCATGTAAAACCAAAGGGCACCTGGGCGGGGGCATTTTTGGCCCCAGCACTATAATTTGAACAATCTTGGTAGGGGTCCACTAGATGAAGCTTCATACCAAATATCAAAGACCTGGGCCTTGCGGTTTCAGAGAAGAAGATTTTTAAAGATTTTCCCCATATAAGCCTATGTAAAACCAAAGGGCCCCGGGGCGGGGGCATCTTTGGCCCCAGCACTGTAATTTGAACAATCTTGGTAGGGGTCCACCAGATGAAGATTCATACCAAATATCAAAGACCTTGGCCTTGCAGTTTCAGAGAAGAAGATTTTTAAAGATTTTCCCCATATAAGCCAATGTAAAACCAAAGGGCCCCGTGGCGGGGGCATTTTTGGCCCCAGCACTATAATTTGAACAATCTTGGTAGGGGTCCACTAGATGAAGCTTCATACCAAATATCAAAGACCTGGGCCTTGCAGTTTCAGAGAAGAAGATTTTTTAAGTTTTCGGTGAAAAAATTCATTTTTGGCTCCTGTGACCTTTATGTGCAACGGACCGGAACCATTTGAACAACTTTGAAAGGGGACCACCTAAGGATCATTCCTGTGAAGTTTGGTCAAAATCCGCTCAGTGGTTTAGGAGGAGATGTCGTTTGAAGAAATTGTTTACGCACGCACGGACGGACGGACGCACGCACGACGGACGACGGACAAAAAGTGATCCCAAAAGCTCACCTCGTCACTACGTGACGGTGAGCTAAAAAAGTAAAGGGAAGCTATTCAATCATACATTGGTTTAGACACATTGATACACTATCAGGGAAGACATCTCTTGTAGATGTTTTGGTTTGGGTTTTACGGCCCTTTCAAGATTATTTCACTCATATCGAGCCGATCGTTAATCATAGGTGGGCGAAAACCAGAGTACCTGGAAAAAAACCACCTGACCTTCCGTTGCAGAACTTGGCGTCTCACACGTGACCCGAGCGAGGCTCGAACCCCCGGCGGTGAGAGACCTAATGGCTAAGAGTCAGCGCTCTTATCCATTAGGCCACGGAGGCCCGTATGTAGATGTAGAAATGTTTTCAGAAGAAAGCTAAGTCCCCCTACCATAAATATGACCCAAAAACTAAGTGACCTTGAAAATGAGGTCAAGATCACCACAGAGTGAGTGGGTGAGTTTTAGTTTTACGTCCCACCAACAGCTAAGGTCATACGGAGACGGGACCTCGGTTTAAAGACTCATCCGAAAGTCTGGAGAAGCCCGGGATCGATCCTGCGATCCCTGGTTTACAAGGCGAGTTGCGTTACCACTGCACCACGGAGGCTTCTAAGATCACCACAGAACAATTGTGTCTTTGTTATGTTTCCATAATATACTGTACCAAATTTCACCAAAATTCTTCAATTGGTATAAGAGATTTAGTGCACACAAGCAAAAACTGGACACTCTTTAGACATGTGACTTCAAAAAGTAGGTCAAGGTCATCAAAATCTAAACAAGTCTTTTGTAATGTTGATCTTATATAATATAGCAAACTTGGTTGGAATTGATCAACCTGTTCACTAATTGGTTCAGGAAATAGTGTAAACAGGGCAAAATTTGACAATTTTTCCCTTTGTGTGACCTTGAAAACACTACTAGGAAGAAACACATGTTGTCTTCCCCGTTTGTTTGTATGATTTTAGGTTTAACGTCCCCGTCAACACTGTAAAGGTCATTTTGGAGACGTTGCTTCCAATTTTGTGGGACTTTTACCCGACATTGAGATGAAATGACATCTCAAGCCGTCGCCCAATGAAACCAATAGGCATTATTAGCATGGACAGTCCGCCTCGCACCGCCGTTCCTGGACAGGCTTAGATCCTCTAAGCGGTTTACCAGTACTTGTGTGCGGGCCTGATTCAGCTCTGCGTGGAAGCATCATGCAGCCCATATATTTCTTCAAGCCCCTATGGGCGGGGGCTTGTTGTCTTCCCTGTAAAATTGGATGTCAGAAATTATGCCAACTATCAATTTTCTTTCAGGTTGCACTACACTATTTGGTTAGTTAAAATACCTTTTCATCCCCATTATGATGACTAGCAAACTCTTTGTTTGGCCCAGCAACTTGTTCTTTGATAAATGTGATATCTTGTTGATTCAGGCCGTACTCTTCGAATACTGGTAGAAGGTTATTGTCCTCTATCAGGTAGTCTAACATTCTTCTTGAAGCGTCTTCATGCTACAGTTAAATAGAGTTTATTAGTTTGTTTTGATTGATTACGGAGAAAAAATCACAAGTGTTATCAGGCTTCTGAATCTGAGTAACAAAAAAACATGTTAGCCATAGCAAACCG
The DNA here is from genome assembly GCA_963580285.1 of Lucinisca nassula. Classification (NCBI taxonomy): domain Eukaryota; kingdom Metazoa; phylum Mollusca; class Bivalvia; order Lucinida; family Lucinidae; genus Lucinisca; species Lucinisca nassula. The sequence continues at coordinate 71,198,755 of OY757017.1, read as the reverse complement.
GTTTCTTTCACGAAAGCCTTAGAACATGCGTGAATTGTTTCTCTGTAATGTGTGTGTGTGAATTCAGGTTTAATGTCGCTTTGAACAATTTTTCAGTCATATCACAACGGTATCTGGTTGCGACAGGGAGCTCAATGCTCACTTTTATAGTGCATCCTCACTGAAGTATCATGTCCCAGACACATTACATGATACCACACCCAGTCACATTATCCTGACACTGGGTCGACCAGTCCTAGCTCTACCCCTTAAATCTGAGTGCCAAGCGAGGAGCAGCTAGTACCATTTTTAATGACTTTGGTATGTCTCGGCCCGGGATCAAACCCGTGACCTCCCGTTCCCCGGAGCGGACACTCTACCAACTGAGCTATCGGGGCCGGTCTTCTCTGTAATTGATCAAACCAAAAAAATAAACTGTTTATTACATTTTCATTTATGTTTTCTTTGAATTTTCAAATTCAGCCGTTTTCATTTTCTACCAAAATAGTTCCAGTCAGTGCATGAAGTTCAGGGGGCGTGATTTCGTTTGATAATCAGTCGCCATCTTGTTTTCACTTCAATGTAAATAGTACATATAGAAAAACAAACTGAAGGCTCCGAAAACAAGAAAATATGTTTCAGACAAAAGTATTGCAATGGTAGTCCACATCAGCTTAATATCACAATGTTTCTTCCTGCAATGGCAATACTATCGCAAAAGTCATTTTCTGTCTATCTTTACATCCCTACTGATGATATCATCTGTCGGCAGAACCGATTAGGATTTCAAAATTTCTATAGCCCTGCGTGTTACACAATGCAAGATTTCTCTAAAGACAGATTTTGATTTACCGGCATGTCTTGTTCATGTCAAAAGCAGCCTGACATTATTCTCCTAAGTTTGCACAACCCCCCACCCCCAATATCCTAGAAATTAAGTGGAATGGATACACCTTCAAGGCAGGCAACTCCTGCAAAAGTAGTTTTGTCTTCCATTGCAATATGGGCCAACTCTTACAGGAAAGAATTTGCTGGGTCAAAAGAAGCCACAATCAGAATGTAGTTATCAAATAAGTTTATTTCATTTTAAGCAGTTGATAATTGACGTAAAATGTGTAAAAGTCACCGGAGGGCAAAATATAGGTCAAGGTCACTGAGTCAAGGTACCTGCAGAGTCAATACATCTAGAAGAAGCACTATGCAACATTTGATGGTTGTAGGCCTTTTATTTGAGGTCTGGAGCATTGAAATAAATTTTGTCAAAGTCACTGGAGCGTAAAATATAGGTCAGGGTCAAGGGATCAAGGTACTTGCAAGGTGCTGTACATCAAGGAGAAGCACTATGCAATATCTGATGGTTGTAGGCCTTTTATTTAAAAATCACTGGAGAGTAAAATATAGGTCAAAGTCACCAGGTAAAGGTATCTGCAGAGTCAGTACATCTAGGAGAAGCATTATGCAAGATTTGATGGCTGTGGGCCTTTTATTTGATGAGATCTGGAAAATCGACATAAATTGTGTCAGTCACTGCAGCATAAAATATAGGCCAAACCAATTTGTGAAGATCTAGAACATCGACTTGTATCAAAGTCCATTTAGCATAAAACAGAGTTCTCGGAAACGCCGAATCCGGCGTATTTTTACGCCTGTTTTTGCTTTTGTACGCGTAAAATTTCCTGTCGCGGTTTCTTAATTACGCCATTTTTTTTTTCCCCTGACGTGTCCGTAATCCCGTGTAAAAATGACCTCAATCACATCAAAAGATGACAGTGGGTGTCCAATTGATCTCCAAATTTAGCTACCGCTTTCGGATCAAAAGTTTACCGTTAATCGTCGGCGCCAGGCATGTTCAAGCATTACCTGGCGAGGACAGTCGTCTGTATAACTCTCTCGGCCAATCAGAGCGTCACGGCTAGAAGATTGGCAGGTCAGTCTTGCGGTTTGCGGGATGCCGCAATCTCGTGGCTGATTAACATTAATTGACTGTTTTGTTTCCGGATACTTGTATACACAGTTGGAATTGTTGAAAAAAAAAAAAATGTCGGAGGCATAATTTAAGGATGCGATAATCTAGTGTGTAAATCGTCTTTATTACGATTAAAGAAAATTATGACTCGAGTTTGTCGCATTATCAAGTTACCTTGATTAGGCCTATTTGAATGAAAGAAAATAATTATCAGGTGTTGAACTGCCTGCTAATAGACGGATCCAATGTTTTGACACGTGACCTTGTTTACTTGTCATTGCGCATGCGCAAAAGTACTTTTCCTTCCGATAACGATCTTTCGTGGTTGGCAATAAGCCCCTGGTTCCATATAAACACATTGTAAATTGGTTTAATATTACGGGCATATTTCAGTTGACTGTCACAGAAAATCGATCGAATTACACTTTAAATGGGTAGATATATATATTTTAGAGGTCATTCATGCATCTTCCGCATTTAGTCATTCGTTTTGCGCATTTTTATTACAAACTAGACAAAAGTGCCCAGTGAGGCACTTATACCCCCGCCAGTGCCGAACTACAAAGGGAAATAACTCTAAAAGGCCTGACCCCTTGGCCCTTATTTTCTTTCCCACAATACAAGTAGTCATACTGATCATGTGTGCAAAATTTCAAGTTTCTATGTGAAGCAGTTCCTGAGATATCTTAGACACAAAATAATTGTTTACGGACAGACAGACAGACGGAAAAGACAAAAACTATATACCCCCATGGCATACGCCGGGGGTATAATAATTAAGACTGTCCCGCCTCGTTACCTGCATAAGTTTAACAGGTAATTATAATCAAAAACATCCTCAAATCTTCTAGAAACCAATAATTACTAGCTAAGAAATGTCTATTATAAAAGTATAAAGCTCAAATTTGTCGTTTCGAGTCCAAACAAAATACAAGTTTACAGAAAATAACATCGCATTTGCAATGGCGATAAACGGCCAAATACGTTTTTTGCCCACCACCGGTACGTCCCGGCAAATAGTATTATTGAGCGATGACGTAGTGTTTGGATGTGTCTATAGTGGAGTTCCGGAACAGACACCTGTGACATCTGATCTGGGCCTGCACTGTTGATTTTTTTTTGTCCCCACGTGGGGCTATTGTAACGGTCTTCGTCGTACGTCCGTCCGTTTTACTGGATAACTCCTAGACGGTGATAGATAGAAACTTGAAACTTTGGGAACTGACAGATCTTTGGTATGGGGAGTGCATGACACTTTCGGAATTTTGATCACGCCCTAGGGGTGGGCCCGCGGGGGTCAAAAATAAAAATTTCCAGGACATGGTCATGTAACATATCAAAGAATCCAAAAGTTTCATATGCCATTTTATGTACTAGGATGTAGTACATGGCCTGAACAGACTTGTCCTGTTGGTGCAGCCTGATCAGAGCCTGTACAACTTAACTGCTCACACTCAATTTAAACCCATATCCTGATGAATAAATTAATTTACCCAGTCCACTCATGACTTTATAAGCCTAATGTAATTTATCCATTCAAATTCACAATCCGAGTTACAGTGTAAATCCTGATAAGATGGAAGCCATCTGGTCTGGATCTCCACTGCAAGAAAAGGGTTTGTCATGTTAAGCAGAAATAGGGTTCAAGCCCCAAAGTCTTTTGGAGTCACACTCTACAGCCGTACGCATTTAGCCATAATTGACACACGTTTTTAGGGTCAAACTCCAACTTTTCAAAATTTGACTCCAACTTTTCAGATTTGAATCCAACTTTTTCCATGGATGGATTCTTAAACTCCTGTTTTCAAAATCCTAGTGAGAACTCTGATAAAATATAGGTCAAAGTCACCGGGTCAAGGTACCTGCAGAGTCAGTAGATCTACAAGAAGCACCATAATGGTTGTAGGCCTTTTTTTAGGAGACCGGGAACATTGACGTATATTGCGTCAAAGTCATTGGAGCATAAAATATAGGTCAGGCGTGCAGGGAGATGTTTTGAGTCAGGGTTGATGGTTGTTTAGTCTTGCGGTTGATTACACTACTAACTTTGACATAAGTGTTGAACTATGACTCAATGGTTAAAGTCAGTGGAGCACAAAATATAGGACATGGTCACCAGGTCAAGATGCCTGCCAAGTCAGAATGACAGGAAGATGTTTCATGCAAGGTTTGATGGTTAATCTGACAGTTTTGTAGTTTATATCAATACAAACTTTGACATAAATGTTAACAGATGGATGGACGACTGGACGGACAGACGAACGGAAAAGCAATCACCTTGTCACACCCTGCTACAAGCAGGTGCAACAAAAAGGAAACAGACCCAAAAGTTGTCTCCGTTTAAAAAACAGTGGAAAAGTCTGCCAGGTGTTCCCATTCCCCTTAGAGAGAATCACAATAAATCAAATTTCGATAAAAGAAATGATGTACAGTAAAACTTCATTCTAAAGCACTTGTGATTGTAAAGCAACATCTGATTGGATAACATTAAAACTGGCGAAGGTATAGCCTGCAAATACTGTCAGAAACCTGATGTCATCATGAAACCTTGATTTCAACTGGCTGGCATTTGGCTTTAAGAAGCACACAGTGTTTGCTGCTTTGAGCTAGATAGTACAAAACTGAATATGTGCATTAGAATTGGGAAAACTGTACTGAAAATTGTCATTTTGGTCATGTCACTGACATGTCCTCGTCAAACAAAATATCTGACAGTAAAACTGCCAATTTACCTCCCCAAATGACAATTTTCAATAAGTTAAACCCTTTAATAATCAAAGATGGCTGGCTCTTTTACCATAGCCAAATCATAATCACTCTTGACATCCAAAGAGAATTTTTCTCAAGCTCTAGGTATGCATATATTTAGCCCATAAAATGCCATTCATGACAATTGTCGTCTGCTTTAAAAGTCATTTTTGCAAACAATGTGGACCCTGATCAGACTAGTCCTAGAGGAGCAGTCTGATCAGGGTCGACACTGTTCACCTGTATGCATAAAAAATATTTAATAAGTTCGCAAAACGATTCAGCAGACGACATAAGCAGACAACATTTTGACCCGACATGACCCATATTCGAACTTGACCGAGATCATGTCAAGATGATCATTCTGTGCAAGTTTGATTATGACAGGACCAAAACTGTGGCCTCTAGTGTGTTCACAAGGTTTTTCTATCATTTGACCTACTGACCTACTTTTGGACCCGACATGACCCATATTCCAACTTCACTGAGATATTGTCAAGATGATAATTCTGAGCAAGTTTGATGATGATCACAGGGTTTCTCAATGATTTAACATACTGACCTACTTTTTGACCCAACATGACCCATATTTGAACTTGACCGAGATATTGTCATTGTGATCATTCTGAGCACGTCTGATGATGCTTGGGCCAAAACTGTGGCCTCTAGAGTGTTCACAAGAAAAGTTTACGCACGGACGACGCACAACAGCCATCTCACAGTCACAAAAGCTCACCATGACCTTCGGTCAGGTGAGCTAAAAATAGCTGCTGTCTGCTTTCAAATTTTCTTGGCCCTTTACAAGTCATTTCAAGCCTTCTTGGTAATGTAACATAGCCCTTACCTTCCATTTGCTATCGGGGCACATCAAGGGAATAAATGTCCCGTCGTACAAATGTGAAAATGGACCATGACCTAAAAATAGAAGACAATATTGCAACTTGATATGTGTCAGAAACAGCATTACTCATTTCCAAGCCGCACAAAACAATCAAAGCACTGAGAGCACTGATGTGTTGATTACCGTAACTATCCTAAATATTGGCATAGTTAGGCTAAAGCAAACAGTGCAGATCCAGATCAGCCTGCTCTGAGGAGGGTCTTCACAAGCAAACAGTGCAGACCCAGATCAGACTGCTCCTGAAGGAGGAGCAGTCAAGGAGCAGTCTGATCAGGGTCTTCACTGTTCGCCATTCCATCTGCACCTTTTAGAATCCTTGCTGGATTGTGAAACAAATTTGTTAATATTTTCGGAGAATTACTGCAAGTTCTCAAGGTGTCCGAATTTTTAGGTTTTTTACGGTATCTCTGAACATAGGCTGAAAAATGGTCTTGAGCAGGGACTATGACTGGTTCCTTTAACACTTAAATTCCTGTATTTTATGCAAACAGTTTAGACCCTGATCAGATGCCACAGCATTCTGTGGCATCTGATCTGCCTCTACACTTTTTGCCCATGTCCAACAACACAGGCTAGTCCATATTTTACCTTTTACACAGAGCTGTGAAGTCACAAGGAGAAGACTAGCCTAGCACTGCTATAAATAACCAGAGCCTGGATTTCGTATAAAGTCAGTCACACGTAAATAGCAGGAGAGCGGCTTCCTGTATTTAGTACTTTTGGTTGATTGATAAACAATCAACCGAAACAAGAATTCCGCCAAAGGCAATGTCGCACCTGTATAAACTTGGCCATTTGGGTGAACGCTAGAATGGTTGCAAATGTTGACTGTTTGAAGGATGGACGAACAGACGGATGGAAAATTGGACTCCTATATCGGGCCATGCTAAAAGCAGGTGCAACAAACTTTTCTAGTGGTTGGACTCTGCCCAAATTTTGTCCTCCATTATTAGAAGCCTCCGTGGTGCAGTGGTCATGCTACTCGCCTTGTAAACCAGGGGTCGCAGGATCGATCCCGGGCTTCTCCAGACTTTCGGATGAGTCTTTAAACCGAGGTCCCGTCTCTGTATGACCTTAGCTGTTGGTGGGACGTAAAACTCAAACACCCACTTGTCCTCCATTATCAGTTTACCCAATTTGAACCAGAAACCCCAAAACGGGTAGTTGGCAAACAGTGCCGGTCCAGATCAGACGCCGCAGAATGCGGCGTCTGATCAGGGCCTACACTGTTTGCAAAACGTTCCACCAGTTACTCAAATAAATTTTTAAGAAAACACAACCTGACACCCCTAGAACTTGAAATGGACTCCTGCTGTATATAAGCAGGAAGATTCCATTTGGTACAAAAAGGGTTAAACCAAGTGTTCTAGTTAAAGGACAATGAGATAACTTTCTGTGATACCATCCATTATCCGAATCAAGTTTATCTGGACTTTGTGCACTGATTGTGCTACAGTGTACTATGCACACAGCAAGCCATATCAGTTGTTTGTTTTATGTTGTTCTTTTTTTAATGTCACACTCAGATTCAAAGTGCATTAATAACTGAATGTTGATAAATTCAAAACATGACAGTTTCAAATCAACTGAAACACTTAAGCTGAAAAAACAGTCTTGTTTCCAGACACCTGACTGACTTTTGTTTTGTCCCTGACAAGCAGTTTTGCTTCATAGTGTAGTTTATATTTGCATGTCGTTTGGGGTCATTGATTCAATTGTGGAACCTTGAAATATTTGAGGGTCACTGATGAGGCCTAATTGGCCAAAACTGGATAGTCTGGCCCAGAAAACTGTACACTTCATACTTGGTGTATTCTTTGCTTCCAAAGGATAACCCTTTTATAATACATATTTGAGCCTGTGCATTACAAAATCTACAAGAAGGCTTGAGCAACCAGCAAAGACTCAGATCAGCCTGGGCATTTGTGCAGTCTGATCAAAGTCTTTGCTGATCGCATGACCCTACTATAGGCTAATATCTTTGCAAAGAGACATAGACAAAAGGTCTTGTCATAGTGGATGCCTGCACAGATTAATTTGAGTCTCTGCTGGTCCCACCAGTCTAATTATAGGTTTTGTCATGCACCGGCTCGTTTGTCATCTTAATTATTTGGCTACTTCCATTTCCGTAATAAACGCAAGCTGCCACCTATTGATCAGAACAAAAGTAACATTGGTGAAACATCTCTGTGTTGTATCTGGTAACAATCTGCACAAATTAATGCTTACACACTCCCTGGAAACTGTTATTACACACACTTAGCATATCAAATAATATCAGTTCACGAATAGGTCCAAAATATTAGCAAACTGCTCTTTACGTATATAACCATATGGATTTGTTGTAAAAAAAAAAATGTTTTCTGACACAGACAAATTTCAAGATGATTCCAGACACAAAACCTTTCTTTTTTTTTTTTGCCTTGTCTAAAAAGTTTATAACAGAGAAAAACTTTCTAACATCTAACAGAGATAAATTTTGAAATGGAGACATTTTCAAAACTGTTTTCTTCCCTTTACATGAAGCCATTTCAAAGCTAAATCAAGTGCAATGTTAAGCTTAGATGTTTAAATGGTGAAACTTTGATAACTTGAACACAGATCACAGATGGTTCTTCCTTTTTTTGGGGGGGTTAACGGCCCTTTCAAGACTATTTCACTCATATCGAGATGATCGTTAATCAGGACTGGGCACAGACCTGAGTACCCAGTGAAAAACTACCTGACCTTCTGAAGCAGAACTTGGCGTCTCACATGTAACCCGCGCTAGGCTCGAACCCACATCAGTGACAGACCTAATGATTAAGAGTCAGCGCTTTTATCCACTAGGCCAAGAAGGCCCGTCTCATATGGCTCTTTTACGATGGCTAATTTGAACTCATTCTGGAGTCACTAGGGAAGTCTTGCCAAGCACCAGATATCCATATACAGTAGAATTTCTATCGCTCGAACACAGATGGCTCGTATACCATGGCTAAGTTGAACCCAGTCTTGAATCGCAAGGGAATTTCTCTACACAAGAAATAGTGAAAGAAAATTTAAGATATTTTCGTTTTTTCTCTTGCAAATGTATGCTGGGTGCACTCATTAGAATTGCCTCAATGAGGCGATTCTAATGAGTGCACACAAAATATAATAGGACACCAAAAATAAGTCCAAAACTATTCTCGTTATGCCTCCTGGAAGTAGCCATCAATGGCTTGAACTACCATTGTCTTGAACAGATTTCCGTGGTCCCAAAAGGGTTCGAGTGTTTGTAAAACACAATGCCCCTAACCTTTGCTTGTCCCTAGATGGCAAAATATTCAACAAATATTGTTAAAGACTCAAAAACTTACAACAAGAATTCCCCCGAAGGCTATGTTGCGCCTGTGGGGGCGCAAAGTCACCAAACCATGAAATCTAGGTCAAGGTCAAACATGGATGCCTGCAAAGTCGAACTCGCTCAAGATGTTGTCATAAGGCACATTTGTGTGAAGTTATATTGTAATCAGTGAAGAAATGTAGGCGCTAGAGCGATGACAAAGTTTTTCTTAAAATAGCCACAGTGACCTTGACCTTGAGGTCATGACCTTGAAAGTCAAACTTGCTGAGATATTGTCATAAGAAACATTTGTGTGAAGTTATATTGAAATCAGTGAAGAAATGTAGGCGCTAGATCGATGACAAAGTTTTTCTAAAAATAGCCACAGTGACCTTGACCTTGAGGTCATGTCCTTGAAAGTCGAACTCGCTCGAGATATTGTCATGAGAAACATTTGTGTGAAGTTATATTGAAATCAGTGAAGAAATGTAGGCGCTAGAGCGATGACAATTTTTTTCTAAAAATAGTCACAGTGACCTTGACCTTGAAGCAATCACCTTGAAAGTCGCGCTCGCTCGAGATATTTTTATAAGGAACATTTGTGTGAAGTTATATTAAAATTGGTGAAGAAATGGAAGGCGCTAGAGCGATGACAAATTTTTTCTAAAAAATAGCCACAGTGACCCTGACCTTGAGGTCATGACCTTGAAAGTCAAACTCGCTCGAGATTTTTTTATAAGGAACATTTGTGTGAAGTTATATTGAAATTGGTGAAGAAATGTAGGCGCTAGAGCGATGACAAAGTTTTTCTAAAAATAGCCACAGTGACCTTGACCTTGAGGTCATGACCTTGAAAGTCAAACTCCCTCGAGATTTTTTTATAAGGAACATTTGTGTGAGGTTATATTGAAATTGGTGAAGAAATGTAGGCGCTAGAGTGATGACAAAGTTTTTCTAAAAATAGCCACAGTGACCCTGACCTTGAGGTCATGACCTTGAAAGTCGAACTCGCTCGAGATTTTTTTATAAGGAACATTTGTGTGAAGTAATATTGAAATTGGTGAAGAAATGTAGGCGCTAGAGCGATGACAAAGTTTTTCTAAAAATAGCCACAGTGACCTTGAGGTTATGACCTTGAAAGTCAAACTCGCTCGAGATTTGTTTTATAGGGAACATTTGTGTGAAGTAATATTGAAATTGGTGAAGAAATGTAGGCGCTAGAGCGATGACAAAGTTTTTCTAAAAATAGCCACAGTGACCTTGAGGTTATGACCTTGAAAGTCAAACTCGCTGAGATATTGTCATAAGAAACATTTGTGTGAAGTTATATTGAAATCAGTGAAGAAATGTAGGCGCTAGAGCGATGACAAAGTTTTTCTAAAAATAGCCACAGTGACCTTGACCTTGAGGTCATGTCCTTGAAAGTCGAACTCGCTCGAGATATTGTCATGAGAAACATTTGTGTGAAGTTATATTGAAATCAGTGAAGAAATGTAGGCGCTAGAGCGATGACAATTTTTTTCTAAAAATAGTCACAGTGAGCTTGACCTTGAAGCAATCACCTTGAAAGTCGAACTCGCTCGAGATATTTTTTTTTATAAGGAACATTTGTGTGAAGTTATATTAAAATTGGTGAAGAAATGGGAGGCGCTAGAGCGATGACAAATTTTTTCTAAAAATAGCCACAGTGACCTTGACCTTGAGGTCATGACCTTGAAAGTCAAACTCGCTCGAGATTTTTTTATAAGGAACATTTGTGTGAAGTTATATTGAAATTGGTGAAGAAATGTAAGCGCTAGAGCGATGACTAAGTTTTTCTAAAAATAGCCACATTGACCTTGACCTTGAGGTCATGACCTTGAAAGTCGAACTCCCTCGAGATTTTTTTATAAGGAACATTTGTGTGAGGTTATATTGAAATTGGTGAAGAAATGTAGGCGCTAGAGCGATGACAAAGTTTTTCTAAAAATAGCCACAGTGACCTTGACCTTGAGGTCATGACCTTGAAAGTCGAACTCGCTCGAGATTTTTTTTATAAGGAACATTTGTGTGAAGTAATATTGAAATTGGTGAAGAAATGTAGGCGCTAGAGCGATGACAAAGTTTTTCTAAAAATAGCCAGTGACCTTGAGGTTATGACCTTGAAAGTCAAACTCGCTCGAGATTTTTCTTATAGGGAACATTTGCGTGAAGTTATATTAAAATCGGTCAAGAAATGTAGGCGCTAGGCAAAAGTATGTACGGGACAAATGCTATATCCCCCCTCACAAATATGTTGTGCAAGGGGATAATTAAAAAATTTCAAAGGGCAATAACTTTTGAAGGGGGCATAATCCGGATGAGAAAAAAAATAGGCGTCAGCTTATTTTCCATTAGAATGCATATATGAAATTTCAAAACCATAGCATATACAGTTCCAAAGTTATGCTATGCATCACTTTTAGCATTCATTGCAATGGGCACAAATTATCAAAATGACAAAGGGCCATAACTCACAAAGTATTTTTTGGAATTTTGTCATAAGTTAATCAGTTCATATACTCATCACCACCAATATACTCAACAACTTTCAAGGCTCTAGCTCCAATAGTGTTTGACATATTTTGCTGACAAGATTTTATTAAAAAAATTTAGAAGGGCAATAACTCTTGAAAGGGGCATAATCCGGACGAGAAAAAAATAAGCGTCAGCTAATTTACCATGAGGAATCCATATATGAAATTTCAAAACCCTAGCATACACGGTTCTAAAGTTATGCTATGCACCACTTTTAGCATACATTGCAATGGGCACAAATTACCAAAATGACAAAGGGCCATAACTGACAAAAAGTTTTTCAGAATTTTGTCAAAAGTTAATCAGTTCATCTACTCATCATCACCAATATATTCACCAACTTTCAAGGCTCCAGCTCCAATAGTTTTTGAGATATCTTGCTGACAAGATTTTATTAAAAAAAATTCAAAGGGCAATAACTCTTGAAAGGGACAAGCAAAAAAATACGCGTCAGCTTATTTTCCATCAGAAATGCATATATGAACTATAGCATACACGGTTCTCAAGTTATGCTATGCATCACTTTTGGCACATTACAATGGGCACAAATTACCAAAATGACAAAGGGCCATAACTCACAAAGTATTCCTCGGAATTTTGTCATAAGTTAATAAGTTCATTTACTCATCACCACCAATCTTTTCACCAACTTTCAAGGCTCCAGCTCCAATAGTTTTTGAGATATCTTGCTGACAAGATTTTATTAAAAAAAATTCAAAGGGCAATAACTCTTAAAAGGGGCATAATCCGGACGAGAAAAAAAATATGCTTCAGCTTATTTTCCATGAGGAATCCATATATGAAATTTCAAAACCCTAGCATACACGGTTCTAAAGTTATGCTATGCATCACTTTTAGCATACATTACAATGAGCACAAATTACCAAAATGACAAAGGGCCATAACTCACAAAGTTTTTTCGGAATTTTGTCAAAAGTTAATCAATTCATATACTCATCACCACCAATATATTCACCAACTTTCAAGGCTCTAGCTCCAATAGTTTTTGAGATATCTTGCTGACAAGATTTTATTAAAAAATTTCAAAGGGCAATAACTCTTAAAAGGGGCATAATCCGGACAAGAAAAAAATACGCGTCAGCTAATTTTCCATGAGGAATCCATATATGAAATTTCAAAACCCTAGCATACATGGTTCTAAAGCTATGCTATGCATCACTTTTAGCATACCTTACAATGGGCACAAATTACCAAAATGACAAAGGGCCATAACTCACAAAGTGTTTTTCGGAATTTTGTCAAAAGTTAATCAATTCATCTACTCATCACCACCAATATATTCACCAACTTTCAAGGCTCTAGCTCCAATAGTTTTTGAGATATATTGCTGACAAGATATTATTAAAAAAATTTCAAAGGGCAATAACTCTTGAAGGGGGCATAATCCGGACGAGAAAAAAAATACGCGTCAGCTAATTTTCCATGAGGAATCCATATATGAAATTTCAAAACCCTAGCATACACGGTTCTTTTGTTATGCTATGCATCAAAAGCGTAACGGACGGACAAACGGATGAACGGACGAACGAACCAGAACCAGTATGCCCCTCCAACTTTTTCAAAGTTGGGGGCATAATAACAACATTCCTCCTCTACCCTTTCCTGCTGCAAAGACAGCAGACCTTGTCCAACTGTAAGCCAATATCAGATGGACGCCCCAGTCATGCACTTGACTCTCCCAACCACCCCAGTATAATTAAGGAAACATTTCTTATTCTATCTTGAAAAGGTTTGTTGTGTGTGCTCAATAGAATCCCCTCAGAGAGGCCATTCTAATGAGTACACACAACATTCCTTCATTTTAGGGAAATGGAAAATATATATCCCCAAGTCATCCCCATTATGCCCAATGGCCTGGTGTTATGATTAACCCGCAGTATCTCAAACAAATTTTGCCACGCCCACCCATCCGGGCTTGAAGAAATAGATTGGGCTGCATGATGCTTCCACACATGAGTACTGGTAAACCACTTAGAGGGTCTAAGCCTGCCCAGGCAAAGTGGTGCAAGTCAGACTGTCCATGCTTATAAACCCTATTGATTTCATTGGGTGACAGGGCTCGAGATGTCATTTCATCTCAATGTCAGGTGAAAGTCCCACAAAATTGGAAGCAACGTCTCCAAAATGACCCATATAGTGTGGACCTCAAATCAAACAAACAAACAAAACCTCAAACAAATTTTCATGGTCCCTGCTGTATTTGTGTTATTGAAACTGGACTAAATAGTTCTTATAGAAGGAAGCTTGAATGACTCACAAAGTAGGATTCTTGACATAGGGTATGAGCTATATCAGTCCATGGGCGAGACAGGATTTTCCAGCATGGCTAAAAATAGGACACAACTACCTAGTAAAACAAGATGTGTTTGTGAAACACGAACATGTCCCCGGGCATGGTCATTTTTTATTCAAAGTGACTCACAGTTCAAGATTTTTGTTTGTGTTGGAAGCCCTTGACACAAGAAACTAACATGTCAAATATGAAAGCTCTATCTTAAACGGTTCAAAAGTTATGAACAATATTTTTTTTTCTTTAAAGTAGGTCAAGGTCACAGGTAAAAAAAATTGCATGAATGTAAAGCTCTTGTCACAAGGAACATACATGCCAAATATTAAGGCTCTATCTTAAACGGTTCAAAAGTTATGAACAATATTTTTTTTTCTTTAAAGTAGGTCAAGGTCACAGGTAAAAAAAATTGCATGAATGTAAAGCTCTTGTCACAAGGAACATACATGCGAAATATTAAGGCTCTATCTTAAACGGTTCAAAAGTTATGAACAATTTTATTTTTTCTTTTAAGTAGGTCAAAGGTCAAGGTCATAGTCCAAACATTTTGCATGAATGAAAAGCTCTAATCACAGGGAACCTACATGCCAAATATAAAAGCTCTATTCCAAACGGTTCGAAAGTTATGACAAAAAATGTTTATTTTTTTAAGTAGGTCAAGGTCACAGGTCAAAATTTTTGCATGACTATAAAGTGTCTGTCACAAGGAACCTACATGCTAAATATGAAGGCTGTATCTCAAATGGTTCAAAAGTTATTACCAATGTTAACTTTTTCTTTTATGTAGGTCAAAGGTCAAGTTACAGGTAAAAAGTTTTTGTGTGAATGTAAAGCTCTTGTCACAAGGAACCTACATGCAAAATATGAAGGCTCTATCTCAAACCGTTCAAAAGTTATGACCAAAATGGTATTTTTTATTTTAAGTAGATCAAAGGTCAAGGTCACAGGTCAAAATTCTTTGCACGACTGCAAAGCTTTTGTCACAAGGAACATACATGCTAAATATGAAGGCTGTATCTCAAACGGTTCAAAAGTTATGACCAATGTTAACTTTTTCTTTTATGTAGGTCAAAGGTCAAGGTCACAGGTAAATTTTTTGTGTGAATGTAAAGCTCTTGTCACAAGGAACCTACATGCAAAATATGAAGGCTCTATCTCAAACCATTCAAAAGTTATGACCAAAATGTTATTTTTTTATTTTAAGTAGGTCAAAGGTCAAGGTCAAGGTCACAGGTCAAATTTTTTTTGAATGAGTGTAAAGCTTTTGTCACAAAGAACATACATGCTAAATATGAAGGCTGTATCTCAAGTGGTTCAAAAGTTACGACCAATGTTAGTTTTTTCTTTTAAGTAGGTCAAAGGTCAAGGTCACAGGTCAAATTTTTTTGCATGAATGTGAAGGTCTTGTCACAAGGAACCTTCAGGCCAAATATGAAAGCTCTATCTCAAACGGTTCAAAAGTTATGGCCAACGTTAAAGTTGTCCACGTACAAACCAACAAACCTACAAACCAACAAACAGACAGGGCAAAAACAATATGTCCCCGCTATTGCTACCGGGGACATAAAAATGAGAATCAACAGTACCTAGATCATGACACAGTCCAGCTATCTCTAAACAGAGTATGTCCCTGTTTGTTATTCCTAGCTCAGGCTGCCGTCGTTGAAGGGCCCTTCCAAGCTGACCAGCCAAGTGACAAACACTGAAATAATAAACAAGTTACACTTGAGACACATCAACCAAATGTGAGTTTTCATACATGTGCGCATAGCTAATTTTATCATATATAACTATGCTATTATACCAACAGACATGCTCTTATTTTAACCCCTGCTTCATTGTGAAAAAGGCTGAAAAAATGTACGTAAATTCGTCTAATCATCATGGAAACACCCCTATATAATTTTGACCCCCTTAAACCCCACTTTAATATAGTAAAACTGGCGTTTACAGGGGGTATATATCATTTTTCTTATTTCTGCTCAAAAAACATAGATTGTGGATACTCATTAGAACCACTTGCCGAGGTGGTTCTAACGAGTACACACAATCTACTTGTATGTTTTGTGCAGAAGTATAAAAAATATCAGAATTTTTATCTGAAAATTTCCATTTTCTGCTGGTAAAACTTACAATATATTTAAATTTTCATTTTCAGGTGGTAAAATTTTCAATATATTTGAATATGCATGTTTTCATAATGTGTTTAGTAGATAAGAAGACTCTTCGGATATTTAGAGAGTACAACTCAGAGACCAAAGGTTTCATGAAAGCATTACCAGAAACGTATATAACTCATGACATGTTTTTTCTCTCAGAGAAAAATGACCAAAAAGCCATGCTTAACTGATAATTAAACCAGGGGCCAGTGGTTCAAAACTAACGACATCGTTAGTTAACGTATCATTAAAATTTTGATCATTAAATATGGCAAATATGTTGAAATTTTTGCTGAAAAAATGTGAGCAGCTTTTGCGGATGCAAAAGTTGCTCACATTTTTTCAGCAAAAATACCAAAATTTTTGATATTGTACTTGCTAGAAGAGTTAACAATATGACCACTAATGAGCTCGTTAAGCTAACGATGCTTTGAAAAACTTTGAACAACTGATGTTTTTATTGGCATTATCTGTCTCCACTAATGACTGCTCACAACAGGTGGCATTACTAGCTTTACCTGGGGAACTACTCTTATTCAATATATCTGTCAGTTCAATTCGAAAAGATTGATCTTAAAACACTTACTTTTCCAGTTAGAAAAACGTTTGAAACTTGTAATTTGATTAAAATTGGGTGCAGATTTTTATTTTCACCTCGGTGTTTTACTAATTAATTGAATTTTTAAATTGAGAATTAGTTTAGATTTCTAATTACCTCAAATTAACTGTCTTATATGCATTACCTAGCGATTGTGTAACTTAGTATCAAATAATCGGTCTCTCCACGATATTTTATGCTCACTGTCATAAGAAACAGATGGAAATGTGATACCCCACTTACCCGACTTTTATATAATATTAGTCGGGAAAAACATGACATGTTCAACAACCATTTAACCTTGAAAATGAGGTCATGGTCACCAAAATCTAATCAAGTCTTTGGTAGGTTGAAATGATATCTTGCACCACACATTTGAACAAAAATCATGAATTCATTCAGGAGATAGGTGCAGACAAGCCATTTTTGGCACAATACTAACAGTTTTCGTGAGCCTGAGACCTTGATAATGAGGTTAAAGTCACCAAAATCTTATCAAATCTTTGGTAGGTTGTACCAAGTTGGACCAACTTTTTTTGGCAGCCTGTGACCTTGAAAATAAGGTCATGGTCACCAAAATGTAATCAAATCGTCATATTCCCCTCACAAAAGGGCAACAAATGATTTATTACACCAAATTCTGATTTCTAGAGATTCTTTCAGTGCATACTTCAAAATATGGAAAAAGCAAGCATAAGACTTGAATGATAAAATTTTATTTATCCAATTGTGCACTTGTACTTTTGAGCAGTGACATCAGAGAAGAATATTGCAGGGGAATATAATTTTCTGCCCTGCGTGTAGCATGTAGCATGCTCTTGACCAATCAGATTTCTAGAATAGCTTATGAATATTAATGAGGTACAATAATATTCATTTGTTGCCCTTGTGTGAGGAGAATATGATGAGTTTGAATGTAGGACATGAACAAAAAGTCCCATGCCATTTTTGACCAATTGGACAAAACATCCCACGTCATTTTTTCAGGGTGAACAAAATGTCCCACATCATTTTTTCAGGGTGGACAAAACGTCCCACACGATTTTGACAGGGTGGACAAAACGTCCCATGCTATTTCGACAGGGTGGACAAAACGTCCCATATTCTTGAGATGGTTTTGGGATTTGGTTGTTCTTTTCTTAGTATATGAGTACCCTTGGAAGCATTGGTTCTGATTGCCTTTGTAATTCTCTATGATCTCCATATTGCTTTTGGCTTACAACATATTGTATGTAGGGATATAAATATATATTGACCTGTGTGTTTTTTAACAGTTTTTAATGAAATAAACTTGTCCACATCTTTAATTGACAAAACAATTCACTTTGTTCTTTAACTACACTAACTGATACAGTCCTTAATTTCCAATCAGAATGTGTTTATTGTAATTAGTAAAAATATCTTCCCAGTTTGTAAGATTGTTCTAATTTGATTTCAATTAGTTATTAATTAGACAGGTCTCTATTGCTAGTCGGCGGCCCCCGCCCATCGGGGCTTGAAGAAATAGATGGGCTGCATGATGTTTCCACGCAGAGATGAAACCGACCCGCACACGAGTACTAGTAAACCGCTTAGAGGATCTCAGCCTGCCCAGGCAAAACAGTGCAAGTCGGACCGTCCATGCTTATAAACCCTATTGGTTTCATTGGGCGGCAGGGCTTGAGATGTCATTTAATCTCAATGTCGGGTAAAAGTCCCACAAAATTGGAAGAAATATCTCCAAAATGACCTTTACAGTGTTGACGGGGACATTAAACCTCAAATCAAACAAACAAACAAATTCCTAGTCGGAATTTGTTAATTGTTATTGGTCAAAATATTTTCACACTGTGTATGATTGAGCTAATATCATTTCTAATATCAATTCAACAAATAACAATTAGTTATTTATTAGATAGACTGGATAATTCCTTTTTATTAAGTATAATGATTCCCTTTTAGAGAATTAAACTCTACCTTCTAATTGAATATGGAAATAGCATGGGACGTTTTGTCCACCCTGTCAAAATCGTGTCACCCTGAAAAAATGATGTGGGACGTTTTGTCCATCCTGCGGAAAAATGATGTGAGACATTTTGTCCACCTGGCCAAAAATGGCATGGGACATTTTGTCCATGGGATGTTTTGTCCGGCTCCCGATGATTTTTTCATCCGAGGAGGTAATATTGCCCTCAGGCTTCTTGTGTGAGAGGAATATGACGATTTGCTTACCCAAGGAGCTTGTATTGCCCTCTGGTAAATATGACAATTTGTTCAACAGAGAAGGCAATATTACCTCCTTGGGTGAACAATTAGTCATATTCCCTTCACACAAGGGCAACAAATGTTTTATTATATCAAATTCTACCAGCACACGTGACTACCAGTGCACTTGTACTTCTGGGCAGTGATGTCAGAGAGGAATATTACAAAGGGACATGATGATTCGTTGCCTTGCCTGTGGCATGCTCTCAACCAATCTGGATTCTTGAAAGTTAATGAGGTATAATAAGTTCTTTGGTCTTACCCTAGAGAGTGTTCGAATCTGTTGTGGGTGGCTCCAGGGTAGACAAAGTAACAACTCCCAAGCTGTTTCAGGAACCGTAACCTCTGAAACTGTGGTGTGTCAATGATTCTAACACACAGGGGATGTAACTCTATGTGTCCATGTATCGGGTCATTAAATACCTGCAAAAAATCATGAAAAACTAGAAATGCGTCCATAGGTCATGGATGCCCCTGCCTGAAAATATGTCGATGCTCATATTAATCCATAGAAAGTTATTGAGGGTGTTAAAGTTTTGGACCCTTTTTTGAGACTTGACCTCTATGTTTGAACTTGACCTTGGAGGTATGGACCTGGTTTTTGTGTGTGACACATTGTCTCATGATGGTGAACGACTGGTGATAAGGGGGATGCGGGTTCGATTCCTGCAGGGGTTGGCAACATTCTTTCGTGGAGATTGATCATGAAATCTTTTCTACGGTCATTCTCTCCCTTCCGCTGATTCAAGAAGGGCAGTTGTCAGTTTCTGGCGAATAATGTGCACTGTACTGGTTAACCGCTTACATATAAGCCTGCCTAGGAAAAGTGTAAATAGGTAAACTGACCGGCTCAAAAATGACCTAAATAGTGTTGAATGGGCCATTAAACTCCAATACAAACAAACATGATGGTGAACATTTCTGCAAAGGAATTTGAAAATCCATATAGAAACAAGAGGCCCATGGGCCACAATGCTCACCAGAACTCAGGCGGACACTGCCCACTGGCAGCCATGTATGGTTTCAGGTTTTAATTTATTGATTATAAAGTCTCCCAAACAAACCCCCATTTCAAAATGAGCACCCATGTGGACTCTGTATCTGAAATATTAGTCCTTTTATGAGGAGGAAGGATGAGACATGGACCCAACAGAGCCCTGAATGGTATCACTGAATCCATCTTATCATAAGGCACATGAATATATATGGTTTAGGTGTTGGGATGTGTACTGTTCCTGAGATATAAGGCCTTTTAAGCTGCGAAGGGGTTGGAGCATGGCCCTGGCAGACCCCAGGAAAGCCAAGATTGTTGTCGCTGAATGTGTCTTATAATAAGGACCAAGAAAATATATTGTTTAGGGGTGGGGATATGAACAGTTTCCAAGATATGAGGCCCTCTTATGAAATGAAGAGGAGAGGAATGGCCCCTGTGGACCACCAAGTTTGTGTGACTGAATGTGTCTAATCATAAAAAACAAGAATATACAGGCGAACCCCTTTATGTCAAATTCCAAGGGACTGGAGATACTACTTCGAGTTATCCGAAGTTCGAGATAGGCAAATCGTGACGTCATCAATATACATGTAGACACTGGGAACCCATGTAGAATCAGCATAACTACAATATACATGTTCGTTTGCGACACGGAAAAACGTGAATTCATCATTCAGGAACGCATTCTTTATGTTGTCAGCATTCTTCACCCACGTAGATAAGGTGCTCTGGGCCAGTCCATAGTGGTCGGCGATCTGTTTCTTGGATCGAAGCCCCTTCTCAACCTCCATCAGCACTTCGTATTTCAGCTCCAGCGACTTGTTGTCTAATTTTCTCTTCACCCCTTTCCTTGCTGATCCAGTTATCCCCCAGGAGACGGGTCCTTGGCTGGATTGCTCAGCAACAGGAGTTAAGTTCACCGATCTAACTATCCCCCCAGGGCCAGACCCGGGTCCTTCATTAGATTGCTTGGCATTAGACAGCGCAGACATCATAAAGGTTTTATCACGAATGATATTGAGCATGCGATAAAATCGCATTAAATATCTTCTGTATGAGTTACTCATTTATAACACTAATTTCAGACAGTTTCCAAACAAATTAAAGACTGTTTTTAACCCCTCTCACCAAAGGACGCCGCTTAAAGGCATTTATTCTTGATTATTGAGGACTATCATTTGATTATATAATATTATGTAGCCTTCAGAGCTGACTGAGGTCTTCAACAGGTAAGGGGCCTCCTTGGGGAAAATCAATAAATTACTTACTGTTGATTTGTGTACATTATTGATTTTCCCCTTAAATGCCTCATTCAGGAGATACAGCAAGAGCTACTAATCACCCTATTAAGGGCCGCCTTTGATCTGCTATAGTCAGTATATCACAAGGGTCAATAAAACAATTATGGACACACGGTGTATCCTACTGTTCAAGAATAAATGCCTTTGTGCTCAGTTTATTAAATATCATAGACGCCGCTAATTGCTCGAAGGTTCGAATCGAACACACCTATTCTATTCTATTCACCTATGACATATACACAAAACAATCGAGGTCAATTAGTCTACACAACAGCTGATCAGTATGTCGGCATCAATTACACTCATTAATTGGACATTGTTTGCAATAATGGATTAATCTGTTCTCAGTTAGAGGATATTGATCGATCAATGAAAGGTAAATTTCTTCGATTTAAAATTCCTTTCATTTATCAACTCATTTGTAAGACTTTTGTACTGTCAAACTTAGGAATTTACGTGACCGTTGGTGATTGACAACACATTTTAATGGCGCCGGTTCAAGTTTTCGGCCAAAAATTTTGACTTCGACACAAGCGGTAGTAAATATTATGGCAAACTGCTTTTGGGGAATAGAAAATCTCTTCGAAATAACCGAGTCTTCATGTTAACCGAGTTCGACACAAACGGGGTTGAATTGCAATAAATATATAGGGGAAATGCTCGGGAATGGAAGATCACTTTGACATAAGTGGTTCTATCGAGATATGCAAGTTTGAAATACCGAGGTTCGCCTGTATATGATTATGAGGTGGGGATCTTAATGGTGTCTGAGATATATGGCCTTTTATGAAGTAGAGGCGTGGGCCATGGCATCAGCATGTTGCCCTAGCACATAGAAACCACGCATTGATGTGAGTGAATGAGTCTTATTATAGAGAACACAAATAAACATATTTTAGGGGTGGGGATCTGAACAGTTTCTGAGATATATGGCATTTTATGAAGTGGAAGGGTGGGGCATAGCCCCAGCACACCCCCAGAGACCCCTAGGTTGGTATCACTGAATAAGTCTCATCATAAGGAACAAGAATATATACGGTTTAGGGGTGGGGGTTGTGAATGGTTTCTGAGATATTGAGCCTTTTACGAAGTGGAGGGGGTTGGGCATGGCCCGGGCACATCCCAGAGGACCCCCAGGTTGGTTTCAATGAATGCGTCTTATCATAAGAAACAAGAATATATATGGTTTTGGGATGGGGATCTGAATGGTTTCCGAGACATATCACCTTTTATGAAGTGGAGTTGTGGGGCACAGCCCCGTGCGGCCCGGGAGACCCTTAGATTGGTATCACTGAATGCGTCTTATCATAAGGAACAAGAATTTATATGCTTTAGGGGTGGGGATCTGAACGGTTTCTGAGATATTGGGCTTTTACTAAGTGCAGGGGGTGGGGCATAGCCCTTGCACATCCTAGGGGACCCCCAGATTGGTGTCACTGAATGCGTCTTTTCATAAGAAACAAGAATATACATGGTTTTGGGGTGGGGATCTGAAGGGTTTCCGAGATATATCACCTTTTATGAAGTGGAAGGTTGGGGCATAGCCCTGGTGCGGCCTGGGAGATCCTTAGGTTGATATCACTGAATGCATCTTAACGTAAGGAACAAGATTTTATATGGTTTAGGGGTGGGGATCTGAACGGTTTCTGAGATATTGGGCCTTTTATGAAGTGGAGGGGTCGGGCATAGCCCCTGTGCGGCCAGGGAGACCCTAAGGTTGGTATCACTGAATGCGTCTTATCATAAGGAACAAGAATTGAAATGGTTTAGGGGTGGGGATCTGAACGGTTTCTGAGATATTCAGCCTTTTACGAAGTGGCGGGGGTTGGGCATAAGCCCCGCCACATCCTAGGGGACCCTCTGATTGGTGTCACCGAATGCGTCTTATCATAAGAAACAAGAATATATATAGTTTAGGGGTGGGGATCTGAATTTTTTTTTAGATATATGGCATTTATGAAGTGGAAGGGTGGGGCATGGCCCCAGCGCACCCCAGAGAGACCCCAAGGTTGGTATCACTGACTGTGTCTTATCATAAGGAACAAGAATATACATGGTTTAGGGGTGGGGATCTCAATGGTTTCTGAGATAAATGGCATTTTATGAAGTGGAGGGGGTGGGGCATGTCCCCGGCACATCCCAGGGGGACCCCAGGGTTGGTGTCACTTAATGCATCTTAGCATAAGGAACAAGAATATATATAGTTTAGGGGTGGGGATCTGAATGGTTTCTGAGATAAGTGGCATTTTATGAAATAGAGGGGGCAGGGCATGTCCCCGGCACATCCCGGGGGACCCCCAGGTTGGTGTCACTTAATGCATCTTATCATAAGGAACAAGAATATATATGGTTTAGGGGTTGGGTTCTGTAAGGTTTCTGAGATATAAGGCATTTTATGAAGTGGAGGGGGCGGGGCATGGCCCCGGCACAACCTAGGAGACCCCCAGGTTGACATAAAAGCATATGGCTGAGAGAAGTTTACTCAAGGAACATGTTTATGTAAGTTTTGTCAAAATATCTGCAATGACTTGGCAGTAAATGCCATTTTTCAGTTTTCCCCATTATAAGTCAATGGAAACTCTAAGTTGCCATAGCAACAAAACTAAAAGGCCAAATTTCATAAAAAACACAAAACCTGTAAAGGCAAATATGGTGAATATTTTCATAAAGTCTCAGCCTCCTAGAGCATATGGTTTCTGAGGAGATGATTTTTTAAGTATTTTTTGGTCTATTTTTTTGCATTTTGGTTTCCATGGCAACCAACAAAAATGAGCAGAAGGCTTAAAATTAGATCGCCTATGGAACATTTCTATGAAAGTTTTGTCAAAATATCTGCAGAGGCTTGGCAGTAAATGCCTTTTTTCAATTTTCCCCATTATAAGTCTATGGAAATTACAAGTTGCCATAGCAACCAAACTAATGAGCCGATTTTGATAAAAAACACAAACTTTCAATCCCCCAGCCCAAGGATGCTACAGATAAAATTTGGGCCCAATCGGCCCAGTGGCTTCAGAGGAGATGTCGTTTGAAAATGTTGACGAAGACGACGGACAACTGCCTATCCTATAAGCTCCCCCGGAGCCTTCGGCTCTGGTGAGCTAATAAAAAAAAGTCATTGACCGTGTTTAGGTTTCAGACTCTTTTATTGACCTTTGGACCTCAAAGTATGATTTTGACCTTGGAGGTACTGACCGGGGTTTTGCGAGCAACCCAGCATCTCATTATGGTGAACATTTTTGCCAAGTAATTCCAAAATACATCCAGAAGTAAGAAAGTTATTGACTGTGTTTAAGATTCAGACCTTTTTATTGATCTTTGACCTCTAAGTATGACTTTGACCTTGGAGGTTCTGTCCTGGCTTTTAAGAGCGACATATCGTCCCATTATGGTGAACATTTCTGCCAAGTAACTTCAAAATCCATCAAGAAATAAGAAAGTTATTGACCGTGTTTAAGTTTTGGACCCCCTTTTTTTACCTTTGACCTCAAAGTATGACCTTGACCTTGGCGGTACCAACATGAGTTTTGCGCGCTACACATCTTCTCATGATGGTGAACATTTCTGCTAAGCAATTTAAAATCCATTCAAAAATAAGAAAGTTACTGACTGCATTTAAGTTTCAGGCCATTTTTTTACCTTTGACCTCTAAGTACAACCTTGACCTTAGAGGTATGGACCTGGGTTTTGCGCGCGACACATCCTTTCATGATGGTTAACATTTCTGCAAAATAATTTCAATATCCATTCAAAAATAAAAGAGTTATTGACTGCATTTAAGTTTCGGACGTAGGCATGCATGCACACACGCACGGACGGAGGAACGGACAGGGGCAAAACTATATGCCCCTTCCACCATTCGAAGAATGGTGGAGGCATAAAAAATCAAGCATTCTTGATGCAAATAAGCAAAGACTCTGATCACTCTGTCATCTGCTCTTCAATTTAGTTCAGTTCTTTCAGAGTAAATTACCATAACTCACCTTTCTTGCACCCTCTGTGTGTCGTAGGTCCCCAGACTGAGTTATATCTTGTATAAACTTTATCACTTGCAACTGTTTCCCCACTGACCTGAAAGTAAATTAACAAACAAGATGTGTTTGTGAAACACGAAAATGTCCCCGGGCCGAGGTCAATTTTTTATCTTTTAAGTAGGTCACAGGACAAGGTCAACGTCCCAGATCAAACTTTTTGGAATGAGTGGGAAGCCCTTGTCACAAGGAACTTACATGCCAAACATGAAGGCTTTATCTCAAATTGTACAAAAATTATGATAAGCAGGTCACTGGTCAAGGTCACAGCAGTGTTATAAAGATATAATTGCAGAAATGTTTGTATCTCAATATCCCAGCAGTGGTGTTGTAAATTTTTTTGTATGGTTGGGAAGCCCGTATCACAAGGATCCTACATGCCAAATATGAAGGCTCTATCTTAACGGGTTCAAAAGTTATGATAAAGTAGGTCACATGTCGTCTGCTGACTGCAATAACGGTGTAACTGACATTTTGGCCAAAATATTTTTTTTGCATAAATGGGTGCCTTAGGACTTGATACACTTGGTAAATAAGTTCTACAGCTGGATTCTGCCTCAATCATGATTTATTTCAGCATTTTGGAAATTTTTTTGTCAGTTACACCGTTTACCGACTTTAAGAAAATAAAGTTGGGGCAAAAACAGTGTAAGTGCACTTACCCCATTTTGCACAAAGTTTTTTAATACCTCAAAAATATAGAATCCTGCTGCTTGATATTTCAGAATAAGCATGTAAGTACCTTGCAGAATGTATAAAATGTGACCTATTATCTACCAAGTGTCTTTAATTTACTGTTTTACCATGTAAAAGGCAAAGAAATAAGGTTTGTACATTTACACTGTTTTAGCGCTGGATGTACTTACACCGTTTTTGCACCAAAAACACTCGGGGCAGAAATGGTGTATCAACCTTTAAATGCTAAATATTTCTTTTCAAATGTCATTTATTCAACAATAAACATCACACACAAATGAGTGAGTGAGTCAGTGTTTCAGTTTTACATCCCACCAACAGCTAAGGTCAATCGGAGACGGGACCTCGGTTTATAGACTAATCCGAAAGTCTGGAGAAGCCCGGGAATCGAACCTGCGACCCCTGGTTTACAAGGCGAGTAGCGTAACCACTCGACCACGGAGCCTTTTCACACAAAAATGAAAGAAATCGCCATGAAGTTAAGAAACAAGCTTATAGTATGGTTTTCTATGCCATTCTTTAATAAAACAGTTTTTTTGTCTCTCCTGAAAAGTTGCCATTTTGCACTTACAACGTTATTGCACTCAGCAGACGATGTCAAGGTCAAAGGCGAAAGTTTTTGTAAGAGCGGGAAGCCCTTGTCACAGGAAACCTACATGCCAAATATCTATCTCAAATGGTTCAAAAGTTATCAACAATATAATTTTTTCTGTAAAGTAGGGGTCGCAGGATCGATCCAGGGCTTCTCCAGACTTTCGGATGAGTCTTTAAATCGAGGTCCCGTCTCCGTACGACCTTAGCTGTTGGTGGGACGTAAAACTCAAACACCCACTCACTCTTTAAAGTAGGTCACAGGTCAAGGTAAAAATTTTTGAATCAGTGGGATGCCCTTGTCACAAGGAATCTAAGTGCTAATAAAAGCACGCTAACACTGCATGATACCCCACCACTGCAAGATAATATGGTTATAGCCTTGCCCATAATAGTGGTACTTTTAAGTGTTATAGTTATCTGTAAAACTTCACAAAGGCATTCAATATAGAAAAGGAACTACATACATGTATATCAAAAGGGCAGATAATACAATAACCAGAAAAGCAGAGTGACTGTCCTTGGCAATAATATGTGTCCTTTAGTGTTTTAAAATTTGAAGAAAATCCATGAAAAGATTCTTAAGTTATTGATTGCAAACTCCAAAAAAAAATTGTGACAAATTAATCAAGTTATCGGTCGGAAATGGTGTGGATGGACGGACGAACGGACAGACACCGGAGGGTATATTATAATACCCCAGCACTATCGTGTGATGGGGTATAACAAAAAGAAGAAAAGAAAAAAAAGTCATTCCCGATATAAACATGTAGGCACAATTTGAAATAAAAAATGTGAAAAATTAATCAAGTTATCGGTCGGAAATGGTGTGGATGGACGGACGGACAGACGGACGGATGGACGGACAGACACCGGAGGGTATATTATCATATCCCAGCACTATCGTGTAATGGGGTATAACAAAAAGAAGAAAAGGAAAAAAAAAAAAAAAGGTAAAAAAAGGAATGAAAAACAAAAAATGAGAAAAAAAAAAAAAAAACGAAAAAAAAAAAAAAATTCATTGCAAAAAGAAAGAAAAGAAAAATAACGGAAAAAAAAGAAAAGAAAAAACGAGAAAAAAAAGGAAAAACAAGAGGGCCCACAGGGCCCTGGTTCGCTCACCTGTCTGTCACTGTCTCGAGTACATTCTATATTTAGCTATGGTGGCCATCAGCAGTGATTTTAGCTTATTTGGTAGGGAGTAACCTAGGTAACATTCCTGTGAAGTTTGAATCAAATTGGCCTTAGGGTTTAGGAGGGGTTCACGTTTGAATCAGATTTACAATATTTTTCTATTTTTAGCTCCGGTGGCCATTTTTTTCATCAGAGCGGGATTGTTTTAGCCTTTTTGGTAGAGGGTCATCTAAGCAACATTACTTCAAAGTTTGAATGAAATTGGCCCAAGAGTACAGTAGGAATTGTCATTTGAAGATTTTTTTTTTATTTTTAGCTCTGGCAGCCATCTTGTTCATTGGAGTGGAATAAGGTTTAACTATTTTGGTAGGGAGTCACCTAGGCAACATTCCTGTGAAGTTTTAAAATCCAATTGGCCCAAAGGTTTAGAAGGAGTTCGCATTTGAAGCAAATTCACAATGTTTTTTCTATTTTTAGCTCTTGTGACCATTTGTTAATCGTTATGCTATTTTCCTAGAGGGTCATCTACACAACATTCCAATGAAGTTTAGAAGCCTTCATGGTACTGTGGTCATGTTATTTGCCTTGGGGTAGCAGTATCGATCCCAAGCTTCTTCAGACTTTCATATTGGTTTTTAAACAGAGGTCCCATCACTGTATGACCTTAGCTTTCGGTGAGACTTCAACTCAAACACTCACTCCTATGAAGGAACCTTTATGCCAAATATGAAGGCTGTATCTTAAATGCTCCAAAAGTTATGACAAAGTAGGTCAAAGGTCAAGGTCATGGCTAAAAAAATTTGAATGATTGGGAAAACTTTGTCACAGGGAACACACATGCCAAATATGAAGGCTCTATCTCATATGGTTCAAAAGTTATGATAAAGTAGGTCACAGGTCAAAGTCACAGGTCAAATCTTTATATGAGAGGGTTTTTCTATGATTTTATCTACTGACCTACTTTTTGGACCGACATGACCAATATTTGAACATGACTCAGATATTGTCAAGATGATCATTCTGGGCATGTTTGATGATGATCGGACCTAATCTGTGGCCTCTAGTGTGTTCACAAGGTTTTTCTATGATTTGACCTACTGACCTACTTCTTGACCTGAAATGACCCGTGTTACGAGCCAAGCGTAGCAGAAAGAAAAAGCAAACAAGCCTTTTGGAAAAATTTAACAAAATTTATTTACAAGTTAACTTTAACCTGTAGAAGTAAGAAAACTAAATGTACTTAGCTCTTAATGAAATATCCTGAATGAATCTATTTTCCTTGATCCCACAGAATTCACAGTCCAAAATGAAAAGTAATATCCTTTAACAATCCAACACAGAATTTAGAAATAACTTTTCTTAAATGCCCAAACATCAAACTCCAAAGTCTGACTCAATGAGAAAAATCAAGCTCTTTTATAGACCCTAAGATTTCTCTAGAACATTCCAGAGGGCTGTGGAATAAGATGAGGTAATTTTCTAAAAATAATGCAACCCAGAACTTTCTGGAAGGTTCTGAAGTACTTTCCCTTGTAAACATGTTGTTTACAAAAATGAAATTAATCTGTGACTCAGTTTTCTAGAATCTTCTATAAGAAGATTAACAAGATATTTATAGCACTATTAGGTCACAGTGGGGTGCAAGTGGGAATCAGAAAAATAAATTCTTATGCATAACACTCCCCCTCTTCGAGGAAAAGAAAGATTTATGTAATAAAGCTTTCTTTTGCTTTAAGAATAATAAAATATTGAGCATAGCATATAAAATTACATGTATCTACAATCCACTTTAGTAGGAAAGAAAAACACAACTCCTGACACTGCTCAAGCTCTTGAAAGGGCATCAGGGATAATGTTATCTCTCCCTCTGATATGTCTTATGTCTAAATTATACTCTTGTAGCATAAGACTCCACCTGAGCAACCGCTGATTTTTGTTTTTCATTTTATGTATGAAAGTCAGTGGATTGTGATCACTGAAAACAACAATCGGTGCAGTAGTAGGGGTAAGATAAACTTCGAAATGTTGCAGAGCAAGAATCAGAGACAAGCACTCTTTCTCTATGGTAGAGTAATTTCTCTGATGCTTATTAAACTTTTTGGAAAAGTAGCAAACTGGATGATCCACACCATTTTCATCTTCCTGCAACAAAACACTACCTGCACCTACGTCACTAGCATCTACAGCTAGCTTAAACTCCTTTTCAAAGTTTGGTGCTAAGAGAACTGGTTCACTCTTGAGTATGGCTTTAAGTTTATCAAAAGCATTTTGGCATATTGCATTCCAATGGAATTTTGTTCTTTTGCTGAGCAAATTTGTCAAAGGCTCAGCAATGACAGAGAAATTATTACAGAACTTTCTGTAATAACCAGCCATACCAAGAAATCGCATCAGCTGTCTTTTGCACGTGGGTACGGGAAAATTTGAGATAGCCTCAACTTTAGCATCAATGGGTTTCACATGACCTTGACCTACAACATGACCTAGAAATGTCAAACTTGCATGGCAGAATTCACTTTTAGCAAGATTGATTGTCAATTTGGCATTACTCAGTCTATCAAAGAATGCTCGAATAGTCCCAAGATGTTGATTCCACTGGTCGTTGTAGATGATAGCATCATCGATATAAGCACTGCAGCCTTCCAGCCCCGCAATTACCATGTTTATTAAGCGCTGAAATGTTGCCGGAGAGTTTTTCGTTCCAAATGGCATGACTTTATAGTTAAATAATCCGTCTGGTGTAGTGAATGCCAAAACCTCCTTTGCTCTATCTGTGAGTGGAATTTGCCAAAATCCTTTCAGAAGGTCGAATTTCGTTATGTATTTGGCATTCCCGATGTTATCAATGCAGTCATCCATTCTTGGAATAGGAAAGCTATCTGTTTTACTTAAGGAATTAACTTTCCTAAAATCTGTACACATACGATATGTCCCATCAGGTTTTGGTACTAGAATACAAGGAGAACTCCATTCACTTTGGCTTGGTTCAATAAAGTCATTGTCTAATAGATACTGAACTTCTTCTTTAAGATATTTTTGTTTCACAGGATTCATCCTGTATGGGTGTTGTTTTACAGGTTTAGACCCATTTATGTCCACATCGTGAAATATTTTGTCTGTCCGTGTTGGAATGTCAGGAAATAATTGTTCATATTCAAAAATCAGCTGTTTCAGTTCATTCCGCTGATTTGGCTCTAGATGTGACAGTTTCTGGTCAAGATTCCGTAGAATGTCAGAATTCTGAAGTTTTGATGATGTGGGATCCGACTTCACTGAATTAATATCCTCACAGTCATTGTCACATGAATTAAGTGGAACAGAGCTAACTAGATTGACTGATGTTAAAGATGTATTGTCCCTATCTATGTATTCCTTAAGCATGTTAATATGACATAGCTGCTTTAGCTTGCGCCTCCCAGGAGTGTTTATTATGTAATTTACGTCACTGATCTTTTTGTCTACAGTGTATGGACCATAATACCTGGCCTGCAACGATTTTCCTGGAATAGGCAAAAGAGCTAGTACCTTATCACCTGGTTTAAAATTCCTTTCTTTTGTCCCTATGTCATATAGCTGTTTCATTTTCCTTTGGACTGACTGAAGATTGGTCCGAGCAGCCTCACAAGCTTTTGAAAGTCTAGTTTTGAAATCAGACACATACTGAAGTAAATTCAGGGAGGTGTCATCATTGGAGAGAAATTTCTCTTTGAGAAGTTTCAAAGGACCACGAACAGTATGGCCAAATACTAATTCAAATGGACTGAAGCCAAGAGATTCTTGCACAGATTCTCTAACAGCAAATAAAAGGAGATGGATGCCTTCATCCCAATCCTTCTCTGTGTCAAAGCAATATGATCTTATCATGTTTTTCAAGGTTTGGTGGAATCTTTCAAGGGCGCCTTGACTTTCAGGATGATAGGCTGATGACTTATACTGTACAATGCCAAGTTCATGCATTACTTGTTGAAATATTCCAGACATAAAATTTGAGCCTTGGTCTGACTGAATAGATTTAGGAAGCCCAACAAATGTGAAAAACTTCACTAAGGCCTTGACGATTGTCTTAGTTTTGATATTTCTTAGTGGAATGGCTTCAGGAAAACGTGTGGAAGCACACATAATAGTCAATAGATATTGACAACCAGACTTTGTTCTGGGCAAGGGACCCACACAGTCTATAATTATTCGACTGAAAGGTTCATCAAAAGCAGGTATAGGCTGCAAGTGAGCCTTAGGTATAGTCTGATTGGGTTTTCCTACCATTTGGCATGTATGGCAGGACCTACAATGCTGAGAAACATCTGATTTTAACCCAGGCCAGTAAAAATGATTAAGAATCTTGTGATAGGTTTTATTTACACCTAAATGTCCTGACATTGGAGTTTCATGTGCCAAGTTTAATATTTCAGGACGGTAAATCCGTGGAACCACTATCTGATGGTTGACAGTCCACTCGTCTTCTGCTGAGACGTCTGGTGGACGCCATTTTCTCATAAGAATGTCATTTTTGACATAATAACAGACTGGGACCTGAGATACTTCCTGCTCATCTAAGGCCCTTTGAAATAAAGGCGAAATTTCAGGATCCTTATGCTGTTCTATAGCTAGTTGAGACCCAGACATTATGTCATGGCCTAGATCTAAAGATGAGTTATTCTCATGAAAATCTGTCTGCTTATCAGGCAGGCTTGAAGACAGAGACCTTGTTATCTCGTCATTAAAAGACTGACCCAAAAAGGTATCAGTTAAATCAAAATCCTGTTTCCCATCAGTTTGCTTGGCCTTACGTGCCATCGCCCTTGTGACTGCACAAGATGGATAAAGATCAGGAATTTCCTGTTCAATGGGATCAGGCGGTTGGTCTATGCAAGGATTAGTAGTCAAAAGTGGGTTTACCACAACCTTATCTCCAGCTAAGTCATTGCCTAGCAACAAATGAACACCTTTAAAAGGTAAAGAAGGTCTAATACCAACAGCCACTGAACCGGATACCAAGTCTGATGACAAATAAACGTTATGGAGCGGAACATTAACAAATCCACATTCCACACCCTGAATAAGGACACTTTGGCCCAAAGAAGTCTTCTCAGAAAAAGGCAGAGTATCTGCAAGAATAAGAGATTGAGAAGCTCCAGTATCTCGTAAGATTTTAATAGGGGTAGGATGGGCATAACTGTCACCATTTAGTGACACAAAACCATCTGATAAGAATGGTTCATAACACTCCATAACTGTATCAGTCTCAGATAATTTGGTATCAGAAAGAGTTTCCTCCCTTACACAAGACTGTGGTTTTGGCCTTATAGAAGTCAAGCCTGTAGGCTTAAGTTCCTCTTGTCTTTCTCTTTCTTTCCTTCGCTTTAATTTTAAACACTCAGAGATCAAATGACCTGTATTTTTACAATAATAACAAACTACTTGAGATTGAGATAAGGGATTCTGGTCTTTGTTTTCACCAGAAGGTTTGGGAAAATTTGGGCTTCTGTTTTCACCAGAAGGTTTGGAAGGATTCTGGCTTTTATTTTCACCAGAAAGTTTGGGCATAGTACTAGATGCATGGCTATAACTACCAGAAGGATTACTGGGATAGGATCTTGGACCTGTCTGTGGATTATAAGGTTTTCGAGGATAAGGCCTGTTCACAAATGAGACTTTATGAGTCAAAGCATAATCATCTGCCAAACGAGAAGCTTCCTCCAAAGTTTCAACCTGTCTCTCATCGAGAAAAGATTTAATGTCTGAATTTATGCACCGTTTGAACTCTTCAACAAGGACAAGTTGTCTAAGTTTGTCATGATCAGAGCCTACCTTTTTAGAAGAACACCACCTATCAAATAGCTGTTCTTTGGTTCGAGCAAATTCTACATGGGTCTGGGAAATTTCTTTTTTGCAGTTCCTAAATTTCTGCCTGTAAGCCTCAGGGACCAACTCATATGCCTTAAGAATAAGCTCCTTAACCAGATCATAGTCTGAGCTTTGCTCGACAGTCAGCTGAGTGTAAATGTCACGAGCCTTTCCGACAACAACGCTTTGCAAAAGTAAGGTCCAATGCTCTTTTGGCCATTTTAAATTTTCTGCAACTTTTTCAAAATGCAAAAAATACTTATCTACCTCTTTTTCCTGAAATGGAGGAACTAATCTGATGTGCTTTGTGGCATCAAAGTAACTACCAGAGTCAAAAACAGGGGTATGTTTCACCCTATCTTGACCCTGGAGTTCCATTTCCTTCAATCTTAACTGAAACTGCCTTTCTCTTTCTTTTTCTTCAATACTATATCTCATTTTTTCCTTTTCCAACTCCAGCCGTTCTTCTTTTTCTAATTTTTCTTTCTGAATGCGTTCCTCCATTTCTCTTTTTTCCCTTTCCATTTCTAATTTTTCCATCTGCATTTGTCTCTGCATTTCTCTTTCTTTTTCCTTTTCTCTTTCTTCCATTTCTAATCTTAACTTCTCTAATTCAATTTGCCTTCCTATTTCAATTTGTCTCATTTGCAATTCAGTATGTGAAACCATAATGAGAGACAAAGCAGATGGATCAAAAAGTTCTTCATCAACAAAAAACTGTACCAAAACATTCTTGATTTCATGTTTTTTCATGCTTGTTTTGACAGCAGTGACCCCATAATGGGAAGCAATATCTAGCAAATCTGTTCTTTTGGCCAGATTAAACAACTCCTGAGTAGGCTGAGCCAAAAAGCTTCTCAAATCAAACGACATGTTTGCTTTTTGTTTGTTTTAAAAAGTATTTATGGAAATACAGATTGAAGTTAATTTTACAAAGTTTTTTTTTTTTTTCGAAATGACAAGCCCAACGAGAATTTCACATGAAATGACAAGTACTATTTCACCTGAAATGACAGTTCACATGAAATTACAATCCCCTATATGCCTATAGGGAAATACCAATCCTGTGAAGCAACTGCAAAGTCTATTTGATAAGAAATGACAATTACCTGCGTCACATGAAATGTCGGTTTTAAAATGCTTAAAATGGTTTTATCCCGGACGAGCCCCCAATTTCTGTTACGAGCCAAGCGTAGCAGAAAGAAAAAGCAAACAAGCCTTTTGGAAAAATTTAACAAAATTTATTTACAAGTTAACTTTAACCTGTAGAAGTAAGAAAACTAAATGTACTTAGCTCTTAATGAAATATCCTGAATGAATCTATTTTCCTTGATCCCACAGAATTCACAGTCCAAAATGAAAAGTAATATCCTTTAACAATCCAACACAGAATTTAGAAATAACTTTTCTTAAATGCCCAAACATCAAACTCCAAAGTCTGACTCAATGAGAAAAATCAAGCTCTTTTATAGACCCTAAGATTTCTCTAGAACATTCCAGAGGGCTGTGGAATAAGATGAGGTAATTTTCTAAAAATAATGCAACCCAGAACTTTCTGGAAGGTTCTGAAGTACTTTCCCTTGTAAACATGTTGTTTACAAAAATGAAATTAATCTGTGACTCAGTTTTCTAGAATCTTCTATAAGAAGATTAACAAGATATTTATAGCACTATTAGGTCACAGTGGGGTGCAAGTGGGAATCAGAAAAATAAATTCTTATGCATAACACCCGTATTCCAACTTGACCGAGATATTGTCAAGACTTATCATTCTGAGCAAGTTTGATGATGATTGGACCAAAAATGTGGCCTCTAGTGTGTTCACAAGGTTTTTCTCTTATTTGACCTACTTTTCTGACCTGCCATGACCCATATTCCAAGGTGACCAAAATATTATCAAGATGATCATTCTGAGCAAGTTTGATGATGATTTGGACCAAAACTGTGGCCTCTAGTGTGTTCACAAGGTTTTTCTATGATTTGACCTACTGACCTACTTTTTGAACCAACATGACTCATATTCGAACGTGACTATGATATTATCAAGATGATCATTCTGAGCAAGTTTGATGATGATTGGACATAAATTGTGGCCTCTAGTGTGTTCAGAAGGTTTTTCTATGATTTGACCTAATGACCTACTTTTTGACCCGACAACACCTATATTCGAACTTGACTGAGATATTGTCAAGATGATCATTCTGGGCTAGTTTGACGATGATCGGACCAAAACTGTGGCCTCTAGTGTCTTCACAAGCTTTTTTTCCTGATTTGACCTACTGACCTACTTTTTGACCCAACATGACCAATATTCGATCTTGACCGAGATATTTTGTGGTGGTACAAAATGTGTGCAAGTTAACTTAAAATCAAATCATAAATGAAACAGCTATCATGCAGACAAGACCAAAATAGACAATTTTTGCCCTTTCAGGGGCCGTAACTCTGTAACACATAATGGGGTATGGCTGGTTCAAGAAAGGAACCCAGATCCCATGATGGTACAAGTTGTGTGCAAGTCTGGTTAAAATCAAATCATAAATGAAGATGCTATTGTGCGGACAAGACCAAAATAGGCAATTTTTGCCCTTTCAGGGGCCGTAACTCCAAAGCACATGATGGGATATGGCTGATTCAAGAAAGGAACCCAGATCCCATGGTGGTACAAGTTGTGTGCAAGTCTGGTTAAAATCCAATCATTAATGAAGATGCTATCGTGCGGACAAGACCAAAATAGGCAATTTTTGCCCTTTCAGGGGCCGTAACTCCAAAGCACATGATGGGATATGGCTGATTCAAGAAAGGAACCCAGATCCCATGGTGGTACAAGTTGTGTGCAAGTCTGGTTAAAATCCAATCATTAATGAAGATGCTATCGTGCGGACAAGACCAAAATAGGCAATTTTTGCCCTTTCAGGGGCCGTAACTCCGAAGCACATGATGGGATATGGCTGATTCAAGAAAGGAACCCAGATCTCATGGGCGTACAAGTTGTGTGCAAGTCTGATTAAAACCAAATCATAAATGAAGATGCTATCTTGCGGACAAGACCAAAATAGGCAATTTTTGCCCTTTCAGGGGCCGTAACTCAGTAACACATGATGGGATATGGCTGGTTCAAGAAAGGAACCTAGATCTCATGGTGGTACAAGTTGTGTGCAAGTCTGGTTAAAATCCAATCATAAATGAAGATGCTATCCTGCAGACAAGACCAAAATAGGCAATTTTTGCCCTTTCAGGGGCCGTAACTCTGTAGCACATGATGGGATATGGCTGGTTCAAAAAAGCAACCCAGATCTCATGGTGGTACAAGTTGTGTGCAAGTCTGGTTAAAATCAAATCATAAATGAAGATGCTATCGTGCGGACAAGACCAAAATAGGCAATTTTTGCCCTTTCAGGGGCCATAACTCAGTAACACATGATGGGATATGGCTGGTTCAAGAAAGGAACCTAGATCTCATGGGGGTACAAGTTGTGTGCAAGTCTGGTCAAAATCATATCATAAATGAAGATGCTATCGTGCGGACAACAAATTGTTTACAGACGCACTGACGCACGGACGGACGCACGCACGTACGACGGACAAAATGTAATCACAAAAGCTCACCTTGTCACTACGTGACAGGTGAGCTAAAAAAAGAAAATTCCATTCCTCCATGGGGGTTTGAACTCACGCCCCTCAGATTCATAGCACAAATTAATCCAGTTATTGGTCGGAAATGGTGGGGACGGACGGACGGACAGACACCGGAGGGTATATTGTAATATCCCAGCACTATTGTGTGATGGGGTATAACAAAAAGAAGAAAAGGGTGAA
The DNA here is from genome assembly GCA_963580285.1 of Lucinisca nassula. Classification (NCBI taxonomy): domain Eukaryota; kingdom Metazoa; phylum Mollusca; class Bivalvia; order Lucinida; family Lucinidae; genus Lucinisca; species Lucinisca nassula. The sequence goes on along the minus strand of OY757017.1, from coordinate 71,161,585 downwards.
AAAAAAAGGGAAAATAAAGGAATGAAAAACCAAAAATGAGGAAAATTAAAAAAAATAAATAAATTCATTGCCAAAATGAAAAAGAAAGAAAAAGAAAAAAGAAAAAAGAACACACACAAAAAAAAAAGAAAAAACGAAAAAAAAAAAAAAATTTCCATTCCTCGACGGAGATTTGAACTCACGCCCCTCAGATTCATAGTCAACAATAGGATTTGTAGTCCAGCACTCTAACCACTACACTGGCAGTGATAATCAATATATATCATAAATTAAAGGAATAAATGCGCAGAAACTATTTAATGGGAATTGTTAACGACCAATTTTTCGTTAAATGTTAACGCATTTTGTGTATTCACAACACAAAACCTGCTTATTATGGTCGTTTATACATCAGTGCAGTTTCATCCAAATATTCCATATAGTAAAGGAATAAGTCCCCAAAAACCATTTAATCGGAATTTTTAACGACCATAATTCCGTTAAATGTTAATGTATTTTGCCCATTTACAATCCCAAACCACTCATACCCAATGCCAATGTGTATACAAAATTTGAAGAAAATCCGTGAAAAAATATTCAAGTTATTGATCGGAAACGCCCCAAAACCCCTTATTTTGAACTAAAAAGGGCCATAACTCTGTCAAATGTTAACGGATTTTGCCCATTAACAATCCCATACCACTCATTCCAGATATATACATGTATGCAAAATTTGAAAAAAATTCGTTAAAAATTACTCAAGTTATCGATCGGAAATGGTGCGGACGGACGGACAGACACCGGAGGGTATAACATAATACCCCGCCACTATCCTGTGGTGGGGTATAAAAATGAAGGCTCTATCACAAACGGTTAAAAATAATGACCAATGTTACTTTAAAGTACGTCAAAAGTCCAGGTCAAGGTCAATAATTTTTGTATGAGTGGGAAGCCCTTGTCACATGGAACCTAGGTGCCAAATATGAAGACTCTTTCTGAAACGGTTCAAAAGTTATTACCAATGCAATTTATTTAAATGTCACAGGCCAAGGTCAAGGTCACAGGTCAATTTTTTTTGTTTGAGTGAAAGGCCCTTGTCACAAGGAACCCACATGCTAAATATGAAGGATCTAATCTCAAATGGTTCATATGTTATGAAGGTCACAGGTCAAAATTATTTGAATTGGTTGTAAGCCCGCATCAAAAGGATCCTACATGCCAAATATGAAGGCTTTATCTCAAACTGTTCAAGTTATGATAAAGTAGGTGAAAAGTCAAGTTCAAGATTATAGATCAAAAATGTTTGTGTGAGTGGGATGCCCTTGTCACAAGGAACCTACGTGTCAAATATGAAGGCTCCTTCTGAAACGGTTCCAATTTCTGACCAATTTTATTTTTTTCTTTAAAGTAGGTCACAGGTCAAGGTCACAGGTCAAATATTTTGTTATGAGTGGAAAGCCCATGTCAAAAGGTACCTACATGCCAAATATGATTTTTATTTGCCTTCACTGCAGCTGGTGTTGTGCCGTGTGGCGGCCGTAAAACGTCTCCCCGTACATCAACCATGGTGCAGTTTATGTTTTACTTTTGGTCCTTTGAGATCAGTGTGAATATTCTGAGAAATCAGAGATCAATTATTGGTTTAGACTCATATTCTAGACGGGTTTTTAGTTGTTTGGACCCCATTTTGGTTTGTGTCGGTCTTTGGGTCGGCTGCCTGTTCGAGATTCGCAAAATTGCAGTATGTTTCCTCAGGCTTTCTTTGCCGGATCGTTGCGGGGTCACTGATGGGGCTTGGTTGGCCGAAACTGTGTGGTATGGCCCATCTTCTTTCTTATGAATGTTTTCATTGCTCTTAAAGGAACTCATTTTTGATTTTTATTTGCCTTCACTGCAGCTGGTGTTGTGCCGTGTGGTGGCCGTAAAACGTCTCCCCGTACATCAACCATGGTGCAGTTTATGTTTTACTTTTGGTCCTTTGAGATCAGCGTGAATATTCTGAGAAATCAGAAATCAATTACTGGTTTAGACTCATATTCTAGACGGGTTTTTAGTTGTTTGGACCCCATTTTGGTTTGTGTCGGTCTTTGGGTCGGCTGCCTGTTCGAGATTCGCAAAATTGCAGTATGTTTCCTCAGGCTTTCTTTGCCAGATCGTTGCGGGGTCACTGATGGGGCTTCGTTGGCCGAAACTGCGTGGTATGGCCCATCTTCTTTCTTATGAATGTTTTCATTGCTCTTAAAGGAACTCATTTTTGATTTTTATCTATCTGAAATGGTTCGAAAGTTATGACCATTGTTAAAGTTGTTCACCAAACCAACAAACAGGGCAAACACAAACCACAATCGCCACAGGGGACATAAATATGATAAAAAACTTTTTCTTAAATATTTTGTCTCCAGGTGATTGATTGTGCTTTGGTTTAACGACACGTCAACCCTTGTGGGTCATTTTATGCCTTCTCCCACAGAAAGAGAGAAAAGAGATAGAATAGGAGATAAAAGTGAAGAATAGGGGAGAAAGAGGGAAATGAATGGGAGTGTAGAAACTGAAGAAATATATAAACATTCCTCCTCTACCCTTACTGGCAGTAAGAACAGCAGTCTTTGCCAAACTGTAAGCCAATATCAGCTGGATGCCCAGCAAAGTAAGATACATGACAACTTTGTCACACCCAACCACCCGCTATCAAAAGGTGAAGATTCAAATTATGCTTTTACATTTGGGCTCTTTTGCACCAAATTTGTATATTTCTTTACCTATATCTGACTTGAAACCCTAAACATACAGTCGAACTTCGATGGGTCGAACTCGGTAGGCTCGAACACCACGTTTGGGTCGAACTGACTTTTCAGTCCCGGCAAATCCCTATTCATTTTAACTAAACATGCCACCCTTGGCTCGAACCACGATGGCTCGAACCCTCGAACTCTAAGCCTGGTCCCTAGAGTGCATTTTCTATGTAAAATCCCACCGATGGCTCGCACTAATTACCTTTTTAAAAATTCCAATTTTATCGATCAAGTCACGCAGGCGCGTGATCAGTATCATAATGCAGACCAAAAATACGGCTCATCATCCACTCTTAAATTATGACCGATACATGTACCTGAAGTCACCAAAATCGCCGCAGCTATGATAAAAAATTATAGTACACAAAGATGGATCTTGCCGAGTTGGACTCCAATGGCTCGAACTACCGATGGCTCGAACTTTTTTCGGCTGTCCAGGCGAGTTCGAGCCATCGAAGTTCGACTGTGCATATGTTCATTTTTTTTTTGTTGTTTTGGTTTGACGGCCCTTTCAAGATTATTTCACTCATATCGAGCCGATCGTTAATCAGGTGGGCGAAAACCGGAGTACCCGGAGAAAAACCAGCAGAACTTGGCGTCTCACGTGACCTGAGCGAGGCTCGAAACACAGCGGTGAGAGACCTAATGATCAAGAGTCAGCGCTCTTAACCACTAGGCCACGGAGGTCCGTACATATGTTCATAGTTGGTCTAACAGGATGATGCTTTATCCAAATCAGTGCTATGAAGAGTGAAATTAAAACAAGAATTCTGCCGATGGCTATGTAACACCTGTTTGTTTGTTTGAGTTGAAGTTTATCATCCTCTTCGACACTATTTAGGTTTTGTTTGTTTGTTTGATTTGAGGTTTAACGTCCCCGTCAACACTGTAAAGGTCATTTTGGAGACGTTGCTTCCAATTTTGTGGGACTTTTACCTGACATTGAGATGAAATGACATCTCAAGCCCTGTCGCCCAATGAAACCATTAGGGTTTATTAGCATGGACGGTCCACTTCGCACAGCCGTTCCTGGACAGGCTTAGATCCTCTTAGCGGTTTACCAGTACTAGTGTGTGGGCCGGATTCAGCTCTGGGTGGAAGCATCATGCAGCCCATATATTTCTTCAAGCCCCTATGGGCGGGGGCCTAAGACACTATTTAGGTTTTGTTTGTTTGTTTGTATTGGAGTTTAACGACCCAGTCAACACTATTTAGGTCAATTTTGAGCCGGTCAGTTTACCTATCCACACTTTCCTGGGCAGGCTTATACGTCAGTGGTTAACCAGTACAGTGCACATTCTTTCGCCAGAAACTGACAACTGCCATTCTTGAATCAGCGGAAGGGAGAGAATGACCGTAGAAAAGATTTCATGATCAATCTCCACGAAAGACACTATTTAGGTTATTTTGGAGATGCTCCATCCAATTTTGTGGGACTTTTACTTGATATTGAGATGAAACTAGAGCTGTCAGTGAAACTGACTAGGGCCCCGGCAGCGCTATCAAAGGAGTAGGAAAATTTGTGGACGGACAGACAGACAGACGGACGGACAGAGTGATTACTATAGGGCACCCACACTTTCAGTGCGGGGCCCTAACAAGCCCTGCCGCTCAATGAAACCAAAAAGCTTATGCATCACACCACTCTGCCTGATCAGGCTTAGTATTTCTAAGTGGTTTACCAGTACTCATCTGCGGTCAGTCTCCTTAGTATTTCTAAGTGGTTACCAGTACTCATCTGCGGTCAGTCTCCTTATTATTTCTTAGTGGTTTACCAGTACTCATCTGTGGTCAGTCTCCTTAGTATTTCTAAGTGGTTTACCAGTACTCATCTGCGGCCAGTCTCAGCTCTGTGTGGAAGCAACATGCAGCTCAGTCTATTTCTCTGAGCCCCGATGGGTGGGGGTGATATGTAGCGAAAAGTAGCGCCTGTATAGACTTGGTCATTTGGGTGAATGCAAGGGTTGTCACAAATGTTGACAGCATAATGAGATATAACTGAACAGTACTTACTGAATACCAAGCTTTTCAAGGTCATCTCTTGTGATTAAAGGTAGGACACGGCCGACAATGTCTTCCTCTGAAAATGGAAGTGGACTGTGTTCTGTATATTAACCCATTTGGTATCAGAAACCCCTAAACAGGTACCCTAGCTGGCAAACAGTGCAGGCCCAGATCAGATGCTGCAGAACGCAGCATCTGATCAGGGCCTTCATTATTTGCAAAAAGTTCAGCTATTTTCCAAATAAATTTTGAAGACAAGAGGCCCATGGACCACTATGCTCACCAGAGGTCATGTGGTTTACATCATATACAGGCATGGTGCCCATTTTGGTCATGTGACAACAACAGGCTACCATGCAATCAGCAAAATCCATTGCCGTGCCTTTTTTTTTCCATACAAATGTCTAAGTGACCCAATTTGACCTTGATATAAAACAAGTCAAGGTCAACCAAAGGTCATCATTTGAACAATTTGGTAAGGCCTGAGTCCCCAATGCTGCATACCAAGTTTCAAGGTCATCAGCCATTTGGTTCCTGAGAAGAACATTTTTTAAGTTTTTTACCATATATGGGCATGGTGGCCATATCGGTCATGTGACCCAATCTTTACGAACAAACTTTTGTTCCCCATTCCCATAGAGGCTCCACATTTAATTTAGTTTCAATCAACCTAACAGTTTAACTTCAGAAGAAGATAAAAATACTGAATCTGAGCCTTACAGGACAAAGGTCGGTAAATGACCTTGACCTTTGGAATTGATAAACTCCCCCCCCCCATCCCTGTGTCCCCGATGCTGCATACCATGTTTCAGGGTCATTGGCCATTTGGTTCCTGAGAAGAAGATTGTTAAAGGTTTTTACCATATATGGGCATGGTGGCCATATTGGTCATGTAACCCAATCTTTACGAACAAACTTTCGTTCCCCCTTACCTTCCAGGACAAAGTTCGGTAAATGACCTTGACCTTTGGAATTGATAAAGTTCCATTCAGCTGATTGCAAATATCATTTCTGGTGCCACAGATTACCATGTAATCAGAAAAATCCACTGTTTTGCCCTTTTTCCATACAAATGTCTGACCAAATTTGACCTGAGGTAAAACAGGTCAAGGTCAACCATTGGTCAAAGGTCATCATTTGAACAAACTTGGTAGGGCCCGATTCCCCGATGCTGCATACCAAGTTTCAAGGTCATCCGCCATTAGGTTCCTGAGAAGAATATTTTTAAAGGTTTTTACCATATATGGGCATGGTGGCCATCTTGGTCATGTGACCAAGATCCCATGAACAAACTTTCTTTCCCCCAACCTGCGGAGAACCCACATGTAATTTGGTTTCAATTGGCCCAGCAGTTTCTGAGGAGAAGTTGTTTGAAAAATGTTGACGTCGATGCGGATCAACAGCGGACCACTGCCTATACTGGTACTTAAAGCTCCCCTTTGGCTCTGGTGAGCTAAAAACACATCCTGACACCCCTAAATTTTGAAATGGACTCCTGCTATATATAAGGAGGAAGATTCCATTTGGCACAAAAAGAGCTAAATCATTTTATAGTAGTTGCAGATAAGGTTGCCAGAGCAGAGCTATTGTTTCCACCTGCCTACAAAAAGATAAACAAAGTCACCTGAATATGTAAATTCCCCTGTAACACAAACAAAGCTATGTTGGTGCATATGGCCATTTGATTTGGTCGAAAAAAGCATACCAAAGGCGCTCTTCCAAATCTTCTTGCAACTTTGGCATATAGTTACAACACCTTAACGACCCCGCCCTGCCAGTCTTATATGCGACTACATGTACTATACCTATACAGAATGGAATATCCTGCGTAATAATTAGCAACGGTATTTTTAGAAATTTAGGGGGGTTCCGTTGCAGTCATTTACATTCCTGGAATTGTTATTTTTTTCTGAAAAAATGTGAGTAGCTACTCACTTTTCCAGCAAATTTAATAGGCGAGGTCTGCTGACAGCCGGCTGGCACCAGACTTTTATGTCTAGTGACAGCCGGCTGTCACCAGACCTAAAAGTCTGCTGACAGCCAGCAATAATATTTGTTCAATAGTAAGTACATTTTTATATCTTTTCACTTTTAATATTTAATATTCTTTTTATCAGATACTATACTACTTCTGTTAGTGAAAATGGAAGTTGAAAAGTAATTATTAGATATAAATAATTTAGTTAATATTTCATGGGGAGGCCTGAGTGGGTGGGGTTTCCATATCAGTCTAGACCTGAAGGAATTAACTGGCATTCCATGTTAAACTAAAGGTTGGGGCATATAACTGGTAAGGTTTGGAAATCTTGCTGCCAAACTATCATTATTAAGGGTTGGTTTTCTGTAAAACCTCTTTGATTTTCTGCACAATTAAGGGTGTGTGTGTGTGTTGGGGGATGGTTCTGTAAAAGCTCTGTCATCTTGGGCATCTTCTGTAAAAGCTCTGTGATTTTGTCTTTGTTATTTAATCTATACATGAACCTTTACTTTGAAAATGGTGGGTTGGGGGTATACTGGTTTACATCTTTCCTTCCATCCATCTGTTCATCCATCCGTCCATGTATGACAATAATTTTTTGTCAAGGATTGTTCAAGAACCATAAAAGCTAGAAACTTCAAACTTGCCATACTATGCAATCATGATGACTTGTATCATGGTTGTTTGTTTGTATTGGAGTTTTGCGGCCCAACAAACACTATGTAGGTCATTTTTGAGCCAATCAGTTTATCTATGTACGCACTTTTCCTGGGCAGGTTTATTCGTAAACGGTTAACCAGTACAGTGCACATTCTTATACCAGAAACTGACAACTGCCCTTCTTGAATCAGCAGAAGGGAGAGAATGACCGTAGAAAAGATTTCATGATCAATCTCCATGAAAGAATGTTGCTGACCTTGGCAGGTATCGAACCTGCATCCCAATCACCAGTCAGATGTGCATACTTGTATAGTGTAAGAGCCAATAGGCGTTATCCGCTTCTTTGTTCATATATTCTTCATTCTTCTTTCTCTCCATATCTAAGCCAGTGTCAAAGATTTCTCAGGAACTAAAAACTAAAAGACTCAGATGCAATGATAATGACTTGTATTGTGTAATTTTAAGAGACAATGGGCTTTCTGGGCTTATTTGTTCATCTGTTCTTTTATTCTTCTTTCTCTCCATATAGGCTCATGTTAAATTTTTCACCAAAGACTTCTTAGGAACTATGGAAGCTAGAAACCTCAAACTTTGTATGCATTGCAGCAATGCAATAATGATGACTTATATCATGTAGAGACAATTGGCTTTCTTGGCATAAATCTGTTCATTTGTTCTTGTTTTCTTCTTTCTCTCCCTATAGGCCAGTTTGAAATTTTATGTCAAAGATTTCTCAAGAACCATAGAAGCTAGAACCCTCAAACCTTATATACTATGCAATCATGTATAAGAGACAGTGGGCATTATAGGCTTATTTGTTCATCTTTTCTTTCATTCTTCTTTTTCTCCTGTTAGAATTTATCAGGAACTGTAAAAGCTAGGTATACTGTGCAATGATGGTCTTATTAGATGCTTATTTATTCATCTGTTCTTTCATTCTTCTTTCTCTCAGCGTAGGCCAATGTTAAATTAATCATCAAAGATTTCTCAGGAACTGCTTCCTTTGCTTATTTGTTCATCTGATCTTTCATTCTTCTTTCTCTCCATTTTGGCCAATGTTAAATCTTTCGTCAAAGATTTCTCAGGAACTACAAAAGCTAGAAGCTTCAAACTTGGTATGCAATGCCATTAGCATGACTTATATTGTGTAAGAGATAATGGGCTTTCTCAGCTTATTAGTTCTTTCATTCTTCCTTCTCTCCATATAGGCCAATATTAAATTTTTCACCAAATATTTCTCAGGAACTACAAAAGCTAGAAGCCTCCGACTTGGTATGCAATGCAATAATGATGGCTTATATCATGTAAGATCGAGACAATGGGTTTTCTTTGTTTATTTGTTCACTTGTCCTTTCATTCTTCATTTCTCTCTATATACATGAACATGTAGGCCAATGTTAAGTTTTTTGTCAAAGATTTCTCAGGAACTACAAAAGCTAGTAGCCTCATACTATGTATGCAATGCAATTATGATGACTTAGATTGTGTACATGTATAGACAATGGGCTTTCTCAGCTTATATGTTCATTTATTCTTTCATTATTCTTTCTCTCCATATAGGTTGATGCTAATTTATTCTTCAAAGATTTCTAGAATTTGCTGCCTCAAACTTGGTTTGCAATGCAATAATGTTTTATTGTTAAAGAGTCAGTGAGCTTTCTCGGCTAATTTGTACAATTGTACTTCCTTGATCCGGCCAATGTTTAATATTTTGTCAGAGATTTCTCAGGAAATACCAAAGCTGGAAGCCTCAAACTTGGTATACAATGCAATAATGATGACTTATATCATGGTAAAGGTGATGGGCTTTCTGTGTGTTTTTGTTTATATGTTCTAGACGCCATCAACTTAGTATGTAGTGCAGTAATGATTACTGATATCATTCATGCAGGAAACACTGGGCTTTCTGACTGGTGATCAAAGAGGTTGTGTGTTTCTGCAAAAATGCGCTTAAGTAGGGGTTTGGTCAGATCTTCTGACAGTTCTTGATTTTTTTTTTTTCATTTTACAACCCTTTCAAGATTATTTCACTTATTTCAAACCTATTGTTTTTCAGACGTGGGCAAAATCGGATTACTCAGGGAAAACCCATATGACCTTCTCTTGCAGAGCATGGCCCCACACATGACTCAAGCAATGCTTGAACCACTGCAGTGTGAGCCAGTGCTCTGACCAAGCCTATTTTTCTTTTTTCCTTTTCTTTTTGTATGTGTGTGTTTGGGGGTGGGTGGGGGGGTGGGGGGGGGTGGGGGGGCACAAGTCTGGTCAAACTTGGTACCATTGTTTGTTTCTTTATATTGAGCCGATCATTAATCAGAGGTGGGCAACCTGATGACAAACGACCTGATCTTCCTTTGAGGAATTTGGTGTCTCACATTTGGTCCGAACGAAGCAGGAACCACAGCGGTGAGCGACCTAATGATTAAGAGCCAGTGCTCTTACTCACAATAAATAGGCCAGGGAGGCCCATCTTGGTACAGTTTATCATGGCTATTGATTCTGCCTTGATTACCCTGACCTCATTTTCAAACCAAACAGCTTTTGGGATCATGTTTATAGAGGGGGCATAGTTTTCATATGAAAACAATTATTCAAAGCTAGATTAATTTTCTTCTTCGTTAGCTAAAAAAACTTGGCCCTGTATTTATCCTTCAGCTAGGTGCTCTTTGGTAACATGCACTTTTAACTTATTCTGTAAAACTTGCATTCAGGGAATCACAAGTTGAGATCACAATATTACACTTGCAGCATCTGTCAAAAATCCATGTATAATTTAAGCATTTGCCGGCCCCCGCCTATCGGGTCTTGAAGAAATAAATGGGCTGCATGATACTTCCACGCAGAGCTGAAACCAACCCGTACACGAGTACTGGAAAAACACTTAGCAAAGCGATGCGAGTCGGACCGCCATGCTATAAACTCTATTGGTTTCATTGGGTGAAAGGGCTTGAGATGTCATTTCATCTCAATGTCAGGTAAAATTCCTACAAAAATGGAAGCAATGTCTCCAAAATGACCTTTACAGTGTTGAGGGGGACGTCAAACCTCAAATCAAACATACAAATTAAGCATTTGTGCCATATCTCAGAATGAGATGTTCTAGTTCCATGTCCGTGTTGTTCAAACCCAGACGAAGTGTGTACCAAACACTCTTCCCCCTGCTTTGCATATGCAAAAACAATCATTGTTGGGATTTGCACCTAAGTTATGTCTTATCCACAGTTTGAACATGTAAGTTCTGCTGGTGGTATGCCTAGAAATATCCTTCTTGCTCTTTATACATGTACTGATTATGAAATATAAGTTGCAATAATACCACATAATACACATAATTTTACCAAAAATACAAGTCCACCTAAGAAAATATTGCATCCTTCACTTCCAAAAAAAGTTATGGAAGTAGTAAAGTATCTCATGAAAAAGGATATGTTTAAAAGTTAAAAAGAATATGCTTATTACTGAATTATTGGACAAATATTATAGCCGGCTGTCAGCAGACTTTTAGGTCTGGTGACAGCCGGCTGTCACTAGACCTAAAAGTCTGGTGCCAGCCGGCTGTCAGCAGACACTTCCAATTTAATATTAACCCATTTAGTACCAGAAACCCCAAAACGGGTAGTTGGCAAACAGTGCAGACCCAGATCAGAATGCGGCGTCTGATCAGGGCCTCCACTGTTTGCAAAAAGTTCAGCCATTTTCCTAATCAATTTTGAAGAAAACACAACCTGACACCCCTAAATTTTTAAACTCCTGCTATATATAAGGAGGAAGATTCCATTTGGTATGAAAAGGGTTAATATATTTGCCAGCATAAATGATGAGTTCTAACCCTTTTTGTACCAAATGGAATCTTCCTCCTTATATATAGCATGGGCCCATTTCAAAATTTAGGGGTGTCAGGTTGTTTTCTTCAAATTTGATTTGGAAAATGGCTGAACATTCTGCAAATAGTGTAGGCCCTGATGAGACGCCGCGTTCTGCGGCGTCTCATCTGGGCCTCCACTGTTTGCCAACTACCCATTTTGGGGTTTCCGGTACTAAATGGGTTAACTAACAACATTGTAAGTTTTGAATGACTGGTCCCAGATTTGCAGGATGGTAGCCTAGACAGTAATATTATATTTACAGTAGGCACAGGGGATGACTCTCCCTGCATATGGGGGGGTCCAGTTAACATACCAATCCGAAGGTAGGTGCACTTTATGACATTCACCCCATGCAAATGATGCCAATGGAGCGTGTTTGGACACCAAGTCTTACCACCGCCGCCATCCGCCCCCGAAGAAATATATGGGCTGCAATATCCTTCCACGCAGAGCTGAAACCGACCCGCACACGAGTACTGGTAAACCGCTTAGAGGATCTAAGCCTGCCCAGGCAAAGAGATGCGAGTGGGCCCGCCCATGCTTATAAACCCTATTGGTTTCATTGGGCGGCAGGGCTTCAGATGTCATTTCATCTCAAGGTCCCACAAAAATGGAAGTAACGTCTCCAAAATGACCTATATAATGTTGACGGGGACATTAAACCTCAAATCAAACAAAACAAAACCACCGCTGCCAGGAATTGATCCGGCCACCTAGCATCAAAGGCAAGTGCACTAACCACTACCATGCTCCACACATCTGCTGCATCTTCTTGCAAACTTGTTAAAATATTTTTTTTTGTGTACAGGCAAACTGTGGATACTGATCAGACTTCTCCCTGAGGAGCAGTTTGATCTAGGTCCACACAGTTTGCAACAACTTTTTAAGTCAGCTGCAGACAACAAAGGGGTTGACAACTGTTGTGATTGACGTCTTATGATGCCGAGAAAAACTACATCTGAAAATGTTGTCTGCTTATGCCGTCTGCTGAATCTTTTTTGAAACTTTTTAAAAATATTTTTGCATACAGGCAAACAGTGTGGACCAGATCAGACTGCTCCTGCAGGAGCAGACTGATATGGGTCCACACTGTTTTCAAAAATGACTTTAAAAAGCAACTGGCAGACGAAAAAACAGGATTGGCATCTTATGGGTTAAAGGATTAAAGGGGTAAAAACTGTACAAAAAACTCACTTTTGAATAAATCCGCCATATCCCCAAGTCCAGCTTGAATGAGATGTTCTGCGACCTCATTACAATCCCAGGATTCCCAGGCTGGTGCAACATTGATGAAATGATTCTGGTTACAGTTTATCTCACTTTCATAGTCGCTGAGTCCAGAACAAAACCTTTTTGGTGGTGGGATGATGTCAAACTCTTCTGAACCCTGGGAACTTGATATGCAATTTTCATTTGTATTTTCAAACAGTGACATCATGATTTTAACAGCCTGTAAAAACGAGTAAACAAACTATTTAACCCTTAAGGGGAATAGGAACACCTGACAGATTCCACCATCCCCCACCCCACCCCACTCCGCCATTTTTCAAAGGGAGACAACTTTCAGGACTTCCTGTTCACTTTTCTATATGATCTTTCCCGCTGAAAAAGGGGTCAACTCTTAAAGGAAAGAATTTGCTCCTCAGGAGCAAATTCGTTCCTTTAAGAGTTGACCCCTCTTGACATGGGCAAAATAAACTTTTTTGCAGGAGTCGCCTCCTCTGAAGGTGTTCCCATTCCCCTAAAGATGCCACAAAAATGTGCATCTGATAATGCTGTCTGTTTATGCCATGTGCTGAAGCTTCTTGCAAACATTTTCAAACATTTGACGCCCCCACGCCACCACCCTCTGTCAATCGGGGCTTGAAGAAATATATGGACTGCATGATGCTTCCACCCAGAGCTGAAACCGTCCCGCACACGAGTACTGGTAAACTGCTTAGAGGACCTAAGCCTGCCCAGGCAAAGCGGTGCGAGTGTCGGACTGTCCATGCTATGACATAAACCCTATTGGTTTCATTGGGCGGCAGGGCTTGTGATGTCATTTCATCTCAATGTCGGGTAAAAGTCCCACAAAATTGGAAGCAAAGTCTCCAAAATGACCTTTTCAGTGTTGACAGGGACGTTAAACCTCAATTCAAACAAACATATATTTGCATACAGGCAAACTGCGTAAACACTGATCTCAACAAGGAGCAGCCTGATCTGGGTCCACACTGTTTCAAACAACCATCTTTTAATGTTATCAGCAGACAACAAAGCAGACCACAATTGTTGTGACTGGCATCTAAAGAGTTAAAGATTCATAAACTGTAGACTGTTTAACCCTTTACCACTCAGGGATTTTGTGAATTTCGCTGATTTTCACAGTGTTGCACCTGACAGCAATTTCAACTAGAATACTGTCGATGGCGCGCCATCGCAAATCCCCACGTTTTCTACAGAGGGGCCATGTACCGAAAACCCCTCACCCTGGGCCCTAATTTGACTCCATGGTCAAAATATTACCTGTATTATATTCTACTAATCATGCCCTTCAATTTCATATGCCACATGACTATGTTCCAAAAAACTTAAATTTTGACCCTTTGACCCCTCTCCCAGGGCCCCAATCTGACCCCAGGGTCAAAATTTTACTTGTAGTTTATTCTACCCATTATCCCCTTCGCATAGATATGCAACATGACTATGTTCTGAAAAACTTTAAGTTTGACCCCCGACCCCCCCAAGTCCGACCCCCATGGCGTGACCTAGGGGTCACAGCCAAAATCCCGTTCAATATGTTTTACTTTTTTCATAACTAAGTACATGTGCAAAGTTTGGCATCAAAATCTTCAAAATGGACTTTGTAATTGAATTTTATTGATATTTGACCTTTTGACCCCTCCACAGGGCCCCTGGGGGGCGGGGACAAAAAAAAATGTGCTCTTGCGCAAGCCATTCATGTAAGCAACTCGCATACCAAATTTGGTTGAATTCCGGCTAACGGTTTAGGAGGAGATAGCCGGACAGACAGACGGACAGACGGACAGACAGACAGACGGACGGAGGTGATAACAATATCCCCACTTTTTTTTAAAAAACGTGGGGATAACTAGCCATTGTTTCATAATGGATGGTCTGTTTTACACCAAACTCTGTATGAATGTTCATTGGGCAGTAGCCTTTCAAATGCAAAATTTCATGACTTGATCATTGTTGTCATGGTAAAGAGGGGGCATCTCAAAGTTGGCAAAAAGTGTGTTTTTGACTACATTTTAATCTTCACACAGCTGTCAAGGCAACAATTAAGTTGTTTGGCACTGGCCATTTTCACTTTTGCAGCATGTTTTTCAGGTATTTTTAACCCCAGACACCCTCAGATATAAATTTTAGCAGCCGGTTGGGCCATACACCCAAAATTTTTCGGGATGTGAGGGGGGGGGGGGGGTCGCCCCCCCTTCAATGCCCCCCAGAATATTTTTAGTGGGGAGGCGTGCGAAAAAACAGGTCCCTTTTAAGCCCAACAAATCCTAATGCAAACATAACTATCCAGGGGTAGAAATGCAGATTTTATGTGTTTCAGGGGCTTAAAATGGGGGGGGGGTGGGGGTGCAGACACGTAAAAACACGTATCTGAGTGGGAAAGGGTTAACACTTGTCCTGCTGAGCCCAGATATCTTTCAAAAAATGCAGATCCAGCTCAGATGCCTTCTGAAGAAGCCATCTGATCAGGATCTTCATTGTTTGTCATTCAGCTCATGAATTGGTTGCAATCATTTGCATCAAGTAATCTGATTGGTTGATAATCAGTAGTGGGTGTGGCATATATAAATATTCAGCAGGTCAAGGGTTAAACTATTCAAGTGCCATTATGTCCTCTGATAAATAAGAAAGGCTCGACATTTCAGGTGTCTCATCTCTCTCAAAAAAAAAAACTATTTTGAAAATGCCTTCTGCTGGTGGCGTTTAGCATTTAAAGGAATTTAACCCATAAAATGCCAATCACGGCAATTGTCGTCTGCTTTGATGTCTGCTGGTTACCTTAAAAGTAATTTTTTGCAGACAGTGTGGACCCAAAATCAGACTCTGATCAGGGCCCACACTGCTTGACTGTGTGCAAAAATATTTTTAGAAAGTTTGCAAGAAGATTCAGCAGACAACATAAGCAGACGACATTTTCAGATGTTGTTTTCCTCGGCAGATTAAGTCTTAAAAGATATTTATTGTAAATGAAGTCTAGATTTGAACCATGAAGTCATATGTGTACACATTAGTTTAACCCTTCTCTTGCTGAATATTCATTTTAGTCACACCCATTTCTGACTTTGAACCAATCAGATTGCTTGATGTATTTTATGCTTACAAAGCCATAAACTTAAGGTCAAACAGTGCAGATCCTGATCAGATGGCTTCTTCAGAAGCCATCTGATCTTGATCTACACTGTTTCCAAAGATAGGGGTTGTTGTGAACAGCAGGATAAGAGTTAGATCCCAGACAAATACACCTTACAAGAAGCACAGATATCTGATATTTTCAGAAAACTGATAATCCAAGACCAATTAGTAAGTGGAATGCTGTGTTGTTGATATATAGCATGTTTTCAAGTCCTGGAGACAATTTGCATGAGATGTCAAGTTCTGTTTTCTGGGAAAAATTAGAAAAATATTTCAAAATGTTGTCTGCTGCAAAAATACCCAGCATGCAGAGCGTTAACACGTCCATGTTGGAAAAACCCAAGTTAACCCAACTTTATATAGGGAATACTCTAGTAGGTCTGAGTGGGGAAGACATTCTCTTACTTATGCACAAAAATATAGATTGCGGGTACTCCTTAGAACTGTCTGAACGAGGGGATTCTAACAAGTACCCACAATCTATGTTTAGGGCATAAATAAGAAAAGAATCATAAATTTTCATATGAAAAACTTTTTTTTGTTTCAAAGGAGTGTGAATGAGTGTTTTAGTTTTACGTCCAACAAACAGCTAAGGTCATACGGAGACGGGACCTCGGTTTAAAGACTCATCTGAAAGTCTCGTTTCAAAGGATCACAAATGTATGTGACTATTATATGACTGTCCAAAGCCTCCATTTTCATTTTCTGGGAGGCTTATCAACATAAAAATGTTTATTTTCATCATCACTAGCTAGAGATGAAAATCTTGTACTCTTCAGATTTAATATGGTCAAATTGTTTTAACTTAAACTTATCCTGCTGAATAAATTAATTTACTGATACCCATTTCTATCAACCAATCAAATGACTTGATATAATGTATTCATTCAATTCCCAAACAGAATGACAGACGAGATTTCTCATAACTGACAGTGTAGATCCGCATGAGAATATAAGAATCTGATATGGGATTCTGTTGAAGATGGGTGTTTCCAACCAGAGGGATGACTGTGCTAAGCAGAACTGAGGCTATGCCGTGGTTCTGATCAGCATGATCATCCCAAGGGTTGGAGAGGGATGATCGTGCTGAGCGAAACAGAGGCTACAACAAGGTTCCGCTCAGCACAATCATCCCTAGAGTTGGAAACGCTCATCTTCAACAGAACCCCATATTACCGGTAGATTCTTTTATCTTGCACAATACCAATGAAAATTTTCGTTTTACTTTATTTCAAATTTTATTTTTCATGCGCTTTACATACGTAGTTTGCCTAGGTAAGAACACCAGGATAAGAACAGAATTTCTATCCTAGGCTAAATCCGCTGATTTCCTTATCGATTCTGCTGTGCAAGACTTAGGCTGGTTCTAGCTCTATACTGTTAAATGTACAGTATCTTTCCTGGCTGAAAGATAATTTTACCAAGGGACTTTTGTGGAGCCTATGGACTAACATCGGCATTGCCATTTACACTTTTAACAACTTTTACGCTCTGCATGCTTGGTATATAAGAATCTTATATGGGTGTGAGGGGTGGATTGAAAAATCCATCCCGAGGGACACTGTCCGGCATCACGAGGCTTGCCGAGTGATGCCGGACAATGATCCTGAGGGACGGATTTTTCTATCCACCCCTCACACCCATATTGGATTCTTTTTCTTGCATACCTTCCATTTCTATTGCGAATTTTTAATGCTGCTGTCACTTCGGTTACCGACGTCTGCCATTTTGTGATGACACATCAGGAATATTTAGTGACGTCACGCATGACGACGCTGCACATGAGGTTGTAATCAACCAGTGCATTTATCAAACAAGCGATTATATTCGATTTGAGGTCAGAACACCAGGGTCAGAACATAAATTTCTATCCCAGGGTAAAATCACGGATTTCCTTGTCTGGTGTGCAAGAATTCTATTTTTCAGCAGACGTCACTTTTTTTTTTCTTGTTTTTTCCAGAAAACAGGATTTGACATTTCATGCAAATTGTCTCCTATGGAGAAAATTTGCATGAGATGTCAAGACCTGTTTCCATGAGATGTCAAGTCCTGTTTCCAAGGAAAAATATCAACAAATTTGTGATCTGCTGAATTGGCCTGGAGAGTGGAAAAGGTTAACTAACTCAAAAGTTTACCTTGCAGTAATCATCCAAATGGCAGAATGTGTGACTAGCACTTTCCAGAAAGCCAAAATAATTAACGAAACTAATATTCTTGGAAAAACTGGCAGTTCAAGGTTACATAATGTCGAAACTTAAATTCTTGGAAAAATTGACAGTTCAAGGTTACATAATTGTTCATGAAGTAAGATAAGAGTTACTATTTTCAAAACCTCTGCTAAATTCATGCATATTTACATGTGTATATAGGCCAGGACATGACAAAATCATATTTATAGCACAGGCGATCGACATGAAGTCTTGCTCAGACTTGCCAAAGCCATTGCTGCTCGCAGAGTCAACCCATTCTAGGCGGGAAACCCTTAAAAGGGTAGACTGGCAAACAGCGCAGGCCCAGATCAGACGCCGTCTGCACCCTTTGAATAAAAATAGGCCTGAAACCCCTTAAATGACATACATGTAGGGACCTGTCCAACATGTAGCAATGGAAAAGTCTCCTAGTATACAATGACCTTTACAGTGTTGACAGGGACTTTAAACCTCAAATCAAACAAAATCACACTAGCATACAATTATTTTCATAACGTCTGTTTATTCATGTCAAACACTTACATGTACTTACATATACAAACAGGCCAGGTCATGAGAAAATTGTACTTATAGCACGGGTGATCCACAAAGACTCTGGCAAGTACACACATCGGCCCCCGCCCATAGGGGCTTGAAGAAATATATGGGCTGCATAATGCTTCCACGCAGAGCTGAATCCGGCCCCTACACTAGTACTGGTAAACCACTTAGAGGATCTAAGCCTGTCGAGGAACCGCGGTGCGAGGCGGACTGTCCATGCTAATAAACCCTATTGGTTTCATGCGGCGACAGGGCTTGAGATGTCATTTCATCTCAATGTCGGGTAAAAGTCCCACAAAATTGGAAGCAATGTCTCCAAAATGACCTTTACAGTGTTGATGGGGACGTTAAACCTCAAATCAAACAAACAAAGTACACTCATAAGCACAGACTTGCCAGAGACTTTGCTGCTTGTAGAGTTAACCCATTCTTGCAGGTAACCCCTAAAAGGGTAGCCTAGCTGGCAAACAGCACAGGCCCAGATCAGACACCACAAAATGTGGCATCTGATCAGGGTCTGCACTGTTTGCTAACAAGATGAAATGAAAATGAAAAAATAGGCCACAAACCCTTAAATGACAAAATTTAATGGTCTTGTCCAGCATACAGCAATGGAAGAGTCCACCAGTATACAATGGGTCAAGGCGAGTCATGCATCTAGCCCTATTACTCGGTAGTTGGCTGTGAACGCAGATTTGGAGAACATAATTCAGCAATTACGAAATCAGGCCTATTCAAATATATTGAAAGTTTTACCACCAAAAATGAAAATTTTCAGATAAAAAATTCTGATATTTATCATATTTCTGCTCAAAACATAGATTGCGGGAAATCATTAGAACTGCCCCAGTGCCTCGGCAAGGTGGTTATAACGAGTACCCACTATCTATGTTTTTGAGCACCAAATAAGAAAAATAATGTATACCCCTGTAAACTCCAGTTTTACTATAAACAAGAGGCCCATGGGCCACTATGCTCACCAGAGCTCGGGTGGGCACTGCCCAATTGCAGCCATGTTTTCTTCAGAAGCCATCTGATCTGGATCTACACTGTTTCCATAGATAGGGGTTGTCATGAAAAGCATGATAAGAGTTAACCCACTGTATACTAGTGGACTCTTCCATTGCTCTATGTTGGACAAGACAATCTGTCATAAGGGATGTCAGGTCTATTTTATTCTATTTTTGACGGAAAACTCTGTTAGCAAATTGTGCAGGCCCTGATCAGACGCCACGATCTGTGGTGTCTGATCTGGGCCTGTACTGTTTGCCAAGATACCCCTTTATGGGGTTTCCGGCATGCAATGGGTTAAAGAACGGATGAATAATCAAATCTGAAAGCAATACAATACCAGTACTTTTAACTGTAATTTAAAACTGAAAAGCTGCAAAATTCTTATCCTCTTTATGAAACAAATCCTTATCGCCAGCTACCCTGTATACATACTGTATCTGCACGATATGATCAAACTTGTTCTCATTTTCACTGTGGTATACAGTATTTCACCTTAGTATTCGAACACCTCAACTCCTAACTGTTCTAAAAACTGAACAAGTAATTTTCATACCGATGATGTGCCTAAAAATAGTTGGATGAGTATCAGTAGCAAACAGTGTAGACCCGGATGAACCACTGCAAAAGTAGCAAACAGTGTAGACCCAGATGAGACACTGCATTTTGCAGTGTCTCATCTGGGTCTATACTGTTTGCTCTGGCCTTTCATTTCGAATACATATGCGTTAACTCTTATCCTGCTGTTCATGACAACCTCTATCTTTGCAAACAGTGTAGATTCAGATCAGATGGTGATCAGGATCTACACTGTTTGACATTCAATTTATGAATGTGTAGGAATGAATTACATCAAGTAATCTGATTGGTTTTAAGTCAGAAATGGGTGTGGCTAAACTGAATATTCAGCAAGAGAAGGGTTAATATGGTATTTGATATCAATAATCAATTGTGCACTTGCTTGCTATACTTATGTAACCTTTTTATTTTTTGACCTGCTGTCTTTTTTTTTAATCAAAATATTGACATAGTCTACATAAGTAACTAATTATAATCCCATAACTTAAGTTGTTATCGTTAAAAAATACAAGAGGGCCATGATGGCCCTGGGTCGCTCACCTGATCCATAGGGTAACAAGTGGGCCACTGGGAGAGCCATTATTGACCTCATGGCTATAATTTGCATAATCTTGGTAGTGGTCTAAAAGGTGAAGCTAGTTTCAGAAAAGATTTTTAAAGGTTTTCCTTATATAAGTCTATATAAAACCTGCAGGTCCCGGGCATGGCCATTTTTGGGCCCAGGGCTATAATTTGAACAATCTTTGTGGAAATCTGCAAGACAAAACTTCATACCAAATATAAAAGACCTTGGCCTTCTGATTTCAAACAAGAAGATTTTCAAAGGTTTTCCCTACATAGTCTATGTAAAACCAGTGGGCATCGGGGTGGGCCCATTTTTTGGGCTCAGGACTATAACTGGAACAATCTTGGTAGAGGTCTACTGGAGCCATTTTTGGCCAAAGGGCTATAATTTGATCAATCTTGATAGAGGTCAACTAGAGGAAGCTTCATACCAAATATCAAAGACCTGAACCTTCTGTTTTCAGACAAGAATTAAAGATTTTCCCTTAATAAGTCAATGTAAAACCCAACGGTCCCACGGTGGGGGCAGTTTTGGTTCAAGGGCTATAACTAGAACAATCTTGGCAAAGGTCCACTAGATGAAGCTACACCAAATATCAAAGACCTGGGCCTTGCGGTTTCAGAGAAGAAGATTTATAAAGATTTTCCCTATATAAGTATATGTAAAACCAAAGGGCCCCGGGGCGGGGGCATTTTTGGCCCCAGGAATATAATTTGAACAATCTTGGTAGAGGTCCACCAGATGAAGCTTCATACCAAATATCAAAGACCTGGGCCTTGTGGTTTCAGAAGAAGATTTTTAAAGATTTTCCCTATTAAAGTCTATCTAAAACCAAAGGGCCCCGGGGCGGGGCATTTTTGGCCCCAGGGCTATAATCTGTCAAATCTTGGTAGAGGTCCATTAGATGAAGCTTCATACCAAATATCAAAGCCCTGGGCCTTGCAGTTTCAGAGAAGAAGATTTTTAAAGATTTTCCCTATATAAATCTATGTAAAACCAAAGGGCCCCCGGGGCGGGGGGAATTTTTTGCCCCAGGGCTAAAGTTTGAACAATCTTGGTAGAGGTCCACTAGATGAAGCTTCATACCAAATATCAAGAACCTGGGCCTTGCGGTTTCAGCGAAGAAGATTTTTAAAGTTTTCATTTGAAAAATCTATTTTTAGCTCCTGTGACCAAGATGTGCAACAGACTGTAACCATTTGAACAACTTTGAAAGGGGACCACCTAAGGATCATTCCTGTGAAGTTTGATCAAAGTCCGATCAGTGGTTTAGGAGAAGTCGTTTGTAGAAATTGTTTACGCACGCACGGACGGACGCACGACGGACGAAAAGTGATCCCAAAAGCTCACCTCGTCACTACGTGACAGGTGAGCTAAAAAAGAGGGCCATGATGGCCCTGGATAGATCACCTGATCCTTATTGTACAAATAAAATGGTAGAAGTTGATGGTTTGAGCAACCACGAAACATTTCCGCAAAATTATTTCAAAATCAGTCCAGCTATTTAGGAGAAGAAGTCATTTTAACTCTGCGGCCCCCGCCCATCGGGGCTTGAAGAAATATATGGGCTGCATGATGCTTCCACGCAGAGCTGGATCCGACCCGCACACGAGTACTGGTAAACCGCTTAGAGGATCTAAGCCTGCCCAAGCAAAGCGGTGAGCACGAGTTCGACCGTCCATGCTTATAAACCCTATTGGTTTCATTGGGCGACAGGGCTTGAGATGTCATTTCATCTCAATGTTGGGTAAAATTGGAAGCAACATCTCCAAAATGACCTTTACTGTATTGACAGGGACGTTAAACCTCAAATTAAACAAACAAAACATTTTAACTCTTATCCTGCTGTTCACGACAACCCTTTTCTTTGCAAACAGTGCAGATCCAGATCAGATGGCTTCTGAAGCCATCTGATCAGGATCTACACTGACATTCAATTTATGAATTTGGAGGAATAAATTACACCAAGTAATCTGATTGGTTCAAAGTGGTGGGTGTGGCTAAACTGAATATTCAGCAAGAGAAGGGTAAAGGTTTGTACATTTTTTAGTTCTGATGACTGCCATGTTCAGTGGAGTGTATGGATTTTGAGCAATTTGGTCAGAGTGTCACCCATGGAACATTCCTTTGAAATTATTTTCTTTTTGAGGATGAAGTCTTTCAAAAGTTCCCATTGACAATACAGAGCTGACTTGTATGTCGCTATCTGCGCACCTTGTGGTCGTTGAGGGTCAGGTCCTAGTGACCAGACGGAGATGAACCAGCTCTGTCTTAAGAGTTCCCCATCAAAAGCTAGATTTATGAGTATGAGTCAGTAGTTCCCTTTGACCAGAGCTCTCACAACGATTTTGAAAACAGGATTCCAGGAATCCTTCCTTGTGAAAAGTTGGATTCAAAGGTAAAAAGTTGGATTCGGGATTCACACATAAAAAGTTGGAGTTCTGATCTTGATCGGGCATAGAACATAGACCAAATTTCTTATCTAATATCAGGCTACATATCCATGTGAATAACTGTATACTTTCATGGTTCCCAAACTCTCTTTTTATGTGTACTAAACGTGTAGATTGTGGGTACTAGTTAGAACTATTTCACTGATGTGTTTCTATACAGCACCCACAATCTGATGTTTTGCTACTGACTCATACTCATAAATCTAGCTTTTGATGGGAATTCTTAAGACAGAGCTGGTTCATCTCCGTCTGGTCACTAGAACCTGACCCTCAATGACCACAAGGTGCGCAGAAAGTGACATACAAGTCAGCTCTGTATTGTCAATGGGAACTTTGACCAAACTTCACAGGTATGATCCTTAGCTGGTCCCCTTTCAAAGTTGTCACACCAAATATCAAAGACGGGCGGGGGCATTTGTGGCCCGAGGGCTATAATTTGAACAATCTTGGTAGAGGTTAACTAGATGAAGCTCCATACCAAATATCAAAGACCATGGCCTTGCAGTTTCAGAGAAGAAGATTTGTAAAGATTTCACTATATGTGTGTGTGAATTCGGGTTTAACGTCGCTTTCAACAATTTTTCAGTCATATCACGACGGTAACTGGTTGCGACAGGGAGCTCAATGCTCACTTTTATAGCGCTGCCTCACTGAAGTATCATGTCCCAGACACATTACATGATACCACACCCAGTCACATTATCCTGACACTGGGTTGACCAGTCATAGCTCTACCCCGTAAATCTGAGTGCCAAGCGAGGAGCAGCTAGTACCATTTTTAACGACTTTGGTATGTCGCGGCCCGGGATCGTACCCGAGACCTTCCGTTCCCCGGAGTGGACACTCTACCAACTGAGCTATCGGGGCCGGTAGATTTCCCTATATAAGTCTATGTAAAACCAAAGGGTCTCCGGCGGGGGCATTTTTGGCCCCAGCACTATAATTTGAACAATCTTGATAGAGGTCCACTAGATGAAATTTCACACCAAATATCAAAGACATAGGCCTTGTGTTTACAGAGAAGAAGATTTTAAAGATTTTCCCTATATATGCCTACGGTATGTAAAACCAAATGGCCCCGGGGTGGGGACTTTTTTTTTGCCCAAGCATTTTAATTTGAACAATCTTGGTAGGGGTCCACTAGATGAAGCTTCATACCAATTAGCAAAGACCTGGGCCTTGTGGTTTCAGAGAAGAAGATTATTAAAGATTTTCCCTATATAAGTCTATGTAAAACCATAGGGCCCCGGAGCGGGGGCATTTTTGGCCCCAGCACTATAATTTGAACAATCTTGGTAGGGGTGGACTAGATGAAGCTTCATACCAAATATCAAAGACCTGGGCCTTGTGGTTTCAGAGAAGAAGATTTTTTAAGTTTTCAGTGAAAAAAATCTATTTTTGGCTCCTGTGACCTAGATGTGCAACGGACGGGAACCATTTGAACAACTTTGAAAGGGGACCAGCTAAGGATCATTCCTGTGAAGTTTGATCAAAGTTCCCATTGACAATACAGAGCTGCCTTGTATGTCACTTTCTGCGCACCTTGTGGTCATTGAGGGTCAGGTTCTAGTGACCAGACGGAGATGAACCAGCTCTGTCTTAAGAATTCCCATCAAAAGCTAGATTTATGAGTATGAGTCAGTAGTTCCCTTTGACCAGAGCTCTCACTACGATTTTGAAAACAGGATTCCAGGAATCCTTCCTTGTGAAAAGTTGGATTCACAGGTAAAAAGTATGATTCGGGATTCACACATGAAAAGTTGGAGTTCTGATCTTGATCGGGCATAGAACATAGACCAAATTTCTTATCTAATATCAGGCTACATATCCATGTGAATAACTGTATACTTTCATGGTTCCCAAACTCTCTTTTTATGTGTACTAAACGTGTAGATTGTGGGTACTAGTTAGAACTATTTCACTGATGTGTTTCTATACAGCACCCACAATCTGATGTTTTG
Source organism: Lucinisca nassula (assembly GCA_963580285.1). NCBI lineage: Eukaryota > Metazoa > Mollusca > Bivalvia > Lucinida > Lucinidae > Lucinisca > Lucinisca nassula. The sequence continues at coordinate 71,136,610 of OY757017.1, read as the reverse complement.
TAGAAATATAAGATAACATCCCACTCTCAAAATATATGCAGTTGCTCCGATTTATTCTCACACTTCTAGCCAAATAAGGCAACATCAAAAAATGGTATAATAGTAGGGTAACAGCAGATATAATGTTAACCCAGATCAGAAAAGCAGCATTCTATACAGCCGTATTTGTGCTTTCAAATTCGGTATGTGACATTCAAAACTTTTAATTGGTGTAAACTTATAATATGTAGGGAAGGCATCCTGAGTCTGACTTCCTGTAATTGTTAAAATGATTGTATTTTGAAGAATTACAGATATTTTTATCACCAATAAACATTGAAACACTCTTTGACCGAGCGATAAAACATATGATCGTGTAGCCGCGAAAATATGTGACATTGTTCATTATTGTTATCCGTAATAACACGGGGATTAACGTGGCGAGATTAAAAAGGAACAAATATTTAATTAATTCATTTTTAACGCATGCCGCTAAACTGACCATTTTCCAATAATGTATCTCCCATTGGCTTGTGAAAAAAAAAATGTCAATATAGGACACACCTACTGATGTGTGGTAAGTGTGCTTTCAAAACATAACAAGAGGGCCATGATGGCCCTGGATCGCTCACCTGATCCATAGAGTAACAAGTGGGCCCCCGGGAGGGCCATTATTGACTTCAGGGTTATAATGTGCATAATGTTGCGGGAGGTCTAAAAAAGGTGAAGCTTCATACCAAATTCAACAAAGGCTATAATTTGAACAATCTTGGCAAAGATCTACTAGATGAAGCTACACACCAAATATCAAAGACCTGGGCCTTGCGGGTGGGGGCTTTTTTTTGGCCCCAGCATTTTAATTTGAACAATCTTGGTAGGGGTCCACTAGATGAAGCTTCATACCAAATAGCAAAGACCTGGGCCTTGAGGTTTCAGAGAAGAAGATTTTTCAAGATTTTCGCTAAATCAGTCTATGTAAAACTAAAGGGCCCTGGAGAGGGGGCATTTTTGACCCCAGGGCTATAATTTGAACAAACTATCTACAAAGCATTTTAACGCTGCTTATGAACACTAGGTGCTTAAGTAAAACTCTTGTACATTTCTCAATGTGGACTGAAAATTTCTATGGGCCGAATTGTCCAAGGACCAACTACACCACCATTAACCGATTCTGGACAACTTGGTACATAGCAAACTCAGCACATGACCAACTCGGCCTATACAAACTTGCCACATAATTAGCTGATTTGGCCAATTATCGGGTATGATATGATAAGTACCGTAA